>JAKFAO010000008.1:0-1200000 GCA_021527695.1 Naematelia aurantialba | reverse complement strand
TGATCATGATCGTGGCAACTGCCGACGACATCGTCGACAAAGTCGCCAACGATCCGACAATGCTATCAGCTTGGGTTCGAGACATTCGATTGATCCTTGGTCTCGATCATAACGATCAGGTGATCATGCTGGTTCGCGGTCTGAGCAAGTATCATGCAAAGACCAAGGCGCTCGAGAATCGCGAATTCACTGCGGCGGCAAGAGCTGGCATTGACGGCGCCGGCACGGCTAGGTCAGTCGATGTGCCCGGTCTTACTGTCCGACCAAGCAAATCTGTAATCGAACGATGTATGGTTGAGTTGCAGATCACGGAGAATGTTCACATCATTCATGGTGAGTGGACGAGTGTAATCGGGTCTCACAATACTAGTGGAAAAGACGGGAGATGTCGAGGAATGGCTCTGGAACCTCTCAGCAGATATCGCTCTGCGACCTGTGAGCCTGATTTGTGCTCTCTGAAGATCGTTGAGCTGACAAGAGTGCGCGTAGTACAAAGTGCTCGCCAAATCTCATCTCAACTTTGCGCCTCTTGACAAGCCTCGCAAAGCTGCCTCACCCACAGATGCGCTTGAAATGATGCTGCAAGAAGTCCAAGGCATCACACCGTCTGCCGCTAGTGGTATCGCAGCTCAGCATCCGACGTTTGCGGATCTCATGAAATCTTTCGAGCGGGTAGAACACAAGGGCGGTGTCGAGCGGGCGGAGGGCCTCCTGGCGGATTGCGAGGTGGGTTCAAGGTCTTGCGCAATCGAGCCACATCCACACGAATGTACCATTGATGCATGACAGATTAGGACCTTGAAGAATGGCAGCGCCAGTGGGCGAATACTGAACAAGGTAAGTGGGGTTATCGTCTGAGCTGACTGGAAGGCTCTGGCAAAACGGGTCTACCATGTCTTTCGGGGAGAGGACAGTCTCGCGCTTGCTTGAGATGAGACAACTTGGGTCTTGAATACAGGACACAACATAGCATACCCAGCATATGTATACATCAGGCGCGCAATTGTATCTAATGCCGATGTCAGGCTTTGACCTTCTTCTTCTTGTCCGAAGTGATGCTGTTCTCTGTTTTGCGTTTCTTTGGCGAAGCTTTGGCCGTCTCGGATTTGCGCTTGTGCCTGTCGGATGCTATGGGTTCAACCGAGTTGTTGTTTCCGAGTGGTCCCGGTGTGTCAAAGCCGAATGCGCGGTTTCGAAATTTGAGCAAATGGGTGGGTTGGGTCCGCTTGGATGGCAAAGGGCCGTCCATGCCAATTATAGTGGGTTCTGGAGCTGTGTTGGCGAGAAACGAAGGAAGCGGCCGTTCGTCTTCTACTGGCTCGATGGCGTCTGGTATACGAGGGGTTAGGAGGAGGTGCCGCTTGATTGGAATCGGAGCTTTGCACCACCCATCAGTTTGGCAGCAATGATGACGGGTTGACAGCCAATCCGCCGTAAACGTACCGACATGCAGCTTCCAACCTGCACTGACACGAGGAATCATCAGCCTCATGCCGCCGCCCATCTCTGATCCACCCTCTATCCTCATTCCCTCGTCTCGCATCGTCAAGGAGTCGACGAGCCCCGGGCCAGCGGTTGGTTGCCGACCCTCGGTATCCACAACTGCGTGCGACGTCGGGCCCGACACCCCAGCAGGAACGAGATCATATGTGGCATGCCGCGTTTGCAGAGTCCCACGAAATGTGCTTGAGGGATCCGAGAGCGACAAGGAGGAAAGACGAGTGGGTTTGAACTGTCTGTGCGTCAGTCATAGCGGTCATGGAACGTCTGGACTTTGGCCAGTATCTCAGACATACATCAGATGGAAGGCGGATGGCCCAAAGTTCGAGCGAAGGATCTGCTGCGAGCCGATCATACTCAAAGGGCGAGTCTTTATACGTTGTCGTTACTGTCACTGGATTCAGGCCTGGAGGGGGCACGAACCGTCTTGCCCTATCAGCCTTGGAGCGGGATGTGCTGCCATCTACGAAACACTCACGGTAGACTCTTGACGTTACCACGCGCCGTAGGCAGAGGTGCACCAACCGACTTTCTCTTGGGTTGCACGGCTTCCAGATCACCCTCGCTGTCTGCCGAGTCGTCGCTCGACGCTTCAACGTCGGAGTCGTCGCTCATGTCCTCATCTGAATCGTCTACTGTCTCCTTGGATAATGGCGCAGGCGGTGGCGGCGAAGGAGCCGGCACGGCCTTGGACTTGGATTTGACCTGTTTGATCTTGGAAGGGCCCGCTTCAGACGACATGTTGTTCAGTAAAGAGGCCACAGAGACGATTCGCAGCGTCGAAGGGGTGGTTTCAAAAATCAAAAAATTGGTTCCGTGCTTGAACCACGTGGTGTCTGAAACGCGATCTTCCGCGTCTCAGCTGTGGTGAGAGTCACCTTCCGTCTTTCCTTCCTTCCGTCTTTCCTTCCTTCCTTCCCTCGGTTCCTACTACTTGTTCTTGCCGACTACGATCTTATGACTCAACACGATGTCAACCAAGTCCTCGCCTGATCTCAAGGCATTCGAGGGCCGGGAGCTCGAAATGTCCAACGTGGACATCCGTGAGCCTCCGGCGATCGTTTCACCGCCGTCGCAGAGCGTGCGAGCAAAGGCAGCACTGTTCGAGGGGACCGGATCGTCCAAGACGACGCATACTCCTGAGAGAGTAAAACTCAGCCCATCCACATCATTTAGATCTATTTCAGCCAGCTCGTCGAAAGGCAGATTGGCTCTCGACGTCAAGGGGGGTCAGAGCTCAGCTTCACCTTCAGGCAAGGCGATTTTGCACGATTCTCCTTGGCAAGGGGAAGAAACGCTTCCATCGTCTCCTTCGCAAGTGGACCTCTCCACCCCTCGTACCGATCATGCAGGCACTATGGAGTCATTCTCGGATGTTCCGCTCTCAGTCGCTCCCGTCACTGAGCAAGTGACACCGAAGGAGCCTCGAAGTTACTCCCTCTCTCCTCTTCCACCACCGCCTAGCGACTTGTCCACAGAACTCCCTCAACCAGTTGTCACGCCACCCTCAGTCGATAGGTCTGCAAGCAAATCGATATTCACTTCAGCCCTCGGGTTCGGCTTTCCGGGATCATCTGGAGTCTCCGTCGAACCCTCAAATAGGCTGGACGCAAAGTCAGCTCCGACGCCAGTGCAAGGAGGATGGAAATCGACCGTAACGAACCTGCTCTCACGCTCTGCCTCATCATCGTCTCCCACGCCTGGTCGTGTACCTTCCCCATCGGCACTTTTCCGCTCCACTACTCCTCCAAGCCACTGGAAAGCTCCTACTTCCAGTACTGCTGACCATTCCACCGAATTCCTCTCCCGTCGCTTTGACTCGACACTCGCTTCTCGTGATCGCCGTATCAGTCGCGAAGGTGGTGGGGGCGATAAACTGCGCGAAGGGTTCGAGCGTGTTCGCGGCGAAATGGAGGGAGCCGCAAGGGAAATGCGACGCGAACGAGCGAAGCACCAGACAGTTGTGGATCAGGAAGAAATGGCCGAAAATTCGGTCAACCCAAACGAAGAGCCGGTAGATTGGGTGTTCTGGGGAGCTGTGGTGCAGGACTATGAGGAGGTAGCGCGGACGCGACCGAAGGATCTCTCGAAAGCGATCCAGCAGGGAATTCCAGCGGTTATTCGGTGAGTATCATATGCCAGGCAAATGAGCATGCACTGATATATCAAGGGGTGCCATCTGGCAACTCATGTCCTCCTCAAAGTCAGCAGAACTTGAGGATGAATACAAGGCTCTGTTGAAGATGACGTCCCCCCATGAAAAAGCAATTATCAAGGATCTGAGCCGAACTTTTCCGTCCCACAAATTCTTCCAAGAGGGGGGTGGGGTGGGTCAGGAGAGCCTATTCATGGTTGTCAAGGCGTTCAGTCTGTGAGTGTTTCCCGAAGATGTCTCAAATCGTTTGTTGAATATACAGCTACGACCAGGAAGTCGGGTACACTCAGGGTCTGGCTTTCATTGTCGCGGCTCTCCTTCTGAACGTGAGTAAAAGTATCCCGACTTGCCTTACTAATAGTACAGATGCCTGATGAAGAAGCATTCTGCGTCCTGGTCCGTTTGATGGATTCTTATAATCTCCGATCTCACTTCCTTGCGGATATGCCTGGTTTGCAGCTTCGCCTCTATCAATTTGATCGCCTGGTCGAAGAGACCTTGCCGCTCTTGCATCAGCACCTCACGCGCAAGGGCGTGAAGAGTAGCATGTACGCGAGTCAGTGGTTCATGACTCTGTTCTCGTATCGGTGAGTCATTCCTACGAGACGACCACTCATATAGCAGCTTCCCACTATCTCTAGTCTATCGAGTGCTCGATATCGTCTTTGCTGAGGGTATCGAAGCGATCTTCCGCTTTGCCCTTGCTCTGCTGCAAAAGTCAGAAGCCAAGCTGCTGCTGCTGGAATTTGAGCAGATCCTGAGTTATTTGCAATGCGACATCTATGAAGTATACCGAACGCAGGAGCCGAAGCCGAGCGATTCAGATTTCGGCGAGGGCGAATGGCTCGCCAACGAATTTGTCAGAGATGCATATCAGATCCGAATGTGAGTTCGTTGAGCGTTCTCTACTGACCTGTAGAACACCGTTCACTTTGGATTCCTACGAGAGTGAATACAACGAGTACCAACGTTCCCAGAATCGCCATGCCCTCGAATTAGACTCATTGAGGAATATAAATCGCGCGTTGTCGCAACAGGTGTACGTCCCAGTGATACCATTTGAATAGATGCTGACAACCTACAGCAAACAGCTTGAAGCTTCGTTGGCGACAATGAACAACGAGCATGTCATGATGGTGCGCCAGCTTGTCATGGCCAAGATTGAGAAGGAGGAGACGGAGAATGAGCTTGTCAGATACAAGATGCTGTGAGCTCGCTGTTCGGGATGACTAGCCAAATTGACATCCCAGGTATGCCGAGCAGGTGCATCAGCAGGAGGACGCAATGTCGGCACATTCGAGGATGTCGGCAGGGAGTCTCCCCCCTGCGCGTTCTGGGTCGGGCGGGAATTGACATTTAGAGAGAGGCAGCAGTTGTACAACTATCAGCGGCTCCGCATAGCATTTGCATACTCACTTCGCAGTTCATATAGTCGCGGGGTACAGTTGGCACCGCATGTGCATCGTACCATGATTGTACACATACAACAGATTCACGCCACCATCTCTCGCCAAGCACCGCGGAAGCGATCTATCAGTCGTCATAGTCTTCCTCTATACGGACTGGGGCCGCGATTGGAACGGCTTCCATCTCATCATCGCTGCCGGCGGCATCGTCTGACGCTGCACCACCATTCACTCTCTCTCCATCGTCCGTACGAGCCTCGTCTTCGTCATCTTCTTCCTCGTCGTCCTCATCCTCACTGCTACCTGCTTCACCCTCATCGTCTTCAAGCACCAGAGCCGGGTCGGGGACAATGTCAAAGTTGACTTCGGTGAGGCGCTGATGAGGCGGCGGTAGGCGAAGGATGTCAAAGGTCTCGGGAAGCATCGGAAGAGGTTGAGAATTGAGGTCGTGGGCTAGTGTTGCGAGGTACTGACAATGTCAGCGGGGAGTATCAAGGGCCACACCAACAAGCTTACGTCTCGTGGTGGAGGCTCAAAGAACTCTGATCGCTTGCGCAGATCGATAGCGAGCTCGATATCCTCTGCCTCTATCTTTGGAGCGCCCGGACGAGCGGCATGATCCGCCAGTGATTGAGCGGATTGCAATACGTCTGCGGTGTAGCCTACGGACACATGAGTCCAGGTCACCCATCTTGCGCGACTACACCCATCTTGCAAGACTACGCCCATCTTGCAAGGCTACGCCCATCTTGCAAGGCTACACCCATCTTGCAAGGCTACACCCATCTTGCAAGGCTACACGCATCTTGCAAGACTACACCCATCTTGTGCGACTACGCCCATCCCGCAAGACTACACTCATGCACGCCGAGCAATGTACATGGGATAGATGTGGATACAAGACAGACAGGACGTACGATACGCAAAGTCGAGGAGTTGGTGGATCACTCGTTCGTCGGCGTCTTCGATACCTTTCGAGGCGAGGATGAGCGAGATGAGCCGGCCGTCGCGCGGGACTGAGCACTGTCAGTTGTATGTGCGGCTACGTTCAGATACAGGATGCAAAGGCACGTACTAGGCCGAGGAGCTGTTGTCATGATGGCTGTGAATGCATAACAAGGATCGCATACCTTGCTGGTCGCTGGGCTCCTAGTCGCTTGAGCTTAAGTGGGGGTTCCGAGTAATGTTGCTAAGAGAGGTCCAGGGCGCTACTGTCCAACGAAGATCATTGCGTATGGACGCCTATCATACGCCTATCATCACAAAGTCAAACTCAACATGCCTGGTCTTCCTCTTTCTGATCATTCCACTGCAGCTAGCCTGCTCTGACTTCTTCCCACCATTCCTCAGCTCAAAGTTTCCGCTCGTTCGGGTATCATTTCTACTGTACCATCTAAATTCCCACGGACGGCTTCTTCCCTATCGGGGGAGTAGCAGCGTGAGTTTTCACCTGTCGCTGTGCTGTCTGGAACTGGTACATTTCCTGGCCGCTTCCTCGAAGTTGTCCACAAGTTCCTGATATGCATCATTCGCTCTAGCTCTCCCCGAATATGTAGCACTGCGTCTCCAGCCTCAGCGCCCTCTCGCGAGCAAGCACAGATGTCCTGCATTGCATTGTATCCTCTCCTGGTACCTTCCTGAACCTCAAGATAGGATGCACCCGGCTTGTCCTGTCGATTTTGCAATCGCAAGCAAGGACGACGCGCTTACCGTGGTACTCCCACATATCTGATTGGCCCTGCCCCTTTTTGATGAGTCCCCCTTGTTGTTCCAAAGACAATCCACATGGCCCACATACTGTAATATGGGTGTCGGGGTCCAGATTGAATCGGCGAGGTCTCTCGCTTAGTTTAGAGGACGGACAAGTACACGCGTCTCCCCTTGCAGAACAAGCGAAAACCAGACGACGACCCGACCAGGTGAGACCACAACTGAGCACTACTGGTGGCCGGACGGACCGCTCGGTGATGGTGACTTCTGATGTGGGATCGTGTCACGGGCTGTGGTACGGGTTACGGCGGTGGTATACCTGGCGTGGACGAACGGTTTCTATATAGAACGGATGTATACTTGAGATGAGATGCAATACATTCGATGAGGATATCGAGACAGAGTTGATCTGCTATATACGAGGGACTACGTCACCCTACAGGGACTCATCGAATGGATTACTAAGGGACGGGGCACGTTCGGGGCGATACGGGTTCCCTTAGACGATATATCCTAAAAGGGGAAGTGCGATGGATTCCATGACAGATCGCCGTCACCGTCGCCGGTGCGGGACGGTATCGGCCCCTGTTCTTGACGGGTCTCCATGAGACTTGGCGAGGAAAGCGGCCTGAGACGTTCAGGCCGCGTGAAGGCCGTATCGACGGTGTCGTAGCCTCGCGAAATTTCCGGCTCGACATTGGGAGAGTTGTAGAGAGAAGCGTCGCCATTCCGGTACTCTTCTCGTGGGCTCCCCAACCGAGCGGTGTCTGTGTCTGTGTCGACAAAGGACTTCCCATACTGAAGCAGTGGCCCTAGTGGTGGCAAGGTAGTATGAATCGCTTCCGCATAGCTAACAGGGGCTAACTTTGGTAGATCGAGAGAGGAATCTGCCGTTTCCGCGAACTGTTCTATTCCCGAGGTGCTCCTCATCTGGCCGACGGCGGAGTTGATTGCAGTGTCGTCTTTTGTGGCCATCGGAGTTTCCCCCAGGTTGTGGTTCTTGTAGTGTTGGGGCTGCTTTGTCCCAAGGAAGGTATAGGGACGCCGACGGCTCTCGACGCCCTGGCTTGAAAAACTACCTTCCACATACTGATCAACGCAAGTCACAGAGGGATGGTACAGCTCCCAAGAGGAAGCAGATCTCGTTGCGCACTGGGAAATGTTGCCTTCTGTTTGAGATGCTAGATTCTGACTAGAACAGCTGCTTAGTAAATCCCCGGTAGCTCGTACCCAATGGCGTCTTGCCCCGTCCATCGTGCGAATGAGTCAGTATATGTGCTATGCGCGTGATCAGGAATAGAAAAGCACTGAGCTTGGAGAGCCAAACAGCTTTCCTTGCAGCTACGCTCCTTGCCCACCTTCAGCCTCTTCTCAGCGCGAAACCCCTCCTAGTCAAGTGGAAGGCAAGTTGCGTAACTCCCTTGTGGACACACCCTTCTGTTCCAACGACGAGTTCCGGGGAAGCCATCCGGAAATGCTTTGGTGTCCAGATCATTTAGACAGTTAAGACGGCCGAGCAAAATGAGATCGCGCAAGACGCCCAGTGTACAGAGGTCTTCGGATCGCTGAATAGTGGACTTCGGATCGTTGAATAGTGGACATGATGTGCTTGGAGCATAGATGAAGGCAATATGGAAGGAAGCCTGACGCAGCACAATACACCACTTGACTTGCTCGGCTTTGTTACTTCTCCGTAACGCTCTTCAAATTGCCAAAGCAATCACTTAATCCCGAATTCGGCGAGCGCACGGACATAGCATCCCGCTTTGATCATGCAATGCTTGGGTGACCAGGGAGCACCCAGCGGGGCTTGCACATCAATGCATGCTGAACACCCAATACACAGCTGCATCCTTTCTGTAACGTGCTCCACAGTGGCGTGGGAGAAGGAGGGGAAGGCCAGAAGCCGGAACGGGGGAAGGCCCGAACCGAACTACTGCATGACGTCTCGTTACACTCCAGTCCCGGTGGCAAACCTGTCAACGTATGCATAGCCAGCGTACCACGGCCTTCCACAAGTGGCCACGACTAACCCTCATCCTGCCACCGTCCTCTCGCCGTGTTCACTAGCGACGGAACTGGACAGACCAGACCCAGTGCTGGAAACGAACGAGCCCTCGCTCCGTCTCCGAGCGTCTTTCCACGACCTGGTATAGTGTGCGAGGGTATTGAGGCAGATCGCTCGACCTCCCAAGCTTTCAATTTTCCTAACGTCATGTATCAGGTGAGGCAGGGCTCCAATCGACCTGCGCATCTCTTCCGTGCAGATCACCCAGAGACCTGCCATCCTTGTCATACGTCGGCGCTTGGGCAGTACAGTTCCTGAGACAGTGTCACTAGACACACACGAGTCACAGACGACTGTCCGGGGGTCAGGGAGCACCTTTAGATGAGACCTAACGGCTGTGTCGGCCCCAAAGAGGCAGGAGGAATTCTTGGTCGAAGCAGCACAGCGCACTTGAATGGCCTTCACCGGGTACGACCTCGGGAAACGGCCCTGTAGGGTTAGCAGACGACGGCGGAAGCCGTCGAAGGCGACGTCTGAGAGCTCTTTGATAATCATGCTCTCTACCACGCTTCTACTTCGGGATTCGACCGCCCGAGAATCTTTCCGGTTGAATGACGGCGATACAATCCAGGACGGGAGGGGCGACGAGGCGCGCCGGGGCATTGAGAGCATCAGTCCTCGACCTTCACCCCGCTGGTCATTACTCGTACCGATTGATCTTTCCTTCTTGTCAGCCCCTTGATTTCCTAACGAGTGCCTGTCCTGTACGGTAGGAGTATTGCACCGGACTGTTGGTCGTTCTAAATCCAAGTTGTCGGGAAGAGTCGGCGGCTGGCTTTGGGGATGACGGGCAGAGTGCCAGGGGATATGATCCTGTCGTTCCACTCCCATTGAGGCCACCTCGTCCTCTGTAGGTTGAGACTCATTGGCCATAGACTGCTTGGGAGTGAGAGGAGAGTTCACCAGGTCATTGGCACCATGAGGGGACGTGCTCGTCGGATGTATTGTTTGCGACAACCAGCCAGGAGTTAAGTAACGTGTCACCCAGTCTGGATAAGGGCCGCCGCTGCGGAATTTTGGAAACCCCTCAGGGGGAACCAGACCCACAGTATCAGACGTGTTTTGATGCCGCTGCACAACCAGTGCCCGCTGGTAGTCATGGCCGAAGCCAGTTCCTCCTTGATAGCCTTGATACATCCCAGACAGCTGTTGTTCCACGTTACCGTGTTGCATCTGATCCTGGTATGGAACGCCGTAAGCGGTCTCTGTCGCAGGATATTCCACAGGTCGCTGGAGTGAGTGGGGCATGTCCAGTGGTGAAGTTTCAGGAGATACAGTCACTTGTTCTGGAGCGGAACTAGCCGGCTGGATCCACGGTTCTGCGCTCTCACCGTCAGGCTCTGCAGGAAGCTCAGCCAAATCTGGATGTTTCATCATGTTGTTCCAGAAAAAGGCCAGCTCAGGTGATGTCTCATCGATTGGTGGTCCGATTACTGTTGTGTCATTTGACATTTCCCCGGTAGACACCTGTTCAGACTGGTTGTGGATGCCTTGTTCAAACAGGGGGACCAGACTGTCGTAGCGGTCCAGATTGTACGATGTAGATGCTGCACTTCCATTCGCCCCGGAAGCCTGATCTCCTGCCGCTTGCTCTTGAGACCTCGCTCCTTGGTAGGGGTCTTCGCTGGCATAGGTGGGTGGATAGTTGCCCTCCTGAGTAGCAGACTCTGGTCCTGGTTCGTGGTAGGAGTTGTGACCGATGGGCTCCCAAGCTGTCTGAGGCTGTGACGGGTCGTAGTTGAATGTGTGGTGAGGATCTGGGCTGGTTCTCAATGGCACTTGCTGGGCGTCAGGGGCGCCTTTGGTGGGGACGGCATCGCGCTGGTGGTGAGAGTGGAACTCTAGCGGACCTTGTGCCCCGAGTTCGGGTACAAGGTAACCACCGGAAGGGAGCGCGGTCTGGTTGCCGTGGACGCCAAGAGTGGTAGCGGCTATCCCTTGAATGTCTGAGCCATCGTGACCTGCGAGGACTTGCAGAACTTCCGTGCGCCAGGCATTGTAAGCAGCTCTTGAGGCTTCGTTGTATACCTCTGGATATGCCGACTGATATGTTTGCGACTGGTCCGGACCTTGATACCATGCATGATCTTCGGCGATGACGGCATTCTGTTGAGCACTGGAGCGAGACTCGATGGGACTATGAGCCCACTGACGATTTGCTGCCCAACCCTGTTGAGGATATACTGGATGGAGGTCTCGTTGGACTTGCGTGCCCACTTGACCCCACGAGTGGTTGTCGGCGTTGTCGGCCTCGTCCGCTGCGTCACCCTCAGCGGCATCTGTGCGGCTTCCGACTGCAAGCTCCAAGTAACGGGGATGCAACTGCGACTGGACAGAAATGGCCGTCGGTGTCGGTGATGGGACCGCAATCGGTAGAAACCACAGCCTGTCGTCCACAGGGATCGACGTATATTTTTCTTCTCCTGGTATCGATGAAGCGAGTTGCCAGTCGCGTCTGTCCACATCGTACTGTATCGTAGGGTTCTCTTGAGTCTGGGGTGTAACGAGGTACGGAGAGTTCTCTAAAGCTGATTCGGGGAAAGAGCTGTCGACCAACCCAAGGTTCACAGGAATATGGTCGGTGTCAATGGTCAGCGAGTGGCGGCGTTTGTTGGGCCGTCGTGATTGAGCTGCCGTCACGTTACCCCTACTGGGCTGTGGAAAGTTACTTATATCCTGATGCGGAGTGAACCAGTCGTAGGACATTGCGTTGGGGTGGTGGTGCTCGCTGATGGCCTTGCACGACAGGTGTGAAGGCTGCAGACGAAAGTTGTGTCTGAGGTTGTGTAGTTGGAAAGTGGCCGAGTGGCGAATTGTCTCTTCCGCCCGGTGATATGCCTTCTACACAGGCCTTCTGAAAGCTGTTGTCGACCAACTCCGGCAGACCGTCGACGTTCGAGCGACGAACCCTTCTCCCAGCGTGTTTCTATCCACGGCCGAGGACAGCGTAAACCGACCGGTTCCGTTCTCATGAACCAATTAGAAGGCATTCTCATCGTCGCTCGAGTTCATGTTTGCTAGAATATTTCAGCGACCCGATTGAAAGCAAGTTCGGGTCGGATTGTCCATCCTTAAGGTTAGAGCCAATACGAATGTCCGTATCCCAGCGGGCCTCTGTGGTATGGGGACAGAGACGGCCGACGGCCTGCTGTGCAGTGCTTTGCAAGGGAAGACGAGACGAAGAGCCAAGCAAGTTGAGAGCTCGAGAAGAAGAAGCAGTACTCGAGAAGTACAGGAGGGAAGGCGCGGCGGTGACGAGGGCCGACCAGGGCTTCTCACGAGCGTATCTGCGCGACAAAGAACAGACGACCAAGAGCACAAAGGTCAGACAGAAAGAAGGAAGGTCTATCCGACGAACCAAGGAGAGCCAGAGACTCGCCTTCAGAGGCAAGAACAAAAAATTGCAGGTGACCAGATCGCCGGCGGGCGAACGAAGCATCGAATCTCCTTTGCGCACATCTGGGCTTCTCAAGACCGCTAGACGTCCCAGAAAGCAAGTTGGTAGCAAATGGCAACCGGAAACGAATGAGTTACGTATTGTTCGGGATTACACGGCACCAGCGACATTTGTACATAGTAAACTCGCAATGGCTGTACTGTACCCGCGACGGCTGTACGGTTCTCGAGACATGATATGACAAAATGACATATTACACTTCAAGAGGTACGACAACGTATGATGCTCAGCTTGGTGATATCGAAGACTGGGAAATCAGGCCCATGATAATAACAACGACAATACTGTACCACTGATGAGATGAGCCACTAGGACAATGGATCAATGCAATGCAGATCGCTCCTCCTTGGCCCCCCCTCCCATCTCTTCCCTAACCTTTCCCTTCCCCCGGCATCCCATATCTTCTCACATCCCCGCTCACACCTCCACAGCGTCCATTCGCATCTTCCTCCCTCTCCTCTTGCACCTTCTTCCACTCGCACGCTCGTATCTTCTCCCCTCCCCGTCTTCCGCCTCGCTACCATCTATCGACTCATTCTTGGCACAGGCTTGCGAACCGACTCGTCCTCACCCGATCTCGTGCTCAAACACTCGAGTCATCCTCGCCCTCATGCGTGCCCAACCACCGACCGAGCTCAGACCAAACTCGGCACAGGCTTGTGCTCAAAGGGCGACTTCAGCTCCCCTTCGCCCCCTACCAGGCCCCGAGGGACCAACACTCTGAGCGCTCTCTGCCTCTTGGGTTCCCTCGAACCGTCGCTAAACAGCAGTGGTCTCGCTGAGCTCATGGTGAGCGTATCACTCATACTGCGTCCAAACGCCGGTTGGGGGCGTCGTATTCCGCCCGGCCCTGAACCTGAACCGACACCGGCACCACGGCCTGGTGCGAGTGGTGCGGAGGGCGCGATCGGCGCGAGCGGTGCCAAAGGGGTCAGAGTTGGTGTTGGAGTCCGATTAGGCAGCATCGAGGCCGGCGCAAGCGACAGCCGGGCGAGGGCGGCAGTCGCAGACGGGCCAGGCGGCGACTCGAGCGTCAGCGTGATGCTTGGTGTGGATGCTGCCCGTACAGCGTTGCCGTGATATCCGTGGCGGTGGATAGAGGACGGGAATGTCTGGTTCACGGGCGTAAAGGGACTTTCATCCTCTGCGTCGCCGTCTACCGCTGCTCCCGTCTCCAGAGTACGGGTAGCTTCGAATGCAATCCCCAGGGCAGACACGAGGTCGCGGTCATACCGGTCGTTGTCGTGCTCATTGCTTTCGCTGCTGGACGGTGACGGCGACGATGAGCCAAACCCACTCCCGCCGACAGGCGACGACGCCGAGCGACACATGGCCTTGCCCCCAACGTCGTTTTCGCCCAACGTGCTGATGCTACCCGTAGAATCGTGCGAGTCGTTGCGCGAGTGCCCCCGGAGTTCAGCGGGCACGTCGGCGGACGTGAATGACCGGCCGCGTTGGAGGAGCGAAGTCGGTCGCGGCAGGCCGGCGAAAGGAAAGCCGGGCTTCTTGCCTGTTGGCGGGAGCTGGGGGTGGAAGTTGAAGGTAAACGCCAGCGCTGGAACCATCAGCAGCTAATATTACCTTGGTCCCCATTTGGATGCGGAGGCCCGACTCACGCGACGACAAGCCGCTGCCTGAGGTGAGGACCGAATCTGGCGAGTTGGACGCCGTAGTCTGCAAATTGCCACTCAATCTGACCCGTCAGCACACCGGTACTCGTGAAACCCATATGCATCTCCCGGCATGTCTCATCTTCAAACTCAAGGACGGCGACTTACCTGAGCGCTTCACCGAAACTGGACCCTTCTTCCTCGCTATCGCCATACAAGCTGTCCATGCTGTGCATCTGGCGATTTATCCCCTTGCCACCCAAGACCGCAAGTTTCGGCCTCGTCAGACCACGTGAAACTGGTAGTCTTGCATGACCGAGGCCCATCGATTCGTGTCGCGCGATGGAGAACAGGCGGGCACGGGTGGCTGCCCAAGCGTGCGGCCATGATGCTCGGGCAACGAGTTGAGTGGTGAATTCGTCCAGCACTGATGCGGGCGGGAGCGATCCGGGGGGATAAGCGCGGGCTGGCGCCGATAGGTACTGTGTTGTTTCAGCGGTCACTCAGCTCAGTCTCAAGCTCCTCTTCAATGGCATTGTTTCGTCAAGCATCGAGAGGCCAGAGAAGGCGATGTCTAGGAAGCGACGCTTTTGACAATAAGAGAGAAGCGTACAGATTGCAAGATCCCCTCCTCGTCCTCGGTCCAAGGGGCATCATCTGTCGCAGCCGGCGCCTTCGTATCACGAAGCGAAAAGGACGGCGTGTCGGGCGTCATGACCAGCGGCGCGTCGACGTCCGGGACTTTTGTGAATGGGTTTGGTGTGTGGAGCGAGTCGCCTGCTGTTCGTCTAGACGAATGTAAGCCATCGGTCATGAATTGGAGCAGGAAGAAGTGTAGGGAGAGATATGATGTTGACTCACATCGCCATGGGGAGCGAGAGGGCGGGGAGGTTCGGTCGGCGTGATTGGAGTGGCATCTTTTTGTTGCGGAGGTGGTAATGTGCCAGGCAATGTCGGTAGCAATGTATGTGCTTTGTGTTGATGTGAATGCTGCGGCGTGATCAAGGCAGTTTGCAGGTTGTGGTTGCAGCGTGGTTGTAGCTGAGGGGGCGCAAGATTCAGGCAATTGCACGTCCCCTATAATGCTCTGTGGTGTCGAGGTCTGGTGAGGTTGGTCTCTGTGTACCCAATGGGATCTGCGTCTTTATACTCTGCACTGCAGGGCAATGACGCTCTCAAAGCGCGGGTGTTTGGGTTTGTGTTTGCTGCGTCGGGATTCCAGCTGGCCGCCTGGACAATGGCGAAATCCATACACTCTCAGATCGTGTCTAGGAATGACTATGCTGGGAGGCTACCCAGTGAGGCTACCTAGGATGGGATCCGTGAGCCGAGGCGGGTCGTTTGGGCCTGTGTTTGACTACGACTACTGGTTGTGATCGGTGCGCGATGTTTGGTGTTTCGTCGTCGAGGATGACGAAATGCAATGTTAATGTTTGTTCGAGTCCGGACTGGCGACGTGTTGTCTCGCCGTCGCGTCGCGATGATATTGACGCTGCGGATGCTGCTGATGCTTTTAATGCTGCTGATGCTGATGATGATGATCTGGCGGGCGACGCTGCCGGAGCCGTCGAGACCGACGAGGGTTTGCAAGTATGTGCAGGAAGAGGGAAGTGAAGTCGAGAGAGTAGATGGAACGCGGCCTTCACACTTTGGGGACAAGTCGGGATTTTGACCTCTCTCGTCGTATAGAGTACCGTAACAACCGGTTTCACGGCGCTGGCCAGCAACGAGTGACGAGGGCCAGTCTCGGTAATGCGGGGCCGGGAGGAGTGAGCTGGTCTAGACTCTCACTGGGTGTATATTTACACAATGGATGTCCGTTCCACTCCACAGCGCGGTTTTGGTTCCGGCGCAACGTCGCCGAGGCACGAATGGTCCTGATTACGAGCACAAGGCGAGATGGAAGTGGCCTGCGAGAGGAGAAGCAGAGCCGGAGAATGAGGGGGCCAGATTGAAGACAGAATTTGAGGGAAGATCTAGTGCTTGGTCAAGATTCGGCAACTTGTACAATTGAACAAACCGTAGTCGGAACGGTACAGGGGCCGCTGTCGCAGCGTAGTTTACAAGTACGGAGGAGATGCCAGGGACTAGGAAGCACCCGTCCGGAGCCCAGAACCACGACGACACTGGGATTACCGAAGATTCTCACGAGAGAGAGCCAAGAGAGAGTTTAAGAGATGTGCCGAGGTGACAGACGCGTTGGAACATGTCATAGTTTTGCCACCGACGCGTCTCGAGAGGTTTCCTGAGGACAGGGTGTGATACACTTGACTCCGGGCGGCGATCGCCGACAATGCATGACGTGGCGACGAGTCGAGGAATGGGGTGGCAACGATAAGATATTTCCAGCACCATGCGATTGTATTTCTCCACCTTGTGAATAGACACTCTGTTGTTGGGCGACATGACGATCGCAGTGGCAGAAAAGGCAGACATGTCAGGGACACTGACGATAGGTGTTCTGGGTGCGCCACTCACCTCTCGCCCTTGACTCTCTCTCTTCCGCTTATTGGCCATAGCTGACTGGTACCCAGCACTGCAAGGAGCGTTCATCGAGCACATTCATTACCTCCAGCGGTGCGCTGTCCGTACATCATGATGGGTTTGATTAACCTTTCCAGGCTCCAGATCGAAGGACACGGTATCAATGCCATCGCGGTGCGGACGACTGCTGAGCTCGCTGTGAGTCTACTCTGCACCAGCCGACACCCCTGTCTTGGAAAGCTACCATCTGAATGTGCAGTGTGTCCGAGCGCCGCTGACGCTCCCCAGTCATGCCAGGCACTCATCATCCCCGGCGGTGAATCCACCACGATCCAACTCGTCGCATCCCACACCCCAGGTCTCCTCGACGCTCTGCAGGCATTCGTGCGCGATCCGGCCAAGGCTGTGTGGGGGACGTGCGCGGGTATGATCCTCATGGCCGAGGCGGATGGGATCGGGGGTGGAAAGGTTGTCAAGGGAAGACAGGCGAAGGGGTGGGGTGGGTTCAGGGGGTTGAGGGTGTGGCGGAATTTGTACGGCAGTGAGTCGACTACAAGCGCGGTGCAAGTAGCGCTCTTCTGAATTGTTACTGGGACCGGGAGCTGGAAGGAACGGGCTTCCCACTCATCGCTGACCGCACGGGCGCGTCGCGGGATCCTACATCACTCCCGGCTGTCATCTGTCTGACGGCGTGACCCTACATGTCCCCCGACACATTCGGTACCCACACTTTCTCAAGCTCTAGCTGACCCCACCAGCCCAGCTCGAGTCGTTCGAGGTCGCCCTCCCTATCGAAGGACTATCGAATCCTTCCAAACCCTTCAACCTAATCTTCATCCGTGCTCCAGCAGTGCACTCCCTCCTTGCCCAGCCCTCGACGGACACGGAAACTCCGGACACGGAAATCCCAGACTCGAAAACCCCAGAAACACAACCGGACAGGAACACAGACCAGGCAACCCCCGTCCAAGTCCTCTGCACACTACCGCCCGCTTGCCGGCCACCGCTGCCGCCGTCCGATTCTCCCCTGGGCGCGGCAAATCCAGACGATCTGGGCAAAGTCATGCTTCGTCAAGGACGCAAGCTGGTGACGTCGTTTCATCCGGAATTGAGCGGCGATGTGAGAGTGCACGAATATTGGGTGGAGAAATGCGTTTTGGGGCGGTAGCGGCGCAGCGACCGGGGGGGGGGGGGTGGTTCGCTGGCGACTGGCCTCTGATAAGCGGCTGGCTGGCGTGACAACTGGACTCTCACGGCGGTCGGACGCATGCCAGCTGTATCTTGCGAAGGGTATCTTGCGTAGTGATAGTCTTTAGCAGTGCAATTACCATGTGCGGGGTAAGGGTGATACTGGTGGATCTCTTACGGTAATGCAGTTCGTAGAGCGTTAGACACTTGCCCAGGGCAGTGTGCCTGTCTCAGTGACAGGCTGTCATGTCTTGTCCAGCAGTGCCAACAACTGAACCCTCTCTCTCGCTCAGAAGCTTCCGCCGCCAATTCATTCTCCAGGCATTTCATTCTCCAGGCATTCATCCACGCTCCAAACCTCTGACGCACGTACATGGCTCGTCCACGCTCACTCGGAATGCCGTCTGCTCGATTACTCGATTACTCGTCCAGCGATTACTCTTTCGATCGGCCCCTCGCTCACCGCTTAGTACACCTGTACATTTCCAGCTTCCTTCACTGGTTCTTCACGGCTCGTTTCTCACACTCACGCTCGAGGCCAACAAGCATACGAACAAGCATGCATGCGACACCTGATGTCGAAAAGTATGATTGAGCATCCGTATACAAATTACCCACACCCAGTGATCGGTGCAGCACCACCAACTACCCACCACCCCAAGCCGCCCAAACGGCACCTACAGTACATCAATACTCGCGAGCTGGTGTCGGATCATTACGCAGAACGCTACTCGGGCCCCACCACCATCATCCTCAAGGTGTGGCTCTCATCTCATCCCAACCCCCACGTCCATGCCCCTACTGACAGTGGCAGCAGCCGTGACAGCGGCAATGGCGGTAGCGGCAGTGACAATGGCAGGGGGAGCCCAAACTAAGTCAAGCATCTAAAGCCACCGCTCCACTCCCTCCCATCCGCCAACACCTCCCGGTCTCGTCCGTTCCAAGCCCAGTGCGAATCCCCAACACTCTCGTGCGCGCTCATGTCTGCCCTGCGCCTCGCAGACCTTTCCAAGGACATACCACGCCTCTGCGCAGTCCCATCCTTCGTCCTGCGTACTTTGGTTCAACAGCTGGTGCGCCAACTCGACCTGTCCCGATGCCAGATAAAGCTTGGAAAGATGTACGGTCGCTGCAGCGTGTCGTGGACGTAGAAGGATGGACTTCGTAAATGCCGCGAGGGCAGATTCGTACGTCGCCGACAAGGGGTCTAGCGAAGAGGACGATGGGGCATGTGATGGAGCGTGTGACGGAGCTGATAAGTGGTGTAAACCAAGTTGGATCCATACGTCTGGATTCAGCGGATCGAGTGTCTCGGCTTCTTCGATCGCCACCAGACTCTGCTCGGGTTTGCCCCATCGTCGGAAAGTAGCTGCAGACATTAACCACAGATTGGAGAGGATACGAGATTCAGCCGGGGTGCGGCCGTGCTCCACAGAGGCAGATCTTGGGGGTGGAGGAGGAAGTGCTGGGATACGTGACGACGCATGGAAGTGAGAGTGGACGGCAGTAGGAGCAATCGAAACTGCCGGGGAGGAGATAGACGCATGACGATTTTGCCCAATCACGAGATCTACGTTGTCAGCACTTGACACGCTGGTGGACATCTTGACTTTATCGACTTACTAGCTTCCGAGGCGGAAGGTGTCGCCAACCGCCGCACGCTGCTAGGTCTCGAACCCCGACCCAGAGTCGAAGGCACATGCAAATGCCTTGCCAAAGCTTTCTTTGCCCGGCCCCCAGACCGCAATTTCTCAGTCCCCTTCTCCTCGTCCGTCGGCTCAGGTGATGAAGGCATAGTCGATCTGGGACTATTATCGTTCGATGGAGGTGCTGAACCGATCGGAGCAGAAAGTGATGGGATCGTAGGTATGGAGTCGACATTTGGCGTCGGCGGAACCACTATTTCGTTCAGTTTCTCCAACTTCGGGCGACGAAGTTGCGAACACTCACCAGCCACCATGGTGTCTGGAGCCGGAGCCGGCGCCATCCCAGAATCTGCGGCGGGCGGTTCGACCGAAATGTAGCTCCCGCCTAGATCCCGAGCATCACCAACACTCGAAAAGCTCGCGTTGCCCCGAAGTCCCCTGCCCAGTGCGGCACCCCGGTTCTTCCCAGACCTAGCAGAGAAGAACGCAAACAACTCCTGTTGTCGCAGCATCGCTGTTTCTGGCCCCTGTGTTTTCTCCGTAATCACATTCAGTGTCATGCGAAGTCGAATGACTTCTTCCAAACGTTTCGCTCGGGTCATATCAGGTGGGATAGGGTAGGCATGTGGAGGAATGGAAGGAGGCGGTTTGAGGGAACCATCACGAGACAAGAGACATTCGGCTGTGTTTCCGGTGTGTGGTAGGTGAGGTGGCGATCCCATAGCGAAATCCCTTGCTTCTACACCGGCATCGTCCGAGGAAAGCGTTTCATCCACCAATTCGTCCTCCTTTGCCTCCCAGACGCTCACGCCTGCTTCGCCAGCCTTGGCTGCGCCCGCCCAGTCGCCTCGAGCCGTGAGAAGCAAGGCAAGCAAGTGCCAGCTCTGGACGCTATCCGAATCCAGCTCAAGGGCAGCGTGTATACTCGTGATGGCATCGTCGATGGAGCGGGCTTCAGCTTGACAATATGCCAAATGATAGAATGCCGTCGCCGAGCATGGATCGAGAGAGACAGCTTTCTGGAGATGCGACAGGGATTGCGCCTGGTAAGTCGGTCTCGACAAGGGGTCTGCCGCTAGGCCTACTCAGCAGCGGATCACAATGTCTGGTAAGCAGGGGACTAACCTTTTGTGCCCATGGCCATCCGGATAATACCCTTGGCTTCTTCCACTTCCGCCTGCAGGCTAGACCTGACTGCTCGACCCTGCTTGCGCCCATTCTCTACCACGTCGCTCACCAACACCGCATACCGCCAAGCTTCATCCGGTTCTCCCAGATCCTTCAACAGCAGTCGCGAGCCAATCAGCAGAGCTCCAATCAACTCATCATCATTGTCTATTTCGGCCTCCGTCATTTGGGCCGTCCGCTCCTCTCCACGCTTATCGCCCTTTCCTTCCGCTTTCGCTTGCTCGGCTTGGCGTTGGATCTCCATCGGGCTCGCAGCAACGTCATCGGTCGGCCGCCGTTTCAGCTGTAACGAGACTTCTGGTTGCTGCGTTTGCCGAGACTTGAGAGCTAGTTGGATGTACAGCTCGAATGTGCGTCGCGCGTCCGTCTTGTCACCTACAGCGACTTGTAAACGGGTGAGGTGCCGCAAGACAGATTGGGATTGGAATGTAAGAGTCATCGACCACCAGAGGACATGTATGACTTCTCGAGCAAGAATCGGTTGAACATCGGCCAGACCGACGCAAAGTTCAGTAAAAGTGGTAACGGGTGCATTGAGCGAGCCAGCACGGGGAAATGTCGTTGTTGCGGCAAGAAGGGAGCGTCCTTGAGCGATGGCCGCCTGCACTTCTTTCTGCCAAACCAGTCGCCCAGGAGAAGATGTGATGCCTTCTTCCAGCAGATACGGACTCTCCGCTGCGACGCCGACCCCAGGGAAGCCCGCTAGCAATGTCCTCAAGTATAGCAAAAGCATCCGTGGACGTTGCCTAGGTCTGAACGATGACGGCCAGGATAGTGAATATGCGTGGTACGTCCGGAGTATGCGCAACGTCTGGGTCACGGAATTTGACCGCCGGGACGAGATGACTGCCGCTCGACATAAAGTGATTGACAGAAATCGGTGAAGTTCACGATGCGAGTCAAAGGGCAGCTTGGTAGGACTTTTATTTGCGGGATGGAGATAGGCTGGCAGGGGAAAAGGGAATGATGTGACTGTCTTCACGAAATGGGTGGCGGATAAATAACATTGTATTGCTGTGTCCGGATCGGGTTGGGGGACGAGTTCCGAGGATATGCCTAAGGAAGGTGATCAGTGGGCTCTCTTGGAGAAGACAGACCCGGACACACCACGCAGCGTCTCAGCCCGTATGTGATCCAGTATGGCAGCGTCTCCCTCCACGACACCTGTTTTAGCCTCTTCGGCACGAAGAGCCTCGTCATATATTCGAAGGGCAGCTTCATGTGAGCTCATGGCATGTAGATGATATGCCAATATGAGACGAGCAGACTATCACAGTCAGAGAGGTCTCATCCGTGATACTCACAGTTTTCTCCACTGGTTTCAGCTTGCCACTCATTAAAAGCTCCTCCAATGCCCGTATACCCTCATTCACCTCGTCTACCTGATCCAGACTGACGCCACACCACCACTCCCTCCCCTCGGCCCAACTACCAGATTCTTCCTCATCGCCGTCCAGATCGCTTGGGCTCAGGTATGTCGCTCTAGTGGCCTCGCCGGATGAGCCGGTTGGTCGAATGGTGCTCCCTGAGCTGGAAGGGGCGACGCCATCCAGAGACGGCTTCGACTTGTGTCGCCGAAGATGGGGGTGAGGAACGTGGATGAAAGACCCTGACGTGGTATTGGAGGCAATCTCGACTGAAGAACCCGAGCTGGGCTCATCGGAAACTCGAAGGAGATTGGAAGTGTTCAGTCCAGAGATGACGCCTGGTTGGGTGACATTGATGAATCCGCTTGAAGAGGGATGCGAGGTCGATGACAGGTAGACAAGGGAGATATCGCGGAGCCGATGAATTAGTGTCGTATCTGCAGCCGAGATCAGCTTTCCCATCTCTCCGCAACAATGCCACAGCAGCCAGGTGACTCACTGCCGCCGGTGTGTTTGCCCCATTTCCGTATCAGCTCGCCCCAGCTCAGCGCAGTCCCATTTGGCGCGGCTGCAGGAGTAGGCTCCGCCCATGCCCCGCGCAAGAGAGCAGCCGTCAGAGCGGCATGGTAATGTCCCGCTTTGGGACTTGACATGGTCCGCACGTGTCGTCGACGGTCGCACCTCCACAGAAAGCTATAGCACAAGCATGAGGGAGAAGGAGAACAGAGAGAGAAGGAGAGAGGAGGAACGAGTGACGAGACGTGGTGGAGACCGAGGCCGGCCCTGCATTGGAATAACTTGTTCGGGCCTCCCACTTTAGATTTCTTGAAAATACCAGAGTCGAGATACTCGATATTCAACTTGGACTCACACGGGATACAGCGAGTACACAGCAAGTACACAGCGAGGAGAAGATGGTCTCCTCGGCCACGAATGGGTAGGATGATTTCCCACTGCCAAGTCAGCTACGGCTGATCAGAAGAAGCACTACCAACCCTGCCGTTCCTCAGCCAAAACCGCTGGTGAACGGTTCTTTAACCCACCTCTCTCAGTCACCCCCGCATCAGCCCTCGACCATCGAGTATGCCTCTTCTGCCCCACTTCCCGCTAGCTCGTCGAAACACGCCCAGAATGGACAGGAGGACGAAGAATTCCCATCTCATTTGTATGAGAAGCTGCCCCGCCATTTGCTCGAGATCTCGCAGGATGGCACGGCACAAGTGCCAGACTACTTGAAGATGATCTTGATGTGTGAGCTGCCCAGGAGTTTTGGTGTAGCTAGATCTGAAGTCCCTCAGCCAAGGTGTATTCGGAACCACTGGGGCTACAAGAAACGCCCCTGACGTTGGCTGTCAACTTGTCCGCTAGATTAGGTAACGAGGCAAGTCCGCTTCAAGGAATCGGAAGAGATGTGTCCGCTGACAGGTTCAGATCTGGCTCAAGAGGGAGGACCTCCAACCTGTTTTCTCTTTCAAAATTCGGGGAGCATACAACATGATGGCGCACTTGAACGAAGAGGATAGGCACAGGGGTGTCATCACTTGTAGTGCAGGTAAGGCTCATGCGATATCGGCGATCTACCCATAACTCACTCTCTTCAGGCAATCACGCGCAAGGTGTAGCGCTCTCTTCTCATGCTCTGAACATCCCTGCAACTGTCCTCATGCCGGTATCTACGCCATCCATCAAGTGGAGAAATGTGCAGCGGCTAGGCGCGAGAGTGATTTTGCACGGTCAAGACTTTGACGCTGCGAAAGCCGAATGCATCCGACTATCGAAACAAGACGGCCTGACCTTTATCCCGCCGTATGATGATCCATACATCATCGCTGGCCAGGGCACGATCGGCATGGAGATCTGCCGACAGGTCAAGGACGTGGATACCCTTGAAGGCGTTTTTGGGAGTATCGGCGGGGGCGGCATGATGGCTGGCGTGGCGAGCTACATCAAGCGTGTGGCCAAACCTAGTGTGGGCGTGTACGGTGTGGAGACGGTCGACGGTGATGCCATGGAACGGAGTATCAAGAAGGGCAAGAGGGTTTTGCTTGATGAAGTTGGTCCGTTCGCAGACGGCACGGCTGTGAGGATTGTGGGCGAGGAACCCTTCAGATTGTGCAAGGATCTCTTGGATGATGTGGTGCTGGTCAACAATGACGAGATCTGCGCAGCCATTAAAGACGTTTTTGAAGGTGAGCAGCCATTGGTTTAGGGAATGCGAGCTCATAGTCAACAGAGACGAGGTCAGTGCCAGAACCCTCAGGGGCCCTCGCATTGGCGGGCCTCAAGGCCCACATTCTTCGGAACGGGCTGCAAGGGAAGAACAAGCGCTTTGTGGCTATCGTCTCTGGCGGCAACATGAACTTTGGTCGGTTGCGGTTCGTGGCGGAACGAGCAGAGTTGGGCGAAAGGCGAGAAGTCCTCATAAGCGTTCGTCTACCCGAACGGCCAGGAAGGTCAGCTCCATCTACGTAGACGTCTTAGGTGCACGCAAGCTGACAAGTAATAGCTTTATCAAATTCCACTCCCTTCTCGACGGTCGTGCGGTCACTGAATTCTCCTATCGCTATTCCTCTCCACAAACCGGCTTTGTAATCTGCTCTTTCCTCCTCCGCTCGTCACCTTCATCAGCGTCGGGCCCATCTCCTGAAGCACGCGCAAAAGAGGTCGGGGAGATTCTGGAGAGTCTCAGGGCGAACGGGATCGAAGCTGTCGATTTGAGCGAGGACGAATTTGCAAAGTCGCATGTGAGGCATCTGGTCGGCGGGCGAAGTGATGTAGACAATGAGCGGATGTTTAGGTTTGGTAAGTGTCTTCTGTCCGAGAATGCTGACTTCGGCAGAATTCCCAGAGAGACCAGGAGCACTGGGCAATTTCTTGGGCGGCATGAAGCCGGAGTGGAACATCTCGCTCTTCCACTACCGGAATCACGGCGCAGGTGGGGCCCTTCCCTCCCACTTACCGTCCTGCCATGGCAGTCATGCAACGATATGGTCAAATGCTGACGAGACGTCCCTTGCGTGGCATAGATGTCGGCAAAGTCCTGGTCGGCGTGCAAGTCCCTTCTTCTGCAGCGGAAGCGTTCGATGATTTCCTGGATCAACTTGGATATCCGTTTGTCGAGGAGACGCAAAACCCTGCCTACCGGGACTTTTTGTGCAGTCACTGATAGCGGTCGTACGCGCAGTGACGGTCGATCAGGGGATGCATGTACATCTCTCGATCAAGGTCATCTGCAGTTGTTGGCAACGAGGTGTCGCTGGGATTCGAGGCGGCGATTACTCAGGGGTTGGTCAGAAGAATACGCCGTGGCATTGTTGGCAGGAGAAGCGGGTACCAGATGGGTAACCAACGTGCTGCTCGGATGACTAATACATTTCTTGATGTCGGTGCGGAGCGAAAGCTCACCTTGACGACAGTCACTGAAGTGCAACCGAACGACATGAGTCGACGGTTGCGGTTGTCATGGACGAGACAACGTGGATACCTTATCCCGGCAACCGACCTTCAGACACCCCAGCCTGCCGACACTCGCCTACCGACGCAGACGGCCTCCACCGATATTACACTGACGACCACACTGACGACGAGGCTTTAAATACACTGACTGCGGATATAAGAGTGACAGATGCCTAGGCGTCCACCGGCTCAAGCAGATTCTACTCTCATCTCCCTCGATCTTCGCCGGTCCTGACCCTGGCTGCTTACATACGGTCCTGGTGACCTTGCTCTCTTTGTAGACATCTGGCTCCTTCCATAACCTTGTCTTTCTTCCAGTCGCGTTCACACGCGCACTCGGTAATTGGCTTTGCCACCTTACACTCTACTCGCAAAATGAAGACGGGTTTCCTCACTCTGCTGTCACTGGTACTAGCCCTTTCCGGGCATGTGGCCGGGCGCATCGTCGTACCGTTTCCGGAGAACGTGAGTGCAGTTTCACCCGAAGAGGCACGCGCATCGTATGCACTTGCGAGTGAGCGAGTGGCTTACGTTTTGATACAGGGTCTGGCTAAGCGTGATGGCCGTCTATACCCCGTAAGTAGATTGTGAATAGAGCCGTAGCGTCGCAATGGGAACCCCGTACCATGCGACCTCTAGGGGTGGCCCAGCTGACGAGACCAAGAACGCCGATCTATTCGTGCGCCACGCTGGCCAAGGCAGTCAAGGCGGACGAGGTGGCCAGGGCGGTGGTGGGACGACAGGTGGATTTGGCGGCGCGGGCGGGACCCCTGCCTCTCAAGCCAACGGCCATAAAGGTGGAAACGGCAACGGCAACGACACCGGCAACAGCGCTGGTGCTGGAGCTGCCAGTTCGACAACAGCTGCCGGATCTGGTGCTGCCGCTGCTGGTTCTGGTGCTGCCGCTACTGCTGCGGGATCGGGCAAGACCAACGGTGCCACCACTACAGCGGCCGCTGCCGCTGCGGCCGAGTCGAGTCCCGCGGCGGTCAATGAGAATGGCGCGCCGGGGCCTGCTGTTCCGCAACTAAATGTTGATGGGAGTCTGAGTGAGTGGCGTGTCGCATTCTCCCTCCTTGCTTCTTGCTTCTTGCTTCTTGCTTCTTGCTTCTTGCTGCTCGCTTCTCCTCCCCTGTTACGTTTATGTTTTGCACCATCCGCCTCACAGTCTCGTCGATAGGGGGTGAGAGATTACAGACCCTGCGGGTTTCAAGAAGGAACACGGATTGTGTTTGGTGACCTCTTGGTGGTGACAAACCTGGGTTAGGCTGAAGACCTGTAGCACTCGACAAATCCCTGTTGTTGACCACGCAAGCGAATGCCAATGCGTCCGCAGGCCAGGCGGCCAGTGCAGTGTCAAACAACAACTTCATTTCGGTGCGTCCCTGGCTGTTCAAATGTTGTCGTTTCGCCACTTCTCCATTTCACCACTTCACTCCCCAAAGCAATGTGGCATGTCGCCACTCTGAGTTCTGCTGCCCAATGTCAACATCAGTGGCCTGAGACAGCCTGTCTGACATTCTTGTTTGGGAATCACTGCCATTTAGCATCGGTCATTCTATGGACGGCTGACGCGGCAGTAGTTCTGCGAGGGGAAGACCTTGACAAACGGTCAACAAGTCACAGGGGGCTCTTGCGCGTGAGTCTCACGTCCACTTGTTGTCGCAGTCGTCGCGCTGATCGAGCCGAGGCCGCAGTGTCACTCCTCTTGGTGATGTATGTAGCATGTTGAAAGCGAGCGTCCCCCCACACAGCTGACAGAACTCCAGATTCCAGCTTCGACCAACATGGTCTCGGCAACTTTTACCAATCCGGTACGTGCTGGTCTCGTCTCCACACTAAGCTTCCCGTCGTCCTACTTTGCTTCTTTGTGCAGTAGCTTCCCTTGCGTCCCGCTCGTGGAACACAGCCCGAGTTCTTGTCCACTTTCTTATCACAATTTGGAAACTCGTAAAGCTAATCTCAATGGTGTAGCCCAATATGGGTACTGTCCCAGCTGGCAAGACATTCACCATCTCCCTCGCCACGCAGAATATCGTGCTGGGTCAGTTCGCTGTGTATTCTGCTGTATTATACTTTCCTGTGGGCCCTGGGGCTGATGACTCAAGGATCTTTCACGGATGCTCAGAAGGATTACTATGCTGCACCCCAGCAGCTCGATGCGAAGACGGGGTGAGTACGCATCTGAGCCTAGGCACGGTCGAGCTGACGGAGTCGAATATCAGGAATATTGTCGGACACGCACATGTCTGCATCCAGAAGATGTCGTCCATCTCTTCCGCTCAAGTCCTCGATCCGCAGACGTTTGATTTCTTCAAGGGCATGGATAATGCGGACGGTGAGTGGACTGTGTTGACGGTTCGCCACCCTGGTCTGAGGCTGAGTATTAGTGAACGGCATCTCTTCAGTCGATGTGGAAGGTGGCCTTGCCGCCGGTGCATACAGGATGTGCACCATTATGTGTAAGCCCGTCCTATCTCGCTTCGCTCCTCTTCCTCTCAGAAGCTACATCAACAGAATTGACGAGTCGACAGCAAGTTCAAACCACGCTAGCGTTGTTTTGCCGGTAGCTCAACGTGGACCCGAGAATACTTGCTCGTGGGTTAAATAAGCACAGAGATAGGCGATGGCGGTATTTGCTGACTGGATTCTTCAGCTACTTTACTGCTCAATAAGACAGTTTCGTGCCCCTGAGTTCCGACGCGCACGTACCACCATACGACATACGTTGAGGTACCCAGAATGCTGCTGTCGTTACATTATGTAGTGCGCTTCTGGTCTGCGCAAATTTTCCCATGCATTGCTACACCCTTGATTTCGTTGTGGGTACAGCCACAGGGTAAATGGCTCCTATACCTCGACATGCTCCATCGTCTCCAGTACCCGATCGATGGCTGCCTTGCCGAGCGGGACCCATACCCACCGCCCTGTCCTCGCCTCGCTGTCTGTCTGAGCCTCGACGACCAATCCGTGGTCCTTGAATTCTCCCATCAGGGCATTATACCGCTCCTCTTCTCTAGCTATGAATTTTTCCCTCGCAAGTCGCTGTAGCGTGTCGTTTTCGATAGCAAAGACAGGCGCCGTCGCAGCAGCAAGGTATGCTACGTGCTGGCTTGGTTCGGGCGGCAGCGCAGCCAGCTGTTTTGACAGCAAGACCTTGAGCAGCCGCAGCGCCATGGGGGGCACGGAACGCAGTATCTGCAACGCGCCTTCCTCTGATATCCCGCCTGACGCAGTGGACGACAAACCGCCGATAGCGTTGTTAGACGCCGATAGCCGCTGGTAAGTGAGTTCTAGGTCGTAGTCGTCATGCGTCGTTGTATTGTGGTAGATCCAGTTGAAGCCTCGACTAGGCGGGGGCATGCCCGTCCAGCCTCCAAATCCTTTGAAGGTGTGTGGAGGAGTGTTCGTGCTGGTTGTAGAGAAGAGGAGAGGAGTGTGCAAGTGATCGAACGAGGCGATGATGTGAATTCGGGGAGAAGATGCAAGGAGGGATAGTATACCTAACGAACGTGGTGTGCGGATGGTGGGCGAGTCGATATTGTGTATCACGAGGTAGAGCGGGGCATCCGACGTTCGATGGGATGTATGTGTGTCTTTGCTTGACAGGGCAGATTCAGGTAGGAAGTAGGCGTATGTCCGATGTGCGGATCGGTCAAGCGGAGTCGACGCTGAAGCTGGAACTGGGATGTCTTGGGGAATCGAAAGCGTATCTTCAATCTGGGACAAGACGTCCCGTATACCGAGCTGTGGAAAGTGGCCATTGACCACCACACAATGACCTTTGCGCGACAGCCGCTCCGTGACAAATCGATTGAGGAGACGCCGTTTGGACCCAAAGCCGTAGCACAGGATATTGAATCCCTCCTCCAGCTCGACCTCCCACTGCCGGAACCTGGCGCACAGAATTTCCAAGCATGCCTGGACAACTGCCCGGTTCTTGCCACGAGATCGCGCAGAGGCAGCGTGCTGCTCGTACTTTGCTTGGGAGAGGGGGCGGGCCAATGCAGAGTACGAGTTTCCCGACGTCCGAGACGATCGTGACGCATGTAAGAGGTAGGCGTCTGCCTTTGACGGACGGATGAAACCTTCTCCTCCACCTCCAGTGGCCTCGTCGAAAGGCTGGGAAGACTTGGTCTTACGCGGAGTAGGCGTCTTGCGGCCCTTGGTCGGTGTTGAACGAGGTGTACTTCTGGCCGAACTGGGCCCGGCGCTGCCTACCAGGCCCTGCTTTCCCCGTTTCGTAGGCGTAGCATCCGTATCCTCGTCCGGATCGTCAAACTCCTCCAACTCGTCGTCAGAGACCTCTGGGTGTCCATCTCCATCTCCATAGTCCTCATCCTCGTTGTCGTTGTCGGCGTCTATCTCGAGGACAGGCCGGCTATCGTAGCCAGTCAAGAAGGACACAAGGTGGGAAGCACTCGCTTCTGGATCGTCCAGAGCCAGTGGGTCTTCAGATGATCTCTCCCGCCGAGCCCGCTTGGTTTGACGTGTGCTGCTGCTCGTTGGCATGGCCGTGCTGCACAGTAGATGCTCCTTTATGTCTAGACAGTTGACCGAGTAAGAGTAAGAGTGTTTCTCTCAGACGGAGAGAGAGAGACAGTCGCGTCACCTCCACCGCGCGATCCACATCGTCGATCTCCCGACAGTATCCGCTCTTGTCATCCCCCTCCTTGAGCTTCACTGCAGCTGCTCGACTCGCGAAGCGAGGGAGACATGCCTCCTGCACCCTCGCCATCTAACCCGTCTGCGTCTGCCTCGCCAAGAAAGAGCCAATCATCAGCCGCGGTCAAGAAGCTGCTTCCCAAGAGGGACAAGGACCTTCCTACTGGCGGAGGAGATATCCGAGCCTTCGTGCGTGTGCTGTGCTCACTTCCGCAACTGATCGCTGATGCTACTCAGTTCTCACAAGGCTCCGCTGGTGTGAGTTCATACGTTTGATGGGTCCATTGGAGCTCATGACTGTAGGGGCCGTCGGCGTCGGGCACGGCTGTGAACGGTCGCGGTACGGGCCGAGAACCCATTACGATTGGTGAGTTCTACGTCAGTCGGGGGGTGGGTCTGGTCTCGCATTCTTTTCTAACCTTACACAGAGGACAGCGACGAAGAGGACGTCAAGCCGAAGAAGCCTTCAGCAGCTCCAAAACCGACCACATCGAAACACTTTCCTCCACCTATCGCCGCCTCATCCTCGGTGAGCTATGGCGACCTTCAGGTGCTTATACCATGTCTTAGAAAGCCATCATAGTAGAATCATCTCCTGATCCGACCCCACCACCGACCAAATCTAAGCCGAAGCCTTCACAGCCACCGTCCGCCAAGATGCCCGCAGTAAAACGGAAACTAGTCAAGGGCGAGTCTGGTTCTGAGGATGACTTCAAGCCAATCGCCAAGAGGCAGTCAGTCGGAGGCCCTCGAGCTTCGGCAAAGAAGCCTAACTATCTGGAGTCGTCGGACGAGGAGGAAGAAGAGGAAGAGATTAAGCCTAGGGCGAAGTCATCGACTGCGACGACGAATGGCAAAGTCACCAAGAGGGAGCCTTCGGTAGGTCGTTTGGACCAACCTTGCGACATACTGAGATCTATGACTAACCGTTTGAAGCCAATGGACGTCGATGATGAGAGTGATGATGACGATTTTGATCTCGACGACGACGAGGACATACCCAAGAAGGCAGCAGCCAAGAAACCGCCCGCAAAGAAGACCACGCTTCAGAAACCAGCTCCTACTCCGAAGAAGTCGCCTGCCAAGAAACCAACTCCCAAGCCTGCTGCCAAGAAGCTTGAGAACGATGAAGGGGAGGAGAAACCAAAAAAGCCCGCCATCAAGTGAGCCTTCTCTAGATTGTAGCTCTGGGAAGCATCACTCACCACTCAGCTTCCGGGCGATGGCGGCTGCTAGAGCCGCTGGACCGAAAAATCCCGGCTCAAAAGAAGTCCCAGAAGGAGCTCCAGAATGCTTAGCTGGTCTCACATTTGTCTTCACGGGGGAGTTAGAAAGCTTGGGCAGAGAAGAGAGCCAAGAGCTGGCGAAGCGGTATGGAGGGTGAGTCTTCATTCTCTCCTGCTACGTTGCATGCGCCGTGCTGAAGAACGACCAGGAAAGTCACGACTGCCCCGTCGAAGAAGACGTCGTACGTGGTCGTGGGAGAAAATGCTGGTCCCTCCAAACTCAAGAAGATCCAAGAGCTTGGTCTTGAGACGTTGAATGAAGACGAGTTCCTCGAATTGATCCGCTCACGGAAAGGAGGAGAGTTAGATGACAAGGCTATCAAGGCATTGGAGAAGGAGAAGAAGAAGATCGAGGATCAAGCGAGGGAGATGGAGCGACGGGAGAAGGAAGATGAGATGCTGAAAAAACGGAAGACAGCGGCACTGAAGGATACTGGCGTTGCGGCAAAGTATGTCATCATGGGCGGTGGGTAGGACAAAGAACTGACCTTCTCTCAGGAAGCCGATACCTGTTTCTGCGCAATTGTGGACCACCAAGTATGCCCCCCAAAATCTAAAAGAGATCTGCGGCAACAAGACTGCTGTGGAAAGATTGGGCACTTGGCTCCAAGAATGGTATGTGTCTCTGCAGGATCTCCGAGAAGAAGAAGACGCTTAGAGTTATCAGGGATAATAGCTACAAGAGTGGTTTTAAACGGCCTGGTAAAGACGGGATGGGCATATATCGCGCAGTCCTGATTTCCGGCCCACCTGGTATTGGCAAAACAACATCAGCTCATCTCATGGCAAAGCAAGCGGGATACAACCCGATCGAGCTAAACGCCAGTGACGCGAGGAGCAAGAAGTTGGTAGAAGTGAGTTGGTCCCTGATGGAATTTTACCATGTCTGACTCATGTCAGAATTACACTAATATCGATAATACTTCGCTTGATGGTTTCTTTCAGGGAACAGGCGTGAAGGTAAGCCGTAAATTCCTGCCAAGTCATGCGTTGATGATTCTTGTAGAGCACAACGGTGGTTGGCGATATCAAGGTCGATTCGCGAACGTGCCTGATAATGGACGAAGTGGATGGTATGTCGGCGGGTGATCGTGGCGGCGTAGGTGCCTTGAATGGGCTGATCAAGAAAACCCGAGTAGGTTGACTGCGACGCACCACAGAACCAACTAGCTAACTCAGTCTGCAGATACCGATGATCCTGATCTGCAATGACCGAACTTTGCAAAAGATGAAGCCATTGATGAGCACAACGTTCAATATGACATTCAGGCGGTACGCTTTGTGGCAACGATTGATCCGCAATGCTGAGCCGTATCATAGACCTGGTCCGAATGAGGTCCGCTCCAGGATCATGTCGATCATGTTCAAGTACGAATTGCTCCCTCCCTCTTCGTGCGGTCCTGACTAACTCCTATGGCAGGGAGAAGATGAAAGTCCCTGCAAACGTCCTCGATGAGCTCGTGAAAGGGGCCAATTCGGATATCCGTCAAGTGCTTAACATGTTGTCGACATACAAGCTCAGCAGGCAAGAGATGGACTTTGACCAAGGCAAGGAGCTGTCAGTTGGAGCTGTGTCCACCTAATCTCCGTATGCTGATCCATGCTCAGACTCAAGATCAACGAGAAGAACTCGATTCTGACGCCTTTCACAATCATCGAAAAGCTCGCTGGGCCGTATGCGTTCTCTCGTACTCACAGAGACTCCCTCAACGAGAAAGCCGAGCTCTACTTTCACGACTTTTCGTTTGTACCACTCTTCATGCAGGTGCGTCTGTCAAAGCGCTCGGAAGTAGGGATGCTTATTGATGGTTCGTAGGAGCATTATGCCAAGACGGAACCTGCGAGTGCCTCGAAATACGAAGGTCCTGAGAAGACTTTGAAACAACTCGAGCTATTGAGCAAGGCTGCGGACTCGATTTCAGACGGTGATTTAATTGACCGTATGATCCATGGGTCAGTTGTTGTGTAAAATGTTATTATATTGAGTGTTAAGCTCATGTGGGGCAGGTCCGAGCAACATTGGTCACTGTTGCCGGTGCACGCCTTTGCCTCTGCTGTCCGTCCTGCCTACTTCATTTATGGCCCTACGCGGCAGACTGGAAGCGGCTTTGGATCATGGGGTCCCTCCTTCCCTCAGTAAATCACCTTGCGAATCGCCCTTGAGTGCTTTTAGCTAACAGGGTTGTCCAGGTGGCTTGGGCAGAACTCGAAGGAGGGCAAGCTGAGACGGCAGCTGACCGATATTCAAATACGTATGCGTCTGAAGGTGTCTGGCAGCAAGCAGGAGATCCGAGAAACGTATATGCCCATGTTAGCCGCAAAGATTGTGAACCCGCTCCTAGGCAAGAAGGGCCAAGTGTGTAAAATTTTCGAGAGGCTGTCCTTCGAGAAGGTCGTGGCCGCTGACAACCTACAGGAACATATCGATGAGACGATCGAGGTTATGGACGAGTACTATCTCGGCAAAGATGACTGGGACGCATTTGTTGAGTTGGGAGTTGACGACATGAAAGACGATATCGTCCTGAAAAAGATTGAAACTTCCACCAAGTCTGCCTTTACTCGACAGTACGTCCACTTCCTAGTTGTCTGGTAACCTCATGGCGTCTGCGATACTAACCACACTGTGCAGATACAACAAATCTGATCACCCGATCGCGTTCCACAAGGGCGACATGTTCGCCGCGTCCAAAAAGAAGATTGCAGACCTTGGTCCTACCCCTGACAACGAAGATGTCTTCGAAGAGGATGAGCCTGTGCCCGACGAGGCGAGCGATAAGGAGGACGCTGGGTCCGATGACGAGGTCAACGACGTGGCAAAGGACAAGTTGATCAAGGCTGTGAAACCCAAAGGGCAGAAGGGCAAGGTGGCAGATAAGGGGAAGAAGAAGTAGAGTGTCTTGCCACCGTAGTCACTGTGGGATTTTTGATACGAGGGACACATGGATTTGTCTTGGTACTATGGAGGGACGCTTGTCTTTGCCGTTTCCCACGCCTTCTTCCCGGTGGTGCTGTACAGATCGAAGGCAACGAGGAGGTCTGCTCTGACCCTTGCCTCTTGCTTTGAGGGATGGGCTTCTGAAGTCAAGAGAGGGCCGCGAGCAGGTCAAGATAAGGGGGGCCCTGCTCTCGGCTCGGCCATGTTGAAGTTGTAGGGAGCAGAATCATCCTAACTTTCGAAGGCGCACGCGATTACACGACTTTTGCCACTTCATACTTTGCCGTATTTGACTTCACTACCACGCACGACGTCTCCCTGCAATCGCAGCCCTCGCGGTACACTTAGCAACCGCTTACTATCCCGTCTAGAGAAGGACACCTCACTCAGACCCCTCATGGATGATCAATGGAATTCCCCCAATTGGGTCCATACCAGCAGTCCTTCGACGACTACACCCAAACCTATGCTGGTGTGGGACTATGAAGGACCGTCGAGAGGCGGCTGGGGTGAAGAAATCATGCTGTCCACTGCGTCCAGTGTCTTCACTGACGACCACCACATCAATTCCTCCACGCTGCACGCTGACGAAGATCAGTCTGAAGAGATGGGACCTGCTCTTGGAGACAGAGTCGCCAGCGCCAGTACTGAGGAAGACCCGGCGCATGATTTATCATCCGACAATGTCCATGAAAAAGTAGTGCAGACCATGACCAGCAACTTCTCCCGGGCAGATGAGTCGTTCATCAATGACTCGGTCCTGGTAGGTACCATCGTGCCGTCTGATTCAGCTCGCAGCGTTCAAGTAGATGAGGCAGACAATGCAGAGTGGTGTCCGGGTTATCAGCATTGTGGTCCAGGCTATGAACAACTACCAGAACTGGCATACGAGCAAATCGCCAGTTCGCCCACCAACTTTGGAGCAACAATGTCTCTCTTCAGGGCATTATGGTCCTGCGCATATGTTGTTTTCACTCAATGACGTGTATGGAGACAACGTCCCTCCGATGCTTAGGTGGCCCAAACAGCACGTGAGCACAAGCCCAGACCTGTCCGCTTCTTCGGGGAACCTACAGTCTCAAGGCAACCAGCCGCGGGGTTCAACGTATTCCATGGGATCTCAGCAAACTAGGGCCCCACCATTCAGGAAACATCACACTGTAAGTAAAGTCACTTGTGATGGCCGCTTTCAAGGGTGCACTTTTGTGAACCGATATGTGTATTCCAATGTGCGACAAACCCGGCCATGCAGGGACAAGCTCTTCTGTGATGACTGTCTAACAGTTCTGTTCGCCGATGTCAATCAAATGAAGAGAACTAGAGTGTTGAAAGAGTGGAACATTGGATCGTTCGTTTGCACCACATGCTGGAGAGCAGGACGATCAGCTGCGCCACACCTGGTCACCACTGGGCCGGGGAGAACGACTGTTTCACCCGCCGGGCGAATCGCCTGCCGCGCAAGCAATGACTGGAGAGAAGGACGAAATATAGGGAGTGGCGCAGTCTGAGCGCTGTTGAGCGCTGTCAAAGGCACTGTGACGATACAACTTACCAACCACGCTGATAGTTCTGGTGGCTCGGCCCGCGGTTTCGCGGAATGATCGGGAGTGTGTAGGTGGTTGACGAGGCCCCGAGGCGAGGTCGGCCGGTAGCCAACATGGATATGGTGACAGGTGGGTGACTGTGGGGAGTAACGGCCTCAGGACAACACCGAAACTAAGGGATTCTAGAGATGTAGTACAGTATTGTCCGAGAGTGGCGAACAAGAGCTACTTTTCTCGAGGGATTCTGATGGAGGGTAAGGGAGGTTATATACTCGAGTGAATGTACACGATCTGAGTTCTTGGACTGGGGACGGCGTAGGCGGTATCAGTCTGTGATGGTTCATTCAGTACGAAGGCTCTGTCAACAAAAGATCCCCGAGCTGAAAGTCGCGATGGTGTTGTCATGCTACATCCCACCCTTTCACGAGAGGGAATTTGCTTGGACAAAGAGGACGCCAGCTCAGAGGTGCCGCTCCCACCCTCGAATCCTTATCACGGCAACCTTGCCCGGAATCCTTCAGGATTTGATGTAGAAGACCTTGACTAAGGAACTTCCTTTGACTGGCCGGTTGCATTCCACCGAGCTTCAGTACGAAGGCAACCAGAAGTCCAGAGGTGCCGACGGTTGCTGTCTCGGCATAACCTGGCGTATTCTTGACCCACCTCTCACGCCATCTAACTCTTCTCTTCCTCGAAATCCCCGCCGACGACCCACTTTTTGGACCTTCAGATCGAGCCCTCGTCTTCCTCAATTCATGTCGTTCCTTAAGCCCCATGTGCGTCACGCAATTAGCGCCTTGAGGGCTACAGAGATTTCTGAGGTGGCGGCGGCGCCCATCCAGGGCCAATGCAATTCGGATCCCCACACCGGTGTTACCCAGTACGAAGATGATCACACCGAACACGAAGTGTCTTACAGTGCGTACGAGTGGGTTAAGTCGTCACGAGACCTGGAGCAACAAACCGACAAACTTAGCAATATACTGAGCTCCCTTCCTCATGACGATACACCAATGAGCCGCGAGAATCACTATGGATGCCTTGGGGGGGAATTCCTGATTGAAGAGGAAGATCTGGGATGGCTTGAAGCGTTCGAAGCTGGGCCAAGGCAGTCATCTGGGGGCAGTCCACTTGACGCATTCGATGAGTGGTGGAAATTTGGTGGGAAAGCAACACAAGCAGCGGGCAATGGGTCTGGAGGTAATCAGGAAACGGAAACTATCCTTGACAACCTCCTGGTTCAGAGATTCCCTGAACACGCTGCCACTGACAAACCAGACACGAGTGCAGGGGACGAAGAAGAAGAACTTATCGGAACCTCATTTCAGGATAGCCCGCCCGAATGCCCACCCTGGCGACAACTTTTAGACCTTTTGGTACTCCCCATTGTGGAGAGACCTGAAAAATCATATTCAAGCCGTCTTTCTATAAATAAGCCAATGACAACCTCGGATTCCCAACTTGAGTCCCGAACATCTCAACTGTCCTTCACAAGCCCTGCCCAGAGTCCGCGAGTCATACAGGAAGCCTATGCTCCTTTGATTGAGCCCCAAGAAGCTTCCGACGAAAGCCAAACAGCTCGTCAATGCACCATCCTAGAGATACCGGAAGCAACACAAGCTGAGCAAGAGATTGCAGAAAGGTCCCGAGCACTCAGAACACTCAGAACACACAGAAACACGTCTGCAAAGACGTCACGCCGCCATGTATTCTCTCTCAGTGAGCTAAGGCAGCCCAATCCACCTCGAGATGCAAAGCCTTCGGAACGGCTGTTCCAGTTGAAATGCACGGCTGGCCTCAAGGATTGCGATTTCCAGCGAGACACATGGACAACACGGAGCAACCGCAGCAAACTGGCCGAGATTACTATGTGTGATACGTGCCTTGCGTCGTTCTATACAGTCGATTGGGTGACCCAGAAGGAACGCTTCTGCTTTTATCTGGATGACGACCCGGTAACAGTGCTTTGTACGCGAGAGTGGAAGAGAGGGGAAAGTGACGTCCCACACGCAGTGCGCTGTGTCCGCCTGATCCGTGGACACAATCAAGCTTCCTGCATTACGTACTTATTTCCAAGAAGCCCAAAGACCAAAGTAAAGACTAAACGAGTGGTGGATAACTCTCATGAGGAGACGGGTTGTAGATGATTACCAGTGTGAAGTACAGGCAAATGTGTAGCTACATTCATGAGATCTTTCGTGTGTTTCTCAGTTGCCACTTGCCCCAGTGTCGATGCACGGACCTCTTGCCACCGGAGCCCCGCATCCCGAGACACCCGACGCGCTCGTTCAAACAATTCACAATGCTGTCCATCGTCCCTCGGGCAGCGGATCGTCTGGAAACAGGCAAGATGCCTCCCAGATCGGTGCTGCTGACATATACTCTCCATCCATCTCCTTCATCCCCCTCTACCCCCCCTCCAGCTACTCAAATCCGAGCCCTACAAGATACACTGCATGCCCTCGCTCTGCAGTTCCCGCTCCGCAACCTTCATTGGAAGAGCGCAACGCGGGCTGCGTTACGCACCATTCAAGAGCTTGATGTACGAATGGTCGAGCTGGGAGAGCTTGGAGGCGGACTTGCAGGAAGGGATGCAGGTGGAAGTGTCCTGGAAGTGCCACTTGTGAATCTGTGTCTAGTTGTCTGTGAGGTGAGTCTCAGTTCTTCCTAGCTTCCCTAGCTTCCTTCGAGCCAAATCCATCAGACGGGCAGCAGCTTGACTGGTCTGTGTGCTTGCTGTAGCGCTAGTCGACGGTCTATGGTGTTCTTGCGTCCTCGAAGTACCGTGATCAGGAAGAGGGGACGAGCCTACATTGGATGTTCGCATCTGCTCGGAGACACCTTCACGAGCCCTCCAGCCCCGTGTCTTCAGGAACGTACACGTATTAGTCACAGACTGTGGCGACACACTATGGACCGGGGTTCTCTGAACAGGATATGCTCAGGGGCGAAGTCAAAGGCCCGGAGGAGACGGTTATCCCATCAGAACTGGACATGAGCGACGCTGCAAGATGACTGTGTGTCATGAGCACTCTACTGACAGGATCAGGATACTGAAATCTACAAAACCCAAACTCGATCCTTCATCCGTGACTGGCTGTCGCTTCTTGCAGCGCGACGTACTGTTCACGCCCCGCTCATCATCCTAGTGCACCCACCATCGCCCGCCGGCACATCCACATCGTCATCCAAAACCGTCTTTGGTCGTGACAAGGGTATCTTAGGACGCCTTAAAACCGACTTCAATACACCCAAGCGGGATCGATGCGTGGCCGTAGCACTACCACCCAGCGGTGATGTTGGCGACCCGACTGCTTGGGCCGAGGTGGTGAATCGGCTCAAAGAGGCCATTATCGTTGCTTTCGATGGAGCAATCAGAGAGAGAGAGGATGAGGTTAAGCGAACTGAATCCCAGAGGGTCGTTGTGGGGTGGAACTTTTGCACATGGTTCTTGCTCAAGGTGCGTCACATATTCGCAACCACGCAGCTCCTTCCTCCATGAGCTCTCCTAACTGTCCTTTAACCACGACTCTGGGCCTGGCTGAGCCCTCGATCCCCAGTGCTTGCTGAACGTTTGCAGGAATCGCTCGCCCACTCCTTCGAAGGCGTGAATCTTCCAGAAGATGCCCTCATAGTTTATGAGGAGCTCGAGGCGGCATTTTTTCAAATCTTGAAAGAGCAAAATCTATCGTGGTTTGGCAAACTTGGCGCTTCTGGCCCCGAAGACGACGCACTACCCGTCCTCGATACTTCGGTTAAGCCATACCGCGAGCTGCTGCAAACGAGTTCCATCAGCATCTTCGATTTCCGGGTATACTTGTTCGCGAGACAGGCAGCCTTACTTGGATCATTAGGACGCATCACGGAAATTGCCAAGCGAGGGCAATGGTTCGTAGCAAGTTTGACCCGTCGATTGAGGGAGAACGAGGTATGAATCCGGTCGCTGTCATCGTAATCGCGCTCACCGAGCGTAGGCCGACCTGGCAGAATATTTCATTGAATCGTGGACCTACACGGCTTGTATGGATATCGTAAACAAGTGCGATGAATGGTCTAGAATCGATCGGCCTAGTGGAGACTATTCCGGCCTAATCGCGTATGAATCTGCCCGATCAGAGCTGCTCGACATTGCACGCGTTCAGGTGAGTATCATTGGTGTTGCGTTTGCGGCAGGACTTACACTTGGAACTTAGATCGAACGAATCGGTGTAGCTGCGAAACGTCTGCCCGACATCTACCCCTTCTCACCTACCACAGCTCTCGTGAATTCGGCCGACGATGTGCTCTTCGAATCGTCGGATGCAGGTATGAGCGACTCAGATGAGAGTGACCCACCTGCTCCGCGGCCTAGGATGTCAAATAAGCAACTGTTGGACGCTGTCGGGGACGGTTCAAAATTTCGCGCCCTGTATCGCAGTCTAACTAATAAGGCTATCGTGGCATACGAGGCTTGTGGGAAGCTCAACTCGGTGATCAGGCTCAAGGCAGATCTTGTGGCTCTTGCGCTGTGGGTCTCCTGATATGATAGCCAAGAGATTCGCTGAATAATCCAGCTCGTCGGAGGACTGGCACGCTGCTTACAATCTATCTCGAGCGCTAGCGAAAGATTGTGCAGACCTGCATATCTGGGAGCCGGTAGCCAGTTTCGCGTTGTCTGGAGCTTTGAAGTCACATGATCAGTTACAGTCTCCGAGAGATGAGGAGTGGGTCCATCTGGCTTTAGCCTACCTCAGGGCACGAGCTGTCGTCTCCGAGCAGCCGGAGGGCGATGACAAGTCGCAGCAGGTTGGAGTTCGAGATGTAGTGGAAGGTTTGCGAGAAGTGCGGGACGGGCGAATCGGTCAGTCCACTCGACTACAAAGTGTGGCTGCTGATGAGACAATCAGTCGAAGGTCACCAGGCATTCTCGGTGCGAATCAGAGGGGATCGGGCAAAATCGGGGCCCGAGCCGGGCACGTCTGTGATAGAGCTAGAGGTTACTAGCCGCTTAGAGGTGGTGAGCTAAGCTCAGATACTGAGGACCTGCCTGATTCGGACAGTCTGTCTCAATCGATACGGTACACATCGAACTTGAGGATCGAAATGGAAACACACTCTTCTTTTCCGTTGTCGAACCTATGCTGCAGTCGGGTAAGACGGTTCTGACCGCAACATGTCATGTGGGTGTCGTGAGGCGCAGTGTGACGTGTACTAATGCTGTCAGACTTCCATCCAAGGAGTTTTTACCTTACGCAATGCGTCAATTGTGCTCGGTGCCATTCAGCTGGTATATCCAGCCACAGAAGAGATTGAAGTAATTCATGTCAAGCGACAACCTAGGGGACCCTCTTGCGTCCTCCGTATGCCGTACCACAGTGCGTAACCAAGGCTATTTGATACCGTGAAGCTGACTTGATCAACTAGTTGCCTTGGACAGTGAGAATCGAGTCATTTTGGAGGTTCGCAATGGCCTTCATGAGCTCCGGGGAGTGAAGATATCAGTCTCGTCCGCCTTTGACGTGCAATACATGTTGGAGAGGGCGAGCAGCGAGCAAGGCGGTCAGCTCTGAAGTTTGCGAACCTCCCCAAAGCTGATATATGAAAGCTCTGCAAAGCGACGAGGATACAATCGAGGTCGGAGATGTCGCTACGCGGCAAATGGTCGAAATCATAATACCTTGCAGTGGAGCACCACAATCTGAGACGTCAGAGGTTAGTTGTGTTAGCTCTGATTGAGCTTGAGTTTGATGAGGCAGGCTCGTCTTGTTATGACGTACTCTGTCGAGGGAAGTGATCAACCCAGGACATACATGAATATCCAAAACATATCGATGGCCCTACCTCTTACCGTCAATGTTCAAGATTTCTTTCGGCCCGACCAGTGAGTCATCGACTTGCCAGCAGGCGATCTAGTCGACTGATATTAAGTAGCCTGATATCGCATTTCTCCATCGCATCAGACGGACGAGAACATTTACGGATTCAATCGGTCAGCCTACAGTCGAATGATGGTGGCTACCAGGTGGAGGCGTGTCGCGCAAAGTGGGATGGCCTCGTCGTCAGTATTGCGAATTGATAGAACAGGTCGTTACACTAACGAAAGATAGAATGTCACTCCTTCACAGCCACTGTCGTCTCTATTCAAAATTCGACCCACAACTTCCTTGGCTGGTCCGGCCATACTGCGACTGGTCATCCGGTATCGGAATATTGAGGAAGAAGTCCGGCAACTTATTGACAGATGCCTGGATGGCATTGGTCCTTCGGAATCACTCGCTCGATCCGTCAGGACGTTCGTGTCGGATCGGTCTCGGTGGATGGCAGAGTACCTCTGTACGGAGGACCTGGCTGGGTGCTTTGACGCTTTCCTGGTCGATCATGATATCACATCAAACTCTTCGGACTCGTTGGAGCAATTTCAAGCTGTGCGTAGGCAACTACCATCTGTGCGGTAATGTCTGATTCGTCAAATTAGAGTCTAGCAAAAGCTATAGCCTCGCCTGCGCCGTGGCGGACCCTCGAGATTCCTGTCGAAGTCCCACAACACCGCGTCAGTCTTCCCTTCTTGACCGTCTGACAAGCTCATGCTGATCGTCCCGGGTTTAGCTTATCACCACGGTGGTCTTTGCATGCCCAGCTTCGGGACTGGTATACGAGGGTCGAGCGCTGGCGGTCAAGGCGGAGATGTCGACGTGTTTCGCATGGGCGGGCCGCTCGCTGCCCAGCGACTGCCTCGACGTTGTCTTTGACGTGCAGGCGAATCCTGAAGACTGGCTGTTGCTCGGCCGGAAGAAGGGTTCATATCTTGCTCGGGTGAGTCGTTCGTGTTCTCTCGATTAGAGGGATCGCAGGAAGTGGCATCGAGGTGCATCGAGGTCGCGATGCTGATGATGCTTGTATCATAGCCTGATGAGCCGCGTGTGATCGAGATTGTCCTCGTCCCCATGCGATCCGGCACAATCTTCCTCCCATCTATATCGGTGCATCTTCTTGACCCCGCAGGACAAAGCGGAGACGAGGCACTAGTATGCGAGACGTACGTCGCCAACTCTGCCGAGTATATCAATGTCCTCCCTGCAAAGGGATCCACGACGACTCTGGTACCGCTTGATGGGGCGTGGGAAGACGATGGGAGGAGGATGTGAACATGGCGTACAGAAGCAGTCAAAACGTTCGCACGCGAGCGGTACAGTAGGTCATCCTGAGGACCCAAGCACGATACAATACCTAGCATTCCTATTCATACCCTGCATGCGAAGATACACTCGTACAAGATACAGTGAGATGTCAGATGCGATGCAACAATGCTAGCTGTACAATATAATGCGTAGTCCATCTCGCCCAACGCGTCCGAACCCATTGACGGTCTAGTACGTCTAGTACCTCTTCAACGTGGACGTCACATAGTCGCCTACCAAGGCCAGCTCGTGATACTCTGCCACTGAGGGTCGTGTCAGTCTGGTCCCGGCTGTCAAGAGAGAGGACGATGGGACAAACCAGATTTGATCATCTTCAACTTTGTCTTGATCTCCCCCTTGTTGACTGAAGCCTTGTATGCGCCGCCACATCGACACGTCGGAGGGATATTGTCGTCTTTCGCCTGGCCGCATTTCGCACAGAGGATCTGGTGCAGCATCAGCGGCGGTACGGGTGCGACGTTGGACGTCTCGACTGGACGTGACTGGATAAGACGGAATAGCACTCACGTCCTGCGTTTGGTAAGTCGTGATCATCCTGGAAACCATCTCGATCAACGGCTGCTCGATCGCGAAGCGGTCATACTCGGCATCGCATTTCTGATGGCCATCAGCATGTGCGCTCACAGTCCATCGAGTGGATCGGGGGCCTCGGAAGATCGCGTCGGTTGGGAGGTTTGGACATTGTAGACTTACATGGCAAGCCCAGGACTTGCGGCTGGGAGGCTCCCACTCGCCCATCTCGCCGTTCCAGCTCGGCAAACGGTCGGGATCGCGACACATGTCCACATCGCGAATAGCATTGCACTTCCCACAAATCACCATGGGCACGACGATGCTCTCACACGGATTCCGGAACGCTGCTTCCGTGGAAAACTCCCGGATCCCCAGGAGGTCCAGCAGATTCCGCCGCAGGACCTGGACCTCTATGGTCAGGTCAGAGGAGAGGGAAAAGACCTCGCAGACCATCTTGACCAATTCGAGCGTCTGGTTGGTGCGGTCCAGTCGAGATCCGGGCAGATCCGGGAAAGCAAGCGCATCCGCTTCGTCGGGGTTTACAGCTGCGTTGGCCTGGCGCCTCTTCACCGCTGACACGTCTGCGAGAAGCCGGCGGGTCAGAGTCTGCGAAATTGACTTTTGTGCCGCCTTCTTCTCCTTGTCCTTTGCGGGATTGATGGTGGACGCAACCTCTCCCGGGGCATCAATATTCAACGAATGGATGATCCGCAGAGGTGTTCTGCCATCGGTGGCACCACGTTTGGCAGAGTAGAGCGCAAAGATGAAACTCGCTACGTTGCGTTCGAAAACCTCCTGTAAAGGGCCGGGAAGGACAGCCTGGATGTTCCAGTCCATTGCCACTTCGAACTTCTGCGCCTCTGGCTCTCGACTCGCGGCCACTTCAGGCGACACTCGCACGCCGCCGAAGTTGGCCACGTCCATCCAGGCGAGGTAATTCCAGAACTGGGTGACGTCGATGACGAGGTGCCGGAACAGCTCCTGGCTATTTGCAGCAGTGACGAGATACTTTGCAAACGCGAATGCGGAGCCAGCGTCGGGTTTCGAGGTTAAGAGGAAGATTCGATTGAAGTCGGCGTACACAACGTGTGTGCCAAGCCGTTTCAGCTCTGCAAGAAGCTGGAGGAACGTCTTGCGCATCAGGCCATGCAGAAAGCGATGCAGGGCAGGCTCGAACATGTTGCTTGCACTTGAACTCACCCATCGCCAAAATTGGTCGACAACCAAGTCGGCAGGGGACGTGGCGACGCCCTTGACATGCGCTCGTGCCTTGTCGAGGAACCACGATCGGACCATTGATTTGAGCACAGCAAACGTCTGAGTGGAAAGGACGGCATCGCCCAGCATCACGCTTGCGTTGGCCGTTCCTTTGGCGTACTCGTCGAGGTTGTGTGACGCCGAATCAAACGCGAGGGAACCGGTCCCTGAGCCTTCCATCTCGTTGACCAAAGCGGACTGCAGAACAGCATTGATAGCGAGATCCGCAATCTCCATCTCGAGCACCACCGACGAGTAACAACCCCTCGATGAGATCTGGGATGCAACCAGCTCCTCAGGTGTGTTCGCATCTTCCTCAGATCCACCGAGATCCGGCCGCGGAGAAGGCGACCACCACAAGATCATGTCTTGTGCTTTCAGTCGGCGGGCGAATTCTATGTCCGCGAGGAAGATAGGCGGGTCGGGCCCGAGATTCTACAAGATCAGCCAGTCCAATCAAAGGAGACCGGGTCTTGTGATGGTCACGTCCACTCCAGACCATCTTCTGGCAGACAACGGGGCAACGAGAAAACGCAGAAACGGAACTCACGCCGACAGGCACATCATAATGTGAGGCAATCTCGATCTGGCCCTGTATCCAACCAGACAGCTTCAGGTACTGCTTGACCATGCTTCGTGAAGTGTTCAAAAGCCACATCAAGCTCGGCTCCTCTTCTTGAGCCAGACGGAAGGTTATGAACGGGAAGTCGGAAAAGATTGGATGACGAGCTTGGTAATAAGTATGTTCAAACGGCGAACATAAAGCGACGACGTTTAGGCCGCTTCGGATCGCCTGCAGGTCTTTGACGAGCTGTCGCATAGCGCCGCCTTCGGTGGGGTAGTATGTTGTCGAAAAGTCCAAGGAGTCAGGGTATGTCAATGCCCCACCGGGCGCTCGAGCAGCATTCTCCGCATACCACCGACTAGGATTTGGCAGTTGCTGTCGGTTCCGCGCATTGTCAACGACGTAGACTTTCGCAGTAGCGTCCGGAGAGAACAGGGCAATGAGATGCCTGCTGTTGACCGTTGCGTGGAAGAGAAAATGGTAGCGGATCCCCTTCCCACCATCTAGGTACGAATGGCGCAGCACGCTTGATCCGGGGCGCTCGAGGTCGGCAAGGTCAAATCCCTTGTCAAGCCCTCGCGATAGACCGCCGACAGCACCAGGCTTCAGCGCACAGATAGTGCCCAGGTTTAGTAAAGCTCGAATCATGAGTGGTACTTGCAGCTCGAAAGCTCCGTCGACATTGGGGTTATTGATGAGACTCGAGAAATGCGACTCGCCCTGTACATAGAGCGCCTCGTCAACTCGCAGATGATATAAATGCCGGACGACTTGGCCGCGTGGTAAGACTTTCGCGGTCGTAGCTGCTTCGTATCGGTCCGAGAACGTGCCAGGCGCCGGCAAAGCTTTGAAATTGAGGTAAAACTCTCTCGGGATACGCAATCGACAGCTTTGAAAGGTTCCGTCGATCGCCAGCCAAAGCTTGTATTCGCCAGCGCGATTCGTCTCCGCAATTTGTATGACGTCCCATTGCCTCGAAGCCATATTGACAGTCCTGGTACGCATCATTGACGATACGGTTCCGTCTTGCCGGGTGCCAGCCTTCCGCGCACGAACCCGCTCCACGCGCTGTTGTCGCCACTGCTTCCGCATGACTCGGATGTAGCCAGAGTAATCCTCCATTGGGTCCGGTGCGACTTCGACAACCTTCTCCTTCCTCTTCTTGGTAACTACAGCCGTCTTCTTCCCGTTGGCTGCCTTGGCTCCAAAATCTTCAATATCGCCATTCTCATTCGAAATCTGCGCCGTGCGCATCTTGGAGAACATGTCGGTCAGCTTGTGTTGCTGGAACTTGTCTTCCTTCGCAGCGACCCGCTTGAAGAGCCAATCGGGATGTCGGATTCTTGGCACCGGATTGGCAATCTTTTGCAACGCCGCCGGGATGGTAATGAGCTTCTGAATGACCGAGCCTAGCCGCTCAGTGTAGTACTCCCAGTCGAGGATCGTCCGCAGCTCGAAATCGATCAAACTGTTGTCCTTGAGCCACTTGCGCAAAAAGTGCTGCTTGATTGGCGTTTCTGCGGTGAATATCGCAACTGGAATAGCACGCTCGGTAACAGGTGCGCCGTTAGGTTTGGAGGAGATGATGAAGCGGCATGAGAGACCCTTATCCTTTACCATCTGCTCTCCCAGAAATTCAGCCAAACGTTTCGCGGTGGAGATTGACGTTGACTTTTGGCTGCCGTACTCGGCCAGAGTTTTGGACATGCTTCGATTCTCCGCAATGAGGTCGACGAGCTCGTCGTCGTGTAGACTGCTGGCCTTTGACTGCAGAATATCCAGCCACTGATTTGCCACCTGCGCAACGGCCGCATAACATTCCTCCGTCGTCGAGCCCAACAAGAACTTGTCGAAAATTTGCGACTGGAAGATCTTGATCAATTGCAGCTCCCCTCGTCGCTTCACTTCGAAACCCTTGAGCTCGGCAAGAGATCCATCAGGGTTGAATACGGCGTATCGCTTCTTCAGGAGCTTATCTTCCTCTTTTGACGAGGGCAGGATCATAGCCTTGTACGGACCATCAAGTTCGAAGAAGATTGAATTTTCACTGCGAACGTCATATACACCTGAATCCTTGTCCATAAGCTCGTGGTATTGGTCATTGGTGAATTGGGCGTGCACAAGGTGGTTGAGCATGGTGCAAGGATATGATATACCAAACTTCTTGCCATTCTTGAGCTTGAAGGAGAAGTTCTCCGGAAACACTCCAGGTAGCATACACCAAATCCCGTCGGTGTCGAGCTCCAGCGGGCGACCAATCTGCTCAACCAGCTGACGTGCCATTTGGATGATACTGGCTCCAGTCAGACAGGTTATACCAGCCATTTCCATCGAATACCACCTCGCTCCTTTCCGCATCACGTAGCCGTAGAACGAGTTCAGGATACATTTGTGTGCCAGTTGCAGCGAATCGTACAAGACGATCATCTTCTTCGCCTCGTCGACCGCAGATAATGCGCCGCCGTCTTCGATCGCCTTGTCAAGATTCTTCTTCCATGTTTTATGCAGACCTTTGTATTCGTAACGACGATCTCGGAAAGCGCGTACGGTATCGATGTAGAAGGAGTTTTCTCTCTGGCAGATGATTGCCGTCTTAGTAACGACCTTGGTCTCATGAGTCTTCTTGTAGACTTTACGGGAGTAATCACCAAGTCGCTTGTGGATCAGAGCGGACTGCTCGATCTCGCCTAGATCGACGAATCGACGTCGAGGGCCGCTGGGAAATTTTGGAGGAAAGAACTCCTGTTCGAGAGCATATCGGACCATGTTGACTTCGTCGCGTTTGGCGGGAAAATACTCGCCTCGCCAAGCCCATTCCATTCGCCGATCGCACGTTTTGTCGGGCCGATTATAATCGCACACAGCGCAAGCTGCCTCATCCTTGACAGAGTCCGGTTGCAAACGATTGGACAACATAATGTTTGGGTACATGGCAGCAACGTCGAGATGGTAGATCAACGGCTTGTCGAAACGATTCGGATGATCCCTCATTAGTTCCAGGGCGCTTTGGATCTCGCCTTTCACCTCGTCGTAGTTGTCCACATCGTCCAGCTTGAGCTTGCCTTCTTCGACAAGCGAAAACATCAGGGCGGCGTCCAGGTCCTCGATGAGCTGTTGTTAGCAATACGTCTTCGATGACAACATACCTTTTGTACCGCGCTTGGCTCAATCTTGAAATTCGTCGGAATGTCGTTTCGGAAGACACCCGCCTCCAGAGCCTCGACGTGTCCACCAACATAAGTCTCTGACGACAAGAGATGTCCTTCGTATGTCACACCATGCGGATCTTCATGTCGATTTGGCATGACAATGTGTGCACGATATGCCTCCACCTGACTAGTAAGCTCCAAATCGATCTGTGGGCCTACCATAAGGAGAGTCTCGCACAGCGTCCCGGATCCCTTCCGCAGTACTTCGTCCGGGTTGAGAGGGATGATATTACACAGGGAGAAAATGAATGGGTGCACATATTTCATGTACAGGTAATATGTCGCGACTGCGTCGGACACCGAGTACGACGCCAGGGTTTGTGGTTGCTCTATGGCATATCTGGAGATCAGGTACGTCCAGTTTGTTCGCCTTACGGAGTCATAAGTTCCGGATCCAGCTCTATAGGGTTGTATCCCAGCTTTGCTGTGGTGACAGCTTTCAAGCCCTGGCTACCTTGAGGCAGGTAGGAGTCTCGTTTAACCCATCTGAAGGTCAGCGATATCGGCTATTGATGACATACCGAAAGCAGTCCAGGTGCATACACGCCCTGCACTTGTACTCGTTCTCTATATCTGGCCGGAACCCGATCTCATCATACATGCTGATTCCGTGAAACTTAGCGCGAACATCGACAAATGGAAAATCGAACGAATCGCCGTTATATGTCGCCATGACCGTAGGTTTGGCCTCGCGGATGTGCTCAAACCAACGACGGATCAGTGCAGGCTGCAAGGTCATCAGTTCGCAGCATGTACCAGGAAGGAGTGCTGACCTCATCGGGCTCGTTAAAGACTGTGAAATCTCCTGGATACTCCTCTCTCGGGGTATACTCGAAATCGTCTATATCCTCGCTAACGATCTCTCGATTCGTGATGAGGTACCCCTGACCATCGATCATATATGAGATCATCATGATCTGATCCGTCTGCTGGTCTGGGAATTTCAGCGGCTGTTTCGAGGTCTCGATATCATAGGCCATGACGACCGGTTCGGCACGCTTGACGATGGACGTGATGCGTTCCAGAGTGATGTTGCCCCCCATCGACTTGACCGAGTACCACAATCCCACTCGGATGTCTATATGGTTAGCTCAAGCGGTCGTATATATAAAAACCGGCTCAACTGACCAAGGTCAATAGCTACGCGCAGGTAGTAGGCAATATCATGCTCTCGGATATCGATGATGCACTCTGACGGCTCCTTGTCTCTCCGCTTCTTCACATCGTCTTCCGCGCCCCATGCCTTCTCGTCACCGTTATCATCACCGTTGAGGTGCGACATTGCTCCTTCCGTGCCGACGATATCAGCGTATGCGTCTACCGCGGTGAACTTGGCGGAATTTGCCTGCGCCATGGGCAAAAGTTCCCGCCGAAGAGTCTGCAGGTCGGCGGTATTGCGGAAGAAGCACTTTAAGAATATGGGCGGAGCAGATAACAGGTGATTGGGCTTCGTGGGTGTCAGCCGCCCGGTCCACTAGACTGCAGGTACGCACGAGATCGAGGTCCCATTTCTTCTCCCGTTCGACCCGGATGAGGACGCCTTCGTACCGCTTCAACAGCCATTCCTCTACTATTGTCTCTGTTCCAGCCTGGTCCCAGTCAGCTCGACTTAAATCTCAACCACGCCAAACGCAGTGTACGAACCCGACATGTGAGGTAGAAGTACGGCTCGTATGGTATCGTGGCCTTGAGCATCCCTCCGTCGTCCTGAATGAAATAGTAGTCCACAGCCGCCAGACCGCCTACATATGTCGAGGAGGGCATTAACGTCTGTAGATCACCTGCCGTCAGTAATCCTGCTCCACGACAGTAGTCCCAACTCGCCTGGTGCATATTGACCAGCCATCCGACCTTCTCCTCTCCATTGGCGAGATTGCTCTCAAACCGCCAAAAGCCCATTTTCTCGTCAATCTCATCATGTATTTTCACCTCCTCAAACTTCTCTGCCGCTGCTGACCCATCGTCCTCGCGTACTGGCGCTGGACGGTCGATGCCATAAGCGACTCCGCCGCTGCCGCCCGGCTTGGAAGAGCGGAAGGAGCCGCGTTTGCCAGTGAAGCGGGTATTGAAGCCGCCTGGGCCGCGAGACTTGGAGAAGGAGCGTGCGCCTTTCGTGGACATCACGAAGTGCACAGAGGGAGGCGAGGGAGAGCGGAGAGGGGGGTGGGGAGAGCGAGAAGAGGACTTGTAGGGGCAAGAGTTGGGGTGTAGATGCTAGATGGAAAGGTGAGCGGGGAAAATCAAAATGTCCAGACGCGTCGCGTCCGTCACGTGGCGGTCCGTGCAACGCTGTGCGCGGTTGTCATCATGCAGTTCTTCTTGGCCGATAGACAATACAATGGCGGGTGATGACATGCCATTGTAAGATGGGAGAAGGATGCAGGACGCCCAGAACGTCCCAATAAACTTAGATTTGCCAGGTCACGCCTGTCAACACCCAGATACATCACAAGTCCCAAATGCTCGAAAGGCAAGTCCACAATGTCCTCAAACCACGACAGGTCTTCCCTTGGCTCGCGTCCCCGTACCTTGAATGTGACGTCGATCGCCCGTGGTGGCCCATGCTGACTATCCTGCGCTACACATCCTCATCTGAGAGGCGCCGCGCCCTCAACTAGTTCGTGTGTCTCTTGACCATCCATCTCATACTGCCTTGACCGGATGGGAGTCCAGTTTCACTGACGCAGTTTCCCTCCCCCCCTCTCTTCTCTCTGTCGTATACGAACATGGACGTCGGCGGCTCTTGAACCGAATTGAACGCGTACGGTGGAGAGACGGCCCCCCGCAGGACCCGCTCGGTATGGGTGGAGAGACAGATGACGCGCCGATCTTCGTCGAATTCCTGGGCGAGTCTGGCACTCGATGTGGAACGAGTGATAAATGCTCGCCCACGCGCTGGTCGGCTGGAAGTGACAGTAGCGCTGGTGGTTTTGAACTCGATATTGGGCCTGGTCTCAGTGGGGAATGGGGCATTGAGCTCTGCTTCGGGAGAAGGAGGAGGGGAACAAAGCCAGACATTCTGGCATGGTTTCGTGTTCGCTTGTTCTGTCTCTTTACTGAAGTATCCTGGGGCATCGGACTCGACCAAATCAGAGCTGAGACCTTCGACTGCGTAACAGACCAGCGAGCCCTCGATAGGAGTCACTGGTGTCGTCTCGGCATGAGGGTATGTCAGTTCCACTTCAAGGACTGACCACTCGTCCTGCTGGTTCGTGATCTCACGAGAAGACAGAGGCGGATTCCGGCCAGTTGAAAACGTTCGTTCGTCTCTCTCGAAGATTGTTGCTGGTACCCGCCTTCCAAAGTCCAGCAGAGGCCAAGAGGTCACGAGCGAGGACAGGGTGATGCGCTTCTTGGCGGGACGGCGAGAGGGTAACGAGGCAACGTCGCACGTTGGCATGATCCTCTGATGGCAAATTGAAAGTCAGCCCACTTGTTCCCGGCCCGCGAAGTGAAAATATGACAAACAAGTGCGTACTCACTGACTTGAAGGTTGCTTGTCGACGTCCTACTTCTAAACGCGGCAGTAGCTCGCGGGGTGAGGGTGGGGGGGTGCGATGCCCAGAATTGAAGCCGAAGCAGGAGGACGAGCGGTTCCCAAAGCAAAACAGATATAAGCTGCACCGGAAACCTCTTGGAGCCCTTATATCGTCTTGGCCGCGCGGTGCGTTTGTCAGTGCATACTCGAGGGCGTAGAGATCGGATCAAACTCGTCCGTTGCCGTTGCCCTTTGTGCGTCGTCTGTCCTCCGCGGTCGCTCGTCTGTCCCCAGTTGCGCTCTTTGTACTCCTTTGGTATCCTTCCGCCGTCGACCTAGCGCCAAACGTCGGCAGATAATCGACGTCTGCACCCCAAAACCAAGTAAAGGTAGACAAAAGGAGTATCTAGAGGCTGCGGCCGTCGTGATGCTGATGGTGAAGTTTTTGTGCGGCGATCACCACGCTAGACCACCCCAATCACGCTACGGGATCACGCTGGACACAAGGCAGTTTGTCTGATCGTTCAACCACGCTGAGACTCCTCGCTGCGATCAAACCAACCAGTCACGGAGAGCTCGACACAGAGAGGGCGACACAGAGATGAGGATACAGAGTATGCAGAGGCGACGAGTATGCCAGTATGTAACGCAGGGAAAGAAAGGAGAGTTAAGATCTGATGGGGGGAGTCGTGAGGGAGCGTGTCTCCGGCACCCTGTAGACGACAATAGATCAGTGCGCCTCGCAGTCGGCGCAGTAACCGACCAAGCAGACGGTATCGGTGGCTGAGCACCACACATCCACGCTGATATCTATCAGTTCGATCACCCAAGCGCCAGCAAGCCCAGCATCTGACTGTCATGTCCAGCCCGGAGCCGAAGAGCACGAAGATCAGATCAGCTGATCGACACGCTACGCTACTCCCGTCTCAGATCTGCTACAAACAAACCAGCTGCCCGCAACCTGCTGGATCATACTACCCGCAACGTACTGTAGCAACGTACATGATAAGCTATCCGCTACCACCTCAAACGCGCTACCAGACCCTGCCACCTGCCCAATAGATCTGTCCCTGGCTCCACCAAGGAGGCCCGACCCATCTCCGCCCTTTTGTGCTTTTGATGAGTTTCGAACGCAGCCAAGCAAATTGGTCGCACGGCACCAACGAGCAGCCCTTGGCCGCGAGCTGGCCAGTCCAGAAGGTAATCAATGCAATCTCAAAGTGCTGCAGTGATCGAAAGTGGATCACATCAATCACAAACACGTCTGCTGCTCAGAGACTCTTGTGTCTACGACGGACGAGACTGGAGGCGAATTAGCAGGGGCGCGGCCCTCCCTTGATGGCAATGTGACGCTCAACCGTCTACCTTGGCACGCCGTCACTGCCGGTATAAGCGCCGAATCCTCCCCCTCCCCCTACTCCCCCTCAGCTTCCCCTCCTCAGACGCAAACGGCTCCTTGTGTCGCTACTGGCGCAACAGATACCGGCATGCGATCATGACCAATGCATGCAATGCCTAGTAAACAAAAACCTCTCATGTAGGCACACAGCCTTCTCATCTGCTGCCGCACCACGCTCTGAGTATCGCTCAAACACTGGTGATCCTTGAGCTATCGCTCAGACCTGGTAATCCCTGAAATCCTTCCATTGATCATTCAGAAGCGACGTCATGAAAGCATGGAAAACCGGAGCCTGCTGTGCCGTTGACAGTCTGTACAGTGGGACAGCCGTGCGCAATGCGTTTCGCTGCATCTCCTCTGAATCCCAACCCCAAGTCAGCTAATCGCTGGCCGCACAGGAGCATGTGAGAATCGCGCCAGACAGCACGCACCTTTACGTTCCAGATCCTGTTTGACCGTGTCGTCTTTCACCTCGACATCTTTCATGATCACCTTAAATGACTCTGTCGCATCGTCAAGCCTCGGGATGACGCTTGAAGGCGAAAGCTGGCCGAGACGCAGCAGTAGCATGAGTGCCAATACCTTGATCTCGTTCACGTCGCGCAAAGCAGCCATAACGCGGTCGGTGAAAGTTGGTAGATCCACTTTGGAGAAACACGTTCCGAGCTGAGATGTTAGCTGCGCAGCGGATACAGCTATTCCAACGCACCAGAGTGTACATCGTCTCGTAAGCCGTTTTGCGGTTCTCCAATCCATCATCCTCGATGACTGCACCCATCAGCCTTGAATCCTGTGCCCAAGCCCAGATGAATTACCTTTCCACGGGCCCATTTGCACTTCTCGCTGGAGTTCACGTTTGATTACGGTCTCCTTGTATAGCAATGGCTGCAACGCGACCAGTCTATCAACAACCAGGTGTGGTTTGTGTTGAATCGCGGCGTTGAGAGATGCGAGTGACAAGCGGCGTACGACCTACTTTGGTCAGCACGTTCTCGACAGATGCCCCCAGAACGCACTAGATTCTTATCCTCCATAAGTGAAAGGAAGTCGACGATAATTGGTGCGATCAACTCATCGTATGATGAGGATGTGTCGATAAATGTGTACCGCACGGCTGCCGCGACAATCGCTCGGTTCTGCGGTGTGGATTTGAGCAGACTCTGTACACAGGATTAGCTCATGCTTACGCTTGCAAATCATGTAGCTGACCTGCAATTGTGGCAGAAACTTGGCTGGGGCCAAAGTTGTGAGTTCCCCGATACATGCAGCTTTGACATTGCGGATTCCATCGTCCCCGAGATCGCCCCCATCCGTGGGCTTACTTGCTTTCTGGACGTTAGACGTCGAAATATCCTCGGCTGCGAGCAGTGGGACCCAAAGCGAGTCGGCAATGAGCTCTAACTGAGCTGTAGAAGAGTGCAGGATCACCTGGCAACTCAGCTTGTGTATGGTTGGCTTATGTACGAAACTTACTTCTTTGAGCGCGTGGAGGAGAAGTAGCCGTGAAGTCTCATCTTCTGTCGACGTGATCTGCTTCACGACCGCAGGAAGAAGCACCTTGGGTGACCCAACAGCCAAATTGCCTAGCTGCTGTCAGCAACGGGGGTTCACAATAATAGAAGGAACTTTCCCGCAGCGAACGCAGCAGCACTGCGAACTTCTTCACTAGGATTTGTGAAGAAGGACAGTATTCGTTCAAATAGGCCGTTGTTCGCAGACAGGTCACTGTGAGAGTCAGCTCTGTCCTTATTGGGCAAGTAAATGGCTTGTGACTGACATGACACGCCCAATTTCGCCGATACAAAGAAGTGCTAGATATGTTGCCGCTTCAGTCGATTTGGAAGACTGGCATGAGTGAGTACTTTTTCACGCCTGATCTGGCACGTACCGTGATAGTCTTCTCAAATGCAGCCAATATACCAGCGGCGTTTCTCTCAGAGCCGCGGACAATCGCACCCACGCAACGGGCCGTAGTGGTGTACGATGCCGTTCCACCTGTCGTCGCATCGGGCAAGGTAGCTTCCTTGCTCAGCTCATCGACCAGCGTAGGAACAAGTCTGGTCGCACAGTCGACATCACCCTCAACAAAAGCTCCGAAAAAGGCCGTCAAGGCGTCTACATGTGCGAGATTGACCAAAGTGGATGTTTTCGCCATTTTCACCGCGGAGGGCAGGACTTCCTTCTCGACCGCAGGCCGCGACGCCGGCTGACTGGCGAGGACGATTGCAATGATCTGCAGTGCCGGAGCCGAGTCCAGGAGTGGTTGCAACTCCGAAATGATGGAATTTGCTTTCTCCGGTGAGAGGTTCGAGCCAATACGGGTGAGGATGTGTGACAGACTGACAAATTCGGCATTTTTGCCACCTGGTCTGCGATTCCGACGAAGAGCAACAACAACGTTTGGAAGTACTTCCAGAAGCCATTCGTCCATTTCAGGACCCTTGCAGGTCTGTGCTTCGGCGAGCCTGCCTATGACCAAAACTGCAGTAGTTGCTGTGTTCTCGTTGTTGAGGCGCGCGGTAATCAATGGCAGGCACGTGGAATATGAGGACGAGAGGGCGTCACCTTCGTGCACCAGCAAATTGCCAAGAGTTTCCAGGGCCCGTTCGCGGACATCCCCATCCACCGAAGACTCTCCGAGGACCGCAGTCGTGGCGGTAAAGAGCCGTTGGATGGGTTCCCTAAAGCTGCTGGGAAGTGGTGATACCGCTCCATTTGGTCGCGCAGCTTGCGCTAAGGCGGAAGCTGCAGCGAAAGCTTCGAAGCTGATCCGTTGAAGCTTGTCTTTCATGCATCTTACGATGGCTGGTACGAGTTGCTCGAGATGACTGGCATAAACTCGGGGAGCGTGGTGTCGGAAGAAGTCGGCTAGAAAAGAAAGAGTAGCCATGGCTAATGAAGACGTGGTCGCGCTGTCGATGGACTTCAACGCCGATGTAGAAGCACTGCAAATTGCGTCGGATTCGCCCTCAAGCCCACCTCCGAGAGCCTCCACAATGTGCTCGAGAAGAGCGAAGCACTGCTGACGTGTTGGTACCGACTTTGAGGACAGCTGTTTCAAAATGGCTCGGACAAGTTGAGGAAGCGAGGCTTGGAGATATTGCATAGGACTGCGTCATCAGTATACGGAAGCGGAGAGAAGGAAAAGATTCCTCACGTTTCGTCCTCCGGGATTTGGTCCATACCATCAATACGCTTTCGCTTATTTCTCCCAGCTGAGGCGAGCTCGGCAGCTCTCGCTGTTGCCGTTTGTCTGAGCAAACTTTCAACAGCGGCCAATACCTCCAGTCTAACACTCTCCTCTCGTTCGGCAAAACGGGTTATGAGTACTGGAAGGGCAGTTCGATAGAACTGTATGGCCAGCTCGCTCCTTGTGCGTATAAGAGCGGCGAGTAGCTTGGCAGCCGATCGACGAATCTTCCATGAGACGTCGTCATCATCGGAATAGCTGTATGGTCTCGTCAGTGTCTACGAAACACAACGAGAACACCTACCCATCATCAAAGTCCTCATCCTCATCATCCTCATCTTCCATGTCAACATCGGTTTCTTCATCCTCATCCATGTCCACATAATTCTAGCTGTGAGTCAGTGGAATGCAGTTTCGCAAACTGCTTAGAGCTACTCACCGGGTCATAGCGGACGAGTTCAATGCTTTTGTCATTGATACTCTTGATATAAGGGGTGATCTCGGTTGGACATCTGAGCACGAGAACTTCCAAAGCCTATGACTGGTCAGCCGACACTCCGCAGCAGGCCAGATGACTCGCCACCAAAGCACCCTCGACAGCATCGACGTCCTCTAGGTCGGTTGTCTCGCCCAACACCATTTCTACCGCTTTTGAACCGGCGAGGAATTCCCCGATCTTTTGCACGCTGGAGCCCCTAGCCAAGCTGGCTAGAAGATTGATCCAGGTCCGGCTGGCTTCTCCCCCGTGGGACAGACCCTGCACTAATCTTTCCTTCAAGGTGGTATCGAAGAGCTTGGAATTGGTCGAAATCAGCGCGCACACGGCGGGAATGGCTCGTTTCCGCACGGCAGGTCGACCGGTAGAGAGAATGGTGATGAGAGAGTCGAGTGACTTGTTTTGCAATGATCCATGAGCTGCGATAACGTGAGGAAAGCGAAGAAAGACATCGGTCAGAATTTGTAGCATTTCTGAAGCATGTTGAGGGTCGGGTGGGGTCTGATAGAATCAGCGCCACACCTTGCAAGCTGCGAGTAAAAGTAAGAATTCCCACCTTTCCTGTTAGAACGCTCAAGATTTTTGTTGCCATGCTTTCAATGAGGGACGAGCTAGTTTCGATGGGCATCTCCAGTCCTACGGCCTTTAACGCTGACCGAGCCGTCAGTGCAGCACTAGTCGTTCTAGAACTGACTCACCCATGCAGCCGACATCACGTTTCTCATCGTCTGAAGACGAAACGGAAGACATGAGTGTGTCGATGATGGTCTTGAGATGCTGCGGTCTTGATTTGCGCGACATAGCCGCCAAGCTGAAAAGGCGTATGAGCGTTGCAAATGTAATGTGCAGCGAGATGTAGATGCAACTATGAAGCACTGACCAGGCAACGGCCTTATTCTTTACCTCTGCAATCTCATCATTTAGACGTTTGAGAACCGCGATCTCCAGGCGCGCTTCGGTGACTTCGTCTGTATATCCAGCGCTGACTGGCCGATGCGAAGCCGCCGAGCTGGACGCTTCCTTGGACCTCGTAACCTCCTCAAGGGCCTTTAGAAGGTCGATGAGCTCCTGCTGCCTTTTCTTGTCAGCCCCAACAAGCCCGACCGGTCATGCTCCGCTCACCGAATATCCTGGTCATTGTCGTCGAGCTGCTTGCCGTCAGGTGCTGATCGTTGTAGCCAAGACCTCCACGTACCTTCCGCTCCAGCTCAAAGATGGGCTTCTGCAACGACATCTGGCCGTTGAAGGAGCTCATCGTGACGACAGACGTCTTTCACAGCCAAACAATGCACCAAATGACAGGAATCAATCAAAAGCTTGAAGGGTTGCGAAGAAGGAAAGTGGAGGAAGAGGTGAGGTGTCGCGTAATTTCACGTGGCAACTATCTGACGTGGCATTTCCCAATGATGTTGTGGAAATCACTGCACTCGTTCTGCGAACAGTAACCTGACCGGGACGTTTTTACGAGGGCTGTCATCGACGACCTTCCCTTGTCACAATGGTGTCCCAAGTTCGCCTGCGATTGGCCCGTCACGGCCTGCGCAATAGTCCAGTCTACCACCTCGTAGCAATCAATAACAAAAAAGCACGGAACGCCGCACCTCTCGAGAAGCTGGGCGAATTCGATCCCAGACCTCGGGTCCCAAGCGTCGGCGTCTTGCCGCCGGCCGCGCAGGTATTTGGGAAGGTGTCCTGGGCGGTGCCGAGGGAGAAACGTTTGGAATGGAATGTGGAGCGGATACAGTACTGGCTCGATGTTGGGGCCACGCCCACAAAAAGTGTCGTCCGGTTGCTCGAGCGGGTGCGTGACTTTCATTTCGTATCAACCGGGATGAAGACATCGCTGATGAGGCTTGGGTAGGGAGGTATACTGCAATACCCACATAAATGGCAACATCGATGGACACCTGGGAGGCCACCTCTTGCTCTTGAAAGCAAGACTAAGGCGCCGACTGCGAATGCGGAAGCTCAATCAGGAGAGCCTGCCATCCAGCCTCAAGTGGCTGTGGAGTAGAAGCAGAGTCAGGGTTTTCTTACATCGTCCGGACGAAGGGCGCATAGCGTCTTACGTCCTCTAGCATATGCATTGTACAGCATTTATCTTTCCAACCGATATCCCATGGGCAGGAAGTAGCGGAGCGTAAGAGCCCAAGGACGATTCATTAGCCAGCTTGCGATTGTGCTTAACGTTGATCCGATTCACATTTTCTCAGAATTCTCAAGGTGTGCTTTGGAGCCGTGCAGCTATGCTCTGCATCACCCTCTTAGCGAGAGGAAGTGCTAGCACGTGAGCCTCATAACAATATTCGTCTGCGGCGAATCAGTCAAACGACCGCTGGCTTCATCTGCCTTGACGGTGCCTGAAAATAAATCCATCTTTCAACTTTTTCTGTCGTTCTGCACGTCTGCTCCTCTTCACCAAAGATCACTGCCTGCGGCTCAAACCGGGATCACTGCATCAGGCCCAACTGTCGTCTAGGGCATCATGTCCCACTTCAATGCTATCGCATCCTCTTCAACGCATCCCGCCCTTAACAAGCCGAAACAGACCAAAGACAAACACCATTCCAAGCACATACACTCCAAGTCGTCGAAGCCCAAAGTTAGGCCTGACAAGGTCAAAGACAAGTCCAAAGACAAAGAGCGATCTGGGCCATTTGAACATCATCTATCGCGTATGCGACTCAGTGTACCGCCCAAGTACAGCGGCGACTGGCTTACTGGCGTCCGTGAAGTCTTAGACGGGATGATCATGCGGTACGTGTTCCTGTGCTTGCTGTCCCTCTTTCTTCCCTCTTCTCGTCAGCAACAGTTGACCCTTGTACAGCTACATGCCCCAATTGAATGGAGTGCTTCTTGCTCACTGGGAGCACGAGTTCATGGATGATACTGTGAAATTCATCAACGAGTGCCCCTTTGGCGTATGCGAGATCCAATTTCGAAGTATCCTCTGGGCCCCGAAAATCGGCCAACGCCTCCGTACGTATCTCTTTCCTCCCGTGCATCTTTCGTTGCGCTTAGCTAATGCTTCCTTGTCCTCTATGTGGCGATGTAGATGGAACACACTCGCTGTCCTCCCCGTCGCATCTCTCCCTGCTCTTCTCTAAGACCTTTAACATTTCTATTCCTTTGCAACACATCCCGTTGGACCAGTACGAGTTTGAGGCGACTGTCCCTGTCGACGGCAACGGCGATTCAGATAGCGACGACGAGGATGAAGATGAAGACGAGGGTGTTCACGAGGTTGGAAGGTGGAAGCGGAAGAAGGACGGTAAAATGCTAGGCGAAGGAGGAAAGGGCATCAAGTTCACTGTCATCGGGTGAGCTTGTCTTCCCTTATCGAACCCCAAATCACCAAGACTGACGTATATCAGGATGCAAGTCTCGAATCAGATGCTTTCTCTCACTGGCTCGTTGTTACCGGACCCGACGAACCCCCCTCCACTACCTGAGACCTCTGTGACCATCCGCGCCGCCTCACCGTCCGTCTCTCCTGAACCCGGGCCCGAAGCCGTGACGAAAGGCGCACCCACGAGCATGGACGTCGACACCCCTGTCCGTAAACAGAGACAAAAGCCTACATCAGGGATGCTACCCGCAAATGGGGCATACGACGCGGAGCTTCGACCTTTGCCAAGCCATGCGGCGCTGGAAGAGACGATCGACGAGCGATTCTTATCTGCTCGTGAGCTGAAGAAGAAGAGGAAGGACGAGGAGAAACGTAAACGAGACGAGCGCAAGGCGCGGAAAGAGGGGCAGACGATGCAGGCTGTCGAGCAGGTTGCTGCGGGGCATATGGTGGAAGCAAAGGGAACTGCTCAACCGGCGCAAGAAAGGGGGATGAAGAAACGGAAGGCTGATGGAGGAGCCGAGCGGGCGGAGAGGAAGCAGAAAAAGTCCAAGGCTTAACGCACTCGCGTTCTTGAAGCCAGCCAACCTTCTGTGAATGCAAGGATGGTATGTGTCACCCGTGGTCTTGGTTGTTGTCCACGAATCGGTACCGCTCGAACGTCATGAGAACAGTGCGTTCTATCCGGTTGGTACAGAGCCTTTCTCAAGATTTTTGTCCATTGATGTAGGATTCAATGGTCTCGTAGATGCTATCCCCGAGCCCACGAGACGGACCGCATCGTATGCAATCCTGCTAGATCGGGCCCATCGTATGATGTCTCTCGGTGGAGCTGCTTCAAAAGAGGAAATGCGCACGGACCTCGGATCCCTGGGGGGTATCTCAGCGTCTTAGGATCAGTTCTGTACACTATCCCGGGACTAAGGTGTACATTGAGAGGGAGAGCAACGACAAAGCGTGGTAGAAGCCTCGCAACTGAGCACATCTTCCATCGTTCTCCGCCGGCTCATTTGCAGCGTCACATTTCTGGCATTCTAGCGGTTGCGGCTCCATGGCGCCATGGTTTGAACTCATCCATGATCCACCCCCAATCAATCTCCTGGTGAACCGCTAAGAGTGGAGGCGGCCCCGAGGCCAGCGAGAAGCACCTTGGCTGACTTGTACTCTCTCTTGACAGACCCACCAGCCTCAGCAGTTCGAACATGTAGGTCGGCCTGACGTCCTTTAAGAAGTGAGCATTTCTTCACTGTACTTCTGCGAGGATGGATTTGGAATTCAGGCAGAATTTACCTTGAAGTCCTGAAAATCCAAGTGCGTCCAGTCTTCTAGCTTCTGTTCAGCTCCGTTCTTGAATAAGCTCAATGCCGTCTTGGCGAGGTCAAGCAAGTCCCTCTGACTCGCGACAACAAACACCGTCCATGGGTCCTCGCTCACGCGCATCTTCATTTTACTGAGAGTAGCAGCGACAATTTCAGGAGAACCGAAACGGGTAGCCAGTTCCAAAAGGGCACTACAACCGCTGATGGCAACTTTGGAAACGAGAAGCACGGAACTTGGGGCGGACGAGTAGACCATGTCGACGAAGATGCGAAGCGTCGCGGAGTTTGCCACTGTCTCGATGGGCAGGGTCGTGTCTTCCTTATTGTCACGAAAGTTGTGGCTGTCATTGTGTTAGCGAAACCGCTTGAGTGCTCTCATCCCGGGGAGTCGGCATGTCCAGTGCGAGTTGGTTATGGAGCACGAGCAGACAAAGGGCGAGGAACAGCACGGTTTGGAAAGTGTACTTACCAAGTTTGGTCGAGGAAGTAAGCAGAGACTCTGAACCGGACACCGTCTACCGAAACTAAAACAACCTTGGCATCGGGATCGGAGAAGTGCTCGTCATACCTCGGCGGGCTGTTGCTTTTGACCTTCTTGCGTGGGCTGTCAGAATCACCGTTTATGTGGTCCTTGTCTTCGCCATGGGCAGCCCTTCCGCATGATTCGGAACGTTCGTGAGAGACCGTCATCCTTGCCAACAGGAGAATTGAATGACAGACATGTCAGATAGAAATGTCTAAAGGAGGTTATGAAGTGGGGACAGGGGGAAGAAGGTAAGAAGGAAAGAAGGAAAGAAGGAAGCAAGGAAAGAAGGAAGGAGAAATGATGGCGAGACACATGTATATATCTCTGCACATGCAAGGGATGTGAGTCCTGTTTTCCTCATGTATGATAGTATTCGCATGTAGGGGGAACTGATTAAAGCTGAAGGTCATCGCGCACAGTCCGCATCACGACTGCAAGCATCAATGCCGAGTCACGTCAACCGTCCTAGTCCCACACCGGTCTGCCTGCGCGCCTTCATGCGTAATCCACACATACGCCTTTGGGCCAATCCCTCTCCTCTTCACACCGTTGCTCTACGAACAGAATATCAGCTCTCTTCTCCCTTTATTCTTCCGCCCACTCCGCTGGTGTTTCTCCCGAGAAGGCTGTCCAGACTCACAGATGACGGCTGTGTCTTCAGAGGCGGGAGGAGGCTGAGCAGCGAGTTTTCTACCTTTTCCATCGTTTCTTCATCCAAGGCCGAGGTGGGTTCTGGGCATGTCAGCCAGGTACGTTGCACGAGAGCCGCTTTGAGATCGCCCCTCAACGCACCATCGAGCAAAAGAACCTCTGCTCCGCCAACGCCCACCGCAACGGCCAGCGCGATTCGCTGCCCCTCTCCGCCACTCAAGGTCGCCCATTCCCGGCCCCATAACGTCCGAGGTACGCCCCACTCCTCCGCTAACCTCATGGGATCCAGCTCGCTGGCGTCTCTGTCTCGTGAGGCGTCTCCGTTGCCTTGTTCCTTGGGTACCGGTTTGCGTTTCCGGGAAGAAAAGGATTGGACTGTGTGGAGCAGATCAAGCGGGGTTCCTGGGAGAAGAGAGGGACGTTGAGGCACGTATTGGACTAGGGTGCGATAGGTTGGGATGCCTGGATGATCAGTTAGCAGGGAGGCCGGTGGAGGAGGACGGGCTGCGCTGATAGAGCATCCTCCAGACAGCGGCAGGTCCCAGGACAGTGAAATGGTCAGAGAAGAGGCGCAACGCCAGCATCCAAGGCAGGGTTGAGTCGAGACACGATATCTTCAAGGGCCCAGTGGGGATATATCCGAGGTTCCGGACACAATACCAGGGACGAAGGACAGTGGAAAGACGGATCTGGGGACCACATACCGTATTCCGTAGCTTTTCTGAGGCACGTCAGTGCCAAGTCTTACTAACGCTTCCACGAGAGGAACCCACTTGTCGCGCAACAACACCTCGCCAGACTGGTACACGTTCAACTCGGCGATACACTTTAACAGCGTCGTCTTGCTGTGCCGGGGAAGATCAATGCTAGTCAGCATTATTCTCGTAGAATACGAGATTTGGTACCGGATTTGAAAAGAGGTAGGACGGGCGTCATGAAGTGGAAGGGAGCGCGAGAGACAGCTTGAGAGAGCCTGGCATCGTAGGCAGAGAGTTTGAGTGTGGTGAACAAGAGAAGGGATCGTATATGTTTGGAAGTGGTGGTAGAGTCTGTCGGTGACTCACCCAGACCCGCTCTCGCCTTTGACAATCACTACCTCCCCCTCCTCGACGTCCATACTAAAGTCCTAGTCGTACATCAGCCCTCATCTCGCCTCTTATCTTCTGCGTCTCTCTTTCAGAGATATTGACGGCTTTCGCCTCCTCTCCTCTCCTCCTCCCTTTAGAGAGGATGCAAGAATGACAAGTCTTGAACCGCACAAAACAAGAGGACGAGCCAGTCCATCATCCGTTGTGCGTTCTCCAACGGGCGAGGCGAAAGGCAAGAACGAAGGACATCCAACAGTGCGGGCGAAGGGCTGGGCCATAAGAAGACGAGGGACCTACGTTGAGGATCGCAGAGCCGGTCCCATCGTCTCGACGCAGCGTGAGACCTTTTACAGACAGAAGCGGGGGCATGACACGAAGTTATTATACTGGATATACGGTAATATCAACGACAACGATCGTCACTTGTTTTTGACCGCCGCGCGGTGCCCCTCGCAGCCGACGGATCTTCCGACGAGGTGAGTAACGATACATGAAGGTTTGAAACGGTCTATTCAGTGCGCGACATGCGCTGAACACGCAGAATAGACATGAAAGCTTCTCATATGCATATTGATACCCAACCAACTACCAAATCGTTTGAAACGTCTACTCGACTTCCTCGATCTGATAGGAGTCGTCAGCAGGGCCATGGCCGAAGTATATGTCGCAACACTCACCTCAGCCTCTTGAGCTTCGGCCTTGCCCTTGCCCTTGTCCTCGCCCTCACCTTCCGCCGGTGCCGCCTCCTCCTCCTCGTCACCGTCGGGAAGATCGTCGTCCGAATCGTCGCCCATGCCACCCATGCCTCCTGCACCGCCCATTTGTTGCATCATCTTGGCCTGTACTTGTCAGCGGATCGCGCGAGGGAAGAGAGACATCAAGGTAAGAGAGTGACTACTCACAAAGTCCATGCCGCCCATGTCGCCCATTCCCGGCATACCACCCATGCCGCCCATTCCAGGCATACCGCCCATACCACCCATGTCCATACCGCCCATACCACCCATGTCTTCGGGCAGCCTAACCGCGTCAGTCAGGAACTACACTGCATCGAGAATGGAGATGGGAGGAAGAACGCTCTGGTTCCTCGTGGCGTCCATATTGACGCGAGGACCAGGGCTTTGCGGTCAGACTCAAAAAGACTCACTCTGGTGCGGCGCCGTCTTGCTCATCCTCATCGACCCATTTGGAAAAGTCCGTCTTGATCCAGTTCCTGTTTGGCTTCTCCTTGGTCAGACGGAGCCAGTACTCGGCTTTCAGCTCCTTTTTGCGGAGGACGAGGATGATCGCGCGCGAGGTGGTGATCTTCCTGGTTTCCTGCGATGCATTAGCACCATTGACACGCGCAAACAGATCGACAAGTGATGAAAACCTGGTATCGCAACCAGGCAAGGGACATAGGAAGACAGCAGAGGATAAGGAAACACAACTCACCTCAGGGATGATCTCCTCGTATAGCTGCAGGTCGAACGCATATTCCTTCTCGGGGACGCCCTTGGATGGGCTGCAGAGGTCAGTGCGGTCCCAAGATGCAGATATGTGGACGGAAAGGAAAGAGCTCTGGACATGCAGGGGAGTGAGTAGTGGCCGGAAGCAGAAAGAAGAGATACAAAGGCGAAATATTGATGGAAGAAACGTGGAGAAGAAAGAGAAGTGGCAGGGGAAAGGGGAAAGAAGGAAGGATGAAAAGAGGGATTTGCAGAGTGGAGAACCAGGGGGCAAGATCAGGCAGAGGAGCCATAGGAAGCACAGGCAAGTAACCAAGACATTCGACTCACTCGCCGGCAGTCGCTGCAAAGATGATTTCTGAGGGCTTGATTTCAAGTTTCGGCTCGCCCTTGATATCAGGGGCGTTGATCGTGAAATAGATGATGTTCTGTGGGCGGAATGGCAGAAGCGACGAAGTTGCGTGTTGCACGAATACGGCCAAGTGGGAAGTGAATTGTTACAGACCATTCCAAAGAGCAGCGGGAAAGGGCGAGTATAACGAGAGAAGGGAGCAATTGGGTAGCAGGGTTGAAAGATTGAGCATCAACGAGTTGGGGTGAGATGAAGAGATTGAGAGGGGCGGGCGAGTGACGGCGAGTACAGTAACGATATGATGTAGAGAGGGAGCGCGGGTCAGCGTGTCGCCCATCTCGACTCACAGGGAGGAGACACTCACCTTTTCAGGATCAGTAGCGCTCGACCGCTCGGCGTATTGGATTTCGGGATGGATGGGTGCCATTGTCTCTGATCGGTTTGTAAGAAGTTAGACAAAGGGAGGCGCTAGTTGTGCAATGGAGCGTGAAATGTGATGTGCGATGTGGTGTGCCCGCTATGTCTGTGCCGACTAAGAGAGCTTTTCTGTGTCAGAGAAAGGTAGAGAGAGAGAGCAAGACACGCAGCGGTGGTCGAAACGTGACTGTACGGAGAGTAGCAGAACTCCGGCAGAGATCAATGACGATGCGAGAAGGTTCTCCTAATTTGACTCCGGTGGCCATCGCTGCATCGCCCAAATGCCATACCAAGCTGAACTTCTGCATCGCGTCGATAGCTGTACAAAAGTCATACACGATCCCGATGCATGCTCGCTACTCGATGATATAGCTTCCTCCCTTCTGACACATCCGCCGATTAAATGCACTCAGCGCTCAAAGCTCTCAAAGCACAGTCAGAACCTGCTGGCCTAAAAACTCCTCTCCGGGCTTGATCGACTTGAATTCACGGACGTATCCGGGCTCGATGCAGACATAGCGGTCCTACCCGGTCAGCCACGCTCCGTTTAAGTTACAAATCACGTGAAATGAGACCATAATTGGGTAGATCGTGGGATGAGTCGCTATTAGAAGAGAGGTGAATTACTCACCCATCCGTTGTCCTCCATGTCAACCATGTTCTTGCCAGTCGTCTCCTGCGGGTTCCAGATAGTACAGCTTGCCCTCGTCAGCAACGCCGTCCATTACTTAGGAGCCGCAGGTCTTTCAGAAGTCTGCGATGATGGGGCCACGACTCACTCTTCGAAACCGCGGAACTTGACTAGGAAGCCGGAACCCTCGCCGTCGTCGACCTTGATCTCTTGCGAGGGGACTTTCCACATGACCCTGGGGGATTAGCGAAGCCTGCAGGGGAAAAGCGGGAACAGAAGCCTAGAGAATCCAACAGCGGGGGCTCAACAATTCTTACTTGTCGCACATGACTCCTCACAAGCAGCCCACATCTGATGGCGTGCTCCTCGCACGCCGACTCACCGATCAGTCTCCTCTGTAATCTTCAGGTCCCCTCCCTCCCAGATATCCATGGTCCCTCCCGCGGCTTTGTCGTAAAACCGAATACCCTTATCCAAACCGCTGATCGTAATCTTCTTGACATCTGGGACAGCGAGATAATTGTGCAGGAGGGCTTGGAAGCTAAAGTCCGCATCACCCGTATTGGTCACGTGCATGTCAGTGGACAGTTGGTGTTTGGTCAACGTCACGACGTAAGAGAGCTTGAAAGGATGGTCGAAGCCTGCTGGAGCGGGCGGGGCAGCGAAGCGGACGGAGACGCCTTCGTCGCGGTTCATGATGATCGAGTCGAGCGTCCAGTCTTGGGTACGGACGAAGCCGTGCTGTTTGAGAGCAGCGTACTCGGGCGGAGAAGAGGGAGGGGGACCGAAGATTGGCTGCGGGATGAGCTCCAGGAAACTCATCGCAACAGGTCAAGTTGGATAGAGACGGCTGGGATGGGTGTGGGGATAGGTGCAGGGGACATGAAGCGGGATGTATGCAGACATAGACGTAATCATAAAATCAGGTGTTGGTGTGTGCAGGCGTAGGCACAGATGTGTGTATGGATCGTGGATATGACTCGTTGAAGAGGGATGGGTCGAGGTATGCATGGATCGAAGAGGAGCGGAAACTCACAAACACAATCGGGATCCCACCTCGGATCTAAGTCATCAGTACATCTCTCCTTATAGACGAAAGACACCCCAAGCATACTTCAGGAACCTCACTCACGGCCTTGCTCGAGTCGAGGCTAGACTTCGAGCTGAGGAACATGCGTTCTTTGCCCTCTACGATCCAGGAGGTGACGGTTGCGCCGAACAGGCTGGGTCTCGCGGTCAGCACATGCCTGCAGCCAAGTAGAAGCCTGAAAGCGCTCTCTCTCTTTCTTGCCTCTCTCACTTCCTTCCTTGTCTCTTGTCTCCCTTCCTTCGCTCTCAGCCCAACTGCAACCCCCTCAGCCCTGTCCCATATTGGCCCAATCGCCTCTTCGACCTTTTCTACTTCCCCACCCAACCGCGAAGTGCCCCCTCCGAATCCGATAACAAAAGAATCCCTTATGGGAAAGCAGTGTTCTCTCGATAAATGCGAAAGTAGACTGACTATATCTCTGCACTCGCCCCCTACGAGAATTAGCCGATGCTCTGAGCCGGGACGGGTGGGATGATCGGAGAAGACAAGACGCACCGACGCATGCTTCAGGACAACCGTCTTGCCATTCTGTTCCACACCCATACTGATCAGTGTATCGCTGGATTTGGGTGAGAGTGAGGGGTCTGGAGTGACCCGAGAGACACTGAAAAGGCTGGGCGACGCCGGCTGGGATTCTCCGAATTCCACGGCGAACTCGCCGAAACGTGTCACCGACTTCCCATCTCCTTGGTGCATGGTCGGTGCGACGTCTCATGCGCTTCGGTCAGCATATGACAAGTGAAATGACATCATCAACGTCCACGAATGAGTGCAAGCAGACTAAGAGACATGCATAGTGTCACTCATACACCTATCACGATCGTCCGGCCAGGACGAGAGAGCGCGCCGATTGCGATAGAATTGTCCTTTGTTGGCCAGAAAAGCGCGGATCGAATAAGTCCCGCCTCTCCTTCCCCCGCCGTGGTTATCAACGTCAACAAATCAATTATTCACCACGTCACCATCCCATCTTCGTCGCGAGTGCTTTTCCACGCGAGCGAGTGACTTTGTGTACACGGTCCGAGTCTCGAGCAGCTCAGCGCCTCATCACCTAGCCTCAACACAGGGACTGCAACGAATCGGTGGCCAGCACGCTCGTTCGCCGTTCGCACAGACTCTCAGACCTCAAGCGTTCCCCGTCTCCCCGGCAGCGGGTCAGTGTCCGGGAAGAACTCAAGAGTGAAGTCTCGACAGGTGTGCAGCGAAATCCGCAGTGTGTCACGGCGTGTATCCGACAAAGGTCTCTTTACAGTAGAAAGGAAGTTATCGCACTCGACAACGCCGCGATGGACTACGATCTCCTCACCTCTGCGTTCCCTACAACTACCGACGCGGAGCACGAAGCAGCCGCCCAAGAGGTCGTTGCGCACTTGGAGAATGCTGAGCGCGAGGCTCAAGCCGGGAGACTGGTGCCTTCTTTCGTACAGCCCTATCGGAGCGATTCCGACGCACCTCCTCACTCTAAGTCTCAATCCCACCCTCAGGAGGACGGCGACCACAAACAATCACAACAACCTTTACACCATGACAATAACAGTCACGGCCGGGCCGCTAACCTCGGTAGCACTCTAAGCCACCGGGAGGATGCCGAATCTGTGGGAGGCGTGCTTGACCCTACATCGTTCCATGTGGCTGAAGAGCTGCAACTGAAACACGACTCAGAGGGCCAGCTACAGGGGCAACCGCATGATGTACATGGTCAGCAAGAAGAGGATCAGGATGCGGGCGACGATGGAGAGTTCATTCCGGACAATGCTGGACTGCGAGGCAAGAGCGGGACGTTGGGGTTGACAGAAGAGGAGAAGAGACGAAGGCAGAAGGAGCAGAATCGGAGGGCGGCGGAGAAGTCCCGTGGGAAGAGGAAGGAGGAGAGGTGAGTTGACGTTCAGCCGCCCTGTCTTCTTCCCATCGCTTGAGCCTCGTTGTCCCATTCAGTCAGTGCTCTTCAGGTGGTATCGATCACTGGCATCCTTGTGATGCTTCTACGTTGCGGATGCCGTCGCTTCTCGGTGGCAATCAGGGTCACGTAACATACGCTGTGACTGTACGTCAGAGAGAGCCGCTGACATCCCTAGCACGGCCATGGAGGCAACCGTCCAAAGTCTCCAAGAACAAAACGCTCGCCTCCGTGCCAAACTCGCCATCCTCTCGTCCTCGCGACCCACCTCCGACCCTTCCTTTACCTCGAACGCCGACCCCTCCACCTCCACCGCAGCTCCATCCGCACCAACGGGTACAGGCCTGGACCTGGCATACGTTGGCAAATTGCGGCAAGAACTGTCCAATTCGAAATCCACGCTCGTTGACAGGGAGACCGAACTTGCCCGATTACGTGGGGACCCGCCATTATCAGCCGCTGTGGAGAGGTTGAGAGCGGCGTTGCTGGAGAAGAATGCGGAGCTCACGCAGCTGTCTGCGGAAGCTAGGAGCCTGGAGAGTATGACTGCACAGCTAGGAGCGGAGAAGGACGAGCTGAGCAGGCAAGCGAGGGTGATAGGCGATGAGCTTGACGCGCGAAAGGCGCTGAACGCCGTGGACATGAGTATCGGCGTCGGCACTGGGCTTGAGAGTTCGGGTCCGGATGGGGGTGGGGGTGTGGGCGTGGGTGCGGATGGGGGACAGGAGGATGCAGGGGGTGGAGGAGGTGTAGGTGGGCAAGGGGAAGGAGAAGGAGATGGCGAGGAGCACGCAGGACAGGAGGACGGTTCGTTATTGGATGTCAGGTGGATAGACGAGGCGGTGAGGAATTATGATCACGTAAGTCGGTTTTCAGCGGGAGTTAGGGGGATCCCGAGGAGCCAAGCTGACGGCGCAGTCGTCGGGCATCCCATCTCTGCAGGCGCTGGAACACAGCGATCTAGAGGCGATAGGCGGGAGCGACCAGGTTGGTGTTTAGGCAGATGGTACATTGGAGTTTGGGTGTTTGGATAGGCGTCCGAGTGGAGTCGGAGTCTACGAGTTTGAGTGGGTCGTTGGGGAGACCATCAAACGAGAGTCTGGACGCAGTTTAGGAGTCGGATTCGGCGTCTAGAGCATGGATGGTGTCCAGGAAACCACGACAGACTTTCGTGGTCTAGCACAGCAATTTGGACACCAGCTGAGGGCGTTCGTCTTGGTGTCAGAAGCTCAAATGGACCAGACATCAGTGGGCAGATATGCGCGCCAAATTTCGGGACCTTTACTCGAACCTGGATACGGATGCCTCCTTGTAGCTTGTCACCTTGTGATGCGTCTCATGGTGTCATGTATCCCGAGTTCGAGCAGTCTCCAGGACCGTCGACCCGGACCGCCAGCCGCCTGAGAACGCCTGAGAAAAAGCGGCAAGGACCGGTCCGATGTCCCGGCGTTTCTCACTTTTTTCGAGGTCGAGCCATTTGGGAACAGCATCCCTGCTTGGCACCAACATCTGTTTCTGTCTGTCTCTTGCATCGAGCACCTAACAGTGGTCTGATGATGCACGTGAGTGTGATGCATGAGCTAGTACACGACGGTGGGACCGTGAGCTCCAGGAAAGATATGCCATGTAGGGTGCCACTTTCTGCAGCCAGTGACCGGATTTAAAAGCCACCAGCCGCGTGGACCCTGAAATGACGGCTGTTCTCTGCCCCCTCCCTTCCCTTCAATTTCCCCCAGCTTACTGTGATCTCTTTCTTCCTCTCCTCCTTGACAACTTGTCATCTTCTCTGCTGCACTTTGCATACAAACCTCGGCTCTCGGTCTACCTGTCTTTCCCATCAGCTAAAATGTCTTCCGACCTGTGAGTATTCTTCCTGAGCAGCTGGATCGTAGATGCGAGGGGGTAGTCGGAGAGATGCAGAGGTGGAGGTGACGGAGCTCCGTCTCCTGGTCACTACGACCGATGTTCTTGGCCACGACGAGGCGAGCGAGCGAGGGGTGGAGGAAGTGCCTGGATGAGCGGGACGACAAATTGGGCGTACGCTGACAGGCTTCAGTGCCGACATCGGTCTCATTGGTCTGGCCGTCATGGTGCGTGGTAACCACGATTGGTTTGCCTGCAAAACTGACGTCGTTTCTTCCTCCTCTCTTGTCTGGCTCGCTCTCCCTGGCTGCGATGATTTCCACGATACTGTAATGCACTCCTCGCCTTGCTCTCCGCCTACAGGGCCAGAACCTGATCCTCAACATGAACGACAAGGGGTTCAAGGTCTGCGCATACAACCGGTCAGTCTCGTCCCTTTGCCGGCTCATACGCGCATGCCAACCACGAGCCGATCACTGACGTCTTATAGAACCACCTCCAAGGTGGACTACTTCCTTGAGAATGAGGCCAAGGGTGAGCTTTTTGCTTTCTACACCAGCGCGGGAGCTCACCAACAGGCACCAACATCATTGGCGCCCACTCGATCAAGGAGCTGTGCTCGAAGCTCAAGACTCCCCGCCGGATCATGCTGCTCGTCAAGGCCGGTCAGGCCGTCGACGACTTCATTGCACAGCTTGAACCCTTCCTCGAGAAGGGAGACATCATCATTGACGGCGGTAACTCGCACTACCCGGACTCGATCCGCCGCACCCACGAGCTCGAGGCCAAGGGCTTCTTGTTCGTTGGTTCCGGTGTGTCAGGCGGTGAGGAGGGCGCCAGGAACGGCCCCTCGCTCATGCCCGGTGGTTCCGATGCCGCATGGCCCCACATCAAAGACATCTTCCGTCAGTCCTCTGCGTCTACAGACCGTGCGAGCACCGCTGACAAGAAACAGAGAAGACTGCTGCTCAGGCCGAGGGAGAACCATGCTGTGACTGGGTCGGTCAGACTGGTGAGCCATCTTGACTTCACATATCCAGCAATGCTGACTTCTCAGGTTCCGGCCACTACGTCAAGATGGTCCACAACGGTATCGAGTACGGAGACATGCAGCTCATCGCCGAGGCCTACGACATCCTCAAGCGAGGTCTTGGTCTCGAGGAGAAGGAGATTGCCGACATCTTTGCAAAGGTCAGTGCCTTTGGCGGTCGCGCTAGCCGAACTGACGGGACGTAGTGGCAAGACGGTGTCCTCAACTCGTTCCTGATCGAGATCACCCGAGACATCCTTCGTTTCAACGACACTGACGGCGTCCCCGTGGTGCAGAAGATCCTCGACTCTGCTGGCCAGAAGGGAACCGGCAAGTGGACCGCCATTAACGCCCTCGACATGGGTATGCCCGTCACCCTCATCGGCGAGGCCGTCTTTGCCCGATGCCTCTCATCTCTCAAGGAGGAGCGAATCAGGGCGTCCAAGACCATCGCCGCGCCCGCTCGTGAACCCTTCCAGGGCGACAAGCAGCAGTTCATCGACGACCTCGAGCAGGCTCTCTACGCCTCAAAGATCATTTCGTACGCCCAGGGCTTCATGCTCATGCGTGAGGCTGCAAAGGTCTACAACTGGACCCTCAACAACGCTGGTATTGCTGCCATGTGGCGAGGTGGATGTATCATCAAGGTCAGTTTTCCTGCCATCAAAGTCTGCACATCTGACTGGAGCAGTCCGTCTTCTTGTCCGACATCACTGCGTCGTACCGAGAGAACCCCGAGCTCGAGAACCTGTTGACCGCGCCATTCTTCTTGAAGGCCATCTCCCAGGCCCAGGGCGGCTGGAGGCGTGTTGTCGCCCAGTCGACGTGAGTTATTCTGCAGTCTTCGTCACAGCAGCTCATACGATTAGACTTTGGGGTATCCCCATCCCGGCCCACACGACGGCCTTGTCGTTCTTCGACGGTTACCGCACCGAGACTCTCCCTGCGAACCTGATCCAGGCTCAGCGTGACTACTTTGGCGGTGAGTACCCTGATTGTTCGACACGACAACAGTATGCTCATAAGCTTAGCACACACTTTCCGAGTCCGTCCCGGCATGGAAAACGACCACATGAAGGCTGGCGAGGACATCCACGTCAAGTGGACTGCAACTTCGGGTAACGTGAGTGCCAGGCTGGGTTGCGGTCTGGCTGGCGAGTGCTGATGGGTGTATAGGTGTCGTCTTCTACCTACAACGCCTAGAGGAGTTTGGGGTAGGTTGGCCATGACACGGAAGGGTCTTGAGATAGCAGAGAGCGGTATGCAGCTTTACGTGTCTTGAGGCCCCAACGTTGCAGCGAGCTTTGCATTAGTTTCGTTCGCACATCATTTAGATGCTAGCTTGCATGGAGCAAGAAAGCCAGGCGCAGGAACCTTCGGGTAAGCAGGTTGACCATCTTGTTGCGCCGCCTGTTTGAGTTGGAAGATGCCCGGCGAGCCGCAGCGTTGCGGTGGAATGACGGCTGGTGTGATTGCAGGAGCGATCTTTAAATGTTCGAACTGCATGACGCAAGGGACGGTGCCAGTGAACAAGTGACTCTCCCTCCGAGTGCCAACGCGTGCTGGTGCAATACAAGGAATGGATAAAGATCGCAGAGTGTGGCTGCGCTAGCAGGTCGGGTTGAGGAATAGAGTTCAAGCCTACGTAGACCGGGATATCGCTCCGGTCTAAGCGCCGTGCTTATCTGAATAATGGATCTGACTTGCTCCGACTAACCCGCGCCTGGTTGATCGTCGTCTTCCGCCATTGTACAATCGTCTTGACAGGACTCGCCTGGATAATCTAAACAACTCAATACTCTAAGCCAGTCATTTGGCAGCCGATAGTCTGTAATTTCAATTGGCAGTTGGCAGTGGCAGTTGGACGTGTGGCGTAAAGCAGGAATGACCAACACCGACCCGTCCGTATCTCCCGCGATGGGGGCGTCTGAGAACGCTGCAGGCGGGGATGTTGTCGAGCCGACAAGATGGGACGAGCGATACGATGATCCGCAGGCCGGGGTGGTGCTTGTCTCGAGCGATGGAGTGGGGTTCAGGCTGTCGGGGTGGTACCTCGCCAAAGAGAGGTGAGTTGCTGCTGCAATATTCCAGTACCATGTGTCCTCTCCTGACTCACTCAGCAAGCGCGTGGCCGACCTCTTGCCCTCCACCTCGGACGCGGCATCTGCTCTTCGACCAATCGCGCTCCCCGCGGCCGGGCGCATCGTGCGCGCCTTTGCAGACCTCGTCACATCGAGCCACCCGCTGCAACTGCCGGAATTCGACAAGGCGGCCTATATCGCCCTCTTTGGCGTCTGCGACATGATGCAGTGCGCCGGGCTGGTGGACAAGCTGCGCGCGAGCCTCGTGCAGCGCTCGCTGATGGATCCGTGGGGGGTGTTTGAGCTGGCCTCGCAGAGGGGCGACGTGGAGCTCGCGCGAGACGCCATTCGGAACATGGGCAACGGGACAGTCACAGTCGCGTTCGACGCGGCTCCTCGGGAGACTGGGGCGACGTCCGCGTCCGCGTCCGCGCCGGCCCACCATGGCCACAACCACGCGCACACGCACACGACGGCGTCGCCGGCGACGCGGCTGCCGCAGTTCAAAGACGGCGACCTCGACGGCGTGCAGATGAAGTTCGTGCTGGGGCTGTTGAGGGCGCGCCTCGGCCCAGCAGTGGAGATGCAGCACACGCGTCATCCGCATACGACCGAGTGGGCCTGTCCTATCCGAGACTGGATCGACACGGCCGAAGCGTTCGAGGTTTGAGCTTTACGCGGGATTCTTACTCGACAGTAGGCTGGGCGATTTTGGATGGTAGGGCGAAAAGCGAGTTTGGCGGTATACCCGCCATAATCGACCAAAGGTCTGAAAACGAGGGGACGAGAACAAGGACGAGGACGGGGACGGGGACGAGGATGAGGACGATGATGAGAACTAGCACGGGCACGCGGGAGAAGGGCAGATTGGGATTTTCACTGCGGATGCGTCTTCATAATAATTTAGTATAGCTCCCTCTCCAAGTAATCTGGAAGGCGACTCTGGCTACGATCATGAAAATGAAATACACGACACAAATGACATGCACGACGCAACTCGACATCCCACTGACGGCTGACACGGTTGTGCCACTTCGACATCCGGGTAGATGGGAGAGCTGCGTATAGCAGTCTCGAGGAAGCGTCAGGCTGTATATGGGTGTGCAAGTGGCGGGTGAAGCTTCGAAACGAGGCTAGCATGTGATGCCATCTTACTGCAGGTCGATATGGGAGGGTTGAACATCCAGGTTGGCTTCTGGTAGTTTCCGCGGCTTGTACAGTCATGCATGGGAAGGGAAGAGGGCAAAGGACAACGACAGAAGAAACACGTATGTCTCAATGCTTAACCGAACAGTATATATTCACCACTCCACTTGTGAAAGTGATCTCCGGTAGCTTAGTGGTAGAGTAACGTGCTTATGTGGTAACTATTTTCACGTCGGTCAAGAGTTCAATCCTCTTCCGGAGAATTCTTTTACGTCAGCTGTTGTTCACGGGCCGCCTTGCGTGTTGCGATCTGCCGATCGGAAAGAAGTATCCATTGTCTGACTGCGGTCCTTTAGTAACGAGTTTTTTTATTTTTGACATGTAAAGAGCACTGAGTGCTGTAGGCATGATGGCATTTGGTCTGATGGGCGTTGTGAAAATCGCACACTTTTGTTGGATGGAACCAGCTGACGAGGTGACGTCACGGACATGTCCGCCGCAAACCTGCAAATATTCCCTCCGTTGTCCAGCCTTTGTGTCTATTCGTTTAACACTTTCAACCAGTCCAGCGGCAGAGCAACAGTGGGCCTCGCGTACGGGTGCCGCCATGTCGACCACGTCCCTTTTGCACACTGCGCTACAAAACCTGCACGTCAACCAGCAGATCCACCAACAATCGCATACTCCCGTCCCGCCCGGTTCGCCGGGGTCTGAAACGCACCGCACATCCAGCGAGATCGCGTCGTCGTACGGAGGTTCTGATGAGGACGAGGACGAGCTGGTTGGGGTGGGGCAGGGAACGCGTCCGGCATCGCCTGCGCCTGGCCTGAAGGGTGGACTGTACCTCAGGCGACAAGTGTCTGAGCAGAGCGGGAAGGCCAAAGATCCCGTGAGCGCATGTGCCGTGCATGTGTGGCCCGAGCTGTCGTGTTGACAGCGACGCAGCTGCGAACCCTCCCTACTCATCTGTCTGTGCGGGTTTTCATACAACTAGACATCCGCACCCTGGCTCGTTGTAGCCGCGTGTGTAAGCGGTGGAACAAATCATCTACTCTCAATTATGGTCCGTTGAACATTCCCGTTCATTTCACAGTCGACATCGGCGACTGCTGACACTGCTGTAGTGTGGTTTCTGCAGAACCGGGCTCTGACGCTGCCCCATCTTTCTGGTCGACCTCCTGCGCCGGAGGTGGAAGGCAAAGTCCGGCGTCTGGACACTGATACGCCCGAGTTCTTCGACCCGTACGACAAGACACCGCGGCTCTCTGCTCTGCCCCCTCCACGGCTGCCATCCTCACAGACGCCAGTGTGGTCCAAGCTCGAGTCGAAGAAACAGTGGAAGGCGGTGTTCCACAGCACGCTGAAGCGGTCCGACCCGAACGCGGAAGAAGACGTCGATCCGCGCCGCGTCGATATTGCCAGTCTGCATTCATCGGGCTTTGCAACGCCTTCAGGAGTGCATGCGCATGCGGGTGCAGGGTCAGGCGGGGCGGCGAAATGGGTAGCGGCGGGCGACGACGGATCCATGACGCCCGGCGAGCGCAGGTTGGCGGCGAGGGAGGGGTACAAGGCAATGGGAGGGAGGAAGAGCAGGGCAAAGCGCAAGATGGGCGGAGAGCTCGGCGCGAGGGATAAAGGCGGAGCAGTCGACGACGGTCGATTCGACGCGCCTTGGTGATGGTCTCTCTTGATATTCTGGTCTCTTCATGCTTGTATGCTGTTGTATGCACGCTTCCCTCGTCATCCTCACGACTGTATGTAGCTTGTTTGCGTTGCTGGAGCGAATAGCAAGTCCTGGTTCCATCTTCATTTCTTCTGGCCATCACACTCATTAACACTCTTGAGACTCTGTTCAGAGCTACCTCATTGTCACCGACTTAGTCGTGAGAACGGTGCATGGCCACGGCATTCGGCAGATCCTGCAGGGCAACTCTCAGCTGGGACCTAGAGCGCGTTTCGGGCCATTCGGACTCATCCGCCTGGCACACTCGACGCGCTTTGATTTTCTGTGATTTCAGCTGTAACTCCCTTCTTGCAATTCATCTTGCGGGTTCGGGCTTGTCGCTACAGGTCGTACTAGAGCACCTGCAGCTCTGGGTCCAGAGCCATGTCGTCCCCGGCGAGAGCGGCGCTGAAGCGAGCTGCTGCGCTGCGCACGAGCTACGTCGACTTGACGAACGATTCTGACGGGGACGATGACTCGGATATCGCCCCCCTGCATACGTCCAAGAACGGCAACACCAGCATCAGGCAGCCCATGGTATGTGTCTCACAGAACTGCAGAGGGTATTCCGGGTCAGGTGCTGACGCCGTGCAAGCGATTACCTACTCCAGCAACGACAGCTTCTGAAGACGAAGAGGCAGGGTCGGAGGATCTGGGCGAAGAGGAATATGAGATTGAATACATTGTGGACTCGCGGTTCAAACTCATCAAAGGCCGACAGCGTCTCGAGTTTCTGATCCACTGGAAAGGCTACGACAAGAGCGACAGGTCATGGACGCTCGCGAGCCAATTTGAGACCGACGATCCACCGGTCGTCGAGTTCTACGCCAAGAATCCCACCAAGCCCAGACTCGGGGTGCGGACCCCGCTCAAAGGCGACTTGAGAAATTTCTTCAGCAGAATCGACAGCAGCAAGGAGACCAAGGGCAAGGAGAACGTCGCCATCGTCAAGAGCACCAAGGAGGGAACGGCCAGCAAGTACCACGAGGACACCAAGCTGTCCACCGCGGCAAAGCCTGTCATAGAGCTCAAGCAGCCAAAGGTGGTGGTGGAGAAGAAGAACGTTCTGCAGCCGATCAAGCCGAAGAAAAAAGCAGACAGCGACGAGAGCGACTTTGTCATGGACGAGAATGAGCTGACAAAGGCCGACGAGAGCGAGGACAGCCTGCACTCGGACGTGGACGAGGGAGAGTCGGCCAAGGAAGAGGACGAGGCCGAGAACAGCGATGGTCTCGAGTCGGCCGACGAGCCAGGTGAGGCACATCTTTCAGCTGTAGATGCGTCCACTGATGCCTGTTTCCTAGTGTCCAAGCCAGTCAAGAAGAACCCTGGCTGGGGCGGAGCCAAAGCAAAAGTGACCAAGAAAGCTCCAGTAAAGCTGTGCGTCTTGTCTCAAGAGCTCTTTCAGTTCCGTTGCTGATCGTCATATAGGACTCACTTTAAGTCGGGCATCAAATCGCTCGGACAGTCTCAAGAGGTCAAGAATGCTGCAAAGAACATGTCGGAAGATCTCCCACCGATGCACGACGTCGAGGCGATGTTTGCGCATCTCGTATCGCGGGTACCGGATCTCGTGAACCTCGTTCAACGGCTCAATGGGCGGAAACTACGAGTCGCCACGATGTGCTCGTAAGCCCACCACTCACTCTAAATCTTGCAATCTGCTCATACCACTCTTAGTGGTACAGAGTCTCCTTTGCTTGCACTCAACATGATAGCGAAAGCAATCAAGGCGCAGCATAATCTCACCTTGTCCTTCGCTCATGTCTTCTCCTGCGAGATTGAACCATTCAAACAGGCATACATCGAGCGCAACTTCGCCCCTCCTATCCTGTTCCGAGATGTCACTGAACTGGGAAAGAAGCGCGCACATACCGCATACGGGAGTCTGGTGCCCGTGCCAGGCAACGTCGACGTGAGTCGTACCTCTATCGTGTCGTTCACAGGGGCTGACTGAAATCTAGATCCTCATTGCCGGCACGTCATGTGTCGATTACTCCAATTTGAACAACCAACAACAGGATATCGATGCCAATGGCGAGTCGGGACGGACATTCCGAGGCATGTTGCAATGGGTCAAGAAGCATCAACCTCCCATTGTGATTGTCGAGAACGTGTGTAATGCGCCATGGGACAAAGTGGTCGAGTACTTTGCCCAAATCGACTATGATGCACAATTCACCCGGTGAGCTGACCGTATGACCCTGTACTCGCATATGCTGACACTACGCAGGCTCGATACCAAGGAGTTCTATATCCCTCACACACGTACTCGAGTGTACCTCTTTGCGACTCCTATGAAAGGCTCCAAAGATCACATCTCTGAGAAGTGGGCAGCAACCGTGAAAGAGTTGCGCCGTCCGTGGTCGTCGCCTTTCGAAGCCTTTCTGCTACACACCGATGATCCCAACATCCATAGAGCTCGACTTGACCTTGCTTCCGCGAAAGAACAGAGAGATGGCACGCAGCGCAAACCGACCGATTGGAACCGTTGCGAGTCACGGCACCAGCGCGCCCGGCAAGAGGAGCAGCTGGGGCTGTTACGACCTCTCACATCTTGGCAAGAAGCGGGAGTGTGCAAGGGCCTCGACTGGACATGGAACGACTGGTTGTTGTCCCAAACGGAGAGAGTGCTCGACTTGCTGGAGATCTCTACGCTCCGCATGGCGAAGGACGGCGTCGACTCGGGCTTCAAAGCGTGTATCTGGAACGTGAGCCAGAATGTGGATCGGCAAACCGGATCTGGGCGGACGGCCCTCGCACCTTGTCTTACTCCAAATATGATTCCTTGGGTGACGATCCGCGGTGGACCTGTCACCGGTCGTGAAGCGCTTGCACTGCAGGGTATACCGGTTCGTGAGCTGCTCCTGACTTCGGAAAGCGAGGATCAGCTGGCCGACCTCGCGGGGAATGCGATGACCACTACGGTTGTCGGCTCTGCGATGGTCGCTGCATTCCTCGTCGCTCTAGACCGCATTGCCGAGGGCGAGGACGCTATCGCCGACGCAGCTAGGATCGAGGAAGAGCTGGCCGAGGAGAACGATGCCGTGGCTGAGCGCATCAAGGGCGAGGAAGCCCTCGTCTCGCACGACCTTGATCTCGCAAAAGTCGCCACTGCCAATCTCGCTGAAATCCTAGATCTTGCAGAGCGCAGCTCGCGGCACTGTCAATGTGAGGGCCAATCTGGTACGGCGTCGCCCATCGAGGAATGCCAAGTCTGTGGTTACCGAGCGTGTGCGTCCTGCGGTGGACGGCCAGACCATGTCTACGCCTCTTGCACGAACATTCGCGTCGAGCCGACCGAGTTCGAAAAGCGCTTCAAGGAGCTCCTTCCCATGCGGGTGCAGATTGCCGGCATTACCAAAGAGGTCCTGTTGGAGGTCAAGAACAAGGCTGAACGGCTTGGGAAAGGGGCAGTCGACGACAGAGACTGGAAGCTGTGGGATGCAGCTGTTCGCGAAGCTGTTGATGACTCTGAATTCCGGTTCCGCTACTTGAAACGGGGCTACACCTGGACGGCAGTCTACGAATCGCCAAAAGCTACACTCGACCTGTTCCTCCAACGCCGCAGTCCCGAATGGAGACTGACCATCAAGGCTCCAGCGGACGAAGCAGTAAACAGCCGCCTCCGCGGCCTGCTGCTTCATCCCGTCGCTCGATTGAGATTCGATGTTTCCGGCCATGACGTTCTCTGCGGGCCTTGGGAGCTGTGCGTCCCGACCAGGCAGACGTTCAAGGTCGATCTTGTGGGGCGAGGAGAGCTGGTTCCTTCATGGCATGCTTCGCTGGGTCTTCAAGGGCACTTTGAGGGAGGCAAGCGATGGTCCCAGATCGAAGTGGTTCTGCCATCCGACGCGAAGAAAGCACTGGATCGCGACCTGTCAGGGACTTACACTCTGTTGCCCAAGTGTGGACAAGCCATGACGTCGTTGCACAAGAAGGACTCGTTGGACGACGGCTTACCGCCGCTCTACTTGTTCCTGGACTCGACACGGTGTGGAGAGGCAGACGACGATTCATACGTCTTCAGCACCAGTATCGAGCGACTTGACTTTGGCGTCGAGCGCGCTACGATTGCACATTTGGATCCTAAATGGCGAGAATCGGCCAAGGCCCAAGAAAGCGTAAAGCTGAATATTCGGGGCGGATGGGCAGTGTGCGATGCCGCCCACCTGACTGCGGTGGGCGGCTCGGACATTGCAGTTGTGAGCCAGAACAATGCCAGCAACGTCCACCGCGACTCGGCGACCTATGCTGTCCCCGCATCTGCCTCGTCGATCTCCGTCTCTCTGGATACCGATGCTTGCTCTCACGCAACTGCCCTGTTATCGTGCCATGTCCCGCTTAACCCTGCGCACTCGGAGTCGATGTGGCGCGAGGGCGCGTGGGGAGAGGTCGACCTCTTGCACCAGGGCAATGCGACGTTTGCCAATCTTGCTTGGATCACTGAAAGGCTGCCGTTACTCGATAACATGTCAAAGTGGACGCCACTGGCTGAGATCGATGTGAGTCTTACCCTGTCTATCCTCGCTGGAAATCATGATGCTAATCATTGTAGCCCACCGCTGTGTCATGTACACGATGTGCTCCCAGAGCGCCCAAGATCCACTGGATCAAGAGGGCTGGCAAGAAGAACAAGAATGGCGGCAAGACCAAAAGCCAGATCGTTGCATTCGAGGACAAACTAGAGGCTGGTCGGTACGAGCACGTAAGTCGTATCTGCCTCGACGCGATCCTCCACTGATGGTTGGATTAGGCGCTCAAGAACCGCCCGGCACCTTTCGTGGTTCAGCTTCGACTGGATGGAGATGTTGGCGCTTTCCGCATTGGTCTCAACATCGTTTCGCTTGCACATCGAGCGCTGTCACGACTCCCTATCAGCGGGCACAAGGGACAAGTTCAGCTATCATGGCGTCTAACTCCTGGTCAGGTGGCCGATGTGCCAACCCCGCCTCGAGTCTTTATCCTGCCGAGCAACAAGCGAGATCCTCAACACGCCCAACCTCGAGGTTTCGTTCTTCCACTTCGCAAAGAGCAACTCAGGTCGCTCTGGTGGATGCTGGAGCAGGAGCGAGCGGAAGGCAAGACCCACACCTTCGTTGAAGAGGAGATCTCGGAAGCGGCACTACCTGCACTTGGGTGGCGGGCGGAAGGGAAAGCTGAGCGGCCGGTCATGGTGCGAGGTGGAGTCATTGCGGACCAAGTTGGTTATGGCAAGACGATCATCTCGCTCGCTCTGATCGCCGAGACCAAGGGCGTCCCCGCCCCTCTGGCCTCACCGCGTGGTCTCATCGACCTGAAAGCCACTCTGATCGTCGTTCCAGGTCACCTCAGCAAACAGTGGCCAAGCGAGATCGAGCGCTTTACAGACAAGATGTTCCGCACGATCGTGATCCAGAACATGCGGGACCTGCAAGGCAAATCGATATCCGAGCTCGCCAAGGCAGATATCATCGTCATGGCAGCTGAACTGTTCGACTCGGACGCATACTGGGAACGCTTCGAGTACCTCTCTGCGCAACCCGAGGAGTGGCTCAGCGACAAAGCTGGCGGTCGTTTCTTCTCGGACCGCTTTGACACTGCCATGACAGGCTTGAAGAGACAGACCAAGGTGCTGCAGAGCCAAGGGGCTGAAGCTGCGCTCGAAGCGCTGCAGGCTGGGCAGAAGGCCGCAGTGGAAGAGGCGGAGAATAAGCGCGAGGCACACAAGGCCGCCAGCTTTGGGAAACGCATGAAGGGTCAGGCATACCGGGATCGATACGATGGCGAGCCCGCGAAAAAGAAGACCAAGATCTCGACTACCGAAGAAGTGGAAAGGTGGGAAGCGTCCGAGGACGAGGAGGACGTGAGTAATAGCTTTCATGTTTCCATGAGCATGGAGCTGGGGCTGATGCGTTTAGGCGGACGACGAGGAACCACTCCCTGTGCCGACGTTCCGCAAGTCTTCGGGCTCGGAATCGTACGCCAGCTCGTCGGTGAAGAAAGACTTTAAGCTTCTTTCTTCTCCCGTCATGCACATGTTCCGGTAAGCTCTCTCTCCCCCGGCCATAAACCCCTAAGGAAGTCCTTTGAGCTAAGATCCCAGGTTCCGCCGTGTCATCGCCGACGAGTTCACCTACCTTGAGAAACGACCCCTTGCCGCCCTCCTGCGTCTGTCAGCATGCTACAAATGGGTCCTCTCCGGCACCCCACCTGTCAGCGACTTTCCTGCCATCCGTAGCATAGCGGCGTTCATGGGCATCCACCTCGGCATCGAGGATGACGCCGAAGGTAATGCCCAAACCCAGAAGGCACGCGCCAAGGAACAGACCGCCGCCGAGAAGTTCCACGCCTTCCGAGAGGTTCACTCGGCTGCGTGGCATAGACGACGAGACGACCTGGCGCAGGAGTTCCTCAACACATTTGTGCGACAGAACATCGCAGAGATCGATGATATCCCGACGGTCGAGCATATTCATGAGATCAAGTTGCCCGCTTCCGAAGGCGCAGTGTATCTCGAGCTGGAGCATCACTTGCAAGCACTGGAGATGCAGGCGTGAGTTTCTTTTATAGTTCGAGAAGCGAAGCTGACTAGAGTGCTTGAAGGCGGAAGGAGACCAAGTTCAAGAACGTCACTGTGGGGGATCGCAATGCGCGGCTCGAGGAGGCGCTCGCCGATTCGAGAACGGCTGAAGAAGCCTTGCTCAAGAGGTGTTGCCATTTCACTCTCGACTTGACCGACAAGAAGCGGGACGCAAAATCGGCGCAAGAAGCCTGCGAGCACATCGCCGGTGCCCGTTCCAGTCAGCTGAAAGGCTGCGAGGACGATCTGTACCGCTCCGTCAATACGGCCGTCGCGCTCCACCTGCATATCCGGAGGAAGGGACATTACCAGAAAGGCGACGAGGACCGACAACATTTCAAGGAGTTTGTCGACTTTTCCTACGATCGCAGCAAGCACCAAGGCGACGCAGAAGCTGCTGCCAGGCTCATTGCGGTTCTGGAGCGATGTGGATTCCGCAACGGAACGTTCCCGACCGAGCCGGCTGATGGGCAGTCTGCCAAGGTCGAAAAGGGGGCAAAGGTTGAGGATGTCAAGTGGCAACTGCGCGAGCAATCACACTTGCTTCGGCGGCTATCCAAAGAGCTCGTGGCCCGGGTACGGTCTTTGCGCTTCTTCGAGGTTGTGCGGAAACTGCAGCGGAACGGAGCCGAGGCCAAGGCAGTTCTCGAAGCGTCAGAGTGCGGGCACAGGCCGTCCAGTCATCCGGTGGAGATGGCAGTCCTGTCTTGCTGCGGGCATGTCGCGTGCCACGCGTGCATGTTGCGAGCGACCGACAACCAGCGGTGCGTCAAGGGGGACGACTGTCACGCGGCTGTGCGGCACACGAATATCGTCAAAGTGCGGTCGCTGGGTATCGAGGGCGAGCTGTCGTCCGGCCGCTACGGCGCCAAGCTGCAGCGTCTGGTGGACCTGATCCACTCGATCCCGAAGAACGAGCGCGTCCTCGTGTTCCTGCAGTGGGAGGACCTGGCTGGCAAAGTGTCAGAGTCGCTCACGGCCGGCAAGATCCCGCACGTGACGCTGGGCGGCGGGGTCAAGCAGCGCGCCAACACGCTCGACAGGTTCCAGCAGTCCGACGCCGAGACGGCCCGCGTGCTGCTGCTCAAGATGAACGACGCGTCCGCCGCCGGATCAAACCTGACCACGGCGAACCACGCCATCTTCCTCGGCCCGCTCTTCACGCCCAGCCTGCTCAACTACCGCGCCGTCGAGACACAGGCAATCGGCCGCGTCAGGCGGTACGGCCAGCAGAAGAAGGTCCATATCCACAGACTGCTCGCACTGGATACGATCGACATGACCATCTTCAGTACCCGCTCGGCGGAACTCAGGGCCAAGCCGGACTACGTGGCCATCCCCGTCGAGCCGTACGAGGGCAAAAAGGCGCGCAAGAGCGTGGTCGAGGTCGAGGTCGTGCAGCGTAGTCCGAAGAAGAAAGGTCCAGGATCAAGCCAGGAGGCGTCTATCGAGCTCGACTAGGACTGTGGTGGTGACCCCAGATAACGCTGGGGGGCGGGGGAGGTGTGAGGGTGAGGGTGACGGTGAGCATGAGCATGAGCATGAGCACGAGCACGAGCATGAGCATGAGCACGAGCACGAGCACGAGCATGAAGACCAATACGAGCATGAGCTTGAGCATGAGCATGGGGGGAAGTGAGGGCGAGGGCGAGGATGCCGAGGAGTATGCTCCGGAATCTGAAAGTTATATCTCTGAAGGATGATGCGGAGGAGTCTTGTCTCACTTGTTGGCCACTCTGGTGCTTGGACATCGTCAACCGCATATGCATATATGTACGACATTCCGTATTGCTACGTCCTTGGCAAAGACATACCGTGGGCACGAGGCAGCTGTCTCTCCAACTCATCCATCACATGCTCTCGAGACCCCGGCCACGCCGCGCATCGCCTACTTGCCCAGCCGTGGAAACGAACCTGGGGGTGGATGTGTCTGGCAAGCCCAGGTGCCGTCGTTCAATAGTTGTATTCCATTCGTCAGAAAGACATACTTGCTGCGCGGGATTGTGTAATCTGCAGGTGTAGAGCAAAGAGAACACATTGCCGCCATGCCCTCTTCCTTGGCCAACTCGGCAAATGCTTTATAGTTCGTCAGTGTCCGTCTTCCGCGGCGTATCTTCCAGTTGAATCCTAGTTTCTCCACGCTGTAGCTCGAGTTGGACGTGTAATGGTCAGGACCGCAGGCGAATCGCGTGCGCACGATCGAACGGTTCCAGAGCATCAAACCTTTCGCGAAGACAAGCCAAGTCTTGGGGCAGCTTGTTTCAACACAGCCTACCAGACAGTGTCCGTTCGGGATTGTGGCTTCTTCAGTGGAAGTTCGCTCCTCGTCATCGACTCGCCGGCTTCCGTCCTCCTGCGTCTGGGCTCGCTGTCCGGCTTCGCCCCCGGGAGGCAGTGCACGTTCGGCTGCTCCGCCGCCACTGGGGAAGCTTGAACTTGAACTGGGTTGCGGCGCTGGGGGGTTCGAGTCAGGCTGCTGATATGGAGTCGGTACTGTCCTTGTACGGTGACTGGAGCTAGGCTCGAATGCTGGGGATTCCCATGCAAACGTTGGACTTGAAGGTCCCGCGTATTCGGAGGCCTGCCTCGAAAGGTTCCGACCGTGCCGCACTGCTGAAGTCGATGCACTACCCGACGGCAAGGGATACGGTGCTGGGCGTGCGTTACGGGAGCTGGAAGGATGACCGGTTCCTCTGGATTGACGACCGTCTCCGACCACTGGCCTCTGGGAGCCAGAGGTGTCTAGTGGCAGAACAGTACTCTGAGAAGGCTGCATATCTGAGCCGGAGGGTGTCACCATTGGCAGAGCAGTACTCTGAGAAGGCTGCATTTCTGAGCCGTAGGATGCCACCATTGCCCAATCAGATGATGTACCGTTGCCCACGCCCCGATTCGTTCCCGCGGCAGGTGACGGAACAGTTTCAAGGAACGATTGATGCTGATACTGATACTCTTGATAAGCAGGAGAGGTAAGGACCCCCCTTGGAGACTCGCACGAAGCCTCCTGCCCAGAGGAAGTCAGACAGCGACTCTCAATGAACGCATCAAGAAACGAATCAAAAGCTTGCTGTAGGTCCAGATCGGCTTGGTTGTCTTGATTGTCTTGATTTCCTTGGCCGCCTTGATGGCCTGGATCGTCTGGATCGCCTTGCCAGAGTTGCTGTGACCAAGACATCTTGAGATGTACGAAGCCCACAGTCTCCTAGAGAATCAGTCCGTTTATAAGCCTCTCGGCAGGCTGCGCATAGCGCCTTCCAACAAGCTCGAGCCACAATGGACTACTCACATCAGGCTTCGTGAGGACATGCATCCCTTCAGCTAAAACGCACCCTCGAGGAGAAAGACTCCGACCTAGAGCCTTGCATGTACTGGCACCCTTTATAGAGTGTTCAAGAGACGGATCGACCCTCTGGACCACCACAGAAGTTATTCGGTCCATCCGTATCGATCTCTCCTTTAAGCTCGCGTTGGACAGATAAAGAGGCGAGGTGTTGTAAGTGCCGGTGATCGACCCAAGCCCCAGTCCTTCCCGAAGATGACCGTTTCATTGACAGCGAGGGCTTTTGTTGACGTGTCGGGAGACCATTCCGAGCGGTACACAGAGACAGATGCGCAGAAGTGGTTACTTCAACTTCGAGCGACTCTTCCTTGAAATCAATGGTTGATTCCTCCTTGGTGAAAGTGATCGTCTCATCCTTGGCAGCAACTTCTGGTCCAACCGGCTTGAGCGATTGAAGTCGACGCGAGATCGATGAGGGACGAAGGGTAGCATCCAAACCATCCAGACACGGCTTTCGGTACGGCACCCGCGGCAGTGGTACGCGTTTCCTCTTCATGACTCGTCTTCTTTCGGTCCCATCCGCCTCATCTTCCGTGTCGTAGTCTTCGGCCTCGTGTTCCTCTTTCTGCCGGACGGGCCAACCCATATCCACACGTGATAGCAGAGCCGCTTGGTGAGATGCTGGCACGATTATGCTCTTCATATCACACGCTTTGGGTGGCGAGTCGTTCCGGGCAAGCAGTCGCAGGAAATGATCCTGCCTGTGATCAGTTCGACTGCGTGATAACTTTTCCTCGACTCTGCGTGCTACGTCTTGAGATGTAATCGCAGTTGTTCTTATGTCGCGCAGGTATCCGTGCCCAAACCTCGGATTCTTGGCAAACCAGAGATCTCTTTCTTTCAGGAGAACCTGCTTGCCTCCTGCAGCGAGGACATCCCCAAATAATGCAGGCAAGAGATAGTAGTCGAGCCCTTGTGCTTCCAAAAGCATTGTGTTGGGTGACAGCGAAAGTGGACAGAAGAGCTTGACCAATGCTTGCAGTTCTGGCAAAGGCGAATGTCGTGCTATTGGGCAGTCCTTCGATTCTTGAGCTCTGTGCGATAGCAGCCACTAGACATACGATAGTAAATGGCCAATCCTCATCTCCGCAAGCAGCCTTGCCCAGTCTGTCCAGGAAATCTTGCCGTTTGACTTCCCATTCGGCTGTCTTGACCTCCACCATATTTACGGTAACCACACGCTTGTCCAGATTGTACACCTTTTGGCCCTTGTCGTTGAAGACTCGACACGCCTCGCACTTGAACTTGCGCTCACAAGCGTGAAACCGAGTTGTGGGGTCAAGCGTCGTACATCTGGAAAGGAAGAGATCGGTGTGGATGGCGCGGTAGATGGTTGACTTGTAGCGGTCAACATGGACTGGTTGCCCAAAATGACGGGATACAGCTTTGACGACGTCTTCCCAGCTAGTTGTAGTGAGTTGAGCTCACGCAGAAGCAGCAGGAAGGAGGGTGCGGAGGTTGGAGGCTCAGAAGACTCACCCGAAGCACCAAACGTTGAGGAAGAAGACGGTATCGAGAGGATACAAGCTCATCTGATCGAGCAAGTCTCGAATTACTGACTCCTTCTCAGGCATGTCACCAGTACCCAGACTAAGAGCATGGTATGAGCAGGCTGCGGCTGGCTGTAGCCTCTCAACTCACAAAGCCGAAGTATCCAGGTAGATGCGGTCGAGCCGTCTCCCAAAACCTTTGTGGTCGCCAAAACCGTTATATTGGAAGCTTGGTGCCAGAAACTCGCTCAATGCTGGGTTGCGCTGCAGACTCTTCAGGAACAGGTCGTCTGCCCTTACATCTCCGGTATGCAAGACCGCATTCTCTTTGGATGTGATCAAGAACCTGATAACGATCTTGTCAGCTCTGCGGCTCCTCTTTGGAAAATAGGGTCACATCAGCTGACATGGTGGAACCGGGGCAATGATTGGCATCGAGAAGCGTGATCGTAACATCGTCCTCTTGATATCCAAGTTGGAAGACCGTAGGGACGCCGTATGGTATCGCTTGCTGAGAAAGTTAGGACCGAAACTGTATGTGACGAGAGAAGAAACATCAAGGGAAAGTAACAAATGGTACGAAGTAAGGTAAGGGAATAATGGAGTATGGAAGGGAGAAGAATGAAGGAGGAAGGAGGAAGGAGCGAGGGACGGAGGCAAGCGAGGAGAGAAGAGCTCACGATTCTATCAACGACCCGTTCCTCCTTTGTCCCTTTGCCAACAGTCCTTCTTCTCAACCCATCGTACTTCCTGACTCCCCTCTCACGAATCCCGTCATGCACATACCCCCTCTCCACTTCCGCCTCGAGCTTAAGCAGCATGCGCTTCGTATCCGGCGAACAAACAATATGGCCGGTAAACTCGGACGTGAGCCCGAGAAGGTGGTCTGAATGTACGTGAGTCAGAAGGAATAGCCTTGCCGGAGGCGCGGGCCGGGAAGGCAGTGCATGGTTGGGAGGGGGGTGAGGGAGGAGCCAAGGTGGTGTCGAGGGAGGCGGTGGCGAGAGAAAGTTGTCGACTCGTATCGTAGGGAACTCGAGCAGGTGCCCGTCTATCATTGTCAGATTGGAGAGTCATAGCCCTGTCCTAGAGCAGTTAGACTAAGTCTCTCACTGTATATCCCGGCCATCCCCTTGATCCCAAGAGGTCAGCTATGCAGACAGAAAGAAGAGAAATGATTGCTGGAATGCTGCAGCGCGAGGTGGATCTCAAAAGTGGAGGTAGGTGACTGGACCGCCATATCACAGGCGTGTCAGTGAGGCGCGCTAGGCGTGCATCAAAATACAAAATCGCGGGCCTAACTATCGCACATCCTCGATACCGCTTTGTAGTTGTGACTGTCAGAAGCTAGACTCCCCTTTAGTCGATGTATTAATGGCCCAATCGGCAAACGACGCATCACATAATAACACAGCACGAATTTTGCTACTCTCATCAGCAACTGCAACACACCGTGAACAAAAACAGCCGGGGAGGATCGCTGGTGACGAGACGGCAACTTGCCTTCTTGGCGGTCTTGTAAAACATCTTGCTCTGAGCTGACAAAGCGTTGGAGCGCTCGACGAGATTGTCCAGCTTCTCCCCTCTCTCCAAAACCGACTCGATCGTCTTGTGCTGGTTACAATGTCAGTTGCGTCCAGCAGTGTCTCCAGTTGACGTTGTAGTAAAAGGTAACATACCAGTACAATCTTGGTCTCGTCGAGTTCTTGTTGGACACGCATGATAGTGTCTGCCTGCTTGGGATCCTGATACTTGGACACATATCCTGAGAGCGTAGCCTCGAGCTTGCCCTTCTGCGCGGGTGGGAGACCACCAGCAGCAGCCTGCGATGGGTTACCGCCGAAAGCGTTGGCTGAGGCCGAGCCGAAGGATGGCGCGGTAGAGGGTGATGGGAGGGCAGCCATGAGACCAGCGTTTTCATCTAGCAACTTGGTGAGAAGCGAGAAGGCGGGGCGGTAAGGGTAGTCGAGGTCGGTGATCATGACGGCTAGAGCAGGTTAGCTTCCTGAGCATTGATGTCGTCTACCATCAGGTACGTGAAGCCGTACAAGACACCAATGACGAAGACAGCTCAGAGCTGAGGCATACATAATGAGAAATGGAGAGGAGGAAGAGTGAACGAGAAAGAGAGAAGGACGAGAGAGAACAGGGAAGGAGGAATAGAGAAGAAGGAAGGGAGAAGAGGAAGCGGGGAAGTGATCACGGAAAAAGGAGAGAGACGGAGCCCAAACCACAAGCAGGCAAGCGAGAACGAGACTCACCAGCCATACCCATCGAGTTGGGCCCGCGCCCCGACGTCCTAAACACATGCGCCTTGTAATTGTTCTCCTCGACCGATGAAGGCTGGTTAGCCGGCGTGCGCTCCGCAACAGTCTATCACGTTCACCGTCAGCTGGAGCCTACTGGAGGAGTAATCCGCAGCTGACCTTGGTGAAAAAGGTCATGAATTCGCCAACGCTGCTCTTCTGGTAGAAGGAGAAACTGCCTAGGTCCTGGAAAGTGCCGAGGACCGTTGCTTGGGCAGGGGCGCTTGGCGTGACCGACAAAAGGGAGAGGGAGTAGATCTTCATCCTGGCACGACTACCGAGGCTGGTACTGGGGTAGATCTCCGAGGTCAAGGTGAAAACGGCCCAAACGATGCAGCAGCCACGACAGATGAGGGATCAGGTGGCGCAGCGGAAAACCGGGCTTGCTTCCGCGGTGTAGCTGACCAAAAGTGTGCTGCGCTGGCTCTTGATGGGGTATCTGGAGAGCGTTGTCTCTGGTCTGCTAGCCAAGGTGCAACGAGGAATCGAGACGGGCAGAAGGCGATATCAAGTCACAGAGATATGAGAGAGGAATGGAGAACAGAGGTAGCAACGGGGTAAGTGACGCAACGCCGGGGGAACCACCGTAATTGCCTCTTTCGGCAACTAATATCCACCACCTACTGTCGACGTCGCTGTAACCAAAAGTCTCCTTGCTCGTCCTTAATGTACTTGGCTACCACAGCTGCTATCCCACTATCCACCTCCTAGTCACAGTCTCGTTATCGCCATCTGATCTAGACTACCATCTGCATTGAAAAGAATTGCGTCGGCAAAGGGAGTCTTCACAAACGAACCGGTGCCAACAACAGCCTACTACTCCACCCGGGATACCCCATTCACCGTTTCACTATCCGACTCCCCTACCTGCCCACTGAATTCTCGCACGCCTAGACAATAGACCATCGCCATGGCGTCCGACTCATTGCCGGACGACGCATGGGTGCAGTCCTTTCTCTCTGCTCCGCCCCGGCCGCTCTTGAGCTCCCTGCAACACCGACTGCAGGCCTCGACCACCCATGTCAACGCCCTTGCCGAGCTGTTTAGACAGCGCGCGGCAGTTGAGCAGCAATATGCAGAGAGTCTGTCGAAGCTTGCGCGTACGGCGGAGCAGGGTGGACTGAGTGGTAAGACGGGAAACGAGTGGGAGAGGGGAGGTGGAGAGGCGCGGTTGTGGGAAAGCGTGGTGACCGATCTATCAGAGGTATGTCCCGGCAGCCGTGTCGGCCTTCCCCCTTCCCTCTGGTGTCCATTACGCAGCTTTTTTACATGGTGTGAGGTCTGGAGACTAAAGGAAGCTGAAGAATAGTAGACGTCCGCCTCGCATTCGACGTTTTCGGCAATGATCAAGACCGACTTTGAGCAACCCCTGCGTGACCTACCCAACAAGATCGTTGCATGGCGTCGTATTGGCGATCAGGATAGCTCACTCGAAAAGACCTTGAAGGACTACGAAAAGACCGCTTCCAAGCTGGAAAAAGCATCGTCCAAAACCAAATCGTCCAAGGCCGACGCACTCTCCAGCGAGCTCAATCAGCTCACGCAGTCTCTCTCATCTCTCTCGCCTATGGTGTATACGACGTACCAGCGTCTCGATGAGGAACGATTACGAAGTCTCAAGGAGATCATCGTCCGCTGGGGGACGGTTCTGGGAGACATGTCGAGCAGAGATGGCGAGAGGGCGGAACGGGGTATAGGTGGGATAATTGGGTGGGAAACCAACGACGAGGTTCTGGCGGTCGGCATGCGGCTCGGCGGCGGAAGAGGAGGTGGAGGATCGGCTAGAGCGGGAAGTGTGCCCGCCCCAACGCTTAATAGCGCAAATACTACTCGTGAGTCGCCGCCTACGGTCTTAGCATCTGTTAACTAGCTTGTTCAGCTCGGTCTGTTCGCCGACAATCTTCAGTCACTGGTCCTGCCACCCCCAGCAGTGACTTCTCACCTCGCCCTGCGCCCCGGCAGAACGGTTCGTCTGGTAACGTCAACAATAACGCACCGTCATCCTTTGCTGGTGGTCTCAAATCGATGCTCGGCAGGAAAGGCACGATTGCGCGAAATAGGAGCAGTAGTAATGCCACGTCTACCAGGAGCGGTCGTGATGCGGCTGCATTCAATGCGATTGGCGAGGAAGAGGACGGCCCACATGGCGGTTCCACGCACGCTCCACCAGTCGACGAAGAGGGCTACTCAGTCGCTCCTGCTGATCGACACCGCAGTCCATGGGACGATCCAGACGATTTGGTGACCATGGCAAATACGGGGACTGCACCGCTTGTCCCGACCCCAGCGCCGACATCCGGCTTTTCACAAACGTTCACATCCTCTCCAACGGCGTCGGCGGAGAACCTAACCCCGAGCTCGAGCAGCATTGGTGGCCAACCCCGCTTGAATCTCGCTCTCACGACCGCTCCGATCCAAGAGAGCGAGGAGGCGCGGCAGGCGGCTTTGGCAAAGATGCAGCAGACTCTGGCGATGCCACCGCAGCAGCCTTCTCGCCGGACTACCATTGCTCGAGGCCGAAGAGATGTGCGGAATACCATGTTTGGTGGTGTATCTGAGGACGGGTCTCTCCCGAGGTTATCGACCGGTACAGTCTTTGGACAGGAGATTCTGGCCGATTCGCCGACCGGTTCTTTCTCAAACGCGCCACTTTCAGCATTGTCCAACGGAGCAGCACCGCGCCAGCAGATCCACCGACAAGCGTCTCAGTCTTCGGTGTCCTCTAACAATCCGTTTGAATCGCCGGGCCTGGGGGCTATATCTGCTCCTGTTCTACCTGGCCACTCTACCGAGTCTGGTCTGCGCGCCAGCTTGTCCGAGACAGTTCACGTCATCATGCGCAGTGGCCAGGTTCAGCGAGTACAGATCAACGGCGAGATTCACGTCTCTCTACGGTCACCCAACGTTACTGGACCTGTCCATATCCGCTTGACCGAGTTCGAGCAGTTGGAAAAGATTGCGCCGAATCCCGCATACCTCGCCCAGGTGCCCGACAGGCCCGGCGAGTACTTGCTCAACTCTGAAGTGCTGGCCAGTGCGACGGCCAAGGCGACGGCCAAAGGCACCCTGCTGTTCAAGTACCAAGTCCACATACCTTCCGGCAAAGAGAGACAGGCAGTTCCGATCATCCTCGACCCTGCGTTCCAGGCGAAAGAAGGCGAAACACGAATGATCCTCACCTACTCTCCCAACTCTAGTTCCACCATCCCGCCAAGCTCGCTTCGCAGCCTTACGCTGGCAACAGCCTTCGCCCCGGGTGTGTCAGTGAGCAACGTTCAAGCGAAACCGGCTGGCGGAGTCTGGTCACCTGCAACAAGACGGATGACATGGTCTAACCTCAGCGCTGCGGAGCCGGGAAAGATCATGGCAAAGTTCATGTCGGACGGTCCGGACGCATTGACGCCGCAAGGCGTGCTGGCTAGTTGGAGTGCCGAGGGGACGCTGGGAAGCGGGCTGGGGGTCGAGGTTGTCCAGAGTGATGTGGGGTTGACGTTTGAGGAGGTCAATCGGGGGGTCGTGACGGGCAAGTACATTGCCGAGGTTGCGTGATGAGCCTCTCGACCATCCAGCTACCTGTCTCGCAAGTATCCTTTAAACCCTTGGTAAACCCTTGGACGGCTGTTTTCTTGGATGGCAACAGCAACACACGTGGAGAGGTGGACGGTGCAATGCGACGAGGGCCAGGCGATGTGCGGTGGGGGCAGTAGATCTAGGTATAATAGGAACTCGCGTTGCCCATCAAATGCAGTAGTCTACTCAAAGAGTGACAAACCCGCGTCGGCGAACGCAAAGTTATGGGCCGCCCGAAGTGACTCGCGTGAAATATTTTTTTTTTAACCCGGACTTTTTTTTGGGAGGGGGGGGGGTCACTCGGTCTCACCCAGCATAGAGAGTGTACTTCTCATAGCTGCTGTCAGGAGTACAGCTGCAGGCCTGAGAGTGGGTAGGTGATGCTGTGGGCCCTATGCAAGCATACAGTGAGTGTCATGCATGCCCAGCACCCCTCCATTTTGGTGAAAGAGTGAAGTATGAGTATTTAGGTGCAATATCAAGTTCGAGTCTCGGGACCGCATCTTGAAATGCAGACCATGTGCAAACCACGTGTATGTCACGTGTTTTCGTTTGCCAGTGAAACAAAACACGTGATTTTCACGTGGCTGGCTCCTGGTCGGCACCTGCCACGACTTGTTCTTTAACAACTTGGCACTTCTCCATATATGGCTGGGAAACTCACTTTCTCAATTCTTGCTATATATCAGGCCTTTTGGAGAGATATAAGTGGCCCCTGAGCCTAGGGAGACAGTACCAGATGGTACTCCTATAGTATCAGTGCATGGAGGGGAGTTATGAGAAGTACACTCTCTATGCTGGGTGAGACCGAGTGACCCCCCCCCCCCCCTCAAAAAAAAAATACGGGTTAAAAAAAAAATATTTCACGCGAGTCACTTCGGGCGGCCCATACAAAGTGGAGGATCGCCGGTTTCCTACTCTTGCATTCCTAGATTTCCGACCTCTTGTTGACAATGACCATGACGACTCCACGACCTCTATGGCCACTTTTCTGAGCTTGTAGCTGTGGTCTCTTCTCTGTATTTCCTGTACCTAGTCGGGCCGTTGAGGAGACCCGTTGCGCCATCGCAACCAACCGGCCGGTCGGCAATCTCTGCGACGGTCACGGTCACGGTCCGCTCACCTCGCCATCCCTTGAGACTTACGCTCGTCCCTCATCCCGTTCCCTTGATTCTGATATAAAGACCCGTCGCAAGGTCACTGTATGTCGCAGACCAAGATCGAGGACCACTTCTCGCCGTCTCCTCGGCGCTCTCGACGCAACCCGTCCCCGCGACAGCGACAGCCGCGGAGTGCCGCCGATCCAGGCGCCTCTCGTCTACCGGGACCTTCAACTGGGACCCTCATGGACCCTCCGACCCGAAAGGAGGCCGGCCCATCGGCTTCGACCTCACGGCCCTCTACCACCCGTCGTTCACCGACCAAGAGGGACCACGACAAGCCCTCTACCACCCGCCAACCAGCTGAACACCACTCGACGTCGACTGATTCAGAGGGGTCCGAGGGCATGAACGCCATCACCCTCACTCAGGCTGCGCGGCGTGGACCCGGGGAACATCGGACTACGAGGGTGACGCGGTACGAGGATACGCCGGTGTATGCTGGTGTTGTTGGAAGGAATCGGGGGGAGCTGAGGGGGAGTCAACGGAGCAAGAGCACGAGTCCGAAGAAGAGGCGGGATTCTGACAGTGAAAGCCCCAATAAGGGGACGAGCGAGAAGAGATATCCCGACTTGGGGAGAAGTCCCGACGAGAGGCAGAGTCCTCGGAAGAAAGATGGTCCTCAGACGGCAAGGATCAGAGGGGGGCGGAATGGCCAGACTCGCCATGTCGAGGAACAGCAGCCAGGGGACGAGGAAGTCGTGGCCCCCTCTAGACCCACTACACGACATGGACTTGGGAGAGAGAAACGACGGTCCGACCCCGTTAACGCACACTCCATCAACGACGTTATGGAGGATGAGGACATGGGGCGCGTACCCCCTGTCACCGCACCGTTGACGCGAGCATCCAGATCCCGGAAATCATCCGCTCAGCAGATGGAGGAAGCACCACCCGCAGAACAGCCCCGACGCAGCCGCCGTATACCAGCTACAGGCTCGTCATCTCTCGAACCACCTCCGTTGCGTATCATGCGCTCGCAAATACAACAAAGCGAAGCAACGCCAACATCAACACGTCATACTCTGCGCGCCCGTCCCGCTGCGGCTGCAAGTGCCTCCACCTCCGCGAGCTCTGGTAGGAGTACCACGCCTGCGCCAGCTATCACAGCTTCGATCTCCAAAAACCAAAAGTCCGGGCGGTCTACTACAACGGCACCTGGGAAGCAGAACCGGAAACGCAAAGCCGTTCCGGCGCCCCTCGATTTGAGCTCGGGCAAGCGAGCCAGAGTGCTAGTTATAGAGTTGCCCACTCTGTCTGCGGAGCAACGGTCGGCATACACGCTGCATACTGCCGCTGCGAGTGACCAGCCTACTATAACTGCTCCGGTTGTCTTCACTCCGGCACAGTCGGTGACGGAAGAGGTCGGGACGGCGGTGGATGGTCAGTCGGACGCGTACCTCGCTGACCTGCTCCACGTAGATGAGGAGGAGGATCCCCTCGCTGCACCAATGACTCTGCCAAAACCAGCGAGTCCAGTCCGCAATGTGGAAGACAGCGGAGTGACAAGTTCCGCTGGGGTTGCCCCTGAGGTTGAGAAGCCAAGCGACATCTCACCAGCAAGGAACGGACAGGGCAAGGGAGGTCCGCAGACAAATCAACCTCCGGTCCGAACGTACGCCACTAAGAGCGCCGGAAAGCACGCGAAGGATGTCTCGCCGCAACCTTCGCGATCCGCAAGCGACTCGTCCGGGATGAACCTACGCGATCCAGAAACGAAGAGCCGCAAAATGCGCCCTGCCGCGGGAGTCGAAGAGGAAGCGCCCAAGTCCGGCAAATCAGGGCGTGGATCCAAGTCTTCCAGGTCCGGACGACCCACCAATCGCGCATCAAACGCACCAAAAGTCAAGCCGAAGCAGCGAGCTTCCAAGGCTGAGGAAGATCACGACGCCGAAACAGATTCAGATGACGCTATTGACGATTTGGCATATGACGAGCCGGAGCGGTTCAAGGCCACGTCTCGGCTCCGGAAGAAAACGGAGACTTCGTTCCAGCGCAACCTGCGCAAGATGCGCGCAGCACGTATGGGCCAGGCGCCGATTTCCGATTCGAGCAGCGAGGAAAGCTATACGTCCGACTCTGCTGCGTCGAGCGGAAGCGAAGATTTCATCGTTGACGATGGCGGGGCGGTACAAGAAGGTCTCTTGCCGCACCAGTTCTCTCACAACTCGGCGCAGACGCCAGAGTTCAAGTTCAAGGTCGTATACCACTACCTCGTGTTGCTCGTCGTCAAAGGGCCGCGGATACTACCGCTATCTGGAGAGACGGCGGATTACTTTCTCCCGATGGTGCGGGATCTACGACGGCGGATGGAGGGTTACAAGAGTTCGCGGGTTCGCAGCCAGATATGGCGGAGCGACTTTGTTCGCGCGCTAGAGACGTTTCCTACCTTCAGAGTGAGTGTCGTCGTCGACTGTCGGGACGGAAAAAGACGATCTATCTACGTCGAGTGTCGGATCAACGGATTTGGGTTGCTGACATGGGTGAAGGGTGTGTTCCTTGATTTCCCAGAACCAGGGTGCGACGCCTGCCATTTGGGCGGACGGAGATCTACGTGGCGGGTATACCTTGAAGGCGATCCATACGACAAGGAGACACACGAACCGATCGACTCTGATTCCGAGTCTGATTCTGCCTCGGAGCGCGGAACAGGTAAACACGGGAAGCGAGGCAAGATGTCGACGCCGAAACTGAATACGGGGCGGGGGAGTCAAAAGCAGCTCTCGAGGCGTGCATCGTCGGACGATTCTAGTTCTTCTAGCGAAGACAAGGAACTTCCACGGGAATTCCGCATGGGTGAGCCTGGTCGTTTTTGATTCTGGTCGTATTCATGTTCGCCTCGGAAGTGTCCGTGTTGAATGGAGGTGGCTCATCGTGCTAGGGCGTATGTGCAAGCGCCGATCAGAGTGTTACCATCAAATGACCCACTGGGGTGAGTCCACCCCTCACCTCCACCGCGTGTTATATTCGTCAAATCTCCACCGTGTCTTGCGCCGGCAGTATCACTGATAAAGCAGAGGACGAGCTGTACTACCGCATCAGGGGGTACTACCGCGACCTCCTTCGAGCATTGTACAAAACGGTCCCAGAGGACTCTGAGGAGAGTTCGTCCGATAGCGACTCGGAGGAAGATCCCGACGAAGCGGAGGATCGGCGAGCGCGCCGCCGAGCGCGGAGGGCGCAGACGCAGGCCAGAGTCGCGAGGCTGCGCAAACGAGGACTGTGCGAGGCGTACAAGGATGTAGGCGAGGTGACCGAGTGGATGGATGGGATGGGGTACCAGGCGAAGGATTTCAAGTGGTTGGAGGACCTCGTGACGCGGTCGGAGATGCTCGAGCACGATACGGAAAGGGATGACTAGCCACGGGTGGGGGGGTGTTTGGCGGGTGGGGAAGGGGGGGGGGACTTCGAGCACTTGGGGTGCTTGGGGTACTTGGAGCACTTGGGGCACTTGGGACACTTGGGACACTTGGGGTACTTGGGCGCTGGTGGTAGGCGATGAAGGCGGCGTGGCGTCCTGGGCCGTATCTCTAATCAGGGGAGTTGGGTATGGCAGTAAAGCGAAACCCGGAGGGCACGTCTGTAGCGTGTGTAGCATATGTAGGTAGCGGTATACGAACGCTAGTACGGCCAAGTACATACGTACAATCAGCACGCTGGCAGGATGGGACTCATGGCGTGCATACACGACGTGGGCTGGGCTCGACAGCCACGCACGTTGAAGCACATATTGTCCATATTACGGAGAATCGATGTATGCGGAACCGGCCGTGCTAGTCTATGATTGACGCAAGGGGCTGAGAACGATGTAAGGGAAATACGAAACCACTGCGTTGGGCAAGCACAAGCACTCGTCGCTAGATAGATATCCGTGATACGGAGAGGCAAATGCAGACGCCGCGGGTGGTGGCAGGAGGTTGATTAGGTTGACCCAAGACGGAGACGGAGTGGGATGACGCAGGGTTCGTTTCGAGACGAACAGGGATGATGCAGTAGTTTCGTTTCGTCGTTATCGTTGTCGATGCGTTCTTGTCGAGGACCATAAGATGACGGAGGAGAGAGAGAGAAACGAGAGAGAGAGAAACGAGAGCGAGAAAAGAGAGAGCCAAGACCCAGGTGATTAAGTCGAAAGCAGAGCGACCAGAAACACGACCCCGACTGCCATCTGTCCAATCCCACAACGTCCCGTCGCCGTCACCCAAGATCTAAACGCCGTCACCCAAAGTCCAGTCACTGCCACCCAGCAGAAAGCGGAAGGAGGCAAGCGCGCTGTAGCACCATTCGACTGCACCTGCCCCGTCTGGGTCTTGCCATGCGACAGGGTACGCGTTGGGGTCCGGGTGATATTGGCCGAGGTGGGGGAGGCAGTGGCGAATGTCCCGACGAGACCGCTGACGCTGCTCGTTCCGTCTTGAGGTGCAGTGGCGCTGTAATTACATCAGCTGGAGTTGACGCAGACACCGTGGAGCCCCCTCCCCCCCACCCCCTCTTCTCCTCTTGCAGGGCTGGGGCACGCTGGACTAATGTGTAGTCGAGCAGCAGGTTGCTTCTGCTGCAGGAACGGTGGGTGGGAGACGACTGCAAGTATACGAAGGAGGAGTTTGATGTGGAAGAAGCCGGGTCTGGGGAAGAGACGCAGACGGGATGGAAGGAGGGTATTGTATCATAAGAAGGGAATTCTCATAAGAAGGAATTATCATGAAGAGGAATATTCGCCACTCACGCCGCCGCCGCTACGGCAGCGTTCGATTCGGTATCGAGAAACATATGGTCGATGAGCTACAACGCAGTACCGATGCCGCCTCGTCAGCTGACCATCATTTGTCATCGGTGTGAGAGTATGGGGCAGCCGGGCTGGAGTTACTCGAACAGCATTGGACATTGGTCGGTGGGATTTATTCTGGACGATGCGTGTGAAGAGCGGTGTGAGCTGAGAGGCGGAGAAACACCCGGCTCACATGCACAACCCCATTGGAAACGATCACGTCCGACCGCAGGATCCTGGCGACTGAAGGGCCGGCCAGGAGGAATCCGCCCGTCTGATTGATAGCGTACGACAATGTCGAGCCGGCGGCCGTGACGTAGCTCATCCCAGGATGGATCTGCGGCGAGTAGATGGTCGAACCATTGATCACCTATGAAACGTATCCGATGGACGCAATGTACGCAATATAATGAATCCCAGAACACAGAAAAGCAGTCCTTCAGCTGGCGGAGAGAAAGGTGGATGGGGAGTTTGTGACTTACATGATTGAGCACCAGGGAATTCAGCTGCGAACTATTGAGGGCGCTCAAGTTGTCCGAGATGGATTCGATGGCAGAGTTGACGGGAACCAAGAAGGTGCAGCCGACGCAGGTCGAAAAGGTGTCGTTCAGCCCTAGAGAGGCGATGATATCCAGGTAGGAAGTCGCACCGATTGGCGAGGATAGGGCGAGGTGGGGAAGCGCGAGCGTCGTAAGTAGTGGCCAGGGCTACAGTATGTGTTTTCAGCCACCATCGCTACACCGCCAACACCCGACACCCAACACGACATGGCTGTCATTGAAGTGTAAGGGTGAGCCGGAGCAAAGGTTTCGTTGATAAATCCAGAACCAGCACTAGATACCTACAATTGCAAGTATCTGGTGCAGCATGAGCTTTGACACCTTTTGGCTGCGCGGAAGCTCACCTTGTCGATAGGCTGGATGTAGAGGTTTTGGAAAACCACCTGCGGCGCCGTGCTGGTTGCGTTCCACGTGTCCCCGCGGACCAAGACTGTATTGCTGGACGTGGTGTTGGGTGCCATCTCGAGCACGATGACCTGGGACTGCCCGTCCGGGAGTAGAGTGGTGTTGGTATCGAGTTTTGTGAACGCCACGGTGTGCGTGCGGGACAGGGCAATATCAGTCGACGTGTTGAGTTGGGCGGTGACCATCTGCGTTAGTGTCGGGTGGTTAGCAAGAACCTCAAGTATTGTGGCATGTAAAAATACACAATTGGCGGACCGTGAAGGAGTGGAGAAGAATGGTAACAAGGAACAAGAGGTGCAGGGAAAGAACCGACGGTCCAGATGATCGGGGATACTGACATGGTAGGAGAGGAGCGATACGAGATCACCGCTTAGCTGAGGATTGCTGAAACCCTTGGCCGCCCATGCCTACGAACACAGTGAGTCATCTGCGGCCGCTCAAAACTGGCTCAGGGGAGGACAGACGCACCGTATCGACAGGGGCGTAGAGTGTGAACTGCCCATCCACCGAACCCGTGTACAGGCTATCCAGAAGCTGTTGGCCAGGGGCGGTGGTGCGGACCGCCCTCAAGGCTTTGACAAATTCGTTTAACCCCAGATCAAGCAGAGTGGCCTGAAGGCCGGAAAAGTACGCCGTATGATTCAGCGACTGTGTACGATTCAACGACTGTGTACGATTCAACGACTGTTGAGCCACCGCCAGTGGCAGGAGGGGTGTAAGCCAGAAAAGCCGCATGGTGCGTCAGCAGGCGAGTGACCGTATAGAGGATGAGCCGGGGACGAAGGTAAGGAAGAGAACGATGATCAGAGAACAACTTTGACGGCTCAGTGGGGTCAGCATGTACCACCGGCCTCGCCTTTGAAGGGATCGCACGGAGCGTGCCAGAGGGCGTTTAGCGACGATCATGCCTCGACACGACACGACACGACACGACACGACACGACACGACGCGCGTGATGCACGGCTCATCTACTCAAGAGCCATGCGAGTGCAGTCATCGTCAGCGAGCCTGGGCTCCTCGACGCCCGCTCACAAGCTGGTGGACGGTCGTAGGTGTTGAGCTCAAGGATGCTGCCATAAAGCCTTCTCATCGAGGAGCGGAGAATTTCCGAGATTGCTCCGACTGCCCGACAATAATTTCGGCGCACAAGTCAAACTTGCCTCTATCCCTCATCCCATGCTCACCACTCGCCAAGCTAGGCATGCAACTCGAGCCTTTTCAAGCACAATAGCATCGACCTCGGCGCTGGGACGCCGTTCGCCTGGCAATGCCGCTGCCTCCAGCTCGCTTTGCCGGCGATGTATGGCGTCTCCCAGAGCCTGCCGCCGAGTGATCCCTGTCAGTCATCCGGTGAACGGCGACGGGAGACGGTCCTGGTTCTCGACCACGCCGTCCAGGTGTGAAGAGGTTCAGCAGGTGCAGGAACAGCAGTGGGCTACGCCTGTCGAAGCTGAAAACGCCAAGGTGGTGGAATCTGCACGGTTCAAGGTGGACTACTACCGCTCTGTCGTGGATAATGTCAGTGAAAACTAGGCAATTGAGCTGCACGTTGCGTACTGATCTTGCAGGATGATCCGGACCAGGGGATTGAAGCGATGAAGCTTCGTACGAAAGTGGCCAAGGAGCTGCATGGACTCGTCGAGGCTTGGGAGAGTTATGAGAGGCTTCGTAAGGTCCGTTTACCGTTGTGCTACTAGCCTTCCTTCCTCTTCGGCCACTTCCTTCCTCCTGCCTTTCTCCATCACTCCCCCTCTTCCTTCCTCGCTCCCTCCTCCTTCCTTTAGCTGATCGCTCAAGTGTCTCACCTCCTTCTCCGCTCGGACTAACAACTGCTCAGGCAATACTAGATCTCCAGCCGCACCTGTCCGACCCCGACCCGACTCTGCGCGAAATGTTCCGCGCCGAGCACGCCGAGCTGTGCGACCAGCTCGACGCACTGCTCACCGACCTGCTCCCCCGACTTCTCCTTCCGCCGTCCCCGCGAGACTCGCTGCCGGCTATGCTGTCGCTCCAGCTCGGCGTGGGCGGCGGCGAGGCCGGCGTGTTCGCCGACCAGCTGTCGAGGATGTACCTCCGTTTCGCGGAGAAGCAGGGCTGGATAGCCGAGGTGTTGAGTCGCGCAGAGGGCCCGGTGGCAGGCAAGAGCGGGAGCTCGTTGCGCGAGATGACAGTGCAGTTCTCTCCTCCGCCGTATGCGTCCGAGGACGAGCCGGGACCGTATGCGGCGCTCAAGTGGGAAAGGGGGGTGCACAGGGTGCAGAGGGTGCCACTGCATACCAAGGAGGACAAGATCCATACGAGCACGGTGGGCGTGATCGTGAGTGTCATTTCGTGTATCATCCATTTTCTATTTTATTCATCTTGCTCCCCTGCGCCGTTCCGTGCTTGGCTTGGGCTGCGCGTCGTCCTTATACTTTCTTCTCCTTGCATTCTTGTCGACTATGTGCCAGACGCGACGGGAAATCAGGGGATGTGCGCCATGTATCGCAGTTCTGACCAGACACTCAGGTCTTCCCCGTCTATCCTGACAAACCCGACGAGCCGCTGTTCGAACAATCAGAGGTCCGGGAAGAGACGATGCGGTCAGGAGGCAAGGGTGGTCAGGTGAGTCGCGACGCTGAGCACACCCTCTCAATCACAACGTTCATCCCTGTGGCATGCACGACGATGCCATGACGCATTACGCTGTGGAACGTTTCTGATACCGGGTAGCATGTCAACAAGACGGAATCGGCCGTTCGCCTCACGCATCTCCCCTCGGGCATCTCGGTATCGATGCAGGACTCGCGGTCGCAACATCAGGTGGGTATCTCATCTTCAGCTTATCTCATCTTCATCTTCATCTTCATCTTCATCTTCATCTTCATCTTCATCTTCATCTTCATCTTCATCTTCATCTTCATCTTCATCTCATGTCTCATGTCTTATATTTCGTGTTCTCATATCCTACATCACAACTCATAACTCATACACCTTCTCATCTTCCAAGTACGACCGCGAGCTGACGCAAACCATGCAGAACCGCGAATGGGCATATGCGATCCTCCGCTCCCGACTAGCCGCGGTCAAAGACGCCGAAGCGGCTGCTGCGAAGAAACAGGGCCGCAAGAGCCAGGTCAAGAATGGCGATCGGAGCGAGAAGATCCGGACGTACAATTTCCCGCAGGTCAGTTGCTCTTTTGCGCGCTTGAAGCAGCCTCTCTTCCCATGTCTTTCCCTATGCATTAACTCACGTTTCTCCCCGAACCCTTGCCCTTGCCTCTCGTCTTGTCGTTCTCTGTACTTTTCCAAATGCTGTTCTCGACATTGGTCTCTGCTGGCCTTATCGCGCGATAGTACCAACACACCGCCCACCCCACCTTCCTTCCTCGCACCCCGCCTTCTTACCACACCCCCCACCACACTTTGCTTAACCCCCCCCCCCCGCGACTCCGCTGCAGTCCAGCACCGCTGACCCCGCAGGACCGCATAACCGACCACCGCGTAAACGTCTCGGTCTCGCAGCTGGAGCAGGTGATGGAGGGAGAAGGCCTCGAGGCGATCCACCAAGCCCTAGCGCAGGATCTCATGGACCGCCGCCTGGAGGCTCTCTTGGCTGGCGAGGAGGATTTCGACGACTAGGCCCTGCCTGCTGTGGCGGCGGCGGTGGTGGTGGTGGTGGTGGTGGCGGGCAACTGAGCGCTCGTCCAATACTCGGCACTATGCTGCAAAACTATCTCAATCTCATGTTAAATATCATGTTATGCTGCATTTTTCTCCAATCTTACAACTCGTGTTCAATACTGCATTTTCTCTAGGTTCAAATCATTCTGCGCCGCAGAGATACACTCATCTCGCTTTTCGCTTTCCCACTGTCCGGCAACACCAGTCCACCCCTTTATTACCAGGACCTCGTAGCCACTTAATCTGCCGATTCCTCGTTTGTGAATTCTCAAACATCTCACACCGGGTTATAGAACCTCACACCGGGTTATAGAACCTGCTCGGGTAAGCCTGGCCTCACACCTCAGACCAGACTCACCAGCACACCAGCGCAATGGACACGTACGCCATCATCATGATGAACCCCTCGAGGTAGTTGGTCCGTCCGTCAGAGATGGCAAAGTTGACCAGGAGAATGGAAATCACCAGGGTGATGCTGTAAGAGGTAAGCGCAAACGCGAACACGCGTATTCCGACTACCGAGCAAACTGAGCCTGGGACAGCCAGGACTCACGTCTCAAACGTATCGAAGAACAGGATCATCGGTTGCCCAATCGCCCAGCCCACGAGCACCAGTATTGGCAGGATACACAGCGAGACCTGGATGCTCGATCCGACCGCTATTGACATGCTCAAGTTGAGCTTGTCCTTGACGGACACAGTGACTGCTGTGATATGCTCCACAGAGTTGCCAATCACAGGCAAGAGGATGAGTCCTACGAATTCCCGCGACACGTGCCCCTCGGCGGTCAGGCCATCGATGGAGTCCACCAGCCATTCAGCCGTGACGCCAGCGAGGGCCGTCATGCTAGTCAGTAGCGCGATAGCGTACCAAAATGTTATCTTGTGCTTTGTCGCTGGGCGACTCTTGGCTGGTTGAGCAGACTGGGACTCCATGTCGTTGCTTCCGGGGTGAGGGTGAGGAATAGTAGGGTCCAGTGTGAGATCGCGTGACGGAACAGGCATCGCAACGACCTCTGAGACGTCTGAATGAGAGCGAGCTTTGGCAGACCACTGGCGAATTCGGCGCAAAGGTCCGCCGGTTGTGGTGCTGGACGTCGTGGACGTCGAGTCAGAGTCGGCGATAGACGGCACCCAATGCGGCCGGGGGAAGACATGCTCATGCGTAGGCTTCGGACCAGGCAGTGGATGGACATTTGGCTCCCTCGGGATGCGAAAGAGATACGCATGGGCTGTGAATCGATCAGCAATGATCAGACGAGGCATGACTCCTAGCTATCTGTTGACGAATTTCATCCAATCGGTGCGAGAACCACTGTGAAGGAACGAGCACTCACTATACAATTGGAATGTCAGAAACATGCCATACACAGCCAAGAGGATGAAGCTCAGTCCACGGGACATCTTGAGCAGGTTGTCAAGCTCTTCTCCTTCAGGCATAACACCTGGTCGGAGAACCTGGTTCACTACCGCTTGCGTGTCGGGAAACGCAAAGTGGAACGCGGCGGGGAGCACGATCGCCATGAGCTATGATGTCTCGTCAGCGTCACAGTCGTTCAAGCCCAGACCATGGAAACCCTTCGAGACGGGATGCTAAGGAGGCAGAAGATGGACAGCCAGCGGAGCACGTACCGAAATTCCCAATAGAGAGATGTGCATCTGCGCTCCAACGATCGCGTAGTTCTGCTCATGGAACCGCAGACCACCGGCGAAATAGCTCATCCCAAGCACCAACAGTACTGGGAGGAAGAGATCAACATTTTTAGACCATGTCCACTTCACCTCCGTCTGGCAGGGTCGAAGATTATCCAACCCGTCGCTTAAACTCACCATTCGAAAGGATACTCCCTATCATGCTTGCTTGTACGATGTCAATTTCACCGTCTACCAGAGCCAGAATGGCGATGAGGAGCTCCACTGCGTTTCTACGGGATTGAAGGCATGAGTAACGGGTTCCTCGATGTTCATGTCACATGGTGAGGGAAGACAGTGAACCTCGCAAGGGAAAGAGCCCGGGGCGAAACACTTGGCAGAGACGACCGAGCAAATGATGGAGGACCATGAGGAACTTACCCAAAAGTAGCATTCAACAACCCGCCCCAAGCCTCCCCAATGCGCATCGCCAGCTCTTCGGTAGCAAAGCTGAGCCCGCCGGCGATCGGCACGATCGTGAGTAACGACGTGATGAAGACGGCGACGGGGGATTGGTGGCTGAAATGCAGGGCCCATGAGACGGGGAGGAGAATGGGTATGGCTGCTATGTAAGGGATTGAGCGGAGGGTGTTCTTCAGGTGTCAGCGTTGTTGCTTGAATCAGTAGCCGAGGGAAACACGATGGTGGAGTGCGGTGGTAGAGTGGGAGTTGTGGACCCGAAGAGGGGATGAGAAGGAAGAGAAAGAAGAATAGGGAGAAGGACGAGAAGGAAGAGAAGGAAGGAAGAGAAGGAAGGAAGATAAGGAAGGAAGATAAGGGAGAAGGAAGGGAAGGAAGGGAAGGAAGGGAAGGAAGGGAAGGAAGGGAAGGAAGGGAAGGAAGGGAAGGAAGGGAAGGAAAGGAAAGGAAGGAAGGGAAGAAAGCAAGAGAAGCAAGAGCGACAAAGGAAAATCGCTGCAAACAGACGATTACGCGGACAACGCGGACATCTATGGATAGACAACTCACCACCAAACTCTGCTTGATGGTCGGCTCCGCATTCGCTGAATGCACGGACTCATCCGCCATCCCATGAGCACCCTCTCGATGGTGCGCATTGGAGTGGACCCCCGTTGGAATAGAGTCGCCCGAGGCTGAAATAGAAGGGAGCGTGGCTTCCTTACGAGTCAGGTCGGGAACGTCTTGGGCGAAATGCACGGCGTCGTGCTCTTTCTCTTTGTGGTCGTCATTGTCGATCGCAGCCTTGCTATCCGACGTGCTGCGGTTTGGCTGATCGGCGCTGTCGTTGGCGCCATGGTTCTTTGCATGACTCGAGAGGCCGGTAAGCTGATCAGGTCTGTTACTGCAGTTCCAGTCGTCTCCGGCTCGATTGTGACCTTGAGTCTTGGTAGTCTCGGTGGTCTCGGGAGCTTCGATAGGCTCGATACGTGTCTTTCCGTGGAGCAGATATTCTCGTGTTGGTGTGGGAGGATGCCCACCTATATCCGGTTCAGGCTCGGGCTCAAATTCTGCAGCAGTGACCATAGATGGGCGGGGAGTGATAGCGATGGCGAGAAGGAGAAGAAGAAGAGCAAGACAAGAAGGAAAGGAAAGACGCGAGAAGGAAAGGAAAGACGCCGGACAGGGAGAAGGAGCGTAGAAGAACGAGTCAGTTGGGCAGAAAGCGGGAAGAGGGAAGAGCACGGAAGTAAGGAAAAACGAGCAAGGAAGAGCACGCAAGAGGAAGCAAGTAGACGTCAGCACACCAGCGAGACCATGCCAAGGCCACGACGCAAGGCTTATCGAGGCAGCAAGAGTCTCTTGGCCTTCAGGGCTCGGCTCGTCAGTCTGTCGACGCGTCGTCGTCAGCTGTCAATATATGTCTCTGGAACTGGTGAGCGACACGACACGCAGGACATGCAGCGACAGGAGAGGCTGGTTGTACGTGAACTGAATGGCCAGCTGGACTCGTGTGTTGAGCAATTGGACACCCGGTCGCAATCATGACTGAAATGCGAGAACACTTCCTTCCTGGTCACGCTCCGCAGCCATTTAGCGTCGTGGGATTTCCTCGCTCCACGTGGCGCAGAGTCCCAAAGGACCATTGAAATCGTTATTTTGCCGGCCAAAAGTTAAAAAAAGCTACCAAAGGCACCCCCAGGCTGCTTTGTTGGGAAAATACTCCCGTCCGCCAAGGCGCTCGGTGTTGCGCCACAGCCCAGACGTGTGGGTCTATTATCTGGGGGATTGCAGTAGGAGCTGTAGAGATGCTAGTTTGTAGAGATGCTAGTTTGTAGAGATGCTAGTTTGCAGAGATGCAAGCAGAGAAGCGGCAGTGCCCAAGGACCCCATCGAACGCCGGCTGTTGATGGCCTGTCGTTTCTGTGAGCCCGAAAGGCAGCCCCATTCGCAGCCGGCGGCGTGGTGAAGTGTGTCAATAACGGGTCTCGATATTCTAGATTTGGTGCAGTGAAGGTCAGGCACGGTGGCGAAATGGCGAATGCCAAGACTTTTTCTCTTTAAAAGCGTCGAAGTAGTGGGAGCAAGCAACGAGCGAGGTGGTGTGGGGTTTCTTGGCAAGGAGCATTGCAAGGGGGGGGGGAGTTGCGTCGTCGCTTTCAGTCGTCTCTTCTTTCCTCTTCTCGTTGTCATTTCTCACTCTGCTCTGTGGTCGACAGGCATCTCGTCGTCTCTGGCTCGACTAGGAATATCGTGACCACACCTCTATTCGTATAACTCGTATCACCCGTATCACCGTATTACTCGTATCATTCGTATACTCGTATACCCATATCGACCACACTCAAGATGAGCGCCGCTGGCCCTTCCACCCGTCCCGCGCCGCAGCAGCGATACCACCCCTACCCCCCACGCTCCCCCCGCACCAGCGCCCACGGCACGTACCCCAAGGCCGTGTCCACCGTGTCCACCGCGTCCGAGACGGACGGGCACGCCCGCTCCAAGTGGCAGCACCAGCACCAGCACCCGCCGGCGCAGATCCCGCCGTCGCCGCCGCGCTCGAGACGCGACAACTCGGAGACGCCGTCGCTCGGTCTGGGCGTGGCGTTTGGCGGGTCGGCCGGCGGCAAGTGGTGGGACGAAGAGCTTGTGAGTTGCGTCGCATCCCGGGCTTTACTTTACGCTGGGGCTTGACACCTGACATTTACACTGGACACTCTTGGCACTCGGGACGCGAGCCCGATCGCCTGGGCTCCAGTGCAATCGTCTTCGTGTAGCCAATCCCGTACATTTTACATTCTGTCCAGGACTAGACTTCATACGGGAGCCAAACACATTCCGAACCACGCTGACATTGCAGCCACCACCGCCGTCCAGCCTCAGCTCGATCCTCGAGTCGTTCCGCCGATCAGGCGAAGGCGACCGGGAGATGCTTCTCTCTATCCTGGGCGCCAAGAAGGCCGAGGAGGAGGTGAGTGTCCGACTGCCTCGCCGCATACCTCCCGTCCATCTCCCTGTACCTCCCCGCCACTGCCACCTCTCCGACCACGCCATATCACCTGCCGTCTCCACTCTTCACGTCTTGTCCACTTTCATCACACATCCCTGCCGTATACAGTCTCTGACTCTACCAGCGCCTCACGGCCCTCATCCAAACCCGCCTGACGGTGCTACAAGCGCGGCTATCGCTGCACAGCGCAGCCGCCGCGCTCGCCGCTCACCCGCCGGAACGCACTCCGTCACTCATCTCGTCGGCCGGCTCGTCAGGGGTGGAGGGGGACTCGCCCCCTGCGCCCGGAGACGGTGTTATGCTGCCGCCGCCGCCTCCGCCGCACTCTGAAAAAGAGTACTATCACCTTCCGCATCCGCACTCGAATCCCCAGTCGTACGGCCACGGACACGGCTACTCTCTTCACGAGCACGACCTCGCATGTGGCCGAGCTTCGCGCTCGCTCACTCACGCGGAGGAGCCCTCGCGTGCCCAGCCGCGATTACACTCGCACTCCCACTCACAGAGCTACCGCGCGACATCGCCAATGCCCCTGCCGCTGCCGCTGCCACCCATCGCCGAGCAGCGCAGAACAGTGGGCAAGTACTTTCAAGTGCCGGTCGCGGCCCCCGTCGGGCCTGTCGCTTCCGGTACGGGAAGTGCAGGCAGTGCGGGAAGTATTGGCAGTATCGGCATCGGCACGCGCGAGGAGAATCGGAGCGCGAGTCCAAAGAGCCAGGGGAGCGAGAGGGAGCGCGGCGGGCTGGAGATGCTGCTTGATGCGAGCATGCGGGAGGAGCGGCGCGCGTCGCGAGAGAAAGAGTGAGAAGGCGTGCGGCGGGTATCGTAGGAATGAGGCGACGGAGGTCAAGTTGGCGGTCTGGGGACATGTCCATGGCCAGTCGGTCTGGCCGACTAACGTGTGGCGCGGGACGTCGTATCTGTTTCCTACAGGAATGTACGGTATCTTTGTGGATGTTGTGCGATACGTGATTCTATCTGCTCGATACATGATTTTATTGCTGCAGCGTCGTGCGGTGCCTCGCGCGCCGACCGCGAGTGCGTCTCACTTGAAGCGCCTGCTACCTGATCGTCCGCTGCCTGCTCTGGTCACTTTCTCGATGTATGCCTGGTTCACGCAGACAATTTCTCAAGCACAGCGGACAGGCAAACGCAGCACGTACGCAACGCAGCGTACAAGCAAGCCCGACAGTTAGCCTCACTTGCACGACGTAAGGAAGCGTAACGTAGCCGCCACCGCCACCCACGAAGCGACCTCCACCAGAGTTTCAGTTTTTATTTCGAAGTCCAACGTGAATGAGCACTGAGTGAACCTCGACAAGTTCACATATGGCTTGTGCGGCCAACGATAGGCCTGCATGGTAGTGGAGAGACGAGAATCGCATCCAAGACTCGACTACCAGAATCATCCAAGGCTCGACTAAAACCACACCCAACCTCTCTCCCTTCTCCCTTCTCCCCGCTCCCCTTCCAATCCCCCGCCCTACTTCTCAACTCCACTCCACTCTCCGCCCACCTCACCCATCATCTATCCCGACCCCAGCCCCCAATGCCGCCGAAACCCCCACCCCCACCCGCCCCGCTCTCCCGCTCCCTTCCAATAGGGACCTTCCGCCCTTCCCCGTCATTCACGTTCCCCACGACCCCCCCGCCATCATGGTACCTAGGGCACATGGCGGCCTCGCTGCGCGGCCTGCCGAAGCTCCTGCGCGACACGGACATCGTCGTCGAGGCGCGGGACGCGCGGTTGCCCCTGAGCAGCGTGAATCCCGTGTTTGAGGCGGCGGTCGATACGGCCTGGGGCCGGAGGGCGTCTTCTCTCTCGCGCAGGGCGGGTGTGTCCGGCGGAATTGGGGGGTTTCGGTCCCGCGAATATGGCGCAGACGGATCTGCCCCCCTCGGCAGCGGGGACGACTTGCGTATAGACGCGGACGATGAGGATCGTGCAGCTGGAGCTGGGTTGGAGATTCACGACGGAGACGGCGACGGAGCGCCATACGGCGATGGAAACGACGTGGCGATGCGAGAACTGCAAGAGCAGCTCCGGCAAGCGGGATACAGCGTCAGCGACTCGGCAGATCACGGCAGCGACGCCGGCGGCGGCGCCAGCAGCAGAGTCGGCGCCGGCAAGATTCAGAGGCAGAGGCAGAAAGCAGGAGACTCCGATCGAGCGGGAAAGACGAGAGGCAAAAAGGAGGCGAGGCGGGCCAGGGAGAAGATCGTGGTGTATACGAAACGGGACCTCGCAGAGCCAAAGTACGAAGAGGTGAGGTTTGGCGTTCTGGCGTTCTCTGTCTTCTCCTAGAGTCCTCCTATCGTTCTCTCGCGTTCTCCACTCGGCGTCTGGGTCTCGGAGACGAGTACATGGTCTGGACAGCACCAACTAGTTCGTGACGCGCTGACGACCGACAGCCCCTGAGGAAGGCTCTGAAGCGGCTCAAGGGCGAGACTGTGTTGTTTGCAAATACCAAGCACGAGGCGGATGTGCGCACCGTGCTTGGAGAGGTTATCAGTGAGTACGCTCTTGTGATTCTTTATCCAAGGAGCCCAAGCTCCTCGCCCCCCCCCCCAACACACAGAGAGGAACCTGCTCAGAGGCAACCCCTCAGACGACTCAGACGCAGAGGCACCTTGTACCGTGTCGGCTTGTTTGTATGCTGGCCCGCTGACATGCAGGAATCGCAAGAGCCAGTCGCGGGACCGGCGACAACACCCGCCTGCTCGTCGTGGGAATGCCGAATGTCGGCAAGTCGAGCCTGCTCAACTCGCTGCGGAACGTCGGGGTGCGAAAGGGTGAGTCGTTGCAGCCATGCACCCTTCCCGAGATTCTTTACTGGTCGTCCCACGTCACATGACAACATCGTCCGTCTGTATCTATACACCACCTCACCGCCACTCCCACCGAGCTCTGCCTGACCTGCGACCTTGTGCCCTTGCGCCTGGTGACCGGTGCCCTTGCGACCTGTGACCGTGACCGGTGACCGTGCCCTTGCGACCTAGCCACTTGTATCGTCGCGCTGACTCCTCCAGGCAAGGTGTTCAAGACGGGCCAGATGGCCGGCGTGACCCGCAAACTCACGGGCACCGTCAAGATCTACGAAGACCCGCCGATATACGTCTCGGACACGCCGGGAGTCATGGTTCCCTGGCTGGGGCGGGGCGATCAAGCGCATGAGCGGTCGTTCAAATACGTTGCGACGTGTGGGTCTTCTTTTCTTGGTCTTTGATCGTTACGATACGCCTGAATGTGTGATATCCCCTGAGTCTTGAGCTCGAAATCGAAGGATCTCTCTTCCAGACGCTTTCTACTTCTGCTTTCTGCTTTCTGCTTTCTGCTCTCTGCTCTCTGCTCTCTGCTTTCTGCTTTCTGCTTTCTGCACTCTGCTTCTGCCTTCTGCTTGCTGTTGTCTGGCTTTCGGCTCCAGACGTAGCTGCTGGCTCTTTCTGCCCGCTGACCACGCAGACGGAACCAAAGAAGACCTCATGGAGGGCGAGATGGTGGCAGAGTACCTGCTGTGGCGGATGAATCGCCGTCTGGCAGCCGAGCAACATCTACCTCGGGACCACCCCGACCGGCGTGAGTTCCTTTCAGCTTCACTCTGCCCTGGTATCGCTGGTCTCACTGTCACTGCCACTGGTACCACTCGTACCACTGAGTGTCAATGGTACTGGCACCACGATATGAACAGTGGAGCGCGACGCGCCCAATGCCTCTGACCATCAACGGACCAAGCTGAAGAAGCGTAGAACCAACATACCTAGACCTCCTGCCTCTTCCAGCCGACTTCCAACACCCAACAACAAGCTTGCACGAGCTCCTCGAGGCCATGGGCCGGCGCCTCGGCCTGCTGCAGAAGGGCGGCAGCACGGACCGAGAGGCCGTGTTGAGCCACTTTTTGCGGATGTTCCGGGACGGCAAACTCGGGCAATGGACGCTCGACGAGTTGGCGCTTGATGAGCCGGAGCTAGAGCCAGAGAACGAGCAGCAGCAGAGCGGGGTGGTACAGCCTCTTGAGAGAGAGGGGAACGCGGTAGACGCAGCGACGCTTCCGAGGGGAAGAAGTGAGATTGGGATATCGCAACAGGCTGAATCGACAGAGGCGGCGGCGATATTAGAAGATCCTGCTGCAGTGGCTTCAGAATCAGCATTATCATCCACACCAGAAACACTAGAAACACCAGAAACACCAGAAACACCAGAAACACCAGACATAACACCACCAAGATCATCGTCTCCTGAATCGACGTTATCAGCATCGACTGCATCACCAGAAACAGACGTGTCGCTATCACCATCGGCGTTGTCAGAAACACAAACATCAGCACCAGCACCAGCCTCGACATCATCAGCATCAGCATCGACATCGTCAGCATCAACATCAACATCAACACTAGAAACCTCAGCATCACTCTCACCAGCATCAGCATCAGTGGCATCTGCATCAGAAGCATCATCACGGTCGTCACCACCACCCCCATCAGCATCATCATTCCCCACCTCGCGCTCCGCGGCGCAACGAGTCCCAAGCCCAAGTGTAGACCTCGACGAACGCGTCTTCCGCGCGGTCCAAGCATTCCTAGCGCGCGACGCTACGGGGGGCGAAATCTCCGGCAGACAGCAGAAGAAGCGCGAGGTCGAGGAACGGGCACAGAAGCGCGTCAAGAAGTTGGCGGCGCGGGGGATCAAATTCCAGCCCAGCGGAGGCAGCCCAGGGAGTGGTGGCGGTGCAGGGAGTGGTGGAGGCGCAGGGAGGGGCGGTGGCGCGGGGAGGGGAGGTGAGTCGAGCCGAGGGAGGGGAGGCGGGAGAGGCGGAGGAAGCGGAGGAAGCGGGAGGGCAAGAGGAAATCGATAGAAGTGGTGACAGTGTGCGCTTGCCGGCGTATCTGGTCATCGACTTTGCGATGGCATGCACTGCGACTTGGCATGATATCTACACCGCAGACGGACTATGTCTCGACCGCACAACTGACCCGAAAGTGTCAAGGCTTATGCATGCTCGATACGCTAGTACTCGCTCAAACCCCTCTTCACCGGTGCTACCGGAGCTGGCGCTTGTGTCAATGCTACAGTAATGATAATGCCGACATGCTCACGCGGATGCTCACGCTTGCTCATGCCTTTGCCTTCATCCGACTTTGGGCCGTCTCAGCCGCCCTCGCCTTGTCCTTGACGTACGCGAGTCCCGCTTCTAGCCGGCGCATCGTCCTTTCCGGCCCTAGCACGCTCATCACGGTCGGCACGCTTGGTCCCTTCTACACCCGAGACATGCGTCAGCTCGGCGCAGCGCAGCGTGCGTGTCTCCGTCTCTTCTTCCTCGGCCACTTCGTCTGCCACTTTCTCTGCACTCCTCTGCCACTCTCTGCCACTTCCTCGGCCATTTCTCTGCCACTTCCTCTCGCCAAACGCCCGCCACTCCTCTGCCACTTCCGCTACTCCCAAACGTACGAGTGGCGTTCCCCGCCCACGTACTCGCGATTCATCGCGATTCATCGGCTTTCACCTGCCCCAATATGACTATCGGAAGCCCAGCCAAGGAAGCCCAGCCACGGAAGCCCAGCCAAGGAAGCCCGAGCATAGGAAGCCTGACCATAGGAAGCCTAGCCATAGAAGGCTGACCGTAGGAGACCAGCGACAGGAAGCCTATGCAGACGAGACTCACCTTGCGCCCGGTCAATGCATGTCGCATGGGCATCATGACCTCACTCCGCGCTCTCAGGCGAAGCTCCTCAGTCAAGTCATTCGCAGCGTCCCAGCCGAGATCGTCGTTGATGGTTGTCTGGCCGGCCAGACGCTCTCGCAGGAGGTCGATCATGTGCTCCATGTTGTGGACTGCCGTGTCAGCTCCACAAACGAATTGTCACGATGATATGGTTCTTGTCAGGATGAGATGACAATTGTCATGATCATATGGTAATTGTCATGGTGACATGGTGATTGTCATGATCGGAAAGAAATGCCTGCGCGTGCTGGGCCGAGCGAGGTATAGGGGGATGGGCTGCGGGGAGACGGGTCAAGGTCGAGGGGTCAAGGTCGACCACGGTACAGGAAGTCCAGGACAAGTAGACATACTGTAGTTGGCGAGATTCAGCGATGACAGCAGCGATTCGGTCTCCATGGCACTGTACACCGGATCTAGGAACAGGAAGATCGATCCACCAGCCATGTCTGGGAGGAAAGTGAAACGTGGCTACGCATCGTCAATACCCTGCAAGCACCGGCAACTCGTCAGGAGACGTACCAATTCCGCATCGAACACCCTCTCCACGTACGCCGGATCGTCGACCAGCTCACTACCCTGGATGAGCGCGGCTTTGAGGAAACCCGGCATGGGGACGTGAACGTACCACCCCTTGAGCACCTTTTGCTCCTTGAGGAGGCTGGTATACCGCTCAAGCACCTCTCTTCTCTCTCGATCCGCATCGTCCCTCGTTTCGGCTCCAACCAGCACTTCCTTCCCCTTCTCCACCATCTCCCCGTCCTTACCCAGGCGGCCGGCCTTGCGCCGCAGGGTCATCTTGTTGAGGAAATCAAGCTTGCCTTTATCTACCGCCGCCTTGCGGTGGGTCAGGTGCGAGAGGTCAAACGCGCCGATGATCTGCGGGAGCGTGAAGATCTCGTATAGCGAGTGCGTGTCGGCGCGGTGATGCGGCGGCAACACCTCGGTGTCGGGTCCGTACGTGGGCTGCGAGTCCGACGAGTTCAGAGTCTCGAGAGCGTGCATATAGTCCCATCCGATCAGAGCGAGGAAATTGACCAGCGCTTCTGGCTCGTAGCCTTTGTCCTGGAGAGCATTCAGCCTCGTTCTCCAAGAGTTTAAGTGGCTGGGATAGAGGGAGAAGAACCCACGCGGAACTGCTCGACTCGTACATCGCTAAAGCGTTTGCTCAGCTTCGAGCCATCGGGATTAACGAGCACCGGTATATGGGCGTATTGCGGTGGTGTCCAGCCTAATGCGGCGTACAGCTGGTGGTGCTTGGGAAGTGACGGTAGCCATTCCTGTCGCCACGTGAGCCTTGAGGAACTACCTTCCACAATTCAGACGCTCACCTCGCCGCGGACAACGTGTGTAATGTGCATGTGGTGGTCGTCCACCACACTTGCCATATGGTACGTAGGGTACTTGTCGGACTTGAGCAGGACGTAGTCTTCAAAACTCTGGTCGGGGGAATTGGACGATTCTTCAAGGCTGCCAAACACCAGATCAGGAGGCAGGTCCGGGTATCCTCCCGGCGACTTCGGGACGTCAGCGGCCACAGCTAGTACTACCAGAACAGCTGAGCTGGGAGGTATCTCACCTTGAAGCGTACAACGTAGCGGTGACCGGCCCGTTTTCGCCGGGCTCGATCTTCGTCTGTCAGGTGTCGACATCGCCCATCGTAGCCCCGCATGATACCCCGCTTGTGGAGGTCCGTCTTTATAGCGCGCAACTCGTCAGGCGAGCAGAAGCACTCGTATGCGTGGTCATCCTAGCCCATCAGCAGCTTGCCGCTAAATGTCATCGTGGACTGACCGAGACGAGTTGTTTAACGTGTTGGTGATACAGGTCGAGTCGCTCAGACTGTGGGCTGTCAGTGATGATGGCATGGACGCCATGAGCTCTTACTTGTACATAAGGTCCATAAGAGCCGCCGACACCGACACCTGATGGCAGTCAGACAAGAGTCAGGCGGCGGAAGGAGTGCCCTACCTTCATCATAGTTCAGCCCTGCCCATTCCAGATCCCGCCGCATAGCATCCACAGCACCAGGAACGATCCGAGACTACGGTATCGTCAGCTCAGTCGCCGCTGCAGCCCTGTGGGCTCACCTGGTCAGTATCCTCGATTCTCAGAAGCCATTTCCCCTTCCACTTCCTCGCCAAGATATGGTCCAGTAGGGCCATCCTCAGCCCGCCGAGATGCAGGAACCCAGTTGGTGAGGGCGCGAACCGGAGTCGAGCGGCAGTCGACGATTCCGCCGGCGCGGAACTGGTCGACAGACACTTTCGACATGTCTGTGTGATCTGGCGGGGCTGTAATGAGATTCTCATCCCTCCTGCGTGCTTGTCGTGTGCTGTGGATAGAGTCCCAGTCAAGCTTTGAAGGGCTGTTGCTCGTCTACAAATGTAATTTCGGAACCGAGACTTGTGTGCGGGGCTCCAATCCAATAGCCGGAGCCAACGCTGGCCAAGCCTCTCTATCCAACACCGTACTGCACATTGACGCATCTCGGACGGTCAACAGCATGGTGGCATTCTATCCTGCTGGTCAGGCGACTCTCAAGGGCAAAGTTCTCATCCTCGTAGGTGCTTAAATGTCTGCGTGACATGAGCTCACTCACTTAGCCGGCAGTATCACTGGCAAACCTTCCCCAGCTCGCCGCCGACCTTCTAATCACAACATTTGGACTCTCACGCGTCGGCTTCATCGGGCGTGGGGAGACAGTGATCCCATTTTGCGGAGCAGGAGAGCTCAATGAGGTCCTCACTGGCGGTCTGGAAGGTGTGCCAACGGCTCCGCCCATTCCCATGCGCTAACCATCTCTCAGTGTATGGACGAGAAGACTGCGATATTGTGGTCGTTCAGCAACGATCCCCTACCCTGAAAGTACGTGCTTCAATCGGGCAAATAGCAGACTCTCACGCACAATAGACGCGGAAGGACGCCCATCTCGCCCTGCTCTCCGACTTCATCACAACAACTGAGTTTGCCTTTGTGCTCATTCTGGCGAGTCTCGACGCTTCGGACCGGGACGACGCCTCTCTCCAGCACGGGTGAGTGGATGTCCAACCTGACAATTGCGTCTAACAGGAACCATAGCACATATCACCGATACATCACCCCTCCTCACCTATCGACGTCCGCAGACGCTGCTCTCACAAAACGATGCCCCCATCTCTCATCCCGGATATCAGCCGCGGCTCCAGACGGTTCTCGCGCATCTTACCCGCCATTCCTACCCTATGCGGGCCTGACACGACGCATCCTTACGACGCTGCAGAGACACACTGACAAGGTTCCGCATGCTGCCTTGGCATATTGGTGCTCCGAGGGGGACAACAGAGCCGACGCTCACGCTTTGGCTCGCGAGGTCGTGGATGTGTTTGCGGACGTCGGCGCAGACGAGGGCGGGGCAGTGCAGCTGAAAGAGCCAAAATCGTGGGACGGCTTGTTTGGACCTGGAGAGGGCTGGGCGGGCGCTTCGGCAAGGGATGCGGTCCTGTACGGATAGGCTGAGTCCGGGGTGGAGTACTCCGCCAGGCACATCGAGACATGGACGCAGCGCATGACTACAGGCTCAATCAGACGAGCAAGCAGTCTCGGCCGCTATGGCCTCCGGTAAGCCGGGGGTGGCTCCGAGGTCGTCGGCACGCCTCCACGTCTCGAGAGCCAAGGAAGGACGCATGGCAATTTGAGTCTCACGATATGGTCATACAGGCTTTGTCATACAGGCTTGAGCCTACTTTGTGGTATGTCATGCATTTACTGTTTCAGAAGTTTCTTTCACCAACAGGGAGAAGGCCAGAAGGTGGAAGAATCTAGGTGCTGGGCGACTATCGATGGCGCGGCGTCTTCATTCCTTGTGGCGCAAGTGCTGCCAAAGGCAGTGCACCACCTAGGAAGGTTATGACGAGTGTCGGGCCGAAACCAACTCCTTGGCCTTCAACAAGCTCGTCATTCTGATTCATCGCTTGAACAGCGTGCACAGCTTACAGACTTGCTTCGAAATGGAGCGGAGAACAAAACAGACGGGCCGTGCTCAGTGACTTGTTCGCCGTCCTCCAAAGACCTCTAGTCACAGTCAGCCAAACCACCAACAGAAAGCATCATCAGTCGCGAGACATTCTCAGCACCTTTGCTAGTTCCGTGGCCAGAGAATGAATCTCTCACAGCTATACGAAGACCCGAGGAGCACATCGTATCTGCATGTGCTTCCACTTATGAATCAGGCTCCGGTGGGCGGTCGTCAATCGAGCCAAAGTTCTTTGATTGGGCCGTGGTACAATACAGACGCCTCGTTCTGGAACCCTTATCGCGCTATGGGGCCGTTTATTCCCCATCTCCCAGCATTGTCGGACCAGAGCACAATTCGGCAGCCCGTTTATCGCGACAACTCTGCCCTTTGGCAGACCCAGGGAAGCTCTATATGGGAAGACTTGCAGGCGATTCAGGCTCCGTACAATGCGCCCAATGCGCCAACTCCGATGATCGACTTGCCTGGAACGGGATCAGAAGAGGGATCAGAAGAGGTATACGGAGGCGTGAAATTCGAATGGTGTCCGGAAGACATGCCTGCAGGCTCGTCGACGCAGTCCGTGAAAGACGAGGAGAGGGCGGTCAGGCCGTGGTTGGCGACCCCGTCTCCCTCTCCTCCGCCACCTGAACTGCCGTACTCGACCCACCCTAACCGTAAGTGCCTTCCTTTGCCACCAGGTCAGAATGGCCGACTAAGGCTTCTCAGTGAGCTTCACCCGGTTTGACTCGGCTCGTCTCTCAGACGGAAATGCTGGTCCGCCAGGGTGGACCATATACCAGACTAGCTTCAAGCCCGCAGACGAGGAAGGCAGTGACTGGATTCAGCCTGTCCGACCGAGGGGGGCTACAAGGGGAACAGAAAGCGCTACGTGGATCTTTCCACAGCTCATGGAGGTATGCTCATCCAGCGACCCGCTACCTCGTTTCTTGTCCTCCACTAGACCGAAGCCTGCTATAGCTTCTGGAGACGTTCAGGAGGAGTATTGATGGACTTGCGCCTGAAAGGCCACCAACTGCATATGCGTGTTCTCGTTGAGCGATTTGAGCGACAGATTGCCATTCTATGGATTGCGTTTCTAGACTTCCTGCTACAAAGTGCGCGGAGTGGCAAATTCTCGGTGCTGCTCTAGCCACTGCACGTTTCAGCCTCTTGCAACTCACATAACAACAGCTGAGTCATGGCACCTCCCCTCACCGGCACCTATTGTTCAAATGAAGAGATCTTGAGACCTCGGCGGCCCCTTCAAACATCCATTCTCAGACACCAAAATGCTACAGCCCCCAAGGGTACAGAGCGGCGGAGCTTTGTAGACACGAGTATCATTACAGACGTCCCATTCAACTATCCAGTGGCTCCCACATTTGGACCTCAGCCACACAAAGCAACAGTCAGGGCACAATATCTCTCACATGAGAGCCGGAGTTCTGGTGTGTTGATACGTACAAAGGATGTCAGGAGAGAGTTTCCACGCCGGGCAGTCTATAAATTGGAGGCCGTCATCGTGAGGGCGTCATCCAGAAACACCAACCACTGCACCCCAAGCACCGTTGCTTGTTCTGCAAACCTCTTCTCACTTAGCATCTCCCAACCACCCACTCGTGTCCTGAAAAGAAGTTGTCAAAGATGCTCTCGACCACAGGAGACGACACGAATTTCCCCCCCGGTGGCGAGTGGAAGGCGGATCTCCTCGAGGAGCCACAAGATCTGTTTCCAGCCAGCCAGTCCTCCGAAAAGCAGGCCGACACCGGGACCTCCATGAACTTCCTCCGAACAGCTGCTTGGTCCGCCCGTTTCCAGGCAGCCCGGCCTAAACAGGAGGGTTTCGTAGACCCTAGTACGAACGTCATGGATTTCCTCTGCGAATCGACGGTGCAAGAGATCAAGGCGTATTCCGACTGGGCTGGCGGGGTGCACAGGGTGCACAGGCAACAGGGTGAGTAAACCAAGTGACCCAGAGCCCTGTAGCTGATACAGGGAGAGGACTCGTACATGTCCTACCTCCATGAGGTCGTCAGCCCCTGTCGCTCCGAGGCAGGAGACATCGATTGTAACCGGCACGAGTCCGAGCCCACAGACACGATGAACGAGCCCATGAGCAATACAGGCTCACTCTCGAGATTTGGCTCTTCGGAACCCACCGCCGAGCAAGATACCCGCACAACATATTCCGTTTCGCTCAACGATGATGACAGTGCATCAATGACGTCGCAAGTTCTGGTTGGGAGAAGAACGATTTGGGACATACCGCCCGACATGTCCCACGAGTCTGCTTAGTCTCCGTCCACGGCGCTGATAGAGCTTCTACGCATGTTAGTACAGTATCAGTCGAGGCGAGATGCATGATCGCCAATGCTTGTCTCCAGCGTGCCAAGCAGATTTTCGAACCGGGAGAGTCGTAGTTGAGCTCTTGACCTTGACCAGGCTATCCAGGACGCTCATCTGCTAGAGGTCTCTATAAGAAACCAATGAAACCGAAGATGGGGAGAGTCAGCAAAAGCAAAATGCTTCTAGGCCGTTTGCTAAGGTGTCCCTTGTTTCCACACTGCTCTTCTGCCCTGTCGCTCTCACCCCCGCCCCCTCCATCCTTGATGCCCCGGGGGTGGGGGATGTGGGGGCTTGTCCAATCTGACTGCGACGCAACTGGCTTCTGTTCATTCAAGCCTTTCTTGATAGACGCCTTTCCACATAGGCATATAAACAGCGAGAGTGCTGAAAGGTGTACGATCTTCAAACGTCGAGTTTGACTGTCTGCCTACCAAACGCGGTCGTGCCCCCAGGCAAGGTGGGCTACGCGGCGAGCAGGCGAAAGCAGTGAAGCCTTCTGTCTGGGGTTTGTGCACTCGAGTGGGGCCGGAGTGTGCTAGTAACTTTGCTCAATGGATCCAACCTCAAAGGAGTGACATGAGGTTAAACTGCTTCAGGTCATTCGAAGACGCTCCATCCACCTTCAATTGCCACCGATACCTCGCACTCGAGGCTTGACAAAGCCCTCGCCATGACCTCCCACCCACTGCAAAACGACGCGAGTGACGCTTATAAATACGATCTCTCACAACCCGCACCAGGAGAATCAGTCACGCAGTTCGTAAGTCTGGGCGAAATACCGTTCGCTGCTAATCGTAGGCCACGGATGTTGCCTTTGGTGGTGGCTCAGCCGACTGGGGCCATACCACTGCCCAATCCCAGCCGCTCTTAGAAGATGCCATGCCCTCCTCAAGTGATTTCATTGCAGCGCTTCTTGCTGCAGCTGCCACGAACCCCGGTTTGAACGAGACTTTGGGTGAAACCATCAGGGAGGACGAAGTGCCTGCTTTGAGCGAGCCCGGCACGGCCAATATCCTTACAGCGACCGATACTTCAACTGACGTCCAAATGCTCGAGGAAGATGCCAGGTATCCCAGTGGCTCCTGGCCAGGGACCGACAACAGGCAAGAAGAAGATTCAGCATCAATGGCTTCCGATACCACTGTAAGGCGAGTACCCAAGGGCCGTGCTTGCAAACAGGGCCCTCGATCGAATATGGGCTTGGAAGCACTTCGGCAGACCATCACGTCTCTATACGAAACGCTGAGCAGATTCGGCTGTTATGGGCCCGAACGTCCTGCCAGACGATGGCAAAGCATGGAATGGGTCAGAGTCGTATGCGTCAGCGAGAGAAGCCCCGAGTGGTGTCCGTACAAGGACCACTCCTGGTGCCTCGTGTCTTCGAAACGAAGCGAACTACCCGGCGTGGTCCTGTGTGGCACATGCATTGGCACTAGTGGCAGGCCAGCCTCCGGGGGAAATTGGACGACACCCAAAGGGGAACTTGTCTACGTTATCTGCTCGTGCCAAGTACTGAGCTGTGGACGACCGCCCCATTTGGTGCAAACAACACGTCGCCCAAAACCCAACCAGCTGGCCATCTGCCGTAACACTCCAACGGCACGATATGCGACAGAACCAGAGACGGAACCCGCTAGGCCCTTGGCGGAATGACCGCCCGCGACAGGGCTGGGTGCCAGTTCTTCTCGCTGTATACGTGCCCACCAGTGTATTGACTGACCCTCCCTACCCCCACATTCGCCTAGAACAGCCAAACTCTCCAGCGATGCCCATGTACCTAGACTGGCGTTTTGGTGTTTGGTACAGTGTTATACCTTTCGCCTGCTCTTGTTTACTGCAAGTAGGGAATAGAGAGTCAGGTAAACTAGCCATCTCGAATGCAGCGAATGGAAACACTGAAGACAATCCAGCGATTCTGGGCCGCGTTCGAGGCACGACCAGCTTTGTGTCACGGAAGTGCTAACTACAATGGCTCGGCTGAAAAGGCGCAAAATTCAACCCGCCGACTCGGGTTGAATCTGGTTATATACTAGCCTGTACCAAAGACGGCGAAGGGTTGTCATTCCATGACACTTTGCCCAGTTTGATCTGCCCGCACAATCGCTGCTGTCAGGATGTACGGGCAAATAGCGGGCGCATCATCGGGAGTGACGCAGCCCCTTGTGATGGCCGCCACGGTTTCGCCACTGGGAAAATTAAGAGGAAGAGGACAGGACGAATCAATGGCCGTCCTACAAGAAGCATGGAGCTTCGTTCTCTGATGAGATGCAATGTATGTCATGGGAACCGGTCAAAACTCTCGAATAGTATACTGGGGGTCTTGGCTCTGCGGAACTCACTCTCATACTGTTTTCTTCCTTGGAATGTTGTGCGTCATTCGCCCGCTATACGCCGAGGATTCGAAAGAGGAATGCGTCTTTCATGCCCTCTGCCCCGGCCTGTTCCGAAGCACCGACAAGGTGCAGTGCAGAGCTCGGGGAAGCTTTCGGCGATAGTACGATTGTGGCCCACTACCTTTCAGGACGGTGGGAAGGCCGCGCCACCCACCTGTATAAAGCGCTGCGTCTTGGGGAGAATCGTCTTCGCAATTCTCTCCATTAGCAATCACCCAGCCAAGACACGTATTGGAGCGCAAACACAAGCACTGCTTCGTAATATGGAAGGATCTAACAACGGCCAAGGCTGGTGGAATACACAAGGTCACCCGGGGGGAACTGGTATGACGTCCTATTCTGCTGACGGGCGTCCCCTCGCTGCGGACCAAAGCCAGCCAGAAACGGAGCAATATCCCCCCTATCAATACACCCAATATCCAAGTGGGTACTATCATCCTAATCAGTTGGCCATGGGCCAATCACCTCAAAGTGTTCCTTACACTCAGGCTTCATCGAGCACCAATGTACAAAACCCATCTGATGGCTCGTCCAGCCGGAACCCTTCTTACTACCACTATGCAGGGTGGCCTAACAACAGTAATCAAGGGCAACCGGCTTCTTATGCCCAGTCCCAAAGCACAGCTCGGTATCCGAACACAACTGCTGCCTCTTACGGCGGGAATCACACTTCAATGGGACAGGGAATGGGGTTCAGCCAACAAATGGGACCACAGGTAGCGTTCCAGGAACAGGGGTGGCCTACTCACCAAGCACCGGGGGGCTCAATGCCCCAGGGCAATCTGCCTGGTATGGGTGAGTACTGTTTTGTCGCTCCAAAGGCGCAACCTGTGCAGTCGACGACTGATGCGCATTAGCCGGCATCCCGAATTGGAATTGGGGAACGCCCTCGGCGGGGCCAAGACAAGATTTCCCGAGAACACCATACTCGTCAAACTCCGCCGCAGCCTCCCAGAGTCACGCAGCACCCATCCAGCCACAACATCAGATGACAAGTGGAGGAGACACTTGGCAGAGTTCTAATAACGCTCCAGTCCCACTGAACATCTACACCTTGTCCCAAACGCAGACGCCCTCGGCGTCACTGGAGGCACCGTACCACCCACCACGTCAGGAGGGAGAGGACAGGGTGTCAACCAGCACAGCTACTGAGGTCCGTACTACTTGTTACATTGGCGGTGAAGACTGTCGGGCAAAAGAATGGTACAACATGCGCCGTCACGGGCAAATGCCTCCAATCGGTCTCAGATTTTTGGCCTTCTGCTCTGCTCACATGGTCAGTAACTGCACACGCAATGGCAGCTCCTGGAAATCAGCCAATGGTGAAGAAGCGTGGCTACTGTGCACCTACGAAGACCACCATCACCGTGGCTCCGAGGTTGGAGACATCCAAGGTAAAGGATCGGCACCCAGGCTCACTAAACATAGTTACCTAAAGAAGGATGCTAAGCTGGCGACCTGCAAGTACGCATGACTGTCATGACGCACACCGACTAGGGCCCTTCGAGCCCCTGAATTCAGGATCATGACTACGGCCATCCAGGTATAAAGACTCTCGCACTTTCTATAGACGTCCCTTTGAGAAATGTGGAGGGGCCAATTGCGCCGGCAGTAATAGTTGGTGTCGGACGTACTTGAACTGGATACGTGGTAGCTAGCGATATGACAGAGAAATCTGCATTGAGAACGACTCGGGCCTTGTAGAGGTTGCTCTGACGTGTGGGACTGCATCTCCCAAAGTATCACACGCACAGAATGTGCGATATGGTTCTTCCTCCAGCGGAATACCTTGCGAGTCCGTGCACGCACGGACCATCCCCTTCCCTGAAAGAGCAATTTCAGCCTGGAAAAGATTGCACCGAGCCATCCCAGACATCTGGAGGCTTTTCTGTGCATATTGAACACTCTGCCTGCCACTTACGGGTGGTACAGTACATGCTACCTCAACAGCTCAGCAAAGCTCCAACAGCTTCCAAGTACCTCAGAGTGAAGGCGACGAAGAGAGCGACCTGCCAGCTCTCCGTTATTCGAGTTAGCACGGCAGGAATGGAGACGAAAAAATACGCAAATAGGAGACCATTGAGGTGGTCGGTCGCTCTGGTCGATATCTGGAGACGAATGACAGTCTGTTCTTGATTCAGTACGACTGGGAATTCAGATGGTCACATTTGGTCTCGTCGAAGGGGAGCCGTTCATCTAATCAATTCGGGTGCGGATTCAAGGTGGACGGCTACGCGGAGGATGCACATGGTCTCCCTCCACTACAGCCAGCACCCTCACAGCACTGATGATCATATGTCACGGCTCCAGCCCGGACAATCAGGAAGTTCAGAGTCAATTGCCATTCGAGTATTGCATTCGCGACCTCTTAGGGTGCGATTGCGTCTTCCTCGCTTACGGGCACTCGCGTAAACTACTTGGAGCCGATATTGTGCACGATTGACCAAGAGCCACAAGAAACTGTACAGCCGCCCCTGGCAGACGAGTTGCCATCATATGCGACCCCACCTGGGACATATGCATCTAACTATGCGTACGCGAGGTTCCTCGCGGGTGTACTGTCCGGCTGGCTAGTATATCCAGCACATCCGCTCCGGCAAGGATCATGACAGCAGGAAAGCCGGAGAATGCACGAGAATGCACTTCCAGGCCTTTCTCCGCAGAGACATAACCACTGCCGTGCTGCTGCGTAGAGTCGAGAACGTGCTACATATCACTCTTCGTCGCAGCTCATCTGCCCATCATGTCCAGAGCTCTGACTGACCGGCTGGCTGCTTTGGGCCCTGACTGCACAGCGACACGCGTGAGCGATGGCCAGAGATGGCTTGTTGAATTACCGTTCGGCCTTGGCTGCGGGCGTTGCGGAAAGGCGTCCGGCCCATCTCGACAAGCTCGCCTCAGGGCAACTACGGGCCGCAGTGTTTGCAGCTGTAAATACGAGTGACGACGCACAAACACTCCGATTCATAGCTGGGCATCCCAACGCGGCGACGCGTCGCAACGCGTCTCTCCCCTTGTGGGTGTAATTCGTCTGCGAAACCTTAATCCTTGACTTTTGACTCCCTTCCTGGCTATTGCCCGAGAGCATACAGTCCCATCCAACGCGCCATCTCACCTACCATACCAAGCCTGCGCCGCCGAGAGGGTTACTGTCCAGCCATGTATCTCACATGGATTCCCTAGGGAAGCAAAAACACGGATGCAAGGGGGAGCCAGCCAAGGGCGCGGCGCTGCCGGAGCCCTCGGGAATTCCAGGTTCACTTTCTGCTCTGTTGGGGTTGCCTGGCTCGGCGTCACACCAAGGCGGCACGAAGAGAGTACCTGTGCAGGAGGATGGCCAGCGCACGAGCAGCGCAAGCCACCTGTTTGGTTCGGTTCTCAGTCTTTCACCACCCAACAGATGCGAAGTATACCGCTCGCCGCAGGTTACAGGAATTGCATTGTCGGGCAGCGAGTCATCGCAGCAACTCTCTGCGTCTGCGATTTTGTATCGTTACCTCTCTACCTCTACCTCATCTTCCACATTCTCACCTTCACTTCTCCACTCGCGACCTACGGACATTGATTGCACCTGGGTGCCCGACCCTTTCCATTCCACACCAGGTGAGTCCCAGACTGACGTCTATGAGGATTCTATTTCAGACCAGACTCCCTTCCTTTCTTCTCTGCCTCGTGGGACGATCGCGTGGATGGAGTGTATGGTGGCAATGGAGACGCGACGATGGAGGTGTGAAGACTGTGACACAGGGATGATTGGTTATTACCTCTGGCCGCGGCCCTCGTCAAAGGCGTCAGAGGTACAATAAACCTCTGGGCCGCCTGTTGCCCCTGGCTGCATCTCTCGAGGAACCGAGCTGACCAGGTGTCGCTCCGTTGTCTTTTCATCTCATCTCCTGCTGTCGACACACTCATTCCGACGGGCCTCCTTTGCTGCGTTGCCGATTTACTCGGGACGCTCACCATCGTGTTCGGCTTATCCGCGGCATCGACTCGGTTTCCCCCCAAATTAACTCCTCTTACGCCCTCGGCGACCTCGCCCCCATCTACCTCGCCCCCATCTACGATCCCTATTTGTCTCCATCGCCCGCGCCCCTCTGATTTTCAATCTCCGCCACCAGCCTGCACCTGGCGCCGAGCGTCACGTCTTGACTGAAGTAGCCCCTTGAACGACCAACCTTCGCCGGTCGACCCACATCCCCAGCGGATAAACTTATACCTATAACCTACCACCCACCTACCACACCTACAATCTCCACCGCCGACCTTGACGACCAGCCAATCCCGCCATGCACATTTCCAACTTGCTGCTGCCGGCAGTGCTGCTCGGCACGACGGTCTCTGCTCGGCCGCCGACGCATGCTGGGCGCCGGGCGCCGCACCTCGCCGCCAACGCCAACTTTGAACAGGTCAAGCGCGAGCCAGAGCCCGTGATCGAGGCCAAGAAAAACAACAAGCGGCTCGTGCGCAAGAAGAAGCGCGCAACGTGTCAGGTACACTACAACGTGACTTCATCAGCATCGACGGCGTCAGCCGCGGAAACCAGCACGACCGCGATCGGTGGCGGCGTCTGGGCGAACCCGTCGAGTTCTGCGTCGGCGTCTGCCAGCTCGACCGATGCGTGGTCCTCGTCCGTCAGTTCCTCGGCCGCTTGGTCTTCTTCGACCGATGCATCTACTACCGCCTCAAGCAGTGCGACCGCTGCTGCTACCTCTTCGACGTCCAGCTCGTCATGGGTTCTCACCGATACCTGGGTACGTCTACACTTCCCACTGTGGTAGCATCCGGTTCATGAAGTAATATACTGACCGTCACATGCAGGAGGGAAGCTCGTTCTTTGACAACTGGAGCTTCTGGTCGTACGACGACCCCACGGACGGTACGGTCGAGTACGTCGACGCGAGCACAGCATGGAATAAAGGTCTCGTCTCCATCACCAACAACCGTGCGATCATGAAAGTGGACACAACAGAGACCGTGAGCACGGGGCGCAAGTCTGTCCGCATCCACGGCAACAAGGTGTAAGTGTCTCCTTCCTGTACGATTTGCACCCCCATGGGTGGTCATCATTTGGTTCTCCCTCTTCTTCAAGTGAATGGTGGTGCTAATGAAACTGTCAGTTTCACCGGTGGTCTCGTCCTGATGGACGCTTACCATATGCCTACCGGCTGCGCAACCTGGCCTGCGTGGTGGCAAAACGGCCCCAACTGGCCTTATGGTGGCGAGATTGACATTCTCGAAGGTGTGAATGCGTTTACGGAGAACCAAGTCTCGCTCCACACCGGATCGGGCTGTACCATGCCGAGCAACATCAACGATAACATGATTGGCAAGCTCACGACCGGAAGCTTTGACAGCTACGACTGCGCGTCGTATGACACTTCCAACCAGGGTTGCGGTGTGCGTGACGGCACGAGCGACAACTCGTATGGAGCGGATTTTAACAGCGTCAACGGCGGTGTTTATGCTAGTGAGGCTCCTTTTCGTTTCCGTTTCGTCTTCCTGCTTTCCTCGTGCCAGAAGGACTTGACGATCGAGTCCTGGTCGTCCGGGTTATGCAGAGTTCGATGGTCGTTGTTTCCAGGGGCTGCGCTGACGACGCTTTAGTGATGTGGGCCAAGAACGGCATCACAGTGTGGTTCTTCGCTCGCTCGTCCATCCCAGACGACATCACCAACGAAGAGCCGGACCCCGATTCGTGGGGAACGCCCATGGCGCGCTTCCCGTCGGACGACTGTAGCCCCTACGAATTCTTCTACGACCACTACAACATCTTCGACACGACATTGTGTGGTGACTGGGCTGGCGCTGACTCGGTCTGGAACTACGCGGGATATGCGGGGCAGGACCAGTCTTGTGCCTCCATCACGGGATACAGCACTTGTTCGGACTACGTGCTCAATAGCGGAAGCTCGTTTAGCGAGGCTTACTGGGATGTCAGTCTCGCCCCTCACCCTCGCACAACGCCTCCACCTCCCTTGTACTCTACATTCTCCTCATCCCACCTGCTACACAACAACGGTCAGCCAGATCCATGCTGACATGATCCTAACAGGTTACATACGTCAAGTACTTCAACTCGACGACCCTGGTCTAATCTCTTCATGAGCCATCGCAATAAAGCTTCGGATCTTTTCGCTATTTGAACCTCTTTCGAACATCTACGCTACCACTATTTCTTCGCCTTCGACTCGTGTAGCGCTCCCGCCTCTCCCTCCCCGCCTGTCTAGTATCCCGACTCCATGGTACTCCTCCCCTTCTCTACTCCGTCTCCGCCGTAGCCGTAACCTAGCTCGCGATCTCCTAGCTCAGCAACCTGGATACCGGATCAAGTTGGCCGCTGGTCGGCGGACTTGGTGTGGTATCTGGGTGGCGAGGTGGGAATCGTCGATATTTTGGTAGAAGTGATGCAATGGTTGTTTTTTGATTCCTGGTCGTGGAGGACGTGGTGTACGTTGGATCCTTAGCAGTCGTCGTATGGAGAATCAGTAGTATTATCTTGAGCTGTTCAGTAGGAGTCTCCTAAGATGTTGATTCTTTGATACTCGAGGAAGTGCGCACGGATAGCGGAGATGAGCTGAACTCCGGCAGTCGGTGATTTTGCCTCGACGTCCAGTGCCACGGGCATTCAGTTGAGTGTGCTCAGTAGTGACGCCCTTTCAGTAGTCACTATCCATCGTCATGTTCAAGAAGTAAGCGCTTCATTCTCCATCTCGTTCCTCTCTCCTTCCCTTCGCACCATCTCCGACCCCTCACCACCTCTCCCATCCCTAGTACTCCTGGTCGTTCCCTGCTCCTCTCTACAGCCTCGGCAAGCCCGGGTCGTCCTGCTGATCGCGGCAGGTTCCACCCCAAGGAAGACGTGTCGTCCTCCACGTCGCTCAAGTCTTCAGTCCAGCGATCTATCCGCACAGCACTGCTGGAGCAGTACCCGCTGCTCTCGCGTCCGGTCCCATCGTCTTCTGGAACCACAGGAAACGACACGCTCCCGCCTGGAGGCAGCGCCGATACCGATGCACCCCCGCCAGACAAAGACGAGGTTGACGATGAGCTGAGGGAGGAGAACGTGTTGAAAGCAGGAGGGAAGGGGAGAGTGAAAGGCGGGAAGGGGAAAGGCGGGAAGGGGAAAGCAAAGGGGAAGGACAAGGAGGAAGTCGATGACGAAGCGGGTGACGGAGGAGCGGCAGCGGCAGGCGGGGCGGGCGGGGCAGGGGAAGGAGAGAGATTGGTGATTGATGAGATTTGGCCAAAGAAAGAGGCGCTGGGGTTGACAAAGTGGTCAGTCGGTGTTCTCTCTGCCTTTGCCCCGAGATTGCGTGTCTTGTGTGCAGTCGCCGTCTCGTATCCCCTATCCCCTCCCATGGTCGTATCCCGTCGGCTGATCCCCGCAGCCACGACAGAATATCAATCTACACCATCCACTCGACGCCCATCTTCTTCAACCACTTTGACGGGCCGTTCGTCCCCACCCTCAAGCTGTTACATCAATGTGCGTCTTCAGGCGGCGGCGGACTCTAGACTCGTGTCGCGGGTACAAGGTAGCGCTCATCGTTTCCTAGGGCCAGGACTGTTGGAGCATGTTCAGATTGATCGAGGTGCCATCAAGTTTCTGCTTGCTGTGAGCGGCTCCACTATACTGCAGCACTTCATACATCAATATATCCCGCTACGGCCTACTCTTCTTCCCACTAACGACGGCGTGTCTTTATTCCTTGTCTCGTGTCTTTGTTCCGTCGCTCCTCGTCTGTTCCTTGCCTTCTCTTCTCTTCTTTCCTTCTCTTCTTCTTCTCTTTTCTTCCTTCCTTTTTTTCTTTCCATCTCTTCTTCTTCTCTTCTCGTCTTTCCTTCTCTTCTTGCTTTCATCCTCGTCGTTCCTCTTTCCACCCCTTCTTCCTCATACCTGACTCGCCAGGGCGCAAACATGATGGCCCCGGGCTTCCTCTCACCCGGCGGTCGCCTGCCCGATGGCCTAGCAAAGGACCAGCTCGTCGCCATCCACGCAGAAGGCAAGGAGCACGCTTGTGGGATCGGCAAGATGTGCGCCAGTAGTGCCGAGATCCGTCAGGCAGGCAAAGGCGTGGCGGTCGAGGTTGTGACTTGGATCGGGTGAGTCGGCACCCACGCCCCGTACCCTTCTTCGATTGAGACTGAGTGAATAGGGACGATTTATGGAAGGTCGACTCGATTGGTCTGTAGCCCGACGGTGAGCGCTGGACGTCCAACCTGTTCCTGTACATTTGCACGTATCCACGTGCTGTCATGCATGTCTGGATCCATTGCAATGGAGCGCTGGCATCAGCTGCCGACACCTGTCCATCCTAGTCCCGTGCATGCTCGTCAGAGGCGCTACTAGTGGACAATATCTCTACGCCACCGTTCTCTCCACGCGTGGAAATGATGGACCCTTTTTAAGCTCGCGACGCGTTTTGACCCCGCCCTCTCCCCCCCAGTCCAAAAGCCACGCCACCGAGCTCTTGCTCCCATTCCACACAGTCTGTTGTTTCAGCTGAAAGGATTCGCCTCTTGTCAGACTGCGTACTGCGATCCATGTCGACGAGGTGACTGGAGGTGTCTGTGCAGCTGTAGACAACGCAGATCGTCGACGGCGTCCAGAGCGTCCGAACTAGCAAGTCACCCAGGATCGCAGGTCGGGCGGAGCGTGGTTGCCTGGTTGGGCCGATAAGACTGGATTAGTCCGAGCGTTGGTTGGTTTCGGCACATCCTGTGCGCTCGACGGCGAAGATCTGGTTTCTCAGCGACGGCCTTTACTCGACCACATCGACTCATGGCTTGATTCTCCACGCCGTGCCTACGTATCCCTCACCGCCCATTACCACATTCTTCTCGCCATTCCGAGGCTTGCTCACACCAGGCGCTGCCGACAGAGAAGCAAGTACTAAACTAGCGCCGTCTCCTCTTTCCCTCCACCTCGGCTGTCTCCCGCCATGTCGGTATCGTCCTCCCGGCCATTCGCGGCGCCGGCCTACCCGTCGTCGCCGGCACCGACCACCGCCTCGTCTCTCAATTACTCGCAGTACGGTTCTGGGTCGTTCACGTCCCCTGGTCCGGGCCCACGACCCATTCCCAACCTCGCGGGCCGACCGGGAATGCAGCAGAACGGGCCGTCTCAGCGCTCTGTCACTAGCGTGGCCAGTGGTGCCGGAGGAGGCGGAGGAAGCGGGGGTCTACGCCCGCCAGCCGGCAGCGCCGAGCGGAAGCACGAGACGAGAGAGGTTGCGCGGATGCACTTTATGGCTTTGAGGGATTTCCTCGCCTCGTGGTTGGATAATGGTTAGTCCACTGGCGTCATCGGAAAGCGGCAGGGAACGAGACACATGGAGGGGAGGGAGACACATGGGGGGAGAAGAGACACATGGAGGGAAACCGAAACATGGAGAAGAGTGTCTGCTGACTTTGGGCAGAATCTCCGTCGTCCCGAGCCTCGGCGAGGCTGAAGCTTACAAAGCTCACAAAGCTGCAATTCCAAGAACTATCAACAGACGTATACGATGAGCTCATGCGTCGGCAGCATGCGAAGAGCGGCGGCGCGGATAGTGAGTCTTTGTCTACTTCGAGCGAGAGCGAGAGCGGCGGACGAGGCGGGAGGTGGACGCTGGAGGCAGGCCGTGGGCTGACCTGACAGTGCCGTTCCTCCCTGTACGCGAGGACTTTCACCCCAAGCGGAACCAGGCGCGGCAGAAGCTCGCGACGCTGCTCAAGAGCCGATTCAAGGATCTCGCCAGCGACGTATTCTACGAGCTCCGGCGGCGGTATCCAGAATTTGAAGACGGAGAGGTGGGTTCGGCCACGCCGTCCTTCTCCATGGCGTATGTACCTGACTGACTCTTACCTAGCGACGGCCCGACTCGAACTACGACGAACCACCGCCTGCACCGGGGCCTCGCCGGCCGAGCCTGACCCAGCAACCTTCAAATCCCGGCATAGCCCGGCTCAACTCTTCGACCTCGCTACACCAACGACAGCAGTCCAACATATCTGCAGGCTCCTCGGCCAGCGGGCACCGCCCCCGGCCGAGCAGGGGAAATAGCAACGCGCAGGAGATGCTGGTCGAGCCGCGTCAGGCTGCGACTAGCGACGTGGTCATTCCCAACAAGTCGCGGATGCGCGAGGAGGACATCGAGGTGCCGTATGCACGTGACAGCCAGGTCATTGAGCAGCGGTCATCGCTCGCCAGCAGCTTTGAGCGACGCGACAGCCGCTCGAGCCTCAAAACCCCGCGGGACAGGGATATGGGTTTGCTGTCACCGCAGACCGATGACGGTAGGGAACCTCGAGACGGAAGAGAGTACTACGAACGCCTCTCCCTGTCAAGCAACCTCACCAACAAGTCGAAAGCGTTGCAAAATATCGCAGGGTCGGGCGCAGGGCCGGGATGGGACGAGGAGCGGGAACAGAAGATACGTGCAGAGTACGAGTTCCGCATAGCAGGCTTAGAGCGGCGGGCGCAAGTAGTCGAGAGCGAGAGGGACGAGGCACGGCGCAGTGAGGGTGCCCAGCGCGAACTCAGGCGGGAGTGGGAGGACGAGGTGCGCGGGCTGAAGGAGCGAGCAGGACAACATGCGTCAAACTTGAGGAGTGTGCAGCATGAGCTGGATCTAGCGAGGGACGCAGCGGAGACCGCAAGGAAGCACGCGGAGGAGACTGCAAGGCAGGCCGAGGAGGAGATCAGACACTGGCGGGAACAGTGCGATCGGCTTGAGGATGAGGTGCAGAAACTGGGTCCAGAAACGAAGCAAGACGATGTGAGTCATTTCCACCCCTCGACCTCTATCCTTCTGCAGGTGCTGACTTTCACAGTCGGAAATGGTCGGCGAGCTCAAAGACGAGGTCCGCAGTTTACTAGACGAGATCAATGCGCTCTCAATGCGGAACGACCAGCTCCTAGCGGAACGTGATAGGGACAAAGAGGAGTTGGTCGAGATCGAGACAAAGATGGGCGAGTACAAGCGCAAATATGACGCTGTCCGGATAGAGCTGCGTAATCTTAAAGGTATGTGTGTGCTTTGATGTGACTGACGGCAGCTACCTCGACCATGTTTGTGTCAAGACCCCTCACCGACGACCACCTTCCTGCATCTGCCGATGGCAACATCGCCGACGTCAATGTGTCCTCTTTCCAAGCTGCTATTGACGGCTTGCTCACTACCGCTCGGTCATCTGCGCCCTCTGGAGTGCTGCCTGCGATGAAGGCGATTGTCGAAGCCGTGACCGAGATTGGTGAAGATGTCAAGTCTTTTGAAGCTCATCCAAATCTCGATGTCGATGTTTCGCGCCTCGAATCTCTGAAACACGAATCAACGGCCCGGCTCAACAACCTCATGCAAGCCGCCAGAAAGCATGCGATGGCGTCGGGTCTTTCACCTGTCAGCTTGATCGACGGTGCCGCTGGACACCTCAGTGCCAATGTTGTCGAGATCATCAAGCTGCTCAAGATTCGGCGGAGCGAGAAATTGAAGGAGGTGAGAAGTTCCCGAAGTAATCTCAGTATCAGGGACATGGTCTCACGCGGTGATGGGGCGGGAAGGGCCAATGGGTCGTTTAGCCGCGAGCACGGCGAGAGGGAAGCAGAGGAGCAACAGAACTCTCCTCAGGGCAAGGCGTCATACCCCATCTCTCCTGCCTCGAACGCCCCTGTCTCGGCAGCAACGAATGGCTCGATGCCATTTTCAGCGAGATCTCTCCCTGTACCCGCCGCGCCTTCTCCAGCACGGTCACAACCCCCGCTCAGCGCCCCCTCGTCGGCACGCCAATCACCCGCCTTACCTGTGATGGCCCGAAACCGCTCAAACTCGAGCCAGAATCAGACTTTGAACGTGAACGTACACCCGAACCTGACTCCAAACATGAATGTAAACCCGAACTCGCTCGAGTCGGTCCCACCAATGCGCATCAACTCGTACCAATCTGTAGCGTCGTCCGGGCAGAAGTCCGACTCGTTCGACCTGGAGCGCAACGCCAGCGTGGCGTCGTATACCAACTCGAATTCAAACAGCTCGCGAACCGTTGCGCAGCCGACACACGATCGGCGATCTGTGGAGTCTACTTTGGAGCCTACGAGCGGTAGGAGTGCTGTGGCTCCTGCGACTGCTGCTGGGTTTGACATGGCGGAGAGGGACAATCAACATGGTCGAAATGATCGTGACGATCAGGATACGCAGAATGAAGAGCGGGGTGGAACCGAGCAGGAGTGGGAGGAGCTAAAAGTGAGTATGACTGCCACTCACATCGAGCGTCTGCTGATATTCGTAGCCATACCTGAACAATCAGTCTTCCCTCCTGGTCAACTCGATCCAAAACCTCCTCGCAGCGATCCGGACAGGCGGTCAAACGCCCGCACTAAACGAACATCTCTCAGAAGTGATCGCAATCGCGTCATCCATCGTCGCGGTGGCGTCTAATAGTCTTCCCGCGCCACTACGGCCCCAAGGCGACGTGCTGCTGCGCGAATTGGTGGCGAACACGAACAAGTTGAGCGAGGCGCAGGATAATGCCAAGGGCGTGTTTGAGAAAGCAACGAGGCAGGGCATTGCTAGTGCTAGTTTCGGGGTGGCCAAGGGGCTCAAGAGCTTGATGAAGCTTGGTCAGGAGTAGACTCCTGATCACGGACGTCGGCAGAAGGGCTCGCTGGGGTACGGAGTGTAGAGTAAAGTTGTTCGGACAGAGAAGGGTAAGGCCTTGTTAGGGTAAAGCGGGGCCTGCGTGGGATGGAAGTAGGAGGAAGAGGCACGTTGGTCATGGCAGCGACAGCGCCTCAGCACGGATGGTTTTGTGATCTGTTTTAGGGATTGATACAAAGACGACTCGGAAGGCTCGTCATGCATCATTGATAGTATGGGATCTAGTGCTTGCCTCCTCGCACGTATCGATGAATGGGGGCTCGGAGGGCTGAGTATGCCATCGAGGCTCGACGCACAGCCGTTTTGTAGGGTAGGCGTTCGTAGAGGGGCACGCTGGGAAGGCGGGCTGTTGTCGACATGACGTGCCGCCTCACCATCCTCTCAAGCCTTCGTAACAGCATCACTTCCGACGCGAGACGAGCATGTACATATGAATGTACACCATCTGACGGTAACGCTCATGGCGACTTCAGGGAACGTAGCCACTTGTCGGTCCTACTTCATCGACATGTGACGTCTGAACGAGTAACGAATAGCCAAACGTGTCACTCATGGTTCCTCTCGGAACCGATTGGTACAAGGTGATGAACGTATCTATCATCTTCCCCATCTAACTAGCTACCACTAGACCCAAGCCAAGTCCTCGCGTCTTTCACCACCACCTATCGGGCTTTGGGAGGCCGGTATACACAGGTTTCCACGCCATCTTCACCCCGGTGGGTTTGTGTGCACAGATGGGGAGCTTTCGTGCTTGTGGCCGCAGCTGTAAGGTTCTCCTCTCGCAGAAACTCTGTCAAGCAAATGACTGATACCGGTGCCACTCGGTCCCCTATGTACCATTTTGTGTTCGTGCCTGTGCTGGAAACACGACCATTTGGAATAGCGGGATCAGGGTGACTCCGGGCGTGGGTACTCAGGCAGGACTGGCAGACATAGACGGCTTCCGAGAGGTTGACGGTCCCCTCCCACTTCCAGTGGTACACGGCCCAGGTGGCGTTTCCGACCAAACAACCCGGGGCCTTCACTGAGCATGTCACTCGCATGCAGCGCGTTTGGCCTGTCAAGAAATGGGGGAGTCCGCTCCGGAGCTGGAGCTCCGACATGCGAGAGCGCGCTGTCGGGTTGGTACGCAGGACTGTGGCGAGATTTCCCCCAGTTGGCATTTGTTGGCGGTGCCGAGCGAGGGGATTCGCGTTCGAACTCGTCATTGCATTCATGTGAGCAGTGCGGCTGTGAGGTCGGGAGCGCACTGCCATGCTGGTTTCAGTTTCAGGCTGGACGCTTGGTGGCCTAGGTGAAGGAAACGGCCGGTAAGGAGGCTCCGAACACTCTGGCTGTTCGTTGCTCCCCATTTGTCCTTCGCTGCCCATCTGTCCTGAGCTGCGCATCTGTTCCCCTGTATACGTTATGGCTTGCTGATGCGGAGTCAGTGCTCCATCCGACCAGGCTGTTTCCAGTGGACCAGGACCCGGGTCACTGGCAACAGCGCTTTCGCCACTCTGGCCAACTGCGAAATCTGCTGCGGCACCTCGTTGCTCCGTGGCTGGTGGATAGAGAAAATCTCCATACTGGCGGTAACTCGCACTGCCTCGATCCGAACTAGGAATCGCCCGGGGACAGAAGTTGGGGAAGAATGTCAAACTCCAAACCGGGTCATCTCTACGCTGACCCCAGGCGCTCTCGAAATCGGGGGGATCGTTTGGCTCCATGACAAAGGCGAACAAGACCTGAATGTCCAGTAGACGATTAATGAGAGATGTGAGAGTGAGTTGGTCGAGAAATGTAAGAGGCAAGATACAGTGACGGTGCCAAGTTATTGCCTCTGGTATGAAAATATGGGGGGAAGCCTTCTGATGGTAGACTCCTCCATGAGAAACAAGGAAGAAGAATAGCAAACGCGGGTCTTTCTCATCGGCATTCCGGAGAGGAATGCGCTGCAAACGAAAGGGTGATCTCCTTTGTGTAATCCAACGGTGATGGGGAGGACAAGGAGAAACCTCGTCTTCCGTGTACTCAAACACCTCGAACTGACGTATCTTGTTCTCAACATTCTTACACACGGCAGCGAACCGCTCACACACGGCAGCTACCCAGCACGCAAACAGTCTCATATACTGAAGATCTGAATGCCGCGAGAGGCGCTACTCCTTTCTGTGCAGGGTACACAAACAGTCAGTCCGTTGGACATACAGGAGTGCCCCGATTATGTTGCCCCGATTATGCTACAAACCGAGTCTTTCGAGATCATTCAGCCACATGGAAGCCACTAGTGGACAAGTCTCCGCATGCATGACGGAACTTCACATGAGCCTCCAGCGTCGCTTCGCTGCTAATCAACTGTCGGTTGATATCGTTCTTTCCTTACCTTCTTGGAAGCTAGGCAGCACTCCAAATCAGGATATATGGCGTCGCGGACGGTCGAGCTCACCAGGTGAAACGACACCGGTGTCTCGTAATCGTGGTAGCACAACCAGAGGACTTGCTCGCGGGTGCGAGCCGTTACCCAATACGCCGGCTTTGTGGTGCCGGGTCGAAGGCCGTCTTGAGTCGGTGTGACGTTTGCAGGACCACAGCTCTGACAGACTACTACAGAATCCTCGACCTTCTGGGTTAGTGCCGTAGACTGATAAACTCTGGTAGAGCCGCTGTTTGGCAACAAACAATTTGGAAGCCGTAGGTTGCATGAGAGATCCACTTCAAGCGGACGACGCCTGGAGGTCTCGAGGAGCCCACCCTCCTGTGTCCGACGAGCGATCTCGCCCCGGGTCCAGGGCAAAGCAGGAGGTATCCTTGCCGAGAGTGCGGCGTCCAAGTCTCCACTTGGATCAAAGATCGAGTTGATTCGCGAGGTAGAAGGACTCGCTTGTCCCATGGATGAGGTGGATTGGGAGAGGTTAGATCCGCCAGGACGAGCGTACGGTGTGGCACTTCCCCCTGGTCTTCGTGACCTCTGATGTGGTCGAAGCGACTCTGAGAGTTCGGAGGAGGATGCTTGCGAGGGCCAATTTGCACGCCCAGTCTGTAAGCTCGCATGTGCTCCCCCCTGAGGCGGCCCGCTTGTAAACGCAGAGCTATGGGCCCCTGAAAACGAAGGACTGGCATACTGACCTGTCCTAGTCGCGTTGAACGACCCAGCTTCATAATATCTGTCTCCTTCAGTGGGTTGGTTCCAGTTCACCTGCCTCGCTTGAGAACCAACGGACGAGGAATGACTCCTGCCATGAGGGACGGAATGCTGGTGGAAGACACCTTGGACGGAAACACCCTGTGGAACCGCAGGATGTTGATCGAAGGCCCCTTGCGCGTAGTGATGCCAGCTTCCACGACGGGTGGCAAGGAACGGTTGCTGATTGTGTGAGTATGTACCGGTCCCAAAAGGGGGTTGGTCTACCGAATGCTGTGCCTCTTGCATGGGAGCCAAGTCATTGTTGAACGTGGCAGTTGAGTAATTCTGACCATAGTAGTTAAACTCACTGTGTTCTGGGGCCGCTGAATCATGAGTGCTCGGATCTCCGGTCTGCATGGCCAGCTGGTTCGTTTCTGGAATGAGTTGTTCATAGTAATACTGAGCCCCAGGGGACCCACTCAATGGGTAGGCCGCTCTCGACGAGTATTGTTGGTTATCTGTTGGAAAGGACATCAGAGTGAGTCAAACTTGCGCTGGAGGTCAGATAATCAGGATCGTCGTGAAGAGTCTGAAGAGTCGAAATCAGAGATCGGCTTTTATCCAGTAGCGGAGTTTTTGGCACGTCTGTTGGCCTTCCAATTCGAGTTGCACAGTGTTGATCCATTGTAGCACGGAACGTCAGCTACACCAAAGGATGATGATTATGACGCGTGTGAGGACTTGGCACCTCTTCGTCCGTCTTGTCTTGGGCCTCAGCAATCCAAGGAGTTCTGCCTGGGAGGGCAGGGAGAGACTGCCTATCAGTCTACAAAACTCCGTCCCCTTCAATCCTGTCCTTCCATATCCTTATCCTACTGTTCTGTCCCATCCCCCATCAGTCATCCTTGTGTCCATTGCGGGTGTGGGTTGGTGGGAGCGATGTTCGGACGGTACCGTATGCTTGATCGAGGTAGAAATACAATGGAGAGGGAGATCTTCCTCAGCCGGAGCCTTCATACCTCGTTGCCACCAATCCTTTGTCTCCACCTACTGCACGAAGCTACGGAGATTTCTTTCAATGCTTCTCTATCTCTGAAGTCTTCTTGTCGGTCGAGAACAATAGAAGGCTCGCTGTTTGTCGTATACCTCTGCTTGGCCAAAATATGCTTTGCCATCTTGCTGGAGCTGCGTGAAGACTATGCTTCATTATGATCGGCGTGTTGCAGCATTGGAACGGATGAGCTAGGGCAACTGAACGCTTGAATCATAGGGCAGCTGTACGCTTGAGTCATAATGCGCAGCTTCATTTGACAGCCGGTGACTTCGTTAACTGACCTGGTCAGAGACAAGGCGGCCCCCGCTAGAGCTACAGAGTCTACATGCGTGATCAAGAAAATTCGCCACTATGTCGATTGGCCTACAATCAGCAGCATGTCGCCTGAGGAATTGGACTCGGGGTTATGAAGCACTTTGCAGCTTCAGTGAAAGGAACCGCACGGACAGGCCTGTGGTGCCCAGGAATTATTTAATTCAGAGGTCATGCATGCACCTTCGTTCTGGGAGACCGTCCGATTTTCCATGAAAGACCCTCCACCAAAGATGCATTCTTGGGCTAATGCATAGAACATATAACGCCTCAGTTAGCCCAAAGGGTCAGATCTCCATTTGCCGACGGACACGGCTCCCTCTCATCAGATGCTGCATACCATCCGTAGGTTGGATCCAGCGCAGCTCGTGTTTCAACAGACTGAGGAATTGTGAGATTCATCCCATCGGTCATCCCTTGATATTGATAATTTGAAAGCTGGATAGCTCTCTGGTCTTGGCTTTCCGGTTGATAATTGGAAAGGTCCCGTCCCTTCCCTTTGGCAGGCGGATAGGGCATCGTCCTTGGACGAGGCCGTTGAGAGCGTGTAGGACCGGTAACAGCTCCGCTGGTACTTCCTCGGCTCTTGGAGGTCCTGGAAGTTTCAGTGTGTGTATGTCCCTTGAGGTCATGTGGTCCGCATTGCATGAACAAGTATGGATACTTGACAGACACTTGACTGAGGGCAGATTTGACTGCACTCCCGAGTTCTTCGACTCCGGTCGCTCCACTATTTACAGCAGCCGAAGCCGCGGGATCCGGATGATACCACGTCCGCCGATAATCTTGTTTAAAATTCGAGGAAAACGGCCCCGTGCGGCCTACACTCTCTGTCGGGTGGAGAAGGTAGGAATTGGTCTCTGCAGGGATGTCCCGGAAATTGACAGGTCCAAGGTCTTGCTTGGGGCCGTTCAGACCCGTTTGCAGCCCAGTGGCCGGACTCGTCTGTGGGTCTGTAGTAAGCGGTGAGAAGGCATTCGACGGGCCGCCGCTGAGCTGCGGTACCGGCGGACGGTAGCCGTGTCCATTCTCCAGGAACGCTGAGGCCAGAGTCTGACTCGCGGTGAGATTCTCTGAAATGGGCGCCCCAGTTGCTGGAGGAGAACGCCTAGTAGAGTCCTTGTTAGAGTCCTTGTTCGTGCCTTCCTGGATGAACAGAAAGAGAGATGGCGCGTGTGTCCAAGCAAGCCGCCGATGGCGGCGACTGCGTCCACTCGGACCGCTCGTAGTTCGCATCGCTGAGCTGTATTCCTGGATACCGCAGGAGTTCTTGGAAAATGGACGTCCGAGATCGACCCTCTTATATGTAAACGTCTAGTGGGGATTTAGCACTGAAGAGGCAGTGGTACAGTAGTTTGCCTCGACGGGATATCTGGCCGCCTTATGTAGGAATGAAGCTTCTCATCAATGAATGGACCTGTCTTCTCTAGTGGCCTCATAGTTTGTGAGGCCACTTCTCGGGCGGGAAGCCTACCACAAAAGAGGGCGCTAGCTTTGCTTACAAATCTTTCCCGTGCATGGATGACAGTCGAGAAAAGAAGACTGCACTTGAAACCGCTCATTAATCCCTGGCCGGCCCAGAGATGCTCTCTCTGACTATGACAACTTGCAGCCTATGCCCGGCCGCCGTCACAGCCTGGATCTAGTGCATTACACCCCGGGCTTTTCCTCGTTGTACGGAGAGTCTCCGGTGTTTCAACTAGATTCTGGGTTCTCAAGCTATACCACCGGACAGCAGGTTGAAAGAAGGACAGCCGGCTCGGTTGCTACGGGAGCCTACCGCTCGGAGAGGACTTTGCCTCTCTGAAAGGTAAAGATTGCAGAGAGTCACACTCTGTCGCTGCTGACAGCCTTCGTCAAGTGGTCATGTAGCCTCCTCCAGTGCAGTACAGGCATGGTGGCGTCAGTCCTTGAGGGGTGCTTTGGGATGTGTGTAGAAAGAGCACCCTTCTCCCCGCTCTCCAATGGACTCCAATCAGCCAAGGCTGACTGACCTTCAGGGACCGATTCTCCGAAGGAATTCTCGGCAGCGATGTAGCGACAACCGGCGAAGGACTGACACAATGGAAATCATTCATACAGTATGTACATGGCCGCGGCCTTGAAGATTCCAACTACTGCTCGTCAATTTGATCTGTCATTGCTGGGCCCTCCGTCGCTTGTCAGCACAGCAGCATGCGACTTGGATCGAGCTGCTCTTGTCTGCAGAGCGTTTGCCAAGCCATTTTGGCTAAAGTACACCCTAGGGGTCGAGTCTGAACAATGGGCCCAAGCGCTAGAGCATCTGACCCCATACTTGGAATTGAGGGTCTGCAGCGCAAGGTGCGGTACTTCATCCGTATCGGGATCCTCTGATATCTGTTTCTCGTACTCGAACAGACATATCATCACCACTTCGGCCTGTGGCTCGTCAGGGGTTTTCCATATCCATGGTGCCGTCTTTCCCGCCTTGTAGGGCTTGCCGTTCAATGTTGTAGTGGGATTGCTCGGCTCGGCAGTCTGTGGCAGGCAGTACTGACATATGGTTACTTGCTTGTCGTTCAGTCTCCTGAGGATGATGCTTGATGCCTGAACCAATGTAGGCTTGGACAAGCGACATCCGTCAGAAGGCCGCTCACACTGGCGCAGCACCCTGACGAACTTCTTCGTCTCTATTAGTCCAAGGGAGACATCGGGTCCTTGGATTCGGGCGAGAGCCGCTATTAAGCGGGAGCTGCCCATGGTGGTGATACTAACATCTGTGGCGCACGGCAATGCCGCCTCCCGATCACGTCTGAAGACCTTTCTGACGCGTGGCGTGTGGCTTGGGGACTCATCTGTAAGGGATGTAGACTCTGCCTGGAGCGACAATGAGTCTGAACCCATGCGGTCCGTCGGTGCTTCGTCAACTCGACTGCGCTTTCGCTGATTTGAGACAGACACCTTAGCAGTCTTCTTGCCCTCGCCCTGAGGGGATTGGCCAGAAGTGGAAACCCCCAACGATGGGCCCACGGATCCAGAACCCTCCTTGGTAATGACCCCAGCAGATTCTATCGTTCTGTCTGTTCCCAGGTCTACCATCTGCTGCCTATTATTGAACCAGGCAAGCTCTCCCAACTCACCCGGGGTCTCAGAGCCGTTCACCAAGCTATCAGAAGTCGTATTTGGCCCGGTACGGTTACCATCTGACAAACGGCTACTGCCTGAGCAATCCCTCATGAACGGTCCGTCGAAATAGTCCGATTGTGGCAGGGGTTCACTGCCACATTGGATTGACAAGAGCCCACTGAGCGTGTCGGAGCCGTCGCGAGCCATTCTCAACAAATCATTCACCAAATCGACCTCATTGTAAGACACTAGATTGTTGTTTTGAGGTGTCAGGGGGAATGATAAGAGCTCTTGAGTGATTTGCTCTTCGGAGTGTGAGTCTAGTCGACCCTCCGCTCCATCCAGGTGTCGGAAAATCTCATGTCCCCATAGGGCCGCTGACTTCTCTTCAATATCCGGTTGCCTGTAACCAGGCATAGAGTCGACATGTTGGGAGAGTCTTTGAAACTCGCCGGAAAGTACATTGAAATCGACACCTGGCAAGAATTCGCCACCAGGAATGTCATGTAATTTGTTGGCTGATTGTGGAAAGTCCACCCTCTCCGGCCAATCCAGGGGCCCATGAAGGGGGGTATATGGAGCGGGCCCTATCAAGTGGTTCCGTGACTGCGTGGGTAGCCTCTGGACTGCAGAGGATTCTGGCTCTCCAAAGTTGGGGTAAACTTCACCGTACACATTCGACATCCCAAGGAAGTCGAGCGGAAATTCTGTCCACTCCGTCCCGGGTGGGGCGTCGCTTCTGGAAATTGCGGACTCAGGAAAGTCGGACATCTTGTGAGCTGTCTCTGCTTTAGGTGATGAAGGGCATAGAGGGGAGGGGTTTTATGTAAAGCATTGTTCGGTGACTGACGCCTCGGTGAGAAGTCTCTTACAAGAGCTGTTGCCGGGACAGTCAGCATTTGTCTACGACCCATCCAAACCAGGAACCTGGGATGGCCTCTAATTCCTCAAGGCGGTGCCGTTTCCAGGTCCTTCTGGGCCCTATTTAGGGCGCCAGTGCTTCCATCCGTTGTGATACGAATGCGACTGCGGCCTGTCAAACCTCCGCCTTCTAAGAACCAAGGTCACTAGTAAGTAGCTTGGCGAACAAGAGATTCAAATGCCTTCTGCACGTCATTGCTCACTCATCGGGGCAAATTGTACCCTTTATTGCACTTGCATCATGAGAAGCGTTAATGACCTGAGCTGGTGGGTCTTGGCGATCCCGTAAGCATATTGAGCACGCCATGCTCTCCGAGGCTTCGCATTTCACCAGCGCCAACCTGGCTGGAGCAGTGCGGCGGGTGTTTGTGAATTTCATGGCCTTGCTGTCAACTTCCGCCAGGCGGGACGTGAACACGGGCATCTGATGGCGAATTGATCTCTCTCTCCTTCCTCTTGCAATGGTAAGAAACAATGTACTCTCCCGTATGGTTCCGAGACATGACCAGAGAGCGCCTGGAGCCAGAGACTCCCAGCTTCCATCCGGATCTCCGCTGTCAGTACAATCGAGGGACTCATGACAGCGGCAGCAAACGTGTGGACGATAATAAGATAATACAGGCTGCATGTCCTAACGGTGAACAATGGCGTCCAAGGCAATCACGGCCGTGGTTCTCGGGGCACTGGGACTATCAGCAACACGGTCGAAATCATTGCAGACAGACACTCACTTGACCAGCTGACGCTGAGGATGAGCGAGTCGTAGCCTGCCTGAATCAGTCTAATTCTCCCTAGTCGGGGACCCAAGTTTGAAAACGCACCGAATCCATTCATCTTCTGCATCGCCTTTTCCGCATCCTGTTTCCGCTCGAATGACACAAAGCCCAATCCTCTGCTTTCCCGCGTCTCGCGATCTCTGACCACATTTGCGCGCATGACCCGGCCAAAAGGACTGAACAACGCCTCGAGGTCTTCGTCTTCCGCGTCATACGACAGCGAAGTAATCCTGAGCGTGGGGTATTCGTCTCGGGGCCGATACATGCTCTCGCCCGCGCCGCCGCCTCGTGGGCCCCTGCAGAAATTAGACTGTTTCAGACATGGGGAAAGACGTGAACGTACGGTGGCACGTATTTGCCCCCTGCTCCACCCATCCCCTTCGCTTGCAGACCACCCGCCTTGTCCAAGCCCTGCTCCTCATCCATTCCCTCGGCATCCACGCTGTCAATCGCCGCTAGCTGATCTTTGAAAGGGCATTTCGCGGTATAGTGATTCCCCTTGCATTTCCGACAGAGCAGCGCTTTTCCTCCAGTTGCCTTCGCCGTAGCATCCTCTTTCTGCTCTACCTCCACAGCCTGTAACAATCAGTATGATCCCGCCTTGCAGGTGGCATGTCTGACCTTGTTCGCAATGGCAGAGATTTTGAAATACAAGTTTTCGCCAACGATAGTGGTCGTGCGGTCAGGTCCTGAAGGCTTGCCCTTGTCCAAGCCGAACCTTGAATACTTCAGCAGATGCTTCATCATAGGAGTGTGTGGTGGCTCACTTGGGGAGGTGTTTTCGCTCCGCGACGGTATGGGAGACGAGCTGACTCTGTAATCTCCGACGAACGCGCCGAGTGACCTGATAGACTCAGCGGGATTCTATATCTCCAGCTCGCAAGATCTCACCTTGACTTTCTGGTCATGCTCATTCAATTTCCAGCTCACAATGGTTGTGATGCCATCGACGGTCGTCTCGGTTGTCGGAGGAAGCTCGTCTCCTGAATACATCAGCAAGAGGACAAGCTAACCACAGTCTAGAGTGATTCACCAAGCTCCTCGTCGGCAGCCCAGTCTTCCTTTATTCTGTTATATCACTGCGTCAATACGTGTGCGCTTGATCCCTCATCTTTATGCTCACGTCTTCGTTGTGGACATTGTATGCTTGGGCACAGCTGGAATGAGACCTTGCTATAAAGACCAAAAAAAGTCAAGAATCGCTTTGCCAGGAATTGGTGGCGAAGGCGTCAATTGCCGCGGGAATTGCGCGTGTGGCGTGTGGCGTGTGTGACCTGGGCGTCTCAGCACCATTCATGTAGTTCGACGTAGTCGCAACAGCTTTGCATCGTCGGGGAAACCGACCAGCAACCAGAATCAGGAGCTACATTTCAAGGTGCAAGAAAAATCGCGTCAAAGCCATGGCCAGCCAAAGTACCGCCTGTGGGACTCATGGAACAGGCAGCTTGACGACGGTCGTCACGCAGTCAAAATCAGCCGTGACAGCTCGACAAAACTTAGCATGGAAGTGGGGCTGCATTCCACAATACTTCCAAAGACCAGGTTACATACTTACAATAGGTCCTGTGGGCCTGGGATCCGTGCAGTAGCTGCACTGCCGTTGCGAGAAGATGATCCCGGTACCGGTTGTGTTTGTGCGCGATGAAAGTACTGCCCCGCATTGAGTTTCTCCTGGTGTACGATGGTATTCCTCTGCAAGGCTTTCTTCATTTCGAACTCGCCGTATGCAGTGGCTGTCAGCAATTCCGACATCGTGTAGGCATTCCCCCTACGCAGGCCACCTTCCGTTCTCACGTCTCCAATGTACGGACAAAACAGCAGGACTTGCTGGTTCCTCACCGCCGCCCGGGACTGAATTGTGAATCTCCCACGACTATCTGGCGTAATGGTCGTCCCAGTCTTCTCCAGCATGTAGCTCTGGAGGCTCTTCAAGGAACAGACCACGGTACCCTTGGTCTTATCATGCCTCGTGAAGCACTCGAGCCACATGCTCTCATTACAGTCGGCAGCTGCGCATGTCACGGCGCGAGCGTGCTTCACCTGGAGAGGGCCAACGCGCTCTGAAACCGAGGGAGTAGAGTCCTGCTTCTCTGCTGCGGAAGAGGACTCTGAGTTGACTGTTGATAATTTTCTCTTTCTGGAAGTCTTGCTGGTATTTTGTGAATCACCGCTTTGGCGACGGGATTTCAATGTGATGGAATTAGATTGTGTATCAGGAGGCGGCGGTGACTTTCGCCCCAAGTAAACCACCTCGGGACTGGACGACCGGTGGCGTGTATCTCCATTGTCAGCCTCGGAGGATTGGCCAAGTTCAGAAGGCTTGGACTTGGTACCGGCGGGGTTGTCCATATCGGAAGGAGCGTGCTGGGTGTAATTGCTTCCTATCAGTGCAGGGGAGCGATCTAAAGGGGAGGAAGGATCCGGAACGGTTTCATCAATCATGGCGGTATGGGAGAACGAGATGTCTCCCGGCACGGCTGGCTGACTCCAAGGCTCTCTCCAGGAGGCATATTTGGTATTTTCAGCCGGTGCAATCCATGTTGGCTGGTTCCAGTGGACTCCCGACGAGCCAAGGTTGCCGATCAAGTAAGTGGCTGTTTTCGGAGCAGCACCATTCTGGGTGGTTGTGCTCTGGGTATGGCCAGGCCCACTAGGCCAGGAGCCAGCTTGATTGTCAACATTTGACGTCGGCATAGCAACGCTCTTTGCAGACGCGCAATAACCAACCCCAGAAAAACTAGGCTCGACGCCGGCACGGTACTCCGCGGTGGTATCGCAGATCTTGGGAAGATTAGTGCCCATTGGTGCGCTCCCACAGCCTCCGAATAGTTCCTGGTACATGGTATTCACATTGCTGAAGGTTCTCTCGGATGTATTTTCCGTCTCTGAATTGTATATCAGTTCTGGGCTCTCTGTCCTCTGCCCCGAGTTATGGGGAGACGGAGCTCGAGTTGGTATCCAGAAATCAGGCATCTGTAGGTGTCGGTGCGGGGGACAGTGATGGTTGTGTTAGTAATGCAAAGGGTTGCAACACAAGCAGCCTAGGAGGGATCCTCTTTTCAACCTGTCTGGTTGAGGTCTGGTGGGAGGCCGGAGGATCCTTCAGGCCTTCGAAACGCTGATAAGAGGTGATCCTAGACTTGCTGCTGTGGAGCGCCTTGGAAGGCGGACACTGAGGCTTCGCCTATCCTGAGTTCGCTTTGACCCATGCTTCCATTCTCGTACTACGACCAGCTTGAGCTGTCTCTCTGTTTGTGCGTCCGCTGTCGTTGGTGAGTTGGTGTCATTCGAAGCAGCGTGGCAGTCCACCAAATCCCAAATCGCCGCATTTGCCGAGCACTTCCGAGTGCTCTCGGTAGTGGCAAATCGAGAACATGAGCGCGCAACTCCATCATTCTACGATCTCATCAATCACTCAGATCATACTGAGTGCCACAGCCTTTCAGTTGCATGAATCAGTCCAACTAACCGTTCTGAATATGAGCTGTGCGTTCCTGGCCGGATTGCTAAGATCTTAAGCATAAGGCTTCAGCGTTGCGGCTCACTGGGAAGAGAACTCATGTATTTTCTGCATGCGATCAAAAGCACAACCACCATCCCTTCCTGGAGACTGACCACCAACCCAGGACCTAAGCTATACCGGTTCTGAGGTGGATCCGGCTCGAGTTCCGACGGCCGCTCCTCTGGAAGCGAGTCGTTTTGCTTCTCGATAGCATCCGAAAGTCTTGCCGAATTCGTCCTCGACTTCGTAGGTGGTTGCATTGATGGCGAACAGATGTCCATTGATATCTTCACCTGATCTGGTCTTCTTGCATTGTGTACACACTCCGACGACTTTGTGTTTCTGCACAGCCTTGACAACCGTCATCCGCGAGGTCCCCAACCTCCATGGGGTCTCGACATGTAACCGTCTCATACTCCCAACATCCACCTTGGTAAGCCGTTGCACGTCGTCCCAACAAGTGGCAAGTGAGGAACCAGTTAGTGGATATCCTCTGACCTTGTGTATTGGGACCCGAAATGTGCGCTGGCAAAGGCCTGTACTGGACCTGACGCGAACCAACGGCCCACCCTTTCGCCTGATGGAGAGTTGGACGTCCTCCAGGCGGAAGGGCCGTGGAGAAGTAGGCTTTGTCGCCATCGTTGATGAGGGAGGCGGGGTTGAGGGTGTGGATAATGAGGTTGCTGTGTATGACGTTGGATGCTCCCTGGGTAGACTGTCGGAAAAGATGCTCATCTGGGATCCACCTGTCTCGACGCCATCGGCACCAGATTGAATCGCGGTCCCTGAACTTCGGTGAATATCCTGAAAGACAGGAGCTGGGGATAGGCTACGGACTCCGGGTTGGATCTCTGTCGAGTAGTAAGCGTTCACACTGAGCCCTCTATCTTGCGTCGCAGCGGGTGAGATGTCATTCGAAGCTTTGCTATCCTGATACACAGGTTGTTGCTCGGTGGTAGTCGAAATATGTTGGACGTCACCTGTCTCCACCTCTGCGTCCAGAACATTGTTCAGCCTATAATTGCGCTTCAGCGTTCACTTAACCCCTTTCATATGTAGCGACCTCACCAATCGATGTATGAGTGGGAGCAATCGCCCGCTCCTAAGGAGCACATAGGGCTGTACTGTCCGGGGAACATGGAGGTACTGCTCATCATGCAACTGTGAAGAGCTCGGGATGTTGCCTCGAGCAATAACGAGAGCACAATACGGAGGGTCTGGGTGTTTTCGAGTCGTTTGTTAGAAGTTGGGTGCCCTTAAATAGTTGTATGGAGACCGTGCATAAAAAGGTAGACGCCTGAGGTGCAACGAGAGCGAGTGGAGGTGTAGGCCTTCGTAGAGGCTTCGTGCAATTGGCCTCGCGATGCTGAACTACGAGGATGTATCCCTACGTCATAGTAGGAAGACCCCAGGAAAACCTCTGTGAAAGGTGCATTCTTCCCAGCTCTTATTCACCCTCTGTACTTCCCAGCCACACGACGCGGACGTTGCCCCATGGAGTAATAGGAAGCGCACGGACTAGAGAATGGCACTCATGCGCTAGACTCGGTCAATCTGAGAAACCTCATGGCTCGTTCGAGGATAGATTCTGAAGGCTGTCTTCTGAATATGACATGGGTGCCGCTGAAGCTGAAGAAAGTCGAATTCACGGAACGATGTTGAACGGCGGGTTGTTTGGGTTGAGGCGTATATGTCGCCACCTGAAGATTCCACGAAGCAAGTGGCCTTCCTAGACATTTTGAACCTCGGCTCAAAGGTTGATGCAATGTCAGGGAGATGGGATGCTTTGCTCTGTGTACTGTCGTATCACGCCCGACCTTGTGCCCGAGAGTGGACGTGGCGAGCCCCAGTGAGTCAGCGCACGGACCACCTGGCAACATGTGGGGCAGAGGGTATCACGAATTCTTTGCTCACTTTGACTCCATTCCGGGGAATTCCTGGATCAGCCTTAGGGTAGGTGTGAGAAACCTGTATGGATCTGAGAACCGTTTTTGTAGAGTACAGTTGCAGGTTGAGGGTCCTCCTTATCTTGAATCTAGCCTATTTGGTTGAAAGTGGCAAGCGGACTCCAAACAGCATTGCATATCGCGATAATATCATGTCATAGACGTTTAACGTTCCATTACACAGACAGCATGATCTCATGGTGCTCCAATTCATTTTTGTCTGGTCATGATGCACAGGCGCACAAGTGTGAGGTCAGGAGGGCTGCTCGATTAGTCGGCGAATGTCAGTGGAGCGCCTCGGGCCGTGTGCGTCGTAGAGCAGACGAGCCTCCCAAGGTCCCAGCCGGGCAGTCTCACCTCATAAGAGTTTACTGTGAAAGCGAACAGATGGCCCACGGCATGGCCGTGCCAGTCAATCCCGTGTTTGCACCCAGAACATATTCCCACGATGTTTCGTTCACGAGATACACGTATCACTGTAGGTAAGGACGTATCAGATAGACGTCCGGTTCTTGTGATCTTGATGTCCTCCTCCATCTGCATGGCGAAATGCTCCCATGAACACACCCTCAAGGGAAACGAGGTGTGGCATCGTACATTTTGACTCTTGACCAGGAATTTCCGCTCGCAACTTTTCCAGCTGCACTTGATGGGGATACTGTGGATGTAATTCATGGCGGCGGCTAGTCTCCTGGAAGCCTGGTCATCCGAGAGGCTAGGTTCAATTGTGGAACCCTCTGCGTCAATCTCACTTTGTGCAATCTGACTCACAGGAGTGCCCGAAGACGTCGAGGGTAAAGAGTGTTCTTCATAGTGTGGAATCATGTGGGCGGCTTCATTGTTTTCCCACCCGGTCCAAGCACCGACCGCATTGTTGGAATCCCCCATGTTTCCCCCAGCCAAGGGGAGTCCCATATCACCCAGAGAGTCTCGCTCATTGCCTTGTAAGATAGACCCGGTTCCAGTCAGAGAACGGACTCCAAGCTGGCTCGTAGACGACATCGAAGGACTGGGAGCTCCCCGACGACCATGATGGTTTTGTTGCTCAATTCCCGTGTACAAGAAACTCAGCTCCCCAGAACTTGCAGGCTGGTGAGAGACTGTCTTCAGGGAAGGGGGCGTTTGCACACCGGCTCTCTGTTGCCTTTCTGGGCCGGCTGGCAGGGCGTCTCGGCCGGGAGGATTTTCGCCCCCCAACAACGTTCCTTCAGTCCAGGTGTACGGCCACGGTGGATGGTCCACAGCTTCGCTGATGAAGGCACGAGGTCCATGTTCATACAGAGACCCTCCCATTGGCTGTTGCATCACTTCTTGATAAGGCCCACCCAGGGGGACATCATTGAGCCGCTCAAGTGGCATTGCGGCGGACGAAGCCGTACCTCGCTGGAACGGGTTCTCGGTGGCAAACGTGTCTTCTCGATGAGGACTTGAGGCGTAGGAAACCTCATCGGCGGAGTGAAAGTTGCGGTCCCAGGGTGCTCGTAGCTCCTGGCCTTGCAAGATGTACTCCATGTTCCATTCCTCTGCTCCCGAAGTGTATTCCTGGTACATGATGCGGATACTTTCGCCTGGGGATCCGTTTGGACAACAGTCTTGGGGCTGCCCTTGCTGTCCGAAGTTTATTATAGTCTTCGGCTGAGAGTACGCATTCGGGAGCTTGAAGCCCGGGTGTCCCCCTCCCTATTCGATTTTGGTGCTTGTCAATTCAATCGACCGTCTGTTCCTTACATCGGGCTTCGTAATGTGTCATGCATAATGTGGAGCAAAAGCCAGTTGGGCTGTTTTCGGCAACACCGAGCGCTGCCTTCGCCGTGATTTCTGGCCTGCTTTCTTCCTCCGTCTCTCCATAGAGCACTAGGATGTACTTAGGCAACGTCCTTTCTTCACTACTCACTCACTCACAGCGGTGTTGACTAATTCCCGTTTGCCCGTCCTTGTCTTGCATGCATGGTCGTCCTTATTCCTCTCATTCTTCAAAGAGGAATCTGCGGTACTGCCGGCGACAAGAGCGTGAGCGGACTGTGATGAGATGGGAAAGGCATCGAGGAACACAGATTGTGGTCGGCTGATCACAACCTACAGTAGCTCAGATGCATCCCTCCTTAGCGCATGAACCAAGGAGCTTGACAGGTACTAAAGAATTTGACAGGTACTAGTCCTTCGACACACGCTACACTGCGTGCTTGAGACAACTGGGGTAGTCATTCATCCAGCGGGCAGCTGTCTCTGGATAGAGACTTCAGGCTTTATGGTCTGAACCGGTCGGCCACGATATCCCACGGGAGTGCGGTGTGGAGAAGAGCACGCGTCCAGAAGACTTTGCCGTAGGGCTTCCCTAGGGCAAAGAATGTTGCTCTTCTCAATGCGAGTTTCCAGTCACGGGGGAAGAGAGCTTCTGCCACACCCCAAAGTTGCCAACCGAGGCACTTGGTGCCAATTCGGCGTATAACAATCCGAGCCATACTTGCGTCTCCACGCTGAGTTGCGTATTCGAGGACCTCGAGGGGATGCCAGGCTGCCAGCTGGTGGAGGAGAAACATTATGGTGTCATGAAGGCAATCGAATCGTCTTGAGAGCTCGTAAAGCTGAAATGTTTGTTGCAGGGATAAAGACAGTTTCTGCGGTAGCGAGTCGTTGATCAGGCTGAGGAAGATGTTGACAACAGAAGACGAAGCTTCCAGAAACATCGGATAGGACACCGACCCTCTCCCTAACGAGAACTCGATGAGAAAGATTGGACTGGGTATGGATTCAGCTACCGAGTCTACGGGAGGATCCACAAACCTTGCCTTGCACAGGGCCTTACTAGGCGCTCCAAAGAGGACGTAATCGTTAGAGCATATTATCATCGGAGTAGTTTCCGCTGGAGGCGGGACTGCCAACGGTAAATTTGGGAATCGCGTATCTATCGAGCCGTTCTGATGCAGAACCATCACAAGTAGGGCTGCAAAGGGAGGAATACCCGTGTGAGTTTGGCGGATGGAGTGCCGGTCCCCTTGGGTAAGAGACAACACCCTGGGGTGTAAGCGTACGGGGGAGGATACGTGGATAGAGGGAGGGACAAAACGGTAACAGGAGGTTACTCGAGGGGAGAGAGGTCGCCGTTCTACGGATTTGGGTTGGCGGCGAGGTGCTGGATAAAGCTAGAGCGAGCAAGACTGGGGCTTCTTGTTTTACAGCACAAGTTTGAACTGTAAGATGAGACGGCTACAAGAAAGAGGTACTGGACAAGATGGGACGGATGTGATGAGAGGAAGGAAGAAACGGAAAGAAGGAAGAAACGGAAGGAAGAAAATGGGAATCAAATGCACCTGGACGGAAGGGAAAGAGAATATGCTTGGAATCTGTATGTCCAACTCAAACTTGTGATATGTTCCTTGCATTTACCTTGATCGTCCTACTAGCAGCATGCCTACAACGCTGGTGAGCCAATGACGGAAACCCGCTGCGATGAGACACGTCCACGCAATGTATGAGAGGTCGACCAGAGACGCGCACGGACCCCAAAGGGCTGGCGCCATAGGAAAGCCTCGCATACCTCACTGATGCTGTGTTTACACTGTTGGCCTATCTCTTCGACCTCACCTTCGCGCAATGCATGGGCACATCTTCCCGAACACATCTCCTCTGACGAAAATGGAGGCTCTTCCAGTTCTCGCCCTCACTCGCCGCGCTTTCCTCTGTTGCCTCGCTCGACGAGCATCTTTTGGATATAAGGCGCGATGGTATTACTGCTCGCGTCAGCAGCTGGCCACCAGAACGCTTCCAGTTTCGTGAGGTACGGCTTAACGATGCGAGACTGACTTCCAATTATCATAACACTGCTTACCGGTTCGGCCCTCTATGACACCCTCGAAGCTTGCACTTGAAGCACCCCGCTTCGTGGCGACCTTGAAGATGAGGACGAGCTCTTCCGACGTCCATGGTTTCCCAGGATTAGAATTTCGCTTCTTGCCAGGTGACGCGGTGCCCAGCGATGACGAGGATGTTAGTGCGTCGTCTAGGCCGGAGCTGCCTTTCGTCTTGTAAGGGGCTTTACTGGGAGAGGAGGTGACAAGCTTCGGAGCAGGCGGCATCTTCCTTCACCAGTCCCGCTGATGACTAGCAGCACACTCTGAAAATATGAGAGTGGATGCAAGGTATCATCAAGGTGAAACCCGAAGACACCAGGCCCTCGGTCGTCAACCTACCCAGGAAGGACCACGGGCGCCGTCGTCGTCGTCAAGCACCCCTGATTTGGAGCTCGTCCCTCTTCGGCATGCGGATTGAAGCTTGGACCGCCCCAAAGATGAAAGTTTGATGCTAAGCCTTCTTTCACCCTTTCCCTAGTAACCTTTTCAACCTGCATCCTGCCAATCTTTTCACCAGCGCAGAAGCTTCATATTCCATCTTGGACGGCGCGCATTGAGAGCGCCACTGGATACCCAGACATCTTCTCCACGCCTCATCAATCATGGAACCAACCCTCAAAGGCCCGACCACCCCGCGCTCCAAAAAGCCCTACTCTCGACCGACTTCCACCCTAAATTCACCGTCGGACACCAAGCCCCTGCTCATTTCGTCTCCTCTTCAAGGCCATATCTCTACCACGCCGACCAACAGTCCGGGAAAGAGCCGACCCTGGAACGCGGAGGAGCTCAAGGCATTGTTCAGGTTCGCTGTGAAGCACGGTGCGCCCGGCAGCGATAAGGCTTGGGAAGGGGTTGTCGAGGGGCGTAGTGGTTCGCAGTGTCGGAATGCTTGGAGGTGAGCTTCCAGCCCATGAGCATGAGTTAGAGAGACTGGGCTGATCAAACCAAGGCACAGACTCGTGAATCTCATCGAGAAGGCGCTCGAGGAAAAAGCTACTAGGGTCTGAAGTAGGGTCTATGGTCCTTGAAAATGGGCTGCTTAGTCATCGTTGGGTGAAGTACATAAGCGCAGCGAAGTCAAGTCCCAGGACTGCTGCCAGAACAGTCCGCAAAAGTAGCGCCGTGCTCCCTTGAATCCCAACATCACTGCTTCCGCTCCTGGCTGCGTCACTTCCTGGCTTTCGACTTTGGCGGTGCCTTCTTCTTTGGAACCTTGCTGAACTTGTCAATGCAGTAGGGGCAGTACCACGTTCCCTCGGGGGTCTTGTCGAGCCCAAGGCATGCCAAGTGAAACTACATCCATCAGCTCTTAATCCATCTTGGATGAGTTGAAGATGATCACGGACCCATTCGATCTCGCAGTCTTCGTTATCACAACCTATCATCTCGCCGTAGCTGACCGCCTGACAAGTGCAGTACAGCCTTTCGCCATCACCCCCCGATGGATCCTCGTGATCGAGCGGCACCTCGTCCGGCTGAGCGGCTGTCTTCTTGTTACTGTTCGTGCGTTTGGTGGGAGGTTTGACGTCATCTTCTGGCTCATCTTCGTCCTCGTCGTCCTCGTCGTCTTCTGCGCGGCTGCGCTTGGTACCCGCACGCACGCGACTCACTCGACCTGCAATCGTTAGCGTCAGGAACAGATGTCGTGAGACAAACGGCATACCCTGGCGAACTTCTCCATTGCCCTCGCGTGCATTTGACTCGGCGGACGGAGAGACACGCATCGCCTGACCGTTGCGGCGGTCCTCATCTTCTTCCTCACTGTCATCATCTGGCTTCTTATCCTTGGCCTGTTGTTTGGCCACCGCTGCCGCTCGCTGCCTATCCGTCATTGGCAGATTAGATTTGGGTGCTTGTCCATATCCTGAACCCGTTGATTCCGTGGGGGAAGGTGCGCGATTGTTAGTACTTCTACTTTATCAGCTCTAACATCGGCATGAGCGAGAAGAATGGGAGCTCACCGCTTCTTTTTCACCGGTGCCTTCTTCCGATCTCCACCGACGCTGGACACGTCGTCATCGTCTCGCCCTGCACCCAACTGCTGCACCCGAGACTTTTTCTTTTTGGTGGGAGTGGGATGTTCCCTGCCTTCCAGCCCTAATGCGCCACCTCCAGCGGTTCCCGAGTACCCCTTGCCAGTGAAAGGAGAATTATTCGCTCGCATCGCTCCACGTCGGGTATTGGATGTAGGCGGTATGTTGGCGAGAGTAAGAGACTGGGTGTACGGCGACAGCGGGCCCGCCTGAAGTAGGGTCGATGCAGTCAGAAGATTAGAAATATGCCGTTGGTGCGCCATGATCTGCAAGATTAGCTGGCAAGCATTTGGATTGCAGGGATGACTCACCCCGTCGCAAGCGCCGCCGGCTACACGGATCTTGTCATCACCACCGAGCTTGTATCGCGCCGCCTCCTCCGCGATCTCCTGCAGCAGCTGGAATCTTCGTTCGACGCCGATGGATGGATCCTGTACCCAGTTAATGAGTGTATTGAGCTTGACCTCGAGGTTCTGCAACGTTGCTGTGGGTGTCGGTCAGTAAGATGTCTCCGCAGTGAGAAGGGAGGGAGAAATCAAGCTAAGAGAGGAAGAGATAACTCACAGTACAACACAGCACCAAGCTCATTCAGATCACTGTGCACGCGTGTGAGCTCGGGGGGTATCTGGTCGAGCGTGTCCATGAAGTCCTGGATGATCAACAGGTCCTGCGCGTCGGACGAGCCCGGAGGCGGAGGAGAGGCGGAAGGTTGGTGGGCAACTGAAGCTTTTGGCGGCATGCTGCACAAGTCTTTTGGATCTCACAGATCGAGCTGTACCTCTGGCTCTACGGGTAAGAACAGTGCACCAACGTCGCCGAGGTGTTGTGTATCGAATGAACGGTACAAATAACAGAAAACGAGCCGGAGAGCTGGGGAAAGCCGGGGACGGCCACTACAAGGATCATGACGTGGCATTTCAATCCCGACTGTCTTTGATATCGCTGATCCTGCGCCATCGCGAAGTCGCGTTGCTGTTCTGTTGATCGACTAGGCTTTTGCGATGAGCGAATCATCCGGGTCACGTATCGGCAAGGCATGTGCCATCAATCCTGTTCTGGAATATCCACTGATCTGATATTACTCAGGCCGGAATCAGCTGGCCGGTGCAGGAACTCACCTCTGACCCCCTCTCAAAGTTCTTTGGGTCTGAGTCTGTGGGCTGATCAACCTACACTGCGGAGGTTGCGGCTCACGTACGGCAGAAGCTGACTTGGCACTACAATTGGAACAAGAACTGGGATGTCCTCCTGCCTCAAACTTCGCCTACACTGAAAATCGATGCGGAGTTTGTCCCGATGATGTGGGTGTCCTCTATTAGAGCTTCACTACCAGCTTGTTGCGTCGGCACTTATCCGGTCTGAGATTTGCGCCAGAGTACCTTCACAACGAGTATGAGCTGCAATCTGGATACAGTATGGTATTGGGATACAACGAGCCTGGTCGGTCCTCATGATAACACGATCAACTAATCGGAGGCAGATCATGACAACGCAGCGGTTGCTGTTCGGAAGAGCGCAGAAGAGGCGGCACGAGCGTTAGCATTCACCCCGGCATCTTGGATGACTGACCCTGAGCTGAAACTTTCTCAGGTGGCTTGGCGTGGCCAAACTTCGCGATTCCACGAGGATCAAGCTTGTGTCTCCCGCCGTTGCGTCGAGCCTCGACTGGCTGCAGGTCAGCCGCCGCTGGCCGTTGCTTTCAGCTGACCACGGCAGGATTTTCTGTCATCTTTACGTGGTGATGCAATGCCGGACTACATTGCTGTGCACGTCTATACGACTACATTTGAGCACTTCCGGGAGACGGTCGAGCGTTACTGGAACCTCTTTCGGTTACCGATCGTTCTGACGGAATTTGCAATGACCGTACATTGACCCCTCCTCAAGCGCTGACATTGCAGAGCTTTGACCCAAATGTCCCTCCTCCGGTCAATCAGCAGCAGGTCCACGACTTTATGGGTGCGGCCAAACACGTCGTCTCGTGGCGAGACTATCACTGATGACAAGTAGGTCGAACGACAAAGTGGCTCGATGAGACAGATTACATTGTGTGCGTTGCAGCTGGAAATGACTTCACCGCTCACACTCTCGGAATAGACGATACGCCTGGTTCGGCGCATTACGAAACCCATATCATCTACATGGTGTTCATCCGTTTAATCGACTCATGGATGAGCAGGGCCAGGTGACGCCACTGTCCGTTCTCTTTCACCATTACCATGAAAGGGTACATGATGACGTTTTACAGGGGACGACAGTATCTCCAAGGCGGACACGATTGAAGCGCCGCAGACTAAGCAGAATACAACGCTCCAGATCGAGACGACTGAAGTCTTACCGCGGGCCTTTCTAGGCGGTTGCTCAGCTCACAATCGTGCATGCGGCGGCTATACAATATGATACTTGATGAAGGGGTGAATATTCGACAGCCAAACTGGGGGTAAAGATCCGTTACCAGTCGACTGGGAGTAGATAAACAAACTTTCTCTAGTCAGATCGAGCTTTTCGATGAGCTTGTTCATTCAGTTGAGCGTACTGTCGCTTGGCAGAAGTGTAGCCTCCGCCTCGTGATCACTGGCTTGCCCGTCTTGTGTGTATCTTAACCCACGAAATCGTCTAGGTTGGTTATTGCGCCTACTAGTGTAAGGCTATGAAGCGAGCATCCAAAATAGCCGTCTTGGGTGCATAGCAACTTGTCGTCTATGGGACATAGCCGTGACTTTGCATGTGGACCATAGGTGCTGCACAGCATGCACATGGGATGCAAGCGGTGCGTACCTGCCATCTCACGCATCTGCTCAATTTCTGCCATGCTGAAATGCGAGTTTCCAGAGGACCGACGAGCGACAGACAGTTGCGCTTGCTCGTTGAAGTGTTGTATGCTGCAGACGCCCTTGATGTCTAGCGGTCGCGACGGATTTGGCAGGTCAGTCTGGCGAATCAAGATCCCCCGGCTGCAGCGATCCACTGAGCAAACCAACCGGACGTCTTCGGAGTCGCTAAGCCCAGCGGAAAGGGGCTCCCTAAAACGAGGCGCAGCAGAAAGGCGCGCTCTAAAACGACCGTTGTAATGTGATTTAGACGTGTACTGCGCCCTAAGAGTTTCCAGAACGGCAGCAGGCAAGGAGCCTGGAGTCGAAGGAATTTCTTCGGAAAGATCGCGTGTTGCCTCCGACTTGTGGTCGTAGCATTTAAATATTCCGTTCACTGTCAGAACTGGCGCTTGCCGCCGAAGCGGGATGAACTTTGAAACGGTTGCTGACGTCGTACCGCACAACATGCACATGCAAACGATGTTGTGCGACTTTGCCAGTTCCTCTGCTTTACTCTTCCCAGTTAGGCGCCCACCTTTGCCCACCCTGAGAGGTGCAGCGCCGGTTATGAGCTCGTTGAAGCACTTCAAGCTGCATACTGGACGAATCTTTTCGACAAGCTCCTGTATGTGTTTGGGGCTGAAGCTCGCCCAGGAGTTGATGTTCGTCAACGAGACGAATCTCTTGGAAGGACAGCCTGTGGCAGAGCAGCTGGCGAGAACGTCAACTAAACCACGTGGACGCCATGAGGGACCCTCAAGCAGGAGCACCCGATTATTTGTTGTCTGATTTGGAGAAGTGTCTGGGGGTGGCCCTTCATCGACATTGTGAAGCGTCACTGGGTCGTCCCTCGGCAAATCGTTTGAGCTGCCCGGATAGTTTGAGGTGGGAGAAGCCATGTTGCGAGGTTCACCTTCCTCGTCTCTCAAAGGCCGTTCTGACGCTGGCGTCCAACGCAGCGGAGATGACAAGTCTGCGACGCTCTGTTGGTTCATACTCCCCATTGAGCTGGATGGGGTAGGATACAGTTGTAGGTCGCGTTGTAGCTCGGAAAAGTTGGGATCCCACTGCCAGTCAGTATATTCCCTCTCCTCGGAGGAGAGCGACGCTCCGGCCGTTCCATGTAGATCGTTAGGCATTTGAGGTTCCGGTCTAGGAAGACCGACTTGCAAATGGGAATAATTGTCTCCCGCAACCAACGGATGGTTGAGCCACCAAGAATATGGGTGGTATAGGCTGTTCTGACCCTGACGCTCAGGCAGGAGCTGCTGAGGAGAATATTGCGAGCCAGATGGCTGGATGTTGACGTAGCCAAGAGGATCTGGTGCACTGTCATCCGCAAATTGGGCTGCCTCATTCTGCCCTCCGAATAATAGAGCTTGCAGATGTTCAGAATGCATGGGAGAAGAATGCGGTTCGCCTGTTTGATCGTCCTGCTGTAACCTGCGCTGGCGCGAATGCGCATAATTCGCCACTTCTTTGAAATTCAGCAATGCCGAATTTAGAGCGCTCCCTCCAGTAGCGAGTGAGCCGTCGTCTAGAACAGTGTTGGGTCTTGTAGTAATGGCAGGAGGCTCAAAATAACTGGCAGCGTTGCCGCTGTGTGAGGTGGATTCAACCTGATAATCTTCCGCAGTGCTTGCGTCTTGACTTGCGGCAAGACGGAGGGCCTCGATATCAGCCTTTGCCCAAGGGAATGGGTCCCAGTTGATGTTGTTAGCCGACTGGCTGTAGTTCATGGTGCTTGTAGGTGTCAAATAACTGGGGTGAGACTGTGCAAAAGACAGAAGCTTGACTAGGTATGAGAGGAGCATGACTTCGTTCATCCTACCGGCGGGGAGATGATGGGAAGGCAATGGTGGTCGACACCGCCGTTTCACCCGTCTGACTTTAAAGTGTCCTTTGTCCGAAAGTGTAGTCTCACAGTACAGGTATCATGGGGCTTGACTCTCACGACAGCTACCTGCAAAAAACTTCCAGTGTAAGAAGCCTTACCGTCACCTTTGTGCAGTGGTCGAAGGGGTGCCGATAGTCGCAACTGAAAGTCATCTGGAGCCCGGAAGTTCCGAGAGTTATAACCAAGTGGTACTGTCGCACGGACCACCGCTCTGGGTGGATGGCCGGACCTAAGGTCGTTGAAAACGAGGAAAACTATGGCCACCGACACTCTCTTTTGCATTTGTTCCGTGTTAACATTAGGAAGGAACAAAGTACTGACTTCGAAGTCGTTCAGGAAGATACAGACGTGCAAGCGTTACGACGTGGCCTCCAGCTTCCCGTTGCTCATATCGCCACGGAAGTATAGCCGAGCTACTCAGGCTCCCGCTTCGCCTGCACGTCCTCGGTGCCGCGAAACGCGGCATGCCGAGCGCATACCCAGGAGTTTTCAGTCAACTTCTTTGCCCCTGCACTGACATCGTTCCAACTGATAAGCCTCGTACTGGAATCTGGCTCACAATCACAACAACTCGCAATCGATTTGGTTCCGTCCTGGTTCGAACTCACGCGCCGAAATCCCAATAAGGATGCAGCTGGCAGCATTGTTACTGACACAGCTGAGGTCCCAGAGACATCAGAAGCACGAGTCACACCAAATGCTGCTGTAGATCCCTCAGGCGGACGGACGAGATTATTCATGGGTCCATGCAGCCGCTTTGCCTGTCCCTCCCCCAAGTGATCCCCGGTCCTGTTCCGGAGTCGGGACGAAGGGTGTTTCTGAAGACTCATGGCATCGCTTACAGTTTCCATTTTGAGGCCGCCGCTGTTGCTTCGAGCACGAAGCAAGTTGGCTTGCTGAGCTATCTGCTGATCGGTGCTGTGTTGAGCTGAAGTTCCCGTCCTCATGCCATTTGCGTGTCCTTGAGACAGGGACCATTGCGTATGCATGTTGCCGCCATCATCTTCGACTTTGACACGGCTGTGACTGGATCGTGAACTCTCTAAGCTAGCTTGGTGGGGCTGTTGGGTGCCGAGTCCCTTTGACGCTGACGTCCCTAAGGACGTGGGATACGGGTGAAATCGGTGCTGCGAGTGAGTTGCCGTGGATGTTCGTCGGTTGCGCTCGTTTGAAGGGGTGTTGAACGCTGAAGTAGAACCATTTGATTGTGAGGCCTCCATCTTTGTGAACGGTGGATCCTGTTCTCCACTAACGTAGCCGGACTGCTGCATTTGAGGCTTGATGTCGAGCTCGCTTCTTTGAACCTGCCTCGAGCTCTGGTGGTCATCTGCGACCGAAGTCTGGAATGGTGAGATCTGAGGCTTTACAGTCATTGCGTCTCGTTGCCGAAAGGATTCGCCTATCTGCGTTTCCGACGCTGGAGTTGTCGTTGTCCAGTCAGGAAGGACATACTGACCAGCCACTCCCATGGTCCCCGCAAACTGGCAACGTTTTGCCTCCTCGAGAGTCTTCTCGAAAAGCTCGTCAAAGAACCGAGGATTCCTAGCACGTTTTGCTTCCTGCCTCTCCTGGTCTAATGTCACGTAGTCCAACGATTCCTGCCAACTCGGAGAAGTCGCTTGAACGATCTGCCGTCCTTTGGAATTCATCTTTGGAGGTCTCAAGACAGATTCGAGCGAATATTATGCAGGATGCGTGCGAGCTTGAAGGTGAAAGCTCGTTCGTTAACCCTCCACTACGTTGCTTGCCAAATGATTTCGAAGGCCAGTGGAAGAGATTTGAATGCACAAATCTCTTCCTTTGACTGGTAGCCCCGTATAACTCGAACCACTGTGTGGCGGGACTCCAGAGGCGACTACTCGCGGCTTCTCGCCAATGCTCTCTCGTGTCCTTGTATGATGTCAGATTCGTAGACTCTGTCACTGAGGACAAAGTGAGCTTTGGAAGACATCGTCCAGCTTGCAGTCGGACAAGATGTTTCGCCTCAAGCCTGGGTCGAGGAAGGAGCTTTCGTATGAAAGCCGGATGACGCGCAATGAAAGGCGCCTTCCTAAGTGCTCTACTTGGTGTCGGGTGCGGCAAGCAGAGGTGGGGAAGCGGGTCCCCAACACGTAGCCTCACAGTCTAGTCAGCAGGATGCAAAGCAAACAAGCCCACGAATTTGCCACTAACCAAGTTCCCAGCACTGTATGTTGTCAAAAGTAACTCTCACTCGACACGTAGTCGAAAGTAACTCTCAAGCTCTGCGTGTATCACCGGGGTGTTACGTTCCATCTTCTCAGCTGTTTGCAGGTCCGTGTCGAAGATCCTCGAACGGTCAAATGCAGTAGGAGTGCTTGACCTCTCTTAAAGACCCCACGAACAGCCTACACGCATCGCTTGCTGTATCTATACCCGTATGTATTCACATGCATGAAATATCTGCATATAATACGGGGAGGAATCCCTGCAAGCATCTCGTCTACAGATCCAGGGACGGGCACGCCTCAAGCACGCTCTTCTCACCCAAGCCGCCAGCCCCCATTCTCGTACGTGCCTACCTTATTTGTGCCACGAGCAGTGAAGACGGCCGTCAGGCCCGCATCGCATTCCACGTTCGATCTTGATGATTGTCGAGTGGTCGTCTGTGGGTATGCCGCTGGTATAGGGACCACGCGAACATAACACCGCGACTTTGTGCTTCCTCGCCAAAGCCCGCACTGCCCTGGCGTTGTCAATCGCCCTATCGGTCCCACTGAATGCCATGACAAACTCTTCGCTGATTAGAGTCTGGACGTGCCGAGCACCACAGGCATAACGGAGCGTGGCATCATACCCTACCCGATATCCGTACATCTGGGTCGACTTGACCAGTTTGCTAAAGGTGCCCCCTGGAACCGAGCAGTTGACTCGCACTGAATGGATCCGGCCACGGCCTTTGCCTTTGCCTTTGCCGTTCATTTTCCAGACCTCCCTCTCGGTTGTTGGTTGGGCAGGGGACTTCCCGCCAGTCTTAGCCACCAGCTGCGCATCCGAATTCAGCTGCGCATCCGAATTATCCTTGCATTGTGTGGGCTTCCAGCTGCCACTGGAGTCATCGATGTAAGCAGAGATTGTGGCCGGAGGGGACGATGGCTGCGAATCTCGTTCCCGAAGGGCTGAAATACCGTCCCAATATTGCCGAGAGACATCTTGCTGCTGACTTGTGTCCTTCTCTGCACCGTAGTCTGCTTCTGGGATGGTGCCCTCCTCAACGGTTGACAGCTGTGCTGAGACACTAACAGGCGAATTGATGCTTCGAGACCTTGGACAATTGGAGAAGGGGGAATCAGTGTGAGCTCTGCGGAGACGGCCTTGAGCGGCATCATACGTGTCCACAGTGACACTGGGGCGTGCTGAGTGCGGCTCAGGATAGGCAGGTAAGACAGTTTTCGAGCCGGCCAGGCTCCAGCTGCGGGGCACTCCGACCGTCTTAGCGTCCAAAGCTCGCCACTCGGATTGGTCCAAGGAGCATGACTCGCTCATTCTGAATGGGAGGAGAATTAATTCAAATTGAGAAGCGATTTACAGTGAGCTGAGATAGTCGCCTGAGTGGATATAGCAGAGTGAGCGCTTGGACTGGCCTTCTGGGCGGCTGCCTTTACCCAAGCTTCATACCTCCAGGCTCGACTCCTTCGAAGTCCCTAGAAGGCGTTTGGTGCTCTTGGTGTGGACTTGGATTGGGAGCTCTCTGGAGGTTGAGGCTTCTAAAGGTGCATTCTCGTTCACTCTCTCCGCGCAGGGGCGTCCTTATACAATAGCTCTAGGGCAGATGAGACGTATGAATGATACGTTCGATGAAGACTGTAGGCTTGTCCAGTGCATACTGCTTACAGACGAGGGACTGCATGTCCCGACCAATTTTATATGCCCACATGGAATGTGCTATAGGAAAACGTGTACGGCTCGTAGTAGACCCATGTACCTAAGGGCTCTAGCTGATACTGTATCTCCTAGTACCTGCTACTGTACGCACGGACCGGGCGCTGCACCCACAAAGGGAAATTGTATCCTCCGTACCATGCTACTGCTCCTTCAAGTATTCCATACGCTATGCGATTCACCTCCGATGTTGGTCAATCGTACTTTCGCCTTGCTTGCAGACTCCTCAAAGTCTCACGTCACCCTTCGCTGCAAAGAGCTGGTCGTGTGAGAGCGGCAAGCAAGACTACCATCTTGGCAGATCCGCATGCCACGGTAGAGCTTTATGATTCCAGGAAAGTCCGCCGAAGGAACTTGACGTTCGAGAGGACATTGCGCACATAGAGGCACAACACGGTACGTTTTAGCCAGGTCATGGATCTCCTTGGATCGTCTTATAGTCTGGTCTTTTGTCAATTCTAGCTGAAACTCTGCAGCCACAAGTGATCTGAAGTGGCTGAGACTGCAGGCATACCGGAGCTGAGAGGAGAACCCAACCGGGAATCCGTGTACCCGCAGGCTGCGGACCGTTCTCTGAACGGAGCAGTTTTGCACCGAGCAGCGGACCACCGTCAGGCTAGTGTTCGTCTGGCGTATGCCCCGGGGCAATGGCGGGAGAGGAGGATTGGTCGATCTCCCACCGCGAAAGGCACTCCCATAGGACGACCTCTGCGTCTGTATCTGAAAGGAGCTGCTAACGGAACTCGAGTGCTGCACCAGCTCACCAGCATTACTGGAGGCTGGGACGTGGGCTATAGGAACAGTCGGGGCTTGCTGAACAGTGATTGGATTGACCGTGGACAACCGATTGGTCTCGACGCGTCGTTGAAATATGCTCAACTTGGGCTCGAGATTGAGGGGGTTTGTGGGGGCATCCTGTGGGGGAGGTACGCCAGCACTTGACCCCAACACCGAGTGGGATGAGGTGTTTGGTGCCAAGAGACCACTCCAACTATTGGCATATTCCCAGGCAGATGTCTGGACGTGCGGAGCCGGAGGGAACATGAGGTGGTCGTTACCACGCGAACAGACACTGTGGTGAGGGCGCTCTCTATGCTGGACCATATTGTACGCGTACGAGTTCGTCGTCTGTCCGCCTTGCGCTGGCGGCATTCTTCCCCAATCTGGTTGTGAGTTGATGATGGGCAGAGGCAGATAAGGAGCTTCGAAACTGCACCGTTCATTGCTCCATTGGGCTCCCATGTGGGGCGACGGCCATCGTCCTTGTGGCTGAGCCGAAACCAGCCAACCGTCAGAACCTCCACTCGTAGGCTCCTCATAAAGGGTCGTCTCTTGGGGCAGGCTGTAAGGCGGTAGCACATTAAGTGGCACGTCAACCGACGGTGTCTGAGTCTCTGAAGCTGGGGTGGCCTGAAACCATGAGTCAGAGTATACGCTCCCAATCTCAGTATATGGATTCGATTCAGGAGCCAGTTGGGAGTCTCGTGGCAGTGCCACCGATGCTTCCTCACGACGCGCATTTGGCCAGGCATCCAAGCTCATGCCCCCACCGTCATGGCGAGGGTTTGTGCGAACGATGGAATCGTGGCTCTGCGGCCACCCAGCCGATACAGTAAACGAGTTTGGCATGCTGTCGGATGGAGCACCCCCAAATTCGGCATGTAAGAACACTCGATTTCGATGGCGTTGCGTGTGCGGCAACTGCGCCAGTGATTCTTCTATCGCCTCGAGGGGAAGAGAATTGAACCAATCGTTAGAGGTCATGTTGTCAAGGATGGGTGATTTGGCGCTGATTATGTGTATAGAGGGTAAGCAGGATGAGAAGAGGATGAGAAATCATTGGGGCTATCATTTCCCGACTTGCCTTTAAAGTGTACAGTTTGGCGTGAGGAGAATCTCCGGCGTCTCGGCTTATGGCCCGCAAATGGGGGAATCATGTTCTGCCCGCTCAGGCCGTCGGGATGGGTCTTGCTTCTTCGTGCGGCTTCGATGACAGTCCGTGCTGGCGCTGATCGGCTGCGCAATGTTATCGCGCATCGTCACACACCGCAAAACCAGTGAGAGCAAGGTAGTCGACCGTGAGGACGTAGATCGTAGGCTTGCGGGGTGAGAGGTATTACTTCGCTAGACACAGGTATACCTCTGTTGTCTTGGAACCATCGTGAACTCGCAACCACTGGGGGGATCTGACATGAGCTGGGATTAGTAGGGAGCGTGATGCTCCCAATGGTAGTCGGGATCGGGATAAGGCCGTGCTCGGCCTTTGCTTGGACGTCAGGGTCCTGTTACATGACGCAATGCAAGGGCCCGTCTGGGTGGAGCTGGACATCCCAGGGAAGCCACTCTGCCGTGTTGCCGGCACAACCCGCAAGTCGAAACCACAAGGCGGCAGTCCGTGCGCCAGAGTGCCTACGGGACACCCCTGAAGGAATTTCTCACTGCAATTTGGGCCTTCCCATTCCCGACTGTGATTAGACTTTACTACAGCTTTACTTCTCCCGATGACCGCACACGGCCTGCTTGAAGACCCTGAAACTTGCTCTGACCGCTGTCTCATTCGCCGTAAACCAACCGTTTCACTGTTTGTCCAGTTTCGCCAGTTTCGCCACTCGTCAATTTCGATTTGCAGTCGTTGATAGCGGGGGGCCAGGACGCACATGATAACGTACACTACCTGCAGACAGTATCAACGGCTACATAGATGGACGGCACTCTCTCAAAGAATTCAGCAGCCCCTTTTTACAGCTTTGAACGCAACCTAATAATGTGCTAAGGAGGTCCGGCGAGCTCAGAGCCGCCTCCTCCTTTCACATCGACGTCCTTCATTAATTACTCCTCAAAGGACGCGGGATCTGACGCGTAGCAGGCCCTCCCACAATGTTCCATAACGTGTCAAATGGTTCCACTTATGGATGACGGTATCAACACACTCGTTATAGTCCTACGCTCTCGCGTTTGTAGCCGTGCACTCTCTCATTGTAGTCCTACGCTCTCTCACTTGTCGAAACGCAGCACATCGCGCCACGGGTTGGTGTCCGTGCCTACTGATCTCATAGTGAAGCGTCAAGATTGCCTCGAATGCTTGTGACTACCCTCGTGGCCGTGTTGCTGGCGATCCACGGTGTCACAGCGACGTCGTGTACTGCTGCCTCTGGGAGCACCAGCAAGGTCAGGTGCTGTGATCCAAAATCGAGCAGAGCTGACGACGTTGCCTAGAGCGGGGTCAGCTGGCCTGTGCAAGAAGGTACGGTTGCGCCGGTCGCTCAGTTCTTCGGAAACGGCTCGGTGAGCACGGGAAGTTGGCTGTCCAAAGAGTGAGTGAGGCGCTGAAGAGACGGTAGAAGCTTGCATGGTATTATGACTGGAACAAGAACTCCGGTCCTACAGTGTTCACCGCCGACTCGACAGCTATCAATATTAGCGCCCAGTTCTTTCCCATGTTGTGAGTCTCCGTAGGTTGTTACGGAGGGAACTGACTTGGGGTGCAGTTACGATGCGTCGTTTATCAATAGCACCGTCCCGCTCCAGTCTGGATTTACGACGGTGATGGGGTACAATGAGCCAGGTGAGCGTTGCCCAGACGCCCGGTGCACCGAATGCACTCTGTGCTGACCGGTCAGACTTGGCCGGTGCGGGAGTGGCGACTGCTGCCGATCCCATCACAGCTGCGGCGCAGTGGGTCACTTGGGCGGCGCGCGGTACTGACTGGGCGCTGATGGATCAGGTGGAAGACGCTGGTGGAGAGTGTCAAAGCTGTCAACCCAGCGGCCAAGTTCGTCTCCCCCGCCATGGCGTATAACACCACATGGCTAGACGTGAGTCGGCTGATCGGCTCCCCGTGCCTACTTTGCGGTACCCACATATTGTGAACTCCCGTCCTCCTCTCCTCTAGCTACGGGCTGCAAACTTGCCTAACGCTGTGTTCCGAAAGCAGATCGAGCCTCACAGCTGATACAACCAGATATGGTTCAAACAGGTCTGCGCCTCGACGCCCTCTGCCAGCCCGCAGAACGCCTGGTCAGGATGCGCCTATGCGCCAGACTATGTCTCGGTGCATCTCTACTCGCTCAACGCGACCGACCTGACGAGCAAGGTGCAAGCTTACTGGACGGAATTTGGCAAGCCGCTCGTGCTTTCGGAGTTTGCGTGCAATGTGTGTTTCGTTCTCTTCTCTCTTCTCTCTCGTTTCTCTCCGTGTTCTCTTCCTTCTGGCCTCTGTTCTATCCTCCCTCTTCTCTTCCCTCTTCCCTCTTCCCTCTTCCCTCTTCCCTCTTCCCTCTTCCCTCTGCCCTCTTCCCTCTTCCGTGTTTTTCCCTCTTCTCTTCTCGTCTCTCTTCTCGTCCTTCTTCTCTTCCCTCGTACTTCCCTGTTCCGCTTCCCGACGGTGCTACCTCGGGTCCAATGACTTGGGCATGCACGAGTCTCACACCCTCAGGACTTCAATGCAAACCCCGCGCCCAACCCAAGTACAGCCGACGTCAGCCAGTTCATGGCCGACACCACCAAGTGGCTCGACGCGCAGGATTTTGTCTCGTAAGGCTCTCTTCCTGTACCTGCCCAGGTTCGAGAGCTTCGTTCGCGACGAGAACATATTCTGCGGAGAGAGAAGAACGCTACATCCGCGATGAGAACATAAATTGCGGAGAGAGCAGAACCTCATTCATACCGGTGAGGCCGTCGCTGACCTCCGACCTCCAGGTTCTACGCCTGGTTCGGCGCCGTTCGAAACGCAACGTATCTCTACGGCGTGCCCGAGTCGAACCGGCTCATGGACTCGAGCGGCCAGCTCACAGCCCTGTACGTCTAGACTCAGCCTTGTTCGGCGGTCCGGTACCGGGTGCCAGTGCCAGTGCCAGTGCCGAAGCCCGACGGCCGATGGCCGGTGCAGGGTGCCGGCTGCCGAGAGTCGAGTGTTTAGTGTCGAGTGTTTAGTGTGTGAGTGTAAGTGCTGAAGCCCATTAGAGGCAAGCAGTACATGGCTGGCGGTCAGGTACCCACCAACACTACGACGTAGGGCAAGCGGCGATCGCGGAACAGCGGAACCGACGGGTCAACTGAATGCCCTGAAGGCGAGAGAACGGAGTGTGAGCGCGCTGTTCGCGTTCGCTCAGGCAGTTTCCAAGTCCCAGGCATTGTTCCCAAGATGATATGGTATGCATGTAACGTTTCGGCTTTGACAACCCTGCCAAGTATATGTTCGCGGCCAGGTTTACATCCCAGGCGAATTACATCCCCTGGCCAAGTTTATATCCCTGGCCAAGTATTACGGCTCCATACTACAGCACACTCTTACTACAGTCAAGTACACCCTTAGTACAAGTACACAAATTCGTCGTTGCAGTGGTCGGTCTTGTCGAGCAATGCTGCAATGTCGTCAGCCCAGATCCCGGGCAAGTTGGTGGCAAGCACGCCAAGGACGAGTTTGGCGGCAAGCACACCAAGGACCATCCCTAAAGGCCAGGGATTGATGCCGAAAGAAACAGCACAGAGGAGGCCAGTGACAGAGGTGACGACTTACCATTCTGGCCGAGGACGCCACCCGAAGCATACGCGATATATCTGTTGCTCATCGACGTATCCTCGAGCTTCCGTGGCTTGCCGTTCTTCTCGCGCTGGTTCTCCCTCTGGCGATTCAAGAAGAACAGGACGACCACCTGCATTCCGATGACCCCCAAGAGCGCGCAAAACAGGCCGAGGACCGCGCGGACGCCGGGGATGTAGTGCGGCGCGTCTTTCGAGTTGAACAGCAGCGGGCCGATGATGTTGCCCGCCGACGAGCCGGCGTTGTACAGCGACATGATGGTGGACTTCTTGGTCTGCCCAGCCGTGTTGGCCACCATCCACGACACGATGAGCGGGTTGCCGCCGAACAAAAAGGCCAAGAGGTAGTATCCCGACAGCGCAGCGCCCTGGTTGAAGTGGGACGAAACGCCCTCGCCGTAGAGCAGGCCGAGACCAACGATGACAGGGACCACAAAGGCCGCCAGCACGATCGACTTGTACCGCCACTTCTGGACGGCGTACGACGCGACGATGATGCACACAAACTGCAGGAAGCCGAACGGCATGTTGAGCAGTGCCGTCACCTGCATCATCAGCGCCGCGCATGGATGGTGCTAGAGCGAAGAAGTCGTCAGGGATGGCGGTGGGGAATTGGACCAGGGAGGACCAGGGGGCGGGGGGGGTAGCCCAGACGGGACCCAGGGCAATGTTCACTCACAAACTTGTCAAAGCCAAAGTTGGCAATAAGTGTCGGGCCAAAGGCGTTGGTGACGGCCGCGCCAATGTTGAGCAGCAGCGCCATCGCGAGCCAGAGATACGACTTGACGTCCAAGAACATTTCCAACACCTGGGGCCACTTGAACTCGTTGGAACCGGTTCCCGTCTGGTTCGCCCGCAGCCGCTCTATCGCCATGGCCTTTTCGTGGCCGTCGAGGAAGCGTGCCGACGCGACGTCCGAGTCGAGGAAGAACCACACAAACGGCGCCGAGATGCACGTGATGATGCCCACGACCATGAAGATGAGCTGCCATTCCTCAATGTGCGGAGAGTTGACGTGGCCCCTGCGCGAGTCAGCGCTGCTCCAGAGTTCTGTAGTGCCTGGTGGTGGTGGTGGTGGTGGTGGAGGAGGAGGAGGAGGAGGAGGAGGTGGAGGAGGAAACGACACGTACAGGCCAAAGGAGAGGAGGGCGGCGACCATGGTCGCGATACCGTTGGTCGAGTACCACGCGGCGACGCGGAGAGGCTGCTCGGCGCGTCGGTACCACTGCGCCGTGAGGATAGAGAACAGCGGGAGACAGCCCGCCTCGAACAGCCCCAGGAGGAAACGAGTAGCGACGAGTGATCCGAACCTGCCCGATGAGTATCAGCACGAGCGTCCACGGGCGATCGAAGCACGCAAGACGCACGAGGTGGAAGCCGCCATGCACGACTGCGCTACTCCCCAGCCAAAGACGAGGATCGGCATGAGGGTGCGCGCTGGGACCTTGACGATGAGATACGACGAGAACGGCTGCCAGGCGAGCTGGGCAATCGCATTCATCGTGCTGACGAGCGAGTACTGGCTCTTGACGAGGCCGGTGTCGGTGGATAGTCCAAACACGTTTCCGTATCCGAGCTGTGGACTGTCAGCATAGCAAGTTTGTTATAGAAGCGGTACCAGCGAGATCAGTATAGACAGCCACTCACGACCGACTTGTCGAGGATTTGCAAAAAGTACACCCAGATGAGGATGCTGAGGATGCGCTTATCAGTCTTGCGGCGGATCCGGACGTTCTACAGACGCCCTATCAGTAACACTCGGTACGTTGCTACAGCCCTGCTCACATCTTCCTCTGTGACCTCGACGTGCTCGTCGCCGAGGATTCGGAGACCATGATCACCGTGCTTGATCTCGGCGGCGGAATGGGTCAAGCCATGCTCGTGGCCGTACTCGGCGTGGACAACCTCCTGCTTGCCGTCAAACTCGGACATGTTTTGCCTAGTCGGCGGTGCTCTGTGTGCGTCGTAGCTGATAACAAGAGAAGAAAGAAGAGAAGACGATCCAGGGGGGGTGGTGGGAAGGCAGACGAGCAAAACTGATATACCCAGAGTGATGCAGTCATCGATTTCCCTGGTCCGGCAGTCAGCGGAGCTCACATGCGGGGACGTCGTACTTCCCCGTGGGTCTTGGCGTGGCCCCGGGTTGCCGTTGGGTTGGAGACGGTTACTGCGAGTTGATTCACCGCCAGTTGCCGCCCGAGTTGTGAGTCCCATGACCTCGGACCGGTTTGGCCGTCATCTAATGCACAGTCGGCAATTCAAGGTATCGGACGTTGGTTTGTCATTGATCACAGTGCTGTTGGGGCATGGAACAGGCAGCGCTGCGACTGTTGATCAGCCTTTTGGGGTGGGAGTAGACTAGGCAGAACCGCAGTCAGGCGGACGTAGTCGATTGCAGCTCTGTTAGCGTGCACCTTGATAGCGTAGCTCTAAGGAGATAGCTCTTTATATGGAGTTTTGGTGGTATGAAACGTGGGTATCGCAGAAGACGCAGCTGTAGTGTGGGCTGTGGACTTGATACATAGACATTAGGCAAATCTCTTGTTCTCGCGTGAACGTCGCTGCTCTCATGCCTTGTCCGAAAGCTGCAGCCGACAGGGATTCGCATGCCTGGGCTGAAATGACCTTTACGACCAGCACTCGTCTCTTCTCCATGTCCATGCACACAGCACCAGCGCCTAGCACCCACCACGTAGCACCCAGCGCCGGCACCCACCATTATCACCCATAGCACCACCCACCATGTAGCACCCATCACCCACCCCACGAGCAAGATCACCTCGCCTTGGCATCCTCCTCAGCCATGCGCTGCACGATCGCCTTGGCCTGCGCCGCGTCGTCCGGGCTCAACGGCTTCAAGCCGTACACTTGCATGAACGCCGTCCATCCACCGTAGGACTTTACGATTGCGCGCTCAGCGGGCGAGAGGTGTGGGGCTGCCGCGGGTCAGGCTGCGGTGGACGAGAGCTGGATCAGGGTTGAGTTTGGGGGGGGGGATGGGCTGGGATGAACGGGTGGGATACATAGGTGGGATGCATGGAATGAATGGGCTGGTCGGTCAGGACGCAGGATTGGATTGACTGTGCGGTGCGTTCGTGGCTCAAGCCAGGGTGTGGAATCAGGCGGGTTCCGGTCCGGGACTATGAAGTGCAATGGTGGTGCAAGGATGGCAAGGGCAAGGCAAGAGCAAGGCAAGAGCAAGCGAGGTCGAGGCAAGAGCAAGGCAAGAGCAAGCGAGGGCGAGGCAAGGCGACCGCGACCGCGACGGCGTACTCACCTAAACCGTCCGTGGCGGGCATTGTGGCTGACGTTGACGTTGTTCCGCGGTACAAGCGGATCGGGTACACTACCGTATACGCCAGGTGGTGGGTCGTTCAACGTGGATGTGATGTGATGTGGATGTGGATGTGATGTGAACAGGGGATATCACTCGTTGCACTTGTACTTGACAACGGACGGCGCGCCTAGCCGTCTCCCCGAAAGGGACCATCCCTCTAGCTCGCCTTTACATGCACCTACTCGTATATACTAGTACAGCCGTCAAGGCAAACGTCCGCGATGGCCACACAGTCTTACGGAGACTACCTGTCAGAGTCCAGCCATCCAGCCGACACATCTGGCACAAATGCATGACATGTCGTTATAACCGTGTACTACAACCGTCACTGCCGCTTCTCACAGGTGATCAGACTTCACTACCGTCGTCCGTGTCGCGCGACATTTCTCCTGCACTAGAAAGGAGGACGCTCCAACGACGACATGGCCATCAGGCATTCAAACGACGACGCCATCAGGCGCTCAAACGACGACGCCATCAGGCGCTCAAATAACGCTCGCTCCAGGCGCTCAAACAACGCTCGCTCCAGGCGCTCACACAACGCTGCCGCCGTTAGGCGCCTCGCCCTCCGTCTCCAGCCTGGACCAGCTCTCCGTCCTCGCCCTGCCCGTCCCCGTCTGTCCAGTAGGTACATCATCCCTCGGCCCATCCACTAACGCGTCGTCCCCGGGTCCATCGTTCCGCAGGTCTTCGTCCCTCGAATCCACAACGGAGTCCCGAGATGTATCGCCGGACGCCGCGTCCACCAAGCACGCTGCACCTCCCTCTTCCCCATCTTGAACTCTGCCGACCAGCTCGTTCGACGGCCGTTCCACAAGCACCGGCTGACTAGACGTTGTTGACCCTCTCTCCAACCCCGACGGCCGTTCCACAAGCACCGGCTGACTAGACGGTGTTGACCCTCTCTCCAGTCCCGATGGCCGTTCCACAAGCACCGCCTGACTAGACGGTGTCGTTGTCGACCCACTCTCGAGCCCCATCGACGGCCGCTCAACAAGCACCGGCTGACTAGACGGTGTCGAACCTCTCTCCAGCCCCGACGGCCGCTCCACAAGCACCGCCTGACTAGGACTAGACGGCGTCGACCCCCTCTCCAGCCCCGTCTCCCACTCGTCATCCGCCTCTAGCGCTGGTGCCCCCACCCGCGACGCCGCCTGTCCCGCGTACACTGCATGCGACAAGGGCGGAGGCGGTGCGAGCGAGCGGTGAGTGGGTGTAGCTGGGATATCCATAGCTTCCACCGTCGTGTGTGCCAAAACGAGCTCTTCGTCCGTATCCCCCTCCACCCCGTTATCGTCCTGCAAAGAGCCGGGCGAGCCGGCCAGCGGTCCGTCCAGATCCAGTTCTGGCTCAGACACCGATTCCAAGCCGGTGTCGTCGTCGTCGTCCCATGTCGGCGGCTCTTCTTGGATCGTAAATACCTTTTGCGGCAGCTACGCACACACATGGTCAGCACATGCACGATTGAACACACAAGTCTGTCCTCCATGCTGCAGTCTCGGATGCTGTAGCGGATGCTGAGGCGGATGCTGTGGCTTTGCTTTACGACGCTGTGGCTATGCTTTACGCTGTGTGGCCGTGGACGCTGTACTCACCTTTCCAACGCGGTCGCACAGATCGTCAAACTCCGCTTCTGTTCTACACAAAAACCCCAGCAGCATGCTCGGATCCAGCCCGGAGAGCGGCATCTTCTTAACCTTTTCACAATGAAATGTCCGCAGCTGCGCCTCGGAGTACGCTTTCGCATACCACAGAGTAGTTGGGTCGACAGGGATCGGCGGCGCAGACGAGTCGACGGACGACGATCGCGGCGCAGCGGTCGGCGTCGGGTCTGAAGGCGACATGTCCACTTGCGCAGACGCAGCCGAAGGCCGGCGCGGCGTCGAAGGGGACTCGGCGTCCGGGATAGGCCTGCGCGGAGGCGTCTTGGATCGGGGGACGGGTGCGCTGAGGCGTTTGGCTGCTTTGGCGCGCCGTATTCGCAGGCTCTGTGATGGAGATAAAGAAGAATCGCTCGCGCTCGTATCGGAAATATCATCCACATTCACCACATCCAGCGTGTAAGGCACGTAGACGGGTGAGTCGCGGTCCGCGAGCGAGGCCGAGTTGTCAACGACAACGGCTTCGTCAGGGTCATCGGCTTGGCCATTGATTGGAATCACAGCTGCATCTCTTGATATGGGCGCCGGCGGGATTTCCAGCGGAATTGCGGGCCGGGTGAAATGAGGATCCAGGTAGAAGAGCGAATTTGCCTGGGACGCGACAAAATAGTACGACGAAGACGGCCGCCCGCCGGCAATGCCAACGGATTGGGGAAAGGTGAACAGGGCCTGTGTCATGTCAGCTCTCATATGGGCAAGATATCAGGTCTCTTTGAGACTCTGATAGATGACCTGACAAATATCCAAGGTAGTGTGAGAGAACAGAACTAGACTGCCAACCCACCTTGACTGTTTCGTAATACATCGGATTGACCCCGTCCAAGCCCAGCCGAATACCGACGAGGACCAGCACCGCCTTGTTCCCCCACTTGCCCGCTCGCCGGGTCGAGCTGGACCGGCGGGTCATGCCTGGCGCCGACTCGGCCCACCCGTCCGAGGGGAGGCTCGACGCAGCATACACGTCCGACTTGTACACGATGCTGTCGGTCGCCGTCACTACCGCGAGTCCGCAGGGCGGGAACGCATTCGCCAGTGTCCTAAACATCAGCATGCGTGCTCCGCACGCATCCATCCAAATTGACACTGCTCACTTGAGAGCACCTGCTGCTGTGCTGGGCCCGAACCACTCGCCCACCTCCTTGCCCAGCTCCTTGCCGACCAGTGCCATGCGATGCACACTGAACGGAACCAAAGGAGACGGGTCGTCCAGGAACCACGCCATCAGGCGCACATAGGTCGCATAGTCGTCCAGCTCTGCGCGCTCCTCGATGGTCCGAGGGGGCACGTGCGGCCGCCCGGCAGGTGATCGCCAATCTGCAGGATCAGCACCAACACACAACTACCGGTTTAGTACAGTGACTCACCTCGACCGAGATGCAGGTGGATCAGCGCATTCGCCAGCATGCTCTGCCCGGTGCGCAACATGCATCCCCAGCCAGCGTCGCTCGTCAACCCCCTCTCCTCCGAGCGAGACCAGCTCCAGGGAGAAGTAGAGGGCCGACTCGGCAGCGAACCGCCCGATGCCGGCAGGGGTAGGTTCGAGGTCACATCGGCTGGCGGGCCAAAAGCTGAACAATACGTTTCGGGAGAGGGGATGAGGAGCGAATGCGGAAGTGACAATATGGGGGCGTATTGAGAGCGATAGGTGCACCACACGCGAGAGCGAAAGTCGTCATAGACTACAAACCTTAGCTATACTGCAGATACGTTCATATCGACTCACAGGCCTCTGGCCACTTGACCACCTCCTTGTCCACCTTCTTCTTTCCTTTACTCGGACTGTCCACTGGGTTCTGCGGCGCCGCCTCCTTGCTGGGCGATCCACTAGTCGGCAGTGCCAGAGCCAAGGTCGAATTTGAGAAGATGTTGCCGAATCCCTTAGCAGGCGGTGACGTTGCGGTCGACTCTTTGCGCTTGTTCCACGCAGACGGACGTAAAGCCCCTCCGTCGCCTTTCGTAGGTGGGGAGGGCTTGCCAGACGATCCCGACTCGCGGCTGGTTTCCCCGAGCTCTGGCAAATCAGGAGAAGCCGGTGTGGGAGTCGATGGTCGCCAGCCAGGATGAGCGACGCCCATGACCCAAATCGGGTCTGGGCACTTGTCAGGCTGGGCTTCCGTGTCCAACAAATGCCGAACGCCATCCACGGCCTTTTGGCGAGCGGCATTGAGGAACGACGCAGCGGCGGAAGGAGGTTTGCGGATCGGTGACGGAGGAAGGTTACTTGGAGAATCGGAAGACAGTGGTATGGAGTTGGAGCTGTCGGTGACGGCGTTGGTGGAAGTGGAGGGGAGGAGGTGGGAGAACCAAGTGGACATGCGGGAGGGGAACGTGTCTGTTCTCGAGCCACCTGCGACTGAGGCACTGTGTGAGGCGGGCTGAGGGAGGCCGTTGCGCGATAGGCCCGGAACTGATGCACTGAGATGAGCTCCCCGGCGCTGAGAGCTCGGGTGTTGGGGTTGGGATGGGTCGGTGTACGAGTCGTGTGTCGACGAGGATCCTGAGCGTATGGAGCGCGGCTGGCCGTGACTCCGGACGGACGACTGCGAGTCTTGCGACTGTCGCCTGGTATGGCCGCGGGACATGGGTGGCTGTGGGGGAGGCATAGGTCTCGAGAGCGCATGGAACGAGCCGCGCCGCGCCGAGGTCGTGGTGCTTCGCGAGTCGCTCGAGGTGATGGACGAGTAGGACGAGTATGAGGTCTGCCGGCTCGCCCACGATGCATTCAACGACGCGGTGCTATCTGGCGTGACTGCTCCTGATGACGAGCCCGCTTCGCCCTTGTCCTTGTCCTTGTCGCCTCTGCTGAACATCCTCGACGTCTTCTTGACCAGACCCCGGCTCTTGGATTTCTTCTTCTGCGCCTTGGGCATCGGCACCTCGGTGAGTTGAGAGTCGGAGAGCGGCACGTCCGCGTCTGGCGGCGTAGTCATCTCCTCCACATCGTCTTCCCTCGGAGACAGGGAGGCCACGCCGGGCCCATTCGTCGGCCGTCCGCCCTCTAGTGTCCAGCCCTCGTCGTCCTCGTCGACAGCCTCATCTCCTTTCCCAAGTGCCTTGGCCCTGCTCTTCCTCCCAAGCTTGAACTTGTGATTCGGGTGCTGGGACGGGCGGGATTTTGGTGGCGGAAGCCGGTTGGCCAAAGGCGGCGGTGGAAGATTGTTAGGGCGCGTAGAAGAGCCGCTTGGGAGCGATGAAGCAGAGTCGCGTGACGGGACAGACGATAGCGAAAGACTCGGCGTCGGAGGCGAGGTGTCGGCGCTGCCTGCCGCAGTAGGAGGAGGCATCGCGTAGATGCTCGTCTACCACTCTGTTCCCAAGTCAGCAGGATCATCAGCAGGCGAAGAAGACGCCACCGCCACCTCTCCCTCGTGCGCCACCTCTCCCCGGTAGGGGAGAATGCACCGGTTCGATCGAGGTGATTTCCAGTCACAAACTCACAAGAAGGGTCAAGCCTTACAACATCCACGCCAGTCCCTCGAACCCTTCGCGTCTCATTCAGTGAGACTCCAGAAAAGGCACAGACGAGCCCGCCAGCTGGCGCGGTGCACAGCCGTCCCGCCAGACCGACAAGCCAGCGTACAAAGCGTACCAGGTCCACAACGCTTGCTGCGCTGTACACCGTCGGTCAGTGCTTCGTGTTGGAGCTGCCCGGCTACCAGTCGTGCTTGTCTAGTGGAGAATGCGGTTGGAATGTCGAGTTTATGTGTGTGCTCATCAACCAAGAAAGCGTCACGCTTCAACAGAGTAGCGGTAACGCTTGATAAGCGAACAACACGCCACGTCATTTGTTGTCTTCCTGCAGTCTACAGACTCAAAACGCTTCTGTACCGGTCAACTTGTACGAAAGCTTCCTATGCTGACAGGCTCGTTCTTGAAGAGATACGCAGCGCGGATCTGTACTACTGATACATTTCACATTGAAGTCAGATACACTCGTTCGTGCTCAGTAGCCATAGGGCATCATTCCGCCCATCCCCATCCCGTACCCTCCCATGCCGGTGCCCATGCCCCCCATCATCCCGCCTGGCAGCGCTCCCATGCCCATGCCGTAGTCGCCGTATAGCCTAAGGCTAGTCAGCCGTCTGATCTGGCGTCTCTTCGCGCAAGCGGTGTTGAAGGAGCTGAGTGGAGGTAGGAGAGTGTGGGTATAGGGTGTAGACAGCCAGTGGACAGGTGGCAAAGAGGAACGAGGAAGAGGGAAGAGGAAGGGAAGAGGGAAGGGAAGAGGGAATATGAGAGGGACATCTCGACTCACCCGCCTGGTGGATACCGTGGCATCTACGTGTACCAAAACGTTTTCCCCATCAGCTGATGCGCCCACGGTGCAAGGGGACTAACGCCGTATGCGCCGGAACCTAAGCCCCCGCCCAGCATGCCCTGCCATGTCAGCGTCGGTCGGGCGGTCGCTCGCTAGGCAGACTTCGTTTTGCGACGACGAGAGGGAGGACAGAGCGAGACGACGAGAGGGAGGACAGAGCGAGACGACGAGAGGGAGGACAGAGCGAGACGACGAGAGGGAGGACAGAGCGACTCACGTATCCCATGCCGCCCATCCCGCCCATCCCGCCCATCATCATGGGGTTCATCATGCCCTGCTGCTCCTAAGCGCCGTTTCCACACGCGCGACCCACTCACCATCATCATGGGATTCATCATGCCCATGCCGCCCAGTCCGCCCTACACGTGTCAGCCTGCGCACTTGGCCTCCAACGCAGTGACAGAGGACGTGGGGGAGCGCGGCAGGCGAGGCATTCACCATCATAGGATTCATCATGCCCAGTCCGCCCATCCCCAGCCCGCCCATACCTAAGCCCCCCATGCCGCCCATACCACCCTGTGCTCTGTGAGCCTGTGGCCGCCCATGATACTCCGAATGCCACCACCGCAGACGCTGCTGATCCACGAGACGCCTCGAGCCGGAAGGTGCGAGAGCGGCTTACCATCATCATGGGGTTCATCATTCCTCCCATGCCACCCATGCCTCCTCCCTGCTCGGGTCAGCCGCACACGAGTATGAGTGTTATCATGCCACTCATGCCGGCCAGTAGGTGTCAAGAGTCATGCTAGAGGATCACAGAGATGGGAAGCACTCACCATCATCATCATGCTCATCGGATCCATGACGCCTCTCTCTGTTCGGAGATACGAGCCCCTGCGCCGTCGCAAATAGCCGGTTGTCCAACAGGACTATGGCCTTCGAAGTGCTCTCTCGAGAACGGTGTTGGAAGAGGGCAGCTCAAGTAGGGTGTGGAGGCAGACTGCCGAGGTGTTGATCGTGTTGTAGCTTGTAGTTTGTCGGGTGATCGCTGTAGCTGACAAACGTCAGTCGAGTCGGTGGCAAATCACTCTGAGATGGCAGGAGAGAAAGAAGGACGAGCAACGGTCTTCGGGTGGTGCCCAGCTCACTGGCTGGATACAGCACACGGAAGGCCCCGGAGATTATTGGTGCTGTAGAATGGAGTGACGAGGACAAAGGACCGTGGGCCGGGGCTGAAGCTTTTGCAAGGGGGCGTGGCGGGAAGGGGAGGGGGAGGGAGGGTAGGGGCAGCGCAGGGGAAGGGAAAGGGAATGATGCACTGATGCGTTCCGGGTGGTAGTACGCTTACACTGCGACTCACCCACCCGGGACGACGACCACGTCGACACGGTCAAGGCGACAACTGCGAGGGACAACTGACAAAGCCCGTCCTTCCTCTCTCTCCCTCTCTCTCTCTCCGGATGGTCAGCGGACCGAGTCGGCTCAAGAGGCGTCCAATCACGGCAACAGACACCCTCCCTTGGAGGTGTCATGATCATCAGGACTCGGAGAGCAACGGGGCGCTGGCTCGTGTACCCTCCCTCGCTTACTAGTACCGCATACTCTGCGCCGGCTCCTCCCGCCACCCTTTCCCGAGCAATGATGGAAAGGGTGAGCAGAGGTGGCAATCCAGCTTCAGTGGTCAAGCATACCATGGCCAAGATCAGTTCAATATCCCAACGTCAGAATAACCTAACGTCAGAATGTCCTTGCACGTTACAATAGCCTCGAATGTCAGAAGCCTGGAGAACCTGAACACGCCCCGAGTGACTCAAAATCGCATGAATGCCTGTCTACTGTACCATAATAAGCTACAAATCATACAGAGGCACCCGAGCGCGTGTACGAAAACAAGGGGTGAATGCGTGTGATGCGTGTTACTACTACGTGGACTCGTGTGTGAATCAGAATCGCTCGAATACACAGCCGCTGCGTGAATGAAAAAAGAGTCCCAGTCCAGGCCCAATTCGAGTAGGGTATTACAACATGTTGATCTGTCATCTGTCATCTGTGTTCTGTCATCGGTCATCGGTCGTCTGTCTGTCATCGATCATCGTCATCGGTCATCGTAGTGTCGGGCTGTGCCATGGCTGTCTCTGGTCAGAGCCGACGGTCGTGGCGATCGTCTAATGTAACGTTATGCACATAAGGTCGTGTCCCGGGTGGGCCGGCGTGTGGCTGCCGGAAGCAGGTTCCGCAGGGGCGATGGGGTGGCGGCGAGTCGCGTTGCATGGGTGTGACGGGCTGGTAGAATACGTGATGAGGTAGAGGGAGGCCGATCAGGCGTCGGTGGATAGGAGGCGCAGGTTGGCAGATCAGGCCGAGGCACAAGTCGGCACCTAGTTGGCCGAGGTGAATCGGCAGCTAGCTGTGCCATACCCCCGTCATAGGGCTGTTCCACTCGCTCCTGGTCCTCCACACATCGCCCATCATAGCCAGCTGAGCCGCATGTAGGGCCTGCAGCCCCTCGTCAGATCCCATACTCCATCGCTGTGTGGCCGGGTTCGAGACAGGGACAGGCGGCTGCTGGACATGGTAGATCCATCCAGGGGGTCCAGCATTGGCAAACTGCCCCGGCTCGGGATTGGCGTGAAAAGACACAGGCTGGTACGCCATGCGAGCACGGTTGGGATCGGCGTCGTATTCCCCTCCGTTTGACGGGTCGACGTTCGCATCGGCAAGAGACCCAGACAAGTAGTCCCCGCCAGATAACATTCCTGAGAAGTGATCGCCGAATGGCTGGTCGGTGGACATGGCGTCGTACCCGTACGTCGGATGCAGGTGCGTAGAGTAGATCGGGAACGCTGGCTGTTGCCGCAATATGCCCTTGCGCGGTGCGCCGTCCGGACCAGGATGCGGGTCCGCAGCAGCAGCGTAAAACGACATGTCGCCGTGCTGAACGGGAAGACCTTGGGGCGGCCGCTCGTATGGCCGAATTAGCTCGCTCGGCCCAGTCCACTCGATCGGTGCAATCTGCTGGTGCTGATAATACTCCGACGAACCCATTGGCGATTCCGCGCCCAAACCAGAACCGTGACGCTCGGCGTAAACAAACGCGTTCCCAACGGAGCCTCTGCGGGTGGTGTGGTCGCCCGGTAACCGTGCGATCTGTCGGTTGAGCGAGCTCGACCTCCCAAGAGACGATTGCGACGATTGGCGGTGCAGCTCTGGGACTGCTGGGGCTGCCGCGGCAGTGGGAAGAGGCGCGTAGATCTGCTGCTGGAAGTGCGCTTTGCGTGCCGGAAAGCGGAGCTGTTCGTACACGCCGCTCGGGGTGATGGCAGGCACGTCGCCCGCGAATGCGTCGACAGCAGTCCGTTTCTTCGCGTGCGGCGGCGAGGGCGGGAAGATGTACGGCTGGACAGAGTGTGGCGCAGTGGACGGAGACGCCGAGCGTGCGCGGTCCGCCATCCCAATCGAGTCCATGAGGGGCGTCGGGAAGACGAACGGTGGATGCGAGTTATACCATTGCCGGCTGGTGTCCCGTTGGCGGGCAGCAATGAATCCGTCGAGCATGCCCAACCACACCCGGTACTCGTGAACGCTGACCGACAGGTCGTAGTTCATACCTTCGAGGAATTCGAATTCCATTTTCTGCGAGTATCAGTACCAGTGACACCTTGTCTCTATAGGCAGTGAGGCAACTCACATTGACCTCCCGCTGTGGCATACCCGCGAGGTCTGCCCACGTCCGATTCGTATATGTGTTACTGTACGGTCAGCTTGATGTTGATAGAAAGAGATGGTAGACACGTACTCGTCCAAGTACTTGTTGCCCAGGAGCAAACTCGCAACAAATGGCCGCATCTCGCTTCCTGTGTCTGGAACCATGGGATTCCGCGCCTTGAGGCGGTATATGTACAAGAGCGCGATCAGAGTGACGGAATGGGAGACTTGGGTGAGCCGCAGCATGCGCGAAACAAATTCGAGAAAGTAAGGTGTTGGGACGATCTGGTCGGGATTGATAGGAGCTGCAAGGAAGGGGTCGGGTGTTGAGGCCATGCGCGGAGAGTCGAACGACATTCCTTGCGGGTGCGGATCCGAGTGGTTGCCATACCACAGCCACACGACCATCGATGCTAGTCCATGTCAGTTCCGGTCGAGGTGCACGGGACGCTAGCTAGAGGAAATGGGGACGAGTAAGGATCAAGTGGAAAGGCAAGACATACCAGCATATTGAGCTAGAGGGGTGTTGATTCCTGGTGACGCAGCCAATGTGCCCGCGACGGCCATGTTCATGTCTATTGGGTTCATCCTCTTCTGAGCTTGCAGCACGGCTCCTGGTGGAGGGAGCAGGAGTGGCCGGTCGTCGTCGAGCAGAGGCGGGGTGAGGGGATGTGGATGTGCGAGTGGCGAGTGAGTCGATGGAACAAGAGACGGGACATGCAATGTTGGATGTACAAGTGAGGTGGCGTAGGGAACAGAGGCGGAGGAAGGAAAGATGTACGAGGAAGGAAGAGGACGAGAGTCGCCACCCCCAGCACCAAAACTACCGCTGTGACTGCTGCTGTCGTGTTCGCAGTCGCTCTCGTAGCCGTAGCCGTAGCCGTGGCCGGATTGCTGGTCGTGCTCGCTGTCGATGGCGAGGTCAATGTATGCTTCCGGGTAACACGAGGGCGCGAAAGGTGGAGACGGATGTGGCTGAGGCAGCGGCATGAAGGTGGATGGCGTGAGCGGGAGCGGGTCCAATGAGTCCGTCTCGTACTTCATGTAGCGCGAGGGGGACGGTAGGGTCGTCGAGCACATCGCCATTGCGGCCAAAGTCGAAAGGCTCTGCTGAGCTCTAGACGAGTATGTGCCAGAACAAGCCGGAACAACTCTCACGACACTGCTTCTGATAATCGGTCACTATGCTTCCAAGAATTGAAGCCTCAGGAACTCACCGAGACGGTTCCAATTCTCCCGATGGACGCTGACTGATCTGGTCGCCAGAAAGAGGAGGCTGGGGAGGGATTCGTGGGAACAACCTCTTGCACGCAGGTATATCGCTCGGTTCTATCGAACGAGAAGGAATCAGTTGACATGATGGACAAATGGAAGCGTGTGAGTATATGAAGCGGGGCGAGGTTAATAACGATGAGCTTGATCAGGGGAGGGTGTAACACGAGCGCGGGAAGCTCTTCTCGATCGGTGTTTGCCTAGTGGAGTATGAGGTCTTCGATGAAGGGTTGGAGGAAGGCCAAGCGAAGCGACAGAAGCCAACGACAAACTCACAAACTCCCCGGTGGAGTGACGTGTCCGGTCCGGTTCGTAACCTATCCAGGCTACAGTCCAGGTCTTCCTCGTCGGCCCAGTGAGCGAGAGTGTGTCTCGCCCCCGTGTCTCCGTGCCGAACCCTAGCACACAAGCTTCTTCGTCAAGACCAGCAATTGTCCCCGCAGTTGGTCGCCAGTGGTCAATCGCCGGTCGAGGAACAGTCCAGTAAGCAGAGACCAGCCGAGACGAGGGGTAGTCGAGGTAGTAGAGAGCAGAGTGGCGATGTGGGTAGGACGGGTTGGTGATTGAAAGGTAGACTTGTGGTTCTGTTTGAACAAGTCGCTGTTTTAAACAGTCGCACAGTCGCACTGGTTTCGAACGCGACGGTCGTCCCGGTTTGGGTTGAGGACAACTGCCCAAAGGCTAGGGAAAGAGGTGAGAGGCCCGTGGGCACGGGCGAACGGGTACGGCGTATACGGTGACTGAGACGCTGGACTGAGCCCTAGTGGGGCGGAAGGGCGGCCGGGGTGCGAGTCTGCCTATGCAGTTCGGCCACGCTGAGTTGCCCCAGACGTTTGACAATGTGACGTGCTGTGATGTGCGACTGCGACGACCCCTCTACGGTGACCGACCGAGAGACCGCGGGGGCACAACAGCGACGATACACGGACAGATAGTCGCTGCGTCGGGTTTTGACCGGCTGGCCTGGCTTGCCTTTCAACTAACCTCCTTTCCCTCTCCTTTGCCTGGCCACCCCGTATCTCTCTGCGACCTCTGTCCGGAGTTTGTTCCAGGACGGGAGACCGACGACGAAGGGGCAAGTCTCAACGGCTCTACGGCGCGGATCTTCCCTGCCCGGACTACGATCAAGGCGTGGGTGTCGTCCGAGGGCCAGTCGCGGATCAGTGTTCAGGCCAGAAAGGGCGTCGGTCACGGCCACTGCGGCTAAATCGCTGTGCCTCGCCTAATCGATCGCAATTCCGCCTTGATCGCTTGCCAGAGTCAAGCTCGCAGCGCTGATGGTGGTTGTGTGGTTCTGATTGTGGAGTCGGTGGAGTCGGTAGAAGAGGGGGAGGACCAGACCAGCCGACCGAGCCCCGGCCACCGCAGGAAGTGGGTTGGATCTTCGCACGTCGACACCGCTATGGTGAGCTTCCCGCGAGGACTTCGTTGACGTATCCCGAGCTTCAGAATCACGCGGCCAGAGGGAGGCGCTCAAGATCAAGGGGGCAGATGACAAAAGAAGGCTTGGCTGGATTGCGACTAGTAGCAGGAAAAGGTGGTTGCGCGAGCAAAGATACCTCGCCAAAGGAGGGTGTAGAGGACGAGGTGATACGAAACAGTTGAAAGGGAAGTTGCAGCTGTGGGAGCGGGTGGTGGTCGAAGGTGATGGCGAGGGGATGAGCAGACGCCGTCTTGGATGACTGATCGCGGATGACCTGATCCTGAAGCCCGAGTGGTGCCTCTGGGCTCTAGAGTGAGACCCGAGTCACACGGCTCGGTGCGTGTAGCGAACAAAGGAGGAGACGAGCGCCGACGAGGTGGAGGCGAGCCCGAGGGCTGCGGTAGGAGAAGAGGAGGACCAAGCGTGAGCGTGAGGACAGACTAATCCTCGGCCGGCCGCTTGTTGTCATTGCATTTACCCCTCGCCTTTCCTTTCTTGTAGAGATCGGGACTGCGCTGCTGCTGGTAGGTGGGGTGCTGACGAGTTGGGTGGCAAAGCAGGGTCTCTATGCTCGGTCTCGATAGGTGGCTCCGGAAGCTTCAGGACAAAAGGGGACGCACGCAATCCCCACTTTCAAGGGGGGACGGACAACGGGGAGCAGCAAGCGGCAGCAAAGAGGGGGTGGCCGCTCAAGGAAGGAGGGCCTCGGCACTGTCACAAGGAGTGGGGAATTGTGAATCGAGCGGGATTCACTCCCAAAGCAGCAGCAGATGCGAGTGCTTAGGGCCTGTTACATCCCACATCACCCCCTCCCTTAAACAACGGGCCCCAACGGCCAAGGTTGTGCCAAGGCGCACGGTGCGCCCCGTCCTGTGCTTGTTAACTTCCGGTACGTCGCGTCCCGTCCGTTCGGCTTGTCGGGTATCATGTCTTCGATGTCATGGAGAAATCGCGGGTTCGTGCCAAACCCCCAAACTCCCGCCTCACTCATCAAGATCGACCACTTCGGGCAAAGGTTATTCATTTTCTCCTACTCCGCCCTGGATCCGACCTAAATCACCAAGGGGCCCTGATGACAAATAGATCGCGGCCCAAGGTTTAGGTACCGCCCGAGCCTGCAAAGCCTGGCGCTGTGCTACATGCCTCGTCGTGCGGGACATGGCCTCCTCCTGCTCCCCGACGCCTCTGCCGCCACTTTTAGCTCTCCGCTCCGTCCCTTGTTTAGTGACTCCCCTTGCTGACCTGGCAACGATACTTGGGCACTATTTTGGCATTACCCTTCCCCGTGCAAGGCGGTTCCAAGGGGTAACAAAGTGCACAGCTTGACGTATGACCAGCCCTGATTGAGGGTCGCTGTCGCACTCGAGCTGGTCCGACTTGGTCACACGCACGCTGGGTATCTCATCGATTCCTTTCCTCTTGCCCCCGCTAGAGCCGCCTAAGGCAATGTGCATACGATTGTCCCGTGGTGTCCGGAAGAAGCGCACGGGTATCCAACAGGGCCAGTAGTCATGGACGAGCCGGCCTAGGGGTCTGTTAAATCACCACGCCGCAGCACACCTCTCCGCCTGACTCTCCTTAGGCCCGCACTGTCGACCGCGGACCCGCCACTTTGGCACGAGCCCAGCCACCCTAAGTTGCTCGCTGCCGAGAGATAGATACTACCACGCGAGGAGATCGGCTGCGTAATGCGTAGACTCCCTCGAGTTTTCGAGTTTCAGGTGAATGGTACAAAAGGGCAACTTTATCTTTCCCTCGGCGGCACCACAATCGGTGGCCTTCCCGCTGCTCGGCTAAGCAATCCGGCACGAATTCTACCTGGCAAGCGGGGGGCCAGCCAGCCAGTCTGTCTGCAGGACATTTGCCCAAGGGTCTCGGTGCCTGCTGCGTCGTCTCCACCAGACACAAAAGTCTCAAAAAAGTCTATCATGTGCCCGCGAAACCCTAGTCCAGCCAAGAACATGCTTGTTTCCCCTCTTTGATCGCGGCGGTGGCGCCGCCCCCTTGCCCAGCCAATTCATGCACTCGCGCGGACGGCCCGAGGGACCGACGCCTGGCGTTTCTTGGTAGATTCTTGTCCACACCCGGAACAGATGAGACGGGACAGGGTGTGTGTGCGTGTGCGTGTGCATGCGTGTACATGGGATGAAGCGTCAGTTGTCGAGGTGGGATCGATGGGACGGGCAGTGCGCTGCGGGCAAGTCTGCGGGAAGAGGCGGGACGAGACGAGACGGATCGATACAACGTCTAGACCGCGAAGACAGCACAGCCGCGCTCAGCTGCCGCTGCCGCTCGGGTTTGGTTTTTGGTTTGCCTCCTTCCGCCGCATTCGAGGGCGTCGCTTCTCGCTGGCTGTACGAGTATACGAGTAGATCGGCTCCACCGCCCCTCGCCTCACCAGCCCCCTCGCGCCTCTGTCTCCGGCCCTTCGTGGCGCCGGCGCCAGGTCAGCCTATCGACGCCACGGTCGATCTACGACAGGGGCAGTACCCGGGGCAATCGCTTTCCGCGATATGTCGTGCCTCTTGTGCATGGTGCAGCGACGTGGCGATGCCGTTGTCGTCGACAACCCTGGGAGCAAACTACTCCTATGCGTTCAGGACCGACTAGGAGAAGGTGTCTTACCGTGCTGACACACCTCGTTGGTCGTGACGTATACAGTTAACGTTTCGGCTTAGGTCACTGCTTTTCGTATTTTTCGTATAAGCACTCTAGGTCCACCTCACTCGGAGAGACCTAGTACCTCACTCGGAGAGACCTAGACCTCACTCGGAGAGACCTAGAGACAAAAGTTTGTCATGCCACGCCGTTGCGATGAAATGGTACGAAGGGCCATCAAGGACATCTCCACTACATGAATCCGCTCTCTCCAATTGCACTGGCACGGCCTCGACGTTCAGGTCCGTCCACGTCCACGTCCACATATGTGCACATAGTATATCCCGCCACGTCTCATGTGTGCACATCCTCGTGTATCCCGCCACGTCTCGTCCCCGTCAACTTGATCGAAGCCTCCCGAGCTAGGTTAGCTTTGGGGTCTTGCCGCGCTTGCCGCGCTCTTCGAGCATCTTCCTGATCGCCGGCGCAATGACCATCCTGCCCACGTCAGTCTGGCGTCGCTATCCATCGTCCAGTTCGATCCCCCGCGGTGTCCTGCACTCGCACTGCCCCATGTCTTCATAATGTACTTTGCTCTCGGGCTGCTTGTGCCTCACATCCTCACATGACAATGCCTCACATGACGACTCTGTCTCACATAATAATATCGGCGGGGCGGAGTCACCCGACCCACTTGTGGGCCGGCCCGCGACATGCCCACTTGTGAGCCGCCCCCGCGGCCCGCGACATGCGCACTTGTGAGCCGCCCCCGCGCATGTCGCGGGCCGGCCCGGGTACGGTGCAACGACCAAGTGCGCGGGTGGGCATTGACCGACTTGGTGTGCGAGTTGGCAGACCCACATCCACTCAGGACTGCCACTGACACTGAGGAACGGAGGGCTGAGACGGAGACCAAGCGACTCACCGCCAATTACCATAGCATTGCTTCCCCGTCCTACCGTCAATAACGCCTTCGAAGGCCTTGTCACTCGCGCCCGATTTGACAGCTGCGTCGAAGAGCTTGACCATCTCTTCCGACGTCCATGGCTTGGGAGATCGCTTGGGCGATGCGCTCGGGTCCGCCTTTGCCCGGGCTGCGCGCGAGGAAGACTGGCTCGCTTTGGGCTCCGTCCTGGGCGAAGGCGACTCGGTCGCCTGTGTGCTGATCCTTGCGGCCGTGTGGGGTGAGATGATCGTCCTTGGTGCAGTTCTGGCTTTCTTGGGAGTGGACGGTGCGTCGACGCTCAGGTCGTCGTCGGTGTCAGTGTCTGTGCCGACGTCGACGTCGACGTCAGAGTCGAGCGAGGAGGCTATGGATGACGCGTGCTCGGGATACAGAGAATCGTCATGTTTCGAAGAGTCGAGAGCCGGCATCCTTGTGTTTGTATGATTGTGTGGCTGCGTCTGGAGTATGGAATATATGTCTGTACGTGGATGCTACCACAGAAGACTGGGGCGACGACTCTTGAAGACGGTAGCAGAACACGGGCCCTTATACACCCAACGGCATGTCCACCAGGTCGTCAAGTAGACCCGCCCGTGGCCCGTTAGGACGGCCGGCCAAGTACTCAGTCGTCAAGCTGGGCATCCGGGCACTAATCTGATGCTCGTCCCTATGGCGCCATTCGACTATGATCGTCACGCCCTTGATGCTCGATTCCCCCAGCGACATGTTAGGCAAGTCGGAGGATACGGGATCCTAGACAATGCGTGAACAGCTAGAGTTGACCGCTTGTGTGCACTTCCGCTGGGGAAGTACGCCGGCTCGCGTATGTTCTTCAGCGTCCATCACCGCCAGTAGCGCTCAGTCATTCACATAAATATCTCACTGATTCGGCATCCTGAGGACCGGTATACGAAACATACGATCGTATGTTATCTGCCAGGCCTCCTGGTGTCGCCGGTGTTAGCTCGAGCGTCGTGCACGTAGTCAAAACACATCAGTGACATCCGGGAGGCCAACCGGCCAAAGTGCCACACAGGTTGCGCCACGAACGCCCACCCCGCATACCCGCTATCCCCGCCAAACTCCGACGTTGTGGAGTCACGCTCACGAGTCTTCGATTCTACCTGCACCTCTTGTCAACGCACAGAAATATCAATTCATGTGAGTGCTTGCTCTAGTGCCCTGGTTCCGCGACGTCCTCCTCTCTGGCTGTGCGAAGTGTTCTGCGGAAACAAGGGACACTCGCTTTGGCGGAGGGGAGATCGCGCTTGGGCCTGGGTCTCGGTCGTCCGAGCTTGCGCGGAATGCTGACGCTGCATCTTCTTTCCTTCTCGCCACTTTGTTCCTCGCCTCGCCTTGCCCACCAACGCATCTGACGTCGCGTGTACTTGCGTCCCTGCGCCTGTCGTCGTCTCCATCGACCTGTTTGTGACACCTCTACTTCCTCCTCCGTCCAATGTGCTCTCCTCTGTCGACTCTCCTCGTCCTCGCTGCGGCCCCAGCATGCGTGAGAAGTGGCGCAAGAAGCGAATGAGGAAGCTGAGAAGGAAGAGGAGGAAGATGAGGGCTCGTTCCAAGTGAGTCGACATCCAACTCGATTTCCCCTTACTCTTCATCTACCGAGCACAAGTTGATGTTCTCCCTCTAGGTGATCGGCCCATATCAACGTCGACTGCTTGATCAGCCGTTCCGAATCGAAATGAAAAGCTTGATCCCGCCGCATGGAGGAGAAGTCTTGGAAGATCGAGGAAGGGTGGTGAAGTCTGGTAGGAGAGGAGGCCGTCTATCAAGGTTGCATGAATTCAAGTGAAACGTCGCTCTGTGTTGCTTGTACGGCCTCCTGTGCGCATATCAGCTGCAAACGACCTTGCGCTCAGCTGCAGCTGCAAGCCCCCTTTTTCTGGGCTGGTGTACGATGCGGTTATCGTGAGGCGGAAGCTGCATGACTTGGACAGCGGGTATTTTTCGTGTTCTGCGCCAAATGCTCCCTGCTGGTAAGGCTCCTAGGACGCCAGAAGTGGAGGGTGTCCACCCAGCTTTTTGCGTCTTCACATAGTATGCGTTTGACTGTCTGCACTTTCTAAACGGCACATTGCCCAAACATAAGCCTCATCCAGCGCACAAATCAGCTGACGCGCTTGCCGCGCCATACTGTTAGCTTGTGGCTGACAAGATACCGGCTTAACGCAGGCTTGTTCCATAATATGGTGAGACGTCGTTCTTGTCAATTTACCTTCCAGGCTGAGGACCTGGCAGCCTCCTTCCCACGCTAGTGTTTGCCCTTCAGTGCTATGGTATACGTGACGTTCTGATGAAGCAATAGGACCAGCAGTCGAACAAACGGCAGCGCCCAAACGTCGGCTCGGCACTCAAGAAGTCTGAGCCACCTGCACCGAATTACGACAGGGGCCTGGCGTACTGGGACGGCATCGAGGCGTCCGTTGACGGTGTTCTTGGGGGTTTCGGCAATGGAGTGTGTCTCATCGTTCTCCCAGTTCCTCTGATTGGCCAGTATGGCCACCATATTGGCTTGCTATGTGGATTCCTGCAGTCGCTGACCCCTGCAGCCCGTTCCGCACATCGATCAGCTGTCCTCACGTCTCTTGCTGCTTTCCCTCATCCCTGCACTCGGCACCTTCCCAAACCCACTCACACCGTGCCCCCCGGATAGGCCTGCGCATCGGCTGACAGCGCTCGATGTCGGAGCCGGGATTGGCCGGGTGACGCGCCATGTCCTCCTCCCGTTGTTCGAGGACGTGGTGACGGTTGAGCCTGTAGCCAAGTTCATCAACGAGGCGTACATGCAAGCACGTGATGGCGAATGGGCCGACCTGAAGAACGCTCAGGATGCTAAGAATGACACGGGCAAAGTCGGCGGAAGAGGCAAGAGAGTATGGTTCATCCAAGGTGGACTGCAGGGGCTGGAGCCGGGGAAGCCCGTGAGAGGCGGGAATGTCGTTGGGCTTCTCGGCGAAGCGAGGCAAGGGGATAGAGCTGGGTTTGGAGATGAGGCTGCAGCAATAGCGTACGATGCGTAAGTCCGGCAACCATCTAACTCAATCGTGCACGGTGTTGACGATGCCTCCAGAATATGGTGTCAATGGTGTCTAGGTAAGTTGCCCACCAGAGCGTACGCGAGGCAGGCGGCTGATTGAGCGGTGGACAGGCCATATGTCCACACCCGACCTCATCGCTTTCTTCAAGCGGGCTCGGTCCGTTTTACGAGATGACTCGGAGAGCTTTGTGTTTGTGAAAGAAAATTGCTGCGACGATGCGGCAGGGGGCAAGGGCCAAGAGTTCCTAGACGAAGAGGACTCTAGTCTTACACGGTGAGTCGTCGTGCCATTGCGTTCTTCACGATGCCTGTCTCGTTCAGGCTGTTTGGATCACCTAGACAGACGAGCTAATGCTGCGCTTCAAGGTCACATCAGAAATGGCTGGACATCTTTGAGGAAGCGGGCCTGGAAGTGGTTCGCGAAGAAGTCCAGGAGGGGTTGCCAGAGGAGTTGTTTGTGGTTAAGACGTGCGTATTTCTCTGTGCTTATCTGGCCACGTCTCTGGTTGACAATGTGCAGATGGGCGCTCAGATGACCCGCGAGTACATATATGACGGTCATAGGAGTTGCGAGTAGCAGCGCACGACAGAGGCAGGGACCGCATGCATGCATTGCTACAACGTTGTAAAGTAGGAGTAGCGCGAGAATGTCGGACATAAGAATTTCGGAGATATGTTTTGGACTCAAACGGGGGCTATACATGTCTGCCTGCCACTTGGACAGTCCTCGGCAATTTGACATATTTCCGGCGGCGCTCTGCGTCCTGGCGAGTGCAGCAAAGTTGTGAGCTGAATTCGAGGTAGAGAGTATCCTTCAAGCAACGACATCAGGTTTGTTCCAGATCCACTGCACGCCCCATCCATAACCCTGCTGACGATATTGTTTCTTTCTCTCTCGCCTCTGTGCGTCGCATCCCGCTTTCCGAATTGTGTCGTTTCGATCCTGCCTCTCGCGACTCTAACGGTTTACATCGATCGAAAATCCAACAGCCACCATGTCGCCCGCTCACATCCCCATCGTGAAGAAGCGCACAAAGCACTTCAAGCGCCACCAGTCGGACCGATACCACTCGGTCAAGGAGAGCTGGAGGAAGCCGAAGGGTATCGACAACCGAGTGAGTGGGGCATCTGCGTCGATTGGAATGTGGAGAGCAGCCGGGCAGGTCTGGACGAAGTGGAAGGGCTGGATGGGAACAGCGGAAGCGTGACGGCATATGTGCACAGGCGATGCGTGTTGCCGGTGCCAGGCAGGCGGAAATGGAAGGGCGGAACTGGAAAGACGGCGTGAATCATGGATAAACAAGACATACTTGGGAGATCTGCTCGGACAACCATCCCCCCCCCCTCCTGCTTGTCCTTTCGGTCCCTTGGTCCTTGTGCTACTTGTCGCCTGCTGGTGCAGGAGTAGTTGTGCCCCGGTCGTCTGTGTATAGGCACTGACGCGCCCAGGTGCGTCGTCGCTTCAAGGGCCAGCTGCCCATGCCCAAGATCGGGTACGGCTCCAACAAGAAGACGCGGCACCTCATCCCCTCTGGCCACAAGGAGCTGCTCGTCAACAACCTCGCCGACCTCGACCTGCTGCTCATGCACAGCCAGCAGTACGCGGCCGTCATCGCACACGGCGTGAGCAGCAAGAAGCGGGTCGACATTGTCGCGCGGGCAAAGGTGTTGGGCGTCAAGTGAGTCTTGCGTCCGGCCCTTTCTTCAGGCTTCCCTCAGCCCCTCTCTTCTCTCGACTGCTTCATCTCCGACTCGTCGCAGAGAGTACTTCCTTGTCCCTTGTTTCTCGTACCTTGTCTCCTTTCTCGTTGACTCGTCGCCTTTGCGGGAGCGCAAATCGGAACTGGGGCCAGAGCTGACCTCGGCTCAGGGTGACCAACGCTGCTGCCAAGCTGAGGTCCGAGGAGGCGTAGAGACCATGTATGATTTGCACGCATGCGTTGGCGGTCGGCAGCAAGGCGAGACACTGATGCGCGTCGGCCGTCTGAGGCTGTACTGACTAGACTAAACACATAAATAAAACGCCGGACTCGAGGTGGTTTTCCACCATTGTGTTGCTGACGCCGCGTGGTTCTCCAGACATCGTGTCGCGGCGGCGTACCTTGACATTGCCGTTTGACCTCTCAAAGCTGTCTTGGTCTCCTAAGCTGTCTTGACCTCCGAAGCTGTCTTGACCTCCGAAGCTGTCTTGACCTCCGAAGCTGTCTTGACTTCACAGTACGAAACGCTCGTTGCTGAGGTCTGCTGACGTACGGGCGCTGATGCGGTCGACATATTTTGCGAAAAGCTGCTGACTCCTTGCATTGACTGGCGGGCGGAGACAACCCACGTTATATCTCGTAGCGTGCAGTGGGTGCATGTCAAGCACAATGCATACACAAAGACGAAAACTCTCGAGCGCTAATCAAGGGTCCTCGCCATCGGTGGTACGTCCCATTCCGAGACGATCTCCTGAACCATTCTATCCTTGTGAGACACGAAGATATGGTGAGCAATGGGGTACCATGTCTCGATCAAGTGGTCTCCCGCGAGCTTCTTGGATATGGGGCTCATGCTGGACCTGTCCACGGCCTCCATGATATACTCCTCGTTCGGCCTTCTTGGGGAGGCAGCGTTCACGGTCTGCGTCACCACCGTTCTCGCGAGCTCTCGCGCGTCCGCCGCCGGGATCGTCTGGCCTCCGACCTCGACGTCGGGAATGCTCTCCTCAAAGCGCTTGTAGAGCTCCCCTGGCAAGATGTTCCACGCCTGATACGTGTCTTGACAAATTAACTTGACCTTACGAGCGCCGAGCCGGCCCACGAATTCGTCCAGTCTCCTGTAATCCCTGGTCACCAGGTCATTCGTCGTTTTGATGGACTGTTCCATAAAGAATATGCGGGCAGACCGTTCCACGTCGGTGATTTCAGCTTGGCTTTCCGCTAATACCCTTGGTTCGGAGTTGGAGGGAACCAGTCTGGAAACGCAAAGCGTCATGTCCCACAGGTCATCCAGACCACTCAGGAACGTGTCTCTCGGAGGTCCTCCCTTTCTTAATGCAGACAAGGAAAAACGGACCGTCAGTTGTCTTGACATCGAGTCTGAAGTCACTCCCGTGAAGCGGGTGAGTATGTCTTGGTAGGACATGTTTGCCAGCTCCTCGTTCAGTTCGGGGGCAATTTCCCCTATGGAATGTCTCAACGTCCGCTCGCTCAACTCGACTTGAGTGTTGCTCGTCAGCTCGGCAGTGTGCGCCGCCACCAACAGTCGCCCAGTGCGACTGAGCCTAGGCCACAGGTAATTTCGTACGCTTTCCGCCCCTTGGTCAAGGAGTCTGGCTACTGACTGTATGAAAGTCTCTTGGTCCTGTTCCGATAGTTCGAGTCCGTCTATAGCAGAGACACGCAGACGCTCGCCCGTATGGTGCCACTGTTCAAGGGGGTTAGACGTCGGCAATTTCATTGTCCGAAATACGTCAGCGCCAAGCAGGTGCTCGTATTTCAGCCTTTGCTTTCGTGACTCAACCGTCACTAAGCCCGCGGTGAAATTAGGGTGATTGGCGATCGTGAAGAGGGTCGCCGCTTTCAACTCCTCCGCGTATCTTTTTGAACCCAGCTTTAGCATCGGGGCATTTTGGGCCGTCGGAGCTCTGAGCGTCTCTGTCTCTTGCCATAGCGTGTCCCTTGGGGCTCTTGACCTGTTAGAATCGTCACAATAGACGAGGAATTCTCCGGACGATTGCTTCTCAATGGTCCAGTTCTGCCCTTGCAGCACACTTTCCCAGCTTGACATAATAGCTGTGTCCAGGTCGCGTCCCTCAGGGTGCCCGTCTGGGGCCGGATCAGTTCTTGGCCTGGAACGATAGACGGCGATTGGACCGGACGAGCCCGTTCGAATGGTCCAGCTTGTCCGTTCCCGGGCTTTCGACCTCAAGGCTTTAGCTGTGTCGCGCTCGCTTTCCCCAGGACGCTCGTCTTGTTGCGGACCAGTTTCTGGCTGAGGATTAGCCTGCCAATACAGTTGATTTTCACGTATGGCTGCATCCAGGATGTCTACGTCGCGGGACGTATCGTCTGGTTGCTGACTGGCTGCTTTCTTCTTTCCATGCTTCCTTTTCTTCTTCTTGGAAGTGGGGATTTGCTCCTGCGACTGATCTTCGATGGCTTGAGGCTGCTCGTCCTGTGCCTCAGTTGTAATGCCTTTCACCTGCATCAGCGACTGGTCCGTCATTGACAAACCCGGTGACCCACCCTCTGATGCCGTCTCGAGCGTCTCCATCCCAACCAGCACATCGTAAGGGTTCGTGTTTGTAAAAAGGAGAGTCGCCGGCGTACGTGTGTGGTCTTTGAAGGGCCTGTTTCTTAGAGCTTCCCGATCTCCAGCGGCATTGGAGCTGAGCAGATCGCTGGACCCTTGCGGGTAAGCTTGAGCATCATCGCTGTGAGCGGTAGCAGCACCCGAAGTGGATGGAACCGGGCGTGATTGTCTGTTCTGCCCCTTCCGTCTCCTGCGTTCTGCTTTGGTCCGTGGTTGGTGGGGCGCTGTCGATTCCGAAGCTTCGCCTCCAGTCGATGGGTTTTCAAGCGACTCCGTAGACTCTGGAATGCATGCAGGGCCTGCCGCTGCGGTTGGCAGAGATGACTCGCTCAGAGTGGGCAGTCCTTCCCCCCATAGTAACGAAGCGCCTGAGTCAGTAAACACTCTAGCAACAGGTTCCGCTGGATCCGCGGAGCTTGCGCCGCTTTTTGATGTGTCTGGCAAGGATGATGCGAGGCTGCCCCGGACAGACGGCGACTCTTCCGGTGGAGAGACAACCTTGAATTCGATGGCAGTCACGGTATCTTGCACACCGTGTTCCCCGACGGCGACAGATTGGACCTCTGCACTCAGCTCATCCTCCTCAAGTAGGCGTTGGCGAAGCTCAGTGGCTTCATTGATCTCCTGAACTTGTTCCGGCTCCAGGTGAAGATCGTCGAGAGCAAGGTCTCTCGGAACGTTGTACAACTTTTCATCCCATGCTGGGTCACCTTTGTTGAAATCATTATCTGTTTGCTGTGTATTCACGTCGTCGTCGTCGTGACCAAAAGGATCGAAAATGGGATGGTTCCTCTGCCACACAGTGTTGTCCCTGGGTATTGCCACACTTCCAAGCACAGGCAACCTATTTATACCTGCGAGGTTCCTCCCTTGAGGCAGGGAAGAAGTTGGGTAGGGCATGTTGGCCTCACCGAGCGGGGCAATAGAAGAGACCCGAGGAGGGCGATTCCAGCTGCCGGACGGTTCAGGAAGCTGAAGAGAAGTGCTCGGAGGGTGGGGTTCTTGACCTCCTAGAAAGCGATCGCCAGCCGGTGCAGGCGATATCGATGAAAAGCGAGGGCCTCGTGAAGGTGACGCAGAGAACGACCTTTGATGAGGTGGAGCCCAAGAAGACGGCTGGGAAAAGGCTGTCGTCCATCCTCCGTCACTTGCGGTGAACGCCCGTGAGCCAGAGGTCTGATAATCTGGGTGGAGATACCCTGAGACTGTTTGTCTGGAGTCGTTCCAAGTCCGGGAAGCATTTGGCAGAGGAGAGCGCCAAGATGGGTAGCCCAGAAATGCTGGAAGTTCTCCCTCTTCGGGACGCCATACGTTGTCCCCAAACGGCGAATGGAACTGCCGCGAGGCCCGTCTGTCGTGTGCGTATTCCATGATGGCCCAGGCCGTCTATAGGAGGACTGTTGGGCAAATGGGAAACAGAAGGGGAAGCAGAGGTAGTGGCAAAAGTTAAGGGAAAGAGGACGTACACATATCAGACGGTGCTCGACGCTGCCTCTGTGGAAGGCCTTCGGATTTCTCCTTTGTCTGGTGTACGGTGACTCAGAAAGCCTAAGCCATACGTCACAAGTGGGAAATGCGGGAAGGGCATGAAAGCAGTCAGAGATTAGTCGTCACTCCGTCACGACGCCCGCACGGACTATCGGAAGCGGGACTTGCCAAATCTACTCTCCGTGATTGGCGCACAGCTAAGCGAGAGGATAAAGCTTTGTCGAGTCGATATCATCGACCAGTCTTCACGCCGCAGTGCTCACCATGTATTGATAATACCAGGCTACAGTCCTTGTGGCCGCCCCTTTGTGAGCATCGTTCAGCAGCATCCAGCGCCCGGAAAGGATGTACATACGGCCTGTGCACGCCGAGCTCGACCCGGCCATCCTTCATGCGTTTGTGCGGACCTACCCTCTGGGGCTCTTCACTACCTCGATTCCGCATGCCACTATCCCTGCACTCCAGTCCACGCATATCCCCTTTGTGTTGGACAGTACAGAGGACGGTACAGCGACCTTGCGCGGGCACATGGCGCGCGCGAACCCGCAATGCAAGGCACTGCTGGCCGCGTCCGAGTCGCAACTGCCAGACGAGGTGCTCGTCATCTTCCAGGCGCCGGTGCACTCATACGTCACCCCCAAGTTCTACACCACGACCAAGCCGCTCGACGGTCGCGTCGTGCCCACGTGGAACTACGCTGCAGTTCAGGTATACGGACGCCTCCGAGTACACCATGCCGGCCCAGAGGCCGCCGACTTCCTGCAGCGCCAGGTTGAGGCGCTGACGGACCAGCAAGAGGCAGCGGCCGGACACGGAAAGCCATGGAAGGTCCGGGACGCGCCGGACAAATACGTGCAGCTGCTGAAGAAGGGCATCGTCGGGCTCGAGATTCGTGTGTCCCGCATCGAAGGCAGGTTCAAGATGTCCCAGGAGATGGGAGATGGGGACTGGCGGGGGGTCGTGGAGGGCTTCCAGAGTCTTGGGACGAAGGAGGGAGACGAGATGGCGAGGTTCATCAAGGAGAGAGGGAAGCAGAGGGAGGAAGGGGGAGGAGGAAGGAAAGAGAAAGAAGAAAGTGAGGCGGTCAGGCGCAGTCTGGCAGAAGAGGAGGAAGCGGTCAAGCAGGCGCAAGAATAAGGGCGGAGCCTGTTTGGAAGATGAGTGCGCGTTGTATCTGTACTCGGCTAGACTAGATGCTACATGTTGTTCGCGCGTGCTGTTTGCGGTCTCATCGAAGCATTCGCGATGAATCCACTGCCGATCGAGACAGGGAACCTCGTTTCCTGCTTCAGCTTCAGTGGGCTGCTGCAACCATCCGCTCAGGCTAACATAGCTACGACATGTATGCGTTAGATGCAAGACATAAGACTAGATCTATGCTGTGTTACGATCGACGATGCCTAAAGATGCACAAAATGCAATCTCGGCGCCCATTGCCAGATGATCCGCCGCGCAAACGCCTTTTCTCGGCAGCCCTGGTTCCAGCTCCTGTGCTGTCGCCGGCCGCAGAACAGCAGTCACCTGCGCTGGTGCCTGCGAAGGAAGGAGGAAGAGATAATCTGCTCCACATCAGCTGCTAGAATATATATCGTGAAAGGACGTGGCCAGCTCACCCAATGTGAGCCGGAACAGCGGGCTGAAGCACGTATACCGCGGCTCTCCACCACCGAGACCTCCATCAATCAATCGAGCCTCGTGCTCGCCCCTTCCTGCAAATGTCTCGCTGCGCTCCGAGGTCCATGCTGCAGAGGTGAAAGCTGACCTGCACCCTCCATCCGGCATAAGCTGTCGGGCAAGCTTGATCAGCGCAGTCGTAGGAATAATCCCATCGCCCTCGGTCGGCGAGCGCGTGTTGGCAACGCTGCGCTCGTCGGTATCTGGCAGGTCATCCTCCCCATCGTCCTTGTCCGCCGACGCGGGTGTGGCGACACCACTGGCTGTGTTCGAGTCTGGCATCAGATCCTGGGGTTCACCGATCTTGTCTACGGAGGTATGCACGAAACGTGATGTTTCAATCTCGGCAGCGAGTGAGAGCGGAAGGGGCTCGAGCGGGTTAGTTAAGAGCTGGTATGTAGCCTCGTTCGGTTGGGTATTCAGGTCTAGCTGATCAGTGGTTTCCTCGCACTGAATGATGGGCTCACCTCCGGCAAGGACAGCAGGCCAATTTCCTATACGAAGTTCCGCCTGGAACGTTCGAATATTCTGGATGAGCAGTAGAGACTGTCGAGACCGCTCATATGCGAATCTGCATAATTCAGCTTGTAACATTTGACATCTTTGATGACTATGCCCACTTTGGGTGCCAGAACCTGTCGGGGAGTGTCAGTTCCCGCTGCTATTCGAGCATTTCTCAACTCACAGGTGAGTCGTAGCAACGACGATACCTCTGTTCGCATCTGTCGTGTCCTCCAGAGCGACGATAAGCCCGACATTCTTGGTCTGCCTGCTGCCTCCTCGCCTTTCTCTCGCACTCCGACTTAGATCCGGCTGGAGCTCCTCGTCGTCGAGGTACACAGTGCGCGAAGCCTTGACGCTCCACCGATCGTTTCGGTAGAAGATCACCAGGCCATGCAGCTTTCCGGGTCCAGAGGCGTTGACGTAAGAGTGGTGGGGGAGAGATGGGGTCAGATGAGAAAGTCGATCACATTCCTAGGGTGACTATCAGTACGAAGATGCTGAGAGACGTCGAGAGATGCGAGAGACGTAAGAGATAAAGGTAATGAAAAAACCTTCTAGGGTGGAGAAACATACTGACCTGCAGACAGACCACATCGCAATCTACAAACGTCTCAAGCTCAGCTAACAACATCGGCCGTCGGTCCGTCCATCGCAGACAGTCGGAACCTGGAAACAGCTCTCTGCCTGCCTCTGATCAGCACCCAGTTGAATCTATTCGAGATATCACTCACGAACAAGTGTCTGTGCGAGCATCTACCAGACCCGTCAGCCTGGCTCCTGGTTCGTAAATTGCGACCATGACTACGATCGCAATCGCCGGCAGTCGGCGAGTGAGTCAATGGGAGAGCGAGACAGCAACCGACATTCCAAGTAACGATCCTCACGCGTCCCTTCCCCTTCTCTTCCCCTCTGTCCGCATCCGCGTCGTCGGCACCTTTTCCCACGAGATCAATCCACTCCCGCCTGAGGAATCTGCGCCGGTCCTCCTCCAAAGCCACCTGGGCGGTCGCACCGGCACCGGCACCGGCACCTACACTGCCAGCACCACTAACTGAAGCCGCTTTAGCTGCCGCCTGCTGCTTTGCGAGCTTGGCAGCCTTGCGCTCCACCTGTTTACGGAGCTGCTCTTCCGTCAGGACCCGCGCAGTAGGTGCTGCCATGGGAAGTGCTGGGCGGAGGCGCAAGGCTGAGCGAGTCTGGCTACAGAATGCGGAAGTGGTGAGATTGCGGATACCGTGGGCCGAGGAGATGCCTGGGAAATGCAGAGTGGTGAGCGGTAGAGTGAGCCTGAGGGTGAGAGAGGAGAGGGGAGAAACGGGCCCAGGCATACAGTGCGTCGTGACTCGTTAAATCCAGACGGCGACTTCGAAATCGAGGGGTGGAGGTCCGCGCGACCTACTATTATACGCGTTTGATGTGAGATACGGCAAATCACCTTGGCATCGTGACTTGAGATGTTCCAGTCATCTCCGTCCATCCCCACACAGGGAGAAGACGCCCATCAGCAGCACTCAGTGGACCCTGTACTGGAACAGTCATAGTCACTGGCTGCCACACGATGTCGACTTTTTAGCAACGAGGCTGCAAGCTTAGTTTCGCCACCGCTTCCAACCGGGACCCCGAGTTTTGTCTGGTGGGCCAAGCTCTTCCTCCAGATCGGGCGAACGGCTTGATTGGTAGCCGCGACATTCACGAATCATGTACTCTGGTGATGGTGGATCTCAACTCCCTGCCACAGGACCCATACCCTGCTGTACACCTGGGCAGGATAGGAAGCCGAGAACTGGAAGCTTCAGAGTGCGTCAAGCCTCATTCTGTTATTACATTTCACTATCATTCTGTTACATTTAACATCATTTTTTGATATGAGTAGATCTACAACTCGGTTGGATTTAGCACACACAAGATAGAGCAATACGAGCAAATTGCAACTCCCCGACCCCGGCCTCTCCATCAGACCCTTTGACGTTCATCCGACACTCTACTTTGACCGATCCCTTGAAACTTAACCTTGCAAGCCCAAACTGATGCCCCCCGGCATGTACAAGTTCCCTGCTTTCCCTCCAATGCAAACCATGCCCGCCCTTCCTTCTCCACACGTACAACCCGTTTCTTCACGCTAAACAAAGGCGAACATCTTACTCCATCCACTCGGGATCGTGTGCGTCGCCCACACGCTGGCGGATTTTGTATCGGTCCCCACGACGTTCGAGCCTCCACACGCCTCCGTCGATGCGGACGAGGTCTGCGTCAGGGTAGAAGAAGATCGCGACCGACGAGCGCCAGGTCATGTCCTGTGCTGTTGATCTGTATCGTGTCAGTGTATGTTTGGGGCCCTCGGCAGAAGAGCACGCGGGAGGTAGGGAAGATAGGGTGGAAGAGATGATAGTATGGAAGAGAAGATAGGGTGGAAGAGCAGAGATGATAGGGCGGCAGAGAGTACAGACAGGAAGAAGAGATCCGTGGGCGAGAGGATAGGGTTGAAGAGTTATGCAGGTAAAGGCGGAAGCTCACGATTGAGACCAATACGACCAAGCCCTGCTAGTTCGCGAAGCCACAGTAGTATGCTGGAGCTGCACCACGGCGTCCCTCCAGCCCGCGAACATCTTGGCGACCTCACGGGGCTTGATGGTCGTTTCGGGATCGTACCAATCAATCACGATCGACCAGTCGCCGGAATCGTCGACGCCGTACACCGGTCCGCTGTACGGCTTAGCTGGGATCGCCGAATTTACAAGCGGAACGCGCGTCTTGCTCGCCTTGCCGGGGGTGCCGGGATGGAGAGGCTGCTCAACTCCAGTCGCGGGAGGCGCAGGATCTACCTGGGTTTCTGGAGCAGCCGGGGTCTCTGGAGCAGCCGGGACCGCCGGAGCGGCCAGTGTCTCTGAAGCAGCCGGAGGTGCAGGAGCTACCGGAGTCTTTGGAGCGACCGGAGTAGCTGGGACAGCAGGAGTCTCAGGAGAAGCCGCAGTCGCAGGAGAAGACAGCTCGGACTCGTACCGGACGCTGCCGAGTGCGTTCCGCTTGGCCGTCTCGGCGGCTTCGTCGAGCTGACTCGCCACGACACCCGCACCTGCTGAGCCGACCGACACATCCTTCGTGCCCGAGCTGGTGGAGCTCGGTGCTGCCTCGGTGTCGGGCTGCACTGGCTGGGCATGATCCGGCGGTACGTCTTCTCGGGCCTTGTGGCCCTCTTGAATGAGCTTGACGTGTTCCGCGATATCCGACATTGTCATGATATGATCCGAACTCGCATGTCCCCCATGCGAGGCAGGCGTGGCGGTCTTGACGTCGGATGTTTCGCTCTGCAGCAACACCAGGTCAGCACACTAGCACAATACCCCTTCCGTTTTGTTTAACGGTTCTCACGGAACGTCGACACTCACCTGAGACAAGATCTCTCTCAAGGCCGACGTAAACTTCGGCTCCTGGAAGGCAGACACCAAAGCATCGCGCAAAATAGTGTCCAGCTTGCCATACACCTCCGAGCTCGCGGCATGTACCCACGACGACACGTCCTCCTTGAGTGTGCCTCTACCAATCTCGATGGCGACGACATCCGCCAAGGCGGTCCGTAGATTGTCTTTATGGAGAACCGAGCCCTTGGGCGGAGAGGCGAGGGCAGATCGGACGGCAGCGGCGATGGCCTCCTTGTCTAGTCGAGCAGGGGCGGGGTTAGAGAAGCGACGCGAGTCCAGGACATCCTCCATCGCGCCGCGGAGGACTTGGGCAAGACGCGCTTCGTCCATGCTCGGCGCAATCGGTGCTGTTGCGGAAAGCGAACGGGCCGCCGAGTTCTTCCTGATCGCTGATAGGGGTTTGCCTTCCAAAGCTGAGGCTGGCTGGGTAGAAGGCCCTGTCCTACCGGTGCCCGCGCCTGCGCCTGCAGCGCCGCTCCTTGGCCCATGAGTGGCGTCGAGACTAGCAGGAGCCGTAGATCCAGAAGGAGCAGTAGATCCAGCAGGAGGAGTAGATCCAGCAGGAGGGGCGGATCCAGCAGGAGGCGTGGTTCCAGCAGACGACGTTGAAGTGATGACTCGTCCGACCTCCCTGCTGCCTTGCAAGAGCTGCAACTCGCCCAGTATCTCCCTCCTGAACCCCTGCAGCTCGACCCTCCTATCCTTATTAGCGGCCCTCAGGTGATCGAGCAGGGTCGCCTCGAGCTCGTTCAGCCTCGCCACGACCGGCGAATCCGCCGTGTTCTGCATATGGATCTGGCGGAAAAACGGGACCGCCCGCCGTGTGGCCCGGTAGGTGAGGTACGATGATGCGAGCAGAGTGAGGGTCGAGAGTGCGCCGATGGCGGCGACCGTGCTGTACGGGTACGATAGGGCGGCTTCGCGCAGCGAGGTGGGCAGGAATGCCAGTCCTGTTCCGCCGGCGGCAGTAGTGCCAGTGGGTCCAATGGATCCAATGGACCCGGCGGCAGTGGATCCGGCGGACGTAGTGTCCGAGCCGAGTCGAAGTCCGGAATTGCCGTGCATGTGGGGGTTGGCGTGCGTGTGGCCGTGGCCGTGGAAAGCACTGGAGCGCAAGGCAGGATTGACGAGGGACGACGTTGCTGCGTCAAAGTAACCAAGGTGGTAGGCCGTGGCGTCTAGGTATCCTTTCCGATAAGCCGCCGTTGCGGCCGCCGGCGTACGGTCTCGCTCTGTCGAGGCATGTCGGTGTGCTGAGATATCAGCCGAAGCACGGAACACCACTCGACCGCTCCACCACTCCACCCGAGTATTCACAACGTACCTCTCTTTACACGCTCATTTCCCATCCCCCCTACTCCCGCCGTCCCAGCCGCAGCGGTGGCCACACCTCCGGCCGCCGTTCCATCCGCCGCTGCAGTTGGCGCATCCCAGACATAACTCCACCGACTCCCACTACCCATCCCTGCAGCGGATGGAGACGCCTTGACTCTGACCCACCTCCCCTCGGCGGAAGGCCTTCTTCCACCATCCACCTCTCCCTCGTTGCCGTGCGAATCGTGCCGCCCGTGCGTGATAAAGACAAACGGTTCGCTCTCGGAGGCTGCACGGATTGGAGAAGCACAGCACGTCGGTCCCGACCCAGCACCAGCCGATGCCGACGCCGACATGGGACAAGTTGCGGGGGCCGAGGTGGCAAGAGCTGGATCAACAGACAGCGAGGCATCGGAAGAGCGGGCCTCGCTGTGCCCGAACGGAGCAGGGAAGCGCATCCTGCTCCTTGCGTCTTGGTTCTTGTCCTTGATTCTTGCTTATTGGTTCTTGTCCCTGACTCCTTGCTCTGCAATCCAGTTGGCGGCACGCAATGCCAGCTCGACACCAGCAGACCCCTCTCCAGAAGGGAGAGAACAAGGCGAGGATCGTGATGAATCAGATAGCAGCAGCGACGCGCGTGTGGCCGAATCTCCCGAATCGCCGGTGGAGGCGGCGCGGACGCTCTCATCTGCTCGTATCAAAGTGCTGCTCGCAGCGCATCGTGTAGCCATGCCCGTCTGATTTTTCTGCATGCACTCGCGACGACAACTACTGACACTGTATTAGAATAGACGATAAAAAACGAATGAATTTGGCGGTTGGACGAATAGAGCGAATAGTTGGATTGGAGGGTGGTGGTCCAGACACTGGGTCTGATGGTGAAAAAGAAAATATGTAAAGATCAAAATCAGAAATAAAACAACCACGGCGACCTAGAACGAAGCTCGAGACATGAGAAGTGCGACCTGTGCCTTGAGCGCCGCGTTCTCCGCCTTCAACTCTGCAATCTCCTTCTCCCTCTGCTCCTTCTCCACCTTCTCTGCTTGCCGCTTTGCCCGCACCACATCTGCACTGGCCTTGCGCTCCGCGTACACCTTGCAGCAGTACGTGCGCGCAGTCTTGTAGATGGCCGGGTCGAGCTTGCGGATGATGTTGCCCGCAGAGTCCATGCGCCCCACCTGATCCTCGGAAGCGTTAATCCACGTTCGGATCGCCTCCCAGAACCGTTGCAGAGGGCCCCGTAGAATCCCGTTCTGGTCCTCTGCCTTGACATACTTGTTGGCTTCGTCAATCTCAAAGCCAGTAGCTGCAAAGCAGTTGACCCCGCCAAACTTGCCCGCCACGGCGACCGATGACTGACCGACTACAGGGAAGATGGGGTCGTTGGTGACCGGGTCGTACTCGAGCCCAAGGCCAGCCTCGTCCGTTTGCCAGGTGGCACCCTCGACAAAAATCGATCCCTGAGCGGGGATCTGAAGGTCGAGCGTCCCGTAAACAGGGAGCCCAGTGGGGAGTGGGGCGGGGGAAGCAGACTTGGACTTGGACTTGGCCTTGGCGTTTGTGCTTCCCTTGGGTCGTCCGACCTTCCTCTTCGCCGGCGGTTCGGGGTCAGACCCCGTCGACGACTCGGACTCGGACCACTTCCGCTTGATCAGAGGAGCAGGGGAGACGAGCGATGCGGGGGCGACCGTTGGCGCGGACTGCGACGGGGTAGGAATTGCCTCACCCAGGCTGGCTGCAAGCTCTGCGTACAGTTCGCTGAGCGAGGGGGCGGGAGCCGACGTAGGGGTAGATTGGGTCAAGTTGAACAGCTCGGCGGGGTTCAAGAAGCCGAGGTCTGCTGGGGAGATGGTGGCGGCAGCACTCTGGGAGAAACCCTCGCCAAACGTCGCCAACATGGTTGGGTCGGAGCTCTGCGCGGGGTCGGCCTTCTCCGCGAAGGGAGCGAACGTGTACTCCACGGCCGACGGCGCATGGTAAACGAGGGCATCCTTGAAATCCATCATTGCCATCATTGCCGGCGACGGGGGAGTGTACGAGACGGGGTCCAGGTCCGCAGAGTTTTCGGTGGACGAGGACTGGCCACTAGGGGAGTAGGGGACGGCGGTGGGGAGCAGGTCGTCTGAAGAATCAGCGTTGAACGGCGACACTATTTGATATATACTTACCGACTTGGTTGGGCTCTTCACCGTCCAGGTTGAGGAAGCCGAAAATGTCGGGCTCGCCTAGGGTCATCGTGTTGTTGAAGTTGATGTTTGCACCGGCACCTAGAGCGGCCAACGTGTGCGCGTAGAATTGAGAAGGAGCTGGTGACATTGTTGCCTGAGTCAAGCTCGGATGACTAGTTGAAGTCTTTTGGATGTCGCTCGTAGAGTGAGACTTGAAAACTGATATGCGTCGAATAGACGGGAGAGGTGGAAGTATTGCAGGAAGGTGTTGACGTGAAGACGAACCGACGCTTGAGCTGAGCGACCCATCGCAGATATAGACCAGGCATGGTGAAGTTGGCAGGCAGAGCAGTAGCAACGGGCATGATATGAATGGGAATGCGAGCAGGTATGGAATGAATGAGCATGCCACAAATCACGTGCGGGACGGTTCAGGTGGGGGGAGTAAAGAAAGAAGTCGCGTAGACCTATCAGCGAGAGCACATTTCATAATAGACCAGTAACTCACCTGTCTGGTTGTATGCCCGTAGGCTTTTGAGGCCCAACTACGTTAGGGCTTGTAAGAGAGGAGGTTGGGTTGGACAACGCGTTTCGCGAGATCCTAGGGAGAGGGCGGCTGTGGATTGGGGTTGGGCAGCGGGGTCCGGGTACTGGGGTGTTGAGGGAGCCATGTTGGGCAAAGTTGTGCAAGTGAACCTGGGGGGGTTCGGTTGTAGGCTTGTTGGGGGGTTGAGACTTGTCAAAGAATCGTCTGGAGGGACGATGTGTTGCTTCCTGGTTGGGAAGGGAACTTAGGCGGAAAAGAACATTTTGAACGGTCTGTGAATAATAGTCTAGAGCGTAAGATGACACGGAAGGGGACCTTGGAGGTCAAAGCCAGAGGCAGCGAGGGAGCTGGTCACGGTAGGCTGGGCGTTGGTATGTAGTAGCTTGGAGAAGGGAAGTGGTTGAGAAGAGGAAGAGAAAGGGAAAGAGGGCTTCTTGATAATGGTCCGTCACCACCACACACCCCAGTTTGGCCAAACTTCTCAGGGCCGGCGTTACTAATTACCGTATTGGGAAAATGAATCTCCGAGTGTGGCACATAACACTTTCAACCGGGGCCCCACTTTAAAATTCATCGACGCGTTTGTCTTTCAAGAAGACACGTTCGTTCCTTTCTCTGTCCACGTTTGTCGTCGGGTCGATTGGGATCTCCCAGTGTCAGCCTCCTTATGCGCGCGCACCGTAAGAGCAGCCAGACAGCTCAAACCCTGTCTCGCGCTATCCCCGCCCGGAAGTAGATACTTGCCTCATATGGCTCATGACTGACGGACGCGTCTGTAAAAATGGCGGCTAACACAACTAACTCGCTCAAGCAGATACGAACGTGTTGTACTACCATGTTGACGTTTACATTGTTCTGCTCTACGGTGGCGCCGTGCTGTTACGCGACGATGTGGAGCATGGCTGACACCCGTGTTGATTCCTGCTGTACCCGTCTGTTGCCCCTTTTATGATCGCCTCGGTGGCAACAAATCACGGCTCCCTCACATTTGCTTCTATGTGTATACGTTCAAGTGACTCCTGACAAGATCGACCTTTAATACTCCGCCCTCTGTGTATGCCGACTCGTGATCGGCACCCGATGACCAAGGTGGCTCTCAGTTGCTCTCTCACTCTATCCGTGGCTAAATTCTGATCTTCCGCCCTCGACCTTGCTCCTCAACGGAAACCGAGCATCTCCCCTCGGACACCCTTCGAGGGCTTTCACCCAATATGCATACAGTTGCCCCCCTCACTCCGCCTCTGACGCCCTCCTCACCATTCACCTCGGCCCGTCCGTCAGCCTCCAGAGCACGAGCACGATCTCCCCGCGCCTCGGCTGTTCCTTCCACGCCAGAGGACTCTCCCGATTTCCTGTCCCTCCCCCCTCCAATCGAACTGGTGTTAGGCGGAAGTATGGGCATGCCAGAGCTCAACCTACCTGGTGCGATGTTTTCCGATTCAATGGTGCAGGAGTTGGAGGATACCGAAGATATGGTTTCTGAGCAGCTGGAGCAATATCGGTGGAGAGCAGACATGAGCCAAAAGGAAAAGGACGAACGTGAAGAGTGGCTTATGGCCGGAAGAGGCAGAAGTGGGCTCCGTATAGTGATCGTCACGGGTAAGCTAAGTCGCGAGTGTAGGCGACCTTGACTCACAGTCGAGCAGAGAACTTCCTTCCGAAAGTTGACGGTGTGACGCGGACGCTGGCAAGGCTGCTTGAACATCTGCGGAAAGAGGGACACGAGTGCATGCTTCTTGGACCAACTTCAGACCGCGAGACGTACGCCGGTCATCCCCTGGTAGGAACGACAGGCGTTCCATTGGTCGTCTACCCAGGACTCAAGGTGATTATCCCTTAACCCGCGACTTTCAAGCTGCGAGAGTCCCTCAAGACACAAGCTGAAGAAAATAGCTCAACTTCCTCCGTCCAAAGTTCCTCCGCACAATCCGGGATTTCGTAAGTTGTCAGACATCCTCATTGAGAACGGACGATGGGAAAAAGGGGGCCATTTCTGATCAGGGACAGCAACCTGACGTTGTGCACTTCGTGGACCCTATCTGGCTAGGCGCTCAGACTCTCATGGCCATGGAGCTTGGCTGGGCTGGAGAGTGAGTTTTCTCCCTTTCAACTACCTGTGAAGGAAATTCAGGCTAATGTCGCAGAGACTGGGTGGCTGAGGACGGTCCGGCGCTCGGAGCGGGGATCACCGGCGCTGTCGTCGCATCGTATCACACGTACGTCTTCTCGGCCTTTCTTGACTACCTCGTTGTTGGCTCTCCGTATTTCACAGACGTCACAGACCTTTTGGAATCTTCTTCCGGGTGCCGCCAGATGCGAGATGCAAGGAGTACGCAGGGACTGACGAGTATCTAGTAATCTTGCCACCTACGCCACACTCTTCGGCATGTCATGGTTGGAACCCATCATGTGGCGACTCCAGCGATGGCTGTACTCCAAAACCCTGCTAACACTCTGTCCCTCGCCATCGACGCAAGCCATGCTCGAAGCTCAGTCGTTTTCGGGTGTCCGACTCTGGCCGAGGGGTGTCGATGTCTCTCATTTTGGGCCGAATAAGCGGAGTGTTCAAATGCGCGCAAGATGGGGAGTCGGTAATGCCCTTGCGCACGCTGGGGTTGCGGTTACAAGTAAGGCCACATTTTCGAGTACGAATATCGGCGTCGACGTTGGCGTTAGTGTCAGCGCGCCAAAGACCCAGGACGCGGGCGTGCATTATCAGGGACGAAAGACGAGTTTGCCACTCACCCCGCCGGCAACTCCGTTGGTAGCTGCTGTTGGACAAACCCAAGCCCCCGACCGGGCACTGCCGACAACGAATTCGCCGTTGCCAATACCATTACCATCGTACGCCGCTGTCGGACTGCCTGACCGGGTGGTCCTTCTCTACGTCGGCCGAATGTGAGCTTCCCGCATGGCACCCTAAGGGCGAGTCGAGCGAGTCGAGCTGACTGGGCAGATCATGGGAAAAGAACCTGCACCTCCTTCTAGCCGCCTACGCACACCTCCCGAACCTCTTACCGGCCGGTTCTGGGCTCCCTAAACTCGTGTTCGTTGGTGACGGGCCTGCACGGACCGAGTTGGAGAGTCTGTGTGGGAAACGGGGGTGGGATGCGGAGTTTATGGGCTACCAGAGTGGCGAAATGCTGGCGGAGTGTTATGCCTCGGGAGATGTGTTTGCTTTCCCCTCTTTCACCGAGGTGCGTTTCGCTTCCCTGTCCCGCTCCCGCTTCCGATGCCATGACACTGTATCTGCAATACTGACCTATATGCTCAGACGTTCGGTCAGGTCGTACTGGAAGCGCTAGCATCCGGTCTCCCCGTCGTCGGCCTGGACGCAGAAGGCACCCGCGATCTAGTGAAAATGGGCGAAACAGGCCTTCTCCTGTCGTTGCCCGCCGCCGCCCCGAGCTGGCCAACTGCTTGTCGACCCGGTTCACCGTACTTTGAGCTCACGGCTCGGGGGTATGCTGGGTTACTCGCTCGGGCTGTGCTGGACCATAATGGGCGGCGGGAGATGAGTGTGAAGGCTGCTACTGAGGGTGTGAAGGGGTTTACCTGGTGGGACGCAATGGAGGTCGGTCCCTCTTCTGTCCTCCATCAGACCCGTTGTACTACTTTGATTCCAATACCTTGTCCTTCCTTTCGTTTATTCTCTGACACAAAATAATCCTTATCATTGTCATGTGGAGAGACCATGCGCTCACGCGATATTCAGCGCTGCGTAGACGGCTACCGCGAATCTCTTCGTCTGGCTCGGGAGAAACGCAAAGTCGACGTGGTATGCCACGAGGTCGAGGAAGGTTCAAGCTCGCTGCAGACGCCTTCTAGCCGAAGGGTCAGCAGGGTTAACAGGGTGGTTTCACGCCGGCTGGCAAAGGGGCCGTGGGATAGTGACGATACGAGCGAGAGGTTGTGGCATCTCAGTGAGTGCATGCCGGACCATTTGAGAGGGGGTGGAGGGCGAGGGCGAGGGCGAGGGCGAGGGCGAGGGCGAGGGCGAGGGGGCAGGGCGAGGGCGAGGGGAGAGAGCTAGAGTGAGGGGAGAGAGCGAGGGCGAGGGCGAGGGGAGAGGGCAAGGGCGATGTCAGCGATTTGGATGAGAATGTGGCTGACGGAGCGCAGAGAACGTGTTGAAAGCGTTCGTGGCGATTTGGATGTTCTGGGCGATCTACAGTCGCCACCACATGTCGCTGCGGAGTGTGGAGGTCGATCATTGAGTACATCTGGGGCAGTAGCGGTAGGAGGTGAGAGTTGTCAGGAGCTCAGGAAGTGGGTGTGCGGACTGCAAAGGGCTTTAGATGTCGGCCTGTGCTCGATGCTCCCTGCTCTGTACTCCATACTGTGCTCGGTGCTAGATGCTACGCTCGGTGCTAGATGCTAAGCTCGGTGCTACCTGCTACATGCGACGTGCCAAATGCGAGATGCTACATGCAACGTGCCAAGTGCGAGATTTTACATGCTCTGTGCTAAACGCTACGTCGAGGGGTTGCGATGCAAAATGGTGGAGAGTCCTCGTCGAGTGTGAGCACCTCTTGAGGCCGTCTCGGTGAGAAGCATCTGGGATTGGCACTGTGTTCTTCTAGGGATATAGCTGCCCGATCTGGACGTCCAGGCACGACGCCGAAGACGTAACACCTCGCTGCCCATACCAATACTCGGCAACGTATAGCATGCGAAACCGCCTATGCATCCCCAACTCATCGGTGGGCTAATTCAAGATCGAGCTGGACGAATAGGAGAAGCTCAACACACCGGTCGCAGCTGAAATAGGCCGGTCCACGCGCTCCAATCTCCGCTTATCCGCCGAGCTGCACTAGTCGGGTACCTGGAGAACGCTGCAGATCGGGTGTGGGAGACGGCCGGGAGTCACCTGAAGAGCTGGATAGGGACAGACAGAGAGGAGGATAGACATCGGTGGGGATCTGGATAGCGGAGGATAGACATTTGGGGATTTGGATAGGCTAGGAATCGGCATGGCACGTCCCCGTAGGCCCTAGCCGAAGTGACGAGACGAAGGTCGTGCCGGACCAGGCTGGCCAACCGTCTCATGTGCTCAAAGCATGCTTGAATACAGCAATACGCCGGGCCACATTGCCAAAGCGGCGTCACTCGTCGGACCCCGGTCGATTCCTTCACCCCCCGGTCTCGGTGCCCCGTGGCACCACCGCGTACCTGCCGAGTGAATACCCGCTTTACACGCTGCTGCTGCTGCTGCTGCTCCGTCTTTCATAGGAAAAACTTCGGTGTTTCATCTGTCACTTGCCCCGCCACGCCGTCATCTCGGCTGCTGAAGGGGGGACGACGTCCTCGGCACTCGTTCTCTCTCTCTCTCTCTCCAGCTCGACGGGTAATTCAACGTCGTGGCGTTCACTAGTGGTTCCTGCCAGCCACGGCCGCAGCGTGGCAGCACGGCGAGCGGGGTAATCCGCACGTCATGGGTGCGTGTGGCACGCAGGCATGCGGTACGGCCGCCGACATCGACGACGCCGAGGCGCGGTGTTTGTCTGCGGAGGTCTCGTATGAGCGAGTAATCGGGATGGCCACCGGGGTGAACGGGGTATTTCCTCCCCACCCACTCTCCTTCCCCCCTCCCTCCTCCCCCCCTCCCCCCCTCCCTCCTCCTTCCCCACCCCGCAGCTAGGCTACCCCGCGCTGCAAGCGGAGCCCATCTTGCCCGAGACACGAACCAGTAGCCGTAGCCGTCTAGACACCGGCTGTGTCTTCTCGCCTGTCTTCTCTTCTCGCCTTCGCTCTTGCCTCTTGCGTGTCACTCCTACTCCCCCCTGTGCATCTCTTCTCTCATTGTACATCTACCTCCTCTGCCTGCCCAGCTACCTAACTGTCGGTCTTCGTACGGCTGCACAGGCCTCGTAGAACATCATGCCAGACTACATCGCCCCCATGTCGTCTCTGGCGGCGCACGACAGGGTCGTCAACACCAAGCCCTCGCTCATCAACTATGTCGCCGCTGTGTAAGCTCTCCCCCTTGCCTGCAACGGGGTCGGGGGTCAACTCGGACTAGGCGATCCAGCGAGTACTCCTGCTGACTGGGCGCAGGTTCGCTGCTATTGGATCGTTCCTCTTCGGAGTGAGTGACACGTTCCGCCTCTCTGGGAGCTCGAGCTGACTGGCACAGTACGACAGTGGTATCATCTCGGTACGGCCTCTAATCGGTCGTTGGCGATTGCCTTGGGAAGCCGTGCTGACCACCTCCCAGTCCGTCATCTCGACAAACTACACGCACTTTCATTCATACTTCAACCAACCGAAGGACAACATCATTGGCGCCATCGTGTCTGTGTTTGCCGGCGGTGCATGTGGGTATCCTTCTGTTGCTTCCATTTCTGCTTCTGCTCGCTTCGTGCGCCCCAAATTCGCCCTTTGTCGCCATCTGTCTCCTTAATCTCTCACGCTCCCGCTTTCAGAAGCCAGAAGATGACTCATTCTCTCGGCTTCGGAAAACACAGCGCTCAGCTGACCAACACCGCCTCTCTGCAGTCTTCGGTGCACTGCTTGCCGGTCAAACCGCAGACTGGATCGGCCGGAAGCGTACCATTCAGCTGGGAAGCATCATCGCTATAGTTGGATGCACCCTACAAACAGCGGCAGTCAACGTTGCCATGCTCATTGTCGGTCGTCTCGTTGCGGGCTTCTCTATTGGTGTACTGAGCATGATCGTTCCCATGTATCAAGTGAGTTCGACTTCCCGGAGTTTAAAGAGCCGAGGCTTCCTTTCCGTCCTGGCTGACGTCGGTTAGGCGGAGATCTCGCCTCCGCACGCCAGAGGTCTCTTGTCCGGTAAGTACGCTTGGGCCGATACTCGGCTACTCGACCTGACACGGCCAAGGCACCACTCAACTTATGATCTCATTTGGATTTTTTGTTGCTAATTGGTAAGCTCGTGCTCAGTCCGACTTTTAGAACGGATGCTGAAGGTATGCAGGGTCGGTTATGGCAGCGGCTTCATCAACGGAACTGGGCAGTTCCGCGTTCCGCTTGGTATCCAGATCATCCCCGGTGTTTTGCTTCTCATGTATGTTGGGTTGGATCCCTTTCGCCACCAACGGCCGCTCCCGATCTTTCGAAACGAGTCTTTTGCTGACAGGTCAAGTGGCATGTTCTTCCTGCCGTATTCGCCACGTTGGCTCGCCAAGCAAGAACGCCACGACGAGGCGCGCAACACCCTGATTCGTCTGCATGGCGGCCGAGCATCCGCCAAACTCGAGGTTGTCGAGGCCGAGTTCGCCGAGATCCTCAACCAGATCGAATGGGGTGTGTGATTTTTGCTGCGCCACGACGCTCTGCCACGACTGACGGAGGTGGTAGAGAACCAGAATCTCAAGACATCGTACAAAGACTTGATCTCGAATAAGCCCAATATCCACCGCACACTATGCGGCTGCCTCGTGCAAGCCATGTGCCAGTGGACCGGTACGTGTCCCCCCAGTGACGGCCACTGACTGGAAAGGCGTCAACGTCAACAATTACTACGGTCCTACCATCTACACTGCGCTCGGATTTGGTGTTCGTCCTGAATCTCCATGTCGCGATTAGCGCTGACGCAGTTTGCAGGGTTCACAAACGCTGTTGATCAACGGAATCTCAGGGGCATGGGGTCTAGTCTGCACCTTTATCTTCATCACCTTTATCGGTAAGTCACTCTGTCGCCACTTGCCCCACTCCCTATTCCTTGCAGTCTTTTGCATTCTCTCGAAAATGTGAGCTTGCTAACATGTAATCAGTCGACAGGATCGGCCGTCGCTGGCCATTGATCATCGGCGCCTTCTTCTTGTCTATCATGATGGCCTGGCAGACAGGGACCAACGAGCCGTTCTCGGACCCCAACTACTCGAGCACGTCGATGGGCATCGCGGGCATCGCCGCCGTCTTCATGTTCTCACTTGCATTCTCGTGGAGCTTTGGACCCGTGTCATGGATATATCAGAGTGAAATCTTCCCCATGAATATGCGTGCGCTGGGCGCTTCAGTGTCGACTGCTTCCAACTGGGTTAGTCACTTTTAGGGTATCCCCTCATCCCTGCTCCCGTCGTTTCCCGTTCCTGAGTCTCGACCGATCCCCCCCCCCCGGGTTCCCCTCTCCCAACTCCTTCCCTACCTCTGACCTTACTCCCTTTCCTCCACGGCCTGTACGCGTGCTCCCCACGACCCATCTCCTTCTCCGAACCCAGGAGGCACGCGTGCCATGGAGCACGGTGGCTGACTTGTCCTCAGGCGAACAACGTCATCATCGCTCAGATCACGCCGTATGGATTCACCAACATCGGCTGGAAGTACTTTCTCGTCTATACTGCTTGTAACCTCTCCAATGCGGTCATCAGCTACTTCCTCTTCCCCGAGACCAAGAACAAGACGCTCGAGGAGATCGGTGAGCCTTTGCTGTTCCGAGACTGATACATTCACCCACCCCTCCATCCACACACATCCGCTGACACTCGCTTCAGGCCTCTTGTTCGGCGACACAAACGTCAGAAGCATGCCGGCGCTCGACGGCGCCCTCGAAAAGGACAAAGAGCACATGCGCCACGACCACCTGGAACACCACACTGTCTGAGCCGTCTAGGCGTACCATTACCATTGGCAGTCGCAGCCGAGGCCGTGTTGCCGGATCGCGTGGGGCTCAGCGGGAACGAGAAAGTGGGACGACGGCACGTTGGACGGGTGGCGACGCGGGCGTGCTTGTTGGTACTGTATTGGGTCGTGGGTGCGGCGCGGCAGTGTACATGTACATACATTGGATAGTTATACATATGTTTAGTGAGGCCGGTAGCCGGTGGCGAAGTGGGAAATGAGAACAGGGAAAGGGGCTGGAACTATGTACAGTAGGACTGGAATGGTCTCATGGATGCAGAGCGAAGAAGCCCGCCGCCACATGACGTTACTGTAACACGCACACTGCCACACTACTGTCAGTGAGGTTGACCGGTGATCTGCGCCCGTTAAGCGGCCCAGACGGGGTTCACTCGGTCTCTGACATTATGAGCCCGAGTACCACCGCGGTGGACCTCACTGACGGCACGCACGACTTGGCCCTTGCTGTGCACACATTGGCACACCGCCGAGACAGCTCCACCATCGACCATCAGTCGTCGATCATCAGTCATCAACCAGCTCAACTCGTAGCTTGCAGCTTCTACGCGGACATCTGAGGATCACGTCAGACGCACTCACGCCGAGTCGGTATGGTATCAAGATGCATACGCGCCTATCTCCCCTTTCCAGGCTGGCGATGATGGCACATGGTCGACGCTCCCTTGTCCCCTCTGCTCTCTCTCTCCTTCTTCGCTCCCCATGAGAGCCTCTCCCTTGCCTTCCCATCTCTCCCCAGCTCTCCTCTTCTCCCGTCCCCCGACCGCTGCGAAGATACACAGATCCCGCCTTCAAACTCAATCAGGCTCGACTGTCAAACGCAAACGCAATCGCACCGGTACGACACAGCCTAGAGCTCGTCATGCTCCGGCGCGTCATCCTCAAACTCCTCTTCATCTTCGTCATCCACCGCGGCACCCGCACCACCAGGCGCGGTGCGCCGGTTGCTCTCGATGAATTCGATGAGGCTCTCGAGTGACCGGTCGCCGTTGTAGTCGACAAACTCGTCCGTGCCCGCCGGACGGAACTTGAGCGTTGGGAAGCCTTGAACGCGGAACGGCGCGGCCGGAGGCACGTCGTTAAGAGTCGCGTCCATTGCCGCGCTGAGCGCCGTGTCAGATGAGTGTATTGATGATTTACAGGAGCCAGAGCCTGGGACGCCAGAGTGGGGGCCGGCACCGCAAGCCAATGGTTACGCGCGGGATTGGGAGGCAACAGGTCTGGGAATCACAAGGAGGAAAGAGGGAGGGTGGAAACAGCAGAAGAGAAAGATGCAACACTCACATGATAACGTTCTCACCCTTGTACTTTTCGCCAAGCGTTTCCCAAATGGGCGCGAGACGCTCTGTATCTCGTCAGTGGTTGAGACATTGCGCTCAAACGTGCACTCACGGCAGTGGCCGCACCACGGCGCAAAGAACTCTGCAAACACGTCCTTGTCGTCCAGGCCAAACAGGTTGTCCCAGTCGTCGGCGACCAGGTGGTAGACCGGCTCGTTCTGGGCGGCCGGGATGGGCTCTGACTTGATGCTGGGCGCAATTTTGCCCGCAATGTACTTGTGGATAAAGTCCGTAATTGTCGCCTGGGAGACAGGGCCTGTGAGAGGGAACTTGGTCTGCGCCGCGAGGTCCTGGACGACAAAGGCGGGCCACTCGTCGCCGGGAAGATTGAGCGACTTGCCGTGGTCGATGAATTTAATGGCATCAATGTAGACAAAGTTGACTTTGCCCTTGAGCTCCTTGGCAAGCGGGATCAGGCCATCCACGAGCGACTTGAGCGTGGCGGTGTCCTCGGGCTCGACGAACAGGTATGCAATCGGCAGACCCTGTTCGGCGTACGCGCCAAAGTTCTCGGGCGAAATTTCGTCCATCAGCGGCACCGAGTTGGCGCGCACAAATTCAGCAAGTGCTTCAACCGACACATCCTCATCAGTGAAAATGGCGTGTCCCTCATCAAACTGCTTGTACAGGACGATAGCGGGGAGCCCGGGTGTCTCAGGAATCGCGGGCGGCGGCGATGACGTGAACTGGCCAAAGAGGTACGAATCCCGAGCAGTGTTGGCGTACTCAGCGAACGCTGCGGGGATCGGGATAGTCGCGTCTCCATAGGCCACCAGCACTCTGCAAGTGATTGGTCAGCAGAACAAAGGCGAGGTCGTGATGAAATCCACGTACACTTTGTCGGATTTGATGAACTCGTCGTGCGATTCCGGGCTGATATCGGAGACGGCTGGCAAGCTCTGCCTAGTCAGGTGTAAGTGTGGGAGATGGCAGATTGTACAGGTAGCAGGACCAGCGGGGCGGAGGCAGACTGCGGTAGGTGTGAAGCTGGGAGGCTCACTTGACCATGTAGCTGATAATCCCATCCGCCTTCCTAGGGCCGGTGTAGTCGGTCGGCTCGCCGTTTCGGAAGACCTTGAGCGTGGGGTAGCCGTTGACACCGTACTCGCCACACAATTCTTGGTTCTCGGTGCAATCGACCTGGTGATCAGAGACAGATCTGAGGACGACGAAAATGACAACAGAAGGCGGGAAGTATTGCAGGAGTGCTCATATGCGCAGTAGCAGGAAGGAGAAGAGGAAGAAGAGGGGGCAAAGAATGGAATGACGAAGATAGCAGGAAGAAGAGAGGCAGAGGGAAGAGATGTAGAGGGGGGAGAGGTAGAGGGAGGAGAGGCAGAGGGAGAGAAGGATTCAGGAGAGGGGAGGGAGGAGAGGAGAAGGATAGAGGGAGAGAAGGATATAGGAGAGGGGAGGGAGAAGAAGAGACAAAGCAAGTCGGGATATGCCGAAGGAGCGATGGGAAAATCAACTCACTTTGGCAAGCTTGATCTGCTTCTTCGATTTGAGCTCGGTCGCAGCTTCTTCGTAGTGAGGTGCTAGGCTAGCACACCGTCAGCGCGTCCTCCGTCGACGAGGCTCGACGCAAGCGCGGGTGCGGATAGACCCCTAAACAACTCTCGCTCACTTTTTGCAGTGCCCACACCCTTTGTCATGCGTCAGCGTCATCGTCGGCGGGAAGAGAGAAGAGGCATACACGGCGCAAAGAACCTGATCAAGGCGTCAGCGAGTTCTCTGTTGCGTATTCCCGATCCAGCTCTCCCGCTCCCCCCCCCTCTCTCTACTTTCTCATCTCCTCGGAAATCGAGGTGAGAGGCAGGCTGCCGCTGGGGCTTCTTCACTTTGCCGCTCGGCGGAGCGGCAGGCGGGAGACGGGGGTGTCAAGTACACGTCCACTCACTCTACCAAAGCCAGGTCTTCCCCTAGCACCTCGTTCTTGAAGTTTCCAGCTGAGAGGTCCACGACATCGCTACCCAGCACCCCGACCAGCGAGGTGAGTGCGCCGAACAGGCTCAGAGTGGTGACCTTCATTTTTCTGCCGCTTCGTCTCTGATGTTGTTCTGCTCTTCGTCTGCTACTATTGATTCCCCTGTACTGCGTCTGCTGTCGCTGACGATGAAGCAGCTGACGGCGATGAAGACGAAGACGAAGATGATAAAGCAGCGAAATGCAAGATAGAAAGGAGTGAGGTAAGACCGACCGGTGCGTTGCCAGAATCGGCGCGCAGCGCACAAACCTTGTTGAATCTGGGTAGACGGTTCCACGTCACAACCCCCTTGTACGACGCGACACATTACAAATCCCAGTGACCGCGCATCATGCTGTTTGGTGCAGTGCACAATGTACGACGAGCCTTCATGCAACGGTGGGATCGGCTGCAGGGGCGTGCTGAGGCCGTGACCTCGTCACGGTGTCCAGAGCTCTCAGACCACCTGGATCGGCGTTGAACGCAGTGGCAGCAGTGCCGATTTCCGATCGACCTCGATCGACCATAGATGCTAGCTCGCAGAGTCAAATCATCGTGTTCGTCCTGTTGCAGCAATAACAAGTCGCAACGCAGCAATGACATCTCAAATCGACAAGAGGGAGAAGCTAGAGAATCTATAACGACCACTTTCCAGACTATAACAACCCGCTTCACGAACAACTTGATAGAAAGCAATATTTTGTAACCCCTCTCTCTGACAGATGATACTGTCACGAACATCACTCGCACTCACACTTCCACTCCCACTCTGATCCCCGACTCACCCTCACTCGCACTCACATTCCCAGCTCACTCCCCGTCAAGACTCCCCTTCTACACTCAGACTTTCACACGTGCAGTCGAACCACTCTACCTGAGAAACCCCTAATGCCCACTCGGAAGCAGCCAGAGAAGAGCCTCATTGTCCAATAATGAACAGGTAGCATACAACAGTACGCAAACGCACTACGCGCGCAGCTCAACCGGCTCGATGCGGTCCAGCGGCCCATCGTACTTTTCCTTCTCTCGTTCCTCCTGCGCCTCCGAGGGGTCGACAGCGTAGCCTGAGTCGTACATGTCGTGAACGGCCACTTGGACCTGGCTCTCCGGGTGTGGGAAAAAGTAGTTGAGAGTTAGGTAGACGGCCGTGGCGACTGGGCGATATCAGCGCTGCTACGACGTCACTGGCGAGGTGGATGCAGATGAAGGAAGGAAGGTGGAAGGAAGGAAGGAAGGAAGGAAGGAAGGAAGGAAGGAAGGAAGGAAGGAAGGAAGGAAGGAAGGAAGGAAGGGAGGAAGGAAGGAAGGAAGGAAGGAAGGAAGGAAGGAAGGAAGGAAGGAAGGAAGGAAGGAAGGAAGGAAGGAAGGAAGGAAGGAAGGAAGGAAGGAAGGAAGGGAGGGAGAGAGGAAGAGAGGAAGGGAGGGACAACAGTAATGGATGGAACTGGAGCTCTGCCTGAGTAACGACACTCACTCGCGTCACCGACACAGTTGGACAGCATGTAGAGATAAGAAACATTGCCAATTTCGATATTCGAGTTGATGGCATTCACCATCCCGGGCATGTTAGGCCCAATCGCACAGGCCAGGGCAATGTAAGCGCGCCAGTTCCAGCCCTTTGAGAAACGGTAGATCCCGTCCGGGCGGTACATCTCGTAGATGTTGAGTTTGCGCTTCTTGACAAACCAAAAGTCGATGGTCAGGAGGATCGCGATGGGAGCGAGCACGATCGAGTACGACGACATGAAGGATACCTGCACAGGGTCAGTAAGATGTCCTCTCCTCTCGAGCAGCGCTCTTTGATCACGAGTGGCGTCTCATAGATAGACATCGGGCACAAGGTGTGGCACCTTGCGGAACTGTGTCTTTAAAGGTTTGAGAGTCCACGAGGGGGACAGGCAGAGAGGGTAACAGAAGCACACGACTCACTAGGTTGCCGGCGGTTGCAAGCACTTTCCACGGCGCGAAACCAAAGACGCCAACGGTGAGCGCGATGATCTGGCCGCGCTTGATGTTGATATACTTTGGCGCGAGCGACGTCAAGTCATTAGCCGCTGAGATTGAGTTGGCCGTACTGCACTCGCTCAGCACCTGCACTGCCGAGCACCACCGATCGAACTCACATGTTCGTAGTAACGTTTGCCAATGCCCAGACAAAGCTGGCAATGAACATGGCTGCTCGACCGCCGGCTGATCCGGTCCAGAGAGCCTACAAAACATCAGCATCAGATTTCAGACATGCTCGGAGAAGTAGCGGTGAACAAGCGCAAGATTGAACGAGACGTCTTTGGGTACTCAGTCGACTCACGTTGATCTGGTATGGCTGATACAGCTCCGTCTGGTAAATGGGCTCCAGGCAGGCAGCGGACACGGAGCCGAAAATACTCATGACCGAACTGATGAATGGCACCGCAAAGATCTGGATAAGGACAGATCGAGGCCTCTTGCAGTACCGCGAAAAGTCGCTAATGTTCAGACCTTCCGTCGCTGTCAGTCACTTGGTTCATCACTCAACAGTCGAGAATAGAACAATTTTGGCGTACTAAGGGTAGACCACGTCCCTTGGCACGCGGTGACAGCGAGGCAGAAGAGGCTGAACCGCGGGAGACCGCCAGCAGCGCGGTTGACGGGGTTGGTGAGGTATTCTGACGCGTTGGGGCCGGCGGTCTTGACGGCCCAGATGAGCGTGCCGAGAGCAGTAAGAGGTACAGCTACGGCCTTGATGTTGAACACCCATGCCATCTTGGACGGATGGATGAAAATAAACGGAAGCTGCATCAGCCTACAACCATCAGCCTCATCCAAAGAATACAACAGGACACTGAAAACGAAACCAAAAGGGTCGTATTGACGTAGCTAGGAGCACGGATGGGACGTACCAGAAGAGGAAGAAGCTGACGAAGTCCTGAGACGTAGCGCCGACGTTGGTGGGGATGGAATTCTTCAAGTTGGCGTATTGCGGCCAGATCGCTTGAATCATCAAGCCCACGAAAACACCGCCACTGCAGTAAACGTCAGTGCCATACGTGCAGGTGCAGGCAGCCAGATTCGCTGACACTCACGACCACGAGTTAATACTGAGCCAGAAGCACGCGATGACCATGCGGGAAAAGACGACAAACTTGGAGCCCCAGTAACCAAAGACGGATCGAGAAGATACTGCGAATGGCAAATGAATCTGCAGCGATCAGCGCACTGGATGGGCGTCGCGGCCCCTGAAAAGCGTACACTGGCGCCAATAAACCTGGACCTCGATCAGCATTGCTCGCACACGCATCGGGCAGGAATGTTGCCACGGACTCACCCGTTGGATGTGATGACCAAGCCGACGAGGAGGTTACCAACAAAAATGGCGAGTCTGAACGAGAGTCACCGTCAGTGATTGAAATATAGGATTGAAGACACGTACAGAGACTCCCACCAAGTCAGACCAAGGGTGACGTAGGATGCAGCGCCAGCGAAGGATCCTGAAAACGGTCATTTCATTTCGTGCCGCATAGCGATACTAGCATCACGACATACCAGGGTTGATCAGGTCGGATACCCAGTCTGGGATGATGTCAGCACAAAGACACTGCAGTCATGGATGGAATCGGGGTACTCACACGCAAAGAAAGTCCAGGCGGTCCAACGCCTGTACTCGGGCGGGGTGGGGTCCATATCTGTCGCCCAGCTGTCAGCCTCACGAGACTGGCACGATCGTCAAGGCACGACGGCTAGCAAGCACTGACCTTTGTTAGACCACACATCTTCGGGAGCGATACAGCTCTCCTCTTTGGGCAGCTTCCAAGCCTTGACGGAGGTCGCCCGCCTCCTCAGGAGGTCAGTATCGACAGACAGCGACTTCATGATGCGCAGTGAGCAGTGAGCAGTGAACAGTCGCTGACAAAGACAATGATTCACGACAGAGGGGGGAAAGGACATGCACCCGGTCCCTCACCTGTTATATCACCCCGAAGAGCGCGAAGAGGCCTCAGAGATAAGAGCTTGCCTTGGTAACCCCGACGCTAGCGGCGCTAGCAGCTCCATCGGGTGACTCACCGAGAAACTGGACCGAAGAAGATTCCGCCGCTGATAAGGAACCCCGAACAGGTAGTTGATACATCTGCTTCCGTCTCACTCCTCAAAAGTCCCACGTCATGCCTCCGCCGCCTCCCCGCGTTCGTCCTCGGCCGGATGCCGCCGTGGCGGGCGAAGCGCGGCCCTCGACGGCTATGGGGGATCACTTTGTTAACCATGGAATGCCACCCAGCCAAGCCGCTTCAGCTCGACCATTCCCACCTTGTTCCCATCCCGGGGGTCTTTGTGCCTGATGAGCTGATCCTGCTGATGTACTGGCACTGACCAAAGCCTCGAGACAAAGAAAATGGTATATATGAAGGAAGTTGGCTGCGATCGAAGTGTCCACGTATTGACGTTCTCGCCTCTTGGTACTCACGTCGACTCACCTTACTTCCAATTTGGTTAAGAATCAGCATGCCTGAGCCAATTGAAGCAGAGTTTGCCCGACCCCCCATCTTCACTGAAGAGGAAGAGGAAAGCTTCGATAATGGAGAGCACGAAGTACCGGGGGATCTGGCGGACGATCCAATCAGCGAGACCTCGACTGCGCACAGCCGCCGACGAGCTTCCACGCCTGCGCGGGACGTTGAAAAGGGGCAGGATGGAAAGATACTGGTCGAGTTCGAGCCCGGAACCGGTGAGAACCCGAAGGAGTGGTCGAAGGGTTGGAAGTGGTGCGTCCCCTCTTGTCTTCTCATTTCGTTGGTGTCTCGTTTGCTCTGTGCTCAGTCTTGTCTTTGCCTATTCTGCCTTGAAGTCATGTATTCCTTAGAGATGCTGAAATTTTTCAGGTTCACCACAATGTCTACGTCTTTACTGTGTCTGACCGTCGCTCTGGGTTCAGCAATGCCCACCGGCGATCTGTCTGGCACCGCGACAGGCCTGCATGTATCTGATGAGGCAATCTACCTCGTCGTCACCCTCTTCGTCGTCGGTTTCGGTGTTGGTCCCCTAGCCTTTGCTCCACGTGAGTCTATCAGTACCAGTCCCGTCAGACAAAATAATATGCGATGTGGGAGCTGACGCAAGGTACATAGTGTCCGAGGTCCTCGGTCGGAAGCCGATCTACTGCATCTCGCTGTTTTTCTACTTCATTTTCACATTGCCTTCTTGTCTGGCGAAAAATATCGCAACAATGCTAGCGGGCCGCATGGTATGCCATGCCATATACTCTGCTTGAGACATATTTTCTGACTGCATAGATTGCGGGTCTCGCCTCCTCAGCCCCGATGACCAATGTCGGGGGCACAATCTCGGACATCTGGTCCGTCCAGGAACGTGGTATACCCATGGCCATCTTCAGTGGTATGATCTTGTGCGTACATCCCTGCCCAATCCCCCCGTGATAACACCACATGCTTGGAAGACATTTTGCTGACGCGTACGGTACAGCATGGGCCCCTGCCTCGGCCCCTTGTTGGGAGGATGGATTGCCCAGAAGACCGGCCAGTGGCGTTGGATCTACTGGGTCCTGTTCATCACCGTCGGCGTCGTCTTTCTTCTTACGCTCGTCATGCCCGAGACCCTGGCACCGGTCATTCTGCGTCGCAAGGCGGCGCGACTGAACAAAAAACACAAGACGGACATATACGTTACTGCCCACTCACAGGCGCATGTCCCGCTGAGCGAGACGCTCAAGGTCGCGCTCGTCCGGCCATTCATCCTCATGTTCTGCGAGCCGATCGTGCTGTTCATGAGCTTCTACCTGAGCTTCGTGTACTCGCTGTTGTACGCCACATTCTTCGCGTTCCCAATCGCCTTTGAGGAGATTCGCGGTTGGAGTATGGGAATGGCAGGAGTCTCGTTCGTTTCCATCATGGTGAGTCGAATGTTGCGTGCCCTGCCTATTCCATCCCTTTCGTGTCCCCACGTGAGGAGAAGCTTAGACATTCAGCTGGGCATCGTAATCGCCATGTGCCTCATGCCCATTCAAGAAAAGCTTTACGCGAGAAAGCCACACCATCCTGAATCCAGGCTGTACCCAATGATGCTCGGCGCCATGTGAGTGGACTCTTCCCCTCTCTTCCCCTACATTATACACACGGTCGTCCCTTCCTTGCTCCTGAGGCGCTTTCTGCACCTTCCAAAGCTGACGCTGCATGTAGCATTCTCCCAATCTCGTTGTTCATCATCGCGTTCACGGGCGCTTATGCCCACGTGCACTGGATAGGCATGATGGTGGGCGGTGCCTGCTTCGGCTTCAGCATGGTCTCTGTATACATTTCAGCCAACTCTGTGAGTCCACCTCTCTGTCTCTCTCTAAGATCGTTGTCGCTTCTGAATAGCGCTTATCAATGCTTGTGCATTAGTATATTGTGGACAGTTATGCGCACGTGGCGGCGTCTGCCATCGCTGCCAAGACTTTCATGCGGTCTCTCGTCGGTGCCAGCGTGCCTCTCTGGATCACACAGCTTATCGTGAGTCACGAGTCGCATGCGCGCTACCTATCACATGGCTCCTCGACGACCACCGTCGGCTGCTATCCACTCGCATCCATGTTCGGCTTGAACGATCGCTAACATTCGTACCTACAGCACAACCTCAAATTCCAGTACGGCGTCCTTCTTCTGGCGCTGGTGTCTTGTGCTATCATGCCCATCCCATTTGTCTTCTTCTGGAAGGGCGAGGCGGTGCGCAACAGATCTACTCGGGCGGTACGAACTCAGCCGTGACGGCTTGTCATCCTCTTAGAGCGATCTTATCAGTCATTTCTTGGTCGGTGTGCTGGCTACTTGATAATGATCACAGATGCATTCCACGTATATTGCATCCGTAATCTGAAACGCCACGGGGAACAGCCGTCTTCAGAAGTATAGTACTCAGACAAATAAACTTATATCAAGCTTCGCGATCACCTCCTCCACCGTCCCAGGGTGTGTGGCGGTGACCTCGAAGCACAAGCTTTTAGCAGCTGATGTCGACATGTCATTCTCTGAGCCTGGGAAGGACCCAGGCATGAAGCGACTTGGGAAGCGCCTGGCCTCTGGGCGTCGGCTTGCACTTGCGTCCTGGTGCCGACGATAGACGTACGCGAAGCCCGCTGTCAGCAGCGGCAGTGAGAGAGGAAGGCGCTCGTCCCCAGCCTCGTCCGTGAGGTCTCGGAGCCAGCACTCCATCTCTCGTTGGACCGCGTCCCGTGAATCTATGATGTCGGTCGGGGGAACCCCATTCGACCTCCTGAAGTAGGCAGTATTGGCGACTGTGCCGCCAACCACAGCGTCCGAGAGCTTGCTCGCCGTCGCATGCACGTTGGCGAGATTGTCGTTCCTCAGTCGAAGTGAAAAGCAACGATCGGTGAGCCAGGTCGAGCCAACTACCACATGCGACCCGTGCGGGTCCCACGAGACTTGACCCAGAACGCCGGACCCGAGCGCCGAAGTCAGGCTGGACGACTCGTAGGGGTACTTGAAGCGCCCAGTACGCCACTGTGGGTTGGCCCATTTCTCCTCGGCCGCCTGACTGACGAGCTGCGTCAGGGCGTACTCGAAGATATCCGCGTGCATCCGCAGTTCGGAGGCTACCCGTGCCCCCAGATTATCCTGAAGAAAGAGCGGCTGCACCGCCTGATGGTATAGCGTCAAAGGGGTGCGTAAAGCGTTGTAGCTGTCCCCGCTGAAGGCTGTCAACCTCGATACAAGAGCGCCACACAGAGTGGCTATGGTCCTCTCCCAAGCGGTTTGACGGGCGTCAAAGTCGGGCAAGTCGGATTGGATGATTCCAGCGGTTGTCGCGTTGGCCAGGGTGAGAGCCTTGCGAGCGGGGCCGAGACGATCTGTAGGGCTGTAAGGTCCAGACGGGTACAGCGGAGCGCTCTCTGGGTGATCTTGACTGGCGTCTCTGTCATCAGAGGTGATTGCGGACCCGGAGCTACCAGTAAACCAGGAGGAAGGGTTCATCGTATACTGCATTGAGGGTGAGCGATCAGTGGTCGGCGTGGCCGAGACCTCTGCCTCTTATAGGAGCGGGTGACGGGTGGCAAGACAGTGACCGAGTTGTCATTCGTCATTCGCCGTCCACGATCGGCCCAACGAAGATGCGCGTCTCCATTCGCCATGCACCATAAGGTCACTGGCACCTAGGTACCCACCCTGAAAGCCCAACAGAAGCCGTCCATTCATGCCGGATCCCCGTATCCCAACTGGCAGGGTAGACGTCGGGTTTGGGATTCATGGATTCAACGGTCAACGAATCTCAATCGCCGGGACCAGCGAGTCTCCCTTGTCCCCAACTGTCGGTGGTGACATGCCTGCTCTCCGGTCTCTGGTGACATGCCTGAGACGGGACCGCAAGCCGAGAACACGGTGGTTGAGTCGAGAACAGGATCGAGATCTTCCCTGCCCTTCCTGCCCTGAGTAGACGTCTGGACCAGGTCCGGTCATGGAAGACGGCACGTCGCCCTCATCTGTGGAAGAAGATGATGAGCATGCCGAAGGCGTACGTGTTAACCGAACACAATGTGAAAGGACAAGAGGGGTGTGGTCTCCAAAATTCCAATCGCCGGCGGAAGAAGGGCTCCGAAGCTGACTCGACAAGGTCGGTCGAGGGCCCGGCCACAGCGGGGACTGACCCGGCCTGTTTGGCCCATTCGACATATGACCGCAACGGTGGGAGACTTTGTACATGGCCTCTTCACACTGCCTCTGTATGATGAGAGGTGGCGTTCTTTCCTCGCGAGGTCCGTGCATCATCCGTATTTCACGGCGTTAAGCTTGCAGAGTTTAAGTCCGAAAGCCCTTTCTGACTTGCTGGTCCATCGCCACTTAAGTGGGATTGTCGGCATTTTACTTAAACGCCGACAGCTTTGGCTCTTTCGACGTTTTCAGTGACGCCGAGAGGAGATCAGCCTTCCAGCATTCAAAAGGTCGCAAAGGTCAGCTTGTCCTGTCCCGTTCATCCCGCACGGAGCTGACTGGACGTCTTCTGCCCCCTCGAATCTGACATCGCAACCCTCCCGACTTCCCTCGTTCGACTATACCTCTGACCGCGGAAAACTCTCTTCGTCAAAACCAGATGTCCTTTTCCGCCCAACCTATCGTTATTGATGGCAAGGGCCACCTTCTCGGTCGGCTGGCGAGCATTGTCTCCAAGCAGGTGGGTCCAGTTTGTTGATCTGCAGGACTGTATGGATGGAAAGGGGGTCGTGGAAGGAACATGTGCCGGAGCAGGATTTTCGTGGTGGAAGCGGTCTGTGGGCGGAATCTTTCAGGTTTTGCAGGAGCGTGATTGCTCAAGGGGGGATAACGTGGACGAGACATTGGAGACGGATGGGGGTCGGAGAACGCGAGGAGGGGCGCTGTGCTCGCCAGTTGGAAGAATCGAATCTGTTCGAACCCAGCTGATACAGTGTTTCCTCTTCTCGACCTTTAACCTTACCTTCACCATGGTCCGTCCCGACGTACGATCGTTTTCCTTCCATAATTCGCCCGCCTGCAGATCCTGTCGGGCCAGAAGGTCACCGTCGTCCGATGCGAGGAGATCAACGTCTCCGGTTCATTCTTCCGCAACAAGCTGAAGTACCACGACTACCTGCACAGTGCGTTTCACTCCCTTCTCGTCCCTCTCACATGTGAATGCAGCCTAACTCTTGTCCAGAGCGACACATTGTCAACCCAAAGAAGTCGGGTCCCTTCCACCACCGAGCTCCCTCTAGGATCCTCTACAAGGCGATCCGCGGTATGGTGAGTCAACCCTCTAGATACAACAAGTCGCATAGCTGATCATGCTTCTCCTCTGTCGGCTCTCTCTCCCTGTCCTGTACGACTCGTTTACTCTCGCGTCGCTGCGTAAACGATCCACAGGTCCCCCACAAGAGCTCGCGAGGTGCCGCCGCCCTCAAGCGACTCGAGCTGTACGAGGGTGTCCCTCCTGCCCAGGACCGAGTGAAGAAGATGGTCGTCCCCGCTGCTCTCCGTGTGTTGAGGTTGAAGCCCGGCAGGAAGGTGTGTGCGCTTTGTTCTCCTTCAGAACAACGCTGATCATCACGTTTCCTCTTCCTGCCTTTCTTCCGTACGCTCTCGCTTCCCTCGAACAGTACTGTACTCTTAAGCGAATCAGCGCCGAGGTTGGATGGGGATACAAGGACGTTGTCGACCGTCTCGAGGAGAAGCGCAAGGTCAAGGGACAGGCGTACTTTGAGCGCAAGCAGGCAGCGCTCAAGCTCCAGACCAAGGCAGCCGCCTCGGTTCTTCAGAACGAGCTCCTCACTCAGTTCGGCTACTAGGTTTTTGGCTGGGCGGGATGCATGTCTGATATACGATATTGCTGTGTTGCGATCAGACATTACCAGAGACGAGATCTTGTCCATTCTGCACAAGGCGACAGATATGCTCCCGTGTCAGCCATGTAGTGCTTTCCAGGGCGATCGGCGATCGGTCCGAAGTGACGTCTTGCGGAGGACAGCTGCAGCGGGACTCCGCCTTTTCGAGTCTCGATGCTGTCGACTTTTTATCGTATACCACTCTTCCTCTCGGGTGCACGTATCATCGAGTCCAGCACCACCAGAGCCGTTCTATCACTGATAGAAACTTGCAAGCCTGCTGGCTGCTAGAGTTGTACCGCGACCATCGAGGTGTAACCCTTGCTCTCCCTGGGATGCTGGAATACATCTACATCTGCCGCCATGGATTCCGGTACGTCGAATCTTGGGCTAACGGGGAACCGCAGCGACAAGCTCATATTGGCTGGCAGGTCCAACTGGGTAGACCCGAATATCAAGACCGGCCCAACGGGGATGAACCGAGACCCACCTGTAGGTGCAGCCGCGCTCGTCTTGCTTGCCAGCTCTTCCACCTCTCACCTCCCTCTTCCGCCTGCCGTTGCTTCGGCTCGCGTGGCGGTTCCCTACCAACCCCCCGACCGCACGATGGGGATGCGTACATGATTGAAGGAGATGAATGGGAGGGTCCGCGCTGAATCCACCAGCTCGCAGCATACGGCGAAGAACAAGCCGACCGACTCGCCTCGTTCCTCTCCACGCCGGAGACGCTCGCACCCCACCCAGTACCCGAACGGGTCTTTAGCAGCCCGTTCTACCGATGCATCCAGACGGCGATACCGACGTCGGCTGCTCTTGGCCCCACAAGCGCATGCGGGGAAGAGACAGGTCAGGACAAGGGAAAGGGAAAGGGGAAGGGGAAGGGGAAGAGCAATGGCGTCGCATTGGAGCACGGCGTGCAGGAGTGGTCAGTGCTTGGCTTTCGTACCGGCTGTCTGTCTCCTCCATGCTGACCTCTGTTCTGCGCTGCTGCGCGCTCCCCTTCCCACTACGAACCTCACCTCACTCCACCGCCCTAAATAACTGCCCACGATCTACTCCACTCGCCTCATGCTCCTCATGTTCGCAAAAACAGGTACTCCCCAGTGGTCCCCGACTCCGGCCTCCATCCCCGCCCAGGCCACGCACCCACACTGGCCGTCCATTTCCCGTCAGAATCACTCGACGAAATCTACACCTCGACGCTCTACCCATCGCGCAGGGGAGAGAAGCTGCGCGAGCTGCAGGACCGCGCGGATCTGTTTGTTGAAGCTTGGACAGCACGGTGTGAGGAGATGGGGCTGAGGAGTGTGGTTGTCTTTGCCCATGCGGCGAGCGTGATTGCTCTCGGTCGGGCAGTGGGTCTCTTCGACTTTCTCTCTCCGGCTTTCTCACTCTCTCCTTGTTTCTCCACTCCTTCCTTGCTTCTCCACTCCTTGATTCTCCACTACTCCCTTGTTTCTCCTTCCTTCCTCCCTTTCCCTCCGTTACAGAGCTGACACGCCCAGTTGACAGGCGACAAGTCCCTAGACGTCAGCGCAGGCTGCGCCAGCTGCTCGTTGTACCGCCGCAAACACCAACCACCGCCGTCACCAGCACACACACGAGGGCACGCTCACGCTCGTCCGGCAGTATCAGCCGCGGTCGACGGGTCCTCATCCCACGTAGCGGCGTGCGGCGTGGGTGAGTGGGAGCCTGTCTGGCTGGGAAGGGCGGATTACCTAAAGAATGGGGTTGAGCGGGACTGGAGTTTCCGCGATGTCGTCTTGCGCGATGGGGAGGTCATCGAGGTCAGCGCTGCTGTTTCTATGGGCGCCTGCCTTACCCTCGCTCTTCGTCTTTCTCTCCCTTCGTCTTTCTCTCTCTTTCTTTTTCTCTCTTTCTCTCTGTTGCTCTTTCTCTCTGTTTCTTTTTCTCTCTCTTCTTTCGTTTCGGTTGCTACTTCTGTTTTGCGTCTGTGTGTGTGTGTGTTGGGGGGGGGGGGTTCCCGACATCGGACAAGTTGCTCTGATGCATCAAGAAGAATAGACACTGACGACCGATAGGACAACGGCGACCACGATCCCCATCCACCACAAGACGAGATCCCAGCCGGCCTCGCACCTGGCATGGAGCGGCATCTCCGCAGAGGATTCCCGGCGCCCAACGTCTTTGTTCTCGAGACGGGCCAGCCCAAGGGCAGAATGTAGCTTGCATCTCGTCTTGTGTCATCTCGTGTCATCTCTTCTCGTGTCGCGTCGTGTAGTGTCGCGTCGATAGTGTCGATAGTGTCGTGTTTGGAATACATCAGCATACAGTTTCTGCCTCAGATGCAGCCATGGCCAGCTTCCATTCAGTCTCCTCATCCACTCCCGAGGCAGAGTCGAGGCAGAGCTCGCACTGCCTCGCTGCCCGCTCAGCTCTCAAGGATCTGCATGCCAAGCTGCCGAGCGTCCATCCCCGGCGACAGCTCAAGCATGTCCATATGATGCAGAAGCAATGATGATAATCGCTACGTGATCGCCCTACCCCCTCCCTCCCACGCCCCCAACTTCACGCCACCATCCCAGGCCACCAGGCAAGGCCATGTTCGTACACCATTCGCGTCTATACTCCATATATCACTATCGCTCTAACCGCGCTCGCTCGCCTTGACCGCCTTTTTCTTCTTTTCTGTATATTCGACGTAGCCGTACCAGCCCTGGCACAGGTTAGCCCCGCGCTCAGTAGATCGTCCGCGCAGATGGCGAGAGGGAAAGCAGCAGCACAGCAGAACAACCAGCCAGCACAGAAGAAAGAGCAGGCAGAACACAAGAAAAACCAGCCAGCAAAGAAGAAAGAGCAGGCAGCACGGAAGAAAAACCCGGCAGCACACTAGACACAGCAGGCAGCTCCAAAGAGAGCAAGAGACAGAGAAAGCAGTGGACGCAGTAACGCCGTAAAAGCAGGTGGCGGCGCGCAGTGTCGTAGAGTCAGACTCACCCCGCCAATCAGCGTCAACAGGATCCCGATGCCGTTGGTGAAGTTGATATGCAGGTCGAAGAGCACAACGGCGAGTGCGATCGTCAAGACCTGCTTGCAGCTGCGACGCGTCAGCCTCGTCGCTCGTCGCGGAGGCAGCATGTGGATCTGTGGACGGGCGCTCACTTGGCAGAGACGGTCATTGTCAGCGCGCCGGCCTTCTTGTTGGCGGTGAACGAGACGATATTCAGCCCGCACGCAATCACGCCATTGACCAGAAGCGCAATCGCCTTGCCGCGCGTCATCTGCGTCGCGCCGTACCGCCGCACCCGCTCCAGCTCGCCCGTGTACCACCCATACGCGACACACTGGATAAAGGCCAGAGGCGACATGCGCATGAGCAGGTCCAGCGGGTGCAGCTTCAGACGCCCTCCCCCGCCCGTTTGGATCAGGTTCGTCACGACGGTTTTGAGGGCCGCGAGAAACGTGCCCAGCAGCGTCAGGATGAGGCCCCATGCGGTGAAGTTGTAGTCGCCGTATGTTCTGCATCTGCTCAGCTTCGAAAGTCGCCACCACACGCCGCATGACTCACGCAAAGCCCACACCCGCAACGACGGGGAGTAATGAGACCAGCTTACGTGCCGAGAATTTCGTTCGCAACAGGACAGTCGATATGAGGATGGTGAAGAGGGGTGTGGAAGCGCGGACGACTTGGTGGAACTGCTTCGATCAGTACAAGCGCCCAGAGAGATTGGGCAGAGCAACGAACTGGTACGGTGACGAGCTGCAGACTGATGTTGGAGACGGCAATGTTGATGGTGTAGAGTACTGAGAAGGCTAAAAGAATGATGTTTTCTTTCTGGTTCAGGCGAGCCGGCGTCTTGGGGCGTTTCGTCAGCTCTAATCGTGGCTGTGCCATGCCATACTTACAAAAGCACCACGTTCCAGCGCAAAGTAGCACCCCGCGCACCCAGACAAGGCGTGCAATCCTGTCAATGTCTGAGTCCCACGTCAGCGCCTGGTTTCTCTGTGTGATGGTAATGACTCACATAAGGGAATGGGAAAGAAGACAGCACGAGCTTGTTGAACAGTGTCAAGCCGAGGTTGAAGAAGAAGTACAGTCCCAGCCAATACCCCGCCGAGTCTGTAAACTTCTCCTTCTGCTTGCCGCCGTAGGCTTCGGTTGGGACATTGACTGCTTCCTTGTTCGGCATGGACAGGGGGTGGAACGAATGATGGCCTTCCTGCGGTGACCACCCTGGGTAGGGGCTCCTGCTCCGTGTGTGCTGCGCGAACTTGAAGTCGGGCTGGTAGACGGACGGATCGAATCCTGCGCTCGCGTACGAGGGGGGCTCGACGGGTGCCGGTGCCGGTGAGGACGACACGTCGAGGAAGCCCGAGTGAGGAGGGGAGATGACGCGCTCGCGCTGTTCGGAGCCCGGTTGCGGATGGCCGACGAAGGACGACGAGGCGAATGAGTTGGGCAGAGGAGATGGCGAGCGTGCTCGACCGGGGTTGAGCGAGCCATAGTCTTTCCCATGGGTGTGGTTCAGACGCGCAGTGTCGTTTGAGCGTGCTGGCTCCATACCTGGAGCCCTGCCATGGATACTATGGCCCCCCTTATCAATGTGGTCGCTTGTTTCAGTGGAGAACTGGCTTTCGATCCCGTCGGCATGGCCGTTCTGGATGATGGCGTCCCGGATATGGTAGCCGTACTCGGAGGGAGTAGCCTCCGGCGTCAATGCCGTTGGATCAGACATGAGTGTCGAGGACGAGTGCGACGTGGTGAGCTGGAGGTCGATCGGGGACGAGGGCGACGGCGTCTGTGGCGGCGAATAGGCGTGGCTGGGCTGTGCGTGGAAGCGTGTGCGTGCAGTGTCTATCGAGGTCGCAAAGTCCGGCAGGGACATTGATCGGGTCCGGGTGCAGGAGAGTGACTAGGTGGAATAGAAAGGATGACTAGATGGAAGACGATGAACGCGAACGTGAGGATGATGGATGGGAATTCAATCAGCGCGTCGTCGCGGTGCCTCGGCCCGTTTTCGTCGTGCCCGAACTACTCGCTGCGTCGCGACGAGGGCGAGCTTGCACGACGAGGGGGGAACAGCAGTGCCAAGCCAAGTCGTGCGGGGGGGGGGACGTGTGTGCCGAGTGGAGCGGTGAGCGCCGAGTGGGGACGAGTGACGAGTGAGCAGTGAGACGCCGAGCCTTGGTCGAGGACGGTGCGTGAGAGGTGTTGGAGTCGATGGGAACCGCGGGAAAACAAGAGGGGGATTCGCACAGCCGGGTGTGTCCGGGACCCAATCACGATCAACTGGGGATCTGTCCCAGCCGGTTTTCAAGTACGAAACGACAGTGAGCGCGGGTGCTGCGTACGGGTGCAGGTGGTGGTGGTGGTGATGGCGACGAAGAGGATGCTTTTGGTAATGGGAGTCGACGGGTGGTGAGTTGTTGCTTGCCCCCCCCCCCCCGCGCGCGCTCAAGAGGCGTCTGCGCCTAGTTTCCACTCGTGTCTTGGTCTAACTCAATTTCCAACCCTGCAACGAGCAACTTTTCTGACACGTGGCTTGAACTCTCTCGTCTGTATTACTCCTTCACTGGCAGTTCTTTTGTCCCTTGTCCCATATGGGCAATGCAAGCAAGCCAGCAGACATGTCTGCATGGGATACGATACGCATGCATGATGGACGACGACGACCGCGCTAGCCTACTACCTCGACGAGCCTCGCTACCCCCCGCCTCCGTCGGGCCGCGCATCGCTGTCCCGCGCGTAAAAGCGCCTTGCAAACTCCCCATGCGTGAGCGTTGCAGTCGCAGCGATATGAGGGTTGTCGATATTCTCGCGGAACAGCGGCGAACACCACCTGGAGCCCACTGTCTTGGACCTCTTGTTCTGCACCTCACACGTGCACCACGCGCCCCCCATGGTCCCGTACACAGCGAACACTCGCTTGACCGTCAGAGTCTCTGTGTTGCGCGCGGTGTAGACGGGGTCCAGGAGGCTGTTGACAGCGTCGTGTATGCTGGTCTCGAATGGGTCTGCGCCAGGGCTGAACCGCGTGTACGCCAGCCTGTACCGCCGCGTCGCGGCCGCTCTCGCACTGTCAATGATCCATTGTGCCAGGTCGGAGCGCTCCCGATGGTCGAAGCGGCCGTCGGTCAGTCTGAGCGTCTTGTGCCCAACGCACCAGGAGCTCGAGTCCAGCTGCATAAAGCCAGGGCTGTCGCTCGCCCGAGCGTCGCAGCTCGGAGGCGCAGGGTAGAAGTCGCGCCGGGAATCCGCAAGAGGCGTGGGCCTGCCGCCCGCAGAGGCGGATGCAGGCACGGTAAACGCCCAGTTGGACGCCGCCATGTCGAGAGCTGTGCGGTCTGCCATACGAGGCGCAGTCCAGAGATTAAGCTGCAGATGCAGATGCACAAACGGGAGCCAGTATTGTGAATAAGGCAGAGACGAGATCACGGTCATCGTACCTGTCACTCGTATATGAAGCTTGGGTTCGCAGTCAGCGCCGAGTGAAATGGCGGCCGTACTTGTCTCAGCATGAAGCGGCCTCGCAGCCTTCTCATGCTCACCTTCGCGAAGGCAAAACACGTACATTACACGCTCCTTTCTCGCCTCCTCCATGACTCATCCTTTCGCTGGGAATCGTCTCGCTTCCATGTCGCTAAGCCGTAACGGAGGATTTTACGACACAGACTCGCCGGTCCATGGTGGTCATCTCAAACCTTTCATCCGACTGTCCTTGTACCGACGTGATACGACAGTGCCCAGATTAGTCCCACGGAACGCCTGTGGGGAAAGCGGGGTTCGACACAAGGGGTCCTACTTGATCAGTGAAGCAGACTATCTGCTGTGGGATTGATTACGACCAGATTGACGCAAGAGAAGTAAGGATCATAATGAAGATTGATCGCGACCAGATTGACAGCAAGAGAAGCAAGCGACATAATCAAGGCAGATACTGCATCTCAGCTAGGAAGGGATTCCTCGTCGTTCCCCGGCTCAAAGTACCGCCACTGCTCGGCCGGAGCCTCTTGCTCGAGCGGCTCCCAGCTGAAACACAATGCCCATCAGCGACAATCGTCATCTCTCGCGGAAACTACGGGAGGCAGAAAGGAGCCTCTCCCAATGAGAAGGCCATGCTTCCAGCTTGGAGGCGAACTTGGGGTACGAAGGCAGGATTGCCAACGGGAAATCTGAGGAGCGAGGAACGAGGCGGACGAGCAAGTGGGACGAGAGGCGGACAGACAGGGAGCCAAGACTCACGACTTCCATTCGATCATCTTGCCGATCAAGCCCTGCTCTGCCTTGCCTTCCTCGAGCGTCTGCTCGACAATCTGCCCAAACTCGCTCTCGATGGACTGTACGTCATCGCCCGCTTTCTCCACGACCTGCAAAGCGTCAGCGAGGCTGCTGGAAGGACTCGTCGGCGGCTATGCATCGTAGAGTAGATCATCCGGCGGCTATGCATCGTAGAGGTAGATCGCGGAGGGCCCACCGCGAGCCGACATAGCAAGGGCTGGTGGGGATTGAAGCGGCGCTGGACGTACGGCGAGCTTATGTTTCGTCAGTGCCTCGGTGGCCTGACGATACACAGAAGTAGCTGGGATGGCCCCGAGGAGGTTGAGGTTGGTCTGGTACAGTGCTTTAAGAGCCGGGATGGGATCGGGGTGCGGTTCGAGACCTGTGATGGCGGTTGAGGCTTTGACGGGTCTGCGGGGTAGTATCAGCAAGAGTATCATGGGCCAGACCAGGGGGCCGTCTCGCTACAGGCGCGAATACGAGAACAGATCCTATACACAGCCTGCACTGGTACCGCCTCTCTACCACCCTTATGACTCATCGCGCATTACTCCCACCCTGTGAATGAAGGGAAGCAATGGGAAGACGGGAAACAAGAGAAGAAAGGGGATGGGCGAGAAGAAGGGGTTGGCCATTGCAGCCAGCCCGTCGTCCGGGAATACGAAAAGCAGCGACGACTCACTTGATCGCCGCGAAGAGCGGCCGTGATGCGCGCAGCATGTTACGTCCAGACAACCTCTGCACTGACAAACTGAGGATTCCACAAACCAGCGATCTAGCATTGGCGGGCCGTCCTGGCAGGCCAGGTCTGCCTGATATTCATGTGCCTGATTTTGCAGATATCAGGCAGCCACGCGAAATGCATCCCAAAAGTCATCGCGTCCGACTCGGCTGCGGTTGCCTGTACCATAGTATAGTCTTGCCGCTTATACAGCTGCAGCTGGTTGCAGCTCGCAAGGGAGTCAAATGCTGTCTGTGCGCTGTGCCACTGCATCTCGAGCTCACGAAGCACAATGAACTCGTCTCCCCCTCCGCCGTCGTTCACGCTCCCGACGCTCAACTCGTCTGGGCAGTTCCCCATCACCCCGTCGCCTTCACCTACGAGCGAGAAGGATGCCGCGCCGTTCGCATCGGCAGAAGCACAGCAGGACGTCAACGAGGATGGTACCACGGTGTCCATGTATGTGCGCCTGTTTGAAGGTGAGCCGCACCACCTCGTTTGGCTGTACGCCATCGCCAACTGGAACGAGCTGACGGTGCGCAGAGATGATTAGGACGGTGTTGCATGTCGAGACGTACCTGTTCACTCCTCGCGAGCTGTGGGTACTCGACTACATGCTTCGTCTGCCATGTGAGTCTGCTCATCACGTCTATTTACGCTCAAATAGCTCGTTCCATGCTGATCTATGCAGACGAGCCAAAGTACCTCCTCACGCGGTTGCTGCTCCGGCGTCAAGGCAAGATCCATCCCTTTTCCGCTCTGTCCGTCACCTACTCTCCGGAACTAGGGGAAGAAGGGGTCAAGCGCGCGATGCAGGCCCTGTCTGGACCACTACCTATTCCTGCCGACATTGCCGCAGGCGAAGCGGTCGAACCGGCAGATGGCGAAGCTGGACCGTCTAGAACGCCGCTGAGCGCTCGTACGACCTACCCGACGCCCAGCTCGCTCGATGGCAAGAGCAAGAGCAAGGGTGACAGCGAGGATTGCGACGAGAGGGATACATGTCGGATGAGCAACGCGCGTCTCCAGGGCGATGAGCGACGGAAGAGCAAGGCAAGCATCCAGGGGGAAGAAAGCCAGAAGAGCAGGGCGAGCGTCCAGGGGGACGAAAGCCGGAAGAGCAGGGCGAGCACCCAGGGGGAAAGTCGGAAGAGAGGGAAGAAGATGACCAAGGATAAACCCTGGGCTCACCTCGAGACGGGACTATCGGCAGAGGAGGAGAAGGCGGACCCAGACCTAGCTGAGGCGATTCGAGAATCCCTCTGGGCGAGCCGCGTGGACCGTATCGAGCTGGACGACCACGGCGCTATCGTCTCTACACCGCCACCTGCACGTCCCGCCTCCTCGAGATCGACGTCGACCTCGTCCAGCTCCACTCGAGGCGGTGCCGACTCGCCGCCGCTTGATGCCTTTGCCGAGGAGTTCTCATTGACGCCCAAGTCGCCGCCGCGAATATCTGCCTTGGCGAGGGACCACACCGAGCTGACCCTAGACGAGATCATGTCGTGTATCTCTGCGGACGAACTTCGACGTCTAGCTCGCCTCCGGCAGGTCCCACTCGCCCGCTTAAGCAATCGGGAAGCGTGTATCCTCGCCCTCAAGGCAGTTGCTAGCAAGCAGACGGTGCTGGGGTTCACGCCTCTCAAGGCAAACGGAAAGCAAGGTCACCAAGCAAAGCAAGAAATCCAAGTCCGGCTCCCCCTGTCATCCTCGGGACGAATAACCTCCGAGTCGTTACTCGTCGCTGACCTGCTACCGCATCTCGGTCACGCTGCAGTCCAACTCACCGCGCCGCTGCATAACCTCATCGCACGAGTCAACCTAATCTACTCGCGTACCCCGCCTCCAAGTTCCGCCGGAGCCAGTTTGATGCTCCCGTCCATTCTTGTTACGTCGCACAAACGGCGGTACCCCGACTACGGGGAGCCGACCAGAAGTCTCATTTGGGCGAACCGGGGCGAACTGCTAGAGTGGGAACGGGCGAGTTACTGGGAAGTGCTCGTCGGTGATGCCCTGGGCGATAACTGGGCGGATCTGAAGAGCGGCCTGCGTGGCGGCATGGGAGTCAACCTTAATGGCAAGATCCTCGCGCGGACGGAAGGAGCGCAGGTCGTTAAGCGGATATGGGAGGGAGTGTGGCCCATATGGAAGCGGATGGTGGCAGAGGACTCTCGCGAGGGGCGAGGGGTGGCGGGTGACCGCTTCCAAACGTGTATGTCTGTCTCCTTATGTTATTTCCGCTGGTGCAACTGTCGTCGGACGCACACAGGGCGGTTGCTGATTCTGCGGCGCAGGTCACGTCTTGACGCGAATAGTATACAAGGGGGCGGCGGCCCTTGCAATCCTGCACGAGTATAATCTTGAGTGTATGGTTTTGAAGGAGCTCCTGGCTCAACGCAGGTGGCGAAGAGGGAAGCGCGGGTGAGTGTCGGCGTCTGCGGGCAAGTGACTGTCGCTGATGAATGCAGAGCTTGGTATGACCGCTGGGCATTGGTCCTCATGAACCACTACAATGCTTCTCCGGAAGAGAAAGAACAGAAACTGAACGAGGCGACTCAGGTCTGTATCGATGGACTGCTGGATGAGGATACACATCTCAGTGAGTCTTGCGCTGGTTCACTTGCGCGCTTGCGACGCCAAAGACACGCTCACACCTCATTCAGTCTATCGTCCGGCGCTGTCTCGCCGCCTGACGCGGCTGGAGAACAAGCTCGAGCTGCCTGCTGACGAACGGCACATCTCGTATGCCCAGCTGTTGACGTGCGAGACACGTGAACTCGTCGCGCAGCGGGTGGCGGAGAACCTCGGGCAGCCCAAGATCAAAGCGAGGTCAAGTTCCAGCTCTGCTCGACCTGGAATGGGGAACGGAGATAGAAGTGGCAGCGGAACTGGCGATAGAGAAGACCGAGAAGCGAGTCTGGGTCTGGACGATGGAGATGTCACGTCACGCGGAGGGATCCAGCAGACTGGGAAGAGTGTGTGGGTAGGTAAGGAGGGCGAGGTCACTGTCGAGGGATGGGTGCTGGAGTGGTGGGAAGCTCGAGGCTACAAGGGGTGAGCATCGACTGTGCAGTTTGCGATTCCGACCGTACGAGGACGAGCCCACGTCGTTTCGTTCCACTCGGCCAGGCTGTGATGTAGGGGTAATGCTCATTCGCGCAGATTTCACAGCGAAGGGTCGATCCTGACGACGCTGTTCGCCCTCCTCCTCTGGCCAGTGCTGTACCACCCCCTTCCGGGCGCATTTGAGACGCCGTACCAGACGGCGCCACTCGATCTCGGGGAAGATACGTTCGCGCCGTCGCGCGCGGAGATCTTCGAGGCCCGGCTTGCAGAGCTCCGCGACACCTCGCGCGCGCTGGAGGTGCTGCGCGAGACGGACGCGAGGGAGCGGCCGCGGGGGACGTGGGCGGTCGGCGTGAATTGGGAGTACGGGGCGCAGGAGCTAGAGGAGATCCTGGAATGTATAGGCGGGACAGGGGTGCAAGGCGTCGCGAGGATGTTGGGCGAGGAGTATAGGCATCGCGTGTCGGGGGTGCCGGATCTCATGTGAGTTGTGTCACTGCGGCGTGGCGTTGTAACGGGCGGGTCGGCAACAGGCAGAGTGTGCAAATGGCAGAGTGTGCAAATGGCAGAGCGTGCAAATGGCAGAGCGTGCAACAGGGAGAGAAGAAACGGGAAAGACATGAATACTCCGCTGTCACCGTAAGACATAATTCACTGACATTGCTGTAGCGTGTGGGATTACGCCAGGAGGGACGTACGTTTCGTGGAAGTCAAGGGACCGGGCGACAGCCTTTCTGAAACCCAAAAGGTGAGTGCCGTCCTGCACCTTGTAGACTGAATGCAACCGACTACAATGCAAGTACGTACTGACGAGGGCAGATCTGGATCGACGTGCTCCTCTCGGCGGGGATCCAGGTCGAAGTGTGCCGCGTCAAGGCGTCTGATTCGGTGGAGGATACCCAGGTGAAACCCGGGTCGGGGGGGAAGAAACGGAAATCCAGCACAGACGAGATCAAGAGCGTCAAAGCCAAGCCTGTCAAGCTAGTCAAGTCTGGGGTCAAGAATGGCTGGAAGGGGAATGGGGCGAAGCGCCGTGAGAGCCTTGATGGGGTTAAGAAGGGGAGGAAGAATGGGGATGGAGATGGGGAATGGGATGGAGGGGAGATGGACGAGGAGGAGGAAGGGTGGGAGGGGAGGGAGGAGGTGAGGTGTCATAGTGGCGGAGAGGAAGGTGGGTACTGGGAAAGGACATAGAAGGGGGACGGTAGAGGGGGAGAAGGGGGACGATAGAGGGGGAGAAGGGAAAGGGTAGGTGATGTTGCGTCTTGGGATTGTTGTCGTTGTATCTCATCATTGTTGTACGCATGTACGCTGCTCCGCATCGGATCTGTGCACTTCTTGCACTTGCACCTTGCACTTCTTGCACTTGCACCTCGCACCTTGCACCTCTTGCATTATTGCAGCTTGCTGCTGGATCTAGTGAACAATTTCGCCACCCAATCTCACCCGGACCTCCACCGCGTCGCGTGGCTTTGCAGCAAAAGTTGCGGCCTCGATTAGCAGCCATCCACCAACTCTTGAACGTCTACATTCTGCCTCGCGAGCCAGACGCGGCGCTACCGCACAAGGACGTGGAGGTACCGTATCAAGGACGCGGAGGTACCGTATCAAGGACGTGGAGGTATCGTATCAAGGGCTGTGGAGCTGCTGGATCAAGGCTGTGGAGCTGCAGGACCGCGGACGCGGGGCTACCTAGCTACTTAAACAAGCGATCGACGATGTCCGAGCTCATGTCCACCGCGGCGCAGCATGCGTTTGACCATCCCGAGCTGGAGGTGCACGCCGAGGCTGGGCCGAGCAGTACGGGCGATGCGAGCGCGCGGCTGTCGCTGGAAGAGGCGTTCGAGGTGGATGAGACGGTGGGGATCGTGTTGGATGGAGGGTACAAGACTGTGAGTGGGGCTGGTTTCGCCTCTTCTATGAGTGTTTTGCTTCCCGTCTTCACCGCTTCCAGTGTCCCCGAATTGCTGCATCGTCCACCATGCACGGCGTAGAGACGAGGCACTGGACGACCGTTACTCATTGCCTGGCCTGTAGATCGGCCTCCAGTTCCCAGACGAGCTGCTTCCGTCCTCGCCGGCTGTGTTCAAGTCCATCCAGAAGCGGGTAGCCAGCAGTGGTGCTCAATGCTACGTGCTTGCGGATAGCACCTACGGATCGTGCGTCTTCCTCTGTTACTCGGCCCAGACACCTGCTCCTGCTCCGCTTCACATCCCTCTCCCGACCATCGTCTCCCCCACCGAGTGCATATCATGCCTGTCGTTCACGATTACGCCTTCACTGGCTCCGTTACCGAGATTTCCCTTCTCGACCCTCCCCATCGGAGAAATCTAGGACGTGTCCGCTCATTCTCGCCGTAGATGCTGTCCCGACGTGCTGAGTTGCCTGCACCTGCCCGCCGACCTGCTAGTCCATTACGGCCACGCCTGCCTGACACCGTACGTGCCGTCATATCCCCCAGCTTGCCTTCTCGCTTGGCATCTGTGGTTAATGGAGAGACGGTAGGACAGACGCCCTGCCTGTGCACTACGTCTTCCCCCGGCGAAGCCTGGACGTACACGATGCGGCCGAGCAGCTCGTAGTCTCGTGTCGGAGCGACATGGACGGCGAGGACGGCAAGAAGGCCGCCGTCGTTGTCTGGGATGTGTCCCTGGATTGGCTGGCAGGTGAGTATATTCGAGCTCACACAGGTCCACCACGCTGGAGGCGCGGTGTGAGAGATATGAAGATATGCAGAGCTAACGCGCCGTGTCACAGAGGAGATCGAGCAGACTTTCACGGCGCGTTGTCCATTCCCCGTATCGTTCGCTGTGATCCGACGACCGGCTCTCAAGTCGGCCACACCTGCCGAGGGGGACAAGGGCAAATCTCCCGCGCTGAGAATAATCGAGCCGCCACCAGGGATAGACATGCGCGACTGTGTCGTCTTCTACCTGGGAGAAGAGGGGCGGAGCCTCCTGAATCTCCAGATGACCCATGCTGGTAACCCTGTGAGTTGTCTATCCGCTGTTCGCCCCCTCGACCTCGCTGCGCCGCTCTGACGTGCACAAGCTGTATTCGTACGCGCCGTCGCTGCGCAGTGTGACTCCCCAGCATCCCACGACATCGCGCCTGCTCTCGCGCCGCCTGTTCGCCCTGCACAGCGCCATGTCGTCCGACGTCTTCGGGCTCGTCGTCTCTTCTATCGGCTTGGCCAACGCGCGAGACCTCCTGAACCAGCTCCGAGCGGACCTTCGCCGCGCCCGCAAGAAGAGCTACACGCTCAGTGTGGGGCGGCTCAACCCAGCCAAGCTGGCCAACTTCGACGCGATCGAGTGCTTTGTCCTCGTGGGATGCAACGAGGGCGGCGTAGTGGATAACAAGGTACGCGCAGGTCCAGCCTACCCCGCCCCTATCTATCTATCCTCCACGTGCCCAGTAGAATATGCAGTCCAGTTAGACTTTGCAGCTGACGGTCGTAGGACTTTCTGCGGCCGATCATCACGCCATGGGAGCTGCAGATGGCCCTCAGAGGCCCAGAAGCCGGCTGGGAGCCAGATAAATGGACGCTTGACATGGGTCAGGTGCTTGCAGGTTCGTTCGCCCCTCTTCCGCCCTGGGGCATTGCTGTGCACATGGAGCCTGACCCGCTGCAGCTGCACGAGAACGCGAGGACGAGCAACGTGTTGCCAAAGACGGGCGGAGCGAGAACGACGAGGAGCAAGAAGAGGGGCTAGAGTTCTCCCTGGTGACGGGGACGTATCGGTCCAGGAAGACATTCGGCGGCGCCGAGTCCGAGTCCCATTCGGAACTAGGCGCTGGCGCTATCGGTGGTATTGGTGTCCAAGACCTCACGCTGCGGACCAAGGAATTCAGCCTGGCCAAGCTCGAGTCTGTAGGAAGTGAGTCCGAGTCCCCGGCGCACAACTCCCTTCCCTCCTCCGCAAGACCGCCTTGCTAGCCCCCCGCGAAACTATTGTCCACGCCACGCCGGAACGAGTCGAGCAAAGCGGCGGCCACCGGCGATATGCTCAAGCAACGCAAAGGGATCCGAAGCTGACGAGCGCAGGCACGTATTTGTCAAGTCGGGAGTTCAGGGGCCTCGAACCGCGTTATGGCATGGACGAGCCCGCGGTGCTGGAGGAGGGGCGGGGCGGTATCGCCCGGGGGTACGACGAGGAGCAGGAGCAGTAGGTGTGGTATTGGATCAATAGTAATGTCAGCGGCGATGCGCTGTTAGTGCCCCGTGCGTCGTGGAGTTGAAAGCAATTCGAAACGGCGTAGCAAACACCAGTAACACACAGATGTGCATCTTAAACCCAGATGAAGTGCTACAACCCAGCAGTCTTGACCACCGCAGCTACGAGGACGTGCGAGTATGATCGTCCTTGTCCCGCCATATCTGTGATCAACGCCCCGATCTCGTGTCTATCCGTAACCGTCAACCCTTCCTTCCTCCCGTCAATACGCCTGCGTACCTCCCTTTCATACGCCTGCGTACCTCCCCTAAACATGCCTGGCTACCTCCCCTAAGTACGCTTGGCTACCTCCCCTCATACGCCTGGCTACCTCCCCTTACGTACCTCCCCTCATACGCCTGCCTACCGTTTACAACGTACGGACAGCGTACACCCCACCACGCGCAGCATACACAGCATACACAGCATAGCCAGCACAAGGTCCATGGTCCGTGATTCTCGCCGCTGCCTCGGCAGATTACCGCCGTTTTCCAATGTCCACACTGGCGTCGACTACCCGCGCCGGTCTGGCAGACCCGCCACGCCTGTCTCGTTGTCTCTCGTCGTCATCTTGCCGTCCACACGACTCCACTGAGACGCCCAGCTTCATCGTCCTCTTGCCCACTGAGACGCCGGCTCACGCGAGACCAGATGCTCTCGCTTAGCTCACCAGGCCGCGCCCAACACGACACCCGCGACGAGCAAGCCCGCGCCGAGGGTGAGGCCGGCGGCCGCCGTCCGGGCCGCGCCACTGACGCTGCCCTCGCTGTTGCTGCCCTCGACCCCGGCCGGCCCGTTCTCCCCGTTACTCGTCGCCACGACCTGGGGGTTGACGGTCGCCGATCCCGTCCCGCTGACCGTCGTGGCGAACGTGCTCGTCGCTGTCTCGGTGACGGAGCTGTCCTCAAGCGCCTGCTGCGTGAGGAAGACGAGTGCAATCTGCGGCGCGGCGACGGGAATGGTGCATTGGCCGTCGGTGCACGTGATGTTGACGGTCTCGAGGTCGCCGTACAGCCGCCCGTCCGACTCGTACGACCCCAGCATCGTCTGCCCCGCCCACGTGATATTGTACTGCTCCGCCACGTCCGGCGCGGTCAGGTACCGCACCGACACCTCGGTGGCCGTGGTCGTAATCGTAGGCGACCACAGCGACGCGCCCGTCGCATCCGACACAAAGTTGATGAGGACGAGGCGCGTCGGCGCGTCGTTCTCGTACACTGCGTAGACGGGGTGGTACATGTCTGTCTGCGCCGTGAGGTCCACAACTTGCGAGATGTTGTTCGACCCAAGCGCTTCGGCAACGACCAGCGTCGAATAGTATATCGAACCCGTGGTCCACTCCGCGGTTTTGGAGAGGTTCGAGCTCGGGGGCGTAAATGGCTGTACCGACCCCCGTCAGCCATACCCTCGACAACACAAGCCACACTCACGTTGTAGTACACATCTGCCCCACTAGTATGCATCAACGCCGCAGTAAAGTTGCCATAGGCCATTTGCAGGGCCCAATCCACAGTCCTGCGACCGTCAGCTTTCCCCGCATCAATGATCAGAATGGCTCACCACAAGGCAGCGCCAAAGCTATCGCTCAGACCCGGAAAGCCACCACACGAAGCGGTGTTCATCTCAAGCATCAGCAGCGGCTTGCCAGCCGCCACCACGGCCGAGCTCGTATCCGTGTAGAGACTGGTAAGGTATTGCGCCGAGGTGTGGTTGAGGTATTCTGCAAAGATGTCTTGGGGATTGATGACCACGCCGCCAATCTGACAGTTATTGCGGGGATAGCGCTGAACAGTGTAGGAAGAAGTCGTGGCGAGGTTGCTTGTCAGCCATCCAGCCGACAACAAGTCTGTATTGTCAAAGCCCTCCACCTGGGAATGATGAGCTTCGCGTAGGACGCCTCGCGTAAGGGAGCTCACACTGCAGCAGAGACTGGGGCCCATAAAGACAGCGCTATCTGACATTGAGTCCAGGGACAAGATTTCCGCGGTCATGTTCGAGTATTCGCTCAGATAATCGCTCAGTGTCCAACCCGCAGGCCGGTGGTTATGATCGACATAACTGCGAAGATGAGCGCTATATGGAGGGCGCTGAGGATGCTCACAGATCGGGTTCGTTTCCAAGCCCCTGACCCAGCAGGTAGTCACCGAGAATCTCTGCAGCATACTGTGCAGCCAAGGGTACATATGCGGCCGGATTTTCCACTGCGGTTTCGTTGAACGAGAGGCCAAAGTACCAGTTCACGCCGATCAGCGCGCTGATGTTGGACATGGTGTAGAGGAGGTCAGGAGAATATTCCACGATAGGTGTTGTGTTCTGCTAAGCATCAGCAATGCACAGTCGGATCCTAGGGGGGTCCACTGACCGCAGCGTCGCTGTCTTTGATTTTGACGATACTGCCAGTGACGTTGGCGCCGAATCCGCCCGCCCAGATGGACGAGCCTTCTTGAGAGTTGCCGCCGACTCTCACCCGAGCGCCTACTTTTGCTCGGTTCTGAATATTGGCTAGATAGTTGAGGATCTGAGGGTGGATGCTGGCGGCTATCGTCCGTGTCAGCGATGGGTAGAGTCGCGTGCCAAGTGGCTTCTCGCACGTAATGCCAGATGTCAGGATACTCACTATTCTTGCCTAATACCGTGTTGGCGACGGACATCTCGATGGAGAAACCGAGAAAGTTGCCTTGCTGATCGATCGACTTCTGATAGCCGGCGTCCCAGACTGCCTGTCCGTTGTCCGGGACCGTAATGGCGCTCGAGGTCGTGGGCGGCGATGGTGGGTCGGGCGGCGTGAGCCGGGTGGTGTCGTACGTTGCAGTTGCTGCGGCCGCGGTGCCGGTTGTGGCTGCTGTGGTGTAAAGGGTGAGGTCGCCGAGCACTGCGGGAAGAATGAGAGAAAAGGTGGCGAGGACCAGGTTGGTTCTTTGTAACGAGTACATTTTGGGGGGCAAGAAAGAGCGCCGGTCTAGGATGGCAGAGGGAAGACGAGACGGTTCGACTGTGGAGATCAATGGATGATGGTTGGAGAATCGGTAGGGATGCGGCGGGTGAGGGAGTGTTGAAGGTCGCGATGGGGAACGTTGACGATGGAGCTATATGCGCAGCTGAGATCGGTGACGACGGCCACTGTGAGAACCACGCCGAAAGGGAGGTACGGGATGGCCGGTCCTTGATCGAGGGGACAAAGGGCGATCGGAACCAAAGTGGCAGAGGAGTGACTGCTGGGGAGTTTGGGAGGTCAATGCGAGACGAGGCGGGGTCGCAAGACGGCTGCGCTTGATCCAAGCTGGTCGCTGGAGCAGAGGCCGGGCTCGTGTCTGAGGGGGAGGGAGAAAACACACGGCCGCGGCTGTGAAGCAGCGGTGGTCGCTGAGGAGATTATCGAGATGACACGAATGTCACGGGCGAGATGCAGATTAAACGACCACTGTGTTGTTGTCTGGAGCAGCTGTTGCGCGGTGACGCAACGCGAGCTGGCAATCGTCGCCACTAGTCGTGGATTCCGAACAGCACAATGTACAAAGGAGTGTGCAGCGCAGCTGCGTCGACTGCGAGCGGAGGGATCTTTTGATGTCTCGAGGTCTTGATGGATTGATGGATTGATGCATTTGAATGCGCCAGTAGTAAAAGTGGGCACCTGATGAAAAATGTTTATGGAAGACTCGAAAGCATGACGCTTTCCGCTGGTGCTGCTCTGTTCTGCTTGCGCTGCTTGCTTTGCTTGCTCTGCTCTGCTGCGGCGTCGCCCTGTGGCTCGAGACACAACATGCCGTTGAAAATGCAACGGGCGAACGAGCAGAGGCCCAAGGCAAAGCATCCAGTTTGGGCCGGGTAAACAAGCAGAACTTTCCTCCTCTGGTAGAGAGACAGGAGTCAATATGGTGCCTTGGCGACTTGGCTTGAGCCTTTGCGCGGAGCAAAAACAAGCACCAAGGGGATTTCTACCGCGGAACCCGTGCTGGGGCAACAACGACCCTGAATGCTCGACTCGACTGCGCGCACTGGTGATGGCAGTGCACCCTTTCGGTCCCGAGTTCCCTCTTGCAGACCTCCAGAGTGAAACTGGGGTTACCGTATGGAAGGGCCATGTCCCCCGTTCTCAACATCGCCTGCTGGATCGCCGGCCGGTCTGAGTTTGAAAGTCCAGACGCCCACGCCCCGGAAATAAAAACGCAGAAATACCACGAGGGTCCTAAAAGAACAACGGGTCACACGAGCGACGGCAAAGTTGATGTGGCGCCGGGAACCCACCGGACGGCACGGGTGGGCCGCGTTGTTTGCGTTTGGCGGTTGGCACCATCACAACAAAGAGACCGTATTTGCATCTCTGGACAGCCGACAGGGAGGGTCGAGCAGGAGAGCCGTCGGCCCCGCATAAGCTTATTTAGAGCTCCGGCGTGCAGGTACATCATGCCAGGCGTCCGTCTCTAGTCCACTAGCTATGCTTCGTCGTGCATGCGATCAGGTCTTCCGACCTCGACGCAGCCAGGAATAAATCTCCTCGGGGAATATCTCTAATGCAATTCTTTCAGTTTTCTCCCAAACCTCCACTCGGGCCTCCGCACCGTGTCATTTGCGAGCACGTACTCGAGCATGCAGCCGTCTTATACTTTACCCTTCTCGCCAGCGTTTGAAGCAGCGAGACCTGCACCATGTCGGTCTCTGATGCGCCTCTCCCCAGGTCAGCTAACTGCTTTTCTTAGATGAGCAGCAACTGAATCGGCAGATATGATTTCTATCAAACCCCGGTACACCTGATCGTGAGCCTCTACGTCAAGGGGTACAACTCGCCCGACCTCGCTCCCGCCGTGCAGGTCGCCTTCCAGCCTCATTCCGTCAGCTTTTCCCTCTTGTAATTGTAACACGCTGTACCGGCTGACACATGTAGGTGGAGATCCAGCTGCCGCCTCTGCCGGGCTCGTCAGCGAGCAGCAAGACTCGACTGAACGTGTCGCCGCTGTTCGCGCCGATCCAGCCCGAGGCTAGCTCGTTTAGGATCCTGAGCAGCAAGGTCAGCATGACACGCCGTGTCCCGGCTATTTATGACGGAGGGGGTGGGGGGAAGCTGACGACAAGCAGATCGAGTTGAAGCTGCTCAAGGTGGACACCGAGACGTGGCCGGCGCTGTTCGCGACTCCCACAGGCCCGTCGGACGCCGGACCATCACGCACGACCCAGCTGCCGCCGACGGCGCGGTCTCCGTCCGCAGTTGCTGCTGACCACGATGACGCGAGAGACCGGGTGGAGGCGGCCGCTGCAGAGGGGAGGAAGGAGGTGCAGGATGCCAGGGGTGGGAGGGAAGGGAAGGACGGCAAAGGAGAGGGAAAGAGGCGGAACTGGGACAAGATCGTGGGTGACGAGCTGGACGAGCCGGAGGCGTCGGGGCCTGTGAGTGTATTCTGTGTCCTTCATCCGTCCTTGTCGTCCTACATCGGTCTCGCGTATCCTCAAGTCACCTGCTCGACCTCGCTCTACTCTGCCTTTCCGACGTTGTCATCCTGCTCTTCCATGCTACTTTGTCAATCTACATAGACCACTGACTAGCCAGAACTCGGGGGGCGACGCGGCGCTCCAAGCGCTCTTTGCCAAAATCTACGCCGATGCAGATGCGGATACCAAGCGGGCGATGATCAAGAGCTTTACCGAGTCTGGTGGGACCGCATTGAGCACGGATTGGAGCGATGTTGGCAAGAGTGAGTGATGGACCCCCTGTCTCCGTCCTCCCTCCTTCTTTCTTCGTTTCCTTCCTCTTCCTCCTTCCTCCTTCCTCCTTCCTTCCTTCCTCCTTCCTCCCGCCCCTCTCCGTCCTCCCCTCTCCTTCCTTCCTTCCTCCTTCCTTCCTTCCGTCCTCCCTCCTCCTTCCTTCCTCTTCTCATTGCGTCCTTCTGTCCGTCCTTCTTTACTTTCTCTTCAATGTCGCTGTTTCCTCCCCTCCGTTCCTCGTCTATTGCCGTCTTTCCCTCGTCGACGAGGGAATACACGAGGACAGCACCGCACCCAGGAACGAGGAAATTCAACTAACACGTCGTAGAGACTGTACCGATCCGGCCGCCAGACGGCATGGAGGCGAAGAAGTATTGAGCTCGACGCGACGAGCCGCTTGCGCAGACGGAGATCGTACTTACATGCACTTTTTACCATCACGACTACGTGCCGTGCATGCCAGACACTACGCCTACGTGATGTACATGCTTTACACGCTGCACACCTACATGCCTTGCATGCGTTACCCCAGCCTAGCCTTACGTGGCGTTGCCGTGCGTCCGAGTAGCATAAGGACCGACCTCTGAGTTACCGGAGCAATGTCAGCAGCCTGCGTTCATGTCATCCAGCCAATGCCATGTAGCCTAAGTCCATGGTCCAAGCCCCCGGTGGGGGTACGAGATGAGCTGGAATGACATCTTACTTTCCTCTCTTCAAGAGGAATACCAAGTGAGATGTATGCCTACGCTACAACAATGACAGCTACACTGCCCGCTTCCCCCTACACACCTCCCACTTCCCACGACACACAGTACACTACACACTACACCACACGCCGTACACTCCCCTCAGATGCTGGAGATGCTGCTTTACTACACCCCTGCGTGTACCCACACCCAGTTATCCCTGGGGGCTTGACGCCCCGTCGTGGGACTCGCTCCTCGCCAGCCGCCGCTGTCTCGCCACCTCGGCGACTTCAGCGGCCTTCTGGGCGCTGTTGACGGAACAGAAAGACAACACCGTCAGCATCGCCTCACTGCACACACGATCTCAGGCAACCGGCCACAAGCCCTCAGACATCAAGATCTCAGTGATGATCTCAGTGATGATCTCCGTCAAGATCTCCGTCAAGATCTCAGTCACATCTCAGTCACGAAGCCTAGCCCACAAGTCGAGGTAGAAACGAAGCCCAGCACACAGTCGGGACAAGTCGAGGCAGAAACTCACCGCCATTCACACCCCTGCTCAAACTCACACCACCCACATCGCCGCGTCTCGGCCAGCGTCACGCCCTGCGCAGCCCGTTCCCCCAGCCACCACTGCACCACCGACTCGAGGTGCGCATGCAGCAGTCTCGGCGAGTGGGCGAACACCGTCTTGCCGATGATGCTTCCGGACTTTACAGAGTCTGGCACCTCGATCGTCGTGCGGCCATTGGAGCGTGTGCTCCGATCCTCATCCGCTAGCCCAGGAGACAACGGGCCGGTGGCGCGAGACGTAGAAGCCGGTACAGGCACAGGCCCAGGTGACGAGGTCCGAGACGGTGTGGAAGGCGGCGGTGTCAGCGACGGTGAAGAGCCGCGTTGCTCGTTCTCTTGCGGTGCTTCACGCTGGTTCACCGGAGCTTGCGCATGGGCTTGCGTGCTCAGCTGCGAGGCACGGAGCACCACTTGACCGTCCTCAATCTCGTCCAAGGGAACAGTCGCCCCAAGTGACATTTCCACCGCCCATGCCAATTGATCTTCCTCATCGTCGGCTTCGGCTCCCGCTTGAGTCTCCACCTGAGCATCTGCATTCGCGGCCAGAGCTACCCCTCGACTTGACGACTCGTCCACTCCCGCAGGGATCATTGCAGTATCGTGCAGGTCCTGCTTCTGCCCACTAGGGATGGCTTCAAGGCTCTCTTCGATGGCAAGCTGCAACGCAAGCTTGTCGTCCTCGCCCGCAAGTGGTGATTTCTCCTCCTTGTTCCTCCCTCGCTTCCGACTTGCCCTCCCACCACCACCGCCGCTGGCCCCCGCTCTCTTCTCTTTTCTCGTCTTGGTACCCTTGACAGGTCCAGCGCGTCTGTACACCAACTCGAGCCTGTCCTCCGTCTTCCCTGCGTTCGTGTCCCTCTCGCCACCCGGGCCGTGGCCCTTCCCTGGCCAGTTGGATGCCGTGGACTGCGCCGCCGCCGATGGGGAAGCCGAGCCGAGGCCCAAAGACTCGACGTAGAATGTCCAGACGCGCACCATCGCGTCGAGATTCCGGGCATCCCACGCAGCATGGCGAAGACCATTGCCCAGTATGATTGGGCGGGACTGGACCACAAAGCTCTCCGAGAAATGGGTCGAAGGATCTAGCCCGAGGCGGACAAAGAGACCGGACCATGAGAATTCTGAGCGACTGGGCAACACGTCATCGCGGCTGCCACTACTGTGGCCATTGCCGTTTTGGATGCCGTTCTTTTTGGGTGACGCGACAGAGGCGGACGGAAGGAGCATAGCGTCCAACAGCTCTTTGTAGAGCATGACCTGCAGCCTGCCCGCCAAGGTATCGCTATCTCTTGGCAGCGTACCGGATGCCCTGGTTTTCGAGTCGGAGACGTAAAGTTTGTGTGTGCGAGGTCTAGGCTTGGGCTTGGATTTGTTTGGAGACGGCTGGAAGAATGCGGTGAGCTGCTGTTGGGACGTGTCGGATCGCGTTGAGGGCTTGGTCGTCTCGTCAATAGGGACACGCGTGATCTCGTCCTGCTCGAGTCTCAGTTGTGTCCGACAGTCTGAACGTCCAGCAGAACAGCAGTCCCTCATCCAACAGTCTACGCGTCAAGAAAGAACAGATCCTCAATCAAGCCAAGATGCCTAAACGACCAAATGCTGGACGTGGGTAGGTGGTGGGATGACGCACAATGATGCCCAAGACCAGGATCCCCTTGACAAACCCCACGACTGGCAGCTCTCGGCATCGACCAAGCGTGAGCAGCGCCTCGAGCGCAGACAGCATGTTCAAGAATCTACGTCGGCGTCATTAGTATTCGCCTCAATGTCCTCCACGGCCAGAGTTGGGTCGGCGTCGGCGTTGTCGGGGATGTCATTGAATATTGGCTCACCTTAGTCCCCAGACATCTTCCCTGGTCTCAGCACGGACAACAATCTCCTCTGGATGAATCTCCCTCTCCAGTCGCTTGTGGATCTTCTACGGGGCTATCAGCGATCTGGACTATAAGAATGGAGCAGACGCGGGACGGTCCGTTCCGTGTCAAGTGTCAAGGACAAGGCTAGGACGATACTGACCTCTCCTCGGCGCAACACCTTGTCCTTGTCCTCGACCTTGATCTTGTCGACTGTGATTTCGGTTCCGTTTGGCATGACAATCTTCTCTGGGCGCTGCGACACGGGCAGATAGGGAAGGGTCCGTAGCCGGCTGCAGATACGTGAGCTTGAAGTCTCACCTAGGGTGCTCTGAGATAGCAGAGCCCATGGTAACAGGACAGAAGAGCAAACGACCAGCAGAGCGAGCAGGCGCTCATGGCGAGCCGCCACAGCGGTTCCCAAGAGGGGACAGCTGAGAGCGAGCAGGCGCTGAATACCAGAACAACAGCCGCACTTCGAGGAAGAAGAGCAGCTTTGATGTAGATTGAGAGAGCAAAAACAAGACATACTAGCTGTACTATGACCGCACATGTCAGCCAACGTCAATGTGATCGTGTATGAGCGTGAAAGCAATATATCGGATTCGAGGGGTTGGTAGATCAGACGATGGCCCTCTGACTCACCTGTACCTCACACCAAACAGTCCCTACGAGGTCCGACACGCTCAAATACTCTCTCTTCCTAAACTCGTTGAAAGGCGATAATGGCGCTGACACGAGATCCTCCATATCGACATCCGTATCGACATCTGTACCGAGATTGTCTGTGTCCACATCACGCACAGCATGTGGAACGCCATCACAAGCGACGTGTGGCTCTATAGGTGGAATCAGAGTGACTCTGGCCGGGTCATCAGCGGCAGCCGGTGGTGGTGCCGGGGACGATGCTGGTGCTGAAGGTGAAGTCGGTACTGGACCTGAAGACTGTGCCGGTGCGAGTGTCGGTGCAGGTGACGATGTCGGTGAAGATGGAGATGTCGGTGAGGGTGCAGATGTCGGTGAGGGTGCAGATGTCGGTGAAGATGGAGATGTCGGAGAACGTGAAGAGGTTGGTAAAGGTAAAGGCGGTTCGACAACCTGCGATTCGGCAGTCGCAAGGATATCGACGAGCTCGTCATTGACCTCGAGCTCGGGCCCAAAGTCGTCGTCTCCCATTCCCTCTACCTCGCAGTCGGTCTCGATAGGTAAACGCGAGTCGATCTGCATGGTATGCCACCACCTCGCTCATGGTGTCATACACACGCACCCGTCATGAATCGTAGATACACAAAGCAGACAGCTTCAATGCCAAAACACTGCTTGCCGATTCGACAGTTCTGTCCGCTTAAGAATGTACCGTTTCCCGGAAAGGTTACCTAACCTCCACTGAACGCTTCCTGTGGGATCATTATACGCAGGACTATGCACGAGCAGCATGGCGAATGCGACCAAGCACAGAACTGCAGCACAGGACACACGTCGTGATTCAATACTGCATCTCGGTGACATTTCACAGCCCGATCCCAACAAGCCGCCTCCAACAAGTCCGAGGCTGGCTGATAATACGAACAATACTGAGAACGAGCCGTGAAAATGTATGAGAGCAAATGGAAAGGGTGAGAAGGAAAAAGTCTGTATGATTCGGGTGGGTTTGAGGACGAGGGGACGTGCTTCATTATGACTTGTTGCAAAGCATTTATCCGGAGCCACCCTGAACTCATCAGTCATAAAACCAACCACTCTGGAAATCAAACTTACAGAGTAGACCTTGCCGAACATGAGCTCCTGGAGCTTGTCGTAAAGCGACAAGACACCAGCACCGGCGACACCACGGAGGATGTTAGCACCGGCACCCTTGAAGAGCGACCTGACGCCCTCCTTGGCGATAATCTGCGAGCCAGCGTCCACCATCGACTTGTAGTGAACAGTGCCGCCCGAGGTCATCATCATACGACGACGGATGGTGTCGAGAGGGTAAGATGCGAGACCAGCACCAGTAGTAACACCCCAGCCGAGCAAGAACGAGGCAAGGAAGTTGCCCTCAAGAGGACCGACGAGGATAACGGGCTTGATCGAGTCGTCTGAAGAATACCGTCAACTTGTCTCTGAAATCGCGTTGCACAGCTGAAACTTACAGAGACCAAAGTAGAGACCACGGTAAACAATGATACCAACAACGGACGGGACGAAACCACGGTAGAGACCGGCAATACCGTCGGAAGCGAGAGTCTTCTTGTAGACGTCGACCAGACCGTTGAACTGACGCGTGCCGCCCTTGGTGGCTGACTTGTTGTCGTTGGCAAGACGGGTTCGCGCGTAGTCGAGCGAGTAGACGAAGAGGAGCGACGAGGCACCGGCGGCACCACCCTGAGCTACGTCAGAATCCCGTCTGCAGTTCTCTGCCTACGACTTACCGAGGCGATGTTACCAGCGAACCACTTCCAGTAGCCCTCGGACTTCTTGAAGCCGAACAAGGACTTGAAGTAGTCCTTGAACGCAAAGTTGAGTGCCTGGGTGGGGAAGTAACGGATGACGTTGGCAGTGTTACCTCGCCACAGCGAGACCAAACCCTCGTCGGCGTAGGTTCGGGCAAAGCAGTCGGCGATACCCTTGTAAGGGGTAGCGAGACGGCCCTGCTTGATCCTGATCACTATCAGCTTGACGAAACGATTTGTCATCGAAACCACAGCTCACATCTCATCCTGGTTCTGGACCAAGAGCTTGATTCGCTCGATAGGAGCGGCAGCGGTCTTGGCGACAGCGGCAGACACACCTCCCATGAGGAAATCGGTCAGGAATGCCTTGGCATCCTTGGGCTTCTTGACAATTTCCGACATTTTGACGTAACTATTGAGAATCAGCGGGGGGTTCGGTCAGACGGTCAATCCCTGATAAACGCTCCACAAGCTTGAAATAGACGGCGCCCCTCATCGGGCGAGCTGTCAACCGGCGCGCACGATCTACTGCCGTTCACCTCGTATCACTCCCGATCTGCCAGGACACCACTGGTCGCTCGCCGCATCCACGCGAGAGACAACTGGTTGTCCAGCCTCCGACCGGAGGGACCGGGTCATCGCTCCGGACCCTCGTCCTCAAAAGGCGTCGGGGTCACGAGCGCAGAACCGCAAGGGGTGCTTTGAGAGGGACCCCTCGCTGCTCTCGCAACAGAGACAGGCATATCCAACTCACCTTTACGTGCAAACAGAGAGGGGGTATGAGTGGTGAGTATAGAAGCCCAGAGAAAGAGACGAAAGAAAAAGAAATTCGACGGGAGAGATGAGAGAAAACGGGCCAAGCCGGGGGAAGTGAGGGGCTCTTCCGAAAACGACGCGATAATGCCGAACATAATTCCGAGTGTGGCGGGCTGCTGTGATAGGACTTGGTCGGGCGTAAAATTGGTGCATGTGCTAAGAAGACCGTGTGGGCATTGCGGTCCCCTACAGCGAGACTCGCACATCGAGACAGGAAGAGAGACGCCCTCAAGGGTGATAGTCAACTGACTGTCAAATGGGGACATTGTGCGGTCGCTCCACTGACCAAGCGGCGGTGTCCAGCGCGGCCAACTGGTCCTCACTTGTGTCAGCTCGTCTTGATCGGACGCCAGATATTCTAGGGTGTGTCCCTGCCGCTATCGCGTACGGGTGGGATATAGTCACTGGCAAGGTTCGGTGAGATTCGACCGCTAGCGCCTTGAAGGCACCTCGAGGAAGAGTCACTAAGGAATCAAAGGACATGCGGGGGGAAGGTAGCAGTTGGATGTGATCACTAGACCGAGGCGGCGTTGTTGTCAAGTCCTGGCGGGACAGTATCTGCGGAGGGCATAGTATGGCCAATAAGATTCCCGGGAAACTAGCAGTTAACCCGGCGGTGTTACTGGCTGTCCACAACCGCTCAGGATCGAAACTGAGGTCGGGGCGATGTACGGCCGTCTGCCGTGATATGCTGAGCTGTCAGATGATAGGCTTAGCATTATGAGTAGGTAGTGAGATGTGATCAGTCTCTTGCCGCATGTTTCGGCAAGTCCCGTCTCTTGCTGGCCGTTGTGATCAGTCGGATTCACAGGTCAGAGATGAAACCTCGTGTAGAGCCCTCTAGCCAAGAGGAATACGGGACTCATTCAGCGCCCCATCCAGGCCACAAGTGCGGCAACTGCCAGGCAGTTTCTCGCGCTTGGATATGTCAACTCGACCATAACACCAAACTACAAGAGACGCCTCCAAGGTCTGTGAAGCATTTTGTGGCCTAGTGGCGAATAGAGAGAACATGTCTATTGATTCTGCTGACGCATTAGGCAATTAATGACTCTACAGACCTACGGCATGCTTGTTCAGGGTTCGACGGGGCCCAGAAGATCTCTTAAGTAAATCCATAGAAACCCACTGGCAGTCTGGTCCTCAATTCTGCGTCCTCAGATTCGTCAGATCTCAAGGCGGAGAGTGAAGAAATTAGTCTGCTGCCCAAGAGCCCACGCTATGATTGAGCACTTATCTTTGCATAATATCTGGCATTCTTCGCCTTCTTCCTCCTCGCGATCAACGACCGAGTCACGACAATGAGCCAGAGAGGGCAGGATACACAAAGTATGCGGGGCCAAGCCGTAGAGCAGGAGCCACCCCGGGTGGAAATCGGCGCGCGGGGATTGGCCCTATCTTTAGATCCAAGTGTTTTCCAACGTCGACCAGCTGAATGGCCAATCCATCGCTCAATTTCCATTCCTCTCGCTACATGTCCTCTGGGAACCATGCCGTGTGAACCATGTTCCCTGCTCCCCTGGCTTCAGACGTTGTATCGCATGTACTCGAGTAGATGCATATCGACGTTGTCTTGCTTTGCTCTAAACTACACGTCTGTTCGCGTCGCGTCTCAACTGATGATCCTTTGCTTATCTCGTTGATGTCCTCATCGCGTTTCAGCTGCCGATAACGGGGGCAGCGAGTTTTGCGAGTCGAAATTGTGTGACGGCCATCATTGTGAGTCTGGGCATCATGAAGCGCTGCATCTGTCGTCGCCTCTGACCATCTCTTAGGAAGCAGTCGGCACAGCATGAAGCTCTCACCGTGGCTCGTCCTGGCGCGGCGGAGTCGAGGCGGCGGCCAGATTGGCCTGGCTCGGGGTCCTGCCGCTGTCGCTTCAGCACATATCCCTGCTCTACGCCTACGTGGTTGGAGTGCTCGGTCGGCGGACCGCTCATCGAGCAGCCTTGCTCCGGCTCCCGCGCAGCCCACTGCGTCCGACCTGCCCCATCGCGCCGAACACGCCGTGATATCGACCTTCGACCTGTTCTCCATCGGCATCGGCCCGTCCTCATCGCATACTGTCGGGCCCATGCGCGCCGCCAAGATCTTCACCCACTCCCTCCCGGCCACGCTGACACCACATATCCACTCGCTCAAGGTCTCCCTGCACGGGTCCCTGGCCGCCACAGGGCTGGGGCATATGACGCCCCATGCGGTGTTGCTGGGCCTGATGGGCGAGGATCCGGAGAGCGTCGAGGTCGGCAGGCTAGGCGTCATCATGGACGAGGTGCGGGCTGTTGGCGAGGTCGCGTTGGGACTTCGCGACGGGACAGTCAGGGTCAAGTTTGACTTGGAGCGGGATCTCGTGAGTCTTGGGTGGTGACGGTCGCCGGTCTGCTCCTTCAAGTGCACAGAGGGCGTAGAAGAAAGGCTGAAGAGGACCAGAGCTGGCACTTGAATTCTTTACCTGCGCATCCGAACGGCCTCCGGTTCACAGTCTTTGACCAGAAGGGCGACATGCTCGCGACCAACGAGTACTTCTCCGTCGGCGGCGGCTTTGTCGTACGTCATGTCCCTCCTCCGGTTCCTAGCGTTGCGCGTCGCTGCTCACGCTACCTTGTAGGTGAACAAGGAGACACAGACTGCGGAAAATCTGTACTACCGAGACATTGACCCAGAGCACGCCGAGCCTTCCCGTCGAGACCAATCGCACGGTCATCCCTCGTCCTCCTCCGCGCCCGGTCTACCTCAAGCAGCGGCTCCTTGTCTGTCCGAATCAGAACCCGGACAAGAAGTCACCACCTCCAGCTCTGACCCGCCACTGCACTCCGGCCAACCGCCTTACCTATTCGCTACCGCCTCGGAGCTGCTTGATATCTGCCGCAAAAACAACCTCACCATCGCCCAGGTCATCTGGGAGAACGAGCTTGCCTTTCGCCCCACTGCCGAAATCCAGCTCGGCCTGGCCAAATGTGCGTCCTGCCTTGCACCTACGTGTCGAACTTGAGAACCACCTTCTGTTGCTGCTGCTGATCCGTTGACGCACAGTATGGGAGACCATGGACAGCTGCATTCGTAACGGTGTGACAGACACCACGAGTCACCTGCCAGGCGGTCTGAATGTCCGACGCCGCGCACCGGGGCTGTACCAACGTCTACAGCGAGGGTTCTATCCTACTGTCGGAGTCCCCCGGTCGTCTCTTGCCGGGTCGAACGGTACTTCTGTAGTCAAAAGTCTGGGCGAGACGGCAATCGCCCCGAGGACAGGGAGGCGAGACCACGCTCTTGAAATGGTCCCTGTGCGGACTACGCCTGTGTTCCCCGGCATCGAGTATCTGAGCTGCATGGCAATTGCTGTAGGTGTCACCTGCGAACTTGCATATTAGCGACACTCGACCACCTAGGGATCCGCTGATCACCAACTACAGGTCAACGAGGTGAATGCTTCTGGGGGTCGGGTGGTCACCGCGCCGACCAACGGCGCAGCGGGCGTCATACCCGCCACCCTCAAATACGTGACCGAGTTCATCTCGCACCACCCAGAACGAGAGTGAGTTGCCTGTGCCTCTTGCGCCTCGTTGTGAGTGATAGCGTGCCGGCTGACCCTACGGCGGCAGTATAATGACCTTTCTCCTGACCGCGTCTGGTGCGTATCTCTCACCTACCCGCAGCGTGCAGGGCCTGACAGCCGTAGCGATCGGTATGCTGTTCAAACGCGGCGCGACAATCAGCGCAGCCGAAGGGGGATGTATGGCGGAAGTGGGAGTGGCATGTTCTATGGCTGCAAGTCCCTCGTCTCCTCCGTGCACACCACCTTGAACTTGTTGGGCGAGAACATGGATGTTAGTTGTGGAGGCTGGGCTGACGAGTCTAATAGGCTGCGGGGATCAGCGCGTGTCTCGGTGCTGAACCGTCTGTCATCCTCCAAGCCGCGGAGATCGGCATCGAGTAAGCTGAAGCTGACGTCTTGGTCACCCGTTCCGCAGCTGATGTTGCGCAGACACAAGTATGCTCTTCTTTGTTCTCGTTGAGGTGGACCTTGGCGCTGACTTGCGATTGTCTAGTCTGGGACTCACGTGCGATCCGCTGGGCGGACTCGTCCAGATTCCATGTATCGAGCGTAACTCGCTAGGCGGTGAGTCGGGTGGCTCTCTCTGTCTTCCTCTCGCTTTCGCTGTCACCCTCCTCTCGCTCTCGCTCTCCCTTTCTCCGCCCCTCGGAATGGTGTCTTTCGCGACGTGGCTGACGAAACGAAAGCCGTCAAAGCAGTGACCGGTCAGTCTTCCGTGTGGTGATGCCCAGGTCGCTTGGCTGATCGTCGTAGCTGCCCAGCTTGCCATGGCGGGAGAAGGCGAACATACCGTTTCGTGCGTCCTGCGTCGTACCCTCTGCTCCCTGTTTTATGATTGCCAGTCTCCTTCTTCTATTCTGACCTCTACTCTGACCTCCTTCCTCTTGCCTCCGCCGTCTTTCCTCTTTCCTCCCTTCTTCCTCTTCCTCCCATCTCCTGCTTTCTCTTTCCTGCCTCACACCTCTAATCCCCCCAGTCACCGTGTCTAGCGAAGAAGGCCGCTCACCTGTGCTAGACTGGACGACGCGATCGAAGCGGTCCGCACGACTGCAAAAGACATGCACACAAACTGTGAGTATTTGTTGTTGTTGTTGTTGTTGTTGTTGTTGTTGTTGTTGTTGTTGTTGTTGTTGTTGTTGTTGTTGTTGTTGTTGTTGTCTTCATGTGTACGCCCGTCAGAGCTGATCATGCCACGCCGCAGACAAAGAAACAAGTCTCGCAGGCCTTGCCGTACGTCTACTTCCCGACCCTCGATCGAGGCCTCGGAAGCCAGCCCTTGCCTCCTCTGACCCCACCTTTCATACTCTGACCCAGTCTTTCCATACTCTGACCAACCTCCAATACTCTGACCCAACCTCCAATACTCTGACCCAACCTCCAATACTCTGAACCAACCTGCCGTACCACCTCACCAGCGGCCGACGTGTGCTGACTCACCCACAGACCACCGTCAAGATCCCACTATGTGAGCGCGAATGTCGTTTCCGTATGCGTGTGACCGGATACTGACGATACAGCGTCACCCGCTTGTTGAACGTTTCAATCGTTGTGTGGGCACCGTTTCGAACGTCCATCTGGACATTTTCTCCTCTCTCTGCGACTGGGGCGGGATCGAGGCGGACACGGGCTCTGTAACATGTACATAGACATACATAGACGTCGCTGTGCATGCCATCCATGTGCATATGCTCTACGGGTGATACCGCACCAGACGCAGATGTCGTAGCAACGCTGGCTATAGGTCAATCTCAGGCCCCCTTGTTCCCCTTGTCGTATCCTCACCCTCCGCACTGTGGCTAACTATCGCGTAAAACTCGTCTCTCTCTGTAGTTCCGCCAGTCCCAACTGACCCACGCGCAACGCTGCCGTCTTCAACAGACTCTTGGATGCAGTCATTTCTCGCAGCACCATCCTATGCATATACCCTGGGTACGCGCTGCACGCCAGGGCCTACTACAACCCGACTACAACCAACCAGCTACGGATACAGTGCTTCTGTGCTCTTGCTCGTCCTCGTCAAATCCGCGTGCCGAGCTCCAGCGGACGCACGCGCAGGGCGGCAGAGACGAAGAACAAGGCAGGCGAGAAAGTACAGGAGACGACGGAGATACAGAGAGGCGACGAAGAGGCAGAACAGGAGGCGAGGAGACGAAGTCAGAGACAGAACGGAAGCAAAGAAGCAGAGACGCAGAGGTGCGAAAGACGAGGCGGAACAGGGACGAAGGCGGCAGACGAGCGGACAAGGCGTCAATGAAACTCCCCCCGCCTAGGCTGCCAGCCATACCGCTCCTCATCCTCATCCGGGCTCTGCCAGGCCCGCGAAGGCGGCAGCGCCGCGTTCCACTGCTTTGGCACCGGCCGCGGTGCCACCGCTCCTTGTCCCTGTCCTGATCCTCCCAAATCCTGCGACCTCTCCGCTCGGTCCGCTCGTTCCACTCTGTCTCTGTCTGGCCGCTCTCCCCTCTCTCCCCGATCCGACTGATATTCGTTCCACGGCCGCCACGAGTCCGCTCTCCCAGGTCTCCACTCGGAATGCCCCGACTCGTACGCTGATCCTGGCCCAAACGCACTTCTAGCTGCACTGCTGTCGTTCCCCCCGTGGTCTCCGAACAGACCCCCTCCACCTCTCCCACCAGCACCGCCACCACCACCACTTGAGCCATTGGAAGTTGGCCGAGGCATTATCCTGCCCTCATTCGAGACTGAGCGGTACGATTGCGTGTGGGAATGTGTGCGATCAGCTGAAATAGGGACTCTCGAGTCGGTGGCGTCCCGACTCGTGGATGCAACGCTCGGCCGGCGAAAATCCGGAGGGTCAGACGACACGGCATGGTCGTTATCGACGTCGGTATCATCCTCATCGCTATCCAGCGTGAGGTCTATCACCGCAGCGGAGCTGGCTGGTTGTGCTGACGCTTGCCGAGAGACGGAAAGTGACGAAGGCGTTGGCCGGGGTAAGGATGGTCGCGGGATCTTGGCTAATGGCGCTTCGTCGTCGGTATCGCTGTCATCGGACACCTCGATAGCTCGGCGTTTGCTCTTGGTCTCTGGTGACTCGGATTTCTGCTGCTCTGATACAGGAGTCGGCAAGGCCGTGGGCTTGATGTCGACCATAGCTTCGGGGGGCGGCACGACCGGCGGTGGTAGTGGCGGGGCATCCAGAGCGTTCTGGGCCATCCATTCTGCAGAGCCAAACTTCTTGTCCTCTGTGTGCCATTGTCCATCAGACTCGATGACCACCTCGTCGACTTCGTCTGGACACGCATTGAGGATGTCCAGAAAGTACCTGCGCAGATTAGTGGGATACGAGGTCTGAGAGCAGATGGCCGCACCCGTCCACAATCAGATCGCCAAAATTGAGCTCCTTGTGGCACTTTGGACACAACCATTGAGGATGATTAACATTGCTCTCGATCCACCACGTCGCGTCGAAGCACTGTATATGCCGGCATTTTGAGGATCGGATCGGACAAGTGATGCGGGTGTACGATAGCTGGAGTCGCGTCAGCGCGAGAATCACACCGAGCGCTACACTGCACGTACAGGATCGCGGAGCGACATCAGGACTGAGCCGACTATGATCTCGTCCTCGTCACCGTCATCAGTCTGCTTCGCTAGTCACTGTCAGCACAGCATCTTCATGGCACCTCGGAAACTGACTCATGGCGAGTGCATCCCGCGGTGGGACTGGCGTCTTGCTTTTAAGTCTCTCCAGTAGTTCCTCCTTGGTCGTGATCTCAGTCAACACTACTTGGAACCAGAACCGCTAAGCATAAGCAGAGTGACGGGTCCACCAACAAACCTTGGCAATCTCCTTCTTCTTGCCTGTCGTCGGCCCTGTATGTCCCATAACGACCGTCATCATCCGGCCCGGTGCCAACGTTAATCCCCGTTGGCTCCGAGACAGATCGAATGGTGGCGCGGATCCTGGCTTCCCCCTCAGCCCTTTCTCCTTAAAGTGCAAAACCTGTTCATCTATAGCTGCATCGGGATTGGACGGATACTCGATTGGTATTGACTTGTTGGTGACGTGCATGTTGGACGAGGTCATGGGGGTATTAGCTGGCCGATAGTGGTCGTTGGAAGTGCAGAATATCCGAAGTGAGTAGTGAGGACGTGATTTAGGGTCGTTTCTAATTCCGTCAGCCGCTTGGTGGCGTGTATGTTCAAAGGCGTACTTCGTCTGACTGAGCTTGTCGATCATATCCTGAGTCTGTGCAAAGGTGATTCTGCGGTCTTTTCGAGTATGCGAACTTTCCGTCGCCTCGATATCTACTCTTCGTAAGCGGTGGGCGAGCGGTGAAGGGAGGGAAGAAGGGACGGAGGGAAAGCAGCGGGAGAGAAAATAGCCGAGGATCGTCACTCACGCGGCAGCATCTCCATCGAAGTCAGGGCCTTTACTGGCTTCCACATTGGACTGGCCTTCCAGTCTTGCAAAACAGGGCCCGCCCCGCCTACATACCAGCCAGCATCAGCTGCAGGTCGGGTTCTACTCAAAGCCTGCCGGACTGACCATATATGCTCGAGCTGGAAGGTGTGGTGGCCCAGCCTGACCCGGCTGGACGCGACGGCCCGGCCGGGGCATAGTTGGGACTCCCGTACGAGCCCGTAGAAGACCCCATGGAGCCATACCGCGCCGCTGTCCCGTCAGCCTCGCTATGAATTGGAGCTGATGTTGGGCTCTGCCCAACGAGCTACCAAGAGTGACTCGCGACTCACTGCTCGCTGGCGCGGCTGGGACGCCGCCGAACGTCGGCGCAGGCATGTAATTATAGTTTCGCTGTGGCTGGCCGAGTGTCTCGCACGCGTGTCGAGCTTTACCGTAACTGAGCAGATCGCCGTTGTGCCGCATGCGCAGGAAGCCGCCTCTGATCCTGTTTCTCCATCAGCGCTGGCGTTCTCTCTCCATCTTCGACCCCAGCGCCGACACCAGCTCCGGCACCAACAAACGCAAGGCAAGGAAGAAGGTAAGAACTGACTTTTCGACGACTTCTGCTTTCTTCTCAGCGCTGCGAAAGTATATAGGGATACCACTGCCGGTCTGGACGTGCGAGGCCATAGATCGAAGATTGGGCACGGTCTGCTTCGGGATCCACACGTTGATGAACCACTACGCCAGCCGTTAGCACATACTCGTCTCGAGCCTATTAAGGGGGGAAGGAGCAGCAACCCACGTCAAAATCATCAAAGTTGGTCACATAGCCACCCGACATGGCGTCCTCACCGACTCTAAGAGAAGGTGGAGCTGGGCCAACTGCAGGTCCTTGCTAGTTGGCGTGTGACTTGTTTTTCTTGGCCAGTCTAGCACTCCCTAGTCTCTACCAGTACCTGCCCTCGACAAAGCACTATACAGCGAGCGACGCTGCCGAAGAACGAAAGGAAGAGACCACTGCTACTCTTTGCTACGTCCTCGATTACTCTTTCTCGACGATCTTCGATGCAAATTTGCTCCCGTTCTGCCCGCGAGGTGGAGGTGGGTCACCCTTTGGCGAGTTTACAGGATGTGCTGATTCTTGGTACTGCATGTGACGGCGAGACATGTCAGACCAAGCGGAGAAGATCAAAAAGTACGACGCGATGAGCAAGGAGGAGAAGGAGGAGCATGACAGGAAAGAGAAGGAGCGGGAAGAGGCGGAGCAAGCTGGTGAGTGACGCATCGTCGCCCCGGGCAAGAGAGAGGATGCTTTGAGCGACACTGGCCATTTGATAGCTGACTTGGGGTGATCAGCGTTACCATATACCTGGACGCAAGACCTCGGTACCGTGACCGTCCACGTCCCGTTGCCCAAAGGCGTTCGAGCGCGGGACCTGACAGTCGTGATGGAGAAGCGGAAGCTCAAGGTGAGTACTGTCATCCTCTTCTGCCTACAACATCTCAGCATGTGTCTGGCCGCGAAGCTACAGCTGGAACTGAAGCTGACACGCCGCCTAGGTCCAGGTGAAGAAGGAGGCCGAGGCTATACTCGATGGCGAGCTGTTTAACGATATTTCCAAAGACGACTCTTCGTGGACCATCGGTGCGTCCTCCCATCATACCGCTCCTCCTGCTTCATAGCGGGTTCCTGGTCTCGCACGGCGCAGGCCCAAGCTGACGCATTTGGCGCAGATGACGGTGTCCTGACATTTGAGCTTGAGAAAGTCTCGTGAGTCCAGCTGTCTGTACGCACGTGTAGGTCCCCGCTGAACAGACAAGCTCCCACATCGGCTCGCACCAATGGTGGCCGCACGTCCTCACGCACCACCCGAAAATCGACACCACCAAGATCCAGCCTGAGAATTCCAAGCTCAGCGACCTGGACGGCGAGACGCGGGGCATGGTGGAGAAGATGATGGTGGGTCGAGCTGTCGCTCTCATCTCTATCGATTCTCCTTCGAGTCCTATCAAGTCCCTATTGAGTCTGTGTTCCGGTTATTTATCGGATCTCTCTCGCCCCCGTCGGGTCTCTCTCGCCACTGGCTTCTTCTCTGCACAACCACCTCTGCGTTCCCCCTCTGCACAGCACCTTATGTCCTCTACACCCTCGCCACCTGCAGCTCTGCGCTTCATCGTGGTAGCTGCACGCAGCTGACTTGCACTAGTACGACAACCAGGCGAAAGCGCTTGGCAAGCCCACGTCCGACGAGGTCAAGAAGATGGAGATGCTGGACAAGTTTAAGAAGGCTCACCCAGAGATGGACTTTAGTAATGTGATTACACTTTTCTCCTGCTTCGTGCCTCTCATCCTGCTTTCTCTGCGTTCCTTCTCTTTATGCTTGTCTCCGTGCTTCCTTCTGGCTGGATCGACCGTGGCTGATCCATACAGGCCAAAATTGGGTAGCAGCGTCGCCCGAAGGCGAACGAGCGAGAGCGAAGACGCCGAGAGCAAGCAGCTACAAGTACATATATGCATGTACATTCCAGGTGCATATGCATCTATCTTCCACCTGACCGTTGCTTTAAGCGGGGTGCCTCGCAGTGACTGAAGCCACGCCACTGATCGATAACACACCTCTTACATGACCTGGATGCCGCAAGTATCTCTGCACTTGCAGTTGACGTCTGGTCAACGCGGCTCAGAGCAACGTACAGTGAAAGGATGCATCGTATCAGCTACAGATAGCTATATAGGGAACAAAAGGGATCACGTGTCGTTCAGACTTCCATCTCCGTCTCCATCATACTCGTACTGCTGCGTACTGCAACCACTACCTCGTTGCCGTAGCCTCTACTCGGGACTCAGACACATGCTCATGCTCCTACGAGACAATGGCTTAGACAGTGTCGTTCTTGGCGCCGCCGACGCGGGGCGCACCCTCGTAAAACTGGTGCGAGTGGTTCTTGTCCGAGTGGCTCTGGGGACCACCGGCCTCCTTCTGCTTGAGGAAGTCGGCGTGGGTGATGGTCGGGAGCGTGGTGGCTTCGTGTACGATGGGTGCGTCGTGGATCTTTTCGTGGACGGCCGAGGTGTGGTGTACGACCGTGGGGACGACCGTCTCGCGCTGGATCACTGGCTGGACTGGGGGGTGTCAGCGACGGCGCGAGGTGACGAGGCGAGCGGCTTACCAGTCTCGTGGATGTGGTGGTGCTCGTGCTCGTTCACGTGCTGGCCGAGGTGTGCCTCGGAGCGCTCAGTGTCCAGTGTGTTCTGGGTGTTCTGGTGCTGCGTGCGCTGCTCGTGGAGCTTGGCCTGGTGCTCGGGGAGCATCTCCTCCTTGTGTTCCCGAACGACAGCGGGGGCGGTCGCCTCGATATGCTTCTCAGGGAGAACCTGGCGGTCCTCGATGGGCTGGACGCGGTGCTGTGAGGTGTCAGCATTCATCTTCCCCAGCCTATGCACCTCGCAACGAGATCTCCACATGGTGGAAGGAGGGCGAGGGGTGCGGGGGGGATATCATGCGAGGACGCCGAGAAGATACGCTGCCTGTGCTAGTCTGGGTGGAGACGCTCACCTGGTGGTGGTGGACATGCCTCTCGCGGTCAATGGCCTCGGCAGTCTCCGTGCGCTCCTGGTTCCGGATCGTCTCCTGGGTGACCTCTGGTGCGACCTCTGAGCAGACCTGTCTGCGTCAGCGGCAGTCATCGCACGTGCGGCAGACCCACCTCGGTCGAGTCGACCTTGTGAGATCCCTTGAGGAAGTCTTTGACGCCCTGGCTGATGTTGGACATTGTGCGTGGTGGTGTGTGTGGTTGGAAGTGGTGGTAAGTGGTGGTGGTGGTGGTAGTGCTGAGTGGAGTGGAAAACTCTAGTATGCGACAAGGGGGAAGAGGCTGGACCACGACTTCTGGTCGAGTTTATATGCGAAGCGATCTGTTGCGAAATCCCCCATACCCCGTCACAACGTCATACCCAGCTCTACAGCAGTCGAGACCTGCCGGGTCATGGCGACGTCATGGAGCGTGCAATGTCCCTCCCGTTGAGCCCTGCCCAACAAACTCGTACTCTTTTCCTCGATATCGCGGCAGGATGAATCGATCGACGCACTCGCATGGTCCATCAGCACGCAGACCCTTGCGCCTCGTGCCCCTCTACCCGCTGGCATCAATGACGGGCTCCGTATGCCGTACAGCGTAGTGCATGCTCTGCTCGCCTGCATGCCGTATCCCCTGTGTTCCCTTGTCTCTGTTGTTCGTCTCGAGCAGCTCGCTGGCTCATGACCCGAGGCCAAACCGAGGCCCCGACGCAGGCACCAGGACATGCGTCAAGGTTCAAGTGGATCGTCGCCCGCCAGGGCGCTCGCGTGGAAAATACCGCAAGTAGCGTATCGCCATGTCTCACCGCGGTGATTCCTGCAAACCAGCAGGGCTGCCCATCCCTGTCCATGTCCCTCTCAAAATCCCTCCCAACTCGAACAGGAGCGGGGGGAAGAGACTGTATCGGTTTCCACGATGTATCGGCGGGCCGCAAGGCAGTATGCGTCCATCCCATGCAGTTTCCCCTATCTGCCAGGCGGGTCATCGGAAATTGGATCCGAAACTTCGAGGCCAAGGCGGGGAACGTGCGATACAAAATTGCAGGGATCGAGCAGGGATCGACACGAAAGCTATGACGCCGTCTCTCGCCAACCGTCTGCCCCACGGGATGGTCCCCCTTTGGGGATGCGTGGCTTGCGATTCATTCCCATTGTTCCAGGCCCTTCACACCCGTCTCCCGTAGCACACAAGCCAATCTGTAGCACACAGTTGTCTGATCCGGGAGCTACGGACAGCGACAGCCACACCAACAGCCGCCGTTGCAGATCAGTAGCAAGGGAAGTCACCCGACACCGCAGCAATCAGACCACCGGAGCCAAGGGGAATTCTCCGTAGCCCGTGGCCGCAGATCACTGGGCGTTGGAATAGGTTGTTTCTCGGGGGAGTGACGAAATGCCAAAGTGACGAAACGACAAAACGGCGATCGTCAAGATTGACGTCATTCGTTTGTGGTGCCCCGGTGTCCACGTGCCTGGATGGGGACGGTCACGTTGTATGCGTCGATTTTGGTCATTCGAGCAGCGGACCGACGAGGCGTTTGTCGAGCATCGCTACATTGTCAGCTTGTAGTTGTATTTGACCCACTCTCTCTGCAGCATCAATATCCGCGTAGCGTGGACAAGTGATTGATACAGCGTGTGAGAAACAACGCAAAAGGAGAGCAGTCTCCATCCTTCTATACGAGTGGTACTCGACCTCGCAAACCCAAGCAATCTCCTCCATGCCATCCCTACTCAAGCGCTTCCGACACCGCAAGACGTCGTCGTCCGCCTCGTCAGCCTCGGCATCTTCCCTCACATCCCCTACATCACCGCCGGGGCCGTTCAATTCGGCGCCTTCATCGCCGTCTCCCGCCACTGCGCAGTCGCAGTCGCAGTCCACGACTTCGGCATCGGCAGACGCGGGTGTCGGTCGGCGGGCATCGCTTCCCCATTCGCCCCGCCGGTCGGACCTGGCCAATCCCTCTTTCAGTGTCGGAGGGGGACTGGTGGATCGCTCAGAGGACGACGTGGTTGTCATTGGGCGTGGTCCGAAGCAGACTGGTCTCGATGCTGGGTACGACAACGGTATCCCTATTTTGAACAACAGTGGCAACGACACTGGCAACGCCAACCCCAACGGAGACAGCGAGCCCGCCTTGGATACGGAACAGACGGGCCGTGACGCCACCGGCCATTCCCAGCCATTCAGAGACGAATCCGACCGTCCAGATCTGCCAACCACAACCAGCAACGTCCACAACCCCGCGCCGGACGCTTCCCAGCTCTCTTGGAGGGCTCAAAAGGTGTTGCCGGCGTTACCTGAAGTCAAGACGCCACTGACGCCGTTGACTGGCTCTTCGACGCTGGACGAATTTCCTCTTCCCCCTGGAGCGACCCGCGAGACGGCTTCCCACGGCACGGGCTTCTTCTCACACGCAACGGGGGGTTCGACAGCGCCTCAGCTGCCTCATGTGGATTCCGTGGACCGGACGCGCCTGCAGGAGGCTACTGAACACCGGCCAAGTCCCGTCTTGGCGTCGAGCGACCCGGGCGGCCGAGATGCTCCACGGTTCCCACATGTTGATTCTCTGCCTGCCCACAGCCTGGAGAGGGATAGTAGGGGAGAAGGAGATGCAATCGACGTAGATGGAGAATGGTCGAAAGAAACCCTCGAGGCCCTGGAGATCCCGGCCCGAAACACCTCGCTCAGGCCTTCTGTCAACCCCGCGTCTCGGTTCTCCACGACCTCAAATGCAGCTGGCGCCTCTGCACAAAATCTTGAAAAGACCGCAGGCCCTGGCGCATATACCCTGCCTCTGCCCGATCTGCACAACGTCCGAGACCCAGACTTGACGCCTGAACAACATATCGCAAACCACCTGGCAAAGTTCTCCATCTTCCATACCCCCATCTCCCCGGAGAATGCAACGGCAAACTACGTGTGGGGAGACACCCCGGCTCTCAAGGCCGCGCGGGAGGAGATGGTGGCGCGGATAGCTGGTGAAGCCTATACCAGAGAGATGCAGCGCGGTGATCTGAGTGGTGATGGGGTGAGGGTGTTTGAGCAGTGCGGGTTTGGCGATCGGGTCGGGAAGAAGGGCACTGTGGAGGTTCATACGCAGTGGCTGGAGCCTGTTGTGCAGGTAAATCTTTACCTTGTCCCACTATCCGCTCCAATGAAATCTTTACCATGTCCCACTATCCGCCGCACTGGTTGCAAAGAAGAAGCTCCACCTCTTTCCGCAGGCACTGACCGTCCAGGAAACTATACGGCGCACCGAACACAACGAGTACTTTTACATCATCGACCGCGAGATCCACAAGTACCATATCTAGTGCGTCCTGCACACTTATACCCTTTCTGATCCCTGACCTCATCTCGTCCCTGTATACATCTTAGTATTAGAGAACCCCCATTGACGTCCTTGATGCAGCCCCAAGATCCAACCAATCCACGACCCAAACCCTATCGTCCACCCAACACGGCACCGTATCTTCTCGTCCGCCGATGGAAAGTGGCACGAAGTCGTCGGTGATGCTGCGGCAATCGAGATCCTAGGGGAAGAGGTGTTCCGCCAAGGCCCGCAAGAACGCAGGGGGGTACGGAGGTTGGCGTTGCCCGGTCTCGGAGTGCTGAATGGCGACGTGGACCTGCAGACTGACGAGGTGCTCGGTGGTCGTAATGCGACTGGGGCTGGGGCTGGGTCTGGGATCGAATCAGCCACAGTAGGCGGGAGGGTGCTGGAGCGCGAGGGGACGCTGGGTGGGCCGTTAGGAGAGTGGAAGGAGGTTGGTAGTGGCGGATGGATTACAGAGCTGGTCCACCCAGCCACTGGGGCGAGACGGGAACCGGACGCTCGGAGGTTCGGACGGCCTCCCCAGGGTGGACCAGCCACTGGGAGTCGCGGTGGGGTCGCTGTGTAGGTGCTTGTAGGTGCCATAGCCTCTATCAGTTCCGTTGATGCCTGGATGGGTTGACGTGGACGCCGTTGGGGTTGGATGCCTTGGATGCTGTTGGTGTAGCTCTGCGGATGCGTTGATGTAGCCTGAACGGGGTTCCATTGATACCCGTACACGTTGCATGTCTCTATGGAAAGACTTGACCTCAGCTAAATGCTCTAGAAGTAATCTCTGGGTCCTGCGCGGTGCGTGTGAACGCTGTTCACAATATTGCAGCGAAGGAACCGCCACGCGCCGTGCACTCGCCACTCGTTTGCCACTCACTCGGATGTCCGTGCGCACACGTGGTCATGCGCGTCACTGCATATCCCGACGTCATTGGGTCGTGTCTGTCATGTCGCTGCGCTGCGCTGCGCCCTGAGACTGGGCAGTGGGAGGACATCGTCACCTGACTCTCTTACTGGCTTTTGCCGTAGCGATGGCGATGGCGATGATGATGATGATGATGATGATGCCCCCGCTCGCTCGTGACGAGTGCCCGGCCCGACCTACCCGCACCGCCCGAAGGTTGCGCACAGTACCCGGGGGGGGGGGGTATGACGTAGCACCTCCCGATTTGGGCCGCGCTCCATCATGCAGGAAACAGCGACGCACGAGGCAAATCACACCCAATCGCCCACCCGCCCAAAGCAGAGCACGCCTGACGTACCCCATAGCCCTTGACAACCGCGCCGCCCGTCTGTCTATTCGTTCTCGACATCCAACTGCAAGCCTTGACTACTACTACTTGCTAGGCTTGACAACACCTACATACTCACACCCCACACCACTTGCAACTCACCCACTCACTCCCTCCCTCACTCACTCACTCACTATGGATCTCGGAGCACCAATCGACAGCGGAGCGCCGCGAGCCGGGTTTGACCAGGGCGAACATGGAGCTGGAGTGGGCTTGTCTGGCAGTGTGAGTGTTTTGCCGCGACTCGCCTTCCAGCCTTACCCCTTTCTTCCTCGCCCACTCTCGTCTCTGCGCTTCTCCTTCCCTCATCTCCTTGCTAGCTCCTTCCCTTCCTCTTTCTCTCTTTCCTCTGCTGTCCTCTCCTCCCTCTCTCCTCCCTCTCTCCTCCCTCTCCTGTTTCCTCCCTATCCTCCTGTCTCCTCTGTTCCCTCTCTCCTCTAGCACACCCCGCTGACCAATCAGCACGGCCAGGTCAGCTCGCAGAACACCCAGCAGGGCTTGTTAGCAACCGACGAGCGCTCGGGCTTCAACAGCGGTCTGGGCGGCGAGCACGCGTCTGGTGGTGAGTCGCAGTCTCAATTACCGGACGCTTCGTAATGGTTCATTGGCGTGTCTGTTTGAGGTTTCCGGACAAGCCACTGGGCTCGTTCAGGGGGGCCCTCAATCAGTGGAGCAGAGGTAGTTATGAGGACAAGCTAAGCAGCGCTCGCGACGCAGATGGCCGTGATCGCAGAATTCACTCTCGACCCCACTGACACCCACAGGCATCCCGAAAGGCTTCTCCGGCACCGAGAGCACCCCTATCGCCGACAAGTTCATGGGCGGCGCCACCGGGGGCTCAACCCTCGACTCGTACGGCGCATCGGGCCAGACTGGCACCGGTACAGGGTACGATGAGAACCCTGTCAGCGGAGCCTATTCTGGCGGTGCCACACGAGATGCTCTAGGTGGTGAGAGTGAGTTGACCCTTCTCGGCTCCGCTTTCTCCATTGAACGCGTACTGGGTTCCTTTCTCCATTGATCCTACAATGGGTGTGCAACAATGAGCACCACTGTCTCCGCTTCACTCAGACGGCACTGGGCCTGTGCCTTCATGAACAGAACTGTCTTCCTCTTCACTCATACTCTGCGTTCTCACTCTTCACACATATGAGCTCGCGCTGACCATGTAGGTCACGCCATTACCACTGGCGCAGGCGTCGGAGTGCTCGGCGAGAACCTGCGCTCCGGCACTGGTGAACACCACTCCCACCACCACCACCATCGCCACCACGAAGCTGGTGCTGGCAACGCTAGGTCGGCCGCCACAGCAGGCACAGCTGCCGGCGCCGCCGCTGCAGTCGGCGAGGAGACAGCGACTGGAGGTACCGGAACCGGCGTTGGTCCATCCGGCGGTTCAGGCGGGCACTATTCTTCCAACGAGAACAGTGGCAAAGACGCCAGCAACACCACTGGCCACTATGGTCAGACTGAGACTGACGAGACCCGCGGACGTGAGTCAAACCGCAACGCATGATAGGCCAGGTCCTGATGTGCCCAGAACCGCTGTCGAACCCTGACGAGTTGGACACTGGGGGCCGCCACTCGCTGGTCTTTGACGATGCGTCGGGCAAATATCTGCACAGGCACGAAGTCGACGGCTCGAAGCTGGAGGTCTAGGTAACGAGTGACAACCGCGAGGGTCGAGTGGCTGAAGGTTGGCCCTGTGGATCGCACGTGGCTGGAAAAGAGGGTGTGCCGGTCGGGACGGGGTCTGGGATAAGATCAGTATTGAACAGTCGGTAGCAGTCTTGTAGCAGACAGAAAGCGAGGGAAGTCCTGATGTAATGTAATGAGCGCCAAGCCAAACTCGCACACGCCGGACGAGATCGCAGGGAGATTGTAAGCAGACACAATGTCAGGAGATGGCAGAGATTGCCAAGCTTGCTCGATCTCCGAGGGTGGTTGCGCCAATTCCTGGGTCGTCGGGGAACTAATCTGACCTATGGCAGCGGGGGGCTCGGACTCAGACTTGGAACGTGGGATATTGCTACTCCGCGACTGAAGGCTAGACATGGAGGCAAGGGACGGCTGGCATCTCAAAGCATGGAGCAGATCATAGCATATAGCGTAGATGGGATGGTAGATGGTAGATGTAGGTGATAGATGCTAGATGATAGAGGATAGGCGCTAGATAATGGATGATCATGAAGGATGGAAGAAGGAAGAAGGCGGAGGGAAGAGGGAGGGAGCAAGTCGATGGGTCGGAGATTGCAACGTTTATAGGTTTCCCGTGTCCGATACGAATCTCGCCGCTTGTCCCGATTCCAGGGCGGACGACGAGCTAAGATTAGGGGGGGGAGATTTCGGACGATTCCATTGTCAGGTCTGGCTATGGAGTATGTAGGTGGTGGGTGGGCGAGTGGATGTTACTCTGCATTGTAAGACTGTCTCCTTGTCCGACTCTGTGTCCTTGATCTGCCTTGACTCTGTCTCGTTAGACTCTGTGCACATCCTTGATCGCTCTGTCCTCGTTAAACCCTGTCTCCTGATCTGCCTAGACTGTCCTCGTTAGCCTCTGTCTCCTGATCCGTCTCCTGGCTGATTGCGCTTGCAGCATCGAGATGGCGTACGGACTCGCGGCGCTCGTCGGCCTCGGACTGGTGGCTACCACTGGCCAGGCGCTCACCCATTATGCCCCAGGTAGGTAGCTGCATCTCTCCTTGCTATCTGGCCGTCCTCCTTCCGTCGCCTACCCTTCCCTTCTCGTCGTTCTCTCATCTGTCGTTCTCCCTTCTCGTCGTCTCCCATCCGCTACCCCTCCCTCCCCATCTGGTTACCCGCTTCACTCTCCTGGTCCATCGCTACCCCTTGCACGGCAACCCCACGCTCTAGACGCGGCACACCCTCGTCGGCGACAGGGGGACGGTCGGAACATCCGAGCAAGGAGGTGCTGACGTTATAGCGAATACATCGATCACGGACCTCGCGGCCGTGTTGAGCGGCTCTGGCGCCCCGGGGATCTACAATACCAGCTACACGCCGGACGACAAGTATGGCACATACAACTGTGCGTCTGCGCTGTGTCTGCCTGTCGTCTGTCTTCCACCTGCTGCATTACTCCATACCTGCTTCCTCTCTGGGCCATTACATCCCGCACCTCCTCACTTGAAACCACTGGTATCCTGCTGCTCGTCATGCCCCCAAGTCCAATGCATCGTCCCTCACCAAGATCGGCGTCCCTCACCCTACCGTGCCGTGACTGTGCTCAATCAGTCCACAGAAGCTGATACTTCGCAGGGTGCAACGTGAGTCCCAGTCCCGCGTCCCACCGCCCCCGTAGCGTATCCGTAGCACCCCGCAGGCACCCGCCGCAGCAAGACCGCCGCCACGACCAAGCGGTGGCACGTTCGTCGTGGCTGCACTGACCTGTAGATGCCGCACGTGCGCAAGACAGAGTACCCCGTCCCGTCGGACGAGTATGCGTTGAAGTACGTCGAGGTCATCCAGCGCCACCGCAAGCGCACCCCGTACGCGTCCAACACGTTCTTCAAGGAAGATATCCCGGTGAGTTGGGTCGTCGTCTTGGGTTGTCGTCTTTGGTCGTCTTGCATCCCTCGTTTCTTGTGCCTCGTTTTGTGCCTGGTGCCTCGAACCCGTGCTCCCCCTTGGCATTGGCCGGCTGGTCACGTTGCTGCGGTTGCTGGCACCCTGCTGGCGACGCTATGCCCTATGAGCCATGTCGATGGGGGTAACCAATGCCACTCACCGAGCGCTGACGGGAATAGTGGGACTGCACAGGCGAGGGTGAGCCCAGAGCCGCCCTAGAGGTCTGATAATCTCATACTGTGGCAGGGCCGTACCACTACGCCAAGGACAAGGCAAAGTTTCATACCACCCCGGTATACTGGCAAGCCGAGGTGCGCCAGTGACCAAAGACCAGTCACGTCGTCCTCGCTGATCCGGGGTCCTCTTGCCTCTTGCTCCTTGGCTGTGTCTGCTCTCGACGCCTTGTGTCACTATGCTCTTGTCTTGCTGCCATGCCTCTCCTTTCTGCTCCCGACGTGCCCTTATCCTTGCTATCAACGCGCCTCTTCTGCTATCTGCTATCTCTCTGTCGTGTCCTCCTGTCAACGCCGATGCCCTACTCGCCTGCCACTGCTCGAAACATAGGGCAACACCCAGAACCCGTTCGAGTACACCGTCGGACCGGGCTTCGTCAATTCGACCTGCCAGTTCCCCGGTATCACTTCGTGAGTCTCTCGGTACCGGCTGCCTTGCCCCGCACTGCATCCCTCTGCTTTGTTACAACGCTTTCTACATGAAAAACCTATCATGTACACACACATCATGTTCATCATCGAACGTGCCTTGGTACCGAGCTAACAATGCATCCTACGTCAGGGAGGGCTTGGAGGATGGTAAACAGCATGGCAAGGACTTCCTTGGCGTCTACGGCGACCTGCTGCAGTTCTTGCCGCATTCCTCGGAGAGGCACAAGTACCAGTTCCGCGTGACCAACAATGTGAGCGACGTCCTGCCCGCACTCGTTTCGCCGTTAGGAGCTGGTGTGCTGGGTAACGGCTAACATAGGCAGGTGATTACGACGCAGACTCTGGGTGAGTCGCCACTGGCCGGACAAGGCCGCTAGCTGCTGAGCTGACTGACGTGCTTGAAGGCGGATTCGCCGCTGGAATCTATCCGGACGTGCACGAATACTTTGCGTGAGCCAGCGTCCACACGCTCATGTTAGGATCAGCTAAAGCGGCGATAGGTACATCCAGTCTGACTCGTACGACTCGCTAGAACCCGCCATCAGTTGGTCCTTTCGTGCCCTCCTGGAGACGGGAGGGCGGACGGGTGTGATTCACAGCTGACCCGCGTTCTAGGTTGCGCGTTGGCGAACACCGTCGTGGCGGCGTACCAAGGCGACGGTTCCTTGTGGTCCGAACACCTGAACCTGACCTCGGAGTTGTTTGCGAGATTCAGAAACGTCTCGGGCATCGAGGCGAACGATACCGCTGGCTGGAGGACGTCGTGGGACCAGTACGTGCGGTCTCGTTGACAATCCCGTGTCTAGCGAGTCACCACGAATCTCGTGTCTTACTAGTCACCACCAATCACATGCCCTCGCTACTCAGCACCAATCCCATGCCTTGCCAGTCACCACAAATCCCATGCCCTGCTAGTCGCCACCAATATGCCTTGCCGATCACCACCGATTCCCAATTCCATGTCCTTGCTGGCACAACATGTCGATATGACACAGGAAACAGCCCGACGCTGGAACAAGCCGGACCTGGATTGACACTGGTGTAGCCCGTACGACAACCTCTCCGCCAAACAATGCCACGCCAAGCCCTTGCCGTGCTCCGTCAACGATACTTCCATCTGCCTCGGCCAGGAGGACGTGAATGAGATTTACCGCGTGGGCAACTGGGAGTATGCTTACAAGTGAGTTGAGTGTCGCAAGTCCTGCTCGGCACTGTCTTCACGAGGCGAGACCCTTGTCTCGTACTTGGCTGGGATGGTGTGCTCCACGAGGACAAGAGGCAGATGACAGTGCCCATGTGAAGAGCGGGGTGTATGCTGATCAACAAATAGATGGCGCCTGGCAGAAAACTCGACTCTGTACAGCGCTCTGAAAATGGGTCCGTGGTTCAAGGAGCTCCAGGGACACTTTAAGAACAACGTCGAGAATGTCAACGAGATCAAGTACTACCACAAGTGAGCCTTACTCTCAGGCTTTTAGACTGCCACACCAGTAAGGTGGCAGGACGATGGCACGTGGCTGCAAGGCGAGCTCTCACACAAGATGCTGACATGGGAAGCTTTGCGCACGACGGGTCGATGGCTGCTGTTTTGGGCGTGTTGCAGATCGATGAGCCAGTGTGGCCAGGCATGGGCTCCGAGGTACGTCGATGACGACGGATCGTTCAGCGGAGCTCGTCTGACTGCTGTCCCTGCTTAGGTCGTATTTGAGATCTGGGAGAACACGTCCAGCGCGACCAACCACATCCGCGTCATGTGGAACGGCCAGCCGCTCAAGACCTCGACGCCTCTGGGCACTCTCAACATGACCTCCCTAGACGATTTTATGGGCTACTTGGATGATACTATCCCCGATGACCTGGTGGGACTCTGCAACAGCTCTTGAGGTGCGGCAGCATTTGCCCTTTATGACTAGATGAGTGGCGAGCAGTTGGGTGTGGGGAGCAGCCAAAGCCCCCCACAGGCTATCGATTGGGCGTGGATAGGCGAGTGGCGAGTTGAGGCGCCGTGGCGTACAAAACGGACTGAGTCAAGTCTGAATATAAAAGGTGACTAAAGTACGAAAAGCCTATAATTTCAAAGATATATATTGCGATGGTATGAAAATACGCGACGTTTGCTCGAAGCCATGAGATCTGAGAGTCGGGATAAGAAGGCAGTTGATAGACAGACAGACAGACAGACAGGTGCGTGCGCACGGGTGTGATTCGGTAATTTTGGTTCCGGCCTCCACTCGTTCCTACTGTTATGCCGCGTTTCCAGCGACGTTTGGAAGTATCACCATATCGTCTTCACTCACTGTCGGGTCAGCGCCGCCCATGTCTGCCTGTTGTTGGCGGTAGCGCGTCCCTCGTCTGTATCACCGACGTCGACGTGGACGTTGACGCCTTCTTGGACTCGCCCGCTCACGCTCACGATCCCCCCTAGCCCCCCTGGGCTCCTCTTCCCTTAGCCTCTAGCCCCTCGCCCCTCGCCCCTTCATCCCCTCGGCCTCATCCGTCCCACCTCACCGCCTCGCCTCATCCGTCCCACCTCACCGCCTCGCCTCATCCGTCCTCCTCACCGCCTCGCCGGCTCACCCCTCCGTCCCGCCCCGCCATGCCGACTGCCGTGCCGGCGGGCCAGCCGCCGCAGTACTCTGAAACGTCGGGCCAGGCGCATGCTGCTGAGATGAGTGTGATTCTGTGTACTGCTGGATGTGAGTCCTTCGCTGGTCTCTTGGAAGCGGCCTTGTATACGCTCCAATATAAACCCTACTATCTCCCACATAACACCCTACTATCGTCTCGTCTCGCCAGTCGTCTCGTCTCGCTATCTCTTGGATGCGCCGCTCTCTTCGCTTCCAGCTGTCTCCTCGCCGTGCCGCCTCACGGAAGCGTTTCCCCCCTCCCCCTCTCTGTTCGAGCGTACATGCGCAGCCCGAAGATGTCGCAGCGAGGCCAAGCCTGCCGGCTGCCAGTGCAACACTCGATGTGCTTTGAAGGTTGAAGAAGCTCAGGCATCAGACGCTCCAACGAGACGCAGTAGGCATGCTGACCTGGCAGACGACCACTCGATCCGATTCTGGGAAGCATGGTCAGGCATCTGTTATCGCCAAATCACACTCCAACCACAATGGGTGCGTAGCTCGGTGTTCTTTGCCGTCGCGCAATATCAGCAGAGTGGTGGAGCTGCGCTGAGGGGAAACAGAAACAGGTCAATCGACTAGCTATCAGTCCCGACAAGCATTACCTCGCTGCGGCTGGGAACGCCATTGTTCGGTTCGTACCCTCTCTTTTCGGGCTACCTATCATTACGACTGGCAGTCCTCCTGCATATCACCAGCGCACAACGCACTCGCCGGCAATTTCAGTGCACGAAATCGAGAGGGGCAGCTGATGACTGTAGAATATGGGATATCCCATCTCTATCTAATAACCCTGTACGTATCACTCTGCCTGGCTCACCCGCAAGAGCGAGACGGAGGCGGGTGCTACGCGGCCTGAGCTCATCTATCGTAGATAGCCCAACTAGAGGGCCATACAGCCAACGTCACTGCGCTGGCGTATTCCTCGGTCGGCAAGTGGATCGTCACGGGCTCAGAAGACGGGACCGTGAAAGTGTGGGATACGCGGTACGTCCCCTCCCTCTTACTTCTTCCCGCGGGTGTTTTAGTCCACCTACATATGTTACTGTGTTCTGCTCCCCCCTCGCGACCGCGAGGAGACACGAAGGCGTCCTGACTCCGCACCAGCACCTCGCTTGTCCAGCGGAATTACATCCACGAAGCTCCCGTCAACGACGTTGTGATCCACCCGAACCAGGGCGAGCTCATCTCATGCGACCAGAGCGGCAGCGTCAAGATCTGGGACCTGGGCGAGAACACCTGCACTCATGAGCTGGTGCCGGATGAGGACGTGGCTATCCGGAGTATATCCATTGCCAGTGACGGTGGCACGCTTGTCGCCGGCACCGATCTGGTGAGTTCACGTTGCGGGCATAGGATTTCGGCAGCTGGCGGGATCGACACGGAATACTCATACCATCTCAGGGCATGGTATACGTCTGGAAGATCCACACCGCATCAGAGCCAACGACCCTGCAACCCGTGACGAGTTTCCGCGCACATGCGAAATACGTCACGCGCGTGTTACTGTCCCCCGACTCAAAGTGAGTTGAGTTGCTTGCTCCTCTTTCTCCCGCTACCGAACATCCAGACCGAACGATGGGCCGTGGCTGACGCTGAATTCCCTTGTAGACACCTGGCAACATGTAGCGCCGACTCGACTATTAAAATATGGTCTACGGCAGACTACGAGTACGCCCTGGAGAAGACTCTGACAGGCCATCAGCGATGGGTATGGGACGCGGCGTTCAGTGCAGACTCGGCGTACCTCGTCACTGGTGAGTCATGTCCAGTTCACACCTCTCTTCCACTTCCACTACCACGGCACGCCCCCCCACCATTGCCAATACAGCCGGTATCTCGATGAACTGCGTTTTTTGCGAGTGTAGTGTGTGCTAAAATGTCCCGAATCCAGCCTCGTCAGATCATGCGGCGCGGCTATGGGACTTGACGTCGGGCGAGACGGTCAGGCAGTACGATGGGCACCACCGGTGAGTCCTGTGATTCACGGCAACCTCATTGGTCTAGAAACGCGACGGACGATCGAGCTGATGGCCACTAGGGCGGCCGTCTGCTGTGCGCTCAACGATATCAACCTGGTCGTCTGAGGGATCTTACTGTATACGTGTCAACTTGCTGCTTGAGGTCTGTTGCTGGCTTTGTGTCTTTGCACACATGCTCTTGCATAGCAGAAGATCTTGCAAGATCTCGGTTGGTATCAAAGGATCTGGATGCAGAGGGAGATGACCTTGGTATCTGAACATCTTGGGGCACGGGAAGGCGAGCTTGGTATTTCGTCGAGGGTGCTCGCCGAATCACTACGACGCGCCACATTTTGCACGACGCTGTCCACTGCCATAGTATGCTAGCCAGCATGGAATGCATGCAATGCATATGTATATATCCCGTGATGTCATGCCCAAAGAGAGATGTATTCTGAACTCCGCGTGAGGACCTGCTCGACGCCGCGACCCCATAGGGATTGTGGGGCAAGACCGACGTGGGAGCTAGGAGCTGGCGTCTAGACGTTCCAGTACTGCACGGCGGGGGACCCCGGCTCGCTCGCTTCCACGCGGTCCTTGGGCCATTCGTTGTCTTCTCCATGTACGTCGATGTGCCGCGTGGCCTCTTCGACAGACACAACGTCGCATGCCTGGAGCTTGAGCGACGACTTGATATATGGGGCAAGGAGCTTGAGCGCCGCCAGTTCAGAGAAGGGCAGCGATCGGCCAAAGGCTTCGGTACCGAGGTCCTGCACTCTTCGCTACGCTGCGTCAGCATGCGGTCTGGGTGTGGCCGCTGTGCGGACTGAGGTGGTAATGAGGTGGTGATATTGGGCTTGGATTGGAGTGGAGTGGCTGTTGGAGCTGAAGAGTTAAACTGGAGTGGGGTTGGAGCTGAATTGGAGGGGCAGTCCAAGTAAGAGTGGCAGTTGGAGCAGCGCCGGGGTCGAGGCGTGGTATGACTCGAGCGAATGCAGGTCGAGAATTGCCGTCAGACTCACCTTGAAAGCCTGGCAGAACGGCATGGCGCGCTTATCCTTGATCATCCCTGAGCTCTGCAGCGCGCTCCTGACCTTTGCGTCATCGACGGTGCCCTCTGCCGCGTCGAACGCTTCCCGCACGATGTCCACACACTTGTTCTGCCATTCCGGGAACTCCGTCGCGACAAACACGCGTGCGGCCTTGGGCTTTGCCGGGTCGTACGGCGCCGACGCCGGACCCGGGGCGGCTTTGCCGCCCTTGCCCTTCTTCTTCGCCAGCATGGCCTCGGCCGACCGCAGGCTGTCGACGACGCCGCGCATGTATTCTAGCTGTTTGAGCGCCACGGGATCGACAGGGCCCGACGGCACGGGGAACGCCACGCGCTGCACCGACGTCTCCTCGCCGAGAATATCGCGCCACATGTGCTCGGAAAAGTGGGGCGTGATCGGCGCGATCAGGAGCGACGAGGTGCGGATGTACGTCATGATCAGGTCGCGGTGCACGCCCGCCCCGCCATTCTCCGGGTTGCACACGTTGCGGTACCAGTTGCGCGCAATTTCAAAGTCGTACAGACTCCGCTTGAGGGCGTCCTTGAACTCCATCCTACATCGTCCGTGAGTAACGAAAGGCAATCGAGTTGAAAGTGCAGGAGGGCGCAACGAGGTAGGATACGAAGATACGACGTACATCTCGTAAGCTTTGTAGGCGGCATCGATGAGATAGTCCATCTCCGTCTGGAAACCCAGGTCAAACTCGTTCAACTCGCCAGTGCGCAGACTTGATTGCGTCGTCTTCATGTCCTGCACCAGCTCAGCCTTGATCTCAGCGACCTCTGATGCGCTCACCTCGGCCCACGTCGCAGCCGTGTGGAGTCGCATGATCGCCGCATTCGCCACAGTCTCCTCAAAGCTGCCATGTCAGCACTGCAGGAAGACTCGACCTACTTGGCATCGGTGATTTCGTCACCTGCATCCGCAAGACTCAGCCTCATAGCGTCCGCACCGTATCGCTTGACGGCTTCACGCATCGTCAAGAAGTTTCCGGTGGATTTCGACATTTTCTTCCCGTTGAGCATCAGATGCCCGTTTGTCCGCACCGCACGGGGCCAGTGGTGTTCCGGGAACAGAGCGGCGTGGACATAGATCCAGAATGTGAGATGGTTGGGAATCAGATCTTTGCCGGACGATCGCACATCGAGAGGATAAAAGTACTGAAAGTTGTATTTGAGCTGAGCGGCTTTCTCGGCGTCAAGGTCCGAGGGCACAGGTCCATCGCCCAACACGTATTCCCAAACTTCGTCGGTCATTTGTTCAGGCGTGATGCCAAGTGGCCCAGGAGTCTTGCCGAACATGTCTTGATGCAGCAGGTTGGCGATGGTGTAGTACGACATGTAGATGGTCGAGTCTGACAGCGACTCGACGAGGAATTGAGGGTCCCACGGAAGTTTCGACCCAAGACCGTAGGATCGCGCACACGCCCATTGGTTGAGCCAGTCGAGAACACCCTCGAATGCATGGCGAGTCTCGGGCAGGTAGGTGTTCATTTGCCCGAGCGCCTTCTCTGCAAGCTTCTTCCATTCCTTCTCTCCATAGTCGAGGAACCATTGATCCGCAAATGCAACGACGCACACGTCCGCGCTTCGCGAGATGACCTCGCTTTCGGGCTCGGCATATGCGACCGCGAGTCCTCGGTCGATCATCTGTTGCCTGACCTTTGGCTTGGCCTCGGCGACCGGCGCTCCCTTGAAATCGCCAGTTGTCATCACACCATTGTAGAAGCCCTCCTTGTATGCCAGATCCTTCGCCTCGGCGAGCTGCTTGGTGTCCCTTTGTGATTGGATTTTGAGCTGCGAGCAGAGGACCTCGGCCGCCATGTCGCCGTATTTTGGGGTGCTGAGGACTGAGATCGGATCGACGGCTGCCCACTCTGGCTTGATCTTGTACATTTCCGGTTTCTTCCGGAGATCCATGAGGGTGCGGTAGTCGTCAGGCGAGTCGGAAGGCACAGAGGTGACGACGCCAGTGCCCTTAGTCGCGAGGACGCCCTCCATGGGCAGCACATAGACCTCTGGGACAAGCCCGAATGGTGGGCGAACTTTGGTTCCAACAAGTTCGCCGCCAATGACATCGGCCACTTTCGCCAAGGTGCCCTCGGGTCGGTCAAAGATGCCCTGGAACGCCATGTTGCGCGCGGAACGCTCAGTAATCAGGAAAAGCTCGGAGTCGGACGCCTCGAAGAGACCGTATTTGAGAGCCGGGCCGACGAAGCAGTTGGTCTGACCGTACCTGCGGAAATCAGTTATGCAGCCCATCCCGTATCCAGCAGCACTGACATGGTTTCTGGCCGAAGAGTGGCGGCGACCATCCAGACTTTCTTCCCGCCGACTGCTTGAAGCAGCTCGCTTCCGACGGACGGTCCCCACTCGAGCACCTCCATCTTGACAGCTGTGTATTCCTGCGGATTCACCGCCTCTCCGCTCTGTCGGTCGTGGTCCATGCATGGTTGTCCATCTTTTGGCGAGTAAATGGTATACCGCTTGCCAAACTTGATCTTTCCCTGAGCCTTGAGCTTGTTCATCTGCCACCGCACAAATCCATCATAGTACGGGTTTGCGTCGGCTGCGGACCTCAGCTACGGCGCATGATGGTGGGCAGAATGTCGCTCACTCGTGACAAACTGTCTTCTCCAGTCAACTCTCGCGCCCATCGCTGTGAGGTCCTCTTTCGCGATGGGTGGGAAGTACTCGAGCCAGTGATATGGATCTGCGAATTTCTTGATCTCGTCCCGTGGGACCCCTATCAGGTCGAGGATCTGGAATTGATATGTGAGGCCAGTAGATTTCGCATTCAGCTTCCCCTTCTTCGCTTTTGCAGGGTTGGATGATTCCAGAGCCTTTGCTGGAGTTGGAGTAGGCACTTGAGGCTCTTCCACCTCGGCGTCTTCTGTTGAGAATCCCGAAAAGTCCTCCCCAAACAGCTCCATCTCCCTGATCAACTTGTCGGCAGACGACTATACCGATCAGCACATCGGGCCCGCCGGTCGAGCTGCGTCTTCCCCGAGTGACTCACCTTGATAGGCATGCCCGTCGCATGATATCCATTAGGGAAGAGCACTCGCTTCCCTCGCATCCGCTCGAATCCAGCTGCAAACTCCACTTTGCTGATCGTAAAGGCATGACCGAGGTGGAAGCTGCCGTTCATATAAGCGTAGGGAAAGGTACCGAACCACTTTGGGTGCTTGGCCTTGACGTCGTCGATGGACTGCTTGGATTTGAAAAAGTCGGCATAAGAAGAGACACCTTGAGGTAGAGGTGGTGCATCCGTCTCGAAGGTCCGGTCAGCCTGCCAAGCTGCTTGAGATGTCTTTTCAAAGTTGATCAGGTAGTCTCGTTTGTCCGTCTACAAGCTATCAGCGAGGTTCGCAGGGTTCGAATTCCATATTCACCTTTTCCATAACAACGACCGAGCCGGCCTTGGCACTGTGGTCGATGGTCGCTGCCATGTTGCGAGCTGCTGAGGTATGATATAGGCGGCGAAGAGTGGTTGCCTGACGAAGAGACAGAGCCGAAGAAACTAGGGTATGAGATGAAGCACAGCTGGGCAGCCGGAGCGTGAGCGTCGTTTTGAGTCGTATCGCGACCAGTGCTCCGCTTCTCCGCGTCGCTCGGGTGGGGATGTATGCTAAGGGAAGGCCGCGATAGATGGTGCGTCAAAGATGTAGTGCTCGACTTCAAAAAGTCAGACGAAACAGAGTGTAGGCAATGGTCCGGGCATTGTCCATGACGTGGACTTTTATTGATGCATCGATGTAATATGATACAGAATTGATAACGAGACCTGCTATGCTTCTTACTTTCTGCGCGGCCAACGCGGAGGCTGCTGAAGGATCTTGAACCCGCCCCGTCCCACATAGCTCAACCCACTCCAGATCGTAGTACCCGCTACGGTCCACCTTGCAAGTACAGTCAGTATCGACGAGAGGTGAGGGATGTCATGGCGTACTGCAACGCTTGTAATGGACCCGTGATGGAGAAGCTCAACAGTGGCGAGACTGTTGTGACTCCCATCAAAACCAGCTGGAGTAATGTATTGAACTAAGCCGGGAAGATCAATGGCTAGAATCACATAGCAGGCGGTACTTACTTTGCTGATCTGCGTGGGCTTCACCTCGGCAGATGGTATTGTCGGGTCAAAGTATCTCGAAAGGGTACGCTGTGTGGAAATCAGATAATGATCAGATCATGGCGGCCCCAAGAGAGAATTCAGACTTACGGGAGTGGGAAGCGATTTGTAGCGGATGTAGAAGGCCCATAAAGACAAGGCGACGTCCCGACCAAAGATCAATATTGCTAGTGGCACTGCCAGGCTGTCAGAGCCCACTTGTTTCCATCACAGCATCACTAACGAGGAAGCATGCCTGCCCACGTGAGACTGCCCACAAGGGTCGTCATCAGCGCCTTGTCGGCTGCTGGATCCAGGATAGACCCCAGAACAGACTTGCTGCCATAATGCCTGGCGAGGTAGCCATCAAGCTACCAGTTCATGTCAGTCTCTGGACTATCGTGCGCATGGACTCGACGTACCCAGTCTGTGAAGCCGCTGACGGCGAGGATGCCGGTGGCCCAGCCCAGCTGGCCGTGAATGATGGTATACGCCAGGAACGGACATGCACAGATCCGCCCCACGGTCAGAAAATTAGGAATGGTGTATGGCGATTCATGCAGTTCCTCATTGTTTTCTTTGGACGATGAGGATGATGAAGTGGCCTGGCGCTGCGCAGAGGGAGTTGATCAACATTCATCTGCGGGGCTCGGGCATCGGGCTTACCTCGTCATCAGGCAGCGAATCTGGCTGTGTCGCCAGAGATCGTTTCGAGATCCAGAAGGGGCGGTATGATAGCTTTCCATTCCTTCTTGAGGCTTTTGGGAGGTACCGTCTTGCCCAGAATGCCATTGAGCGCTGAAATTGACGGTTGCGGATGAGGGAGGGTCGCGGTAATGGTCGAAGCGCCAGCTGCTCGGCGAGCAGGGGAATGCGAGACATGGCTCGTTCCCACCTGCAGTGCGCCAATAGAGACGACATGCGGTCCAGGTAGTGCGAACCCTCCTTGGGTCTCAGGAGAAGTGATCAGCTCGATTCAACTAGGGAACTTGGTTCGAAAGTGTTCAAGAGGACATTGCAAAGAGCGGGGAACCGGGCTGAGAGACTCACCGCGGCTAGAAACCACGTGACTTTGGTACCTGACCACTTGAGCTGCTCTTCGTCAACAAACCTTTGGCAGTCGAACCAACGGTCTACTGTATCCATCATTTAGTTTTGCATCTCAAATAGACTAGTAGAGAGAGAGGTCAGGATGGAGTCCCTCGCCACTCTCAATAACAAAGGGCAGCCAGAAGCGGGAAAGACGTCCGGTAGCTCTCGTTCGGGACCCGCCTTTGTTGATCTCACCGATTCTCCCCCGACAAACGCATCGCACTGGATCTCAAAAACACAGTCACCTCGTCGCGACAGAGGCAGCTCCACAATGGCACACTATACCGCTGTGAGACCGCTCCACATGCCTTCTGGACCCCCATTGACGCCGTCCGCCGCCCAGAACCGCCCTGTCCCTCCGCCTCGTGCCGTCGATCCTGACAACACTTTTGGCTCGAGTATCGTTCGGCCCAAAGCCAAGGCTGCAGCATCTTCCCAGCGACCGAACCCATCGCAGGCGGGAGATTATGGATCCTATATCAAACCAGCTACGCCTGGCGCCTTTCGTACCTACAACAACCCCTCCTCCAGCCACACCTTCTCCCGGCAAAACCCTCCTGGCTACCGAGACGGCTGGCCCGAGTGGGTCACAGGAAAGTCAACATCACCACCTGTTCAGTCAACGCCCACGTCCAAAAAACTGCCACAGCACGACAAGCCTCCTGCTAAACGAGAGGTCGACGATGTTCCGCGAGAGGAGTTTGACCTGCGCGATGCCAAGATCACCGACGAGGATTACATCCGTCATCAAGGGGATGCAGACGAGCACATGCGCGAACTCCTGTCGGGAGCCATTGGCGAGGGTGATGACGCTGTCGAAGATGGGGACGACGTGATCGAAGGCTTCGCCGACAACATCCGCTTGATGCCTCATCAGGTGCGCGGCGTCAAATGGATGAGACAACGAGAGAGCGGACGGAAATATGGCGGTATCCTCGCAGACGTCAGTTTCCGTTACTTGCGAGCCGTAAAGGCGCTGACACCCATGGAGGACATGGGACTGGGCAAGACAGTGCAGACTCTCGCAAGGATTGTCGAGGGAGTTGCCACCCAAGCCGAACGAAAGGCAGGTTATAAGGGCGGTACACTGTGAGTCTTTCGTCATCTCTGGTAGCTAAAATCCCTCAGGATCGTCGCCCCCCTCGCAGTGATGGAACAGTGGGCGAGCGAGTGCCGGGTCAAGACTCAGCCTGGGAGACTGAAGGTCACCACACACCACGGATCTTCGCGAACAAAGTGTGAGTTGCGAGCTTAGTCTTCCCTTGCTCGACGAGTCGCTCTTGTCGCCCATGTACCGAAAGACTCATCCATTACAGCTGCCAAAACCCTCGAGCAATACGACATTGTCATCACGACATTTCAGACGGTTGCGAGCGAGTTTGGCGCTCACGAAGCATCCAATCCGCAACAAGCCCACTCCAAGCAAGCCGAATCAGATTCGGATTCGGATTCTGAACAGGACTTTGGGCGGAAGACTCTTAAGAAGGGAAAGGCCAAACAGTCTGCAAAGGCACTGTTCGATGTGAAGTGGCTCCGAGTTGTCGTTGGTATGTGGATTTCAGCGCTTGTGTTCCAGAATCTCACGGCGATTAGATGAAGCGCAAAACATCAAGAATCGGAATACCAAGGCAGCGAAAGCGGCTGTAGGTCTACAGGCAAAGTACCGCTGGTGCTTGACAGGGTGAGTTTGTGTTTGGGTCATCAGGCTTCTGTCCCTTGGTAACGACGCCTCATAGTACTCCGATTCAGGTAAGACTTCCACGGTACAGGCGTATGAAGGACTCATGCACTCATAGAACAACGTCGAGGAACTGTTTTCTCTGTTCAAGTTCTTGCGCGCACGGCCCTTGGATAATTGGGATACGTTCCGGGCGCGAATTTCCTCACTTGTGAAGAATGGGCAGACAACGGTCGCAATGAAACGACTGCATGTTGTTCTCAAAGCCATCATGTTGCGCCGAACAAAGGACGCCACCATCGGTGCGTGGTGTAGCCTAATGAAGCTGACGGAAACAGGAGGCAAGCCTATCCTCAACTTGCCCGACCGCATTGTGGAGGTCGTGAAATGCGACTTTGATAATGAAGAACGGGCATTTTACGAGGCCTTGCAAGCGCAGACAGCACTGACTTTCAACAAGGTGCGCCGAAAATGCAGCATGCAGACCGACAACGCTGACAATGCACGCAGTTTATGAAAGCTGGAACAGCCATGGCCAATTATACCTCTGTGCTTACGCTCCTGCTTCGACTCCGGCAAGGTGAGTCACAGAGTTGGTAACGTTCTCTAACAAGCAGCGTGCGACCATCCATCACTCGTTACGGCGTCATGGACGACGGACGCCGATGCGATCGGGAACAAACCTGTCGAAGAACTCACGGAAGATACAGAGGCAGACGAGCTTGCCGACCTGCTTGACACACTCGGGGTGAGCGCAAAGAAATGCGCTATATGCTTCATCCAGTGAGCCTCCTCCCCCCTCTTACCTCCCCCCTCGCGGGATAACGAAATGGGACAAGAGACTGACCGGCGCAGGCTGGAAGCAGGCGACGACAAGCACTGTACAGGCTGCGTCGAGATTGCCCGGAAAGCTCGGGCTCAGTCCGCCGAGATCGATGATGGCCTGCCGCCGAGCAGCGCGAAAATCCGCATGCTCCTCAAGCTGCTCCAGGATGTCGACGTGCGCAGCAAGAGCAAGGAAAAGACGATTGTGTTTTCGCAGTTTACAAGCTTCTTGAATCTGGTGGAGCCGTTTCTGAAGAGGGCAGGCGTGACTTATGTTCGCTGTGAGCTCGTTTGTTCTATTTGAATACGTCGGGCTCCTCGAGCGATCTGGTGCCTTGGGTCTCGCTGCCTTGTCGCCCTGCCACCTTCCCATCTTGCCACCCTGCCATCCTGCCACCTTGCCACCCTGCCATCCTGCCACCTTGCCACCTTGCCACCTTGCCACCTTGCAAGCTTTGCAACTTTGCCATTGCACCTTGAGCACCGGAGGCACCCGGGACCTGAGGTCGTGGTGGGCACAGCTCACTGAGATGCACAGATGACGGGTCGATGCGGAACGACAAGCGCCAAGAAGCGCTCGAGCAAATCAAGTCGTCGCCGGACGTGCGCGTCATTCTCATCTCCTTCAAAGCTGGCAGTACCGGTGCGTGATGTGCCTTGCACCTGATGTCGGCTGAGAAGCAACAGGCCTGAACCTGACGTGCTGTAACAACGTCGTCTTGATGGACTTGTGGTGGAATCCAGCGTGAGTGCACGGTTTCAATTTGGCGGTCAACGCTGACGAATGACGAATGATCAGGTTGGAAGATCAGGCATTTGATCGGGCCCATCGGTCCGTGCTTGTTCAGCCTTTGGCTTCGTCGAAGCGTAACTGCAAGGCTGGCGCTGACGCGACGTCGCAGGCTGGGCCAACAACTGGATGTCAACATCTACAAATTGACCATCGAGGCGACCGTCGAGGACCGTGAGTGTCCTGCTGTGCTTGGAGGGACGAGCACGCTCCGGAAGTTGATGGCGATGTCTAGGGATCCTGACGCTACAAGAGAGTAAGCGCGAGTTGGCCAAAGCCGCACTCTCCGGCGAAGGCGCCAAGAACATCATGAAGCTCACGCTGAATGATATCGTCAGTAAGTGGAAATGATGTTCAGCGTACAGGTGGAGAACTGGACAAGTGGAGTAGTAGGGAAGTAGAAAGGTGGAGAGGTGGAGAGGTGGAAAAGTGGAGCAGTGGAGGACCAATGCTGACGGTCGCAGATTTGTTCAAGCACGACGGCTGAGTATGTTTGCATGCCCTGCTATCCCAGCGTGCAAGTGCAGACAGCATGCGAGTACATTTCAAGACGTAACGAGCGAGTACATTTCAACAGGCAACGTGCGAGTAAAGACAGTGGTGTGCTACATGTCTCGTGTAGACACTCGTTATCTTACGGTCTGGTGTATGCATCTGGTGGTTCGCCATCTGTGCACTGTAATGGCACACTGTGCACACCGTGACTATGGGCAAACTGTGTACTGTGCATACTGTGGCATGATGCGCCATCGGTCCCCACATGGCAATCGGCCGTAGTTCCTGGTACCCAGCACGACGTCTGGCTCCCGCTCGATCACGCCGTCTGGACATCCCTCACCGCATCCAAACCCCGTCTCATCATTCACTCACCGCATCCAACACCACGTCGAGACCCCTCAGCACCGCGAGCCCTTCTCCCGCCGCCACGCACTCTGCCAGTATATCCGCCGTGCTCCCCCAATGCGTCTGCAGCCACGCATGGCTCATATGCAGTGCGCTGCTCAGAAAGAGCACTGCGTCGCCCACCTTGCCGTCCTGGCCCGCGCCGCTCGGTTCCTCCCGTGTCCTCGTCGTCCGCGAACCCACAGCCTCCCTCAGCTCGCCCATCACCAGCGGCGGCAGCTCGGGATTCAGACCCGCAATCGCCCGCGGCTGCAGTATCCCCAGGCAAGTCATGATCTCAAGAACGACGGTGCGCTCCTCGATCGCCTTGTACGACGGAGCCAGGGCCGCAGCGAGCGTCTTCGTCACGAGCCAGTTGACGTGGTGGCCAGAGTCGGCACCGTACTTGTCTCGCACTTCGGCGGTCTGAGACAGAAGCACGGTGCGGGGCGTGTAGATGCTGGTCTCGCGGTTGATCGCCGCTTTCGAGTCCCGGCTGATCACGGGCTGTGGCGATACGAAATACACACAAAGTGAGGATGGGTCAAGATGAGGATAAACAGTCACGAGAAACAGTGGCAAGCCGTAAGCAGCAATTCAATTCAATTCAGCTACCCCAACAGTGCACTACCCACTCACGTTTCGTTCAACCGTGCCCAGGTGGCCGTAAATCCCAGAAACCAGGCTCTTCAAGTCCGAGTCCAGCACCCCGCCCTTGCCACCAAACGTAGCATGCACACTCAACAGCAGCTCGTAAACATCCAATCCCTCTTGCGGGACAGACAACAATCTCGAAATTGCGTTGAGCGCCGCATGCTGCGAGTCCTTGGGTATCTCTGTGGTCATTTCCAATAAATCCATGGCGAGCTGGGACTGCTGCGCCGAGTCCCAATCTTCCACTTTGGCTAGGTTCGCTAAGCCCTGAAACACGAGCGATAGGGTAGGCGCCTCGGCGGACCGCTCGAGGCCGGATAGGATGAGCTGTTTCACTGGGTACACGTATTTCTTGTGCAGGGCTGGCGGCAGTGCAGGGCTGGATGTAGATCGTCTAGTCAGCAGGAACTCGGAACAGATGGGATGGATACACAAGTAGACGGGCTAGCGGAACATGTGAATGACCGAGAGTATGAGCCCGAGGAGAAGGGCACGGGGCGGGGAGAGAGGACGAGAGACGGGACTGGAGGCAAGCAAGCAAGCGTACAGAAGGTTGCTGATGATACACGCCTCGATGATGGCGCGCCTTGGATCCACAGTCTTGAGAAAATCCATAAGGCTTAATGACTGCCGAATATGACTCCAAGCGAGGGGCTGCACGACCGCCCGACGCGCAGTGGTCAAATGGGTTAATAACTTCGCTGCCACGATCTGGATCGAGGGCTCCAGGGACTGATGGAGCGCCAGGAGGATCATCGAGCAAGACCTTTCGTCCAGCGACGCCGCTAGTGCCGGATAAGACAGCACCGATAGCGCCACGTGAACGATATGAGGGTCTAGAGAAGCAATAACAAGGAAGATACGCGTCAGCCACTAGCATTGGTGATCCTAAGGGATATATCGGAGTGGCGTGATGACCTCACCATCAGCCAGGAGCAGCTGCGCGGCTCGATAGGTCAGAATGTGCATGGACTGCCGTGTGGCGAGGTACTTGTTGGTGGCGAGTTGCAGGGCGGCCATGACCACGTTCTTGCCCTTGTCCTCGTCCAAACTCCACAATACGAGCTTGAGGCCCTTTTGCGCGAGATTGGAATCTATACCGCCGGGTCAGTAAGCGATACCTGGTGCGTTACTGGAACAGTGCTTCACCCTCAAGTGGAAAGACGCCGAGTGCTGATAAGACTGTTTCGTGCGAATCTGGGTGTACATCAGCTCATATACCCAACAAAGCCGCAAAGGTAGACTTGCATCCGACCGCCTTTCCTGCCATGAGATCGTCGACAATGTCAATTAAGATCTGAATGATTTTTCCCGCGACATTCGGGAGCAGGGTGGCCAGCATCTCTAGCAGACCGACGTCGGAGAGCAAGACGGATGGTGGTGAGTGAAGATACTTGATCATGATATCGAGCGTGATCGGCCCCATGGCAGCGAGGAGCTTTCTCAGCAGACCCTGGGCCGCTTTCTGCCTATACGTGTGTCAAGCGCACCTCGACGTCATGGCAGCGGATTGCCTTACTCGTTTGGACGTAGTTTGTCACTGACAGCCATCAAGGCAAGAGGCGCCACAGAGTCAAGGTACGGCTCAAAACTTGCACCGTCAGCGTTGAAACGCTAAAGGCGGTCAGAACACACCGGTCAAGCACGACTGTGGCGAGGAGACCGAGGCCGTCCATGGCTGCCACTTGTGCGTCTTCGGGCATATTGATCATGAAGTCCACGAGCACGCCAACTTGTGGACCATCACAGAACTCGCGCGTCTCCCATGTTGCAAGGATCGGTAAAGCTCCACACAGTGCAATGTTCGCTGCGTGCAAACACTCTGGGAATGTTGAGGCGAGTGTGTCAAAGATCTTGGTCGGACTGCAAGTATCGCCATACGAGGCGCGGAGGTCAATGCGTAGTGCCTGGACAGAGCCGTCAGAACTGCACGTCTAGGCTGACCGACACTAACCATGGGAACATGCCGTATGATGAAGCAAGCCCAAGTGACACCGTCTTGCAGGGTATGAGGAGTCCTGCAGAGCTCGAGACTGGCCATAAGCAATGTATGAGTCGATTGGAGGATGGCTGGCCCTGCCGAGTTATTGCTGGAATGAGCATAAACCTTCATAGCGGTCAGGAGACCTTCTCGAGAGGCAGTCTTATCCTGTCCAAGATTAGTGACCATCGGAAACACTGGTGATCAGCCTACACTGGATGCGAAGGCTGCCACCTGGATCTGCTGCAGAAGGATGGGAAGGTTGTTCTCAAACAGCAGTTGGTTTGATCTTTCCACTCCTAGCATGATGCACAGTACATGATTGGCGGCTGTCGTGTCTCTCCTTTGCACGATATTCTCTATGGCGAGTGAGATGACCTCGGACGTTGTGGGAAACATTGCCATGGCTTGACCTGTCGCGACATTTAGTACGTATACCTTGGTGGCCAGAAGACATACTCACCATAGAGATAAGCCGCCGTCACTGTGTATTGGCTATCGACTCGGCCATCGAAAAGAAGAGCTTCCAATTTCTCGCAGGTGTACGAATGGACTTCTTGCAGCCCCTTCAGTAGGGGCGTGTACATGTCGAGTATGTCGACGATCTTGCCTGAGCGGTATGAGCGCGGCACAGCGTACTGAGACTGCGCACCAGCCTGAGTGCACTCACCAAATGTTCTCAGGGCAAGTTGGAGGTTTGCATCTTTCGGACTCTGCAGAAGCGCATCGAGCTGCTGCCTCTGCTGAGCCCATTCGCTCGAACGGTCAGTCTTGATCCCTCCGAGAGGCTGAGACATTGTCACTCAATATCCATTCGTCCTGGTGATATGGGACTTGCCTCGGAAGCCTGATGGTCGAGGATACTCGACAGCTTCCTCAACTGACTGCTTGCTTAGCGTCTGTGGCCGACCCGAAGAGACAAGACGCACCCTTCGGTATCTCCCTCAAACATGGCGTCGTTCCAGCGATGCAGAATTTTGCTGATCATTCCGTGTCGATATAGCGTCTTGTCAGTCGCCCAAAGCGCATCAGCACAAGGCCAGAGTAAGTACCAAGCTGCTAATGGTCAATGTCGATGCGAACAACTCTGTCGTTGTGAGAGTCTCAGTTGCGCCGTCGTGGCCCCTCCATTGAACGGGGGTCACAAAGGTAAGTCAAGGGAGTTACGAGCGCCACGAATCCTGGGTCTAACTTTCCAGTCCAGTACTCCAATCATGGGCTTTGAGGAGCGCACTTTCAGACCCGCTGGCATGATTGCGCCTCTCCGAGTCATGGAGTGTAAGAGCTGAAATGCTCTCATAGACCTCGCAACAGCAAGTATATTTTAACCCTCCTTTAAAATAAATCATCACCGACCAGGACCCACCTTGTGTATTTTTGCCAGTACTTTTGCATTTTTTTGACCGACCACTTGGCATATTCCCTCACTTTCATGAGATCTCGATTCGAGCCTGCCTTAAGCATGCAGCGCAGCTGAATCTGTGTGTGCTTGATGACCTTCTTGGCCTTCAAGATGGAAGGTTCTTCGATTCAAGTTCAGAGCTAGATTACCATCAAAGTGGTCAACCCCCTAGATCTGTCTCGAATCCAGGTCTCGAATCTAGCCTAAGTCTCCTATGCACTGAATGACAGATAAAGCCGCATAATCGAGACCATTCGGAAGCGATTCTGCTAGTGTAGCATCAATCAAAGGATTCTGACCCTGTAGAACATCACTAAACCGTACAATATCACTCAACGCCGGCAGGCAGACAAACAAAGATTCCCCATCACACGCAAACACTCTGTGTACTGATTTTGACGAACTTTTCGAGTACACCACATCCAGAGAGCTCGGCACAAGACTTTCAGGCATTATCAGCAACTTACATATCAATTCAGGATGGCTACCGCTGCTGAGATTCACGACGCAAAGGCTATCGGGCCAAATGCCGAAGAATGGGTGCGCTCGATCCGTGAAGACCCTGTTTGGAAGAGCCCGGCAGCCAGACGTCGGTTCGAACAGAGATTCGGTGGTCCCATCCAAGACTGGCAATGCTCTGCAGATCGGTACTTTCCACCGTCGGCAGCGAGGCTAGGTCTCCATCGAATCGACTTGGAAGACGGGGGTTTGACCACCATCCCGAAAACTGCTCACCGGGGCGTGAATTGTGAGGGATCTGGAAAAAAGGATCATATTTCGAACTGTCATCCAGCGTTTATTTATGAGTAAGTCGGGATCTACACGCCCATCTTGAATCGAGCTGACGAAAGCAGACATCCTTCTTTGATTTGTCCAAATTCCGATTCTATTCACAGCAAGACTTTTGTTACAAAGTGGCAGCTCAATGGACGAACAAATGTCTGCCTTCATTGCTATGTGAAGCCGGAAACGAGTTGCGCTTTAAAGAATGTCCAACTACCTTACACTGGGCGATGGCATATTCTGCCTACACTTGAAAGCGAGAGGGATAAGGTCTGGGATATGGTCTTGAATCGAGCAGTCAAGAAGGATGTGATTGCAACTCCTCGGCAGACACATGGGATTGGCTCAAAATCTCGGGCGACATCATCCTCTATCGCCAGCAAAAGATTGCGAGGGTCCATTTCACCCCCAAGGCAATTCGACCGTCTCGGGAAAAGAAAGTCTTCGGTTCGAGATGTATCTTCATCTCCAACCCCACATCAGAAGAGGAAACTGCCCATGTATCCGGTGATCGATTTGGCGGAGGGTTCGAGCGAGGATCAGGAGGGCGAGAGGGAGCTGTCTGAGGAGGATCAGCTGGCAGATGACGATGAGATTGTGCCAGTTGCAAGTCCTCAAGCCGGAAGCGGGAGCCGAATTCATTCTTCGATTCGATTCAAAGAGACTAAAGCTCCAGCAAGGCCAGCGGCAGCTCGGATCTTGAAGCAACCTGGTACATCAACTGCCTTCGAATCGACACGGCACACCTCGAATCCGACACATGTGACTCCTGCTACCTCTCAAGCATCGCCAACGGCCTGGGCATCCATAGGGCGAACACGAATATCAGCGCCAGCACCAGCACCAGCACCAGCACCAGCACCAGCACCAGCACCAGCACCAGCACCGATTGTAACTCGTACCAAAGTACATGCATCGTCGAGAGATGAACCGGTGGCTACAGTACTGGCAGGAGACCAAGCAGAAGCAGCAGCGGCACCAATGGATTCGACCGTTCTCACGTTCTCTCGGCAGAGGCGCCAGATCACGCTACAGCTGCCACTGTATCATACGGCATCAGAAATTCTTTTCGACGAACGGGCGCCTCATAATCCCAACGACCTGTCTTATATTCGGCGGGAGAAACCTCTTTTCGAAGTTCCAGCACACATGCTCCTTCCTATCAACTTGCCGGCAGTCGATTCGGGCTCTTCAGATTTAATTCTGAATGATGCATCCATTGCTTCGATTCAAGACAGGATTTCGAATAGTCTGAATCAGGTTCCTCCGGAGTACGCAGACATGTCAAATGAGTTGATTCGGGTGGGTACCAAGCTCGGACAACTCAGTACTTGGCATGCGGCAAACAACAAAGCTGTGGCAAGAGCAGTCGGTGCTTTCGAGAACGAGCTGCTTGAGGCGAAAGATGCAATTGAGTCTCATCGAATAGCAGCAGAAAACTCAGAGGAAATGATGAAGAATCTCGACCGACGCCTCATGAATCTGCTCGATGAGCTCGAGGGCAAGAACAACGAGCTCGAAACCATGAAGCATCAGCTCCAATCCATAGACTCTGATGCACGAACCGAGGCATACCAAGTCAGAGGGGAGCTGAGGACACTCGAGGAGCGTTTTCGAACGGCTGTGAAGGATAGGGAGGCCATCCAATCTACGAACAGCAGAATACTTCGAGAGGTCGAGGAGATGAGGGCAGAGCGAGACAATGCAATTCGCAGCCGGGACGAGTCCATTCGACGTCATGCAGAAGCGGATTCGGCAGCGACAGAGAAGGACCAGCAGCTCAAACAGTCTCAGAAAGCGGAAGCCGACTCGCTGCTCAAGCAACAGCAGCTCGAAGATTCACTGAAAGAGCTCCATGGTCTGAAAACTGAAAACGAACGCCTTGTGGAGCGCATGAAAGTGATGGAGGCCCAGATCAAGGCGGTAAAGTCAGCACATGTCATGACAAACAACGCTCTCGATGAGGCCGAGTCAGCAAGAGCAGAAGCTACTTTGAGAGGTGAAAAGCTGGCATCTCAGCTGTCAGAATCCGAAGAGAAGCGAGCTCAGGCCGAGAAACAGCTAGAGGCTGTCCAAGCAGAGAAGGTGCAGGGGGCTAAGGAGACAGACGAGCTTCGAATCGAGGTAGAGCGCCTTCAGAGGGAACTTGAGGAGCTGCGAAAACAGCCTACCGAGACTCAAGATGAGCCACTGACTCCTCTCCCAGGACCTACTGTCCCAGGACCTGCTGCGTCGTCCTCGGAGACTGTTTTGAGGAGATCTACCAGAAAACATTAGGAAGCCCGTTGTAGCGTAAATGTATCTTGAAATATCATCCTCGAAAGTGCATATTGTCTCTTCGAATCACTTTTCAGTGTCGAGGTGTCAATGACAGCCCTCAAAAACGTAACTTAGACGTGGTTTGGCATAGATTCGAGGAGAAGATATTGGATTCGAGCTCGTCTCACATTGTAGCTAATTTTTATCCAGGTGCATGAGGCTCAAGCAGATGCAGTAGTCTTCTCTATATCTACCGCGTACTGTCTAACGACTCTACTTATCTGTGATGATCCCCAGACCGAATTCGAGACCGGTTGCAAGACCCAGCTGGACATAAAGAGCTGAATCAAAGACTGCCTCAAGCTCTCCGCGCGCCGTGTGTTGAAAGTTCTCCCTGACATACCAAGCGCATCTCTGGTGGGCATGATATTTTGGCTGAGCAGGAGAGCCGACGCCACTGTGAGGGGTCCACAACTGTGTCCATCTTCCTGTTGAGGCCAATCCAGGAGTTCCATCATTTTCTGATCCGGTTAGCAAGGCCAATTCGCCACTCACTGGGGAATTCGGAGCAAAAACCCAATCCTCCAAAAGTGCTCTGTCGACTGCATTCTGCTTGATCTCATACTCGAATCTTGTCCTGAAGATGGCAGGGATGCTCTGATGGAACATTCATTAGCAATTAATCCTTTCTGGAGCATCTCTCACCTGCTCCAATTTTTTCGAGTCACATTTGCCACTCATGCTGTCATAACGCACGACAATCTTTTCTGGGCCGAAGACAGCCATGAGAGACCAATGAGCATTTTCGTTTACAAATGCAAGCGTTGTGCGCTGTAGCCAAGCCGAAGACTTGCCAAACAACCATTCGGAGGGGATTGACCCTCCTGCAGAAACATACAAAGACGGGTTTTCCGGATGGTCCTTCACACACCATCTTCCCAGGCTGGTTTCTCTCCGAGCAGTTGTCAAATCTTCGAAAGCTTCGCCAATGGGGTGTCCTAATGCAGCACGTCTCCTGACCAGACTCATGCCGACTGTCACAAGGGCCTCCATCCAGTCGTCAGCCCACCAATCAGTCACACTGAAACCCGCTTGAAGTGTTTTTAATGGGAGACTGTCATGACGGAGACGTCGTCGAGTCGTCACGTGACTATCCACGCGACCGGGATGGCGGCATGGCTGTCACGTGGGGCTTGAGGAACTCGTCTAGGTTGAGCGAGTATCTACTCGTCTCGACGAGAGTATATAGAATTTACCGGATTGTAGTGAGGTTCCTCAGCGATCCTCGATTGAGTCCCATAGTCCAAGACCCAACGATCTCGCTCTAACTTCGACGGGTCTACAACCACTCATCTGAGTTCTTCTAGATCGCCCAGGTCTCAGTCCACGTCCCCCCACCTCCACGTCCCCGTCCCAAGTCAAGGCTTTCCTCATTCTCTCAACGAGTTCCCGCGGAACTCGTCCACTTCCAAGCCAGTCGTTGTGCAGCGGTCCCAGGTCGCCGAAGTTAGACCGGAGCATCGTGACAGAGACCCATTCTTTGACCAAAGATGACGACAAGATTGTACTGGCCTTCGTAGTCATCGTATCTGAGCAGGTGTTCGCGAGATGCTTCAAGGTGTGCCAGAATTTTGTGAAGTGATGCTTGATTGTATGCCCTTGGGGATTCGAGTGCTCGAGTGGTGACCATGGGGACAATCGACTTTGCCTGCGAAAATTTGATAGATTTGAATCGAAGTATTACATTTGGCTCAAGCAGCTCTGGGACGACTGAATCGTCCAGTACATGTTTAGGTTCGGATGGTCGACTCCTTGCTTTGGATGGTGGCTCTGCAATTTTAGAGTCGAATTGTGAGGAAACTTTCGATTCGAATCGATGATTGACTGCTTTATGTCTCTTCCCAATGTCATGTTGAGCTGATTGCCTGTCTTGAAGATCTTTCCAGCTATCAGCTTTGACATTCTAAGACAGGTCGGCTTACTTCTCTTTCTGCCAATTGGCACAACTGGTTCTTTACCCAGCGACACGTCCGAAATGTCCAAACGCACGTACCAAAAGGCCACTGGCATTCGGCCGGCCTCAAATGCATTCGAAAGCAGATGGATTCGATGAACTTGCTCGTCATCAATCTCAAACCATGCCTCGTCCTTGCGAAGGAAAACGGTGTAATGCGGAGGATGCTTGTGGTTGACTTGCTGGCATATAATCCCGCCAATCCGATACTGAACAACTTGCCTGAGCAAAATATCAGTCCTTACAGGTATGTCGATGTTCGAATCGATCAGAAGGAACTCTTCGAATGAGTGGAGCTGACTACTGTTCCAGGTGACTTGGAGGAATAGAATTGAAGGATTAGATTCGAAGTCCACAGTATGCTTGAATTCTCCCGTTTTATGACAGGTAGCGCATGTTCGCTGCCGGCTGAATGTGAGGAAATCTGAGAGAAGTTCTCTCAGAGATGCTGTATGACCAAAGGCCTTCTTCTTCAAAAACTCTGAGCCCTGGAGTTGTATCGAATATCGTTCTTTGGCTTCCTGGCGAATTGAGTTGCAGTTGGGACATCTATCGACAGTGATCGCTCGCAAGTTGAAGAAGCTTCGAGCTAAGTCACCATGGTCTCCCCTGCTGACCAGAACCATCATTCTCTCAAAGAAGATGCCTGGACTGTCACAGCCATCTAAGTGGAGCTCATCTACATCGTGGTCAGCACATGGTCGAAAGGCTAGGAGTTAACAAGTACCTTCCAAGGCTAGTCTTAAATTCGGAATGTCAATGACTCCCGTTCCACTTGATCTCGCATGAAAGGCTCGCCATGTATGTAATACACGCGAATTCCGCCCACAAGACATGGATTCGATTGAGCTGAGACCAGCCGAGACAAGTGATTCTCTGCTCAATAGGTGAAAGACTGTTAGAATATGACTGATGTTATCGTGATTTCGAGCACCCAATGGTCGTTTCGGTGCTGATTGCTCCTGGATTTTGATGGCAAGAGAGCTCCGCTGACCTTTTCTACCCAATTGCAGGGGGACAATTTTTCGGGGTCGACCAGTTGGTGGCGAGTGGATCTTCACAGCTGGAGAGGTTTCGATTTCTATATGTTTGGCCCAGAGATCTTCTCCAGTCTCTAGGTGTAGCGAACTCCTGTTGCCAGTATGGCGTCTAGAGATGGGGGATGTCGCATGTCGAAAGTGCTCATCTTCGGAGCTTGCCTTGTCTATTCCCATGAATCTGCTTGAAACCGCTGCCACATCCCCATCCGGCTGATCCCCAAGTTTCCAATCGACAACAGGGCTCTTCCAAAACTCAGTGACATCTCCAATATCATCTCGAATGTTGACAGTGTCGTCATTATAGTTGTGGACATGTGGGGAGGCCTCTTCAAATCGATTCGAGTCTCGAAATTGTCCGCGAAGTATCTTGCCAGAAATGTAAGCAGTTTCTTCTTCGTATGAATTGACGTTGCCGGCAATTCGGTAGACAACCATGGCCCAGAGGTGAGGACAGCGTTTTCCAGTTTGCTGGAACTGCACACATGTGCAAGTTTCTCGTCCATTCGATTCGAGCGTGCCGCAAAATTGTGTGACTGCTGAATCACCTGCAATTGCCCGATTAATGACTGGATCCACTCGAAAGGCCATCTGGAGAGCGCCCAACTGGTACGCAAGCCCAATATGTGTGGTGGGATCGATGAGATCTTGTTGCCACATTTTTAGGCCTGTGGTGATGGCATTCACCAAATTCGGATCGGGTCGCGCTTCTTTATGCTCGAAAAGCTCATAATAAGGAAAGTATTCCATCAGAATAATTTGAATCAAGCGATCCATGCTTTCGAATCGTCAGCCTGCAGAATATGACCAGAATATCGTCTCTACTTACCGTTTGTTGACGCGACAAGACAAAAATGTCCGGTCAAATACTCGGAACGCCACTTCCGCATAATTGTTAGTCGACCAGGGGCCATCCCTGTTGTAGTGTGGTGGAATACCATAATCGACACAATATGGGCGCCAGCTGTCGTCGAACCAATACTTCGAGAGGTAAGTGCCAATTTTTTGCCAAGCCGCTCCATCGTCCCTCGCGATCGCATTCACATCCGCCCCCAAAGCCTTGAAATATTTAGGCCACTCGGCCTCTATTGGGCATCGTTGAGCCTTTCGAAGCGCTTTCATGTACATGTTGAGTTGAGTTGCGCCTTGTCTGTCTCGAGGGAAAGCCGTTTGCCCGTTGGATTTGCAGGCCTGCATGAAATGAAATTGGCATACTCGAATCGGTAAACCTGGAAAGACGGTCCGTATTGCATTGCGCTCTGCGGCGCTGCGATCGATCATCATAAATGCAGGGCAAAAGCCTTCACCGTCGTCTCCGGCTACAGCCAGTGCTCGAAGATATAGTAATTCTTGTGTTTCCTTGTCCGTGCCGTCGTCTCGATTCGAATATTCGTCAACTAACTTCGAAGCCAGCTGATTTACGCTCTTCAGGATCGTTTGCAGGAATAAAGTATATATTTGTTCAGTAGCAGTATTTGATACCATTACAGCGACTGCACCATGAGCTCTATTGGTGCTCAGGCAAGAGGAATTAAACCTACTAGGAATCATGCGGTGGAATTCATTGATAGTGCTTAGAATGGTCATGGGACATCGAAAAGCATTCTTGTTGCGCCAGGAGGAGTCCATATACATCCCCCGTTCCACTGCATGAAGCAGAGCATTTTTTAGACCAGATTTTGGTCCAATGATGCATTCAAATCGGTCTCCAGGCTTGAATTCAGAGTTCAAATCTGACAGACACGGATAATGGACACTGTTTGAGTTCACTGTATCAGAATCATTTCATATGAAGACACAAAAGCAAAGACGTACTGCAAGAATGCCTCGGGAGAACGTTTAGATAAGATCTCAATCGCTGCCAGAGGATCACGATCCAGGCGTTTCTTCCGTGAGGCAGCTAAAATCGCCGACCGGAAATCTTTGTCTTTTGGCTGTCTCCATGGACACTGCAATCGAATGAAACGAGCATATGGATGTTCCTTAGCTATCTCCTCCCATTCTACGCAGGAATCAAATCAGTTTCGAAGTGGTGATGGGAGCTCGAATCCATTCTGAACTCACGCCTCTTCAATTGCCCGGGTGTCGAAGAGAAAACAGATGCCATGTCGCACAGAATCCTGCGCACAAATGGGGAAACATCGAGGAGCTCCATGTCCGGACAATGCTGATGGCCTGACGTTTCGAAGATCGTGCATGTCTTTGTGAAGGTTTGAGCAATGCTGACCTGAAGCTAGACCCAATCAGTTCCGCAGCACACTGCCAAGAATGAATATGCTTACAATCAGCTTGGCTGTACATGAAAACCTGTCTCGAATTGGTCCTGCGTTTGCTGCCATGGATCCCTCGTCTGAATTCGATGAGCAGTCTTTTCGAAGTAGATCCGCCGCTAGTTGTACTTCCTCCTCAAAGGTTTCCGGAATATGAAGCATGGCTCGACTTCGAATTTGCTCGCATGCCCCAGCACAACTATACACGGACCTCCATAAGATCCGCTCTGATCTAGATGCTGCTTCACTTCCTTCAAAATGGAAATTGCAGCGTCGAGCTCGGAGATCCGCCGGTCGGGGACCAGGTGGATCAAGAAATTCGATTCGAACATCTGGTGCGGCTGTGTGATGATCGAATGTCCATTGTTGTGGCTGTAGAGCATCAGAAGGTCTGCCACAATCTTTAACAACATACCATTTTATCAATGAATGCCGGAAATTCATCCTGTGGTATCTCTGTCTGTTCGAAAGATAGTGATGGATGCTGCGAGAGAGGTCTTGCATGAAGAAAGCCTTTTGTGATCCGAACTGAGGGAAGACGTGCAGGGTGGATAGTGCGCCTCTCAATGACAGAAATGGCACTCTTTGGCAATTTCTTACGGCTGCATACCGAAGTTTCGATGATATTTCGCTCTCTTCTGGCTGCAATTCGATGATGCGATGGAGCGGAATGATTATTGCTACCTGACCGTGTATTTACTGAGCTTGGGGAGTGAGCACTTCGAGGTAGAGGTGTCAGGCGACGTGGAGAGTGCCTCAAGCTGCCGTAGTCGGGCTCGGGGACAATTGCTTGTTCGATTTCAGATACTGAAGGGTCCCGAAACCTGGAACTGGAATAGGTCGGCTGATTTCGAATTTGAGTGAAAGGCAGTGAGATTTCCGAAGCTGTTTTGGCGTGTTGTCCTACGGTAAATGACGCTGTTGAGGGGGCAATGACCGACGATTCGGAGAATCGATTGGCACTTTCATGAACGCTGTAGGTCGACACCGAAGAGTCTGATTCAGAAACTGGATTCGGGATAGCATCAAGTGCCCTTAATTCAGCCTGTTCTGGCTCTGCTAAGTCATGAAGCACGACAGAAGTTGAAGCCACAGGTGGGGAAAGCACTTGGAAGTGTTTGCGTGGTCGTCCTCGCCGCTTTCGAGGAGTGACAGCCTTGAGCAGGGTCCCTCTTGGCAAAGAGCCAATTATCTTCGAATGGTCTTTGATGGCCATGATGCGATACAGTTAGAAGGAGTGTGATGTGGTGAGCAGCTGGACAAGACCCAGAGTCAGATACCTGCAGCACCATGACATCAAGTAGTAACTGCGTATAAAATAGAATATGGATGTTGAGAGAAAGGACCTAAGATCAGTGTCTGTTTGAATCGTGAGAAAAAACAGATTCGGGCGCGTGCAGCAATGGTATCCAACTCGAATTGATATGCTACGTCTTTGAACGATAGATTCGTGCTTTATACATCGGATTCGAGGGATGAAATCGAGATCTCATGAAAGTGAGGGAATATGCCAAGTGGTCGGTCAAAAAAATGCAAAAGTACTGGCAAAAATACACAAGGTGGGTCCTGGTCGGTGATGATTTATTTTAAAGGAGGGTTAAAATAATTCTTGCCTCGCAACAGAGGACGCTGCTGCCGAGCCACGTGGTGGCGCAATTGCCTAGCTTAATCACTCGGCCGAGCGTCATTTGCCGTTCCCCATTAAATACTCTCTTGGCCATTTGTTCGACTTGCTCTTGTCGTCTGCATCTTTCATGTCCACCTGGCTGCAGACACTCACATCGGCCCCAGTCATCATCGCAGGTCTCGTAGGGGTCACTGCCGCCATCTACGCCCGGAGGTACTCGTCTGCTCAGCCTGTGGAACAGGCCAAGGAAGTCAATACTGCGTTGCACGCCGACACTGCGGGTGCCAAGATGGCTCAAGCTGTGCGTGGATGACTGTTCGGCTGCATTCCTGTACAGCTGCCTGCCTTGCTGTAGATTCGTGTCTTCCTGTTTAGCGGTACCTTATCTACCTCCTCGCTACCAGCCCGCTCTTTCCTACTTTCCCACATACCAGTTCTCCGAATCTCGTACCCGTCTAGCAATCTCGTACCCGTCTAGCAATCTCGTACCCGTCTAGACAGCCATCTCGACCCGTCTAGCTAATCTACCGTTCCTCGACGTATCCCTGTTCTGAAAACTGACACCACACTCGACTCAGGCGGCTAGTGTCATGTCCCCACCTTCTGCCGAGCTCGCCCCGCCCAAATCAGACCCCATCACGCCGTCCGACCTGGCGCAGTACGACGGCTCGGACCCCGAGAAGCCGGTGTACGTAGCGATCAAGGGACGGGTGTATGACGTGACCCCCAAGAGGGAGATGTATGGCAAGGGCCAGGGGTATAATGTGTTTGCTGGCAGGGATGCCAGTCGGGGTCTTGGTATGTCCTTGTCGTCGTTTGGCTTTGATATTCCGATGTTCCTTCCCTACCTTCTCTACCTCTCTACTGCTTTACTGTTTCGACACTGTTTCGGTGTTTCTCGCTCGTCTCTCTCCCTTTACTGGTGCACGACACTCAAGAAACTCTCACCACATTCTCTTACAAGGCATGTGTGCCGCCTTCTCTTCTTCAATTACAAATTATGCGTGCCGCTTCTCTTCTTCTCCTGCAAGGCATTGCATCCGCCCTTCCCTAACTCGACAACGATCAGATCGAGAACTAAGCACCACAGGCATGTCCTCCCTCGACCCGAAAGACGCCGTACCAGACTACTCGACGCTGAACGAAGCGCAGAAAAAGACGCTAGACCAATGGGAGTCGTTTTTCGAAAAGCGGTACAACATCGTCGGCGTCGTCGCCGACAAGTGAGCCTCACGCGGCTCGTTTCGCGTTAGGCGTGTCTACTCGGACTCTCCTCTGCGAGCGTAATGCTATCATTAGGCGCAATGGATGGGTGTGGATCGGTGGGGCTCTGAAGAACGAGAAGCAGACAGCGATGGTGCATTGCGCGATGGTGCGATGGTGCGATGGTGCGACGGTGCGATGGTGCGATGGTGCGAAGGTGCGATGATGCGATAGACCGGAGATTGTGGGTACGAGTGGTGAGAGTGGCCGCGAGACAAGGCAATATAAGTGGGTCACTACTGAATGCACCGGACAGGCGGTGTAGCTACCATCGGGAACTTTATGAACCATGTATGAGGTAGTACAGCATGTGCATCGCCCAAAAGTGCCTAACACGGGGCCCATGAGTAGAAATCTACAGAGTGTCTGACATTTACACGGTGATACAATAAACATGGGGCGAAGGACGACATCCCAGTAGTGGGATATAGAGACAAAACGGCCAGGGACGGCAGGGCCATGAAATGAATGCAAATAAGAACAGGAATGAAGATGGGAATGGGAACGAAGATGGGAAGGGGAAGGAAGATGGGAATGAGAATGGGATGGAGGGGAGTTAAGCGAAAGCCTCCCAAACCCAACAAAGATCAATTCCAAGATCGTTCACTGGCCGGAGTGAACCCGTTCAAACCGCCGCTGTATGAATACCCGTCCGACGTGTTGGTGATGACCGAGCTCGCTCGCTACGTTTTATCAGCCTGGTGATTCCTTGATTTAACTCCGACAACTCCAAGGCTTGCGACTCTGGCAAGGCTTCAAGGCTTCCAAGGCTCGAGACAACCGGGACAAACAGGATTTCAAAATTCCCAGACTCTCAAGTCTCGCAACTTCGCAGAAGCCGATTACACGCAAGATATCCGACCGAAACACAGAGACACACACACACAGAGAGAGAGAGAGAGAGAAAGAAAGAAGAGAGAAACGCACGTTGACCATCGGCGGGGCAGGCGGAAAGTAATTCGAGTCGTGCGTGTGCACGGGGTTGAGCAGGGGATTGTTGAGCGCCAGCGTCGGCGTGAGCTCGTACCTGTCCCTTGTCAGCGACTGCCGCATCTTCATGATCTCCGTATAATTCCCATCGCCTCTCCTCTCTCCGCTCTCCACTCTGCGCTCGAATAGTCGCCACCGATTCCGGAGCCCGACTCGTACTTGGTCGTACTTCGTACGAGACAGTAAAGAAGGTGTACGTACACATGCTGTCCGATTCCCTGGGTGATGCCTCGCGGGCGGGTCTGTGTCTCTGGTCTCTGGCAAATATGTACCCTCGGCTCCTGGCTGCTCGTCTCGTCTCCGTACCCACTACGTGGCATTAGCGCCCTTCCTCGCTCAGAGCTCCACCACCACCAGCGCGTTAAGGAATTGCAAGTGAACAGCTAAGAGTCAAACTCACTGTGGACCGGGATTATCGTCAACCGGATTGGCCATCCCACCCGTCCCGCTATGGCACATCAATATACACTCTTGCCACACCGCCAAGTTTTGGTGCGCGCGTCTTTCACCAGGTGGAGTGGGGGTCGAGTGGAGAAGCAAGAGCGGAAAAGTGAGAGATGAGAAGTCAGGAGTGTAGAAGTGGGGAGGGAAGAGGCAGAGCATCCACTTACTCCCAAGTCAAGCGAATATCGCTTCCCGTGTAAATCTGCAGCAATTTCGCATTATCAATATGTCGTACCTCGACAAACGGCGCCGAGACAAGCAAGACATAAGGCGGGTGGAACGCCACGCTATCTGGCCGACCTTCCCATTCGATCGGCTGACAATCGCGGTTCGGCTCGCCGTGTCGATCGACGTAGATCCCAAAGGCTGCAAATACGAGTCATCAGCATAACCCACCCTCCTAGCACGATGGCAGACGGCACACGTACAGTCATAGCATAGCAGGAACTCGGTTTCCGTCGAGCGGAACATGGCCAACGGCTTTGCCCCTTCGACCTTACGTTGCATGTCAGCCAGAAGAGGTCTGTCCCTGGTCTTGGCTGGATCGAAGATCGGGATCGTCCCTCCCTTGAGACTACGACAAGTGTCAACACGAAATCCCGAAACAAGATTCGCGAGTACAACGCATCGAAACTCACTCGGTGAGGTCCATGATCTCAAACTGCTTGGTACAGACAATCGCAATCTTGTGTTTGAGGAAGTGTACTCCCATCGCATCGACAGGGATGAAAAAGTCCTTGAAGAGGCGGAACCAGTCGGATCGCTGCTGCAGGAAACCGCCAAATGGCCGACGTTGGCGGGCATCCTCGGCCGTCCGACCGAGAATAGGTTCAAGCACGCGGAACAGCGAATCAATCTGAAATCGAACCCCTCAGCCATCACGCTCCAAGTGGCAGCCAAAGTACATACCCCTTTTCGCCGCATGAAGACCACGAGTGTTCGCCCGCGAAGCTGACCGACGGAGAACCACATAACCCCTCCACCCTGCTGGCTAATTCGCTGAGCCGTCACCTTGCGCGGTTGCAGCGTCTGGGAGGTGGGCACAAGTAACTCAAGCTCGTATGCCCAAAGCACCTAGAGTCGTCAATGTACAGTCTTGTCGCTCCACCCACCTTGTCCGCAAGGATCATGAAGATGCCAAATTCCTCTAAAACCGCTATGCCGGTAACCTTTTTGTCGTGCAGGACCTTGCGGAGCGTAAACTGCTCCCCTCGAACTCCGATCCATACACCCTCTTCACATCCAACCGCAACCAGTCTTCTCCCATCGGTTGTTCCTAAGCTCTTAACCTTATGCCCTGAAAGTCATGATCGCACTCACTGAATGGACAGCTACAAGTGACTCGACCGGTGAAAAACTCCTCTTGCTTCGCTGTGACACCATACCCAGGGGCCATCCAGAAGGTCCCTTCGCTCAGCGGGGTCAACTCGAATACCCGATTGGCATCATTGACTTCGTTGCGTAGGACCTTGGCATGTAGCAGTTTTTCCTGCCACTCCGCACGGGCGGCGAACGAGTCAGTCCAGAAAGTATATTGACCTCCAAGCTGGCCTTGACCAATGAATGAGATGGAGAATGGCCAGACGGTACGGGAATCGCCGGACGTGGTGTCGGGATTGGCGGAATCTTGGTCATGCGATGTACCAACGGAGAAAATACGGTTGTTCCGATTACGAGGAGCGTCCGAGAAGTTTCCAAGGGAGAGTAGTTCAAGCGGGATGGGCTGAGGACGTCAGCGAGAACGCGCCAGACAGAATGGTATTTACCCGTCGATTGACCACATAACGGGTCTCTCCATTCTCCCGCCTAGACGATTTGCTCTGGCGTTCAGGCTTCGTAAGGACAACTACGAAAACCACATCAGCGGGGCAGTCAAGGTCAGTCAGAAGATGATGACGCACGATAATGATCAAACAGCAGAACAGTAAGCTCCACCCAGCTGCTCGACATGGCCCCTTCTGGCTGCCTGAACACCTTGCCCCGATGTATGAGCTCTCGCATCGGGTTCAGCAGGTCCAGATCCTTGACCTGGCCGGATCAGCTCGTTTCACATTGGGTATCTGCAAACACTCACGACTCTTGAGCTAAGGCGGCCTGGGTTCAGATTACTCTGGAAGTTCCACAGCTCCACCTTCGCCTCGTTCACCGCCACGCCCTTCTGGGTCGCCTTTCCCAGGTCCGCTATAAGTTCCATGATCTATATTGTGTCAGCTGACAATCGACGCCCTGATTACAAGTAGGCTGCTGACCTGTGGGATTGTCTCTAGATCAGGATGATCTTTCGGTCCAACTGCTTTCAGGGCACTGAGAATATCGGTCAAGAGAAGATTATATCGCAATAAGCGAGGGATCGGTCGATAGATGAAATGGTAAATATCCTGCCGATTGGACCTAGGATCTTTCAGACAGACCTAACGCGAATCAGCGAGTCTACATCAGAAGAGTCTGACGGCAGAATTACGTCGAGGAATTCGCTAAACGCCTTGTTTCGCACGGCTTCTTCTTGTACCTTTGCCTTGGCAATGGGGTAATGCGTCACATACTCCATGTACGCATCTTGCCAATTGAGAGCGGCGTCGAGGATCAAGTCGCTGACCATGCCAAAGTTGGGGTGTTGCTCGAGCTGTCGATGTTGAAGGTTCTCCAAGAGGCGACTATGCACGTCCAACAGAGACCGATAGTTGTGAAACGCATCGTCGAGGAAGATTTCGATACGGGGTCGTTCAATGATATTTCTGACTGGCGGATCTCGAATGGTTTGCACAAACAGCTCGTCGATTGTCTCCAGATCCGCGACATACTCCATCTCACCCTGTATCAGCTCCCAAATGTGCCTACATTGTCAGCGTGGAATGCGAGGGAAGACGTGGGGTGGCGGGCATCCAAGCCCCGGCTAAGGGGATCCAGAAGAAAGGGCACGGGTGACAAGGAGAGGAGGGCACAGGACAGAGTGTCCACACACATTTGGCGCTTTTGCTCTTTCTTCTCCATCCCATTGCGTACATTTTCCGGCACGAGGTCAAACCACTGCATCTTTCCCGCTGGACCCCTGCCTTTCGAAGCATGGAAGAGTTTCAGCTGCGAAATCGCACTCAGGTTCTGGATGGACGAGAGCGCCTCGACGAGGAAATCTCGATCGGGATCGTCCTCTGGAGTAGCATTGAGTATGGCCTCCAGGACAGCTGGATACCGTTGCAGCTGAGTAGAAGGTCGGGCGATGAGATGCTTGATATCTCGACGGCGGTCATTCTCACGCACGATCCGCTGAGCCCCGTCAGGGGGTATTCACGTTATGATTCGGCTAGCAGCTCACCTCGCAATACAAACGGAACGCTGGGTTCTCCTCCGTTTCCTTTCTGAGCACGTTTTCAGCATTGGGTAGATTGCCCGTGTAATCCGGGTACACCATCCTGAAATCCGCCGCGGCCTGTAGGAAGATATCGCCAACGCTTAGCAGAAGTGGCCGTTGGGGTGATTCTCGTTCCCGGATGGCAAAGTGCTCGATAAGCCGACGGCATGCTTCGTGAAGTTCTGCGACGTTTCCAAATACCTCTCGGACGAAGGTTTCGCATCGGAACGACGGGGAAATGATAGGAGGATCCGCCTCGCGAAGACCATCGATGAAGAGTCTCTGTAATGCGTCGAGGTCTGCTTCGTACTGCACTTCCGATTGGACAGCCTGGCGAATAATGGTCTGCCGATTGATCTGTTCTGGCGTGAGACCATGTAGTATGAGTGGATCGACGTTGTCCTGCCAGTCTTCTTCCTTGTTGACGTTCGGTGTCTGCACCGGCGTTGGTGTCGGTCTGCCGAGGAACGAGTCGGGTAAAACGCGGTAAGGGCAACGAGGTGAATAACAGCTAGGGTCACCGGGACAAGACGGCGAGTAACACTTGGTCGCCATGGTCATGAGACCGCTCGGCAGTTCCGAGGTCATGCCGGAATCGGTCGTCGCGCCCATGCTCTCCATCTCGCCCATGAACCTGAACACATCCTCGGAAGAATCGCGCAAAGGCTTGATGTCCCAGTCGACCTCGACGAACCATAACTGATTCTGAAGCGATTGGGCAGTGATGAGCGCGAATCGACGATCTGACGGTCCTGTCCGAGTGAATGGGGGAAGGAATGATTGTATCGATGTCTATGTCCATCAGCCTAGTCCGCAGATCAATGTTCAGTGGCTCACGACAATGTCTCTGCCGGTGAAGGAGCCAACCCATGCTATGCCCGCCTTGGTCTGCCGCCTTCGCTCGACCCTTAGACTCAGTTGCACTGCAGCCTCGGATAAGAAAGCGGGCTGGAAGAAACGGATCGCTTCCACTTCTAGGTCCTCCTCGTCGTCCCATTCTTCGTCTTCCTCTTCAGTTCCGTGGCGATACGAGGCGTCATCATCGAGTTCGGCGCGGTGGGATTGGTGGATCTGAAGTTTTGTTTGGACCCAAAGAGCGGGTGTCCGCGCTTGTTGTGCCCAGGAAGGGGAGAGTTCATATGATCTGCGAGCGTCCGAGGCTATCGAGGCAGGGTTCAGAGACGAGGTGACGGAAGTGTCTCGTTGGACTGCATCGTCGCGATTGGTGGTGGAGACAGGTCGAAGTGCTTCGACGTGGTCTGAACTGGAGCCATGTCCAGTATGGCTACCTTCGGGGGCAGAATGGGACCCCGTATGAGGTAGCGGAACAGGAAAGTGGACTGATGCAGAGGATCCGGGTCCGTCGATGAGTCCCGGCCGATGATTCAAGTCCGCTTGCGGGGCGAGGCGCGGGGTGAGAGGAAGTGAAGGGTCATATGATCTCGACGACATATCACTGACAACCCGCAGTCTTGGCTCTATGCTCAAATTGCCAAAGTTGGCAGTACCAAGGAAAGGGTTGCTGGGGGTCGGCGTGCCTCTTCCATCGATCTCCGTGCTGAGCCCTGGACTGGATGAAGGCCGAAGCGTTACAGCTGTGCCTTCTCCACGAGGTTCGTCCCCCTCACCGAAACTGTCTAGTATTGCCTTCCAGTCGTGATCTTCTACGCTCGGACTGTGCGAAGTTGGCTGAGTCTCGCTGGTAGTTGTGTGCGATGCGCTGGTGGGTTGGCGAGAGAACGTGGTGGAACTGGACTGGGCGAGAGATGGGTTTCTCGACGGGCCGGATCGGAAATACCCTGGGGATGTAGGTTCGTAGGTGCTCGGCGAATCTTGCAGGGTGATTCCGGGGTTCTGCAAGCGCTCGGCAGCATTACGGATTAGAGGAGGTGACATATGAGGCGGTGGAGGGGACAGAGAGGCTATGAGCTGTGGAGGCTGGGAGGGAGGAGTGAAGGATGTCGGCGCTGGTAGTGGTCTAGGTGGCGGTACAGGGGCATCTCCAGCGAAGCGACCAGAAGGCGATCTGGGTCCGGCTGGAGGCAAGCTGGGCAGGGCACGAGCTCCTTGTGGTCGAGGCGGAGGAGGAGGTCCCTCAGAATACGAGGCGGATGAGCGTATCGATGGAGGGGTCGGTAGTGTCCGTCGACCCTGTCCTATGCTTCCAGAGCTAGCAGAGGCCGAGACTTGATAGGGCTGCATTGGCGAGCTCGCTGGAGGCTGCAAGGGCAGCTGCTGGCGCGCTGCTGATGCTGATGGGGAGTCACCGATGCTGTGGCCAGCACCAAACTCCCCCATCGACATCCCTGCGCTAGGTGCTCGCTGATGGCCAGAGTACGAGCCGTTCGCATACGCAGCCTCGGCGTATCCGACAGGCGGACGGTTCGGAACGATAGGCACACGATACGGCGATCCGCTAGACTCTCTGTGCCTCATGGGCGCCAATGCGGACGACGGTGAAGCGGGGTTGCCAGAGCCGTATGACGGATTGGGGGACGCCGGTGAGGAAGGCGCGCGGTGCCATGTTGGCGAGGACGAGGGCTGTTGAGCCATATCATCAGGTGAAGGGCCGGCGATCCAAGCGGGCAAAGCGGTAGACACTACTGTGATCTACTGTGCTCGTGATCGTCGTCGCTCGACAAAGATGTGGGGATTTCTGAGCGCGGTCAAGTGAAGGTTGAGCCCGGGTCGGGATGTGTATGCGGTATGTGGACAGGTATGTGTTGAATAGTTATTGATGTGTCGTTTTGATGCGTCGCCGCGCCCCTCCAGAGCCCGCGTCGTGGACTGGTGTTAAACGAGTAGCGCGAGGGTGTCAACAAGGTCGAGCTGTTGATCTTTTGCATACCCAGTTTATCGCTGCTGTCTATGCCGCACCGCATTCCCGAGAGAACAATAGATATGACGTGTCTCGACTACCGCCAATTGATAGGTATACCTCCGTCGGTTATCGCCGGCGCAAGGGGCCCCAACAGCCTATTGTTGCCAGTTGTGCTCATCGAGCCAAGTGAGGAATGAGGGATGACTCTTTGAGTCGAGTGCCGCAAGTGTTTGCAAACACATATCCATCCACAATGGTCAATATAGCAGTCCTGGACGATTACCCATCCATTTCAAAGGCGTACTTTGATGCTCTCCTGCCTGACTATGCCGGCAAGCTCGACATCACGGTCTTCTCTTCCGCGATTCCTCCGTCCGACCTGGCTGTGACACTCCAGCCCTTCCAAGTCATATGCACCATGAGAGAACGGACGCGTTTTCCTGATGATCTGCTTGAGAAGCTACCGAATCTCAAGTACCTTACCACTACGGGCATGAAGAACGCTGCGCTCGACCTCGCCGCTTTCCAAGCTCGAGGTATCGCCGTGACGGGGACGTCTGGTCCACCCCTACCCGGCCCAGCCGTCACAGTTCAGCATACATGGGCGCTCATTCTTAATCTTGCCTCAAATGTCACCCGCGACCACAATGCCACTCGTAAGGGACAGTGGCTGAGCGCGACCCCGCTTAACACGACCCTAAGCGGCAAGACGTTCGCGTCACTCGGACTCGGTCGACTGGGTGGCGAGGCGGCAAAGATCGCCAAGCTGGGATTCGGGATGCGAGTCATCGCGTGGTCAACGAACCTCACCCAGAACAGGGCGGACGAGCTGGCCCGGACCGACGGGCTACCCAAGGGGACGTACGAGGTCGTCTCGAAGGAACGCCTGTTCGCAGAAGCAGACGTCTTATCTGTCCACCTCGTACTTTCCGCTCGATCAAAGGGGATCATCGGAGCGGCAGAACTCAAAGCGCTGAAGCCGTCTGCTTTACTGATCAACACATCTCGAGGACCACTTATCGACGAAGCTGCACTCCTGCAGACTTTAAATGAGGGCCAGTTCAGGGCGGCAGGGCTGGACGTCTTCGATCTCGAGCCGCTGCCGATCGACAGCCCGTGGCGGACGACGAAGTGGGGAGAGGACGGGAGAAGCGAGGTCGTCCTCACCCCTCACTCGGGGTACTCATACGAAGAGACGATAGATCTGTGGTGGAAGGCCACGGTGGAGAACGTCCGGCACTATATCGACGGGCAGGAACTTACAAACCGCATAGTCTAGCAAGACCGACCGCATGGTCTAGCTATACCTGCTGAATATACATCTATTGTCCTTGATCAACTCTTACAGCTTCACTATTTCTCGGACGCTATAATTTCCCCGGTGGCTGTCATCCTTGAAATTGTCAAGCTTTGCTTCGAGACACAACACGTTCCTTCTTCTCCCTTCCATGCAGAATCTCCTTTGCTTCCTCAACCATTTCCTTACTCGGTCTGGTCTTCTCTCTGATCTGTTCCTCCCTCTTCACCTTATGGACCGGGGCCGCCATCCTTGGCCCACTGTTCGCATGGGCCAGCAGCTTGCGCGCTTCTTCATCGCTGTCGACCGTTCCCTCTGACTCTTCGTCAGAGTAGTGGGAATCGCTGGACCAGCTAGGCCTGTGGCGCTCTATGTGCACCCCTTCGAGAGGAGGTATCGAGCCCATCGCAGGTCCAGGAGGAAAGGTGATGATCGATTCGCTCGCGTGCTCGTGCTCGTGCTCGTGCTCGGGCATGTGAAGGTGAGGTTGCGTGTGAGTAACCATTCGCGAAGTACCAGGCAGCGCCGGAGTTGTGGAAAAAAACTCTTCGGTCTTTGCCCGGAGATGCACCTTAGCAGACGGTTCAGCGTGTCCTTGCACGGGCGCCTTCGGTGGGCGGGGTGCTGGTCGTGTATGTCGTGGCTGTGAGGATGTGTGATTTCCAGCAGGCTGAGGCTCTGCGGCATCAGTGGTGTGTTTCGATGTTCTGCGTTGGGAAAACAAGGGCATAATTGGTTCTGGCGAACCCGCGACGGTCAACTGTGCTTGATCCACCGGCGTGGATTCTGCTTCATATACAGACGGTGGCGGAGGTGTCAACCCGTCTTCGATTTTGTATAAGAGTCCATGAGACTTCCCTTCAGCGCTATGACGTTGTCTCGTACCATCCTTTGAAGACTGCGGGACCGATGTGTCTGCGATTTTCTGGCTGAACGTTGCGAGCGGGTTACCTGACTTGAGCATGCCTGCTTCCATCTGTTGTGCTGATGGCGAGGAAGGACCGATCTGCTTGGCATCTTCGTTCGAAGTAGAGTGTTCTGGAGAGATCAAGTCGAAGGACTAATTCTTCAGCTGGTGAACCTGACAGCCTACAGGACCTACCTTTTCCAGCAAAGCGAGCAATCCATGCCCTCTTGTCCTTGCCTTGTCTTCCTCTCCGGAAGCATGCACATGTACAGATGCTTGATGCTGTGGTCCTTCCACTTCGGTCCGCAGTGCTGAAATGCTTCGCCCGAGGCTACAAATTATAAGCTCACGATCAAACGCAGCGAGGCCGACTGACTGGTGGCCGCTGATACCCCCTTCTCGCCACTCCTTGAATAGGTCAAACAACACTCCCGCCATACGGGAGGTGGCGGAATCTCCAGAACCAAGGAAATGACTAAGCACTGCCCGTAGTGCTAGCTCCAGGAACGCTACATTCAGCCGTCAGCGTGTATCCATCTCAACGAGCAGTGTAAAAGGCGAACACCGCGCCATCCCGTCTTTCAATCCGCCCACCACGCCGGCAAGATCTCGATCTTTGGCATTGCCAGTTGGAGAGGACATTCTCTCCACTTGCGTCGTCAGATATCGTTTCACCACCGCTAGGTGTTTGGCAAATTCGCCTATGTACCCACTTAGCTCCATCGTGCCCGAAAGTCAAACTGCAAGGAAACTTTCTGGATTCGAGCCAACTCACCAAGGGCAGCAGCATGGTCATCGCCAAAGATGGAACGCATAGTCTCGAGCATGTCACGTTGTATCAGTAAACCAGCCACCAGCTTTGGCAGGATGCTCTGCAGCGGGTTTGGTGGACCCTCTTGGCCAATGGCCCCGGAAGATGGATGTGATCGTAGCGAGGAGAGGAGCTGGTTCCCGAGATCTGCCACTTATCAGCGTCACAAGCCGTGGAGGGAGTCCCCCGAGACTGACCGATACAGTTAGCAAGTGACAGCAGCGTTTTGGACCATGTCACCTCCATGTCCGTGGTAGGCTCCACTGAATACCCTGCCACCTGTCCTTTGCTGGCCTGCATGCTGTTGGAGGATTCCGCTAGCCCTGATCCAGGTGCTCTTGTGTTAGGACCGGCTGAAGGCTGGGCTGAACTCCCGTTTGTTTCATTTGGACGCTGGGTCTCAGGTTCGGACGATGGCGAATGTCCGTGCGGGTGTGCGACTATGTATTGCTCTGTCTTTTGCGCTATTCGTGCTGCAGAAGAAGACCTATCCTCTCGGTGCTGGGGAAACACCTGTTCCGGGATCTCTCGTGCAACACCCATCAGATCCGCATCCGGTTGGACCCCTTCAGCCGACAGGTACGGACTCGCGGACCTCTCATCCTTCGATGAGCGCTTCGCTGGTTCGCGTGTTTCACCATTGACCGGCACTTCTGACGCGCCTTCCCGCTTCGACCGCATCCTGTGCTCTTCCTGCCTTTCTGGTCTTTCTACTTTCGCTCGTGCCTCTTCACGCATATCCTTCTCCACCTGTCGCATGATTTCTTCATCGACAATCTCCACTTGTGGCTCATGCCCCTCTCTCCCACTGCGTCCAGTATCAGTTCTTCTGTTCTCTAACTCTCGACTCTTTTCAGTTCTCGAATCCCGTGGCATCCCCTTGTCTCTCCGGACATTAGCCGTAACTTGGACGTCTTTCTCATCATATCGTTGCCCCTCTCTTCCCATACCTTCTCTTTCTTGCTTCTGCAAGGTCTCTTGCAAGGCGGCTTTCCGTTTCTTGGCGACCATGGCTTCTATCTGGTCGTCGCTTGCCCCCTTTGCAGATAATGCAGCTCGCATCCTTGCTTCCAGCGCTGGGTCCCAGCTTTGCGGCGAAGTCTCAGGTTTGCGCACATTGCGACTGGAGCGTTTCGTTTGCTCTTCCTGACCAGCTTTGGCCCTTGCACGGTGAATGGCCTTGTCAATGTCTTCGGGACTAGCCCCCCTGGCTGATAAAGCTGCACGCATCTTGGTTTCTTGAGAAGCGTTCAAGCCATTAGCAGGCTGCTCCATCTCTTCACTGGATATTCTTGATTTTGGTTGCCCCTCATGTTCCCTTTTGGCTCGCGCACGCTGGATCATCTGTTCGATGTCCTCTGGGCTAGCTCCCTTGGCGGCGTAATACTTCCGCATTTTATCCTCCTCTTGCTTGGAGATGTGGTGTGACGGTTCTCTCTCAAAGGAAGCAGAGGGTTCGGTAGCTCGTGAATCCTGAGCTGAACTGGATGCCTGAGCTCGGGACTTTTTGAGCATCTTGTCGATCTGCTCAGCGGTGTAACCCTTGGAAGCCAACCGGGCTCGCAACCTTGTCTCGTCTGCCTTCGAGGGCCCAGATATTGTGCTATGCTCCTCATCCGCACGAGCCTCACTTGGGCGAGAAGTGTCTGCCCTTGCATCTCTGTTTCCAATAGCCTTAGCCGAGTGTTTCGAACCGCTGTCGCGCTTGACTCCCTCGGCACCAAGAACGTCTCCGCGGTCAGGAGATCCAAGTGGGAAGGAGCCTTCGCCACTCTTCGCCGTGCGCACGGACTCTTGCCTGGTTTCATCAACCTCATCAGTACTGGTTGTCTGCTGTCGGGGGTCTGCACTCCGGTTTCCCTCTTTGACCTTGGATGATTTCGAGCTGGAACCCTCATCGGCGCGAATCTTGTCATCCCGGAGTGTGGAAGCCGAGCCATCAGGCATGCCAGGGGATGTGGACTTGGCCAGCGCATTCCCGACAGCCTTGCTTAAATCAGCACCGCTTAGCCCCTTTGAGGTGTAGTACTGAGTGAGCTTCTCCCGCTGTATCTCTATCGCAATAAGCTCAGAGTTGGGCTTGATCTCCTTGCGGGTAGAGTCCTCGATATTGCCGGGCACACGGCCAGGTGCAGACTTGCCTAAGGCTCTACCCACTGCAGTGCGTAGTTCAGCTCTACTAAGCGCCTTGGACGCATAATGTTGCATGAGCTTCTCCCGTTGCAGCTCCGAAGCGTCCGCATCTTTGTCATCGAGCGACGGCGGTTGAAGGGGAGGGTCTTTGGTTGCTGATTCCGTTCTATCTCCAGGTTGTTGTCTTGTGTCAGGCAATGGTTGTTTCCTTAGAGACTTGGCTACCGCTTTGGCGAGGTCGTCTCCGGCCAGACCTTTCGCCGAATAATACTTCCTCAACTTCTCCTCTTCGGCTCGCTGAATCTTCTCTTGTTCTCCTGAGTCCACTGGGGGCTTCGAACGAGGTCTATTGCTTGACGACTTGGTGACCGCTTTGTCCAGATCCCTCCCAGTCAGATCTTCGGAAGCATGAGGCTCTCTCAGCGTTTCCTCCCCGGCTCGTCCGACCTGTGCTTCCATTTTAGACTCCTCGGACCTCCTAGGCTCGCCCGGTGGTTGTCCGGCAGGAGGTACATCGTCTCGTGTCACTCCGTCGGTCGACGGCGCTTGGTTGCTGGACCTCTGCAGCTTTTGACTCTTCGCCATTGCTTTAGCTACCGCTTGGTCCAGCTCCTCCCCGCTCAATCCCTTAGACGCATAGTACTTTCTGGCCCTTTCCTTTTCAGAGTCGGCTGCCTCCTTCAGATCAGGGATTGACTGAGCCGCGTGCAATGTATCTCCCTCCCCCGGAAGCTGCATGGACCTCCCTGAAGGAGGCTGGTCTGAAAGACCACGGTTCTTCGCCATAGCTTTCGCCACCACTTTATCCAGCTCCTTCCCACTCAGCCCTTTGGACTCATAGTATTGCTTGAGCTTGTCCAGCTGCTCTGTCGTATCTTCAAATCGCCCCTTGACGATGTCATCGGGATGATCTCGCCTGCGTTCCGGGGATGAAAATGCTGCCTGGGGCAAATCAATTCCCGCCACCTGCTCTTTGTCGCCCAATCTCATGGTAGCCTCGTCATTTGACTCGAGGTTCTGAGGCAGCGCGCCGTCACTCTTCGGCATACCCTGAGAAAGATCCGCCAACCCCTTCTCATCAGTCACCTCCTTCTCCTGTAGCGGCTGGTACATTGCTTCGGAAGCGGCATGCCCCCCAGGAACCTCAACAGGTAACACCGTTGCTTTCCCCGAGCCGCTCTTGACTTCCTTCGCCATCGCTCTCGCCACAGCTTTGTCCAGCTTGTTGCCAGCCAGACCCTTTGCGACGTAATAGTCCCTCCACTTGTCCACGTGTTCTCCTTTTGCGGAAGGCTCGACCACCTCCATAGACGGCGACGTCGTTAGTACATCTCCGATTGTACGTCTGTCCTTGTCATTCCGCCTCTGGGTACTTTCCCCTGTAACCAGTCCCAGACCCGCCGTTTTGTCTGCCACAGAACTGTCACGTGCACGAAAATTCCCGCTTTCTGTCCTTCTTGGCTCTGTTTCGTGGGCCGCTCTCCTCCCTCCTGTTGGGAAGGTCGGCTTGCCTGGGGGAAGCTGTTCGTCGGCCGAAGCAGGAGTGGGTGATCTTGCGAGAGCTTTGTAGACTGCTTCTTCTAGCGCTCCATTGGTGAGGCCTCTGGAGCGATAATATTCCCAGACTTTACGTTCTTGCGCTTCCAGTATCGCCTGTTTCTCTGTTTGCTCCGCTTCGCCAATTGGATTTGCCGCCGGGATCCCCTCGATAGCGGCTTGAACGCGATCGGTATGTTCGGTTTCTCCCCGTGCGCTTCCCGGTGTAGCGGACAGCCGGCTCCCTATGCTGCCCTTGACACTCCCCATTGCGATCTGTGTATCGTGACGCTCCACCGTCGGTACCCCCGGACCAGGCTGGAGGATTGGACCGTCAGGTGTAATGGCTTCGGAAGCGCTGGGACTTGTTTCTTGGCTGGACCTGGAACTTCCAGACCAGGGATTGGTAAGTGGAGACCATGGCTGGTCTGTCGGATAGATCGGAGCGGATCGAGTCGATTGGGAAGGCTGTGGGATGTAGGCATTGAAGTTGCGACTGGAGTTGGAGTTGGAATCGGGGTTGGAGTTTGGGCTGGAGTTTGAGTGGAAGTTGGAGTCGGGAGAGTAACTGGATGAGTAGAAACCCGGGTGTGGTGCTGGTAAGGGAGCAGACAGAGGGGAGTAGTAGGGATTGTATGGTATCAGCGTTATCGGGTGAGGGTAGAACGGAGGTGGATGAGGAGGCAGAGGCAGATAACCTTGATACCCTTGAGCTGGAGCTGGATAGTAGGGGTACTGAGAGTTATGCGGTTGGTATGGTGAGGGCGTATAACCTGCGCCTCGATAAGGGGGGAGGCTGGCTTGTTGAGTAGACGTCGTTGTGGCGCTTGGGGACCCTAGCGACAATTGTTGTCGATTCGACTGAGGTACCTGATCCCCAGAGATTCCTCCGTCAGGATGATAAGGCACATAGGAATTGTAGTAGTCCTGGCCGTGGTACGCGTAGTTGGGTCTATAGGTATGTGGTGGCCCTTGAGATTCCTGAGTAGCATGTGGTCGGGGCTGTGGTAGATGCGCTGTCATCCGGTTCTTGTATGGTTCCGGCGGTCTAGTCTCTCCAGCAGGATCTGCCAGGGGAGCAGCGGCAGCGCGGTGCACAGGAACTTCCGTATCGCCTTGCTCATGTTCTCCGCTGGCAGGTATCCGCTGATCCTGCAGTTGTTTCAGTGGAGGTACAGGCCCGGATCCCGATTCCACTTCAGGTGAGAAGCTCTGGTAATACGAATCGCTCAGGTGATGTTCTGCTTGCGGCACAGGCACTTCAGTTGGTTTTACAACGTGCACCTTCGATTGTTGGTGAACGGTAGGATCCTTGTTGTCAGAATGTTGTTTAGCTGCCTTTGCTTCGGATTGACGGACGGTGGGCTGCTTCGCCTTGTCCGTTTCGAGCTTGTTGCTCTTCTGAGCTTTGCCTTTGTCCCCGGAGTGCTTGGACGACTTCACGTTCGCGGGCGTAATGTCCGGCAGATCCTCCTGAGGCGTGGGAAACGGATTGATCTCTGTAATTTTACTCGTCGGGTTTTCTTTCCTCGCCACCGCTTGATCAGCAACCAATTGCCTCAGTAATATCAGAACCTCATCAGCTGCTTGCGACTTCTCCCTGGTCAGCTCGCCCCCGCCGCCCGAGTCGACAAGATACGGAAGTGAAGTAGACGACGGAGAGCCAATAGCCGGAGCGGAAGCAGGTGTGAGGCCTGGTTGTGTGTCTTCGCCTTCTTCCTCGCCGTCCAGGCTGATCCTCACGCGTTTCTTTCCCTTAGGCGGTGTTGGTGGACGAAAACTTGCCACCTGTACGGGTGTCAGTGACTGGATATTTCCACCTCGGTCATCTTTTAGGAAACTCGCGTCAGTTGCGGACTTTAACAACCGCTTTGTCGGCGTGAACAGTGATTTGAACGAGAACGAGGGCCGGGCCTTGACGGGCTTAGGCGACGGAGGTGGGGTGAGCTCCTCTCCAGAGCTGTCGTCCGTATCAACGCCTGGCGGGGCGAACATGGGCCTTGTCTTGCAGCCAGCGGATGCATGGTTTGTCTTCGTGACGCTATGCTCTCTTGCTGAGCGGCCGGAGTGTGACAGCGAGTCTCCCAGACAAAGAAGGGGAGGCAGCCGATGAAAGGATCCCCAGTGGGCAGATTACGTAATATTCTGCCCGCTCGTCTCGAGTATTCCAGTAGGTGCTAGCAATGGAATGAACGAAAAGAGATCTGTCGCGACTTTCCACCTCTTTTGGCCTGAACTATCCGACAACCATTCATATCCATAGACGCTGTCAATTGCTCACAGCTTCTGCGCATAACGTGTACATCGCATCAGATTTGGCAATTAAACGCACATCTATCTCAGGAGACCAACTCTTCAGAGTCTCGACCATTCCCTTCATCCTGACTACCTAGCCCTCACTCCCCGTCAAAATGGTCAACAACACAGCATACTACAAGGTGAGCTTCCCATTTGCCCTTGTTGAACGCAGCAGCTCATGCAGTACATAGGTTCTGGGCATCCCTAAAGACGCATCGGAAGCCGACATAAAGAAAGCTTACCGGAGGGAGTCTCTCAAATGGCACCCAGGTAAGTGCACAAGACCACTTGTAGACTACACATACACACTGTAGACAGAGGTAGCATGCTGACTTTATCAGACAAAAACCCAGGAGATCAGCGAGCTGCGGCGGAGGAAAAGTTCAAGAAGCTTGGGGAGGCATACGAAGTTCTTTCAGACCCGGTGAGTCTACTTTTTCTGGTACCCATACCCGCATATGTGCTTGTACTGACATTGAGCTCTAGCAAAAACGAGAGCTATATGACCAGCTCGGCGAAGAGGGGCTGAAAGGCGGTGGAGGTGGTCCTCCGGGCGGCGGCGGGTTCGGCGGTGGCTTCCCCGGAGGCGGTGGTACCAGCTTTTCATTCTCTTCCTCGGATCCCAACGATATTTTCAAGTGAGTACTCAGAGCTGCTTTCGAGCCGAAATTGTTTTATTGCAAGATTTTTGCTGACGGTGCAGTGCGTTCTTTGGAGGAGGTGGAGGTGGTGCGGAAGAGATGTTTGGCGGTATGGGCGGCGGAGGACGATCAGGTCCCCGTATGCGGTCGTCGCGGATGGGAGGCATGCCAGGCATGAGCGGGATGGGCGGTGGCATGGGTGGCATGGGTGGCATGCCCGGCGGGTTCGGGGGGCAAGAGCCGGCAGGAGGCGCTCCGCCTCCTCCGCCTGGCGAGATCGTCAAGCCCTTGGCGCTTACACTTGAAGAGCTGTACAAGGGCGGCACGAAGCGATTAAAGATCACGCGCCATATGCGAAATGGAACGAGTGAGGAGAAGATCCTCGAGGTCGCATATAAGGCGGGATGGAAAAAGGTGAGTTCCGACTTAAATCTTCCGACAACATCTGCTGACATCTGACTTTGTACAGGGGACTAAGATCAAGTTTGCGGGGGCGGGAAACGAGGACGAATACGGCCAAGCCCAGACTGTCGTCTTTGTCGTCGAGGAAAAGCCACATCCCCGATTCGAGCGAGTCGATGATGATCTCATCGTCAAACTTAACATTACGCTCTCGCAGGCATTGCTCGGTCCCGATGGAGGGGGTACCATCACGAAAGAGGTGGACCAGCTAGATGGCCGCAGAATTCCCGTATCATTACCAGAGGGGGTGAGTACCTGTACTTGTCGTTGTGGTTTGGGCAAGAGTGGAGGGTAGAGGACACATGCTGACTCGAGTGTAGCAGATCATTCAGCCCGGACAAGAGACGAGGATTCCAGGAGAGGGGATGCCCGTGTCTAAAGCGGCCTCGGCGAAACGCAAGGGCGACCTGATCGTGCGGTGGAACGTCGTCTTCCCCTCTCGACTTACACCAACACAAAAGCAGGAGTTGCGCAAGGTGCTTAATTGAGACGAGTAGCGAGAAGTGCTTAATGTAGCGAGAAGTGCTTAATGAGGAGACGAAGAAACGACAGAGATAATACGATGAAGAGCGGTAGCGCATAGATTTCGGGGACTTGTGACGCTTGCAGTCAAGCAAAGCATGCATATGTGTGTATTCCGGCGGGCAGTGGAAAGACTATACTTCTTAAACTCGTCTTCGAGGGGTGGATGAGCGCGGGCTGGCATAAGTCGCACCGACCCGGCAAAACGGTTAAACCTACTTGCTGCACCAGGCCGTGTCCTTGCCACTTGTGTGCCTGTGCGGGGATGGCATAAGTCGTTCTTGCCATTGGCCATACACATGTGTCTGGGATATTTACAGGTTTCATTGTGTATAGACATAGATTATTTATTGGTCATCGATTTGGATCCTAGTTCGCGTCTCTCTCCAAACTCGCCAACATGAGCAAGACACTCACGACAGCCAAGGGGATGTTGTTCGACATGGACGGGACATTGCTGGGTGAGTCGCCCTGGGCTAGCGGGCACGAGAGCGTCCGAATATGAGAGCGTTAGGACACGCAAAGAGAAGAACCGATAGTTGGCCGGCTTCTCGATGTGTCACTGGTTTGGAGTCGCATGCATGAGTGCATGGGAGTAACGTGTTGAGGGGCAAGGAGGGAAAACGACGATAAACGTGTTAACGCCGTCTGACTGAGACGAGACGGGACGATACGCTACGAGACAGGAGCAGAACCCAGTCTCCTTTACTGCTTTCTCCCTGTCTGTGGAGCAAGGGAGGAGAGGAGCTGACCTGGCCAGACTCGACACCAGCCGTCAATGCGACTTGGGATTACTTTGCGACCGAGTACGACCTCGATTTGCACGAGGTACTGAAGAGTGGGTCCTCTCTGTCCCCTCTCGTCCTTGTCCTCTGCCTTCTCTCAGACTTTCGCTGGTCTTCTGTCATCCCTTCGCTCTCTACCCTAGTTGAACCAAAACCCCCCCTTCGCCCTCTGTGAGCCCAGCGACTGCCCTGTCTTCCCTCTGCCCAGCTGGCGCCCTCTTATCGCCTCCGTATCCCTGCGCCGGGCTCTACGTCTCCCTCAATATCCTTAACAGGGTGGTCCTGACGAAACAGCATCGCACGGGACACGGACGATCGATAATCTGAGAAAATGGTGCGGGCTCAACGACCAGGCCGAACTCGAGGTATGTCCCTTCCCGTCCAACCCTGAACACCTTCCATACCACCTCTCGCGTCTACCATACTCACCTTATGTCCCTCGTCCTGCCTCTCATCCTCTCGTTCCATGTACTAAGCAGATCGCGACGGTTGCTCTCAATGATCGGATGCACGCTGATGCTTGCGTCTGCAGGAAGCAACAGAGCTCTTCGAAAGCATGATTGTCACCGAGGCACAGCGGCTCCAGAGCGAAGGCAAGACGGGCCTCGAGCTTCTTCCCGGAGTACTGGACTTGCTTGGCGAGGTGGGTACAGATGCAAACTTATAATGCTCTCCTTATTCCTTTCTGCACCAGCATAGATTCCCCTGATTCTCCCTCTCGCCCCTCTCGCCTCTGTTTCTTTCCTTCCTTCATTCTTCTTTTCTTCGTTCCTTCTCTTGTTCCTTCTCTTGTTCTTTCCTTTCCCTCCGCCATCACGATGGTCAACCTCCAACGGCTTTGTCCTGCATGCACCCCACTGAACCCCAAGATGGCTCCCACTGACGCCATCCCAGCTCGACAAGGCAGAGACACCTGTATGGCTCATCGTCACTTCCGGCAAGTCGTTCACTTCTCGCGCAGGCTCGGGAAGAGGCCACACGCTGATGCCAGCAGCTACCATCGTCTACGCGTCCAATGCATTACCGACTGCCGGTGTACCAAAGCCGCCAAAGCTCATTACTGCAAACGACGTGACCCAGGGCAAACCCCACCCGGAACCATACCTTACTGGAGCCAAGGCTCTTAATCTTGATATCAAAGACTGTGAGTATAGCCATTAGGAGTACGGGGTCCTGCGGCCTTCCTCCTTGGGATCTTCTATGTTGTGCCAGGTTGCGGATCTGCGCATCCTCTATCCCCGAATCCAGAAAGGGCACAAAGCACATCAAGTCCAGGGGCAAGATGGGGCCGGAACTAGTACGTCGTACTGACGGGTACAGGTATCGTCATTGAGGATGCACCGTCGGGGATCCGCTCGGGCGTGGCGTCCGGTGCCCGCGTCTTGGCTGTATGCACTAGCCATACCCGCGAAAAAGTCACCGGGTACGGAGCGACCTGGATTGTCACAGACCTGTCAAAGTGGGTATAGCGGAATTTCCAATATTATGGGTTGCTAACGTCCACAGGGTCAAGGCGTCCTTGCAAGATGGCGTCGTTCATCTTGATATCGATGAGAGCTAGACCTGAACTGGACATTGGGTTGATTATCGGCACGCATGGCCATGCATTGCATTGCATCGCTTGGCAAGGGTTGAGGCTCCATAATGTACAACCGGGAAGCAGTCCATTGGTGAGAAACAAGAGGTCACAGAGATCAAAGCGCTGTAGATAGGGTGACTGGCGATGTCCTAGGCTGTCATGCTGCCCAGGACTTTGAAAGCCAGAGCACGCAAGATCTGATGACTCGTCAGCTGACGGTGAACCCTGAGGTCTTGGAGGAGCTGACCTCTGCCTTCTTGGTCGAATTGAGACTGCCAAAAACCTGTGCGACACTCTTGCCCTTGGCATCCCGGATAGCTCCCAGCCTGTTCCCTGCGAAGCCTGTTCGTGTCAGCTCGTGGAGCCTGAAAGGTAGCGTGAGCTGACCACCTGCTACCGCGCCTGGAAAATTTGCCACGATGTAGCCTATGGCAACCCCAGCTGCACCGCCCACCCAAGCCCAAAACGGCCGGACTTGCTGCACCTCCGGGGCGAGCCTGCATCATCAGCTTGGGTCCGTCTACCTGGCATAGGAGTGTAACGGGGTCCTTGAGCTCACATCTCCTCAAAGACATCACCAAAGACGTTGTGGGCATCTGGCCGTGCTTGTGTCCCATCCGCACCTTCCCCGGCCGTTCCAGTGGCATTTTGGAAAAAGCTGGAGAAGTTGGAAAAGAATGATGAACTGGCTTGGTCTTGCTCGAATTCGGAAGCGTTGTCGTCTGTGAATGCTGTCGAGGGACGAGATCGAAACAGGGCATCGTACTCGGCTCGACGCGCAGGGTCGGACAAGACATAGTACGCGTCTGCTACTGCTTGCTGCTGAGGTCAGTTGTCTCTCTCCGCACGCTTGCGATGAAGCATGGAGTATGAGAACGGAGTTGGTCTCTCGCATACCAATATGATGTAGAGAATGACCAAAGGAAGCGACAAGCGAGAGGGAGAAGGGAGAGGGGAGAAGTGAGAAGGGAGAAAGAGCCTAAGAAGGAAGAATGACGGTGTCCAATGAGAGCAGTCAAGGACATCAAGCAGTTCCAGAAGGGAAAGGTACACACAAATCGCTCCGTAGCTCTCCGTCTGTCCTGGGGGGATGCCGACTGGGGTAACCTGTCGGGGTGCGTCTTGAGGCTTTCCCGTTTGTACGCTCCACGAATCTCGTCTCTGTACGATATGAGCTGTTGATTGTTACGCCGAATGGGCTAGCTCACGCCGTGGCTGTTGGCGAGACATTCTTAATGGGTTTGATCAGCTCAACACATAATGCTTCATGTGTCTCTCGAGTTGACGTTGCTCAGTAGGAGAGATGGGCCAGGGTAACTTACGAGGATGGTATAGTACTACGCGCAATTAGCTTCTCTTCTTCCGCTGATCTGGATACACGGACCTGGGGTAGACTGGCCATGACTCCTATAGGGACTGCGATATGCGTAGAAGACTACCTGCTGAGGACTGCTGTCAGAAGAGATACCTCGAAGACGTGGTGAGTATTGTAGATGTTGGTGGCAACAAGGACAAGGTCGAGTTCAATGACGTTTCAAGGACGTGGCAAGCGGGTAAACCTAATTCATTTTTCCGAGCCACGTGGTGGGCTGCTTTTCTGCGATTTCCTGGTCCAACTCGGTTCTCGACAATAGTTTCCTCTGTGCGACACCATCTGGACATCACTCTGGCACATGCGCGAAGATGTCTGAAGCCGAGGACATGCAGCTTGAAGGAATCGACTCCGAGGAGGTGCAGCTCAACGTCGTTGAAGCTGCTCCAGCAGTGATGCCGACTGTCGAGCTGTCGTTTGGGACGTCTGCCGGAGGAGCTTGGGACGATCGCGAGCTTGTCAACGCTTACGACACTGCCATCGAAGAGTTCCACGTGAGCATGTCTCTTCCTCTCTTCCTCGTCTCCCCTCCTGCTTCTCTTCGCCTCCCGAGCACCCGCTGGCCCGCTGGCCCCCTGGTCCTTGCCGTCTTTGATGTGTCCCAATGGTCTCTCAGCTGATAGCGAGGTGCAGCTGCACCACCCTGGGCCGGGAACATGGCTCGACAAGGCCACTGCTGCTCTGGCCAAGGGCCAGCCGCTTCCAGGTGCTCAGCCGAAAAACCCTAAGTAAGCCCCAGCCCTCTCTACCGTTTCTCATTATACTATGCCGCAGAACCCAAACTCATCGTAATTGTCTAGTTGGTACGCAGCGTCTTTTACTGGAACAGCCGCCGAATTGCTATCTCAACAACACATGCCAGAACCGGAGCCTGCATGGGAGCCCCCAGCGAAGAAACCTCGACGGGAACCAAAGCGGTCGAAACAGGAACAAGTGGACGTGGACTCTTCCAACCCATATACCAACGGCGCTTCTTCCTCGCGTTACGCATCAGACCGTGCGGAGCCACATCACCTTCAGCGAGCGGCGTCACCGATCTACGCGCCAATGTCACCACCAATCGGTGCTCGTGTTCCTGCGTGGGCAGACGGGGTACACGGGAACGGGAACGGAAATTCAAACGGCGGCCACGACGACGACGAAATGGACTATCCCAACGCGGAAGCGCTGCTGGATGAGCAGACCGAGCAGCCAACAGCCTTACATGGGCAGGTACCTGCTACTGGACCTGGACCGACGTATGGTGTTCAGCCTACGGGCCACGTTTCAGCGGACGACGCGTTTGCGTACGCAATGTCAGCCCAGTACTGGGCAGGCTACTGGATGGGCGTAGCACAGACGAAATCTAGGGGGACCCCGACGCGCGTTGCTCAGATCTCTGAGGGAGGCGGCGGGGGCGCAGTCGGACCGACCAACGTCTTTCGCACGCGGCGCCAGTTTTGGAGAGAGCAGAACGGCACTGCGGCACTACGACGGTGACGACTGGAGGACTGATCGTTCAACGATGTCAGACGAGAGCAAACTTGTATATATATGCATGATCATCCCAGCATTCTTCCCAACCCACGAGTGACCAGACCGCCGACCAACTGGCCCCCAATACCTCCAACGCCGAATCCAAGCAGGTTGCTATTTGCCATTGCGGAATTGGCCCAGCGGCGTTGGGCATCTCGGTCGGCATACCTATGCTGCATGAGTTGTGCGCAACTGTACAATTTATTGCTCACGTAAAGCCAAGCACGTTGGAAAGGTTGAACACGAGCGCCAGGAACACGATCGGCAGGAATCTGTACGATCAGCGCGCGATTCGCATGCAGGACCCAGAAATCGGTCCAGGAGACCATAGAGACGGTACGCACGAGACGTTGAATTTGAGCAAAGAGACAATAAAGAGTGCGAGCCATCCGAGGGGGTACGCATAGAGGGCAATCTGAGGCTCAGCACTTAAACGGATCTTGATACTGCTTGACGAACCCAGAACATCCTTCCAGTGGTCAGCAGATGGACGTGTGGGAGGACAAGATGAAGTAGACTGAGCTCACTTTGCATCAATTGGATTAGCAGGCCGCGATGGCTGCTGGCGTCAGCATGTTCTGTCTTGAACCTAGACCGGCACCGATTGGGGGCCATTATACAGCCATAGTTTCTCGAGGACCATGTCAGACTCACATCGCGACTCTCAAACACCCAGTTTGATTCGCCTTCTTCGTCCACTTCATTCCAGTATCGCAGGCCCACCAACGTCCTTCCCGCGACATTCTGTAGCGTCAGCTCTTACCGATGCAAGACAGACAGACTGAGAAATACTGAAAGCGAGACAGCCGGCTATCGAGCTTTGATAACCAGTGAGACAGCGTGATAGACGGCGAAAACCACGTACTCTAGTGTTCCAAAAGTCGAGGGAGAGGAGGACAACGACCACAACGATCTAGAAGAATCAGAATCAGCTTGCTGGTGACCGCTGAAGAGGTCGGTGGAGGGGTTGCAAACGCAACGCACGCTCAACACGTAGTTGTCAGTGACTTGTTTGGTCAGCTCTTCTCAGCGGAAGGTGATGGGCATAACATACAAAGACCACAGAGGACGTAGACGGCTATTGCTGCTGATCTGAAAAAGTAGAGAAACGCAAGGGACAGCGGGTGGGAGGACGCTTTGAGGATCCCCGTCTGCATGATCAGCTCACCCACGTTCTCACCTGGCACAGCAGAGCAGTGGAGGAAAGACAGCAGTGGCTTGACTTACGATCCCCCCCTCTTCCACATTCCCAATCCCTCTAACGGCCCCATCCGCCTGCGTGCCCGGCACCAACACCTCTGGCGCTCGTTGTGATTTCGGCGCCGGCCCCGACCCGATATTACCTCGAGGCAACGACGGGCCATCCTCGTCCGCCTCGATCGTCCCCGATAGCAGAGGAGCAGAAGTCGACATTTCGCGTCCAAGTGTAAATGGGTGCTGTAAGGCTTGCTGTGGCTGCTCGCGGCTCGATGGCGCAAGAGACGGTGGATGGAGGGGGGATGGGAAAGGAGGTCAATTTGCACATGCGCGTGGTGGAGGTCCGCGTGTGGCGAGAACGGTAGAACTTGTTGCAACCTGTGGTATCAAACGTTTTCATATGCATAGACCGCTCATCGCGGTCGCTGTCATTGGAACCCTCGTCTGTCTGTCCCTGGGTATACAACGTAGCGCTTGTATTAGGAGCGCAATAATGCATGCACCAATCAATACGGCTTAAGCACCTCTCGCTCGCGCAAAAACCCCAGCTCATCCTCCTCTGGCTCCTCGTCTTCCGGCAGCTCCACCCCATCTTGCTCATCTCCGTTATCCCAGAAATCCTCATACGGCACTCTGATACGTATACCGCGCTCAACCATCAGCTCCGCCCAATCCTTGAGCTCGCGAGACGTAAAATGTGGTCGCAGCGCTGGGGAAAACGCAAGCAGATACAAATCTGAGATCTGGTCAGTTCGGACCGCACAGACAACTTTGGGAAAGCTGACCTTTGCAGCCGCCGATCGCGGTGACTGCGCGATAACACAGCGTCTTTGCGACTTCAAAACGGCCCATGTGCGATTCAAACTCGATATATAGCTTCCAGAGCGCCACGGAATGCTTGCCCCTAGACGGTTGTTAAGGGTCAAGCCGCAGCCAGAAGTAAGAGGTAAGGACGTACAGTGCCGAGTTGATACCTCGATCCAGGGCCGTTCTGACGCGTTCCGCTCCACCGCCGCCCTTGTCCCAGAATGTCCGGGCGGCAGACACTGCTTCCGCCCATACCGCCCACAAGTGCCCCACGATGCCTGCACAATCACCTCTGGTGATGTGCGACACCAGACTCTGTATGCGGCCATACACCCTTCCGCCCATTTCGCTGAAGAGGTAGAGAGATAAGAACATTGTATTGTTGGGAAACGAAGCGATAGCAAGCTCGTAGGCATCCCGAGAAAGTGATGCGGGAGATGCGTGGCGTGAAGAATGGACGAAGAGTACTCGACAGAGCAGCTGATACGCCGCTTCTGTCTCGTAGCTCCCTGAGGGGAGTTTGGCAATTTGCTCCAGAATGACCGAGCGTGCAGCATCAACGGTATCTGCCAGATACCTGAACAATGTAGACAGGACAAGCTGCGATTGAGGGACAGGCAACGGGATTGACGCATAATGCTGCCGAGGATCAGCATCGGGTAACGAGGAAGTTTGAGACGTACCTGTCGCGCTCGCAGCATTGATATAGCCGTCGGCTGACCTGGCGAACGAGTAGGTTCGGCAGCGCGTGCTATGAACAAGTAAGAGCAGGTAGTCTCAGCAGGCAAAGCAAACATACAGAGCTCCAACCCGGCGGCACCGCTAGCTAATACCAGCACCTCCAGGCACCTGACTTCGTCGCCCTCGTCCCATTCCATCTCCGCCCACGCGCTCCACAGCTCAACCTGGTCCTCGCTGGGCGCATGTATTGACTCCGCTGCTTGCAAAGCTGTCACATAAACCGAGCGAGCCGCAGCGATATTGCCTCGCTGACGCTCGATGCGGGCATAGCCGTCCCACAGAATGAGGTTGTCTCGCTCAGATGAAAGGATAGTCTTTGCTACCTTGACAGCACTGTCGTCGTCAGTCGCACATTTTCTGTGCCCCATGGTGCTTACCCTTTCGGCGAGACGGCAGCCTCAAATCCGAGTAGGGCCAGAGTAAACGACGGATCTGGATTGACTGGGCGAAGCATATTCAGAGCGTTTCTAAGACGGTCAGGGGCGATCTAGCTCCGAAACAATGTGCTCACCTGACAACACCGATATCGATATGCGAGAGATCGACAGAATCAAGATCTCTGAACCACTTGGAACTTCGCGCGAAGAGCGTCGACCTTTCTTCTGCCCAAGACTTGACAGAACATCCGAAAGGATCAACGAGTGTCCGCTTCCACTCCGGTTCCATAGGCTCCCCTCCGACGGTCTGCCACGGCAACGCCCGTTTTGCAGCTTTTGCCGGCCAGAAAGCCGATCGCAACGATGCATTGTACCCAATTGCCCAGCGCAGATGCGGATCGACCGCCGATGCCGAAGTCGTGGGCACGTCTGGAGGCGAGAATGGCAAACCAAGAAATGTAAGAAACGCATATAACAACTGGAGGCGAACTTCGGGAGTCTGCACTGGAAACAGAAAAACTCTGACGTCGGAGAATAGAATGATGCGGTAGGGATCGTCGTCAGCATCAAGGTCGGTCGCACGGGCTGGCAATGCCGCCCGCCGTTCGGCGTGTCGTTCGGCGAGCAACCAGTTCTCGAACGGATCCTCAGAGGACAGATCTGGCTCTGGGGCGGCAGTCGGTTCGGGTGCAGGTCCGTCAATGGTTGCACGCCAGCCTACGGCTCCAGTCTCCCCGATGCGAGGGGCTTCAGATTCCCAAAACACTCCGAATTCTGCCAGTAGGCGCTCAAACCAGTCCGGCGCGGGTCGGCTCAGCGGTCGAAGATGGTCAGGCTTGAAGAAGGTCCTGCAAGGGTTAGTGAGGCTGGGCATAGAAAGCATACACTTCAATGAGGGCTTGGAAGCTGGCAAGGGCTCGTTCGGTGTAGCCTGTGAACATAAGCGTACATTCAAGATGGCGCTCATCGACTTGCCCGCTTGCTTCATGAAGAGACATGCTCTGAGCATCAAATAGACTTGATTCTCTTCACGCGCTTGCTGGCTTCCTGTTCATGTAAGCCTGACCGAGCTCTCCTGTCACTCGTGGCAGCCTACCTGATGTTTGAGAGGAACTGAGGGCACTCAAGCACTCTGCATACACCTCGATCACCTCGTCGACTCCTCCGCCTTTGTCATGTCCTTGCCCCACCGACCCGAAGCCCTGTCCCTCACGCCATTCGATATAGCCGAGCCAAACATCCATTACACTTCCATCTGTCCCGCGCCTCTGCAGGTCGTTCAAGACGCTCTGCCATCTTTCCGTAACTTTTGCGGCCGGCCAGAATGCTTCCGCCGCACGAAGATAGGCTAGGTGCAGTTCTGTTGATGTGCTGTTGAACGCATCGGCGTCCAGGGCCCGGGAGAGAATGGACAAGGTGACTTCCGCATTGGCGCGCGTCGTGGGCAGCTCGGACGGGTCCACGAGACCGCTTGATGGTAGGCTTGCAAGTTCCGGCGAGAGCTTCAGATGAAGTGTCGAATACCGGATCCAAGTCTCCACGTCGTCCGGGTGTAACTGCAGATGCCGCTCCGTCTCGCTCGTCTGCCGTCTCACATCCTCCTCTAGCGTCGCATACCGTCCGAGACCCGCCTCCACCGCGGCGGTACCTTCGTCCTCTGAGTCAGCAGCATCGGCATGCCCGCTGATTGACCTGTAAGAAGGGACGTCCTCGGAGACCACTTGGCGTTTTGGCCGTACATCGAAGCGGACGAGATCTTGATTGGCATCCAAACCGTCCTGCACTGCTGCCGGCTGCAGGATGATTCGGCGAAGATGACGAGCTGCTGACGATTCGAGCTGGCGGGAGGAGTAGCGCGGTATCTAAACACCTTAGCAAACAGCCATAACCGGCTGAAGCGACGTACGTATGGCCGGCCGAGGGGCGCGATCTCGAGGCCTTTCTGGGTTCTCTCTCTGGTATGCACGACTCTCAGACCATCAGATAGTCCTAAAATCCTTCCTCCTTCAGGATGTCAGGCACGCTTAGACATGTGGGAGCTCAGAGCGACTTACTCCCATCACGATAGAACCTCGGCGTGGCAAGTGAGGACGTACTGCCGTACTTCACCGCATCCTTGTCCCCAACGGTATCCACAAAGAACGCCTTGCTTGCGATCTAGCTTGGTTAGCATGCCCCGAATCATTGCGGCAGAGCGGCTCACAAACTCGAAAGGTTCGGCGTAGCCTGGTCGTGCTGCTTTTGCTGTAGAAGACTCGTACCATGGCACGCCTTCGTCTGGCCCATGACTCCACTTGTCCGACGTTTTCTCCTCTCTCTTGCGTGTGGTTTCGGGCAGGTCATCAACCGCTTTACTATAGATCAGATGTCGAGCCTTCTCCCTCTCCCGCTGTCGTCTCGCTTCTTTGTGCTCTCGCTCATCTTTATCCCTCTGTTCACTTTCCTTGTGTCTTCTGGACTCCCGCTGTTCGTCTCTGCTGCGCCTTTCCTTCCGCTGCTGATCTTTGTGACTGGAAGGATGACGTTCGTGGTATGTTCGAGAACTGCCGCGATCCCAATCTCTCGTACCACGTTCCTTTTCCTTGTTTTGTTCCCTGTGGTGATTCACGGCTCTGTCATCTGAGTCAGATGTAGGTTTGTTTAGTGGCCTTCGGCGCTGAGGCTCAGTGTCCGGGAACGAGGAAAACGATGGCGCAGTGGGGCCAAGACGAGGAGAGCTCGCGTGAGAGCTACTTTCTGGAAGCTCTGGGAAAGAAGAGAACGCAGGAGGAGCAGACATCGACGAGGTTGAGTGTAGAAAGAGAATAGACGGAAATTACCAGCAGAGTACTTAGTAGTCGGTCGTGCAAAGTGGAGGTGGTCGCCCCACGCTGGTTCTGTATCATAACTGTACAAACAGAGCAGTCCATCGCAGGGTATACATCATGAGGATATACAGAATGTTACAATGTACATAGATGCTATGCGTTGCCAACATGAACGTTTTAAACGAGAAGGACAGAGTTGATGCAACCATCGTTTTCGGGATTATTTGTGATCTGGGCGTATTCTGTGAAGCGTCAGTCCGGGACCTTGAGTGGAGCCATCGCAACAGAGCCCGAAGAACAAGCGGGCTCGATCCAATATGCCGAACGGTAATGTGGAAGGAGGACACTCACTCGACCAGACTACTTTGCCTCCTGTTGTAACCATACCCAGCTCGCTAACGTTGACCTCGATGATGGTTCCCTTCGTGAGAACACCTAGGACATATCAGCATATGTCGAGGCGTCGAGGCATAAGTCATCACAAGGAGGGGAGGAACATTGATACGGTGTATGATGGAAGAAAGGTTGATTGGAGGAGCGGAGGCTAAAAGCAGGGATCTGTAAATATGAACAAGCACTCACCGAGCGAAGTGTACAGTGGGGATTGAGGGTTCTTCTTGACACCTAGGATTGGCAGCTGGAAGGTCGTCTTCAACTCGGCTGATGGGTTGTCAGCTGTGAACATCTACAAAAGGCAGCAGGTGACGTACGATGTGTCACATGTGCCTTGGTCATCCTCAGTCCCATAGGTCGGATGAAACGTTCCAGCTTGACGGGTTTCCGCGTAAATCCTTCACCGACAAAGGTCGCCTTGTTGACCATCCGCTTCCAGCTCTTCCCCTTGTGTTTACCCGTCTTGATAACTTTGAACATCTCTTCTTCGGCGATACCGCGAACCTTTGGAAGAGGCACAGCGTACTTGGCAGCGCGGTCTTTACGACGGTCTTTGATAGCGGATGATAATGCTTTCGCGTCCTGTCATGGTCAGTACGCTCTTAAGGCAGGATTGCAATGCTCAAGTAACACCAGGAATAGGAGGAGGAATCGGGGGTGACAAGGAGGGGCGTGAAGAGCGGGATTCAAAGGCTAGTGGTGACGGGTCTCACCTTTTGTCCCTCTCGATCCAGTAAGTAAGCGGGAAGAGCACCCTCTTTGACCGCTCCGTCGTCCTTTTGCTTGACATTCCGCTCATCATGCGCCTTCAACGTCTTCTTCATCTGCACCTTCTCGGAATGGCGTTTCGCATGATGCAGCTTGGCCTTGTGCCCAAACATCTTCTTTGTATCTGCGGATGCCTTGTGAACCTCACGAGCCGTACGCTTCCGCCTGAGCATGTCAGCCGGAACTCTTCTCAAACGCGTAGGCAAGCTCACTTGCGCTCCTCATGATCGAGACGTCGACCATAGCGCTTGCGGTGCTCCTCCATATACTCATTCTGCTGGGGTGAGTACGATCCGCTGTAAGGTATGGAAACAACTAACCTGAGGCTACAGAGGAAAAGCCGGTCAGCCCAATGATTCACAGCGCTACTATTGACTCACCATGCTGAAAGAGCGTCTGTTGGTTCAAGATACTAGACGGGGGCAGAGACTCTCGATGCTCTCTGCGTAGGACGAGTGCAAAGGACTCGAGCAAGTGGCATCGAGTCTGCGAAGATCTACTCCAAATTTTTGCTTCCGTCGACTGGCTCTTTTTTTTTCAGAACCGAGTATCCCAATGCTTGTCTTCACCGATTATACCGGTCAGAAAGCAACATGGGGCTCGCCGAGCGCAAGTTCAAGCGTGAGTAGCTGCCAAGTCTTGTGAGATCTGAGCACTGAATGCCTCAGAACGTATCGGACATGATCCTCGTAACCTCACCTGGTCCGAGGACAAGTCTCGCTTCTCCTACAAGCACATGACGACTCTGGGCTGGGCAGATAACACTGGTATCGGCAAAGACCTGTCTGGCAACCCGAATCACATTGCTGTAGCTCGCAAGCTAGATAATGGCGGTATCGGAATGAGCCGAGCACGGAAAGAGGGGGACGAATTGGCTTCTGGAGCTGGCCAGGCCGGCCAAGGCCTGGAAGATGTACTCAAGAGACTGGCTCAGGCCGCCAGCCCAAGCCCAAGTCCCAGTCCTGCCCCGTTCGAAGCTTCTGTTCCAATTTCAAAGCTGAAGAATCGCAACCCGTGAGTAACAAGAGCCTGCTAGACCGAGCACTTGAGCTGATGGTCATAGATCACGACAACGACACCTGAATTCTAAACGCTTGGCAGCGTCCTCACCTGCCGCCCTCGCAGAAATCCTTGGTGTGCCTATCTCATCGCTGCCGACATCTCCCTCTCCAGCTCTGTCTTCCTCAGAATCAATCCCTGCAACGCCTGCCGAGTCTAGCACCAGCGTCGCTATGGACGAGCGTACAGCCGATGAGCCCGTCTCGACGTCGACACTCTCAGTCGCCGACTACTTTCGTCAGAAGATGCGCGAAAAGATGCTCGCACGGCAAGCATCGTCCGGCTCTGTTACTCCTCAAATGTCGGAAGATAGTCTGGCAAATATCAAGGAAGAGAAGGTCAACGTAGGCGGCGTCGGGTGGCAAGGAAGCAAGACGAAGTTTGAAGAGGTCAAGGTAGAAGTGACTGAGTTGGGAGGAGACGAACAGGTCAAAGTGGAATCGGTAGTGGTCAAGGCCGAGGCTATCGATCCCTTGCAAATTACGCTGGACTCGCTGGGTGTTCAAGGGGATCAGGCGGCAAAGAGGCACAAGAAGGAAGACGAGCAGGTTGTGAAGAGCTGCAGAAAGGCCGAAAAGGCGACTTCTAACGACACGGACAACGTAGCAGTCAAGATCGAGCGCATCGAAGAGACCCCTGTCGCCTCTACCTCTGTGATTCTCGAGGGCACCCCTGCCACACACGGCTCGAGAATATCGCCTGATGCAGTTGACGTCACTGCCAAAAAGGGACGCAAGGAGGAGAAGAGGAAACGTAAGGACGATGAACGTGTCAAGAGTAGACAAGCTATTCCACCGTCTGGCAATGATTCCACCGACGGATCAACGAAGAAGCGCAAGCGCAGCAAGGGTTCTCGTGGTGTTGAGAATGCGGTTCACACTCTTGAGCTGGTGCGGGGAAATGCAAGCAACACTACGTCGCAAGATGCGGATAAGAAGGCAGAGAAGCAAGCGAAGAAGGAGAAGGAGCAGGAGCAGGCGAAGGTTAAGGAAAAGATGAAGGAGAAGGGGAAGAAGGAGAAGAAGAAGGAGAGGAAGGCGAAGAAGGCAAAGATCGAGAGAGACGTCTGAAAGGGGTGTTGCATCGCGGGAACTTGCATCATAATATGTAGACTTGCACACTTTTGTTGTTACACATGCATACGTATCTCGTTGACTCTGGAGAACGTCCATTCTCCTCCTGACGTGGCATTGAAATCTCCCCGCGAATGCCACGCGGAGTCCCAAGAAATTTTTAAATTTCGAAATCCCGAAACTCCGGCGCGACCATTCCCAGAATCACCTTTCCCCCTCGGACGCCCCCTCGTTCTCCTCCTTTTCTTCCTCATCGCACAAGTTACTAAAACTTTGCATACGTGTCTGTATCCCTCCTATAACACCTAAAAACAGTGAGTGTCTCCTCCATCTACGTACCTGTAGTGCTCTGTCAGTGGTGGCGTCTCTCGAGCATCTGGGAAGCCTGCTGGTGGAGCTGCCCGAGAGGGTGGCGCGTCGAGCTTGCAGCGATCGTCCACGTCGATAGCGAAGCACTTGCCTTGTGCAAGAGACTGCCCACTGTTTGGCCCAACGCCAGTCCCATGCCTGGCTGTGCTTTAGCAGGGCGAGGAGGCGCGATTGAGCAGCACATCACCACATTTGCCCTTATCTCTGCCCTCTACCTTGCCCCAACTCTATCTAGTAGACAACTCGCAGGATTGGCCGCTGACAGCTGTCTTCTCTTAGTCACTACTCTTTCAAAATGGGTAAAGTGAGTACAACATTCTTGACTGCCCCTTCGCACCGGCCAGACCTATCTATCAAAAATTTCGGCCTGTTAGGCTGGTGGCGGGTACAAAGGAACGTGCTGACGCGCTCGACCCTCTAGGACAAGCTTCACGTGTACGTTGAACGATTGCTATGGTGGTCTTGATGCACCTGCTGATGAGCTTAGCAACGTCGTCGTTATCGGCCACGTCGGTTAGTTCCCCATCATACTGCGTCCCAGGCCTCGTTTACTGATTTATCGTAGACTCCGGCAAGTCGACCACTACTGGTCACCTGATCTACAAGTGCGGTGGTATTGACAAGCGAACTATCGAGAAGTTCGAGAAGGAGGCCAATGAGCTTGGCAAGGGTGAGTGAAAATAATTTGACTCCGTGGTGGCGTCGTGGCAGTGTCTTACGCTTTTCGCAGGTTCGTTCAAGTACGCGTGGGTTCTTGACAAACTGAAGGCCGAGCGTGAGCGTGGTATCACGATCGACATTGCCCTCTGGAAGTTCGAGACCCCTCGTTACCAGGTCACTGTCATCGACGCCCCAGGTCACCGTGACTTCATCAAGAACATGATCACTGGTACCTCGCAGGCCGACTGCGCCATCCTTATCATTGCTTGCGGTACCGGCGAGTTCGAGGCTGGTATCTCCAAGGACGGTCAGACCCGAGAGCACGCTCTCCTTGCCTTCACCCTTGGTGTCAGGCAGATCATCGTTGCCTGCAACAAGATGGACACCTGCAAGTGGTCCGAGGACCGTTTCAACGAAATCATCAAGGAGACGAGCAACTTCCTCAAGAAGGTCGGTTACAACCCCAAGACCGTGCCTTTCGTCCCCATCTCGGGCTGGCACGGTGACAACATGTTGGAGGAGTCCACCAAGTGAGTATCCGTGTTTTTATATTGTCGCCTGGTGCTGACATGAGGTAGCATGCCCTGGTACAAGGGATGGAGCAAGGAGACCAAAGCCGGCGTCGTTAAGGGCAAGACCCTTCTGGAGGCCATTGATGCCATTGAGCCTCCCCCACGTCCTACCGACAAGCCTCTCCGTCTCCCTCTCCAGGATGTTTACAAGATCGGAGGTATCGGCACAGTGCCCGTCGGCCGAGTCGAGACTGGTATCATCAAGGCCGGTATGGTCGTCAACTTCGCTCCTTCCAACGTCACTACCGAAGTCAAGTCGGTTGAGATGCACCACGAGCAGATCGCCGAGGGTTGTCCCGGAGACAACGTCGGCTTCAACGTCAAGAACGTGAGTACTCTTCTTGTCACCAGTACTGAGTTTGCAGGTCTCGATCAAGGACATCCGACGTGGAAACGTCTGCTCCGACTCGAAGAACGACCCCGCTAAGGAGGCTGCTTCGTTCAACGCCCAGGTCATTGTCTTGAACCACCCTGGCCAGATCGGTGCCGGCTACACTCCGGTCCTCGACTGCCACACCGCCCACATTGCCTGCAAGTTCGCCGAGCTCATCGAGAAGATTGACCGACGAACCGGCAAGTGAGTATATTTTTCTTGTCTGGGTGACTGAATACTGATCGTGTACAGGGTCATGGAGGCCTCACCCAAGTTTGTCAAGTCGGGTGACGCTTGCATCGTCAAGCTTGTTTCCCAGAAGCCCATCTGTGTCGAGACGTACGCTGAATACCCACCTCTCGGCCGATTCGCCGTTCGTGACATGCGTCAGACCGTTGCTGTTGGGTGAGCTGGCTCGTGGATTTCACTTTCTGCTTGCTAACGAGCCTTCAGTGTTGTGAAGAGCGTTGACAAGACCGAGAAGACCGGCAAGGTTACCAAAGCTGCCGAGAAGGCGATCAAGAAGAAGTAGTGGTAGAGTTCTTCGGGATCTGTCTTCCTTTTCGATTGTCCATATCTGCTTTCCATTTCACCACGACGATGCATCCATAGGGCGTCACTGTTGTGTCCAATGCGTACAGAGTGCCTGTTTTGTGTGCGAGAGTAAAGTTGTAAAGCTCAGTGTAGAGGCGCCACATCGGTGCTTCGCACGTGGTTCTCGCGTGTGGTGTTCGCCGTTGTTGCCCTTTTCCGCCCAGTGTTGCGTTTTGAGTATTGAATCGTTGACCAGAGATGAGTCAAGAAGAGACCAAGCGAGCAGATCTGGCCAATACTCTCTTCCCGCCTCCGCCAGTGTACTACAAAGCATTTACAGATGAGAATTTGTCTCGTGCCGAGGCAAGCGGGACGAACAAGGGGAGGGCTGAGGGGCTCGTCGGACACGACGGGCACAGCGGACACAGCGGATACAGCGGGCAAGACGAACATCTCGGAGAAGGTGGACGAGGCGGTGGACACGGTGGCGGACGAGGCGATAATGGGGCTACGAGGATTGCTGGTGTGGAAGAGCTTGAGAAGCCGAGGGCGGACTGGGTGAGAGAGGAGGGGAGGTGGATGTGTTTTGGACAACAGTATACGGTGAGCTCCTGTCCCTGCTACTTGCTGCTTGTTCTCTGTCATGGATTGAGGCTTGGATGTCCAGGCAGAGAGGCAGAGAGGCAGAGAGGGTCGTAGATTGGAAGCGTCGTTTCATGCTATAGGAGAAGGCGTGCGGGTTTGAGGGGAGACAAAGAGAGAAAAGCGCAGAGAGCAGAGTGGCAGAAACTCAGAGACACAGAGCAGACAGGCAGAGTGACTGAGAGAGAAGGGAGACGTGTAGGATCAAGGAGATTAGGTCGCTAACAATACAGAGCACACCACACATCCCTACGGCTGGCGAAATCGGTTTGGAACCAATGACGGACCCCACCGAGCCGCCCCAAACAGCCCTCCCACCGCTCCTCCATTCGTTCCTCCATACCCTGTTGTTGCTTGTTGAGCGGTTGACAGAGACGGCGCGGATACCGGGCGAGTTGGAGGAGAAGGGCTGGGCTCATGAGGGCGATCAGGTGAGTCGATAGCTCCCTGACTACGTTTCTCTCGTCTCTGTTGGACTCGTTTGGCCCCACGAGCAGATCTCGCTCTTGCGCCTCCTGTTCTTCGACCTAAACTCCTGACCGCTGTTTCCTGTCAATTCCGCGGACTATGCGTTTTCTTCCTCGGACAATGCGCATTCTTCTGTCTCACCTTCCTTCTCTTCTCTTCTCAGCTTGCTTGTAACTGTCCGGCTGTTCGCTTTCTCCTACTATTCCTCACGTATCGCCGTGGCATATCTTCTGTCTTATCATGTCTTCTCGCCTCGCTGGCCTAGCTGACACACCTAGTACATCCAACACCTATCCAACCTCGCTGCTACCATGATGGTCTCGGTCAACCAACTCCGTAAATACCAGGTGGGTCGTGGTCCTCACTCCAGCTTCCGCTCTACTTCCGAATCTATCGCCTACAAGCCTTTATCTCTTCCATTCCTGTCCGCTTCCTGCCTGTGACTGTATCGCTACCTCCATTCTTGCTGGCTATATTTGTGCATCGCTAATCCCCAGGCCGAATCCACACTGGTCATGCTCATGGAGAAACAAGTGCAGGCTCGCCGAGACCAGACTCTCGAGCTCCGCCGGTCAGCCTACCTCTTCTCTACCTGGTTCAAGCTGACGTAAATTCAGAAAATGCGCGACGATCGCTACAACTCTCACGGCTTTAAGAAATGATCCCATCACGCTACCTCCGAGCAATGGAGAAGCATCATAAGGCTTTTGTTGCCCGTGTCAATTCACAGTGTGGGGTGCTGTGCGAGCTGGTGTAGAGTATAGACGACGGGTATCAATGTCTGTCTACTCGTAGCACAGGCATCGGGTCAGGTTTCATCTTGAAGTCTGCCTCCATAAACTTTGCGCTGCTCTGGGTGTCTTTACCCGCGAAAGACTGTGTGAGAGTAGAACACTGTGTCTATACTTCCTCGTTTGTACAGACGCTGCCTTGCGCCCAGACGCTACCTTAGCTGTCCGGTCAGATACACTCTCATGGCATGACCATAATGCATGCAAGGCATCCTACACCATAGTATGACATGGAATGTTGTGGCACTTTCTGCCACGTTTGTTACTGGGCGCGGTGAACCCCGCAATTAAAGAATGACGTAGTTTTTCCAGCAGGGGCAACTTTCCCAAGCCCACCTAGGCACCGTAAAGACTCGCAGCTTTGCCAACATCTGTCTTGATCTTTTTCTTTCTTACAATAATACTCAACAAAGTATCAACCTACCCATCCAAATCACCAAATCAACAAACCAACTTGACCACCATGTCTGCCACTTCCGACTACACCATCAAAGTCGGTGGTCTCGCTCCCGAGACGACCGAGGAGAAGCTCCACGGTATGTCCTCTGCGCCGCTTATCTTGTGTAGACCTCTTGGCACAGCCGCTGATGGTGGCGCAGACTTCTTCTCGTTCTGCGGCAAACTCGTTTCCGTAAAGAAATCTGGCTCGACAGCGACCATCACGTTTGAGAAGCTGTCGGCGATGCGGACTGCCTTGATGTTGAATGGCGGCACGGTATGTCTGCGCTCTCTCTCCTTATCGCATCGTCCCTGTCTGCTATCTACTCTTGTGGCATCGCTATATACGCCTGTCTTTCCTCAGTCGGCCCTCATCATGTCTATGACTGTGACTGTCCCTTCCCTTATTGCCCTTGGACCTCCTTCTGTTCCCTGTTTGCACTGCCTCCACTCTCTGTCTCCTGTCGGGATATGCAGCTGATCTCCGCAGCTCGACGGCGCCCACATCGAGGTGACCGCAGCGAACGACGTCGAGCCCAAGACCCCGAGCGTCCTCCCTACTGGCGCAACCGGCTCGACTCCCATCGGCGCTGGCGTTGGCGGCGAGATCTCGCAGGAGGACAAGCCAAAGGTATGTTTGCCGCCATTGGCCCAATCGAGATTTTGCGTCGAGCTCCAGCTGACTTGCCCAGGCCGCCATTGTTGCCGAATACCTTGCACACGGCTACGCCATGAGCGACCATGTCATCCAGCGCGCCATCGACTTTGACCGTGAGTCGAGCTTTATTTGGCTCTATCGCAAACACCCAAAGGTGTTTCGAGAGACACCCCGCCCTTCCCCCCGGCGCGCGGCACAGTGTTGTTAGGTGCGAAACTGACGCCAAACAGACAAGCAGGGCATCTCCCACCGCTTCCTTAGCTTTTTCACCGGGCTCGACCACACTGTTGGCGAAAAGGTCGTTGGCGAGGACAAGACCGTCTCCGGCAAGCTTCAAGAGGCGGGCGCGGCCGTCTACGCCAAGACGCGCGAGGTGGACCAGAAGGGCGGTGTGAGCGCAAAGTTCTCCGAGTACTACAACAAGGTCGTCGGGACTTCTGTCGGCCAAAAGTGAGTCCCCTTGCCTAGACACTCGCAATGTTTCCCTTCCTGGTTTTCACCGTGTACTTCTGGCTGGCTTGTGGTATCCCGTGAGTAGGGGATGCTGACGATGTGACAGGGTGCAGAACTTCTACACCTCGACCCAGAAGCAGGTTCTGGACGTCCACGAGGAGGCCAAGCGCATTGCTGTGAGTTTTATGTTGTAGTGTCCAGCTAGGTGCTGACAGCATCAGGCCGAGAAGAAGGCAGCCGAGGCTGCACTTGCCGGTACCGATGCGAAGACGGAGATTGTCACCCCGACCACGGCACCCCTGGTCTCAGCTGTGCCCCCTGCATAAGCATTCGTCGTGGGAGTGGGAGGGAAGCGAGCTATGGTGGACGAACTGAGGACGAGCTGAAGGGGAGGAAGTGAGGACGAAATTTAGTGGAGTTTAGTGGAGGAAGTGAGGAGCTGAAGTGGAGAAAGTGAGGGCGAACTGAAGTGGAGGAATTGAACAGACGAGACGAAACGAGAGGACGAGGGCGACTTGATACCCGAAAGCTGTGATAGAAGAATGGATACTTGTCAAGACTGCGCGTGGTGTACTTGTAGCCGAGACCGATGCGCTCAGGCAAGAGGGCAGGCTTTTGAACGACTACTTGGTCAGCGCATAGATTTGGAAGCCGAGTTCAAACTGCGAAGTGTTCAAATGGCGGATGACACTGTAATGGTACTGGTAGAGAATGACACAATGCATTTGATCCACATGACGATACTCGATGTAGGAACAACGCGATGCATGGCATGCATGCGATGACTGTCAGAGTAGTAAGAAAATCTAGGCTCGAGAGCCATACCAGCAGCCCCAGAGTAGTCCTGATCGAGTTGTCTTCCCCGTCTCTCTGGATCGACGGGTTGGGTGAAGACGTCACCAAATTGCACTAAAGCCTTTGCGTGTGCGGACGCCGACCACATCGCAAGGCGGGGCAACCCGAGTTGGGATGCCGGCTCTCGAGGGGTCGGGGTCGCGGCGACACGAGGCAGCCCCCCACGCCCATACCAAGTCCCTCGTTCCGCATGTCCTCCACGCCCTCGTCAGGGCCAACATCGACATTGAGACATCCACATAGACATCTCCACATTGACGGGGGCACTGACAAGGCGCTTCTCTGAATTCCCATCCCCTACGCTGTGCATGCACACGTACACGTACATGCACATGTACATGTACATGTAAAGTACACGCACACGCAGGTGGGACGGACGAGGGACGCATTTCTGGTCGGGCGCTGCGAGGCGGTTGGCCAAGGATCCGTTTGGGATCGGTCAGATGGGGGCTGGAATACCAGGACCTTAACCCGCTCGTGAGTGGGAGACGGCGACGCGAGCGAGCGAGCCGGAGCGTCTCGGTTCGTGACGAGCATTGTGACCTTGGAGCTGAGGTGGTCAGTGCGCGCACGAGCCAGTGGTGGCGGAAGAGGATAGGAGGAGGCGAGAGGGAGGAGGAGCGGGGACAGGGACAGGGAGAGACTGGCAGAGAAGGAAGAGGGGAGATGAGAGGAGGGAGACAGGACAAGCAGGAGGGAAACGCCGTACTCACCTGCTGGGTTGAAGAGTCGAGAAACGCGACGTCTAGTGATTTTTGGAGGGTCGACGAGGGAAACCACACGTGTCATTTGTGGGGGTGCCTATCAAACGGGTGCCACGGATGGGCAGCGCTTCGCATGGTGGTCTCGGAGTTTCTCGGCGTTTGGCCAGGAAACTCTCCCTGCCTGCTCGCTGCCTTTTGTCGAGGTTTTCAACAGGTGTTCTGCCCCAGCCGTCAAGACTGCTTTGACCGTATTCTCACAAAATGGTCAAGCACAACAACCAACTGCCCAAGAACCACTTCCACAAGGACTGGCAGCGCCGGGTCAAGACCTGGGTACGTTGATCGCAGCCGCACCGACATCCGCATCCACATCCTCACCTGTACCCTCACCCCAGCCCCTCTCCAGTCTCAGTTGTATCCTCCCTCATCATCACCCTCATCCCCATCCCGCCTTATTCGTCCTCTTCCTCTCCCAGCACGCCTTCTCTGTCCTCATACTCATTACCACACCTCCGCCATGCTGTCACCTTGAGCCGCGAATTGTCCACAACCAAGTCGGCGCCGTTAGGTAGGGCACTACTGACACTCGAATAGTTCGACCAGCCCGGGAAGAAGAAGTCGCGCCGCGTCGCACGGACCAAGAAGGCGCTTGCGTCCGGTGCCCAGCCGCTCGAGCGTCTGCGTCCCGCTGTCCGATGCCCCACCCAGCGATACAACATCCGTCTGAGGCGTGCGTTGCTTTACTTTTCCCTACCCCCCCTTCTTGTCAGCTTTTTGAGCGTGCTTCTTGGAGTGGTGGGAGAGACAAGTGCTGGTTGTGTACGGGGATGTATGCGAAATTCTGTGACCTTGGGGTCCGGTCGCTACTCAGGGATTGCTGTGGATGGTCTGCCAGACTACGAGACAGTGCTAACGCTCGTCACAGAGGGCCGCGGATTCACCCTTGCCGAGCTCAAGGAGGCTGGGATCAGGAAGAAGGAGGCCAAGGGTCTCGGTATCGTCCTCGACTCGCGCCGACGAACCAAGTCCGAGGAGGGCCTTGCTCTCAACGTCGAGAGGCTGAAGGAGTACCGATCGAGACTTGTTGTCTTCCCCCGCAAGGCTGGCAAGCCCAAGGCCGGTGACGCCCAGGGCGACGACCTTACTGCCCACATCACCCGCGCGCTCCCTGCCATCCCATCCGGCTACACGCCCGAGGCGCCCCGCGCCATCGAGGAGGAGGAGAAGGAGTTTGAAGCATACCGCACTCTCCGCGAGACCCGGGCTGTGCAGAGGCACGAGGGCGCCAGGAAGAAGCGCGAGGCCGACAAGGCCGCTAACGAGGAGAAGAAGTAGGCGCTGGCTATCGCTGTGCGTGGGGGGGGGGGGGGGGGGAGTAGCGGTGTACATTCTCTTTGGGGACATGCACGATATGACCGAGGTGTTGCATGTGTTGCATGTGTTGCCTGTGCATGCAGTTACATGCGCTTCAAATAAACAGACCAAGTGTAGTCGATTCATAAACCACATGGCGTTTGTTTGGCCTTCGCAACTCGAGAGCTGCTTGCTCTGGCAGCATATACGGCGGTTCCTCCCACCCTGGCCAAATATTGGGTCGATTTGATCCCGCTGCATGACCATACGCTGGCCTGGGGGTGGTCTGACTTTTTCCCCGGAGCCCCGCGATTGTGTTTCCCCACCAAAAGTCAGTCACACGTAAAACGCACCTGCGTGTCATCGTCTGTGATTTCCTGCGTCTGCTTCTGCTTGCTTGTCTTTGCTCATATACCCTTTAAAGTATACTCGTGCACTCTCAGTCTAGACTCTATACTCCAGCACACCCCGTTACCCACACATATCTCGGTCAGCATGGCGCCCATGGAGAAAGGCTTTTCGTGGCCCAACATTGCAGTTGGTATGTCGCCTCGCCGCTGCTAGCTTTGCTTCCTTCTTGACCCTTTCCTCTGATGGCCCCCCTATCTTCCTCCTCCCATGGTGTCTATTATTCCAACGATTTCTTGGCCATGCCAACCTCGTCGCTCCTTGCGTGGATTCCTTCACGGCTCTGAGAGGGCCTTGTTGATCCATTCTCCCACGGGCTCGCAGGCGGTCATGATAGCTGATGGGAGGCAGGCGCAACCATGAACATGTTCGAAGTGACCACCCTGGGTCAGCCCCTCGAGGTGCTCAAGACGCAGATGGCTGCAAACCGGAAACAGACGATGGCGCAGGCGGCCGCGACCGTCTGGTCTCGTGGAGGTGTCAAGGGGTTTTATCAGGGTCTTATCCCTTGGGTCAGTCTTCCTATTCAATCTGCTTATCCATTCCGTCGCGTTTTCTGGTTAGCGGTAGAATTGTCTCTTCTTCTGTAGCTGCATATTTTCCGGCTTGCTTCTTTACTCCCTAGCGGCCTGTTTGTCCATCTTCGTCGTCCCATTTTCCATCTTCGTCCCTCGCATACCCCCACATTGCTTTCGTCTTCATCTCTGTCATTGTTCCCTATCCTTCATCTACCTCTCCTTCGTCCCCTGGTCCTCCGGGAAAATCGTTTCAAATTGATAGGCAGAGCAAAGACTGACGCGAGACCCACAGGCATGGCTCGAGGCGTCCACAAAAGGAGCAGTCCTCATCTTCACCTCGGCAGAGATCGACAAGTACGCGCGTAGATCGTTCGACCTCTCTCCAGCCACTGCAGGGATGCTCGGCGGTATCGGTGGTGGTGTGGCGCAGGCTTATGCCACGATGGGTATGTCTCGTTCTCTCCTCGTCATCTCGTTCGTGGCCTCTTCTCGCGGTTTTTCTGATCAACCGGGGCCCAATCTGTGTCTCACGGTCATTCTTAAGCAACCTTGACCCCATCTCCGTTCCACGAATTCCCTCATACGCCATACTGACCCCCCACAGGCTTCTGCACATGCATGAAGACCGTCGAGATCACTCGCCACAAGCAGGTCGTCGCAGGCGCAGCACCCGCGTCCACGTTCACCGTCTTCATGGACATTTACCGACGTGAAGGTATCGCAGGTATCAATAAGGGCGTCAACGCAGTGGCACTCCGTCAGGCGACCAACTGGGGCAGTCGGTTCGGATTTGCACGACTCGCAGAGACTAGTCTGCGGTCGTTGAAGGGTATCAAAGAGGGCGAGAAGCTTGGTGCACTCGACAAGATCCTTGCAAGTACAGTCGGAGGTGCCCTGGCTACTTGGAATCAACCCATCGAGGTCGTCCGAGTCGAGGTAGGCCTCTTTGCCGTGGCCGTACTGATCTGCAGATGCAATCTGCATTGAAATCGACGGATCCAAATGCTCCCGTGAAGAAGACTGTCCTCAACACATTCAGCTACATCTACAAGACCAACGGCATTCGTGGTCTCTACCGAGGTGTAGCTCCTCGTATTGGTCTAAGTGAGTCCAGGCTGTTTGCATGGCTGATCCCTAGGCGCTTGGCAGACCATCTGCATGGTCAGCTTTGCAGATTCCGTGAAGGCTTTGTCAGTCTCTCTCAGTGACGCCTGGATTCACGAGCTGATGAATGTGCAGCATTGGCACGGCATGAGCAGTTGGGAAGCAAGTGGGCTCTCATGTCTGCATATCATTCAGGTTTTGGAATTGGGCTTCAAAGAGTGTACACTCGGCATAGAGACAGGGACAGAGTTATCCATCCAGGCATGCATGCACACATGGGCATCTCTACAGTGGCTTGTGCGCGCCTCTTGTTATCGAGTTGCTAGGCGTGCGTGGTTGCGGATCTGTTGAAAATAGGCACGTGGCGAGGTGACGCGCCAGACGTTTGGGCCAGTGCGCGGCTACAAAGAACTCGTTGACTACCAATCTATATCCTTGTCCGCTTTAACCTCTCTTGATCTTCGCTCGAGCATTATCCTCTTGTGACCCTATAGAGTAGGCGATCTGGGGAATACCACAAGAGCCCAATTTCAATTTCCTTTGCAGTACTGGTGAGTCGAGTGGCTGTGATCTTTGGGCTGGGTTGCGTCAAAGGGACGCGAGTGGCTGGAGGGCTGGACCGTGTGGAGAGTCGAGTCGCTTTCCACTCGAAGCTTCTGCCTTTGCTCAGCCTAGAAGTCCTTGACAGCATTGTCCATCTACATCGTTTTAGATTGAGCTTTTGGCTTGGTTTGTCAATTACTCATCCGACAGAGTAGTGCAGGATCGATCCCGGCTGGCCGTCACACCATCATCGTTCATCATGGCATCGCAGACACTTCGACCTCATCGGTCCCCCTCGCCCTCCCCGTCGCCAACTTCAACCCCTGTCAATCCATCTAACCCCGCTAAACTTACTCGCCAATCGCTCGGACCGCCTCCCACCGCCACTGCGGGGGCTGCCCGAGGCTTCTCCGGGCTGGGAATCACGGGCTCCCCTGGGCTGGGCGGCTCGCACCCCCGTCATGTCAGCTCGAGCGTCGCGCTGGGTTTTGGAAGCCGTGACAGTCTCTCGCCCCGCCCGACGTTAGGCGCGGGAGGGTCCAACCGCGCCGTGTCGGGCAGTGCTGGGCGGCCAAGCTCAGAGTTCCTCCCTGGTCTCCGAGGAGAGTCGAGAACTCCAGAGTGTGAGTTGCGGAAGCGTTTGACCGAGCTGAATCCGTCAGCCGAACAGATGGATCAATGGTTTCAGCATCTGGCGAATTGGGAGAACACGTTGGAGGAGATGGCTGCCGCATCGACAGACCAAAACTTCACAGAGGAGCTCGGCGCAATCGAGCAATGTAAGCTAGACGCTCTGGAGGCCGCTCGCTAATCGCGTTCGCAGGGTTCCGCGTCTTGTCAGAGGCCGAGCGTACCGCCGCATTGTACTCACTGCTGCAACACTCGACGCCCGTCCAGATCCGCTTCTTCATGAGCGTCCTGCATCACATGGCGCAATCCGACCCCATGTCCGCCATCCTTTCCCCGAACCCTAGCACAGCAGTGCCACAAATGGAGCCCAAGCTTGCAGGCGTCAACCTCAAATCGCCGTCTGCAGGTGGAGGCAGTGGCTTTGCCGGATCCCCCACGGTCAACAACTTCCTCGCACCGGAAGATGCCAATTCCAACAAGTCGCGTCTGCGCCAGAACCGCATCTCTGCACCGGGCACTCTGCAGCCGTCTGATCGATGGACCGGACAGCTCGATCAGGTCATCGAGCGCGGTACGTCGCCTGGGGTCGAGTCGAATGGCTCGACGCGTAGCAGATCGCCCGCTCCAGATCCACGACCAAAGAGCACCGACTTTGGCGGCGGCAGAGCAGAACGTTCGCCGCGCTTGTCTGGCGGCGTCGGTCTAGGCATCGGCGCTCCAGAGGCTAATTCCCCACTGGCGAGTCCTTTCCTCAATAACGGCAGCTGGGCAAGCATGGTCAACACGCCCCTGGCGCCAATGTTCACCGATCCCAAGATTGATAATCTCGCCAGCGCGCTGCAGATTGCGAACTCGCAACTCAATCAGACCCGCGTGGCACTGGAAGATGCGCGCAAATTTCGCCGTCCAGGCGCTCCTGCGCCACGCAACGTCTCGGGCCAGTACAATGACGATGGCGAGCTGATCAATCCAAACACGTCACAGCCTGGTCGTACTGCCTCGCCGTTGACGGGTTATGCACGCAGCCCCGTGCTCGATCAGTACGGACTTGGAGCGCTCGGCGGACTCGGCATTAACTCTGACAATTCCCTCGCCGGCCTCGGCATGAACTTTACCAATCTTGGTCTCGGTGGTCTGCCCAATGCAAACGCTGCGCAGATGCTTGCTCTCGCTCAGGCGCAGCAGCAGATCAACGCGGCTCAGTATGGCGGGTATGGCGCACTTGGTCCATTACCTCGAGGAGGCGGTGGCGAGCGCAAAGGACCTCCAGGGAGAAGGTCGCCCATGCTCGGCAAGAGCCAGAGCCCGAACCCCGATCGAAGCGCTGGTGGGCCAGGCGGGGCGGGCGGTGGCGCCGGTGTTGCAGGACCCGATGACATTGATATGCGTATCCTGGAGGATGTTTCGTCCTGGTTGAGGGTTTTGCGGCTTCACGTGGGTCTTTCTCCACGTGTAGAGTACTGCAGTATCGATACTGATCATGGCAGAAATACACGACTAATTTCGAACATTCCCACTGGAAGGAGATGGTGATGATGACCGACTCGGACCTCCAGGCAAAGGGGGTGTCTGCGCAAGGCGCGCGTACCAAGGTGAGTCGGGATGGGGCGATCGGCCCTGAGGTAGTGGTATCTGGTGCCATCTGGCGGTTTTGTCACTTGCGAATTGGCACTGGCACTCTTGGGCACCGCATCAGGATTGCCAGATGGCGAATTGATTATCTTGCGGACAAGCGCGGCGCAGAGCACAGTGGCTGACGGGCGTAGTTCCTCAAGGTGTTTTACAATGTCCGGGAACGAGAAGGCATCGCCCATCCCGATGGTCAAGAGGAGTACGCACCGGGCGCGGCAGCCAAAGACGACAAGTGAACGCTCCTCGGGATATGGGCATTGGCTAGCCCACCCGGCCGGCTGGTCCCCTGCGTCGTCCTCCATCCCGCCCGATTCGGTTCGACTATGTGGATGTTCTCCATCCCGTCGTGCTCGGTTCGACCGTCTGGCCCCCCTGCATCCCGTCCGACTCGGCTCGACCATCCTCTCTACCCTCCGTCCAAATCGGTTCCTCCATCTTCACATACCTTGCATATGTGCTCTTGCACTTTCTTGTCTATGACCATGTCAGTTACATTGGCCGTGAGATTTGAGCATAGTCAGATTTCGAGGCTCTTACGACGTCCCACGCTCGCGATCTTGCCATGATATATGGTATGTGCATAGATATCTCTTCGTGGCTATGCATACCTGTTCGGGAGATGTATACCTGTTCGTGCACGTGGGAATCTTGATGAGCTTGTGCAAAGCGTCTCACACATTACGACGTAGTCACCAACGGCAATGAATCTTTCGCCCTTGTGTCACATATTAAATATTTTGGGCAATGGATGAGACGGCAGAAGGATCAAGTCTCAGCAAGGGCTGGTGGTACTCGGTCTGAGATGTTAAAAGTGTCTCAGGCGGAGGCTGCGTATTCGCCACTCGTTCCGGATCGAAGACTCGATGCATGACACTTGGTACGATACGTGTCTGCACTGCCCGCCTTCGTGCTCAGCAGATAACTTACTCGGGCACCCATCTTGGTGCTTGCGCTTCCAGTCGTAGTGGGTGAAACGACAATGTGGAAACCGCGCTCGAAGCTAGCCTTCGTCTGGACAATTGTGGCGGTATCCACCTTCTCCGCACAGGGCAAGTCCAACTCCTCCATTTCGGAAACTCCCCGCTCTTACAGTTTTCAAGGGTTTCGCAGGCTGATCATGGGCACAGTGTGTGCGTCGCAGTTGAACGATTATGTCAATCCAGCGTATGTGTTCGCTTCGGTGGACACGGCGGAAAGTGCTGCGGCAAGACAGGCTATCGTCGACGCTGCTGATCGCCTGGCTCGGGACGGACCATGGAGTTAGTCTTTCCACTTTCCTCTTTCCTCTGTCCGTCAACCTTGGTCCTTCAACCCTGCTTCAGATCACGTACCCAAACATCGTGGCAAGGTGGTCGGTCTTCCAGGTGTGGAGTTTGCGAAAGGCGGTAGCGCAGGTCAGGCGGACGCTGATGACGCCAGGCGCACGGAGTGGCCATGTGCTAGCTGCGAGTGGCGATCCCGCCGACTACCTTTCGTGGGCTCCAGAGTACTGGCCAGAGTGCGACTGGTGTCCCTCGTCTGTGTCTTCAGCTGACACCGCAACTACGCCGGGACCTGCTTCCACTACGACCATGCCTGTCGCACCTGAGAAACGAGGAGAATGGGATAAGAAAACCGGATGGCTGAACCGTTTCGATATGGAGGCGGCGACGGGTCCGACGTCGAAGGATGCCACTGTCACAGAAGAGATGTTTAGTGATGAGACGGCACCGCCTGACTCGCCCACCTCGACTCCTACTGATGCCACTATGAGTACGGCGGTTACGATGAGTACGTCAACATCAACGTCGGTTTCGGGAATCGTCATGGATGACAACGACGACGACGGCCACGACGACTCGAGTCCCGTGTACTTTCAGCCTTGGGGCGTCCCATACAACGCCGCGAAGAAGACGACAACCGTCCAGGATGCTGCCACTCCCACAGCGACACGAGACCCAGCCGCGTTGACCAGCTGTATACCTAGCCCAACGACTCCCATCACGCCAGAGGCAACATGGACCATCTGCACCTACGTCGTCCGGCCCGGAACGATAAATCCCGACAGTCTCAGCCTGCCTGGCTACACCGCGCTGTCCACCTCGGCCGATGCTGCCCTCTTCAATGCCCTTGCGTTTGCATTCACAAACACCGAGTCCTATGCGACCAATGCCGTCTCGTATATCCGGGCCATGTTTGTCGACCCAAAGACAGCCATCAACCCCAGCGCAGCGTACGCGCAGGTCGTTCGTGGTCCTGGAAATGAGACGGGGACATCAACTGGCCTCGTTGAGTTCCGTTCCTTGGTCAAAGTGGTCAATGCCATCCAGATTCTCAAGGCGGCGAATACCAGCAACGGAGTGGAGGAGGAAATGCGACCATGGGCGCGGGAGTATCGAGGTTGGTTGGAAGATACCGCCCAACAGCAGAACGTATCGGTTTCACTCGGGTCAGAGATTTTCTTCTTGCATTTTGAATGAGAGCAGGAATGCTGATAGGATGTCAGCGACAACGTGGCCTCGGTCTATAGTCAGCGTGCGACACTATACATGCTCGAAGGCGAAGACGCTGTGGCCATCTCGGTACTCCAGCAGTACTTTGCCGGACCGTTCCAAGCCCAGATCGCGGAGACCGGTGAACAGCCTGACGAAGCATCACAGCTCTTACCGTTTCACGCACGGTGCGCCAACCTCGAAGCGATGATACTGAATGCCAAGCTCGGTGCGGCGCTAGGTATCGACCTGTGGTCGGTGCGCACCTCGCAAGGCGCGACAATACGTGATGCAGTCAATTTCGCCATGGCAGTGGATCCCGGGACGGAGGATGCGAATGAGCTGCTACCACACGTGGCTGCGGTGGCCGCGGCATACGGCGACCCGAAGGGCAAGTACAGCGCGTTTCTGGAGAAGAGCGGCGTGGACTACCAAAGCCAGATATGGTGGTTCTTTGATCAGCCGGAAGCAGTCATGCCTGTCAAGGAGAGCACACGCTCGGCTGACGTCGCGACAAGCACGACTCTCATATCAGCGTCATCCGACAGCGAGCATGCGCCCACGACTGCCCCAGTCAGTAGTAGCAGTACGTTGGTAGGCGCCGAGATTTCAAGCTTGGAAATCGGTACAGATCAGCAGCCAGAGCCTTTGACCGTTGAGAACCTCGCTTTAGCGCTGGGGCTTGGACCTGCCCCTTTCAGATAGTCGTACGCCCACCATCGGGGGATCAGGAGCCAGAAGGCGGTCCCCCGGGTCCTGTGATATGGCGATCAGGCTCTTCGCATGGACATGAACTAGATGATAACAAACTGAAGAGATGGCATATCAGGTTAGGAGTATCGAACGAGCCGGTGATTTATTGCCACGTATGAGCGGCGACGAGGCTGCAGCCAAAAATCTTCCTCTGGTTACCTCTTGTTCTTCAACGCAATCAAATCAATTCTACTCAAAAGCACTTGCACATCCCTCTTCCTCCTCGCCCCTCCCCTCGCAGAGGAGGACCGCGAGTCGAGCGACAACTCCCGTGGTCGTGCAAGCCGTCATATCTGTAGAAGAGAACGATCACAAACCGGTTTTGGGTGGACCGTCGACCGAGACTCGGATACCGGGTCTCCGTGGTAGGGGGTCCAAGACTTGTTTGACATCTCTTTAGCTCTGTATGCATTTCTCTTCTGTCTCGCTGGTCAAGTGTGACTGTGGACTCCTGTTTCTGCGCCTTCTCGAGGAATGTAATGCGTCCCCCTCTGACCATCCTTCCTTGCTCCGCTCCTAGATAGAGATAGAAAGGACTGTCACCAAGAGTGACTTGGTCTGCGTTGCCGCCAATACGAGCTCGCCTGATACCTGTGTTGCGAGTTTCTGCAGACATTGCGGACAAAAGTATGATTTCAAGGCCGAGACCCCACAATCGTTCATAAGGCCAACGCCACGCTGCGCGTTTCCAACTTATTATTGCAATCTGTAGCTCTTGCTCACCCAACCTGCCTTTCTCGCCTTCACCTTTGCACCCTTCTGTCAGGCCGTCAGACCTTGCTCTCAGCATGTCTGCTGAAGCTGAATCATCTTCGCAAGCTCTCGAGCGCTTCTTGGCCGCTGAGCTTGCATCGCTAAGCTTGACCGTCCCTCAAGATGACGTTGGTCCATCTTTTTGTCCCCCCAAACGAGGGCTATACTGACCTCCAGCCAGGTCGAGTTCATGTCCCGGTTTATCGAAGAAGAAGGCTTAGAGCGGGAAGAAAAGGTGGAAGGAGCGCGCGGGATGCTCGAGGGCGTCGTTGAGGGTGTACGTTCATGCCGATTCACTATGAAGCTTATGGCAGGGGGAGCTGCCTGTTGAGGGTGTCGATGATGCGCTCGGAAGAGCGATTGACGAATGGGAGCGCCTCAAGCACGAAGAGGAAGATATGCTAGCAGCAGACAGCGACAGCTCGTCAGGTCAGCTTCCAGAACATCTCCCTTCCCCCCCTCACCCCTTCTTCCTCTCTGTCAATAGGTTGGGGAATCGGACTTTCCCAGTTGCCGTGCTGACCGGACGTGAGCAGAGGACGAACGGGGCTCGAAACCCACAGATATCCTAGCGACCTTGACACCCGAAGAGCTGGCTGGTGCTCAGCGTCAAGCCTTGCTGCGACAATATGCATACGTAGAGGGCTCGGCAGAGGAAGAGGCAGAGCGGCTGGGTGGCGCCCCGCCGCGGGGCGAGTCGGTGCGCAAGACCGAGGAGGAGAAGGCGGCGGATGAGAGGAGGAGGCTGATTGAGGCTGCGATCCGGCTGGACGGGAAGAAGAAGAAGCACAAGAAGGCGAAGGAGGGTGAGTTGACACCGCCAGATGTGCCATAGCCCTTTCTTCACCTCGGACCTCAGTCTTCTTCTGTCCTCCTTTCTTCTTCCTCCTTCCTTCCTCCTTCCTGCTCTTCCCCAATCCTCCTCCTCATCTCGAGTGCTTCTGGTCTGAGAGGAAGCTTTGCTGAGGGCGAGCAGTGGACCTCCTCGCTCCAAACCTCAATAAAGATAAAGCCGTCTACCTCACCCAAGTCCAGCGTGAAGCGCAGAAACGTGCGGCCGCAGAGCGCAGAGATCGCGATAAAGCTGCATTAGAGAAACAGCGGTACGTCGTCTACCCACTCGTACCTCAGCATAAGCCCGCACGGGTCGAGGAGAACTGATATGTGGGTTAGTGCGGATCAGGCGAAAGCAAAAGCCGACAAGCAGAAGAAAGCGGCCAAGCAAGAACGTCGTGGCTAGGACGCGAGATCGTAAAAACGTTGCATGGACCCCGGCAACATCGCCCTGTGCACTTCCTGCGTTTCGTTCGACCGATGCAATTGGATCTCGAGGCTTACCCGTTCGTCGCGATGGCCACGACGTAGCAGAGGCATGACTCCATAGTCAAGACAGCACGCAATGCATGGGATGGCTACAAGACGACGGGTGGTACTGTTCTGTCACAGAATGATATAGAATGCTGGGAATGTCTAACAGGGTATCGCTGACGCAGCGCTGCCACCTCATGCTGTCACTTTCTCCGCCGGCTCTCCAAACTGTATTAGATTCTCTAACGACGGCCTTCGTGGGCCCCTCATGACCCTCCGAAGACGCACTAACTCTTCTGCCAACTCGCTGAACGAAAATGAGTTGATTGCTGACATTCCGAACTAATGCTTACCTCGCGGTGTTCCGCGCAAGTTTGGCATCTTCATTGCTCCTTTCCACCTGCTGGCTAAGCTCAACAATCTGATCTTGAAACGCTTTGGTGGCGAGAGCGTTGCCCTCCACGGCCTGCTCGGCCAATTTGGCAATTTTGGACCGCTCTCCACTGTTCAATCAGCCGCGTATTTCTACAATCAAATTGGCAATGCCCATACGTCTGTGCTTCGACAAGCTTCACCAGGGCGAGATGTTTCATTCTCTGGCTTCATCAGCTGGGCTGTGATCGTTCGACTCACCGCTTCTTCTCGCTCACTCCTCCCCCTTTCCTCTGTTCTCCTGACGTCCTCCTTGACAGCTCTGACCTCTCGCGTCCATACATCCCGCAGACTCTTAACGCTTTCGCGCAGGGCTCGCTCTTCGCGTTCGGAACGAGCCTGTGATGCCTGAGCATCGGAGAGTTGCGCCGCCATGGCCTGAAGCTGCTTCTTCGTGCTCTGTTCCAAGGCTTTCTTGTTCGCTTGATGACTTGCTAGCGCCGACTCGGCCGTCCGTGCGCGCTCCAAGACCTCTAAGTATGTCAGCGCCAGAAGATAAGACGCGGCTCACCTTGTAGCAGCCGCTCCTTTCGGGCAATCACGTTGTTCAGGCCCTCGCATTCCACCCGCATCCTCTCTCGTGTTTCCTTGAGATCCTCGGTCTGACGGGTGAGCTAGAGCCAGATCGTCAGCTTCTGCCAATCACCTACACAAATTCAGAGCTTACAGACTCGATCACTCTGCGTGACTTCAGCACTTCCTGCTTGATCCTCTCCATGTGTCCTTTAGTATTCACGAGCTCTGTCTGGAGATTATCGATCACCCGTGTGCTGGCTGCACTTGAGCCTGAGGTTTTACGCAAGCCTGGAGAGAGCTTTTCATCCGAGACAAGATTGGTCAGTGACGGCGAGCGGGGTGAATCGGGGGCGAGGAATGGCGAGCGCAAGTGTGTCGAGGTGGAGGGAGAAGAGCCATCCGAATTCGTCGGGCGCGAGCCGTGTGTGGTATAGGACGAGACATGGGGAGGTGTAGGGTGCAAGGAGAGGGCCAGTGGTACGGCAGAATGTGGTATTCCTGGTTCAGAAGAACCAAGTCAGCTGGGAGGAACAAACAAGGCGAGACATTTGGCTTACGGCTGAGACCAAGGCGTGCTTGGCCATTATCTCCCATATCACCTTTAGCTGGCGTAATGGCATGCCCTCTGAGATTATATTCCGCGCTGGAATGAGGTAGCCGGGGCTTCGCTTCGTCCCCCGGGGCTGAGGCATGAGCACATACCAGTGCACTTGAGAACGGACCTTCGACGCTCGGTGCATCTCGCAGTTCCATCTCACCAGCTACATCTTCCTCCAGAGGCGTCCCAAGCAGGCCCTGCAACGGTGACGGTCCCTCAACATCCGGCAAGCGCATCGGGCCGTTCAGCGGGGTCCAAGGCAGCGGCGAGCCCCTCATTCCGTTCGACAGTCCGCCCGGCGATATCGATAGCGAGGTATCGAGCCCGGCACCTGCGGAGAGCTCCATGATCCTCTGATGGGCTCCATGTAGACTAGTCTGCAGCAGTGCAATTTGCGCCTTGAGATGGGCTATTCACTCAGCATCCGCAGCACTTCTCCTCAAAGACTTACTGGGATCATTGTCACTGGTCTCTGAAAAACTGGCTTTTCGGCCTCCAGAAGCTGCTCCAAGTAGGATTGACCTACGTCTGCCCAGCTCGAGAGGACTCTGTCTCCCCTTGGGCGGATTTGCAAGCGTCAATGGACTGCCAGCGCGGCTTCCGGAGGCATTGGATGAAGTGGTCGAGCTCTGCAGAGCTGGTGTCGCCAGCGATAAAGACGCTCGCTTGTTCTTGAGCACTGGTATACTAGAAGAGCTTGGCCTTTCTGACATTTGGCAGGTGCCATCCAGAGAGGGTAGAGATGGTCGTCGCTGCTGTCAATCGATCATCTACACTCGCGGCTCATCAAAACAGTGCAAAGACGCGTTCGTTTCAGGTGCACGTGTAAACCACGTGATTTTGAGGTGGAGGTTTGCCGCTCTTGTAAAAGTTGTCGTTCTGGAGAGCTCTATAACTACACACAGTCTTATTGACAGCGGTTCGCATACATATATGGGGCCATTCCAGCGCTCAAGGGGCGGTGTTCACAGTAGAGGGGGAAGCAGGGGCGGACGGGGCGGGATTCGTGGTGGCTCGAGGGGAGGCGGTCTTCGGGGACCAGGTGGTCCTCAGCTGCCTTCCACTCTGATGGCTGAGGTAGATGCCGCGTACGGTGAGCAAGGACTTCGTCCCGATTTTCAGGACCTGATGCACTATCCAGGAGCCACTAAAGGAAGAGGAAGAGGGCATATGACGAGGAAGGACCAGCGCAAGGCTGCCAGACAGGACAAACGTGGCCCAGCAACTCGTCCTCCTAAACCCTTGTTCGTGCACGAGGATGAGCGGCCCGCCCCTGCGCGCAATGAGGGAGGGACTCTTCGAATAACCAAGGCGCCTATGAGTGAGAAGGCAAAGGGAAAGCGTCCAGCCATTGCCTCAACTTCTGAAGATGAGCCCAAACCGAAGAAAAAGAAGGAGATCACGCTTCCAGGGCAAGCCGGGGAGGACGCCGAAGATGGGGAAATAGAGTGGCTTGAGTACATGCTGAAGAAGGAATCCCAGAAGGGTGGGAATGACGTCCTGGAGGATGGTCTTGATGGTAGGTCTTCTTTGACATTCGAATAAATTAAGCTGATGGGATCAGATCTGCTTGATTTCGCAGATATCATTGGGCCAGGCGGAAGTGGTCTGAATGGGAAGGATGTCGAGCCGGACGATACAGATGAAGGGGATCTGTCGGACGATTTAGAGGACGAGGAACTGTCAGATGAGTCACTGGAGGATGATTCCGAAGTCCCAGCGGAGAGTTCGGAAACGGATGATCAGGCAGACCGTGGCGATGGTGAAGAAGAGACAGGCGACAAAGTTGGCGGAGAACTCGAGCGGCTCGTCGACGAGGAAGGCATCTCCCAAGAGGCGATAGGACAGTCTACCGTTGCGGACCCTGAGTCATCCAACGTCACCACTTCCACAACAACATACATTCCGCCCCATCTGCGCGCAGCTCAGCTTGCCGATAAGGCTAAAGGGGACAAGGCCAAAGAGCAAGAGCGTATCAAGCTGGAGCGGAAAGCGCAAGGTTTACTTAACAAGTACGTGCCTCAATTCGCGACAGGTGTGTTGTGCTGACGAATCAGGCTGAGCGAGGCAAATCTCGATTCGATCCTGAGTGAGATAGAAGGACTATACCGAGACCATAGCAGAAATGGTTCATAAACTCGTCCAAACAGTTCTAAAGCTTACGCATGTCAGACGTCACCACCATTTTGACTTCGCTTGTCATAACCATGGTCTCCTCCCGTGCCAATCTCCTCGATTCTTTTGTCGTGTTGTACGCGACTCTGGTCGGTGCCTTGCATCGTGTCGTCGGAATGGAGTTTGGTATGTCATTCGCGTTGGTGGATATGGGCGAAGCATGACTAAAATGCCCGATCTGCAGGTGCTCACTTCACTCACACCTTGGTCTTGCGCTACCAGTCCCTCATCAATGATCCTGCAGCTTTCGCAACGGCCATGCAAGACACAATCTACGAGTCTGCAGATCCGTCCAAGGAATCTCTCAACCTGCTCACGCTCATCTCGGAGCTATACAATGCCGGCGTCGTCGCTTCGAGACTCATTTATGATCTCATTCGAGGTTTCCTGACAGCTGGCGCCAAGGACGGCGCCGTCATGAGTGAACAGGCTGTTGAGGGACTCTTGCGGATCATCAAATGTAAGCCCTGCGCGCTTCAAGGAAGTGAAGTTGATCACACTCAGGCTGTGGGCAGCAGCTTCGATCAGATGATCCGGGTAGTCTCAAAGACATTGTCGGTCTGCTGCAAGACAAAACAAAGGGCAAGGAGAAGGAGATGACTACCCGAGCTCGCTTCATGGTGGAAACACTTGTCAATCTCCGCTCTGGGAAGGCAAGAGGATCCGCCGACGGACCCGACGCAGCCAATAGGATGAAGAAGTTCTTATCAGGTCTGGGACGGAAACGACGATGTAAGTCGCCTTTGAAAGCTGCATGTTCCACAATTGATAGAGACAGTGAGGGCGACGGACCCTCTTAGAGTCGGTCTAACTGATTTGCTTGATGCGGACAAGAAGGGCAAATGGTGGCTTGTAGGAGCAGGCTGGTCGGGCGATCCCCTTAACGAGCATCAACGAACAGTTCATAGCGAAGCCGTTAGCGAAAAACCCAAAAAGCGCAAGGAGGATGACGATGATGCTCTACTGGAACTAGCGCGTAAGCAGGGCATGAATACGGACGTGCGGCGGTCGGTGTTCTTAGTGATCACCACTTCTGAGGTGGGTCTACGACGGTAATGACCTTTGGAGACTGATATCACATAGGATTATGTTCACGCGTGCGACCGGCTGGCGGCTCTCCGCCTTACAGAGGTCCAACAGCGAGAGTGTGTTCGCGTCACACTGCACAGTGCATCACTGGTCAGCTTTTCATCGTGCATGATTTATGTCCACTGATAAATCGTAGGAACAACCGTATAATCCCTATTATACTCTGATCCTGCAGCATCTGTGTGCAGGCAGCTACGATCATCGTTTCACTCTACAGTATGCGCTGTGGGACTTTCTCCGTGAAATCGAGAATGGCAACAAGGAGGTGCGCCGGCGGGGATCTAACATCGCACGCGCGTTGGCGTATGTCATTGCCCGAGGCGGTCTCGACATTACCGCGTTCAAAGTGAGCGGCTCCTAGTGTCCCCAGATCCCTGCTGACTATGCCAGGCTGTGGAGTGGACAACGCTTTCATCACACACCAGGAGCTTCTTGCAGACTTTCCTCGCGCATCTCATCATATCCACCCAAACGGCCTCTCCCGTGTTCGCGATCCCAAAGAGCTTCAGATATCCGAAAGACACCGACGTAGATTCTCTGGACGAGGTGGCTCACAAGAGCCTGACAGTGGCGGGCTTGGCGGAAGGATGGTTATTCCTGTTGCAGGGTACTGGCAATCGGCGACTGGAGGAGCAAGTGGCGGAGCTAGGGAACGTGGCCCAGCAGCTGGTCGCTTGGGGAGTAGGGGTCTTGCAGAGAACGCTGAGTGGATAAGATTGGACTTGCTCTATAGAGCGACATGGACCGACCTCATACACCATTGCCGGCCAAAGTATCCCCTCCTGCGTCTTGTTCTTTCCCAGTATGGAAGCGTGTACGAGATCACTGCGCCATGCTTGAGTAGGTTCTGCTGTTTGGTGTACGAAGGATAAGCTGCGGGCCCAGGCATGGTAGCTATATACTGACCGAGAGCTGCATGCCCACCTTCATCACGCAGTGCCTTCCGTGGGGCCAAGCAGAGCAGCTTTATGCAGCGGAAGCATGATCTACAGTATTTGCCTCTCGATTGCGAGTCTTTACAGTCTTTCATCGCACATATCTCAACTTCCCCATGGTTTAACACTTCGACTACACGATACTGTAGTGGCGAATATGGCCTTCTCTTTGGTGCGCATCTGGATGTTTCAGATCACAGTCATCAAGCACTGCCGTTTTGGCCCTCGACCCTTTGAGATGGGACGGCGAGGCAAGCACCAGGTAAGTGCCAAGCGGAGCAGACCTATGGCCACCAGCACCGCACGGCACCTTGACCACTGTCGTCCTATACCACGGAAGCCGCCACCGTAGCTGTATGACGACACGTCCCTGGGTTCCTCCTTACATATCCTACCAAGAGACAGAAGTGGGGCAGGGTAGAAGGCCGAGCAAGCGCTGAGCCAACGGGCAGTAACACACGCAGGCCAGCTATTCAACCGGGAGAGTAGGATGTTGGTGGCGGCAGAATTCATACACAGTGCATAGAATTCAGACCTCACTGGACCGCGACGACATTGTACAAATGAAATTTCCATATGCATGGTGAACTCCGACTTGGTTTCCCAAGTCAATCCAAATCCATGATGGAGCTTGCGCGTTCGGGGCTCGTCACCATCCTCTTGCCACTCTGTTCAGTGAGGTCTGTAAGAGTCACATTCCCATAGCTCATGAGTTGCCGGACATAGGCTGAGGTGATGGTGTGGGGTTCCGTGCATTTCGGGTCTGCCTCACTGCGGATCCATGACGCACACATCGAGTCAAAATATTTTGTTCTATGAGGCAGGACGTCGTGCATTTCCTGACACCATGCGTCGCATCTCTTGTAGTCTTCGCAGTGCTCGATCTGAGACTCTTCGTACCAGCCATTGTCAGCCAGACTCTTGAGGCCCGCAGCAATCATATAGACGCCCACACCTGCAAATGCGAGTGTGGCCAAAGTACACCCGTTGAGGCGACAACCCACGGTCCTCGAAGCACCGGAAGGATGTGTACTGTTGAAAGCATCGCTGTCAGCAGTGCAAGGATTTGCCCTTCCTGGCCGTTCACGATGTCGGGCTGGTGAACTTGAGCCCCGACGCCAGGACATAGCTCACAATTCCCCATAACAAAGGTCAGAACGGGACCACTCACCCATCAGACTGAAAGCTCCGACCCTCGACCCCGGTGTGTATATCATGGACCCCTTCCTCAACCCCGCCCTCTAAATCATGTGCCCCTCCCTCCGTGGGGACCGTGGAATGGTCTGTTACTGGTAACAGTGGGATTGTGTCGGGAATAGATGACATGTTGTTGTCAAGTTGATGGTATTAGCGGTCTGAATAGGCTTACCGTGTTGAAGAGCAGAGGGGAACTGAAGGTTAGAGGGGAAGGCTGTTAACAACAAGCACTGGCCAAGTGCAGAAATACACAAAGAAGCCGAAGCATTCCCACCTTTGACCGTTGAAACCTTTCACATATGAGACAGCAAAGGCAAAGCCCGGAATGAGGCGCATCATCGCCACTAACGACAAAGAGTAAACTTACATACTCATGGCCTCAAAGATGAATACATCGAAAGACAAGTTCCTAGAAAAGAAGTAGGCTGTCAAGTCATAGTATTGGTGAATTTGAGGCGTGTCCAGTCACACTGCATGTTTGAGCTGGCACTCCCGACGCGGCCCTTCCGCTCTTGCCTGTCTATTCAGGCTGGCCCAAGAGGTCTGGAATTGTCACGTTTCCCGTCTTCATGACTTCCCAGACATAGTCAGCCGTCACCTCGGACTCAGCCACGCAGGGTTGAGCAGGCATGTCGAGCTCCCACCAGCCGCACATGCGCGTCCAATACTCCAGCTCTGTTTTCGATGCCTGGCAGGGCATGCTGCATTGCTTGTTTTTCCTACAGTATGCCACCTGGTCCTCGGGATGAGGCCACACCGAATACACTGCCAGCCCAGCCAAAGTACCGAAGGCAAGCACCGAGGTATAAATCATCGCTTTATACAATTTCCTTTTGTCGAGGTCAGTACAGCTTCGCGACGTGACCGTCCTTCGTGAATTATCCTGAGTGGGGGCCGCCACAGTTTGCTCTGCCGGCTCTGAGCTAGGTTCGGTTGTTACGGGCTGGTATCTGAGGTGCACTGATTAGTCTTCCAAACCTCTATCGTCGAGTAAGAAACTGCGCACCCCGTCCGCGTGGGAAATCCAAATCTCTCACGCAAAGAGGCGAGCCTGGTTGACATGTCTGTGGCGAGTCCAAGATGGTAGTGGGCAAGCTTGTGTAGAAATGCAAGTACTAGCGAACAGAGGGATGAACGAGAGAAGATGGTTAGGCTCTTACTCAGACGTGGTGGATCCGTGATGGCGAAATACACAAGGAAGGCTGTCTTCAACGGTTACATCCTTTCAGCTCGCTCGAAACAAGAAAACAACGAGCAAAAGCCCGTCCGTTTGTAGCCACGAAGCTCCCAGTCGTTGTACTGCTTAGCGCACGGACCTATCCGTCAACAAGCTTTTTTATGTGTCTTCAATTTCTGTCCGTATGGACTACGACTTTCTGTGGGACATGCAAAGTGCAGCTCCAGTCCTGCTCTTGTCTTTTTCCCTAAAGCCGAAGAGAAATCAGGATGCTCTGGGCTCACTCCACGTAGAAGAAGATTTCACATTGTTCAAAGGACAGTCATCCGCGGTCGTTGAGGGGCACGTCGAGGCTATGCAAGGCGGCGTCATCCAAAGGAAGAATCGAGGTATGATCAGAGAGAGCCGCTTCTCGTCAGAGCCACACGGAGCATGGCTTTCGAGGTGAATACTGTAGCCCTGATTGGGGGCCTTTTGCCTTTCACCACACCATTGTGATACCACGCTGCATGCATGCACTGACATTGATCAGCTGCTTGCGTTTCTCGAGTAGTATGAGAGTCCTCAAACAGTGACGCCAACCACAAGGGACAAGCATTTGCCACTGCAGGCTACCCACCGGCTCTGGAAGACGCGGTGAGCCTTCCAAGAAGTGAATCACAGACACTACATTCTCAGGCTTGAAGGCCAAATGAACCGCCGCTGGTGGGGACAAGATGTGTTGGACCACGGAGTTCGCACCCACCGGGGGGGGGGGGGGGGGGCGAGTGGGATTTTGTGGCAGTTGTCATTCCTTCTGAGAAGCAACATAATACCGCCCAAGGGAGCATCCTCTCACCTGGCTGTCATCATCGACAAGAAGAACGGTGATTTGCCCTTGAGGCCTTCGATGTTGTCAGCGCCGAGACAGGTCTGTTGAGATATATAGAGACCAGCCGGCTAATGCCAGAGACTCGCAGCACGGGCCTGCTCTCTGTCTCAATAATCCCATAGACCAATCAATGACTCGGTTCCAGACGCGCAAACCTCCTTCTTCGGCTCTGGGATCTGTGGACTCGTTTCGCAATCTCCTCGCAATGCCGAGCGGTGAGACTACCGGGAGCAGAAGAACAGAAACAACGGCGCCATTGGCGTTCAAGTCCCCGTGAGGTCATTGCAGATCTTCCCGTTCGTTACTCTGCTGAGAACAGTGCTTAGGGAAATTGACTTCCCCCGGGCGGTGCGATCTGCGGTCGTGACAAATAGTCGAGGGAAGGATGTTTCCAGGTGAGGTGACTGACAGCCGCTCGATAACGGGATACTGAAGACAAATTTGGAACTGACCTGATCATTCAGCTCGGGGGCTCCCAACGTAAATCACCAGCCACAGTGAGTAGTCCCCTAACCAGGGTCCCCAAGTCTCCCGCCTGGATTGCGCTGATCAGCATGGTCCCAGGGTGGGAGGGACCTCAGGCCATCGTACAACGTGAGTTTTGGTTAGCTGCGAAGCGAGAAGCTAGCACTGTCGAGGGAGAAGCTGTGCTGACATATTCGTGGCAGCTTTATCATCACAGACAGCCCTCGCACGTAAGTCCTCAACTATCGGGTGGATGGAGAGGAACCACAGTTAGCCTTGCACCCGCGTCCCTGCTACAGCTCCCAGAATGTGTACATACAGGCTCGTGCTGACATGCCGAAGGGTAAACACATCGTATCTTCCGACTTTTCTGCTGCCGTCTTCCAACCGGGGCGAGACCCAGAGCCAGTCCTTTTGGAACATCCGATGGCCCGGGGAAGAGCATGCCTCAGGTGAACGACCAAGTGTGCTCAGGAGGTACAAGTACTGGATCGCGTTTGGCTGCTCTGTGGTGGTTGTTGCCGGCACGTTTGGGTTTGGGAGCTTGGGTTGCACGGCTCAGCATACCGAAAGCTCCTTCTGTCGTGTGGTCGGGTACCACCCAGCGCAGGTGCCGGAGGATATTGCCACTGCCTCGGTGGCAGCGAGATTCCCACCCTAGGATATCTTACGTACAGTCCGCATGCATACGACTGACGGACGTGTTCAAATTCATCAATCCCTCGACGTGGTCGGATTAGAGATTGTGATAGCTGTAAACGCCTCAATTATACTTTGCATACCATACAGAAGCTATCTAGCTATCGCCCGACGGTGTAGCCGACGCCACTATGCTCTCCAAGAATTTTTCAAACTCCTCCGTCGTAGTCCCTTCTGGCCCCGTGAATGCGTTAGGGATGGCATTCATCGCATCACTGAGGTCGAAAGACCATAGACCAGACGCTGCTAGTGCTGGCTGATCAGAAGCAGTCGAGCCGGACGTGCCGCTCGACTGCGAATGAGTCGAGTCAGGGGAGACGAAATCTGTCGTTGGTAGTGGATGTAGACTGGGCGGTCGATGCCCGTTGTCCCCATCGCCGCTTGCGCCCATATACATTGAGCCGATATTCACTCTGGCTCGCTTGGTTGATGTCGCGTCATCCGGGGACGAGCTGTAGATATGGTCACGTATGATATCGTACACGAAACCCCGAGGTTGGCTTGAGGCGGTAGAGCCATGCGCGCTGACATTGAATGGCGATCGCGACCCTGAGGACGATGGAACTGGTGTGGAATCCTGACTCAACGCCGATATTAGGGACTCCCTCTCCGCCGCAGCCCTGACTTTTGTCTCCACCGCCGTTGGGTCGACGGCAACCAGCTTGTTTGTTCTGAGGGTCGTGGTAGAGCTTCGGCCAGTCGATAACCCGGAAGACGAGGTCACATTATTTGGTGCAAATCGAGCGCGGTTGATCATTGGCTCGTTGTCTCCGCGGTACACACCGTTCCATTCGCCCTCGTTGATATCGCCGACAACATTCTCGCTGGTTTGGTAGTGACCACCCATTGAAGCAGCTTTCGCCTGAGTGATTGCAGGGTCATTAGAAACCTTGGGCGTGCCGTCGATCGAATTTATCCACGCGATCTTCTTGCCTGCCAAGGTCATTTCAACAAGGGTAGCCACACGTCTGTCGACCTGTTCAGCCAGGCCTGCCGAAAGTGGTTAGGTGACTCACGGAGGTGGCCAGAAGACCATGGCAGTGCGGAGTGCCTCGTCTTCCATATCGGCAGCCTGCTGCTGCTTGAGAGCGACATTATGATCGATGTCCGGAGGGGTGACGTGAAATGCCATGAGCTGTTCCGGTGTAGGTTGCATACGCTCCATGGAATCCATCACCGATTCCAGAACATCGTTGGCATCGGCCCACGCCCAGCCCTAGTGGATCAGGGTCGCAGTAGAGAGGATATGAAAGACTCACAAGCTGGTACAACGCATCGACGCAACATCCTATCTCTCGTCGTTTCGCAGCCCATGTCCAGCCGGTACCCCCGGGCTGCATGATTCAGCCCAGCCTGCTAGCCTGCTGTGGAGTTAAGGTCGACTCACAGTATTGGGTGGGTATCCTTGTTCATTGCACGGCACCTCGGCAAGGAATTGGGCAGTTGCAATCAAAATCCTCAAAAATATAGAAGCCGCTTTGACTGTCAGCAACTTGAACTTCTCACCGCGGAAGAGAACTGACTCTGCACTATACCCGTGGGCTGCAATTTCTGTCCGGGAGTTAACACGACAAAGTGACCGCGCGATTGAGAAGCTCACTTCAAACATCCTCGTCTGTGCTCGGCAGCTCTGCAGGAGAAGATCGACACTTTGCATATGCAGTTGCTCCAGCATCCTGACGTTGTTCGCTCCAGAATTGGGTGACGTATCATCGGTAATGATATATGTCCCAGCAAGGTCTTGGCGGAAATCCAGCTGTTCGCGAATCACCTGATGGACGACAAGGAGGAGAAAAGGAATCGATAATCGGATATTTGCTGAATTACATCAACCACCGCTTGATGTGCAGAGCTTAGTCAACTCAACTCACCCAAATACTAAAGTCAGATCAGCTCATGCCAAATTTAGAAACGAAAGGGACGTACATTGAGTGGTGAAAACCCCAGCAAAATTGCATCACATTCCTTCAATAGTCCTCCCACGTGCGAGTTAAGATCGGCAACGACGGCTTCCTGTCGAACTGATTAGTCGTCCCAGAACGGCGTATATGACCGTGCTCACAAGCTCCGACCATATCGCACGGGTATCTTTGCAGAACTGAATGACATCCACAGCACCTCTCCGTCGATTTGGTCCAGTGAGCTTGATCGCTACATTCCGGCCGACGAAGGACAGCCTGTGGTAGCACCTTTGAAACTATCAGAATCTGATACCACCTCAAGTTCGAATGGACTTACATCATGAAGAACTAGATACGAAGTAAGTAAGCACGGTAACAGAGTAGTCGACCAACATACCGCTAGGGCTTTGAAGGTAGACATGGGAAGTCTGTCTTGCATTGATAGAAGCCACTTCCCAGCCACGGAGACATCACGCTCCGCGCTTCAATTTATCAGCCTTGTAACCACATCAGCCATGACGTGCTCACATCCTCGGCTCCTGCCCAGTACCTGCAGCCCAAAACGCGTCGGCCACAAGCATGATCCAGAATAAACGCCTAGATATAAATCAGTGGAGAATCTAGCTCGTCGACACGGGACACGAACCTTTGTTTCATGCGCATCTCTCCCAAGCTCATCGGCAGCTCCTCTGGATCCATTTTGATAGGACCCGGGGAATCCCAGGTCAGCTGCAACAACTTCATTTGCTCTGCAATCGTGCAATGTATCATTTGATCTGAAATGGTCAGCGCCATGTTAGAGCGACACTTGGATCGGGTGCGCACTTTGAAGCCAATCGGCCTCTGCCGTGTGTCTCTTATCCGACGAGTACTCCAAATGAGTGAACAAGACCAAAGCCTGTACTCCGGTGACAGTTGGCCGGCGGAGGATGCCGTTTACGTCGATTAAACGCCGAGCGCGTTCAGCTAGAGCATTACAAGCATCTACCCGTGCCCGGCCCCAATGTGCCCGGGCTTGAGTACCGGGTGCGAACTGGGGCATCAGCCATCAGAATATCTCTCTTACGGTGCGAAGAGGCTCACTCGTCCGTCTGGTAAGATCACTAGTCGGGGATTAGTATCGATAGTGTTCAGCTTAGCTTACCTTTTGGAGCGGTTTCGGGTCGTTCGGGTGGCAGCCCCAGCACCTGCAAGTTGTCAGCTTTGTATCTTCTTCGAAAGGAATATGTCCTGACGACTGGCGAGTCCGAGTATCTTGCTCCGAAAGCCTCGATGACTGCACATAGTGTTTCTTGCGCTGGTGGCATGAAATCACTACGCTCCCCTGCACGTCGCCATTCCATGTAGAAACTCTCGGGACTAATAGCCTGTGGTCGTGCATGAGCATGGTTATGCCCATAAGTGGTGAAACAAGACTTACTGGTAGCGAATAGTGGACGGCTTGGAAGAACACTCTGACCAGATGTCGACTGAGCTCTATGCCAATAGCCCGATCTGCCAGCTGTTCCTGGACCTCCTCTCTTCTGCTCCACTGCATAATATGGTTGTCTTCAGACCATAGTTTCCACGTGTCAAGATGCTGAGGGGTCATTACCCCATTGGAGAGGGGGGATCTGGACCGTGGTCTCTTGCGGCTCGTATTTGTCATGATGGCAACCGGTGATGGAGTTTGTGGACTGCTTCGTGTGTCTGAGTCGGCTTGAGCACTGCGCGAGACATTGGCAGAATGCTTGACCAAGTGGGATGAGCCTGGGTCAAAGCTGCCAACTAAGCGGGGGTCCATAGACGGCACCGGGTCTCGAGCACGACCAAAGACTGGCAGCTCCTGCGAGGGGTACGAGTCGGACTTTGGTTCAGGCTCGGGCTGATCGTGATCAACGGCGGCGGCACGTGGATTTCTCCAGTACTCGTTCCAGATTGAGGTAGCTTCATCTGCGGGCTCTTCAATTGAGTGGGGGACGTGCACAATACTCTTCCGGGCATAAGAAGACGGAGTAGGTGTTGCCGAGAGCGGTCTCGTCTGAGCGGCGGTGTTTGGAAATTCAATGGGTCGGTTACTCAGCGTGGACGGAGGCAGAACGCTGATCTGCGGTATAGAGCCAGGCCAATGGTCTTGCGGTGCAGGAAGCGGCGGAACTTGTACGAGATTGCCCGATAGAAATTGCAAGGTAGGATCCAACAGGCTGGCGGTCGAGGTGTCCGTGGATACGGCATTCAAGCCAAATAACAGGTTTGGATCCAGGTCGACCGGGGGATGTTGATGTAAGTTCGGATCTTGGTAGATATCCCAAGCGGGATCTTGCAGCGCAGAAGTCTCTGCATCGAGATGGGAGGTATCGATAAAGTTGAACAAGTCTGGCTCGAACGGCTGGAGGAATGGGGTTAATCCACTGGTTTGCCCGAAACCACCACCATCAAAGCTGCCGCCGGCGGCACCCTGACGACTGCCTCCATCGATCAGAGCTGACATTGGTGTGCTTCCGTTTGAGGCCCCAGTGGGCGCTCTCCCAGCAGCAAAGTTCTGCTCAACCTCTCCCGCGTCCTCCGAGTCACCCTCCTTCGCGTCATTTCCAAACTTCCGGCGCGCTTCATCAATCCTCCTGCCGCCCTTGTTGGGCTTCGTGGGGTTCAGAATCTGATTGGTGGTGCACTTGATGTCCTTGTTTCGGCAGTGGGTGCAGGTGATATCAGGATTTTGGCGGACAAGAACATGAAGAGGAGTAGCGCTGGATGGGCCCGAACTGGAGCTGGCGTCTTCGTTGGGCAGCAGCAATTGCAGCAGGTCACACTTGATTCGCCGCAGCTTACAAGAATCACAGGCAACGTTTTGCCCTTGAGTCCCGATTAGCTCCCCGCTCAACGTCCCGCAGGCATGACCAAATGGATGAGGATCATTCCACTCACGACGCTTCTTCTTCGGCTCCAGGTCACTTTGGGACATTTTCGGGCTCGCACAGCTCGCGTATGGAACGCAGCCAGCTTGTAAAACAGCGCTCAGCGCCTTGACAGTTGCCTGTGTTCTCTCTGGAGGTCAAAAAGAATGTCTCTCGAAGAAGAAGGGCTAGCTATGATAATAATAGACGCGCTAGCTTGATAATAATAGATCTACCATTATCTTGCGCTTACGTAAATATACATCTCGTCAACAACAATCCTGTGGAGGATCTGTCCGCCAGTCCAATGGTAAAGATATGGTCACGGTAGCCATTACACCTTTGCAGTGCACAAATCATCTTGGACCCCTATTCGAGCCTATTCGAGTGACCGCCATCTCGATTAGCCGTCAAGAGCATTTCCCGTTCCCTTGTCCTTTCCGCCTCCCTTCTCCTTTCACTTGCTCCAGGTGAGCCCCGGAACCCCAGCCAACTCTTCCGTTTCTCCTGCCCACGATTTGCGGTCGTTTCGGATGTAGGCCCACCGAACGGGCTCTTCGTCATCCCAGCTGCCTCGTGTCCTGTACTCTGCGCCGCCGGTCGTCCTCTTGATTTCCTGCCCCAGAATCGCTGGCCCCGCGAGTTTCCAGGAGAGGAGTCTGCGCCTGACATGTCGTGCGCCGTCTGTAGGGCCGGCATGACGGGGTACCGCTGTTCACCTTCGCCGGGACCTTGATATCTGCTAACCCACTCTTGGGCCGCGGAACCCGAATACTGCCTTGGAAGGGAGGCGTGCGTTCTTGTATCCGGCTCTACATCACCCTCGGCACGTCTAAGACCCGGGGGATCATGTCGGGTAAAGTTGTCAGCCGGCAGGGAATTTGAGTGTTTAGAATGTGGGGTAATGAAGGCTGCTTCGGTGGCACGGTGATGACTGGTCATGGAAGGTCGCATTGCTGGGTGGCTATTTTGCCGAGGAAGAGCTGGAAGCGACTTGTGGCGGTCTTCCTGAGACCGAGGTGGCTCATGTCGGATCTGTTCAGGGGGACCGTATCCATTCTGCTGTCTCGGTAGCGAGCGGACATTTCTCTCTCCAGAACGTCTTCTCGGCACTGTGTTTTCGTACTGTATCTCCCCATCATATGGACCGTATTCCGGCGAAGTCATGGGTCTTCCCCTTGACGCTTCTGCGAAGAAGCGTCTTTGATCTCCTTGGGCTCCAGCCGGGTGAGGTTGTATTTGTTGCGGCCAAGGTTGCGGTGGACGTTGAAACGACATCGGCGCTTGCATTGGCATAGCCATCGATAAGGGCGGCTGGTACATTTGTAATGGCTGGTACATCGGCCCTGGCATGGGTGCCATTATTGGCGCTCGCATGGGAAGCGGCATCGGCATCATTGGCGGTATAGGCGGCATCGTTGCTGCGCGAACCAAAGCGTTTGTCTGGAAGCGATGTTGTCGTCTCACTGCCCGATACCACACAGACTGGAAACGAGAGCGGTTCCTCGCATAACACATGATGAAGATCAGGATGAGGGCGAAGAGCAGTGTGCCGATTACTACGCATATATGAGCACGTTCAGTCAACTGGTGTTTGATAGCCGTAAGATACATACATATCCCAGCTAATTTCGTGTTGACATGCCCTCCAGCTCCGTTGACGTTGAGACTGTTGACGCTCCCAGGTTTGCCGGCGATACCGATGAGTTGCTGACCCCCGTCGTAGTATATCACCCTATCATCCTGAGCACTTCTCGCGTTAAACGTCAGCTGTCCACTCACGAATATATGCCAGACATGAATGCTGTTCCCAGCCGCACCTCTCCAAGCGTGTCTGGCAAAGTCCCGTTTTTCCAAGCAATTAGATTGCCCCAGCAAGCAGTTCCCTCAATATCCCTCTTCTGAACCAAGGCTGTTGAGGAGACTAGGTATTCGTAGCCGGAAATTGTGATCGACATTGAGATGTTGGCGTTGCAGGGTATATTCTGTTCAGATGGTCAGCCCGAGGCCAAATTACATGTCTTGATATGGACTCGCCCAGCGAGTTGCATCGACGAGATCTCGGCTTGCCCCATTCACGGCGCTCCAGAGGGCCTCTGCGACAGTGTTTGGAACATAGATTCCATCGTAGCCTGGATCAAGAGAGCCCTACCAGGTTGTCAGTCTCCTAAGACGAAGTCGTTCAACCCACATAGAGAGAAGAGGTGTCTACCACCTTGCCACCTGCACGCATCCGGTCGACAGGTAGACCCCAAGAGCCGGCGACCGTGGTATTGACATTCAGCCAATTACTGCAGATCTCAGCATGTCGTGGCCACTGATGGCGTTGCCTGCCCAGGAACACTCACAAGTCCCCTTCGTATGAGCTGGTAGGTGCGCCGCCCCAATGCATGGTACCTGTACTACCTGCGGTCTGATTCGTGGGCTCGCCGAGATCGAAGCCAACCAAGAGGCTCGGTGGATCTCCATGATTGCCGTCTATATTGGTCTCAAGCACGCTTGCGATGATCGAGTACTTAGTAGTTTCCTAGTGAAGTCAGCCATTAGCCCTGAAGACTGGGGCGACCACAACATACCTGGTTGATGCCCAGACCGAAGAAACCGGTCGTTCCCGACGTCAGGACAGTGTTGTCTCCATTCTCCTGGACTAATGTGACCAGGGCGATTGACCGGGAGGTGGTGTCTTGTCTTGGGTCTGTCAGGATGTCGTCGGCGACGAGCGAGCTAAGGGAGATAGTCTCTGTAGAACCAAATGGCTGGATAAGGTTGTACACGATGTCTTGGTTCTCCGGCTATTTCGTTAGCTGCCATGAAACTTGTGCATCTGAAAGACAAACCGTGATAGAGGTGGACTGAGCAGGTATGAACTCGTCGGCGTCCTCGACGCAGTCATGACAATCAGTGGTGGCGACCATGATAAATTCTACGTTCGTTGCTACGCTATGGTCAGTGTATGGCATTCAAGTTGAAGCAAGAGGTACTGAGGGTAAGATTGAAATCCTGAGCCGGCGAGCCAATACCCAGGCTGACAACATTGGTACCCGCTCCCGAACGATAAATGGGGATCGCGGTGTAATACTCTCCCAGGCGAGATTGATCTAGCGTCGCGTCGGCCAGCACATATTCAAGAAGTGCGAGTAAGGCTGTTGACAGGATAACCGAAGAGCACAGCATAGCGAAGCGACGCGTCAGGAAGAAGAGCCCGGCGCAGGGGACAGCGGGGAGCGTTGATGAGTCTGCTGATATTCAGCGTGGAACTCAGCAACGAAGGGGCCATGGATTCCAACAACATGATTTCCATCGACTACACCACTCCGATCCTTTTCGTCCCGGATCCGGTCGTAGCAGGTCTCAGGAAAGTGGTGAAAGATGCCAACCACTTCCGGCATTCATGGAATGCATACCAAAGGATCCAAACAGTGGAGAAGAAACACTCATGAAATCAGCCTGTGACTCAGCATTCGTCACAGTCCGTTCTTCCTCGTTGCGAGAGCCTATTGATTCCTCTTTCTCCTGGCATATTCCTATGCTTGAGTGATTGAGAGACGCAGTTATAGCGAGAGAAGGATGACCAATAGGTCGAGCTAATAAATGAGAGTCGAGACTGCCAAGGCAGGGGATAGATAGAGCGATCCAAAGACCACAATGGCCCTACGTGCAGTCTTAGTGGGGTGTGTAGACAAGACGAACAGGCTCTCACAGATGTAAGTACCCAAGATGATAGAGATGTTGACGTAGTTTCTATGTTGATGTCTCTCAACCCTCCCTTTGGATGAATAGCCACCGTAAGAAGAAATTGATGGCAAAGGACCATGTCGTTCCGCCGCGGGACTGACACTTGAAGTTCTTTGACAGAGCAAGATAGACGGAGTAGCGGGGCCATGGTAAGGAGCACCATAATATACATAGAGGTCTGGTAGATCAACTCGCTCCATTGCGTACTGACTGAGATGACATCCTTCCTCCTTCCTCCTCCTTCCGATGATACACCTTTCGCTCGTTCAAAGCAACCCATCAGCGCATCGGAGAGACCCTAATGACCATATCCTTGTGGTGGTGGGGGTCGACCGCCACCCCATCCGCCTCCGGGATGCCCATACGCACTGGGTGGCTGGGGATCAGGCCCATCACCCATCTTCATTTCCCACTCTGCAGGCGGAAGTGAAATCCCGTACACGAGCCAAACAAACCGGGCCAAAGGTACGTAGAGCCCGCAATGAGTTAGAGGTTGTGAAAGTGTGAATGACTCAAGATCGAGAGTTGCAGAAGTGTAAGGGAAAGAGGAACCGGACCGTCAGGAAAGAAAGACCAGACGTCAGCTTCACTCTGCTGTGTCTCTTCGCCAGTACGCACGACAAATACCGCATTTCCAGATCCGGCTCTTTGTGAATGGTATCAAGGGGATCCAAAAGAACTCGAACCATGTACGTGAGCTGGCGCCTACCACCGATGCTGCAAGGTATTTCAGCAGCATTCAAGATGATCATGATTGCAAGGGAGGCGGAGGGATCGAAGTCAAGAGACGGGCTGTTATGTCACATACCATTGTTGCATCTCGGACACATTCTACCAGGCTCAGGGGCATCTTGGGTGATCTGTGCGCAAATCAGTCACGACGCAGCTGGAGAACCGATGACTCCGGGGGCTGGTACGAGTTTGACGAATACTCACTTTTGTCGGAAACCCGCCTGGGATTCAATTGATCAGCACCTCAAATGTGTCAGAAGAGGACGCATAGTCGCCCACTCACATATGAGCGGGATACAAACTGTCCTCAACGTCAGCTAACACGCTTAAACATTTACCGGAGACTCACGAGCCATGACGTCGAGGAGGGAACGGTTGGGAGAGTGTAGAGCTTGAGGTCGCCAGCTCAGCAGAACTACTCAGGAGGGTGTAAGAGTGTATGAATGTCCGCGCCAAGTACGATCGCAAGAGAGAATGGCAAATGACAACCGGCTTGTAGAGGGCCGTTGAGACTTCCCAGTCTTGGCAGAGACATAATGGAAGGGTGGCGACTCCGAAGACACAGCCCTTTGGATCACGTGACCTGCACTCTACTACTCGCTCAAATCGCGGAGCTATGAGTGGCGAAGGCTTGACATGCTTTGGAAAGCAAATGCAAGTGTATTGGCCAGTTGTCAACTACAGACAGAACTTCAGTTGAGCATGCTGAGTTTTTTTGACGAGTTAAGAGGTTGCCACATAGAAAAGGAGGTTCAGTCAACGGCGTTACACTATGAGTGGTGAAGAGTTCGCCACTGGGCTCTTACCTCGCCACCTCACTCCCTTCCAGCCCGCTCTCGCCTGAACCCCGGAAGATGCAGGTTTCTTTTTGGAAAAGGACTTTGGGGGAGACTACGTATCTTCCCTCTTCGAATTGGAGGATCTCGGCTCAGCTCCTGAAGAAGGAAGAAGAAACTTCTGCTTCTTGCGCAGACCGTTTCGTCCGCTACAAACGCTCCATTCGAGGTGGGTTAAGCTATCATCGTCACTGACGAAGGAATGCACTGATGCATGATGTTCAAAGCGAAGAGCGCTCCAGACGTCCTTCCAAGTCAGTGAACAATCAGTTCCCTCGAGGGGCTTACCTAGATGGCAGGATTCATTCACTGTACAAGGTGGAAGGTTCCTGTGGCGACTGAACAATAAGTCCCATCTCTACTTGGCCTGCAAGTATAATCGCGACCAATAATCAGCGAATGGGTATTGTATACAGTCCTTTGGACAACGGGAGTCTGGCCAAATAGAGTACACGATGATCAGCAAGTCCGAAGTCTGTGGAGATGCCAACACCGCATATTCCATGTATTTCATCTATCGAAACCCAAGGCAAGTGTGTTCAGCAGGAAACCAGCTGAGGAAGGACTCTCTGTGTCGCTCTTGATCGGAATCTCCGAGCACGCTCTTACAACGTCTTCCTGAAGGATCCATGTTGTCTCTCCAAGGGGTCGATCTCTATGGGCATCCAAGAGCGCATAGACCCCGAATGTAGCCTTGTCGAAGCTTTCTTGGGTCTCCGGCTCGAGGAGGCTCCTGAACTGGGTCCGGGACAGTACGGAATCCTGCTGGGCCCATACCCCGAACATCCGGCTGACCAACACATCCGTTTCGGCGTGGCCGTCCATCGAGCGCAACCAGCGCTGCAGCGAAGGCTGAATTTGTAACTGCATAAGGATCCTCTGAGCTTGTTCCGCCTCCTCCGTCTTGCAACCTAGCGCGTCCGTCAAAGTTTTTGCGGTGATCTTGAGGCTTTCACCCATCCTTTTCCTCCGATGTGCTTCAAGTTCCGTTTTAGCCATGAACGAACTCAAACGTCTGTTATTTGTAGAGGTCCCCAAGATGGGATCTTCGGTCAACGTCCCTGTGTTCTTGAGTAAGAGCTCCCTGAGATCATTCCTAAGTTCCGAGCTGAGGCTGGCATGTTTCAGTTCGATTCTGTAGTCCTCCCTGCTAGGCGAGACAACCTGATCTCTGTACAAGACATTGAGTTCGATACCCAGCCCTATCACCGCAACGGTGCTCGGGAGAAAGTCCAATGGAGTCAAGGTATCGCGAAGCGCAAGCGCGCGGTCGAGTTTCTTCAATTCGTCTTGGGCTTCCTGAAAACTGTCACTCAGTCCAAACAGCGTCAATGGCTCTCGTAGCGTCTCCAGGGCAGTCGAGATCTCCTTCAGGCTCTTCACGGGTCCAGAGCTCTCTGTTCGAACACTATGGAGCATATGTAGTAACATGCTGCGTAGACGATTCGCCGCTTGAGCAGGGACTGTGCAGGGAGACCGGGTAAGAGGCAGGTTGAGAAGGTTCAAGGCGTGACGGTGGGATTTTCACTGCCAAAGAGGGCGTAAAGAAGAAGGGAGTAGGGGCGCTTCTTTGATTCTACTGTTTCATGCTTTCCTCTGCAGGAGAGGATTGTAGATACTTCACAGACAAATGTGGCAACTTGTCTTGGTTCCAAATCCCACCGAGCACGCTAACGCTTCGAAGATAGTCGGACTACCGACAGGCATCCGGTGGTAATACAAACAACATCTGTACCTCCCTGCCAAAAAATGCTCATCTGTGTCTGACCCTTGTACTATTAGGGGCCCAAAAATGTTAGGGCGGACAAACTGGAGGAGCCATGACTAGCCCAAACCAGCTGTCTAGATACTGCAGGCCGGTGGCGAGAACGCACGGAGGTCCTCTTTCGTCTTGTCATCGTTTCAACTCTCTCTAAAATAACTCTTAACAAGCGGTCTACTGCATAAGAAGGACCCAGGGCATGACATAAACTGTATCCGTCATGATGCGTACTTCGTGATCTCAGCAGAAGGTATCATTTTGTACCAGCGTCGTCATCGTGTCTGCCTTCCTTTCCCACCTTCCTCCACCGCTCACGCCGGGTCTGTTGTTGGCTACGTTGGGCCAACGTGGCCATAGCGTCCCTTGGGGTGTTGAGAGGCGGGGGTACCCACCCCCCATTGAGCCGTGTTAGTAAATCTTCTTCAAGCTGACTTGTGTCCGACGTGGTGGAAGTCCCCATGTCCGTAAGCTGGCTCTGAGATGAGCTTGGCTCAAAGATGGACGTGTTGGCTGATGCAGCCATGTGTCCGAGCTGATCGGCCCCCCCTGCCATTGCATTTGAAGAGCGGGAGCTCGTTAGGCCCATTTCTGCTCTCCTATCTAGAAGCGCATTAGTGGAGACGTGGTCTCCCGCCGTGGATCTGGAGGACGGTCGCGCATAAGGTGAACGTAGCCGGCTTCCACTCGTAGCGGTCGTGTGAACTCGCGGGCTGAATCCCTCTCCCGTCAGTGCAGAATTCACCGGAGGCACTGTCATGGATTCCCATTCGTGCCGCTCTGAGAGCAGCGCAGAGAGCGCTCCGCTGCTCGGCTCCGAGCCCGCTCGTTCCCGAGCATACTTGGACAGCAGCGTGGCAATGGTATAGGCTCCTTCAGCGACACGGCCATCCGTAGACTGTGGGGAGGAGACTAGGCCGTCGCACTGTTCAAAGAGCGGTCTGAGTTTCCCCGTCAAGTCGCCAGGGGCCACAGCACTTAGTCCCGACAATCGCCCTTTGAAGGTATTGTAGTCAGATTCCGAAAGCCATTTGCTTGGATTTCCCTTCCAGGCGCTATCCCAGATACTGAGGACTGCTTTCTCAACATCGTCTTTCTGGGCGGGCTCTGATGGCTCGGTGGACATTCTGTTCAAGTGGCAATTTGGTAGGGCTGTATGGGTGAAAGAGCAGTAGTCGAGTGGGAATCAGCGAGGCCCGATCCTCCCTCTCTTATTGGTTATGAGTCTTCGTGGTAGTGGGTGGCAGCTCCACCATGCTTCCAATAGCCATTGTTCCAGACGACGTGCTGACCGACGTCTCACACACGCGAAACACCTCGGACAAACATCTCCTGTTCACTCCTTTGCACACTGAAGGACATTTCCTATCTGTCATCCCAATCACACACTTCTCTGCCTTCACGGCCGTGGACTGACCGATGACATCAGTGAAGTATTTCGAGACAATAGCTCCTCCTACCCATCTGGCGTTCTGTTGCTGTTTCCGCACACTCTTTTGAGACTGTTGGTTCATCGCACTCTTTTGATGTTGCCGCGCTTGAATATCGGGGCTCGCTCTGTCCACTTCCGTCGTCAATCGCTCCCATTGTCTGAAGAGTTATAATTATTTGCACTGGATGTGAACACCGCTCTGACAACAACGACACGTCGGCAGACGACTCCTACTATAGACTACTACGCAACATGCTAGTCCATCTCCACGTCCTCAGGCTCCGCGGCAACCTCAGCATAGACATCCTCGTCCACCTCGTCCCCTACCTCCAGCCACGCATCGGCTGCATCTCCTTCTGGCGCGGCTTCTTCCCCCTCGTCTTCGCCAGCATATAGCTCGTAGATCGCATCTCCTTCTGGTCCCTCCACCACACTCTCCAGTATATCCTGTGCCAGATCTGCTCGCAATGTCAGCCTCTCCTCCTACCTGTGGCAGGCAAGAGTTGATGAACGCTCATCAGAACCAGAGACGTACATTGAATCACGCGCAGATCCCAATCACCCGTCTTTTCCCCTGCTTTCAGCACTTCGTCGTCGATCGCCGGCTCCGCATACGACAGCCTGCCGAGGGCCGAAACGAACAGATGGGGAATACCGGCAAATTCTCGTGGCTGGTTTGGGCGACTTATCCGGTCCATCAGGTTGATCCCGGTTGGGATGTCATCTGGATCCGGCTCAGGCTCGTCCTCGGCTGTAGCATAGCCCGGTTGACGTTGGGAAGATGCGAGACGGGTAGTGGTGTGGAGAGCTATTGGGTAGACAAGGTGATGGAGAAGATACAGGATCTGTTGCAACATTCGCAGTGATCTAAAACTCGTCAGCATCATCTCACGCAACCGTAAGAACAGCTGCCTTACTCGGCGGGGTCGCGGTCTTCCAGGTCGATACCCCAGACTGGTTTTGACTCCCTCTCGATCAGTGTCACCAACGCCAAGGGGATGATCGACTGGTCCGCTACAAGCAACACCGCATCTTTATCTGCTATTGACAGTTGCTGCGTAGCTCGAATGAGAAGCATTGTGAGACGGTAGGTCTAGAGTAAGTCAGCGCCAATCCGAGAAACACGGCAGGCAACTGACATCGTTGTCGTCCCAACCAGAATGCGGAACCATCAATAATCTGCTGATCCGTTCGAGCAAAGGCTGCTCGTCAAGTTTCGCATCAAGTTTGGCATGGACGGCGGACATCTGCAACGCCGGTCGGAAGCTATCTCGATCTTCGCGACCGGTCAGCCTTAGCCCTACAAGCTCTCCGCGTGCTCGGACAACTTACCTAACGAGACACCAAAGATAGCCTCGACGCCCTTCTTGACGATCAGCGAGTCGAGATGTGGAGCAGTCAAACCAAGCAATACGTCAACCAGTTGCGAGCTCTGCCTGGACCGGACATTTCGTTAGCGAACACTCAATTGGCCACACAGCTGACTCACCATGGGAACGATCCAGCGGAAAACCAGGATAGCGCCATAGTCAAATCTGCAATGTACCACGCCAGATCTAGCGACCACCTGTTTTCCAGCTTCGCGTTGGCGTACTTCTCCAGGCCCAACTTTGCCTCTCTTGCATGGTTCTCCAACTCCTCCTGAAGCTTGGCAATGCCATCTACTGGAGCAAAAATCTTGTTGACGAGATCAGCCGCCAGACTTGGGATATTAGCTGTTGCAGTATTACACAAGACCGGCACAAAGTCAGGAAAGAGCGTCGCCGTCCGAGATAGTAAAGAGAGGACGTTGACGAGAGTCTCCATCTGTATCGAATCAGCCGTGTCCAGAAACACCTATCAGAACCCACAACTGCGAAAGAACACGCTGATGATGTCCACACTAGTCCGGTATGTATCTCCACTAGCGCCACTAGACTTGTGGCTAGCTGACGATACATGTCGTCCACCTGCAGGTCATTGTCACCGCACATGCGTAGAATATCGCCACAAGCTTGCGAGTGTTTGCTGCGGATTTCGCCAGAATCTGGAACATGGTTGAAGATGCGGTATATGGTAGGTTGGGTGATACTCTCCGGATCCAGAGCCGTCTGCAAGGCTGACAGCGAGTTGTGGTGGAATAAGTGGTACAACAACTAGTTTTATCAGATCTAAATGCGTCCATGACAATGAGACCACTTGCCAGAGATCGAAAATCTATTTCTTGTTCTTCATGGTCGACTTGCATGGATTCTTCTCTAGGGACAGCATCGAACACATCGGCATCATTCCCGATTACAGGTGCAGCTCCCGGCATGGGTTCATCCTCGTCGACTTCGCCCTGACGCTCCGATGTTCTCGTGGTGGATTTGAGTGGCGACGGCGACAGTGCCTCAGTACGTTGCCGTTTGACTCTGCCAGTAATGATTGGCGTCTCTACAAATGCGTTGCTGAGTTTTTTGAAAGTTGGAGGCGGTGGAGGTGGTGCTCTCACTTGCTGTTATCAGCAGATATTCCCTATCCGAAACATGAAGCGACCTACTCTTGCCTTGTGCTATCGCAGAGATCTCTTCTGCCTGAGACCCACCTGGCTTTCTCGGGCTCGAGAGGAGTCCTCTAGCAGGTGTCTGACTGCTGGAAATCCCATGAGGCATTCGGGCTTTTGTGGTTGAGGACAAGAGTGCATGGTTCTGAATTTGGGTGTGAGACAGGCGCACGGTTGTAAGGAATGGAGGACCTACATGAAACACCGCCTGAGTTTTTACACTTTCTATTCGACGATTCGTCTCGATCTCCTTCTGGTGTAATGCAGCTTCCATCTCTGCAAGCTTTGCTCGATACCGATTCTCGCCTTCTTCATGACTCTGCTTATCCTGGTCCACCAGGTCAGCCGAAACACGGCGTCGTAGACAAGAGATGTTGCTCACCCTGCGCTGATTACGGCGAAGTGCCTCGGCCTCGCCTCGCGCTACCCACAATTCCTGCTCCATTGCCTTGAGCCTTTGGGCGAGGTTGACATCATTCTCCGGCTCCGCAGGGGTCGCCCTGTGGGATTCATCCCTAAACTGCTTTCGCAACGTCTGCAGCTCCGCCTCAACAGCCTCTCGCCTGCGTCTCTCCTCGGCCAGTTCTAAGGCTGTACGGCGCGCGACGGAGCCTTGAGAAGCAGGCGGAGTCTCAGACTGAGAAGCTACAGGCGGCAGGATTGGGCTAAAACGACCATTCGTCCCTGTATGCTGCGGTACAGGGTGGGATCCTGCCGAGACCGATCGCGAGAGGCTGCGAGCTGGGAATCGGGATGCAGGCTGCTGCAGCTGGACCGGAGGTGGCTGCCGTATAGGCTCACGGTTGATTGGCGGTCCGGGCGGCCTAGGAGGTACAGGAGGGCCTGGTGGAGCTTGCGAAGCTGAAAAGACGGCTTGTCGTCGAGCTTGAGCAGCAGACTGGGTTGAGCGAGGAAGAACCATATTTCTCGCAACCAAGCTGTCCACCACTTCACCTTCCGGCTCAATTTCTGCCACCACCGCATAATCTCTTTTATCATCCATGATCACGTCCGAGTATCTATCGTTGCCTTTTTGAGCATTGCCGCCCCAGTATGCGGATTGTTTCTCCACATTGGCGATATGGCGTTCGGGGTCGGCGTCTCGTTTGCCGCCGAATTCCCAACCAAAACCAGAACCCGACTGCCCTGGTCGAGTGTTCAGAGCTCTGGGTTCATCCCTCCTGCCCATACCGAGCCTGGAGGGACCCGCGACCGCATTCTTGGGACGAGCCAACTGATGGTGAGTCGCCTTGTTGCCTGCAGAGGGGAGAGCTTGAGAGGCGGCAGAATACTTCGCATAAGCGCCGGTCTCCAGGTCTTCCAGAGCAGTGGCATCAAGCTGTCCGAAAAGATCATCGTCTGCTTCTTCGTAGTCTGACGACATTCCTAGGTTCTGAAGGGGTCGTCAGTAATCATACAATGGGAGGAGTCTCACCTGCTAATCATCGCTGAGGCAAGTATTCTGAGCTGCCGAGTGGTTCTCTGCTGGATCTCGGTGGCTCTTCCGACGGCTGCGTATTGAATCTGAATACCGCGGAGCGGGCCCTTGTTTCTCTGAACCTTTTTGGTCAGCCGTGTGTCGATGCACAGATGAATCTGCTATGCTGGATAGCTCTCGCTGTCTACTTTCCCTCTCTTTTGCCCAAGCAGCAAAACGCGTCTGGGGGACAACCTCCACCCAGCGGAATCAAAAAAGACGTGCAAAACCTTATTCACTCCCTCCTCCTTGGCTCGGCGGCAGTAAACGCGCCATCGGGTCCGATGGCTGGCCCAAAAAAGGAATGCGCAGTCGGGTTATCAGATATCCCTTGCTGCGAATCATGCGAAACATTCGGAGCAGGCCATTTCCCAGCTGACCAATACAAGCTTGATCCACATCGTCCCCGCCAAGCCTTTTTCGCCCCCATCTCCCCCTTCCATTCATCCAGTAAGAAAGCCCGAATTACCAGCCGTAGCTCTTTCTCCAGGGGGCGTTGGCACATTGACTCCGCCGTTGTATCGAGGGGCATCCTGCCAGTTTCGCAAGAAATGCTTCGTACGCTTTCGTCGGTGTTCATATCTCGAGGCGCCAAGCCTGGCGCGGATCATCATGACGCCGCGCGAGCACAGACGTATTTGAAGCTCGCGACAGAATTGAGCGCATATGGTGTCCCAGTGGACCACTCCGATTGCGCGACGTGCGACCACCCTTGTCCCGAGCCGAGTGAAGGAGGGGCGGGGATCGTCAGCGAAGCAGGGATATGGGGAGGGAAGAGCTATGCAGAATATGTTGAAGAGGAGTATGGAGATGTGGGGACTCTTCCAAAAGGTTTCGACGTGGATTGGGACTCGGAGCTACCGGGCTCGGGGCAGCCGGTTCGTGGGCGCCTGCTCGTTGTCAGCACGGGGAAGAGCGACTGGCCACACTCTCACACGGTATGTAACGCGACGCGCTGGCGAGTTCAAGTATAGCTGACGGTGTCTTGTGCCTAGGATGACAAGGATGGTCTGCCGCATCAACTAGCGAATTTCTTTGAAACCCTCCCATCTGGGGGCAAGGGCGGCGGCGGCAAGGGCCCAAAGCTTGGACCACACGACAAGAAGGCACTTGAAAGCTTCCTCGCCCCGTCACCATTCGCGGGAGGCGCCCCTGCCCCGGCAGGTCCGCTACCATTGCCCAGCATGTACTCGTCCAGCATGATCAGCCAGTCGGACGACCCGCAGGACCAGAGCGTCATCGTGTTTCCCGACTGGAAGGTCGTGCATGAGATCGAGAACTCGCTACAGGGCGCAGAAGGGCTCTGGAATGGCGCACTGTCTGATAAGCTTGGCAGATCCGGTGCTCCTGCGATAGACGATGGAGTGGGCCGAAGACGTTCTTATGTTCTGCCATATCGTGCTGTTGTCCTTCTCTGTGCGTGTACAATTTTCCATTCTTTCATTTTGGCATACTTTCTTCACTCTTTCTTCCTTCGACTTTTACCACTCTTCTTTTCTTGGTGCTTTTCTCCTCCCTTCATGGCAAAATGTCACTGACCACCCTTCCTAGGCTCCCACAAGCGCCGCGACAAGCGATGCCACATTGCCGCACCTCTCTTGCGGCACGCGCTCGTCCAGTGTCTCGGGAAACACGAGATCACCGTCGACGAGACCGGTTCCAGCTTGTCGCATCTTGACGGACCCCCACTCGAGGAGATCTCGGGAGACGCTGCGGAGAGGGAGACCGAAGTCGGCCGAAGGATCGCGGATATCGAGGGTGTCAAAGGAGGCAACGGTGGCGAGGTTGGAATTTTCAACATCAATCACCTTGGTGGCCATCGCTATTCCGGAGTCATGCTTGTATGTTTCCTACTACATTTGGGACTACTCTGCTCTCGAGTATGCCTTGGAAGAACTCGCTGACACCCTCTGTGTAGATTATCTTCCCATCTGGTGCATATCTGTCTTATGGTCGGGTGACGCCCCAGGAGATCCCCCGAGTGGTTGAAGAGACTATCTTACGGGGGCGTGTTGTGCCAGGTTTGCTTCGGGCTGGGACTGGACTGCAGCGCCCTGAGGGGTGCGAGAACGGCTTCTTAGGCTGGTGAGCGATTATATACGTCTAGATAGTGCGATACGATATTGTTAGATGCGCATTCTTTCTCTAGCTGGACAGGCAGGACGGAAGCATTTACGAAGGAAGCCTCCACCAGATGAACGATGCCTTTGAGTTTACCCGAGTGGTGGCTTCCTTTCTTTCGGCTCTCCCGAGCAATCGCTTGCTCTGTTGCCTTCCGGTTTCCTGCCAGCAACTGGAAAAGGACCTGGAAACCTCATCTCTCTCACACAGAGGGCGCCGACTCCAGGGACCTCCATGCAGCCTTCCCCTCCATCCTCACCGCCAAACCAGCGACCGCTCAAACTAGCCAGAATGGACGACTCTGTGGACATTGTTCAAGCTACGACAGGGACCAGTACAATCCCATCGTGTGTTTCTGAGACAGTCTCATCAGGTGGAGGTGGCTGAGAATAACTACAGATATAGACCTGATGCGAAACAGAGGCGGTATGATCGTCAGCTAAGGTCGGTCTGTACTTCCTTTCTTCTCCATTTCTCCATAAACTGTACGAGTGTCAATGTATTACTTACTCCGAGGTTGCACATACTGATAAGTGTTCAGATTGTGGGCTTCATCAGGCCAGCGGTCTCTAGAATCGGCGAGAGTCTTACTAGTAGGCTGCGACGCGGCAGGCTGCCAGGCTCTCAAGAACCTCGTCTTGCCTGGTGAGTTCAGGGCCCCATCGTTGTGAGAAGAACTCATACCTTCCCTTAAGGTATTCAACACTTCACCATCTTATCCCCCGCCATCGCGCAGCCAAAAGATGTGGCTACCAACTTCTTCTTGCATCCTGATAGTGTCGGTCTATCCATCGCTGAAGAAGCTGTCAGGTTAGATGCTAGATCCTCATTTGGGCTCAGCTTTACTGACCGGACAGACTTCTGCTCGAGCTGAATCCCTCGGTGGAGGGCGCCTCGAAGGTTGAGGTGAATTTTTCTTCCATGACGTCCGCCGGATCTCACGTTACGCAGGATATTGAAGGGTTGCTCCAGTCGGATCCCACCTTTTTCACATCTTTCACTCTCATCATCGCCACGAACATCGAGCCCGACATCGAGCTGCTTCTTTCGGACCTTTTGTGGCAGGGTTGGTGTCGCTGTCTATCTATGCTGATCGTGTAGCGTCATCTGAGATTGACGGTCCTGATATTCCGTTGATCGCAATTCGGAACTCTGGATTTTGCGGAAGGCTTGAGATCCAGCTCCGAGAGCATTGCGGTCGGCTGTCCATAACTTTGCCTGGCGGTGAAGCTGACTGAAGTAGTTGTCGATACTCATCCTGACAACACACACACGCTCAGGATCGACAAACCTTTCCCGGCACTCGAGAGACATGCTCGGGAATTAGACCTTGAAAGCATGGATTCTTTGGAGTACTCACATGTCCCTTGGCTGGTACTGCTGGTACGCATAGGCTGTCAGTGGAAGGACAACGTGCGTCACACAGTTGAAGGCTGCATCTACATGTTGACCTCGGTAGCATGAGGGACGTTATCCGGGACAAAATAAGGCAGATGACGAGCGGACTGCAGAGCGTAATGAGTTCAAAGCACTGTTGAAAGCCCTCAAGAGGAAGGGCGATGAGGAGAATATCGACGAGGCCCTGAATCAAGCCTATCGAGTGTGGACCGAGAGCAATGTGAGTCAGTATAGGTATATTGGGCTGTCACTGAGACCACGCAGACACCTTACGAGCTGCAACAGCTATTAGAAGCGGAAAAAGGCACACCGGCTACACAAAATGTGCGCTCATTCATGTTACCAGGCTCAAAGCTGATAATCACAGTCTAAAAACTTACACATTCTTCTTCAAGCATTGCACCAATATCTCGCATCACCGCCACACCTCCCACCAATATCCCCATCTCTACCGGACATGCATTCCTCCACGACCTCATATGTTGCGCTACAGAACCTGTACAAAGAGCAGTACCGAGCCGACCTCGAGAAATTTCAAGTCTACTTGGCCAAGACCCTGGAATCCGTCGGCCTGCCAGCGGATGGGATTCCCATCGAGGAGGTTGAAAGTTTCGTCAAGAATTCAGGAGGAGTCAATGTCATCAAGGGTCGATCTATGCGGTCGGGTAAGGAGATCCAAGGCGGTGTGAGAGCTATGATTGGTATGTCTCTCTAGCCTGTCGTTCTGCTTGGTGTTCATCCCCGACAGGGGACAGCTTCTCCGATGGCAACGCCCCATACGAGATCTACTTCCCACTGCATCTGGCATTTCTCGCTGCAGAACGATTTTACTCGGAACGTAATCGGTGGCCGGGCACCAGCCAGGACGAGGACATGGCGGAAGATTCGCGCAGAATGGCGGAAACGGTGCGGCGCATCATCCGCGATGTAGTTGATGGCTTCTCTGGAGATATTGGCGATTTGGTTGTCGAGGCAATCGCTGAAGTGTATGTCTTGCAAGATCTTCGACTTGGTGGGTTCAATCACTGATGCGTTTTCAGGGCACGAGGAGGATTTGGGACGCTGCCTACAACAGCTGCATTTTTGGGTGGTCTAGTGGGACAAGAAGCCATCAAGCTGGTTACCAACCAGTACAACCCATTGGACAATACTTGCCTGGTTGATTTAGTCAAGAGCGGCATTGACAAATTCAAGTTCTGACGCATCGACTGTCATGCAGACCCCATAACATCGGATAGATCACTTGTAGATACATGGAAATCGTTACAGACATGATGTTTTGGAACGTAACGGTTAGGGGTATACGAGATCATACATAGTTGGGGTTGGGATGAGCTAGGCGACATCCGTCATGACCGTGGTGCCAACCGACCAGACCATTCATTTCCATCCTCTCAGTTGATCGGGTCTCCTTCAGGTGCTAGTCATGTCTCAACACCTCGGCATCCTATGCATGTATCTACAGTATTCACATGTCCAGACAGGCACGCCCAGCTGGGCTAGTCCTCACAACTGTCAGGTGTATGGAAATTCCGTTCCGTGACGTCGGAGCCTGAACGGCCTCCGTGGTCCGATTCCACGGAGAGGCTCCCGTCGTGCTTTGAATCTGAGTCTGGGTGAGAGTATCCGGGGTATCGGGGTGGTGGTTGTAAATAGGTACTACTCGAGGGAGCCTCGTCGTGAGTGTCAGACATGAACGAAACATAGCTGACCGCATCAGTATCCCTGGAACACATATCACTTACTCGATCCTCAAGTTTGACAGTCGTGTGTCTTTCGATTTCCGGGCCTTGGACTCTTCCCCGCCGGGGGACTGTGGTTCAGAGTGGAGCAGCAGGCCCTCATGATAGTTTTTGCACTTGCTGATTCCTTGGAATAAAGTGGCGAATGCGCTCTTTAGGTGTTGATAATCGACACCGTTGGACAATGCGCCTTTGTGAAAATCGATCATTCCTTGCCCCAGGTCGGTCAACCCAAAGTCAGCCATGCCCGAAGACGACGCGGTGGTTCTGGAAACGGAAGCTCCTGATGCCTTTCTTTTGCCCCACAACCGAGTTTTTGGAGCTGTTTCCAGGTTTGGATAGACGAATTGGTCGTAGAGGTACACATCCTTCCAGTCCTTTGGAGGCGGCAGTTCGGACGGGACAGACCCCTCGGTAGCTGAGGGCGCAGGAGTTGTTCCTTTGTTTTTGCAAAATGTCTCCAATTCACGCACCGCTCTTTCCACCGCTTGTAGCACAGGTCGGGTAGTCTTGAAGGTCTTGGCCACATTGGTAGTGGAGATCACCGGACCGTGATACAGCTCGTACAGAACACGACTGTGCTTGGCGACCGCCATCGTGCGTTCCGTGAATTGGCGTCGCAAGTCCCACTCTGTCCCAGGGAGACTCTCCCCGTTCTTCAGTGCCTTTGCCTTCTCGCTCACAGTATAGCTACTGAAATGACTGTTCCATGCCTCCTGAACAAGAGGTTTCAATTCGGCAGTGAGGTCTGTGGAAGCATCAGACCGTCTCCTGTGATGAACTAGGTCAGTGTTCCTAGATGGGTGCTGAGGCGGCATCAGCGATGACATTGAAGTGGCGCCCTGCCGTGAATAAGAGTCCTGCAGCGCAGGGACCCGTAGCGTGCTCTGGATCTGCAGGATGCCAGCCCCTATGCCCAGGTCATTCTCGGATCGGCTCGACCTCGCGTTGCCACTCGAGTTGCCGGCGGACTTTTGTATGCACAGCGCAATCTTATGCTTCAGTGTCTCGTCGGTTCGCATCATTTCGAAGAGGTCGGCGACGAAATTGGGTGGCTCTCCCTCAGGTATGGTAACCCACCTCCACATATTCTCATCGACTTCAGTATTCCCCATCTGGTGTTTTGGCGGAGGGAAACCGCAAAACTCTGGTATCGCGGACCCTTGGAGCGCAGAAGAGCTCTCACCTGGGCCACGGAACGATGCGGTCTTGGAGTCCATCTCGCAACTGCAAGGATAAGCCAGTGGTGGGTGTCGAAAAACTGTGTGGTGGGAAAATGATGAAGACAGACGACATGCCAGTCTGCCTTATAAGTACGAACGCCTGGACGATACGCGTTTCTCGACCCCTCTCAGCCAAAAGGACGCAAAGCGAAGCATGTTTTGGCGAGGTGGCGGTGTTGCGTCTCACAACGGCGCTTCCCATGAGTGCTTCTCAAGCAAGGACATCTCGGCCTTCAGAAAGGATGAAGCGGGTGGACCCGGTGAAGCAGTGCTGGGGCGGTGCTGGCCTCCGCGTTCGACCCATCAACAGTCAATGGAACGTAGCTGACGAGGCGGAGAAGACCCGGGTGTTGCCACCGACTGAAAATGTCAAGGGATCTGCACAATTCATGCACCTATAGGTGGCGTCTGGGACTGAGCTCGTAGAGCACGATGAAGTCGACCCTACAAGCCCTACGTTGCTCACAACCTTGAAAGAGTTTTCGCTTTGCCTCCTTTTTCGTCGCTCAGTAGGGCGGCAAAAAGGAGATCGAGAAGGCCACGAAGCCGTAGGGTCTACATGTAGGCAGTCGCACAAGAGCGACGTCTGGCTGAGCTCGATCTCACCATCTCTCCCGCTCCCGTTGTCACCCGCTGACCCGGCGCTTCTGGCCTTTCGGTACATCCAAGTATACCCCCATACGCACATGACGTCGACGTTCCGAACGGATGCGTTGCTGCCCTCTGACAGGTTTATGGGGTTTCCCCCCAATCGCCACCAAGTTTCAGTCGAAGGTTTCCCCAATCTATCCTGGTCGCTTGAGACCAAGATACGAGAATGGATAAGAATCGAAGACACCGCAGAGACGAGTAACTACGTACATGACATGCTCGTAGAATTGCGGAAAAGTCCAACGTTCCTCCGCGCTTTGACAGAGGTTCTGCGATCCAGTCCTTCGGGCGAGAGCAGTAGCGCTCAAGACTCTCGCCGCTCCGAAGTCCTCAGTATTGGGAGCCGCACGGCGGCTGTATTCACGGAAGCGTTGAAACGGGCCTCAACGGTGCTGTCTCAGCCAGAGGACCAGGCTCCGTTGCTATCATCCTTGGCTGACTCGTCAGACACCAACGTGGTCCTTCACGGACTGCACCACAGCGCAACCTCGACCGCCGGGGCGGGGGCTTCACTCTCCGATGCGGAAGGAGAGCTCACTCCGGCGATGGAAGCGCGACTGAAGCAGGTCGTCGAGACACATTGGAGCAAGGTCGTTTTGGGCTACACAGTTCGTGAGAGATTGAAACGCGAGGCCGCGCGAACGAGCCTCTCTCACACAGAGTGGACAAAGCGCCATCGGTTTACCCAACTCATGGCGGACATCTCCATTTCTGCCCGCAATATATACGCTGTCTATGAAGACACGCGAACCGAGCACGACATCAAGGGGACTTTGAAGCGCTTGCTGCCACACGCCGAGACGCTCGGCCAGAGGTTGAAATACCTGCAGACGAAGTACGTGTCGGCCGCCTCGGGGTCTGAACTGCCCCTCTCGTTTGAGCTGCCACCTGTGAAAGAACGCAAGAACCTCTACCTTTATGACCAGTACCTGTACAAACATCTGGAGCCACACCAAACCGGCTGGAAGCTCGGTCGGTCGAAAGGAAAGACATCACAGACTCAGACTGTGGCAGCGCCGCCGGTCAGGTCAACGCGCAGCGGCGCCGAGAGACCTCGCAGGCAGCGAACGAAAGACGCGATGGAAGACGCTCTGATACAGCTGCAGAACGGGTGGTTTGAGCTGCAGAAAGGCCTGATGACTCATATTCAGGAGTTGCCTCGGACCGCGCGAGTTGTCAGCCAGCTGCTGTCAGCGCAGCAGCAGATCATCCATTGGGTCGACACTATGTCGAAGCACTCGGGGCTAGGAAACCAGTCGGCGCCATCAATTTTTGACAGACTCAGCGCACCGTCGGTTCCCACAACACGGCTATCGTGCATCGTTATAGAGTGAGTGGTGTGGCGTGCGCGGAACGAACACTGATCCCTGCAGCCACAGCTCATACAAATACAGAGCTGCCTTGCCTACACAGGTGGATGGAAGTTCAGCTTCTCCGACTGACAACCCCCCTGAGTATACTCTGCCATCTTCGGCGGCTACTAGGCCGATTGGTTACAGCTCCCATGAAAGCGGTCAAGGATCCACTTGAGGATGGTATCGCTTACTGAGGTTGGTAGTGCTTTCGCATTCGCTATTTCTTGTTCCGAGAGGCATGCACCACTTCACGTGTATAACAGTGATTACAGGCATCTGCGGTAGTGAATGCCAATTTACGTAGAGTGGAAGATGTTACCGGGAACCGCTTGGATATGTCACTGTCATCGGGTCTCTTGCTGTCTTGTAGCGGTCAGTGAACAAAAGAATTCGACAACGTCTGTGAGCGTGCTACAGGAAATTAAGAGTAATTGAGGATCCAGCAGCGACCAGACAGTAAATCAGTGTTTGGAGTGTCCACTGCCAGAAGAGATGTAATCAGGTGGTCCTTAATTCACACAATCGTACAAAGATTTCACAACGAAACGGAAAGAAGAGTCTCCAGCCTGCACCACCATCGTGCGACAAAAAGCGGCACCGCGAATCAACAACACCCACCCTTCTTCGCCTGCTGTCCGTCGCCCAACTGCACGTTCTCTCCCCGCTGTTCTTGCCTGCCACCCCGTCCACCTGCCGCGGCCGCCCCTTGCGCCGGCTTCGGTGCTAGACTTTCCATAGGAATCGCCTTTGCAATTTCAGTGAAGAGCTCTGAAACATTGGCGCCCGTCTTAGCAGACGCTTCAAAGAAGAGGAGGTTGCTCTCCTTCGCGTATGTCTGCGCTTCGACCGTGGAGACCTGTCGGAGATCGTCGCTGTCGGTGGCAGCTGACTGGGTGGCGGCAGATGGGGGTGGTGGAGTCGATTCGTCGCCTTCAGCATCTTCCTCTGCAGGTTCATCCGCCTCAGCCTCATCCGCTGGGTCCGCTTCGACTGCCTCGGTTGGCTGTTCTGTTGATTTGGTAGGGCTGTCCGATACTAGATCGAGCTGGGTACGTCAGCTGATGATAAGAGAGAATCGTGGTGAGCAGGCTCACCTTGTTGCCGACAAGAGCGATGACGATGTTGGGGTTAGCTTGCCTTTGCAGCTCTTTGACCCATGCCTTCGCCTTTTCTAGCGAAGCCTGACCAGTCAGCGACGGGCGACGAAACCGAGGCTGAGAGTTGGTACATACTGCTTTAGTAATATCATACACGACGACAGCTGCTGCAGCGTTTCGGTAGTACATTGGTGCTAGGGAATGGAACTGGAAAACGTATTAGTAATGCAGATTGATATGACCTGTACAATCACTCACTCTCTCTACAAACGGGAAAATCAAAACAAGACATGATCAGTACACATATATGCCGTGTTGGCCCGGAAGCTGACCTTGCCCTGCAGTGTCCCTAAGGTACCTCAGTAAGAGCGAAGGGGGAGCAAGGATGCTGACTCACCAAATCTCAAACTTCACAATCCGGTTCTCCAACCTGCATTCTGCAAGTTCGTGAGCCACTTCACAATGGGACAGGCCGCCGGCTCACTTTGCGTGAGGAACGCGGCACCGATCGTGGGTGAAGTGTTTTCGTTGAAGTCGTTGGAGCAGAATCGGAGCACTAAGCTCGATTTACCGACCGCTGCTTCGCCTGCAGTGGGGAGTAATTGGGCGTGCAGTCGACCATACAGAGAAGCGGCGGGAGGTTAAGCGGTCGATATTATTGAATGATTGGTTGCAAGCCCATGGCACAGTCGTCGCAGGGGATGAGGGAATTAGAATGACGAGGAGAAGTATTCGTCAGCTATCTCTCCTGGCATTCCAACATTGCTCGACGGGTCACGCAAGACGTCGACTTAGCCGCACCTCGCGGCCCAATACACTCCCGTGCAGGCTCAAAGTGCGGAGGTATGAGAGGTCCGCACTGTCACCTTGTATTTTCCCTGCGAAACAAAATAGGCAGTTTGTCTCTTCCCTCCGTCCGCCCAGTCCCTGAACGTGCAGTATCCGAGTCATATCGTGCCATTCGCCCCACAATGCGCAGGATGCCAATCCACTCACCAAGAAGGACAAGCTTGACCTGCACGGCCTTGACTGGAGTCTCCTCAGAAGCCATCTCCACTGCCGCCACTGGAATTTTCTCGCTCCAAGCTCGATGCGGTGCTACAAGACTGAACCGATATCCGCGCAATCCACGTACGCGTCACCAGTTGCAGACAGTGTAGATGGTTGATTGTGATAATACGCGCAAGGACTGAGACTCAGGCCAAACAAAGACGACTGATAAATCCAAAGTAGGGATGAGATGGAGAGGACAAAGGTTGGTATCTGGAATGGATACGAAGCCCCCATCGGCCGTGGCGCAGCGTCCCATAAATGGCGGGGCAAAATAAAGATTCCCCACACCTTACAAGGACACTCCACTCGCAAGAGCAAGAGTTCAGAGGTCCGTCCAAAATCAATGGGTATCGATTCATCATGCACACGAACCCGTGAATGCTACGGCATGGAGGAGTGGGAGATGAGTACGAGGATAACGCAAAGTGGGGGAATTGACAGCTATCCAAGATGTTCCTTTTGTTCGTACTTCTAAGACTAGAGGGCCAGTCTTTGGCTTTCCCGGTCCGCTCATGCGCCGAGGGCGGGGAAGGCAGACTGGTCCTGACCGTTGAACCCAGGTCCAGTACGCGGAGCGCCACGTCCAGCGCCGCCTCGAGGAGCACCCCTGCCTCGTCCCTCGCCTCGTCCACGTCCGGCGCCTCGTCCACCTCGGCCGCCACGCTCGCCGGTACCCCTCGGAGGTCGGCCGGCGGGAGTCGAGAACTGTCCATCGACTTCAATGTAGACCTTCTCCTTTTTGGGAGCCTTGGCCTTAGCAGCCGCAGCCTTCTCCTGAAGGATAATCAGAGGTGGTCCCAACAACATGAATGGAGATCAACTGCTCACCTTGCCGGAGAAGAACTCGTCAATCGTCTCACGGACGAATGCCTTGCCCTCGAGGGTCTCAGAGTTGACGGTCCTGATCTCCTTCTTGCCCAGGCCGGAGCTGAGAGCCGCGGCAGTGCGCTCGGCGAGGTACTCGTCGTAGCTTTTCTGAACTTCCTCGGGCTCCTCAGGCTCAGCAGCAGGAGCAGCCTCAGAAGCGCCGGCTGGAGCATCGGTCGCGCCCCATCCCCCGTCATCGGCAGCAGGGGTCTCGGCGGCAGCCTCTTCGACCTCGGCGTCCTTCTCGCCCTCGAGCTCGGCTTGAGGAACATCAGCATCTCTAAATTTCGAGATTCGTTGCGCAGGAGACTCACCACCGAGCTCAGCGGTGCCCTCGTTGGCACCCCATCCCTGATCGATTTTCTTCTGACTGTCGGGGAGATGCCCGGACCTTCTCTCAAATTGTCTTCTCTCGCCACCCTGGGCGGGGGTTTTGGGACCGCCGGTGTTGCCGCCTCGAGATGCGTGGCCGCCGGTCGGCCTGTTGGGACGAGTGCCTCGAGGACCCTTGGTGTGTCGGTCGAGTTCGCCGCGGAATCGCTTGGTAGGGGCTGAGGCCGGTCAGCAAAGGACTCGACAGGTCCAGTCTTCTTGTGCATCCCGCACCACGTTCCCCTAGTTCCACCCCAACGTGGACATATTTCTCTTCCTTTTCCTTCTTCTTGCCAACTTTCTGTCTTCCCTTTCTCCGGTCTTCTTTCTTCCGTCTTCCTTCTTTCTTCTTCCTTCTGCATCGCCTCGTCCTTTCCCCAGCACACAACTGTCCCGCAGATGTGAATAAAACTTACCGACACGCTCGCCGTCAAAGCCACCAGGGTTCTCCGCACCCTCGGCTACACCAGCCTCCGCCGTGGGGCCAGTGTTCCTTGGCTGCCCTTCCGAACGGTACGCGCCCCTCGGCCCTCCTCGCGAGGGGTATCGACCGCGTCCAGCACCATTGCCGGCCGGCTTGTCAGTCTTCTGCGCCGCACCGGGGACATTGCGTTGCGCTGCCGGAGCGGCTTCGGGCTTCTTCTCCACCTTGGCTGGGGCGGGTGACGGCGAGTCTCCGTCCTCTACATACATGTCAGTCCTCATCACACGAGCAGGTCTCGGCATCTAGAGCATTTCCAAAGTAGGACGAGGACGGAGGTGAGATGAAAGAAGTCATGGATGATAGACAAAGCACTCACCGCCGAGCAGCTCGAAGGGGTTCTTGGATGCCACTGACATATTTGTTGCAAGCTCCGCCTAAAGATAGGCCTCTTTGGAGCGGGTCGCTGTGCGGTCGAAAACACGGATTGGTCGAGATCGAAGGGGAGTAGAGCAAGAGTGGAGGGACGAGTAGAGTTCCAAAGACGTATGAGCAGAGATGGAACAGGAGGAAGTAGGCAGATGTCAGCTCTGGCTCATAATTTGGCGGACGGCGTCATGATTTGGAGGGGGACAGAAAGGAAGTAGACCATGTCCTCACCTATAAGCTTGTGTTCTCCTTCTGAGAACCTTTTCTTGACTCTCTCTCTTCTAAGATTGACTCGAGCAGTCACAAGAGACGAAAGGGAATCCTCGAGGGGGGAGCCAGCAACGAGCGAGCCGCGGGAGCGTACCACTGGAGACGGAACCAAATCGGAATTTCGTGAGTCCCCGCAATGATGCGTCATATCTCCAGCCATATCCCCGAAGGTGGCACTCACCCACCAAATCGTGCAATCATCGTATGCAATCACTAGAGTGCATTGGAATGAAGAACAGTGTCTATGGTCATGAATGGATTACTACACGGTCTAAGAAGCTCGCCGTGGCGGTATGGATGATCGTTTCCTCCCTCTTTCTTGCCTCTTCCTCTCTTCTTTCTTGGACTTCCTGCCGCCTTCCGTTCCTACCTTCCCTCTACCTTCAAAGTTCTAGCCTCGTTTCTCTCTACCCTCTCCTCGGTACACCATCCTCAATCCAGCCCAGATCAAGTGCCAACCAGAACGAGCTATGCGGTAGAATCGGGCACAAATTCCCTCCAAGACTAGTGGATAACGCGTCAGCAGTTGTGCACAACTTGGTTCGACAAGCTCACCTTCACTTCTGACGGTTTGGTTCCCTCTACATAAGGCAATGGGCTCTTTGCAAACTTCTTCTGCAATGTCTCCGTAAACAGCACGGCCAATTTCGGGTTGTTGATCAACTATTCGCAATACGTCAGGCCACCATATCTCTCTAGCGAGCGACCAAGCGGGAAGGGCTGTCCAGGCCAGCAAGTCCCAAAACTCACGGGAATCCCAAAGTCCACAGCCGCTCGCCTCGATGCGTAATCTGGGTCTGAGGTCGTTGGTGCTCGGCTGCGCGAGATGTTGACCACGCAGGTGATCTCGTTGTCCTCGAGCACTTCACGGAGCTTGCGCTTGTCTTTCACTGGAACGAGAATCCGCTTGATCGAGAGGTAGGGCTGAGCGTTGATGTGGGCTTCGACCTCCGCAGCTGCACGGATCAGTTGGGTTCCTCTCTTCACTGAGATAGAACGCCAGCGAAGTAAGGAGAGATACACGGAGGTAATCGCAGAAAATGAGCAAGAGAGAGGAAGCGGCAGAGAAAGGAGATCCAGAACAACTCACAGTGGGTGTATAGCTTGAAGCCAAGCGAGATCAAGTTGCTCGCGACGACTGCCATTTCAGGTCGTGAGATATCACCACCTAGCAAGAAGCCAGACTTGGGCCGCGGCAACTTGAAGCCGTTGACAGATAAGAGTGCGGCCCAGTATGCCTCGTGAATGTCTTTGCCAAACGCGGCGACCTCGCCCGTGGAAGCCATCTCCACACCCCTGCACCTATCAGCATACTGCTCTCGTTCACACTAGAGAGCTGTGACACGCACAAGAAGGGGTCGGCACCCGGTAGACGGGTCCAAGAGAATTGTGGGACTTTGATAGCCACGTAATTCCGTCGCTCCTTCATTAAGTCGACCGGTTCTGGGACATCCCTATCCAAGCCTGATAAGCCTGCTGATCCGATGACAAGTTACGACATCACTTACACGCCCATGATAGCTGCGGAAGCGACGTCGATAAAGTTCCTGCCCAAGACTTTTGACACGAAGGGGAACGATCGCGAAGCCCTCAAGTTACACTCAATGACCTTGAGTGCGGCTTCTTGACCCTCGGCACCTGGCTTCCGGATGATCTGCATGTTGAAGGGCCCGGAGATGTCGAACGCCTTTGCGACCTTCTCCGCAATAATCTTGCATCGGTCCAAGTCGTCCTCCTGCAAGCTGAACGGGGGGAGAACCAGGGTAGCATCACCAGAGTGTACACCGGCATTCTCGACGTGCTCTGAGACGGCGTGGATGAGGAGACGACCCTGGTGAGCGACGGCGTCGACATCGATTTCTTGCGCATTGTCGATGAACTGGGAAATGACGACGGGATGAAGAGGGGAGACATTGGCAGCGGCAGTCAGGTTGTGCTCAAGGTCGGCAGCGGTGTGGACGACGTTCATCGCCGCACCAGACAAGACGTAAGATGGTCGAATCAGGACAGGGTAACTGCACGTGTGAGCTGATACGGTTCAGGAATCACGATGCTAATGCTCACCCAACACGCGCAGCGAACTCCTGGGCACTTTCCAAGCTGGTGGCCTCGGTCCATGCCGGCTGATCGACACCGACTGAATCAAGGATGGAGGAGAACTTGTGTCGGTCCTCAGCATTGTCGATCTGCTCCGGATCCGTACCCAGGACCTTGACACCAGAGCGTTTCAAACGCAGAGCAATGTTCTGCGGCAATTGACCTGCGGACGGTCAGCCGGACTTGCCTTACTCTGACGATGGCGGTACATACCACCAACGCTGACGACAACACCCTCGGCACCCTCGAGCTCGTAAATGTCCATGACACGTTCCCAGCCAAGCTCCTCAAAGTACAACCGGTCGGCCTCGTCAAAGTCGGTAGACACTGTCTCCGGGTTGTAGTTGATCATAATGGTCTTTTTGCCCAAATTGCGAATTGCCCTGACCGGACCTCAGCAACCTACTCAATCGCAATACATAATCCGGAAATATGCTCACCTGGAACATGTGACTGCACACCAGTCAAACTCGACCGAAGAGCCGATACGGTAAACGCCCGAACCAAGGACCATGGTACCGTGCTCGTTAAACTCCAAGTCGTGTGTCGAGGCGTTGTACGTGGTGTAGAGATAGTTTGTATAGGCCGGAAACTCGGCGGCAAGAGTATCGATACGCTTGACAAATGGAGTGATGCCCAGGCTCTTCCTCTTCGCTCGAACCTACATCCAGTCAGCACACGCACATATCGGCCTCCCCATTACGGACCTCGTCTTCAGTCTTGCCGGTCAGCTGCGAAATGTGCAGATCCGAGAATCCCGTCCTCTTGGCGGTCCTCATCAACTTCTCGTCAGTGCCGTCGAATCCAGCCTCCTGGATTCCCTTGTAGACCTCGACGATGTTCTCAAGCTTATACAAGAACCATTTGTCAATCTTGGTCAAGTCGTGCAGCATGTCGACCGTGTATCCAAGGTTGAGCATAGCATGCGCAATCGCAAACAAGCGGCGGTCGTTGTTGTTTGCCAAAGCCGACTCCATGTCTTGTGGTTTCCAGTAGGCGTCAAAGCCACAAAAGTTGGGGTCGACTTGGCGGATAGCTTTCTGCAGCGATTCTTCAAAGGTACGCCCAATAGCCATGACTTCTCCAACCGACTTCATGGCGGAACCAACAGTGCGCTCGACGTGCTGGAATTTCGCCAAGTCCCACTTAGGGATCTTGGTGACAATGTAGTCGAGAGAAGGCTCAAAGCAAGCGGTGGTCGACTTGGTGACTGCGTTGGGCAGCTCGGGCAAGGTGTGGCCAAGAGCAATCTTGGCTGCAGTGTAGGCGAGTGGGTAGCCGGTGGCCTTGGAGGCGAGCGCACTGTAATGGATCAGCTTGAGCAGTAAAGAGTGCGTCTCATCGACTCACCTGGAACGAGACAAACGAGCATTCATCTCGATAACTCGGTAATCGCGTGAGTTGGGGTCCAGAGCATATTGCACCTGTTCTTCGTGTCAGCTCACCCTCATCAAGCCCGGGATTCAAACTCACGTTACACTCGCCGACCACTCCGACATGTCGAACGATCTTGATAGCAGCGCTTCGCAACATGTGATACTCGTCGTCCGAGAGAGTTTGTGATGGTGCCACGACAATCGAGTCACCAGTGTGCGTTCCGAGGGGGTCAAAGTTCTCCATGTTGCAGCAGATGATCGTGTTCTGCTCTCATCAGCTGAGCTTCCCCACTACGTCTCCACATACGTCTGCAGCATCTCGGACAACCTCGTACTCCACCTCTTTCCATCCCTTGAGACTCTTCTCAATGAGAACTTGGGGGCTCAGACTCAGACTCTTGGCGGCGAGGTTGCGGAGCTCCTCTTCGTCGTGCGCGAAGCCGGACCCGAGACCTCCAAGCGAGAAGGCAGATCGCAAGATGATAGGGTACCCGATCTCCTCGGCGGCGTCCAATGCTGCCTGGATGGTGGACACTGCTGTCGACTGTGCGGCGGGAATGTCAATCTCTACATGCCGGGATCAGCAACCAACCACTCGTGCATGCGGACGAAAATGCCTTAGCTCCGGCGGCTAGGCTAGAATAACGTACCGTTAAGGGCTTGAACGAAAAGATCGCGGTCTTCGGAGACCTCGAGAGTGCGGATTGGCGTGCCGAGGACCTTGACGCCCAGTCGCTCGAGGACGCCCATCTTGTCCAGCTGAATGCCGACGTTGAGCGCCGACTGCCCGCCGAAAGTCAACAAGATGCCGTCGGGACGCTCCTTTTCGAGGACGTAGGCGACGTAGTCGGCCGTGATGGGGAGGAAGTAGATCTGGTTGGCGAGGTGGTGCGAGGTCTGGATCGTGGCGATGTTGGGATTGATGAGAACAGTGGAAATGTTGCTCTCCCGGAGGGCTTTGATTGCCTGCGATCCTAAATCAAGTTAGCACACTGTCCAGCGGCCGCTGTCGAGACTCCAGCTCAGCCAAGGCACACTCACCCGAATAGTCAAACTCCCCGGCCTGCCCAATGCTCAGTCCGCCCGACCCAACAACCAGGACCTTCTTCACATCAGGCTTCGGCAACTTGGGAAGCACCTTGGCAGAGATACGCCTAGCCAGTTCTGACGGGGAATTGAGCGTGGGCTCTCCGTCGACCTGGGAGTAACTTCCCACAGCCGGAGCAGCCACGGCGTACCCCCTCTTCCCGCTGTTCTTACTGCTGTTCGAGAGCGCCGGTGCAGGGTGGCTGATCCGCGAGAAAGTACGGAGACACAGCCTCGCCCGCTGCAGCGGGAGCGTGCGTAGCATTTTGTTGCGGTTCGACAACCAAAAGTCCTTCAAGACTGCGACACTCGGGGACGGTTGGGATTCTCAACCCTCGTGAGAGCCTGGACACCTAGGCTTAGGTACAGAACCACAAGTGAAGGCAGAGATGGTATGTGGTGGACAGAAAAAAAAAAATCGGTCTGGCAGCAGTCGCGACTCGAAGGGTTTGGGTGAAGAATTTTAATTCCGTTATCAGCGGGTCTTTCAGTGCCTGACGCAATGATTCGTAACCTCTCATCGTCCTCGCAGGGTGTATGAGTGGCATCTCTCTATTCATCGACATCGCACAACGAGTGGTTGAGAACAATCCGAACCAGAAATTATATCCAGATACAACACAGGAAGCCAGACCTTGATCTCGCCCAAAAACACTCCCAGGCAGCGTCGAGCAACAGCATCCCGAACAGCTGTCGGGGTCACCGTTCGCGCCACCGGATCCATCATCTCATCTCCCAGCCGGTGTATCGAGCCGCCTCCTCGCCAACTTCAAGTATACGCTCCTCACCCTGTCTCAGCGCTACACTGCTCCCCGCAAAATCCTTGACAGACAAGCCCTGGATGTTCTGCCGCCCGAGCAAATGCAACTCGTTGGTAACTGGTATGGATCCCGCCTGACCGGCGTCCGCCATACCCCAATCTCCCTCTCCAGCCTTGATGGTATCCATGAAAGCCTGTCGATGAGTCTCTTTGTCCCCAGTAGAGCCCTTGGGACCGGCTTCAGTCGACAATGGGCCCTCTAATCCGAAAGCCCATGACGCAGGCGAAGTCTTGCTCGAGTCGTCACCACTCGACAGTGGAGACAATTTAGGGAGCACCCGGCCACCAAAACCTGACGGCACAGGCACCTGATTCTCCGGCGGCCCGGTGGCGGCCGATGGGTCGATAGATGATGTGCTTCCCCAGTCCCCAGTCATTGGTGGGGTTGGATTGCTCGAGGAGGAGCCTGGTCGGTTTTTCAACTTTGACGTTTGCCGAGAGTTGGACGCGGGCTCATTGTTGCTTGAATCGCGGATCTTGGCATCGCCCAGTGTCAATTGTTCGCCTCCGTTGACTCGAAGATATTGCTCAAGGAACGTCGACATCATCTGACCCAGTGATTGCCTACCATTGTCAGCGCCGTCCGTTGAGCTTGCATTTAAATACTCACTTCATTCCGTAACGATCAAGCACTAGGAACGCCTTCTTCAGCCCTACACAACACGATAATTGGAGCGAGGCTTACGATTCTGGACAGTGGCTAGGTCCGCCCTGTACCGCACAGCCAGCCCAAACTGCTGCATTTCGATAGCACGTTGAACAAAGTTTGCGATTATTCGACCGGCAGTGTACAAGGAGCTATTCCATATCAGTACTACAGTGCCAGCGCTAGAGATCAGAGATGTGGCACTCACAAACACAACAAGGTAGTGAAGACGAGTGAGACATCCAGATTGCTCGGTATAAGATGAAGTACGCCGATGATCGCTTCATAGGACTTTTGAACGAGAGCGAGGGGGCTATTGATGGCTGCCCGCCAGTCGACGAATGGCTCGTGCATAAGACATAGTGCAACGTTGGGAAGGATGTGCACCATCTTTACCGTGTCAATCGCAGCCGTGCCGAAAGCAGATTATGACTTACAAGCAGATTCGCGTCGAAACCAGGGTGCCCCGATGGCGTCTGGTCAACGATCCGGAAGACATTCTTCAACGCAATTGGGATAGTCGATCTGGAAAGCGGGTCAGCTTACAGCATGTGATGTGAATCAGCACGCACTGAAACGAGTACATATCGGTGATCAGCAGTTGATACTCTCGTGACTTGAGGCCATCAAGCTCGTCGCCTGGGACTATATCGCGCTGTTGCCAATCTCGCAGCCAGCGAGCCGCTCGTGAAATCAAGATAGACGCTTTGATCGTCAAGACGAATGAATCGGCAACCGGATGACTGTGGCATCTCAGTACTGATGTGCTCTTCGGGAGAAATCACTGACTTGAACATCAGGTCCGGAGATTCCGCTGTCTGAGGGTTGGCAAGCATCAATCCATCCTGCAACTCGTCAACCGGACTGAAATGTATGAGGTGGTTATACGGGACAACAAACCTTTCGGTTAAACTCGGTCAAGCTGGTTGGCAGAGCACATCTCATTTCGTGCAAATCGAAACTCTGACTCCAGTAGCTGTTAACGGAGAATCCCGAATCCAGAACAAACGCCATCCAGATGGTTGCCAATCGCTCTTCACGGTCGATATCGTCTGCGGGTTCCGGGTACACTTGCTCTTTGTATCGCTTCGGCTGATTCTTGTTGCTGAGCTCAAGAGCCTTCATGAGACGCGCTGGATGTCCAGCGATAAGCCAGCCTTCGAGAGGCAGACCTTTTGCGAAATAGATATCGCTCAGAATCACCTGGTAGGTTCAGCGGGAGTCCTCTTTGTTTTGATTTGATAGGACAGAGAGAAGCTACGTACAGTTGCTTGAAGGATTTCAAAGATCAGACGGCCTGGACCAAAGAGACAGATAGTCACGGCGGTTCGGATAGCTCTCTGTGCCGAGGCCGCTTGGGCGAGTGCAAAATCCTCAATGTTCTCCATGTCTACGTTCATCTGCTTGTGCCGTAAGATGGTGTTCTCGAGCAATTCGGGCGGAAGGTTGTTGACCCATGCCGTGTGTGCCGAGGCCGCAGCACAGATGGCGTGGAGAAGTGACGCATGAGGGAAGTCTGGATGTGACGGAGGAAGCCGTAAGCGGGTCATGAGCCTCCCACGATGGAGGATGCGCGGTAGCTGTGGAGCATGGGTGAAGAACGTGTCGATCCTGCATTGGTTAGCATGTCCGTTGGGTCGGTGTAAACTAGATAACGAACAGGTGTTCCAGTAAGACTACAGATTCGGTCAGCTAGCCACTCTGCAGTAGGTTGAAGAATCTGCTGACTCGGTGATGGGAGGTTTTTTGGCCAATCCATGGGAACCATGAACAATTCTCCAAAGTCCCATTCCGCAGTAGTGCCGCTTTGCCCCGCGGCATCCGGGACCCACGTTGGATTGGAGATCCCCTGGATCGTCGCGCCTCCACCTCCATTGTTGGCATTGGCTGCTCCCGGATCGCCAATGTCATTAATCCAAACCGAGGCATTCGTTTGGGCGACTGGCTCTGCAGCTCTCGAAGAACTAGCACCACTGTCGCTCGGTGTCATACCAGCCAACTTTCTCTCCAATTCGGCTACGGGGGTGGGTGTTAGTGTTCTTGGCCCGTTTCCTCCCGTGTCCTCTAGAGGAGAAACACATATGACATACCTATACGAGCGAGCAGCTGCTCTCTGTCCTCCTCTCTCCTGATATCCTTCTCTCTTCGATAGTCCTTATCACCGATTCGCTTCCCTGATGTCTTCTTCCTCGCGATTTCTCCATCGGGGATACTCCCGCTGTCCCGGCGCGAATAAACCTCCATCACTGGCGGGCTCTGGCTGACCTCGGGACTGTCGACGTCTGCATAAGTACATGTAATGATAGGAGGTGCGGTTTTGTTTCGTTGAGCTGCGCGAATGGCATGCGCATGCGAACGCATACACGGCGCACATGTCGGTCGCGTCTGCCCAATCCGTCAGTACACATATCGTACATGAAGAATCTTGTAGATGATATTATGAAGTTGAACTGACAGCATCGCACTTGACTTTACGCTTCTTGCACTGCAAACAAGCGTGATTGCGCTTCAAGGGCTGGAACGTGTCGTCCTCAAGAAGTGAGTCGAAGGAGGGGTCCATCGTGTTGTGTCTCTTCCGGTCTGGTATCAGGACGAGGCAGAACGAAGAGACCAGAACACGCAGATGAATGGACGGTGCAAGGACTACTCGTGAAGTGGAATGAACGAGGACCAGGATGTGTAAGCTAACAACAGCGCAGAAGGAAAAAAGACGGTCGGCAAGGGAGACGGGATGAGCGGGAGCCCGTCGGCCATGGGAAACGCTGCGCGTTAAGCTTCGCAGTTGCCTCTTTCGGGCAGTTACGAGGATTATTAGTACCATTAGGATCATCCATTGTAATCCCAGTCGTAAAAACAACGCAATGCATACGGGCGATAGCAACGTTCGCGCACATCGTCCTCATCCTTTGAACTTGAGGGGATCAACTTTGCGCCCGCCTCCTCTCGCACCGCCCCTACCCCTCCCACGCTTCCGCCCACCATCGCTTCTCTTGAATGGCACGTTTGAGTGGTCGCCCACGTCGCCGCTCGGTCGCTGGATCCCGCCAATGTGAGGCATGAGGTAGTTGGGCACATGCTTGAGGTGCGACTGTTGTCTAGCCGGATGCAGCGGTGCATCGTGCCGAAGATATGCCAAATCCAAGGGATTAGCAGCGAAATGCGCCTGAAATACTCAGCGTCCATAAAGAAAACGAAGAGAATGATTTGGACCTACTTTGAGCTTCTCAGAGTTGAGAAGTTCCCTACGAAGCTCTTCTCTCCGAGCGTCAGAGACGCGTTTTGTCGTCACGGCTCTCAAAGCATCTTCCATCCGGTACCTAAATCCTTCGATCTCTCCTTTCTTTCCTCCCCAATCCCACTCCTTCATCTCTCCCGCGCCCTCAGCTGTTGCTCGAGCCTTGATACGCTCCCACACTAATTCGTCGTCCTTGGCAGATTTGAGGCTCACAGCCCGATCCTTGCCCCACTTGTCCTTCGGCACGATGAAGGATAAGGCGAGGCCCGAATGACCGGCCCGAGCTGTTCGGCCTACTCTGTGCATATATGAAGTGGAAGTCGGAGGGAGATCAAAATTGATCACGGTCGACGCCGAGGTGAAGTCAATCCCACGGGCCATCGAGGAAGGAGCGGCTCGTTTCCGCTTCTGTGCTTTCGCTGGTTGCTCTGTCGCCTTACGTTTAGACGGACCAGCCACGGGCTCCTCTTCGGGTGCGTTCCGTTCAGCGTCTCCTGAAAGCTCCTCCTCTCCCTCTGATTCCTCTGCTTTCGCCTCCTCCACTGTCTGAGTTTCTTCAAGCTCCCCGTCTGCTTCAGGCTCCTCATCTGCCGGGCCCGCGCCTTCGTCAGTGGCCACCACCACGTCGTACACGCCTCGGTTGAACTCCTCGACGACGTGATATCGGCTAGCCAAAGGTAATTCCGAATTTACCACGCAGCACTTGATCCCGAACTGTTCGAGGAACAGCTTGACTCGGTAACCGCGCTCAATGTCATTCACGAAAACGATCGACTTGCCACGGATGAGCTTGAGCTTGAGCAACACATATATGAGGAGGAACTTGTCGCGTTCAGAGGTGTGCGTATAATGTTGGGTGAGAAGGGATGTAGCCGTCGGTTCTGAGAGGGTGAGGATTGCCTGGCATGATGTCAGCACTCGAGGAGTAATGAAGCTGGCAGAACCAACCGGATTACGCAGCACAAGCCCCTTGACGCTTTCCACGCCCTCCAGGGTAGCGCTCATCAGGCATCCTTGCACTCCTAGCCTCGGTACAAAACCACTTGCGGGATCCATTATCCTCACAAGATCGTCCTTGTGGCCGTACGATAGCAAGAGGTCCGCCTCGTCGATTGCGAGAAATATAAGAGAAGAGAGGTCGATAGACTTGTTTTGCAGGTTTGCAAGAAGTGGAGTGGGTGTCGACACAATAATGTCTGGGAGATCATCCAGCAACACACTAGAACCTGGGTCAACACTTGTTCATGAACAATAAAGGCTGGCGTACCGCTGAATCGCTGCCCCGCTAGCTGCGATATTGCACACGCCGACAAGACCTTCAGAGTACACCAAGAGCTTCTTGAAGAAGCCCGTGACCTGCAAAGCCAATTCCTTGGTAGGAACAAGGACAACCACCCGTGTTGCTTGATACCCTTGCTCTCCAGGGCTCAATTCCTGACATTAAAGTCAGCCTTCGGGAAAGTAGATACCAAAACCTTCAAAGCAGCCCGACTTACAGACTTGGCTTCGATGACCCGTTGCACAGCTGGAATCGCATACGCCGCCGTCTTTCCACTGCCAGTACGGGCTTTCGCCAGCACATCCTTGCCCTCGAGCAGCAAGGGGATAGCAGAAGCTTGCACCAGAGTCGGATGAGCGAAGGAAAGGTCTGCTAGTGCACGCAAGACTCGAGGATCGAGGGTTGAAAAGGGCTCGTCGGAGAAAGTCAACTCCGCCCTACGGATATCATCAGCAGTAGCTTGTCGGAATGGACTGTACTGACTCTAGCAGTGCGGCTGACGGCTTCGACGGCATGATGGTTGATGTATGGATGGCCAGGACCATCCGGCTGGAGACCAAAATTCAAGAGAGCCTCCACCCGCGTGACGTGAGTCTCCGAACTGCAGTACATAAATGCCGTATTTTTTAATAAAACTTTTAGCGGCTGGGTCAGTGGCAATTACCGAATTTGCTCCTCGCCTTTTACTAGAAGCAACCGTGTTTCTGGCCCATTAGGTCGCGTTCAATTTGTTCCTTAACCTTTCTTCGTGGGGTCAATCACGTCGTGTCATTTTGTCCTTTTTGCCTGTTGCGTTTGATTCAGCATACATAGTAAGCATGTCGTCAGACGCAGGCTCTTTCGGAGGCACGTTGACATGCATGTAAGGAACACTGGCTGCTCGTAGGGGACTTTCCGACCGCACTGTGTCTCTATTGTGGATCGTTAATGGACAACGAAACCGACCCGTGCCACGACGTGGTCGGCGCAGCCAGCGAGCGCATTCACCGATCGTAGAAACAAGGAGCTAACAGTGAGAGCCTGCGTGAAATCAGCAGGACTAAGCAAGTGAACGAACAGCAGTACCACTCACAAGATCGGGGGCAACGTTCTCTGCTCCGACAGGGGTTCTCGAAGCCTCCAGCGCGAGTCTTGGAGATAGTGACCAGTGTTTGCAGGGGCGAACGGGGAAGCACGCACAGTATAACTGGTCACCAGCGCCTCGAGGACTGACTCCTGGGTGAGAAGCAGATCGTGAGCTACTACACCCAGACCATTGATGGCCAAGCCTATGTCATCCTCGATGCCATGCCGTAACCGAGCCTGAGCGTCCGCCTCGTCCTCGACTTCCCTGGTTAGGCCTTGCGCAGCATCTGATAAGCTGTACCACAGCTGTTTCCAGCACGCGTCTGCGATTCTGAGGGACGATCCAAACCGTGACGGGACGACCGTTTCAGTTCCGTCGACCAAGGAGCGCGCCGGAGGAGGGTCGGCGTAGCACGCGTCTCGGTGTTGGAGCTTGATGATACTCCAGATCATACAGCTCTTGCAGTTGATCATCGCATCCTTCCACTCGAGGAGCACTTGCACGCTGTCCTTGAACACGTCTAGGTGATACGTGGCTTCATCGAGTAGCCGGACAGTAGATGGAATTGTCTCGATAGTTTGAAAGCTGGTGGTGTCTGGAGTGCGGAGCTGCAGGTCTCTAAAACTTCTGAGCGCCGAAGCGGCCTTGACTGCATGCAGCGCAAGGCTCTTCCACGCTGCGTAGGACGCCACGACCGCTACGCCATCCTCGTCGCCACATAGTTCAGCGGTACACTCAGCCTCCCACCCAGACTGGCACTGTGCAGCCTCGCTCGCCGTCGGCAACCGCGAGTGAACGCTCACGAAATGGCGCTTACAAACCCAAGTCACCCAGTCTTCATACCCCGAACCCGCTAGGCTGAGGAGTAAAACGCGCTCGGCCAAAGGATGCACAGCGTCAGGATCAGCAGGAATCGCCATGAAGTCGGGCCACAGAGGCACAGTGCCTGCGGGATGAACTGACATTTGAAGTCCAGGAGACCAAAGTATTGAAAACGTTCTGCAAACGTGGGGCAAAAACGTAAAGAGAGCAATTGGTGGTATACAGTAGTAGTGGCGAGAGTGAGACGCACCAAAAGTAGATTTTCCCAACCCGCTGCGAAGTCTTCGAAACTACAGTTTCCCGAGCCTCCTTACATGCCCGCATTCCAGAGTGCTTCCCCGCCCGTAGCCGAGTCGTCTCGTTCCAATTTCCTCTTGCCGTGTCCCAGCGTCAAGAAAATCGCGAAAGGGATCCTTCGCTGCGAAGATGAGCCCACCCGCAAGGTTTCGGTAAAGCAAACATTTCAACGGCCTTCGGACGGACACGTTCCGGTACGAGACATTCAGCGTTTCTATCGTGGTACGTCCTAGGTCTATACTGAGTGGTACCACCATACAAAGGAAGAGGTGTTTCTTCTGCATCGTTTTACAGAGCAATCTGTACAGTAGAAAGTGGCGAATATCCGGCTCAAAGGAGGACCATGTCCGGAATCGTCCGACTGTTGCCTTGCAAGACAAGAAACGAAATAACTCCTCAGATACGTGCGGCGGCGGGGAGGGGGAGGGGGGAGCTGACAGGTGAAAGAGTGTTGTAGGGAGGACGAGCGGGATGCCATCTTGGAACAGATTACTTGAGAATGTTCCAAAGTGGCGAATACATTGCCGGTGAAGGAGATTTGCCCAGTTGCGAGAGCAGCATTGCTCTTACAATATATAGGGGCATCGATGTAGTATAAACCCCAGTCAGGATAGAAAGCACGCCTCACATTGAAGCTTTGCCAAGCGAGCTGATTTGAACGCTCCTTTGAAGCCACTGCATTGCCTTGAATCGTCGAGGCAAGGTGTCTTTGTACAGCATGGTCGAGAGCAGAAGGGATCGAGTGGAGCAGACAGCATTGAGTGTTCCACCTGTGAGAAATACCAACCCCTTTGACGACTGGACGGCCGAATGCACCAAAGTTGTTAGCTCATCAACGAGAACGGTGCATACGGACTCGACCAAGCAGTCGCGTTTAGGCGTCTGGAAGAGCTGCACGCCTAATGGGATCCTCTCATTGGTCCGCCTCAACTACGAGTATGTGTACCCCGACGAGCAGGATAGATCAACACACTTCGCAGAATAGATCAAAAGATACTTTGTCCATTCGAGCTTCCGACTGCGGTCCGGAGCACCTCCAGGATGCAACATCTCCCTACCGATCTTCCCCCAGCCCGATAAGGCGGGCTGGGTGAATCTGTGGTCCACATTCAGCAAGGTGTGTTCGCGTTTGGGTGCCAGGACGAAACCATGTCGTCAATGTCGTCGTCAAAGCAGGATGAGGGCCTCGACACGAAAACAGCCACAATTTCTCCAGAGACCGATGGTACTGCAAGCCTGCAGAAACCCTGGCTGCGACTTGCGATCATCGCCTTTGTCACTTTGGCTCTCTCAGTCTTCACGACGACTCACGGCTCTCATCTGCTTACCTGGCGGGCAGGCGCCGGCTCGGTGAATAGCAAGACGTTCGCACCGACTAATTACTCGGTGGTGACTGGTGTTTTCGTCCAGGATGAGCCCACCTTCAATGCGACCGGCTACGACGTCTTGTCCGACGGCTTTGGGCTCCTGGATAAGGGCTCTGACAGGTGGAGCAACTTCACGAAGTCAGTTGGTACCCATCTCGCAAACAGGCATACCCAGTGTAGACCCCTTTGAGACCGTGTCTCAGGATGCAAATGGATTGAGAAGACAGCTGCTCATGACGCCGCCAGATACATCCACCAACTGAATCGCGATGCGGACGATTACACGACGTACAAGGTTATATACATCGCACGTCACGGCGAGGGCTATCATAATCAGGTACCTTACAGACATTGTCACATCAATCCAGGCTTACATTTGCGGACAGGCGGAAAGCACTTATGGTACTCCTGCTTGGAACTGCTACTGGTCTCTCCAGAATACAGACGGCAATATCACATGGGTGCGGCCCATCTCCTCTTTCCGTCTACGATTCTGCTTATTCGGCCTAGGGTCCAGACGCGGTGCTCACGCACAACGGAGTCGTACAAGCTCTCGCTGTCAATGCAGCCTGGAAGGAACAACGCAAAGCAGGGGTACCTCTACCGCAGAAGCTGTACTCTTCACCTATGCGCCGATCAGCAAGTACCCTAAACTTAACCTGGTCGGATATCTTGCTCGACAAGGGACATGTACCGCACGTGCGTGACAAGCAAATCCCTACCATGAACCTTCTGATATTGATACTCCTGGTCAGATCAAAGAGATGCTCAGGGAGTCGATCGGCCTGCATACCTGCGATCAGAGATCTAACCTGTCCGTCATCCAAGCAGCCTATCGTACGTCATTGGTCATAATACCGCTGAAGGTGCTGCACAGCTGGATGGCAGTTTGATCCGTCCTTCACCTTCCATGACGAACTTTGGAATCCTATTTACGAAGAGCAACTCAATCAACAAGCCCTACGGGTTAGGCTGCTGCTGAATGAGATCTTTGCTACGGATCCCTCGACTTTCATCTCGATCACGGCACATTCGGGAGTCATCAATTCTTTCTTCGTCGCAGTGGGGCATCAGAGCTTCACCGTGCAGCCAGGCGGGTTCGTGCCTGTGGTTGTGAGTTCCTTGCGCCCAAGGCTGAGAGTGGAGTGACGATCGCAGTATTGCTTACGAGGTGCAACAGATCAAGGCGGTATCCTACCCTACAGCCACTATGGCGGTCATAACTGGCGGTCAGTCTGGTACTGCTCCTGTATGCACTGCGGATCCAACTAGCCTTGTAGTATCACCGGCCTCTGTCACGATCAAGGTAAGCTATGGTGCTCGTTCGGAACCACATGCTCATATCGTTCTCAGCCCACTTGGTATCCAGCTTGCAGTGAGACAATGTCGTCGACCTCGTCTGGGAGCATGGCGACCGGATGCTTGGCTAGTCCCGTTACCACTGCTTCATAATGTCACTCTACCCACAATCAATGCGACTAAATGGTCATTTGCACTGAAGATCTGCCTGCTCATTTTCTCACCCTCCAACGCATCTTAACTGAGGAACTTCACAGCTATCAAGCCGTCTGCCCAGGGTGATTCGAGGATCTCGGAAGAGGCACCGAACTGATGTTTCGAGTTATGCTGTTCTATGCAATGAAAGGAGCTATCAAAGGAACTTGATATGACGGACAGCCCTGACCTCTTTCTACGCTTCCTTTCAGATACCCTGGCATTTCTGATCTTTGTTCACGACAAGGCGGCTGTTGGGATTGATTTTCTGATTGATTTTCTTCTCATCTCCCTTCTAACTAATGGAGCGGATTGGACACTGCTGATGCCGAGCGAGCCTGGCGTCACTGACCTGGACGCTCAGTCCCGTGCTATCCGGAAGTCACTGGTGAGTTCATCTGTGGAAGTCGGCTCTGCTGACTCGTCTCAGCTCGAGCTGCATGGAGGATGGTTGGGGTCTCTGATCACATACATCACGTACACGACTGGCGTTTGGGAGATCCTGCTCCTCCCGGCATTTTTCGTCCTCTCTTGGATCGTCATTAGGACTTCCCTACCAGAGTTGAGCTTTTTCCTCGGCTTATCGTTCGACCTTGCAATCCCCCTCCAGTACAGCTGTAAGTGGGATCATCTGTCCGAGTGTCGAGACTAATTGTATTGTTCCTCAAAGTCAATCCACGCTACGGACCACGACTAGACAGCTACTGGCGTAAACTCACAATCGCTAGCTGCATCGAGGTCGCGTCTTACTTTCTCCTCTTCGACGATCTCATTACCCTTGTCATTGCCTTCAAGACTACCATCGCACTGACCATATGGGTCCTCGAGCCCACTCCATTGGTCGACACTACCTCATCTTCCAGTTCTACGGGCAAGTCTCCATCTGGAACCACGACCGGTCCATCTTCATCTCCGGGAGACTCTGCGGCGGTAGGCAGTCAATCTATACCATCGGGGGAATCTGTCTCAGCAGCCAGTAAGACATATGGCACACCAGAATATTTCGACAGGAAACTCACCGTAGCCGGCTACACCGACAAGGATGCAAGAAACGCACTTGCCAAGGAACTGCTGGATATGGCGGCCGGTCGACCGAAGGGAGATCGAGAGGTGGTGAAGAAACAGCAGAACAAGCTGAAAGCGTGGAGCGAGGACAGTGATGAGGGCAAGAAGAAACGAATGAAGCAACGCGCAGGCCAACAGCCATCGAGTCGGCCCGAACCGACGTCTGAGTCAGCCCCTCCACAAGCGAGTTTGAGTAAATCGCGTCCTCGGCCCTCAGAAGCAGAGACTCCAGGAACCCGAGAATACTTTGACGATCGGCTCCGTCGAGATTACTTCAACGAGGACGAGGGCATCAAGTCTCTCGTTGATGATCTGATGCATATAGGCGACGGAAGACCCCGCGGAGATCCAGCGGTGTTGGCCGAACAGGAAAAGCAGCTGAACGCATTACTGGCCCTTCCCGAAGAGGAGAAGACGAGCTACTTTGAGCTGAGACGCCTCGACCAGGAGTTGAAAGGTGCCGGCTTCGACGACGACGCCGCCAGGCGGTTGATGGTGGAGTCGCTTATGAGCATGAGACCCAAACATCGGCCTTCCCAAATACAGGCATGGAGTAAAAGTAATGCTGCAGGCAAGCAGAATCTCATGAGCAAGGCATTGGCAGGGGAACTGAAGAGGGGTGGATCGAGCAGTGGTGGCAAAGGTCGCGCGGGCGAGCTTCCGTGGAAGGATGACCAGGTCGACGAATATCTCAAGAAGAGCGGATACGACGACCCGGAGGCGCGGAAGATGTTGCTCAAGGAACTCAAGCAAGATGCGGGGAACGCCAAAACAATCATAAACAAGTGGACGAAGGAGTCGACAGACGAGCAGAAGAAGGAGAGGATGAAGAGTCGACTGACAACTGCGCGGCCGCAGGGGCAAGTCGCTTCTGGTCAGCGGGGAGCTGATGTTACCAGAGGTCAGTCGCGCGCGCACGCATGAACATATGAGGACTGCGGCTGAGGGCTCCATAGCCGAATCGCCCAACGGTAATGGCAATTCTCCAAGTACATCATCGCAGACGGGCCCATCCTCCATCCCCCGTGCACCTGCACCTCCCCCGTCCACGAGCTCCGGCGATCGACCTCCAGCAGAGCGAGTACGAACCGAAAGCCGAAACGCACCCGGCCAACAACCACCACCACCACCATCACCACCACCACCAGTTCCGCTGCCACCACCACCACGGCCACAAGCAGTTCCGCCGCCACCGAGTGCACCTCGCCCTCAACCACCTCCTCCAGAACAAAGGCCGCCTGCCGAACAAAGGGGATCCACCGATCAAAGGACAGCGCGGCCGCCGCCACCAGCAAATGTTTCACCACAACCGCCACCCCCGCCCACAATACGACCTGAACGAAGTACTCAGCCCCCACCACCCGCCAGTCGCGTTTCTCCAGCTCGTCCGGCAGCCGTACGGGAAGAGCCTTCCAGGCCAGCATCTCCCCCTGTCTCCCCCGCCGACACCGCTAGTTCGATTGCATCAGAGTCACCACCCCCATCGCCAGTCAACGATCCGGGTCCTCCCCCAACTCCCCCACCACGTCAAATCCCACAACGACCACAACCACAACCACAACCACGACCAAGACCAACACCGCAACCACAACCACAACAACCACAACAACCACAACAACCACAACCACCACCGCATCCCCCACCACCGCCTCCGTCCCCACCCTCTCCTCTCCCTTCCTCCCCTTCGCCCCCACTGTCACCACCGTCAACGGCATCAACACCATTGACGGCGTCTCCACCGCCTCCACCGCCCTCACGGCCTGCCCCACCTCCCTCGCCGCCTTCACCGCCTCCTCCTCAAGCTCGGCCATCCCGTCCGGCCCCCTCTAGTCATCCAAGCAGGCCGACGACCACTGCGCCTCCTCGACCTCCATCACCGCCTCCCCCGCAACCTCGCCCATCCCGCCCGGCTCCAGCTAGTCGTCCAAGCCGGCCTATGACCACCGCACCTCCTCGACCAGCACCGCCACCATCACCACCATCACCACCATCACCACCACCACCACCTCCGCAAACTCGACCACCTCAGCCGCCTGTAGTCAACCATCCAAGGCGACCAATGGCGTCCAATACCATCCTGTTTGGCGATCCCAGTTTGACGCCGCCTGAGAACCACTACCTCGCGAATTGGTTCATTGCGACCTTTGAAGACCCCATACTACCTAACATCGTCTTCAATTCTGTGGATCAGTACGTTGTCTACCGCAAAGCATGCCTGTTCAACGATCCAGTCCAAGATAGAGGTCTGCTAGCGCGAATCGCAAACGCGAGGACGGCAGAAGAGGCGCGGAGGATCGGGCGCAGAATATACGGGTTTGTGCCTGGTACCAGTGATGCGATATGGAATGCACGACGGGACGAGATCATCGAGCGTGGGATGTGCGCAAAATTCGCGCACAATGTTGGTCTGAGGTCGGCGCTGATGGCTACGCGGGGCGCAACGCTGGCGGCGGTCTTGAGGTCGCCGCAGGGCGGGTACGACAAGATACTGGGAATCGGCGATCCGTCTGTCGGTGACGGACGTAATGCGTGCGTTGGCGCTGCCTTGTCTGCAGGTCTGCAGTGTATTCAGGTACTGGCCGTATGCTGATGTGAGGGTCGTAGGATGGGCAGACAGCTGATGCGTGTGCGGGACCGCCCGCAGGGCTCCATGTGGCCCGGGGAGATGGTGTGCTTCCACAAAGAGGACCCTGCGCTGGACAGCTTTGACGACGGGTACAAAGCCGATGGGCGGCACTCGTTCTCCAACTGGCGGCTGGGGATGGAGTTTTTCGACCGCGACCTCGATGGGAATCACGCGCTCAAGGCGTCGCTTGGGCTCAATTACCCGCAGATCATATTCGGCACGTCGGAGCACATGATGATGTTCTGGAAGTGTCTGGCGTACCGGCAGCCGGACCTGGCCAGACAGGTCGTGCATCCTCGTATACGGAACAAGCCGGGCGACGCCAAGAACATCGCGACCTCGGCGGCGAGGCGTGCATCGCAGTACGACAGGGTCTGGTGGAAGATCAGCGTGGACGTCGTGCGCCGTGCATGCTGGCTCAAGTTTTACGCGCGGCCAGAGCAGAAGAACGCCCTGCTCCGGACGTTCCCTGCGAGACTGTACGAGTCGGCACCCAGGGACACTATATGGGGCATCGGCTTCTCCCTCAAGGATGCGCTGGCAAACGAGGCGCGCTGGGGCAAGAATCAGTGAGTCTGTGGCCCGAGTCCGAGTCCGGAGCCCGTTCCCGAGCCCGAGTCCAGAGTCAGTCCCGAATCCAAAGCTCCAGAGCTCCAGAGTCCCAGTCGAGGGAAAGCGATCGTGCCATTCGGTGTGGAAATTGCTCACACCGTTGTAGGCTTGGAAGGTGTCTGGAGGATGTCAGAGCAATGTTCATGAACGGGACTGGGCCGCCACCCATCACCTGGCTCGCCGACTGTGGCCTGTGAATGCCGATGGTCCGTCTACGTACAGCAATAACCAGCAATTATGAACACTCCTGTCTTCGTTCCGTGTACAATCACGTTCACCAAGACAGAAATGGACCATATGCCACAGGATACGAAAGGGCCAGATCCGACTCGCACCCTCCGAATCGACGTAGATACATCATACACCACACACATGTTCCTTTAGGTTCTACAGACAAGAGGCCGCTACATCGACGCCCAAGGACCCAAGTACGATATAAGTACGGATAGACTGCACCGAGCAGCAGAGATGAGATTTTCAGGAGAAGCCCAGAGGCGAGATTCACAGGGACGGGACGCCGGGATACGACATCTCCTATTTACCAAGATTACTCTCAAAGCCCTGCTTTCGAGTCGGGCGATTTGACACACCAATTTGGGGTCGGATACAGGCCAGGAATACCAGGGATACGGACAAGGCGAGACGATCAGCGGTGACCGATGATTCTTCTGAGGGTAAACAACAGAGAGTGGATGGAGATACAGATAGAGCCGTCGTTTCGTTTCGTCTCGCCTTCATGAATCCCACCTGCGCGCGACAATTCGCCCCCTCTTGCTGCCGCGCGTCGCGCTGGGAGGCGGTCGGCTGGACCGTGTTTCCCCGGTCCCCGTCACAGGGGTGATGGGCGTACCGTGAGTCGCCACCGTCGTAGCAGAGTTTGGGTCGGCGGTCGCCATGCCCGCGGCCAGGGCGGTAGGAGTCGCAGACATGCCGTCTCCTGCCTCCCAATTGAGGAGGTCGTCCTCGCCTAGAGTGGGGAGGATGCCGCCCATTTCGAGGCCCATTCCCATGAGGTTTGAGAAACTGAGCGTGCGGTCGGGAGGCATCCACATGATCGCCCCGTCGTCCCTGTGCGAAGGATAGGCAGACTGGCTGACGTGTCGTGGTGGATGAACCGACGACGCGGAGGTCGGGATTGAGGCCGAGCCGCTCGACGCAGCATTGGCGTTGGTGCTGAAGCCGCCGCTGGCTGTGCGGGGAAAGGTCGAGGTGGTAGGCGTGTTGCCGCTCCAGCTGTCGGGCGACAACGCCTGCGCCGAGAGGAACGGCCCGCTGTCCTCCGTCATCTGGACTTGCAGCGTCTCGTAGTCCTGCAGACCGGCCATCGAGTATCCCGAGCCAGATGCCACTGCCGTATCGCCCCCTTCACACTCCAGCACGCGCAAATCGCCATTGTGCGGGTTGAACAGCGTCACAAAGCCTGCGGTGCCGGTCGCAGGCGAAGGCTGACTCGGATCGTACATCCACATAGGCTGGGGCACCTGCATCGGATAATGCTGCAGCATCTGTGCGGGAATGTACTGTTGATGCTGGAACGCCTGGGGCTGTCCCGCCTCATGCGGCAAGCCCGAACTCTCGGAATGCTGTGCGCCCGATATGCCCGCAGTCTGCTCCGAAACTAAACCATTAGCTGACGGCACCAGGGCAGCGGTGTGCGGGACAGCTCACGCCACTCTGACGCAATCTTGTTGGGACTGCCTGCACTGGATGACGTGAAATCCCCCTCGACTTGGCCGGGAGACAGCGGGATAGCCTCGTATATGAACGGCACGACGGGGTAGTACCCCTGAGCCAGCGGCTGCTGATACCCCACGAAGCCGGTGTGCGATGTCGACACCGGCGCCGGCTCGTATACCTGTTGGCCTGCTTCTGCTGTGGTGCCTTCACGAGATTCCGCCATCCTGCTCTGGTCTTGCGAATCGCGGGAGGGTCGTGATTCTTGCTGCGACTGCCTCCGGTCGGCGGATACCTGCGACGACACGGGCCCGATCCATGTCTCGTCTGAGAATGGGTTGTTCGCGTGGTCCTCTGCCGACATACTGGGAAGGGCGCCAGGAGGGATGGGGAAAGGATAGGCCCGTTGTGGATGGTCCGGTCCAACGGGTGGCGGCACATCGGTGGTCTTGTGTGGATACGCTACAAGAGTTAGTGCTGGTTTATGGACTTTGCTTCCTGTCTTAACGACTTACTCGTGCCACCGACGCCGGCCCAGAAAACGCTTTGAGTGGCGGTGTTGTGCACGTGGGGCTGCCCGGAAAAGGACAGACTACGAGCCATTGGTAGTGGGGGTCGTGTCATGGAGCCCGGAGGTATGACCGAGTACGGCGAGGACGGCGACACCCTCGTGTTGGTGCGTGCCCGGCGTGCGCCTACATACAGCTCTTCAGACTAGTTGACTTTTGGTCCGGCCGAAGCGTGCGGCACGATGCGTGCGGCCGGCAAAGTGGGAGCTTCTCACGGCGAGGCACGACAACGACACAGAAGATAAGGGAAGGGACGGTCGACTAAAGGAAGGAGGGAGAACAAAAGACTGGGAGAACAAGAGACTCACGCCCGCTCCCGCCACTGCGAATACTCTCTTTCTCCCGTTTAGCTGCCTCTTTCTCTCGCTCGCGTTCTTCTCGCATCTTGATCTTGTCGGCCTTGCGAAGAGGCTGGAACTTGTAGCCCGGGTATTTTTCTTGATGCTACGGAAGTATGTCTGCATCAGCGACATCATGTTTAAATGTTACTAAGCTTAATGGCCCCGTTTAGTGGCTTTCGGCTCGGTACACCAGGGTTTTGAAACGGGCCAGCATCGGAGCGGGGGTGGGATGGAGCGGTTGGGAACGTAAATTTGGACTCACCTCTGCCTTTTTGGCCTCACTCAGACGTTCATATATTCCCCGCACCTCGCGGGACTCGCGCTTCCACAGGAGACTGATCATCTTGGAGATATCTGCCTGAGGCAGTCCGCGGCCAGCCTTGCCCTTGCCCAGGGCCAACATGCCTTCTGTCGGTTCTTTTGAGCCCTTCTTCCCCTTTGCCTTTTTGAACTTTTTGTGGCTGTCTTCTACCGTGCTGTCTTCGCTGCCGGCAGAGGAGGATGAGATGCCCATTTCAGCGAGCACGGCGCCCATACCTGGCAGGGTCTCGCCTGCGGCAATTGCTCTCAGCTTTTCGGAGCGGTACAGGATCCAAGCATTGGGCGGCCGCGGTGTGTGTGCTGGCTTAAGGGGCGAGCTTTTGTTTGGTGAAGAGGTGCGCATGTCGGTGAACTTGGTCTCGAGGTCGGCTGCGTCAATGTCTTGTTCGGCCTCCTCCCATGGTGGCGAGCGAGAGTGTTCAGCTGATGCGGGGTGTGACGCTGTGTCTATGTTCGGGGACAAGTACGTATCCGATGAGAACGAATGCGGATGGAGCGGTGAGTGCTGTGAGGACACTGAACTCTGAAAGGACGGCGCTGGCACGGCTGGCGAGCTGGGCGGTAGTTGGCGAGGAGAAAAGGTCACCGACGATGGGCGATGGCCGAGGACCGGCAGGCTGTTATGGGTTGGCAGATGAGGGCGGCGATGGAAAATCTCCTCGGGAGGGGAGTACGGTGGGGTCGGTGAGGGTACTGGGACGAGTGGGACGTGGTTGGTGGGAGACGGGGTGAGCGGTTGTGACATGTTGACGATCAGGGGCGGCGGAAGCCCGTCGAACTTGAGCGCTCGAGGTGCTTGACGAGTGGTGTTACCCGTCGTCATTGGCGGCACCGATACCGCTGGTTACTATTGCTTGATGGCAAGTCCAAGAGAGAGCTTGGAAAGAACAAGGGGGGGCCGGCACAATGCAGGAAGTCGACCTTGCGGTATTGTATGCTGACGGGCGGTATGGTTGACTGTACGTACAGATTGCCGGAAGGGACCAGCGAGGGCGTGGCTGAGAAGTCCCCAAAATGTTGTGTGTCGGAGCAGGCTGATCCTCGATAACGTTTTGCTCTAGGCCAGGCAGTCCAGCGTGCTTTGAGACTGTCCTCGTCCTTGCGCTCTTACACTTGTTCGTCCTCGTGCTGTAAGGTGTGATTTGTTTACCCCTCCTCCAACGCAGATCCCTCTCCGGCGTTGCAGCTGCGCCTGACAGGAGTCTCACAAGGAAACTAGGTTGTCGGCGAGAATCAGAGTCGTCACTGGGCTAGGGTATGTTGGCAGGAATCGGAGCTAGACGGTGCTCTCTGGAGACTTGAGGGCCGCTCTGGTATGCTGGGGAAGCGGGTGCGGCGGGAAGATTGGCGAAACGGCCGCCAGTAGCGCGAGCGATGACGGTGTGGAAGGGACTGGGAGGCGAACAAAAGGAACCAGCAGCTGTTAGAGACTACAATGGTCGATGTCAACCACCGCTGCTAGGATGGTCTGCTCCCAGCAAAGAGAGGGAGGCGACTGTTTGTCCTCCCTCTGCGTTGAGTCAAAGGGAGGGGCAGCTGATTTTCTTTTATTGTTCTCGTTGATGGCGTGTTGTTCGTCGTATATAATCTACGGCCATGTCAGCATTTGCATCGACAGAGTATCATTGCTTGTCGTGCACTTTGAAGCACTGATTCCTACGTGAAGGAAGATTGACAGCGAATGAGGAGCTTTGGAAGTGGCTGTCGGATCTGCGACTCCCGGCAAGAATCCATGGCATAGTGGCGACCATCTTACCAACCAGTAAAGAGTACGACACCTGTGACGAGCGCGATGCTCTCTCTGGCGCTCTCGACGTACAAAGACGCTTCACTCACTCCCAGGCAGAATGTGCATCTCTAAGCGAGCAGGCAAGGCGTGGAGCGGCCTGGGGGGGGATGGTGGACTTACCGTGTCGGGATGGTCTAGACGGTGGTACGGCCGAGTGTGAAACTGTGCGGATTTCAAGCGTGGTCTGTCTACAATATATCGTGTATGTTTGGAATCAAAGACAAGTGGTATCAAGCTACTCCATACATGGAATGGAGCTGAAAAAAATAGTCCTGCCAAAGAGACAGGTCGGCGGGGTGGCAGGACAATAAGAGGTGAGCGAACACCCGAGGGGGTTGTGTCAGATTGAGGATGGACCAGACGTGGTCGTGAGACGGGGAGGAAAGCCGCGCTCGGGCTACCCTCGCGTTCTCGGCCTGCCAGGAGGTGGCCGCTGGGGGCCCAAGCGGCCTGCGACCTGTGGTTTGCGCTCGGAGGTCCGCCGAGTACCGCTCCACGGTCTGCACTCTACCGTCTCGAAAAGTCTGTCGACCCTACGGCGGCGTTGGGAGTGATAGCACGACCGGAACCTTCTGACTCCGGGATATAATGACGACCCCCGTAGGTAGCATGCAAGCCTGCCCTGATGGCGTTCAAGGGTCGTCCCGGACGTAACTTGTTCCTCTCGCTTCTTCCCTGCCTCTAGCCTCGCCCGGCCATGCGGTTCTCCCCCACCCCTCGCCGTCTTGCCCAACTCCCATTCACCGGATCCTCTCGCGCTCGTTCTCCAACTCTGCTGACAGTATGGTCTGTACGGTGTTCGCTCGCCACGAAACCACACAAATAGGCGCCGCCCGCCGCCGGGCTCGGCGGATACTCTTGCGACTCCCTTCGTGCTTTGACTGGAAGCGCTAGGAGAAGCATGTTTTATGGTTCGGTTCCTCCCTCCTCTTGCCTTCTGCGCGTCTCCAGTCATCGCCTTATCACGTTCAAATCGGATGCAACAAGGTTCCGCTTGGAGCCGTTACCGTCCCCAGCTTGTAAGTCCCTAGTTGCCCCACCCCCGCCCCTAGCCCTCTAGGGGGCGTGTGTTTCTTCTTGCCTCGCTTGGCGCTCCCCTGAGGCGTCAGTCCCGTATTTGTCCTGCCGGCAACGGTGCGGCGGCGGGGACGATAGCCCACCGGACTGAGGGAACAGGTTCCAGGTAGGGAAACAAAACAAGTGGTGGCGCTGAAACAAGCTTCTAGTCTTTCAATTGACGCTGCCGACCATTCCCACCGTCCCGCCATGTACGACATCTCGCGTTGATTCTCGTTACGCACTGCGGATCGAAAGACGAACAGCGGTGTTGAAGACGACAAGCGGTGGTGAATGCTCTTTTCCGCTCAAGCCCCTTTTCTCCCCTAGCCCCTTTTCTCCTTAACGCCGCGGGCATTCTTGCATGACAGAGTCCCGCTTCAGTCCCTAGGACGGACATGGGCAGCTGATACCGACCTCTGTCTTCGGAGAATTCTTGCGGATATAGCAAACTAGGCCCAAGTCTGCCGTAAACCCCCGAAATCAGTTGAAGAAACATCCTTGCTCCATGATGCGCTTCCTCGGAAGCCTTGGCCTTGCTCCCTTTCTCATGCTTGTTCCCCGCGACAGCACACGGAGCAGAAATGTCCAGTGCTCTACCTCTGCTTCGTCTGGACGGCCAGGAACGCCAAAGCGGCTCTCAGGACATGGTGTCCCGCTTTGCAAGCACCAACGCATGGAGATGTTCCACCGCCGAGACAAAGCGGGACACTATGTTACGGCACCAGAGCAACGTCATAGGACCAAGTATGGAAGCTCTAGCCCTGATTATCGCCTATGGCCAGGTAACCATTCGCGGAAACTGCTACAATCGCCGGGCCCTAAACGCCTGATCTCTTCTCCCCGGGAGACATCTCTTACAGTGGACGTCGATGTCTTCGCGAGGAGACGTTGAACCGTGAGATAGTCACGCGGTTCCTTCCGTCAATCGCAAGGGACGGTACAGGCCATGGAATACTCACCCTCAACCCAGTTCACCCCGGGGGCTGGATCTGGGAGAACTTTGTCACCTTTCAGGCCCCGCCAGCCTACAAACGTTCACCTGTCACCATCACCGTCTGATAGCCTGTCACCAAACCCACTGCCACCAGTCCCATCTGGACCCTCGATCCAACAGACCGCTTTTGGAGGGTAATTGCGGGGGTCATGGACTTCTGGGACGGGGTGCCGCTGAACTGACGGAACGGTCGAGCGATCTCCTCGAGCATTCGCCGGTAAAGCGGTGTCGTCCGATCGGCCACATCAACCCTAAACTTACCCTACCTTGCACCACACTACCTACAAGGCGGACAGGGCTGCCCGCGCCAACCTCTCCTACACCATATGTTACAGACACCGCATGGAGTGGGGCAGGCGCCACTGTGGCCCCAATGGACAAGTCTGGTCTGCCCTGTCCGTCTCCATCCGGTGGCAGCGCGTCTCCGTTCCGTGCCAGTTCCTCTCCATGTGGTGCCAGTTTCGCAAGTTATTCGGCGGTGACGCGTTCCGTCAACGTCGACGAAAGAAACGCCCAATGCCTTTCGGTTCCGAGGCGCTGGGTGGAGGGACCTGATTCTGCGGTGGCAGGACGGGGCTCAACTGGATCGGCGGAGGATTATCAGAATCGCCTCGGTCCTGTCTGTGGTTAAGTGTAGCTCCTTGATCAAGGCCAAGTCCAATCCCATAGCCGTGGGACACGGGGGGTAGGTCGCTAATGCTCATGACGTCGGAACTCCACTTCTTGTCGCCCAAAGCGGAACTGGGCGAGACATCTGTATCCTCATCTGACCCAAACGCCCCGCGATCCCCTTCGCTATATGAATCAGAGGTGTCCCCGCGTAATCGGCTCCTACGCGATGATTGCACGGGAGAAGGTGAACCTGAGCCGCTAGAACCGACTAATGTTCTTTGATCCGCACTACTACCCGTCATTGGAGCTGGAGAAACAGGAGAAACAGGGCTGTGTGTGCGGAAGTGCGGAGGTGTGGGGCTGAAACTTCCCGGCAAGTTCACCTCGTCCTCGTCTGACGGAGAGTCTCGTTGTCGCTCGTCCACGTTGGACATATGATTCAGCGTCCCGTAGACCTCATTGTTGTCCCGCCTGACTGATGGATGGTGTGAGTTGACAGACCGGCGTGAGTTTTCTGGTACAACTGAATCTGACCGCGCATCGGAGGCGACGGAAGATCTGAGAGACGGCGCTGCAACTGACGACGGATCGGCAAACGGCACGGCCACCACTGGACTCGTCTCGGAGGGAGCAGCAATTGATGGTCCTTGGGCGGGGGGACCAGTCACAGACGGTGCAGCAACAAACGGTTCTGGACTAGTCTGTACGCCCGGCTCCGGTGTCTTCTTCGGCGGTGGTCTCGGCATCGAGGCGGCTGATCTGGTGTGCCTGATCCCAGGCTGCGGTGGCATCGGCGGTGGCGGCGGGGACGGATTGTTCCGCCTGGACTTGTTGTATGTCGGTAACTGTGCTGCAGACATTGGTGCGCCTCATCCTCATGCCGGTGGCGGGAGAGGTACATCCTTACGAGGCGTTTCCTCGGGCGTGTAAGGACCTGCTTCCTCCGGGTAGGAAGGGCGAGAATGACGGTGGGGATACCGTGACTGGGAAGGCGGTCGGTACCGTCGGTACCGGGAAGGCATGGACTGGACTCGCCAACTCGGGCGTCCCGGCAGACCCGGGAGAAGGGTTGTCGTATCCGCCGTACAAGGAATGAGGCTGCCAAGTGGTCTCCTGGGTATACTGACCGGGCGCAGTGTGGATGTGGATGCCGCCCGGCACCCGAGACCGGGGTGGGTCTGGCGGGGAGGCTGAGGCTGAGCCTGTTGCCCGCCGAGGCGGAGGTGCATTGAGCGAGAGTGGGGGTGCGTCCTCGGATGTGCGTGCTTCTCTGGGCGGTGTGTCTCCCGGTGCTGGCATGCCTTGTCCATGGGCAGAAGCGGTGTCTGGGACGTTGGCGTCGCCTCTTCGCCGCCTGAAGCGATCGAAGAAACCACCGCTCCCAGCGCTCTTCTTGCCTTTGTCCTTGTCTGCTTCCCTCTCTGCTTTTGTCTTAACCTTGGGCGCAGTCGGTGGGTTCTTGCGCAGTCGCCCACCAGGCGTGTTGGCGCCGCTTCCTGTCGCTGCAGGGGTGGGAGGCTCTTTCTTGAGCTTCGTGCGAAGTCGGGGAGTGACGGGATGAGCTCCCCTGACGGGCCGAGCTCCCCTATCTCCATCGTCCTCGTCGCCACCCAAATCCTCGTCCTCGTCCCCAACCACACCTCGTCGGCCCCCGTCAGGGCCTCTGCGCCGCAAGAATTCGTTGACGGGCCTGGCTGGCGAGTCCACCTCGACCAGGTCGTCAAGACCAGGTGGACTGTCCATTTCATCCATCTCTCTCGCCTTATCAAGGCGCGTCCTCATTCGTGGCTGGTCCTCGGTTCGTGGCGCTTCCTTTCGTGGCGCCTCCGGGGGTTGGATATCCGGGTTCACAGCGACTCGGTTCCCGTTAACGTCCATCATCGTGGGTTTAAAGTCCATCCCTCCATCTATGCCTGCAATGAGCGCGACGACTGATAAACTGATAACTCAATAGACGTCTTCACTCACTATGGACCGACTCGTCGTCAAGTTGTCCACCGCCCGGCGTGGTGCCCGTTGAGCCCGTGGCAGCAGGAGACTGGGCCGTCCCGCCACCGGCCTTGTCTGCGTCCTTCTTCCTCTTCTTTACGCGACCGAGGTTCTTCTTGATCCGATGGGCCTTGTTAGCGTCGTTGTCTCTGACCCATTCGTCCAGCTTGGCCTGGCGGGTCTCCACAGGCAGCTCGCCAAGTTGGCGAAGCATCTCGTCACGGACTTCTTGGGGCGTATACCCCGCTCGACTGAGGGCCCTGTTCCACTCACTCTCGACGGGCGTCGGGCCGTGCCGACTAGGAGAGCCCGGCGAAGTCGGCGAAGCCGGTGAAGTTGGTGAAGTCTCTGAATCCTGTGCTGCTCTTTCAGAGGCGGTCGGTTCTCCTCCAGACGGGCTGGTCGGTGTGGTCGGGACACCCGTTCCCGTTCCCTTACCCGTACCAGTTCCCGTACCCGTACCAGTTCCCGTACCCGTACCAGTTCCCGTACCCGTACCGGTTCGAGCACCTGATTTCTTGGCTCGGCTTGCCCGCTCAAGGTTCTTTTCGATCCGATGGGCCTTTCCTTCAGCTGTATCGTTCACCCATGCCTCAAGCTTGCCCTGTCGGGAGGATTCAGGTAGACTGGCGAGCTGTTCCAGCAGCTCACCCCGGACTTCAGAGGGCTCATAGCCTGCCTTTTGGAGGACCGCGTCCCATGCCGCCACCATTTCGGGCGTCAGTCCTTTCGAGCCAGGTGCGGTGGTCGTGGTTGCCGCTGGACCAGTGTTCCCAGATCCAGATCCGGAGGGAGACGTCCCCTCGTCCGCATGGCTCGTCTGGGTCGTTTGAGCCGTCTGGGTCGTCTGGGTGCTAGAATCACCGCTTGTCTTGGCCGGAGCGGCAACAGCCTTGCTGGCGGAACGGATCGCCTTCTTCCGCGCGTTGGGATCTTTCATGAGCGCCCGCAAATACCCCTCTTGCTTCTCCTTGGATGCTCTGTCGAGGTACTTCTTCAGCAATTCCAGCTCGGCCGGGTCGGTTACTCCCGCTTCTCGAAGTTTGCGATCCCAGTGATCCCGTGGATCTGCAGCGCCGTCTCCAGAGCCCTTGGGACCCTCGGGACCAGGACCAGAGCCCGCAGGACTGGCAGTGTCCGGCGTCGATGCTGGTCCCGCTCCTGTTGTTGGTCCTGATCCTGGTCCTGATCCTGATCCGGGACCGGGACTGGCACCAGAGGCACCGCCGGGGTTGCCAGTGGACGTGGCCGCCTTCATCTTGTCGATCGCCTGCTGCCGCCTCGCAGGGTCAGACATAACCTTACCCAAAGTTGCTTCTTGGTACTTGGGCGGTACTTTGTCGAGGTACTTCTTCAGCGCGTCCAGCTCGGCAGGGTCAGTCACTCCTGCTTCACGGAGCTTGCGGTCCCAGCGATCGTGTCGCGCTTTGTCGGCGTCGGTCGGCTTGGTGCCGTCACTCGGCGCACTCGGCGTGGTGCCGCCACTCCCGTCCGGAGCTGGACCCGCGGGAGCCGGCGACTCGGCCGCACCTTTGTCGTCCTTTCCTGCTCCTTCTGTCCACTGCATGGGGCATTAGCATGGTTCGTCGCACATGGTATTTGGAGGAGATGGTTGAAGCGGGTTTCCAAGCACGAGGGCTGCAACGCCCAATGATGGCAGGATGGGACAGGGGAGGGGAGAGAGGAGACGCACAAAGCTCCCGTCGGCCCGACGCCCGAGCCACACGGTAGTCATCAGCGCCGTCTTGAGGCATACTACCAGCGTGAACAAGTCGGGATGGATGAGCAGGAAACAGCCAAACTCGATCAGTGAGGCAAACCCCATCACCGGCCAGTAGGACTGCAGGTGCCGCGTATGGAGCGAGGCGAGGTGGGGATTGACTATTGCCCCAGAGCCAATTGTTACATTGTCAGCGATTTGTGTGTGGAAGTGCAAGCCGTCATCGAGATACAAGACACAGGAGACCGACCGAGACCGAAGGGCAGAAGTTGAGGGTTAGAATAAGGATGTCAGAATCGCAATCAGCAGTGAGTGGGGCCATTACGAGGAGTGGACGCACGGTAGCATTGTATTGGTATGGTGAGGTCGAACAGCCGCCCCAGGACCAGCGAGAGGTACGGCTCGGAGACGCGAAGCGTGACCCAGCCGGTGACGAACACGATGGAGAGGAGGAAGAAGTCCCATATGCCCGTGAGGTCAGCGAGGGTGGGGATGAGGTCCCCCAGCCACCCTCCCGACGGTTGTAGCTGCAATGCGATCAGTCGAGGTGGTTCATTCAGAGCAGTTGGTCCAGATAGTTCAGTGAAGATCAGTAGGTCAAGGTAGCTCAATGAAGACCAACTAGTTGGTCGAGATACGAACTCAAGACAAGCAGAGCAGGACGGGAACCACGCACGATATGTTTCCGGAAGTAGTGGGATTGCTGGGCAAAGTCGCTGTGCTCTGCCATCGCGCCAGATCACATTGAGCTGAGCGATCATACCACTGCCATGGACGCTTGATTGTCAGGCTGAACGTTGGCCCACCGTGACATTCATCAGGCAGCGAGGACGCCTCCTTTCTCCTTTCACTCGAGCCGGAATATCTCTGAAAGGTCTCGCGTGAAAGGAGTGGTCGGGAGACGGCGCTTTCGCCACTCGCTACAGTGACGAGCAGGTGCACAGGTGCCACTCGACTCGGCTTGCCATGGACCAAATGTGGCGCGGACCATTCTTGTCCGCATCTCTGTATCTCTGCTAGGGATACCGGTCCGTGACTCAAGGTTTCGAGGCAAGTAGGCACTGGCGTTGTCGGTGGTCCCTGGCTCGGCGTGCGCAGCTACTTACCCGCCAACAATAGGAGACACCCTATTGGGGCCCGAGGGTTTTGCAATGTCGTACAGTGTTCTACAAATCACACATCCCACCCAGTCACCGACGGTGGAACTCTGGATGTCGATGACCGGGGCGAGGCACGGGTCGTGTGACACCATGCCTAGGCACTGCGTCCCCTGTACTGCGCCACCAGTTCCCTGTTCTAGCGGGAACACCTCCTGACGAAGCGTCCCTACTTCTGGAACGGGATACGGGATATACCCTGGTTCGAATTTCGCCACCCGGAAGACGGTTCCGATGTTCGGGTGCCGCCCGATGACGCAGCTGGGTGATTTCAACGATTGCCTCTACTCGAGTAGCAGGACTACCGCTACCGGACTCCAGAACGACTGGACAGCTCGTGGCGAGCCAAGGAGACGTCGATGCCCATCGAGCTCAGTCCGGGATCCATTTCAGCCCACGCCCTCGAGGCGTTGCAAGCCGACACCAATCTCCCCATCTGCGTCGCATGTGGGACCCAGTACCCAGCACGCGTAACGTCATGTCCGTTCTCATTTTCGGTTTTCCGTCTTGCCTCTCCCTTGCCTCTCCCTTGCCTCTCCCTTGCCTCTCCCTTGCCTCTCCCTTATCTCTCCCCTCTGCCTGTTTCGCTATCTCTCGGTTCGGAAGCGACGACGACGAGTGCTGATAGCGCGCGGGTCAGGTCCGATATGTGAGGATCCAAGGCAGTTTGTGCCGGCCTCCGGGCAGTCCTGGACCTCTCTCGCCGAGCTCGGCGCGTCGCGGACGCAGACGCTGGTGGAGGACCAAGAGGATGGAAGGATCAAGTTTGTACATACTGAGCCGGCATTTGGCATCAACCAGACCCGTTAGTCCGCCTACAGCTGCCCTTTGGCTTGACCATCTACCCCACTTGGCCTCCTTTCGGCATCTACTCACCTTGTCCTCCTTTCGGTGATGGTGCCGGTGCTGGTATTGGTCCAAGTGCTGGTCCTGGGCTGGTGCTGGAATTGGGCTGGTGCCCGTGCCCGTCTCCGTGTGCATGCTGACCCTCGCAGCGATACTGATAGAAACAAGCAGCGGCTCGTACATCTGGGACTGTGCCGCTTACATCTCTCCGTCCCTCGTCTCGTACCTCGCGTCCCTTGGCTCCCCTCTCAAGGCCATGGCCATCTCCCACCCTCATGTACGTTACCCACGCCGCCGAACCACCGGCCCTGCGCCCACAGTACCCCGCCAGAGCTGACGCCCTGCGCAAGTTCTTCTCCACATCTCTGACCTGGTCTCGCGCGCTCCGCGTCCCTCTGTACCTCTGCGAGGCAGACAAAGAGTGGTACCAGCGGCTAAGCGATATCACGCCCACAGACGACATTCGCTGGTGGACAGACGAGGCCGAGCTGGGCCCAGCCGTCAAGATCATCCAATGTGGCGGGTAAGTTGTACACTGCGCAGGAACCTACGCCGCAGCCGACTGGAGGTTGATGGGATCAGGCACTTTCCCGGCTCGAGCATCCTGCATTGGGATCGATTATCAGAGCCCCCTCCGCCGCTCGACAACCTGCCGACGAAACCGACACCTGTGTCAGGCATCATCCTGACCGCCGACACGATCATGGTCCAGCCAACGCAGACAAAGTTTACTTTTATCTGGTCGGCGCCCAACATGGTCCGTCCTGCTCTGCTACTCCCCCCATCTTTGTCTCTCTTCGTTTCGTCCACTGTCTTCCCTCTACGTCTTCCTACGTCTTCCCACTACAGCCTTACCTCGGCATTTCCTCCTCTCACGGCTGCGCTCGACTTTTCAGCCGGTCACGCAGCACGGCGACACTCCTTAATCTACGCCTGTCTGCGTGCTTGGGCTCACATCGCTCAGATCCCCCTAGATCCACATGAAGCAGCACGGATCTACGACCGCGTCAAACATCTCCCCTTTGGCCAAGCGAGCAGTACCTGGCCAGGCCGGTTCATCAGGCAGGACGCCAAGGCGGTGCTGCGTCGTAGCGTCGAGGCGCATGCACGGGCTTGTGGGTGGAAGTGGGAGGAGGGGGCCGAGCTTGCCCCGCTATGAGACGTGTCGAGTAGCGAGCAGTCGTAGTAGCTGTGATAGCAGAGTCATCGTAGTAGCCTTATAGCAGAGTCATCATAGTAGGTAGCCCAGCAGTTTAATAATTGCCTGTGGTCATCAGCCGTGCGATATAATTACCCTTGTCCAATTGTATACAGCGTGAGGATGAAGGTTCAGTAGTCATATGCAGCTGTCATATGCTACGGTGACTTCCACGTCGAACGGAAGCAATTCTGGGACCTGCGATGACATCGAGTAGCCGGGCTCTATGAACACCACCTTTTGCATATGTTGCGCGGCGTGGGCAGCATGATGTTCAACTACGTCTGGCATATCCTGTACGTGGGTTTGCTGCTCACCAATGCTGTGGCTATCCTGAATGAAGAGAGGTTCTTGGCGAAGAGTGAGTCGTTCAGCTTGTCACTGCTGGCGCTGATCTCTTCATTCCTCGGTGCTCCCGTCCTTGCACTTACACAACCTGTTCCTCTTGTATCGACCATGCGTGCACTCAAATCCATACTGGAACCAACCTCGTTCAACGACTTTCAACTTCTACCAACCGTTACTCGATGAATCGATGGTCCCCGGCTGTATTCTGGTGTCCTATCGTTAGTCGGCTGGTCAACGCGGAACCCACCCTCGGCAAACCAGGGATTCGGCCATGCCCAAAATCCAAATGTATACGGCGGCGACGCTTTTGGTCAAGCAGGAACAGTCGGACCGGACGGGTTGAGCATCAAGGCGAAGCTGGTCAATCTCATAAGCGCGACGCGGACGGTGATGCGGTGTACGTCTCCAACGTGTCCATCTTGCCTCCTAGGACCATCCTACTCCTTCCCTCCTTCCCTCCTCCCCCCCCTCCCCCGTCATAGCCCTCTTCTTGTCTCTCTTGATTCTTTACATTTTCTCTAGCTGCCATCTCGCCGAGTCTTGCACGTCGACAGCTGACGAAGGTAGTACCGCTGATCGTCGTGAATGTGCTCGTGTGAGTCCAAGCTGCGCAGTCACGTATTCGAGAGCGGCCTTGCGTGACACGCGTGAATGGCAAGCTGACTGGCGTAGCATACTGTACGAGCTGGCGCTGGGATGACGGGAGATCAGCTCTGGGCTTGTGGCATGCATCATTTCACTTGGACTGCGAGTTGTCACCCACTTTCAAACCGTGGCAGTGGGGGACGAGAAGGGCGTGGGACTGCGGTGTCTACTTGTCCTTTGTGACCAATATGATCATACTGCGAGCATGCGCGTGTGGCCAGCACATCACCTTGCTCACAGTACCGACTTGCACTCTTCCTCAGCGCTCCAGGTGGGCAGCACAAGCACCTACGTTGCCACCCAGTTTACTGAACGCGCCGAAAAGTTGACGCTGGACGCGTTCATGAGTTGCTCCTCGTCCTGTTCTACCACTTTACGTGACATTCAGCTTTAGCCGTGTCTCCAACTGCAGCCCTACCTGCGTCACTGAGAGCACCCTCGATCCCCTTTCGCCTCACTGCACGTTTTCCCTCCCCTTCGACTGTGTAGCACCACCCACTTCGCCGTCCACATCCATCGCGCCGCTCCCGCTCCATCGTATCGTTCCGCTCGATCCCGTCGATCCCGACAATGCCGCCCAAAGGCGCCAGGCTCGCCCCGCCGCCATCAGTGGTAGACGACCAATCCCCGGCGGCGGTACAGCAGACCTCGGTGCTCTCGTCTATTGCCGACTTTGAGCTCCCAAAGACAAACCTCACCAAACTTGCCAAAGGCTCAGTGAGACCGAGTCTACTCCACATTGCTTGCTTCCTTCTTCCTTCTTCCCTTGCTCCCTTCTTCACTATTGCTTCTCTCTTCGACTGCCCAGCTCCTTCATCTGCGCGCCCCGCTGCTCCTCCTGTCGTCATGTACATCTGTCGACTGTGGCGCCGCAGCTGACCAGTCAGATACCGGACAATGTCAAGATGCAGCAGGATGTCGTCTTGGCTCTGCAACGGAGCTCGACACTCTTCGTCTCGTACCTAAGTGCGTCTACGTTTCACCCACCTCTTAGATAAGACTACAAAACTAACGCCATCTAGCTGCCGCGTGAGTAACGCCGCTGAAGCAGTCCTCACGAATCCTTCTTCTTTGCGCCCCCAGCGATCCGCGTTCACAATCTCCATCGCCAGCTCATGCTGTTCTGTCGATCGGCGCACGATGACGATGCGGACTGATTGACGCGGGGTTTCTATTGACATGGATCAGAGCGCACGACCAAGCTCTCGCGCGGTCAGGCAAGTCCATCACCGCGTCTGACGTGCTCAAAGCTATCACGGAGATGGACTTTGGGCCGGCGGACGTCCTCATACCCCAGCTAGAACAGGAGTTGGCCGGTGAGTCCCGTGCTGACTATTCTCTCTTCATAACCTCCTGCCTGACACTCATGCGCAAGAATTTCACCTCCTCTTACCGTTCCTGGAAGTCCGCAACCTCCACGTCTACTTGCCTGCCGCCGTGTCTGACAATCATAGCATACCGGACCCGAGTAGCCTCAGAGAAAGCAAGTAAGAAGCCAGCAGGTGCAGGGCGCGGACGGCGGCGGCCCAACGACGCAGCTGATGTGGATACGGATATGGGTGGGGGCGGAGATGCTGATGCGGATGACGCAGAGGGAGTGGAGGAGGGTGAAGGTGAGGGGGAGGGAGACGATGGCGATGATGTGGATGAGAGTGATGTGGAGGGGTGATCTGCAGTTGAGCGGTCCTATCTCTTCACTGTGTTGGCGTGGTCTGGTGTGCCGGTGGCGGTGTGGTGTGCCCGTATTGGGGGGTGCGGGGTGCGGGTGACGATGCGGTGTGACGATCAGGCGCTGGACCATGCATAGGTAACGTACAGCATGCACATGCTCGTCTTGCTTCCCGCCTGGACCACTCCACCGGTGCCGTCATGCCGCAACATACCGTCCGGCCTCATGCTCTGCTCCCACAGATCAGTCTACCAGCTGCCGTCTGCGCTCCATCTAAGATCATCGCCCCATCAACCCCGTATGCGCTCAACGACGGCGCTCCTGCCTTGGCCCAGAACCCGTCTCGTCCGGTAGACCCCACGTCACGCAAACCTCGCGCCGTCATCCTCGCAGCCCAGCTCTCGTCGTTCCGCCCCGCGCCGGTTGGGGCATCGGCATCGAGCGCCGCCCTGCCTCAGTTACAGATCGCCTGACAACAACATTCGCAGAGCTCCTCGGCGCAGATTATCGCAAGGAGGGCCGTGCAGCATCCACAGCACGAACCACAGCCGCCGCCGTCCCCGTCCCCGCGCTGTTGTTCGACGTATACCGTCTGCGGGGGCGGCTGGCTCTGTGGCTGAGTGGCGATATAGCCGGTGCCCTGGTCAGGCCCCTATTACCATGATCAGCACTTTACAATCACCGCACGGGGTCGGTCGTGAGAAGCCAGCCACGATGGGTGCAAGAAGGCAAGAATGCAAGACTGCAAGTGGGAACAGGGAAGAGTGGGGAAAGGCTGGGCTGGGATCCATACTGCTGTTGAAGCGGGCTAGAAGCTTTGAGACGGACTGACATTCTGCTGGGGGTACCCTTGTTGTCCGTACCCTTGCTGTGGGTATCCCTGTGGGTATCCTTGCTGTGGGTATCCCTGCTGTGGGTATCCTTGCTGCGGGTATCCCTGCTGCTGGCCATAGCCCTGCTGGGGATACTGTGGCTCGCCATAGTACTGCGCGTTGGACATGGTGTCGGACTCGGGAAGCGACAGTTGAGAATGTGGGCTAGAATGACAAGGCGCGATGATCAGCGTGTTCGTGTCGAGAAGGCGGTGATGATCAGCGTGGGTTGAGTGACCATGTCGCCCGATGGCGGGGATGGGCGTTTGCGTTTCGGAGCACAAAGGTGCGCCCGTAGCGTCCGTAGTGCCCGGAGCGGTCCTTTGCACACCAAGTCGGACATGACCCTCCTGCCTCCTCGACGGGGAGGACGGACGTCGAACGTGGCCGAGAAGATGGGCAGAGGGCGTTTGACTAGAGGCAGAGTAGGCTCTGAGCACGCAGGGACGGCAAGGCAAAGGACCGACGCTACCTGCACCTCTGTATGCATATCCTTCCAGTCGACCGTTTCCAGCAGAGCAGTCTTCCTCAGAGACAAAATTGCACTCACGTTCGGCTCGCCAGCCTGATTTTGCGCGTAGTATTCCGACATGTTTGGTAGAGCAGATGTACGTTTGCCTGTTTGCCCGACGATGAGTCTGAGTCTGATCAACGTAGCATTGGGGGATTATATGGTTCGATGCGGTGTATCGTTTCCGTTTCGGAGGACAAAGGAAGGTCCTGAGGTCCTTGCAACCCCAAAATACCCACGGCGAGGCGACGACAATGTGCAGGGTAACCGCACTGGGGAGGGTGCGTTATTGTGTAGCGTTGTTGTGTTAGATACTCTATATGCATGTTGACACAGGTCGTACTCGTACAAGCAAGATGGTGTGTCGAGAGTGAGGGTGACGTTTGCAGCCTCACTGCGCCGACTGGAGATTCTTCCATTCGTCCTGGATCACACGCACAAAGTCTGCGGCGTCGTGTCCGTCCTGCGGGCGTCAGCCGGCTGGCCGATTCTTCCCACAAGAAATTGGTGCTCCCCACAAGGAATCAATAGTTTTCGGACGGAACAAGGGAGAGGAAGGAGAACGGTGGATGAGAGTCACAAAGCTTCGGGGCAGCACAAAGCGGGGCATGAATAAACACGTTTAGTGGATGGCAGAGGAGAGCGCCGCCAATGAGCAGAGGGGACGGTGACGGCGGAGGGCAGATGGACTCACATCGCAGCCTGTCCACACGCCGTCGTCTACCAGACAAGTCCTCTTGGATCCCTTGAGCGTACTAGCAATCTCGATGGTACAGCTTTTTTCCACCCCTCTGTCTATCGTCTCCTTGATGTTACTCAACAACAACTTGCGCGCCTCTTTCCCTAGCCCATGTTTAGCCTTACGCTGGATACACTGCCCCACGCCGCTGGCTTCCCAGTCCTCGCCGATTGTCTCCAGGCAGTGCCGCGTGAGGCGCACAGTGCCGATATCTCCTGGCCAAGGGGAGGGGAAGTTGAAGCATGACAGCGTGGCGTAGAAGGAGGTGAGGTTGAGGTGCGCGGCTAGGCACAGCTCGTGTCCGTTGCCGATGCATTCGAGTGGGCCGTGTTTGCATGTCAGGCCGAGCGGTTCGGAGTGGTTAAGCCTGGGTATCGTCAGCTGAGAGCGTCGAGAAGACTGGTCGGAGGGAGAGAAGGAAGGAGGAAGGAAGGAGGAAGGAGGAAGGAGGGAGAAGGAAGGACGAAGGACCGGATGAAGGAAGGAAGGAGGCAGGAGGAAGGAAGGAGAACGGGAAGAACAGAGACGATGACGAGAGAGTGAGTCATGCAGTATAGGACCAAACATGTCAGCAGGAGGAAGAGCAGGACAGACGTCGCGATGTACTGCATCTCCAAGTTGACCTTGTCGACGATCCCCTCTGTCCGCAGAACCTAGTGTTCCCAATCAGCGACCAGCGACGCGACACAACCTGCTGCCAGGACTTACATCCTCAAAGACGGCTTCGCAGCGCCGCTATCCCGCCAGCCAACGTAAGCTGCTATCCCTGCAAAACCCCAAGAGTGGGTGGAAAGTGTAAGTGACTCACGGCATCCGGGCACCGGGACATGACATAGAGCGTGACGTTGACCTTTGGCTCAGACCCTGCAATCGCATTCGATACTTGCACGGCAGCTTGGGGCAGCAACGAAGCGCATGCCGCTGAGAGGAAACACAGAGCGAAGTACGAGAAGCGCATCCTCGGCTTATGTAGATGTACAGGTGCTGGGTCACAGATATAGAGTGCTGAGGTCAACAAATGGTCACACCGCTGATGACGTGATTCCGGATTGCGCTTTTAACCTTAACGCCTCCTGCAATTGGCATGTGGCAGCGTACCGTAAAGACGGCCAGCAGTATATTCGTCCATCTAGTGGTGCTCGTGTACGGGATGCACAATGTACCGAGGGTGTGCCTACGTCACCTCCAAGTCCATCGCCAGCGGAGCTTACAGCAAGACGGGTCTAGCGGGTTGCAATGGTGACCTCAAACAGCACAAGATACAGGATTCCAAAACAAAGTTGGGAGGCACGCATCCTCCCCCTTCTTGTCGCCCTGTCGAGTGCCTTCACTCCCTCTCAAACCCCACGGCATCCTCAACAAGCTTCATCATCGCCAAAACCTTCTCTTCTTCCCAAGCTTTTCCCACCACCTGCACCCCCACAGGAAGCCCGTGCATCTTCTCAGCGTCGTAGGCGGGATCTGAGCCCTCGTACACTCGCTTCTCGAGGAGCCACGAGCCTGTTGACCCCTGAAGGAAGTCGGACGGCGTTGCGTCGAAATCGCGAGACACCCGGGTCACTGGTAGCACACCTACTGTCGAGTCTACCACATTGAAGAGGATAGTGGTGATGCTACGACACATCATTGAGGGCACATAAACGTGAGAGGGAGACGCACGCTAATGGAGAGAGGAGCTTCGTTCTTCCGTGTTCGAGAGCAGGGACAGCTTGGACAGGACACAAGAGCATGTCGAAACCATTGTCCTCCCACGCCTATGCAGGTCAGTGGAAAAGTTGGTCAGGAGGATACTGACAGCTTTACGGAACGCCGTGGCATATGTGTTTCGCCTCGCGGTCCATTCCCAAAAGCTTCTGACCGTTTTCGGCTTTGACGTCGCTTGGTCACGTCAGCTTAAGATCAAGGGGAGCCATATACCTACCAAAAACAGATGCAAAGAGCGTATCTTTAAGAACGCTTCGGAGGATCCATAGCAGCATGCCTCGAAGGAAGTTGGGTATCTTGGAGCCAAGAGTGACCTGCACAGTCAGATCCCAACCGCCCGCGACCTACCAGGCGCATCGATGGCTCCATAGGGTCACGACCAAGATTGCTGAGCAGTGTCTCATAGCCGTCCGCGGACGTGAGTGCAGCAAAGATCTGCCATTCATCAGCATGGAACGCCTGAACAGGCTATGTGGGTCGCTTTACTTTGAGGGCCTCCGAGACTGTATTGAAGTCAGGATAGTGCCCGAGCAGCACAAGCTCTTGACTCACCATCAGGAGGACTCCACTGTACTAGTTCATGACCCTCTCGTGCGAGGGTGTCAACAACCTCCTTGACCGCTCGTGCGCAAGCCGGACTTGTCTGGCATTATCAGCTACGTTCCTCCGACCGAGCTCCGCTAGATACCTTGATGATGTCGTCATCGACCCACCAGGCGATCTTGAGCCGTTTAGGCACTTCGGTTTCACGCCACTGTAGCGGCAAGAGCACCTCTCCCCAAGGAGAATAATCAGACTTCATTGCCAAATCAATCATTGTCTTGCTTGCGAATGTGAGGTCAGCAACGTTGCGAGCCATAGGTCCAACGGTCCCCTGTAGTGATCAGCTTCAGGCCAGCCTACTGACAAACCCTGATCGCCTCGAAACCAGCAATTGACTGTCGTTGCCCACTGGAGGGCCACCGACCAGCAACTGGTTTGAGACCACAGCATCCGGAGTAATGGGCGGGGATACGCAAGGAGCCACCGACTATCATAAACGACCTGCACGACAGGTCCAGACTTACTATCCGAACCCCAGCCCAAGGGCGTTCCCTTCAGAGTCACCAGGGCGGCTTCTCCACCTGAACTCCCTCCAGGAACCCGGGTAGAGTTAAAGGGATTAGTCGATGCGCCAAATATGGGATTGCGGCACTCGAACGCCAGTAAGGTCTTCGCCTTATAAGCATTACTCCAGCCAGCCCGGGTAAACGCACTTGTGGAACATTGGTCTTGCAGAAGGGGATACCACCAGCCGCACGAAAGAGCTTGACAAGCTAGCCATGAGGTTCGTCGACCGCGGTGGACTCACACCAGCCTCCTTCTCAGGACTTGTCGTCGGTTCAAAGCAATGCCTTTGCAATGATCAACGTGTTGCTGTGGGCTGGATGCGCACTTACGGCGAGCAGCCCAATGACGAATCGACGCCGATAATGTTGTATGTGTCTGACTAGGTCAGCGTTTCGTCGTGAGCATCGATAACTCACCTTTGAAGCTGGATGGCAGACCCCAGAACGCTCCTGCTGCTTCTCCGTTTGCTGCATATGCCCTGTCCTTTGCTCTTGCCTCTTCAAGCGCTTGACGGAAGAAGACTACATTCGTCAGAACGACACTAAAGTGAGAGAACCTTCAGTGATCGAGTTGGTCTTGCGATGCGCCGCGCATGCTGAGCGGATCTTGTCGCGACTGGGTCAGTAAAATGCAGCATGTGTACAGACTTTAAGCTCACCCAAGCCTCCACCACTCTCTCCACTGTCCAACCGTCCTTCCGGCCTTTGAGGTTCTCGACGATTTGAGATGGTCTGTAATAGCACCTCAGCGCGGACTCCATAGGGCACAGATAGCTCCCTATCCCTATGGGAGCCACATATACGATCTCCCATTGGTCTCAGACTGGAGCTTCATATGATCCAGAAATCGCTCACGCAGTCAAGAGGTAGACCTCATCCTCAGGATGATCTTCTGGGAATCCCAGCTCATCTTCCATCTCTCGGATGAGCCGCTCGCGCTCTGCCTGCTTTTTGGCTGCAGCATCTCTGGTCGATGCTGCGACCATCTCTTTGAATGGTAACTAGGGTGGCTGGAATGAAGTGGAAAGGGAAAGACGATCAGCGTTGGGTAAGATGGGATTATATAGCTAGACGGTTGGATCACCTCCACATTGGCCGGGACGCCGACAGTTTACCCGAGCAGGTCCGTGCGTCGGACTCCTGCGTTACCTATAGCTGTTACCTTGCGATGAGGCTGGCCACGGACCAGTCCGCAGCGAAGGGCGGATATGGAGGAGGTCAGGTAGAGCAGTACAGTATGACCCTTTAGATAAGCGCAGAGCAAGAGACAGAGAAGGGCGGCGGTTGTTCGTCTCATACGATTCTTTGCAGCGTGGTGGCAAATTGCTCTCCCCCTCAAGCGCTTAGGGACCTCGGAGCAAACGGTGCCGCAACGGAACATAACTACATCTGTTTCACAAGGTATAGGCTGATGCGCTGCTCCTGCAATCTCTGATCAAAACTGCTGAGATTTATGGGAGCGCGTATGTATGTACTGCATATTGCTCCTGTGTCGATCGAGAGCCGGCAGCCATCAGTTACTCCAAGTCGGAGTACTCGCATGATTCGTCGTGCTCACTCAAGTCACCGCAATCGCTGCGTTCGCTTGTGTTTGTCACTTCCGATACTTTCTCGTCCGTCGGAACGTTGGATATGATGGTGCAGAATCCTTCCGAGAAATTGTCGTCCGCCTCTGTCCAATTTCCAGGGAAGAGCTCCTTGGCCTGGTCCAACAAATCGCAAGCCGTCTTGATGGCCTCAAGCAAGTTGGAGCGCTCGGTCTCGTTGCTCGCTTCGAGAGTCTTGTTCATTGTGGCGGTGATGTTCCGCGGCGTCACCGAGGAGTTCTGGCAGGATTCAAGCTCCGACTGGGTCACCTCCTGCGCGAGTTTGACAGTGTCGAGTGTGCCCCTGACAGTCGCAAGTAGGACAGAAGGCGCAACGATACCACCCACGACTCCAGTCGCTACTGTAGCTACCAGTACACTGCCTGCTATCCAACGTTTCCTCCTTGCCTTTGCGGCTTGCCACTCGGCGGCCTGCTTTTTATCGCTGTCCATGACAGTCTTTGCGTCACTAGGGTGTATGATTGGGTGTCTTGCTCTCTTGTCGCTGGCGCGGTTGTGCTCGTGTCGGTCTGTGGAAGAATAGTCGACGTTGCCAGCATTCGCTTCCTCTGACTGCGTTGCCCCTTTGCCACTTTGGGTTATGTTTTGAGTTGGAGGGATAGACGGAGGATCGCCACTCATCTAGCCTCGAGGGTGGGAAGGAATTCTGACTATGGGATGTGGTTGGTGGCCCAATTGAAGTTGTCAAGCGGATATGTCAGGCGAAAGAGAGAATTTGTGGTAGATCATGGTTAGCGCAGCATTTAACCTGGCAAGAAAATCGTCGAGGCTTGTACATGGATCTGAAGGCGAAGGTCCCTTATGGTCAAGAAGGCCGCAGCCATCCTTAGAGTAGGTTGCTTGAGGGATCGCACAAGCTTCGGAGCCAATCCATGGCAAAACCACCAGCGACTGCGGAAAATCGCCTCCCACAGAGTAGGGGAACCCTTGAATGGATTAGTCAGTAGAGATTTCTAGTATAGCGTCTGGCGGCTTGAACTCGAGACAGATATGCAAAGCCCGCCGAAGGGGAATTGTTTCTGGTTGATTGAGGGGAAGCATGGCGCCCTACAGTACCACCCGACGACTTTTGAACATTCACATCAAGATCTACATACGAAGAACGAAAACAGCAAGGAAGACGTGATGATCGTGAGGTCTTCAAGGAAGTGGCGGATCTCCAAACCACTTTCAGTCAAGTGTGCCGAGATCAACCGTGGGTGTTATGGAAGTAGGCTCCCCTCCTCTCGCTGCAGGTGCGTTCAGCCAACGGCCTGCATGACCGTCGGTCCAAAACTTTGACATGCCGGCTGTCGAGTCCGGCAGCATCCTCCTCTGGGTATCCGATTCCTTTCCCCCCCTGTGGGTCGCACGTTGCCAGACACCCACTCCAGATGCTGCGATAACGAGGGCACCAAAGGCGGTAAACCAGGGATGCTTGCAGGCTGCACTCGCGAGAGAGCAGAAAGCAAGGCTACTGCAGTAGCAGCAACCTTCGCAGAGCTGCATGCAGCAGCTACAACAGCCGCATGGATCGCAGGGCTCACTGTTATCGGTGTCCATTGTCCGGGAGCGGGGGTAACCTGTGACCACTCGACCTGATGGGCTGCTCGGAACGTATGCCGGTGGCCGCCAATCTGGGCGGCCAGGTGGGGTATACACGGGAGGCGGGGGGTACTGTCACGGGCTGTGGTACGGGTTACGGAGGTGGTATACCTGGCGTGGACGAACGGTTTCTATATAGAACGGATGTATACTTGAGATGAGATGAGATGCGATACATTCGATGAGGATATCGAGACAGAGTTGATCTGCTATATACGAGGGACTACGTCACCCTACAGGGACTCATCGAATGGATTACTAAGGGACGGGGCACGTTCGGGGCGATACGGGTTCCCTTAGACGATATATCCTAAAAGGGGAAGTGCGATGGATTCCATGACAGGTACATCGTAGGCCCGTTATCGTCGGCAGTGAAGGTGGGAGTGATGCTCGGAGCAGAGCCGGAGGTGCCAGAGATGAGAGAGCCTACAGACATATCTGACCCAATGACAGTCGGTGTGTCGCACGACGGTTCACTTGAATTCCATCCCGGATCGGGAGTCCAGCCAGAGTAGTCTTGTCCACCCGTATCAGTCTGTCCCCCAATGTCAGTAGGCCCCCCATTGGCAGTGTAACTCCCATTGTCATTGCCCCCGCTGTCTGTCACCCCGCCGCCAGTATCAGTCGTTCCGCCACCGCCAAAATCGCCGCCAGAGTCATCCATTTGTTGAGGTGTAAAGAACGAACGGAACACTATAACGATCCACTCACCAGAGATTTCTTGATCTTGTAGTACACAGACCGACACTTGGAAGACCACGGCGGGGACCATCCCTTCAACTCAAGTCGGGATGCGGGGGAAGCTTGTCGTCATGCTGTATGCTGTAGAAGGGAGCTGACCAAGGCAGTGCAACGGGCATACCGAGCGTAACCTCCCAGCTCAGATAATCTGTTTCAGGCGTGCAATGCCGAAGATCTGTATGGAACGACGACCACCTTTGCCAAGATAGTCTCACGGAATATTTTCATATTGCGAGCAAGCGTTGTGGCTGAGTATGTACGTGCTGAGGATGTATACCTAGAGTCAGACTGGAGCCTCCAACGGCAATCTACTGTTGATTTGACTCGTTGTTCCTCAGAATGCAGTCCGGCAAGGAAGCTGTCATGGAATCCATCGCACTTCCCCTTTTTGGATATATCGTCTAAGGGAACCCGTATCGCCCCGAACGTGCCCCGTCCCTTAGTAATCCATTCGATGAGTCCCTGTAGGGTGACGTAGTCCCTCGTATATAGCAGATCAACTCTGTCTCGATATCCTCATCGAATGTATCGCATCTCATCTCAAGTATACATCCGTTCTATATAGAAACCGTTCGTCCACGCCAGGTATACCACCGCCGTAACCCGTACCACAGCCCGTGACAGAAGCCCCCTAGACGCCATCAGGTCAAAGCAATGACAGGAAACTCGTTCTCCGCCTCGGACAGCTCGTCCTCGTTCCCGGACAGTCCATCCGTCTCCCAGTGGCGATGCCCGCCTTTCTTGGGCGCCTTCTTAGGGGGGGGCGGCCTTCTGCGTGGATGTCACGATGCTCCGGTCTAACTTCGGCGACCTGGGACCGCTGCACAACGACTGGCTTGGAAGTGGACGAGTTCCGCGCGAACTCGTTGAGAGAATGAGGAAAGCCTTGACTTGGGACTGGGACGTGGAGTTGGGGGACGTGGACTGAGACCTGGGCGATCTAGAAGAACTCAGATGAGTGGTTGTAGACCCGTCGAAGTTAGAGCGAGATCGTTGGGTCTTGGACTATGGGACTCAATCGAGGATCGCTGAGGAACCTCACTACAATCCGGTAAATTCTATATACTCTCGTCGAGACGAGTAGATACTCGCTCAACCTAGACGAGTTCCTCAAGCCCCACGTGACAGCCATGCCGCCATCCCGGTCGCGTGGATAGTCACGTGACGACTCGACGACGTCTCCGTCATGACAGTGGATTTGGAGGTCGAACCTCCGGTTGTCTTTGCAGGAAGGGCCGATGTGGTCGCGAGGCTCCCCAACGGGGTGGTAGCGGTGGCTGGACTGCCAGAACCGCTGGGATAAGCTGTCAACTGTGTCTCGAGTGTTTGCATCACTGTCGGGTTCTGTCATCTTCAATTCGCCACGGCTGGGGTTTGGAAGTGGCGTGTAGGCGCTGCCTGAAGGAGCATTGCTCGTGGTGTCTCGCGTGATGGAAGCGCTGTAACGAGGTGGTTCCAAGGGGTAGGAGGCATCACCAGATACTACGGAGCCGTTTGAGTACATGTGGAGAGGAGGGGTGAAAGTGCAGTCGGCTTCGGCTGATGGCTCAGAGCGAGGTCTTATGATGAGTGTAGCCAGGATGGCGAGGGACTTCGAAGCATTTCCAGTTCCGAAAGGCTGTGTGCTTGCCACTCAAAGGAGCCGGGTTGATGGGGCAGTCTGTTCATGCATGAGGTATCCGCGCGTGGTCCAGATCGTCGGTCACGGCCTGAGACTCTGTGAGCCGGGACCGATGGAGACTGCATCGCTAATTTGAAGACCTCAACTCCCAGTCACTTGTGTTCTGAGCCATTGACGAGCCGGGCCAAGACTGCAGGTGCCTACTGTATCATGTTTGGCATATGTAGAGATCCAGCCACGTGATAGATTGACAACGCCGTAGACGTCAAAGCTGTCGTTCAATGCGCCGCTTGACGGTTCTGTGGTGCGGACTCACTCACTGAGGTGCAGACTCAAGTTAGAAACAGGTATAGAGAACAGGCTACCCTGCATTGGTGTTCTACAGAAGCACTTCATATACACATGGTCTGTACGGTAGTGGCTCGCAGGTGGAACAAACGTATAAACAGAACACCACAGGATACATCACCTCCTGGAGGTGCGTTCAGTCAAGGTTCCACCTGTCATCATCCTCAGAAGATATCCAAAGAGAAGGCTGCTCTCCGTCCACAAAGGGGTCTACAGATACGTCATCTACAGAGGGCTCTACGTCTCGACCCTTCCCACCCTTGCCGGACGAGCCCTTGGATGATGAACTCTTGGACGACGAGCCCTTGGAGGAGCCCTTCTTGGGGGAGCCCTTTCCGGTGGATTTGCCCGTCGCTTTGGCAGTCGAGCCTGCCGCTGCTGTGACCGATTTAGTACCAGGGGTCGAGGTGGTCTTGGCTGCTGTTATGCTCAGAATCGGAGCCGAGGCGGATTCGCCGCCAGACGAGATACTCCCGCTAGTACGATGCGCATGACGAGACCCCAACACGCCACCTGAAATGCTGCCCACAACGATGATAGTGAGAACGAAAGAGACGACTATATTTGTACAGCAGGTCGGTCTCCTCTTACCAGTGCTTGTCCGCGTGAACCAGCGGCCGTTGCTGACATCGTCAATAGGTCCATTAGCAGTAGTTAAGTCCTTTTGCTCCCACGACGGAGTCGAATCGACCTTGTTGGAATTGTTGCTAAACCAAGACATGGGTAGCGCCGTAGAGATGTGAAGTAGGTAATGACTGTATGGGATTGGCTGGTAGCTCGTCTGGAGAGCGTGTTTAAATGGGACTGTTAATGAGGACAGTTCAAAGGTATCTTCGAAAACGCAGTTCATCGCCCAGCCACAATGCTGTGCGTGCTGTGCTGAGGTCTTTCTGTGACAAGAAAAGAGAGAAAACATCTGGAACACGACATGACTGTGTCAAACACGTCATTCTGGACTTCGAGCTTCTTTCAATCATCTAACCGACACAGAAACCAGGCTTCGTCATGGTTCGGTTCGGAACAGTACGTAGTGCAACCTTTGTTCTATGGTCTATCCCGAGATTCGTAAGCCTGAAACACAAGAAACCTGCATGGTGGCATAGAGCTGTACCGCTAAAGAAGCTCTGCCTGGCCGATCAGAAGATCTGCACAGGATCATCGAGTTGCAGATACGCACGGACGCACGGACACACGGACGCCCGGACTTCCCATATATGAAAGCAGTTCGCTTGTTGTCACCGAGTCGGGGTCGAGCCTGCTTCCATCCCCGACCGAATTTTCACCAACTTCGTCCAGAAACTGAACATAAGGGTCATGCATACGAAGACGAGTTATAGGAGATGCAGACGAGAGGGATAAGGAGAAGGAGGGTGCGAATGCTGAATTGTAGACTTCAGCCGCAAAGTCAGTCGTTTCAGTCCAGAGACACTGTTGACGTGCCCGCATCTGCGACTTGAGAATGGGGCACTGCCGTGCTTGCGGTTTCTGTCTCAAGGTCCCGCATAAAGCGGGCGGAATGATTGGTAGGGCAAAACTTGCCGAGCCTGGTCACTGCCTTGCGGAGATTGCGCACTAGCAGGCTATCAAACGAGATGTCTATGCATACGCCGGATCACTCGATCCTTGTGTTTCAAACGCTGCCGTCCTCTGTTCTTCCCTCCTGCCTTTAGACCGGTCATCGGAACCTGCCATGTTTCGTTTCCCCTGCTTGTTGCAGGCAACGGAAAGATGCGCCATCCACCGGTGTATTTGTCTGGGTGGCGAAACCGCGCTTCCCTCAGAATCTGTGGGTGTCCTGAAATGTCCAATGACGAGACTCGACGGGCCAAGACTGGGTGTGAGGACGGGTGCAAAGGCATACAGTACGGCGCAAAGGGAATTAGCATTCCATGATACAGGATGACACAAACGCTTCCAGACTTCAAGCGAGCCTGCCTGCTGGTAAGGATACCATGGCGCATTAGGTACTACAAAGTAGCGTTTCATCCACAATATCTACAATGTGAATGGTGTGACAAAGTTGCGTGTCCTCTCAGTCCAAGTACAGCGAGTGTGAGTCCCAGGCGTGATCAACGCTGCCGGTCGTTGAGACTGGAGTCTCGTGGTAGACCCTGCGATCCTGCGAAATCGCCGTAGGCTCGAAACCATAGGTCGTCGCGCTAAGCTGCTGCTGGCCGGTCGTGAGCGTCGCTTGCGTCTCTGAGGCGGAGGCGACTTGGATGTCGGAGGTTGGGGCCGGCGGACTGTCCTGGTAGGAGCTCGTCAACGATTGCTCCGATGTGCTGGGCAGACCTGTCGAATTTGCCCCGCTGGACAGAAACCCAGACACTTGCGCCTGCGGGTTGTCCTTGCGTGAGCGCGGAGCCAGAATACCCTCGACGATCACCGCGCCGACGGCGAACATCGAGAGAGAGACCACTGTGAACGCGGTGCACGGGTTCTCCTTGCTGTACTTCTGAAATTCACGCAACCACCTAACGACCTTGCGGCTCGTAGGTGAACTGGCTGCCGTCGGCACCTCGGTTTCCGCCGCTTCCGCTTTGGGCCCCTCTTCGAACGTCTTACTCGGCGACTTGTGCGGCGTATTCTGCAGGGTGGACATGCCGCCCTGGTCTGCGTCTACGTCCGCGCCGTGGGTCACGGTGGAACCGTCGGATCCGAGGTTGAAATCCCTCGTTTCCTCGCAGATAGACGCGAGGCCAGATGCTTTGGGCTTGTGAGATGCTGTCTGCACATCGCCCCGAGTGTAGGCCGTCATGGCGTCTGAGAACGAGATGCTGTCAGCCTGGTCGTTGGATGCCAGAGTGGTTCCGGGCAAGAGCCTCGTGTCCCCAGTATCGTTCATGGTGGTGAGCTCGGCGGGCTATATGGCAGGTGGACGGTACGTCTAGCGGCGACCTGGCATAAACCACCTTGAACTACCTGGTCTCATATACCTCGAAGTTGCACTGCCACCTAGGGCCTTCTATACTTGAGTAAGCACAAGAAAGATGAATGGATTCGTCTCGACTCCATCCGAACGCTCTTCTGCTTCAAGGAGAGCACGACACCCAACACGGCGTGAGAGCCGAGGTGAGAGCCGACGAGTGCGATTAAGTTTGAAAAGATAGAGGTGCGCACCTTTGTTGCTCGTCCGGGAAGGTTGCGGCTCTCCCTGAGTTGATACGAGAAGGACACTGTAGATCGTTGCTGATAAGGCGCGTTTCGGGGATCTCCATGACCAAGGGCTGACCGTTGGAGCCGTGTCGTGGTGGTTTCATGTATCCTCTCAAAGGATCAGGGCAGATAACGACGCCGGAGGCTAAAGCATAATCAGAGGAGTTCAGACGAGTTAGTCTAAATGAAAGACACCTAAGACGATCGGGCACTGTCTTCAGCGAGGTCAGTCTACGGGGTTGTGCGAGATCCAGCCACGCTCTTCCTGTTGTCATCGTCAGACACGTACCGGCGACTCTCAGCGGGGTCTGTCGAAAGCTTACATCCTACGTACAAGTATCATCTTACATACAAGTATCATCCGATTACAAGACGGTTGGTGCTCCTACAGTAGTATCCTACACTCACACTGCATCACTCCAGGCGGACGCCAGCCCGCTGCAGCTCCGTGTACAATCCCGTGAGAGCACCGAGCCACGCTCCGCCGTACCCGATGTATCTGAACTTGTGCAAAAAGTCCCACTGCTTGATGTGCGTGTCCACATCCGCCTCTTCGGCCGGGGTGAGCGCGGCCTTGTCGTCCATCCCTAGCAATGCGTGGTTGGTCGGCTGGATCATGAGGAGCGTCCAGGGGATGATGGAGAGCCCTGCTACGGCGGACCCGATCGCGATGCGGCGCACGAGTCCAGAAGGTGTCAGGTAGGCTGCAAGCGAGAAGAGACCGGTGTTGAGCAACGTTCCTCCGACGATAGGGACCTAGATGCACCATGAGCTATCGGGCAACGGCGTACGCAATGGGCAGTCAGAGTCAGACGAGCTCACAGCAGCCGCTTTGAAAAACAAACTCCAGACGCGAACTTTCTGCTTGGAGCTCAGAGTACTCTGGCCAAGAGTCTCGGTGATGATAGGGACCGGTCCGACAACCGACAGGCCAACATTGCCGTACAGGATGGACGAGGTGGTCAGCAGGCTCAGACCCAGCGGGTAGGCTGCGAGCGGCAGCGAGGAAACGGTGGGCATCTTGTCGCTAGGTCGCGCCTGGCTGAGCGGGAGAGGTCAGAGACTACACAGCGACGGAGGGTGGATGATCGGCAGCGAGGAGCACACGCTGGCGGGATGTCCTCGGCTGCATGCGTCGACGAGTATCGCCGGCATGAATCATCGAGGACACGTACTCTACATTCCAGGAGATATGGGGCACCATACTGCGCCGGTCCTCGACTAAGGTTCAAAGGGTTCGCACAACTCGGGATCGCCCGAACTTTTGGTCGCCATCGAGGCCATCGAGGTTCCAGAAAACGTTCTTGCTCACCACCCACCCGGTCTCGCCTGGGGCTGATGATATTTACAGACTCTTGGCACCCTGCGACCTGGACTTTCGAGGGTCCTCACCGCCGCACGTGTATGAAAAGTAGTGCTCGTCAGAGTCCTACCCTCTTACACATGCGGAACACTCATAAACGTGCTCGGCAAGAGGACCCCTCTTCCCAACGCCTCGTAGCTGATTGGATGCCCTGGCTGACGGATCTCCACTCTCGAGAGCACCTCTCGACAGGATGATGGCAGCGCTGATAAAAAGTGGGAGAGGCGGTACTGATGGCCCAGCCGTCTCTGCCCAAAAACTCGCTTCTCCTTGTGAAGAGCTTGACCGCTGACTGGCGATCGCAACGACGAGATGCTGTCCGCTGCCTTGTTGCTTACTGCCTCTGTGGCGCTTGCGTCGATCGACCGTAACCTCGCCTACGAGTCGCCGTCCTTCCGGGTGCCGTCGCTGGCTACCGAGAGGGGTCTGGTTAAGCGCAACCACAAGCGATGGGAGTACTATGACGGGCAACTGTCTTTCCCGTACGGCGTGGCTTCCGGTGACCCTCGTATGTCTCCCTCCGGTGCAGTATGGGATGTCTGCACGCCCGAGCTGACAGCCACAGTGCCGGATTCCGTCATTTTGTGGACACACCCCGTCCAGGCGGATACGTCGGATACCCGCCCCATCTGTCTAGAATGGCAGGTCTCAGCGTCCAATGACTCGTGGTGTACCATCGCCTCGGACCAAGTCTGGACCACGCTGGATGTCGACTACTCGTACAAGGTCGAAGCGAGCGGTCTGTCCCCCAAGCACACGTACTTCTACAAGTGAGCACACTCCCTTTACTGTACATAGACGGCATCGCTCACCCGGGAACAGGTTTGTCAACTGTGCCGATGCGACCAACGTCTCCCCGATCGGCCGCTTCAAGACCATTCCCGAGGAGACGGACGCGGACGTCGAGTCTGTCTCGTTTGCGTAAGTCCCTCGTGTGTCTCGTTGGCATCCACTGACATGGACAGGGTGTACTCGTGCTCGTGAGTTGTTCAGCTCGGGGAGCAAGGTCCAGACTAAGCTAGACTACAGCAACTACCCGTTCGGCTTCTTCAACGCCTATGGAAATGTCGCGCGACGAGATGCAGTCGACTACGCCGTGCACGTCGGTGACTACATCTACGAATACCAGGGCGATGGGTGTGATGACGAAAACGCCTGCTACGGCGACGGCACAGACATGTATGTGTCCACACAAAGGGCTCGGTGTGGCGAGGAAGCTTAGCTGATAGTGATTGATAGCGGACGGATTCCGCAGCCCAACAAGGAGATTTTCACTCTTGAAGACTACCGAACGCGCTACAAGACCTACCGCTCTGACCCCGACTTGCAGCTCCTGCACCAGACGCATGCGTGGCAGCTGGTGTGGGACGACCATGAGGTTGCGGACAACAGTTGGAAGGCCGGCAGTGCCGACTCGAACGACACCCTCGCCGGGACATACAATGGTACCAGCTTCACGCAGCGAAAGGCAAACGCCGTCAAGACGTACTTTGAGTGGCTGCCTATCCGCACTGTACGTGGTTCTGTTTCCACTGCGATCCAGATGGGATGCGTGGCGGAGATTGTACGAGTAGGCTGACTTGGCAAAGGTCGAGACCGATGACGCGCTGAGGATCTGGAGGACTTTCAAGTTTGGCACGCTCGCCGACCTCATTATGATGGACACGAGGCAGTACAACCGCGACCTGACCGACGTGTATTACAACAGTGAGTTTCCCGCGGCCAGCGTACCAGGACGCGTACTGATGCGGGGCAGCCATCGATGTCAACGCTCTCAAGGACGAGGACCCGCGCTCGCTGATGGGTGGAAGGCAGGAGAACTGGCTCTACTCGCAGATGCGCAATGCAAGCGAGCGCGGAAGCCAGTGGAAGATCCTGGGCCAGCAGATCGTCTGTGAGTCGTGTTGGTGGCGTCATTCGGTGGGCCGCGCCTGACGACACCTCAGTCGCGCACCTCGAGTCGGTAGATGACGTCGATGCGTGGGACGGATACGAGGCAAACCGCCGCCGAGTGCTCGACACCATCAGCAAAAACTCGATTGACAACGTCATTGTCATCTCGGGCGATTCACAGTGAGTCTGACCGGTCCATCCCCCAAATGACTCGCACGCTGCATGCTGAGGCCTCGTGACAGTGCCAACTGGGTGTCCGACTTGGTTTACGACAACCGAACTGGCTACGACCCGCTTTCTGGCAGTGGCGCCCTCGGCGTCGAGTTTGCCGGCACAGCCGTGTCCTCGCCCTCGTACGCTAAGCTTCTCGTCTTGATTCCGTACTCTTGCTTATGACCGCTTTTTCATAGCTCGCTAGGCTACAACTACAGTGCGTTTCTGACCGACACTACTAGAGTTTCGGCCCTTCTGACCCCGCCGTAGCGCTCAACGGGCCCTATCCCACTGCGTACTACACTGCGCTCTCTACCGAGCTCGTCAACGCGACGGGTAAGAACCTCGAGCTGCAATGGCAGGAAGGCGCCACCCGCGGCTACTGTACGTCCTTCTTTGACCCACAGAAGACGCCGGCCATTTTGCTGATACAACCCCACGCAGTCGAGCTGCACCTCTCCCGAACCAATGCCACGGCCAAGTACTACGGCATCAACGATGTACGCACCCGCAACACGCAAGAGACGCTTCTCGCGACGTTCACCGTCGAGGACAAGGCCAACAAGCTCTCCCGGCCGATCGCGGGTGGTGCCGTGAAGGGCGGCGCGCTGAGGACTTCTGCTTGACCGCGGCCTCGAAACTGTGAAGATGTCGAACATTCTCGAAAGTATAATGAGCTCAGTGAGATGGTTATGAGACTGAGCGGCTAGGACACCGAGTATCTTTGAAAGAAATGCATGACTCTGTCTGTATGGACGTCTGCAATTGCTGCAAGCAACCTCTTACGGACGCATTTCCTCTCTCTACCATATGAAAATCTTCGGATGTTCTTTCCTTTCAAATTTTGATTCCGTCGAGAGCATAGCGCCAAATCAAAAGTTTGGAAGCGCAAGAAATCTTTCCGATTCTAAGCTGTGAGGTTATGGACAACCTTTGACCAAGTCCTGTCCTGCCGAGGCGATCAAAGAGCTGCATGACCTTGGGGCAACACTGCGCGAGGTGTCGAGTCGCCTCTGTCGCGACTGCACTTCGGGTCGGCGCCCATCCTCGCTGGCAGTGCCGACAGTGGTCGACCACCTCACCCCTTTCATCGATTTCTTCCCTTGTGTCGCTCCCGCTCCGCCTCCGCCTCATGTCAAAAGGGACCGCATCGCTGCCAGAACGAAGAGCACCTACAGCACCTCTGTCCACAGCACCGACCAACGTTCCGGCCCCGGCTCCGAAATTTGCCCTTCCGGCTCGACCATCCTTCGCAACCCCGCCTCCGCCGCTCCCATCGTACTCATCATACTCATCATTCTCCAGGGATCTTCGACGGAGCCCTACACCACCTCTTCGCCGTGAGAGCGACGTCTATATTCCTGAAGAAGAGGCCCGTCGTCTGCCGCTAGCCCGAGCCGACGTCTATATCCCTCGTTCACCATCGCCTCCACCTCGGTTGTACCGTTCGCCCAGCTTATACGTCGTCGCATCACCACCCAGACGCCGGGACGACTCTCACTCGAGCTATTCACGCTCCCTCTCTCCCCTTAGGAGTCGCCGCTCTCGCTCTCGCACTCCACCTCGCCCTCCATCAACCGTCCCTTTACTCGATCCGCCACACAGATCATCTTTCACTCGGAAGAAGGAAGAGAGCGCCCGGTCTGCACAGGAAGAACAGCAAGACCGGGAGACACATCGACTGTACAGGGACGAGAGCAGACACGAGCCAGAGCCTCGAGGCGGCTATTTCCCCCGAGGCGTACCCACAGGTCCTCGGAGTCGGACCAGATCTCCTGCGTCGCATCATCTACAAATCGCATCATACTCGACCGCAGCTGGCCTGCAACGGTCGCGGTCGGCAACATCTCTCTCATCGACATCCTCAGCAACCGACAAACGCCAAACTCCCAAGAGACGCAAACCGAAATTATCCAAACCGCCAAAGGGAGTTCCCGCCCGGATATTCGACGACGAGTCGCCTTCCCAACCCGACGAGGAGTTAGATATGCCTCCACCTCGCGGTCCAGCCGCTCGCAAGAAGCTTGGTGGGGCACAAGGGCTCTTGAAACAGCTGCCTGGCCCCGAACACACTCAGGAGCAGATCGTGGCTCAGTACCAGCGCAATGAATCGCCGCTCAAGGAAATCTGGTGGACGAACACCAAGAGTCCACTGGTCAATTACATGATGGCAGTGCCGCCGAGCAAAGGCGATGGCTGGACTGTAGAGGAAGGGGTTATCGAAGACAGTCGGAAGAAGATTTTCAGGTTCGTTGCCATCCGTGTGCGGACGGGCCAAGATCTGACCCCAGCAGAGTAACAGTCGTGGCGAATGAGGCGCAATCCATAATTGGCATAGGAGACCATGCCAGCAAAAAGGAGGCGGAGAAGCTTGCAGCCTTGAGTGCCCTCTTCCAACTCGTCAATGCGGGCTTGGTGAGTGCTTGAACGGGACAGGTCTGACTGTAGATTTCATCCAAGGGTCAGCCCATCGGGGCATCAGCCGTGCCTTCGGAGGCCCAACGAGTCGAAGTCCCGACTGCGGATAATGCTTCCATCACTCTGATGGGCGGTACTGACATCACCTACGAACGCGCTCGGCAGTTTATGGATTACTACTGCCGTCGTTACGGCTTCACCAAGCCTGAAATCGACTACGCAGTAACGAATACGAAAGTCAAGGGCAACAAGTCCAAGTCGGCCAATGTCAGCATGTGGGAGGCAGTGATGAACGTGAGCGGCCGGCGCATCGGCATGGGCACCGCCCCCAGCAAAAAGCAAGCTGCGATCCAATGTTACCTGGATGTCGCAAAGTACCTGGAGTCGTGTGATCCTGACCTCTGGAAGGACTTTGAACAGAAGGTTGGAAAATCCAGTTCCGGGCAGGCGCCTCATTTGGTATTCCAAATTTCCGACGAGCTCAACGAAGACATTCAGATTCTCTGCGGCGAAATCAAGGATTCGACACTGTACGCGAATCATCCCCCAGATACAATGGCGGTCGATCAGGATCTTCCGTCCACATGGTTTGGAAGGGTTCCTGTCATCACGGGCGAAATTCTGGAGTCCAAGTCTCGCGCCATGCAAGAAAGGCTTCTCGCTTACAACACGGATCCGAAGTTGGAGAAGATGCGTGCCGACCGTCACAGTCTGCCGGTCTATGCCCGCATGAGTGAGATCCTCGCCAAGATCTCGGTCAACGAGGTGACGATCCTCATGGCGCAAACCGGATCGGGCAAGACAACCCAGGTCCCTCAACTGATTCTCGACGACTACATCAACAAAAATGAGGGGGCTTCATGTAACATTATCTGCACCCAGCCTCGGCGTTTGGCCGCGACTTCCGTGGCGGAACGAATTGCCAACGAGCGCGATCAGCGGCTCGGCGAAGAGGTTGGCTACCATGTGCGTTTCGACTCAAAGCAGCCGAAGCCCCACGGCAGCATCACGTTCTGCACGACGGGTATCTTCCTCAAGAAGATGCAGAGTGCTCTTGGCCCCAAGTCAAACCCTCAATCCGTCGCCATGATGGACCAAATTTCACATATCGTTGTCGACGAGGTTCACGAGCGCGACATTGACACCGATCTGGTCCTGGTCGTCCTCAAGCAATTGCTCGCAGACAGAAGAGCTCGTGGCGTACCGCTGAGAGTGATTCTCATGTCCGCCACTGTGGATCCCACACTGTTCACAAACTACTTCAAGGACGCCCGAGGCCTGCCCGCCCCGATCCTCGAAGTGCCAGGCCGAACATATCCTGTGGAAAGGCATTACTTGGATGATATCTTGCCCGAAGTTCAGAAGGGACTCACGCCTCGTTCAGGAGGATGGGTGTTTTCCGACAAAGACGTCAATGAGTACATTGCCGCGGAATTATCGCCGCGCGACCAGTTCAAGCCCGACTCCGGAACCCAGCTCAAGATTCCATACGCTCTCGTCGCGTTGACCATCGCTCACGTCGTGCGAATATCAGACGATGGTCACGTCCTCGTGTTCCTACCTGGTTGGGATGAGATCAAGAAAACCGCGGATATATTGCTCGACCGGTCCCGGCCACTGTTTGGTCTCAATTTCAACGATTCGTCCCGCTTCAGCGTACATTACCTGCACTCGTCGATCCCGCCAGCGGAACAACGAGAGGTGTTTAACCGGCCACCGGAGGGTGTGCGTCGAATTATCTTGGCGACCAATATTGCAGAGACGTCGGTAACGATCCCAGATGTCGTCCACGTCATCGACATTGCTCGAAATAAAGAGAAGATGTACGATCCTGGGCGGCACATCTCGAGTCTCGTGACCGGCTGGGTGGGATTGAGCAACCTGAACCAACGTGTGGGTCGTGCTGGCCGACATCGGCCTGGTCAGTATTACGGCCTGCTGTCACAGCAGCGCCTCGCCACCCTGGCGTCGCATCAGTTGGTGGAGATGAAGCGTTCTGATCTCAGTGAAGTCGTCATGCACGTAAAGGTGAGATACACATAGTGGATTGCGCTGACGGCAGGCGCTGAACCTTGGTGAAGTCGAAGAGGTCTTGGCAGCTGCTATCGAGCCACCCGAGGTATCACGCGTCGCAGCGGCGAGGCAGTCTCTGCATATGCTTGGAGCTCTCAATGATTCCGGCAACGTCACGGCTCTTGGACGCCTGTTGCTGCAAATGCCCGTCAACGCTGCGGTCGGCAAGCTGGTTCTCTTTGGCGCCTTCTTCCGGTGCCTCGACTCTGCTCTTACACTCGCAGCTGCCCTGCATTGTCGAGATCCATTCATGTCTCCGGTAGCTGTACGAGAGAGAGCGGACGACGTCAAGGACTCGTGGTCGCCCAACGCTTTCCGTTCGGATCCTCTCGCCATAGTTGCCGCTTACAACGCCTGGGATGTGATCGATAGGCAGCATGGGCATTGGGCGTCGCACCGTTTCTGCGATGACAATTTCCTCTCAGTCAGAAGTCTGCTTGAAATTCGACAAATCAAGGGCAGCCTGTTGCAAGCGCTGTACCAGACTGGCGTCATAACGGTTGCGACCAGCGGAGCTGTGCGACAAACCGGTGGCCGACAACCGCGCAAGGACATCATCCCTCCACGGCTCAACGAGAATGGAAACTCGCTGCCTCTGCTCGCTGCGTTGATCGCCACTGCCTGTGCGCCGAACTTTGCCATTCGAACATCGGACAAGATCTGCCAAACTCCTCATGATAAGGTACGTGCTCTGTATGCGCTCGTTTCGTGAAGCTGACAGTGCAGCAATGTTTCATTTCTACGGCATCTGTCAATGCGCGCAAGAGGGAGACGGGCGGACCCGAAGAGCCCACGACGTCGTTCAATCCCGCTGAGAAGCGGTTGTATGCATTTGGGGAGAAATCCGAGGTCGTGCCGCTGGGAGGCAAGGCGTCGAACTCGATATCCACTCTGCGGAACGTCACGCGGCTCGACCCGCTGACCTACATGCTCTTTGGCGCTTACAACCTGGTCGTCACGGACCGCGGACTAGAGTGCGATGGCTGGTTGCCCGTATGGGGCAATGTCCCGGCGCTCGACGATATCCAGCGGCTCAAGACGCTGCTCGACGCCTGCATGTTGCGCGTGTTCGAAGGAGTTGGCAAGGAGCTCGTGCGAGAACGCGATGAACGCTGGAAGTCGGCGCAGCACAGGGTACACGTGCAGCCTGGAACGAGTCGGATCGATGACGCCGAGGACGAGGGGCGCGATGGCGACGAGGGCGAGAACGAAAGTGACGACGACGAGGGCGATGGCGACGGCAACGCGGACGCTGAGCGGCGCGTGCCGAAGCGCGTTGTCATGCCTTTGCACAGAGAGGAGATGAAGGAGCTCGAGATGCTCACGACCGATATCGTGCGCTTGCTGGACGACTACGCGGCAGAGCGCGAGGGCGACTCGCGGTCGAGGGCCGCTTCCCGACCGACCACAGCGCCAACCACCGCCCTGACCACCGCCGCGAACACGCGCCCCACCACGCCGTATGGCGAGGCGGGTGCGGATGCTGGCTTTGGCGGCGTCGACACCCGTGGAGACTGGGGTATTGGCGGTGGCGGTGGCGGTGCTGGTGCTGGTGCTACTAATGGCGGCTACGGCGGTGCTAGAGCCAACGTTGATGCTGGGGCTGGAGCTGGTGATGCTGTTGTCTGGGGCACTCTGCTGCAAGACGGTGCTGATGCTGGTGGAGGTGGAGGTGGAGGCGATGGGCGTAGATCTGTTGGGGGCACCGGGCCGCAACAGTCCAGGCAGAGCAGGGGCCGAAGCGCAGGTGGAGGGGGCTATACCAGCGCCGCCCCGGTACCGCATATGGGACCGTCTGCGAGGCGGGGACAGGATATACCCAGACGGCTCATGTCGCGGCCTTGAGAGGCCGGTGGTGTCGGCCGCGGGGGTTGGCGGCACGCTGGCGTGTCTTTAGAACGAAGGGCACGAGAACAAGCCACGGGCAGGTCAACAAAGCCACGGACACGAGAACAAGCCACGGACAAACGAAGCCGAGGACAGGAGAACAAGCCATGGCAACGAGCAGCAGTCAGAGCATAGACGAGCAAGGAGCTGGCGGAGGAGGCTCAGCATAGACAAGTCGATGAGCACAGCCGAAGAGGGAGCACGAGCACGAGTAGGAACACGAGCACGAGTTCTTAGGAGTATGAATGCGGAGTAGGAGTAAGAGGGAGCAGGACACATCGTGTAGATCGTAGACACCATTCTTCTTGATCCATAGCACTGGCTCAGCATGTAGTGTATCCCGGGACCAGCATCTGAGAGACTGATGACGGGATAATGAGGTAAAGAGATAAGGAGGTGAAGAGGTAAGGAGATGGAAAGATGAAGAGATGCCAAGGACGATGCCACACCTCGGGCGAATCGCGGAGTCATGCATGATTATACATACGGTATATATCTTATGCGTGGTGGTGGGTCTGCTCGGACCGTGAAGTGATTCGTGCGTCCTTGCGTTTGCGGTCGCGGTTGCGGTTGCGGTTGTGATAGAGATTGTTATTGTGATTGAGATTGTTATTGTGATTGAGATTGTGAGTGTGATTGAGATTGCGATTGCGATTGCTTGGTACATCTGTCTGTCCTGCGTCTGTTGCGATTGCTGTGGTTGTTGCTACATAGTGACTCCCGAATCTGCGATCCGTGCCCGTGCGCGCTGTCTGATCCAAAGTGACCACCCTCGTTCGATCCTCCTCGCTACGTCCTCCCATCTACTCTCTTCCGATTCGTCTAGGTCACCAGACGCCCGTCGGATGCCAGTCATGTCACCGACGAGTCGAGAAAGTCCGCCTGGGAGGACTTCGTCTCGATCTGCAGGCCATGTGCTGGGCGTCTCGGGACATCGTGTGCCGACACATCAACCGCAAAGCGGGGCCAAAGACGGGTGCCGACGAGGGGAGGGGATGAGCCAGGTCTTGAATAGGGACGCCGGCGCCGGACACGATTATACTTGATGCTTGAAAGTCGAGACTCGCGTGATCCATTCGCCCGATACTGTGTCTTCCGTCTCGTGCTTGGTATCCGCACTATCCTGTGCGCCCGATATCTTCTGTCTTCTGCCTGGTATCTGCACAGCACTGTGTCGTCTGCCATCTCCTCTCTCTGCTGGTATCTGCACAGCACTGTGTCGTCTGCCATCTCCTCTCTCTGCTGGTATCTGCACAGTACTGTCTCGTCTGCCATCTCTCTTCTGCTGGTATCTGTACAGTGCTGTGGTGTCTGCCATCTCTCTTCTGCCAGGTATCTGTCATGTGCTCTTGCTGTCGTATGGTGTGCTGTCGTCTGTGTGCTGTCGTGTCGTCTCGTGGCGCGCGGGGCTACTTGGGGTCGATCATGCAGATGAGACCGTCGCTCGAAGCCGTAAAGATGCCTTCGACGGCGATGAAACCCTGTCCGGGCATGCTGCGTTCGGTCTCGTCGGTGCCTTGGGGCATCTGCTCGCCCTCTGGGGGGAGGTCTGGGATCTGTAAGGAGAGTTGGACAAGGTGTGGCATGCAGGTCACAGAGGGATCAGGGCAAGGGGCAGTGGGGCCGCCGGTAGGGGACACCACCAGGACACAACGAGGGGACAACGCGGACAACGCGGACAACGCGGACAACGGAGACAACGCGGACAACGAGGACAACGCGGACAACGCGGACAACGGCAGGGCACAAGGCGCATAATGGTAGGCGACAGAGCAGACAGCGGAAAGGCGAACCAGCGTCAGCATGGTCGTGCGCTCCAGCTTGCAAGCACGTACTTTGAGCACCGAGAAATTACAGTACCCATACCCCCCGCTCCGCTCGCCACTCTGCACGACAGGCGACCACGCCTTGGCAGCTTCCATGTACTGCCTTACCAGGGGGCGGTCGGACGGCCGGACGATCGAGTAGAATGGCTGGTTTTTCAGCTGCGAAAAGTTAGCGCCGATCCGACTTCTGCGCGCTCGATGGCCCTTCGACTGGCGCTGCACGTTCAGACTGTGAATTGCCGCGCAATATATCGGCTGTCCCAGTGCCTTGCATCCCTCGTCTTCGTCCTCTCCCCGGCATCCCTCCTCTCCATCCGCTCCCTTCCATCCCCTCTGCCTTCCATCCTCTCTGCCTTACATCCCCTCTCCCTTCCCCCCTCTCCCTTCGACCGCCTCGCGCTCCATGTTTTCTCCGCAATGTCCCTTGTTGGTAACATACGTGCCCGCGTCCCTCAGCCGAGAAATCCTCGTCTCTGTTCCTGCACCTCGCGCGCCGCCTGGGCCCTCGCGGTTCCATCTCTGTGCAGCCTGCACCTCCCGCAGTCGCTCATTTCTCCGCTAGTTTCTCAGAGCAACTAAAATCGACGCGACCCAAAGCTGTCGTCCCATGCGTCCAAGGTGTCCAATGCGTCCAATGTCCAACGCGCCAAAGCGTCCCACGTCGTAGACAAGCAAGGGATGACTCACGCTATTGGCATTGACAATCACGTCGTTGCTGACATACATGACCCGGCCGGTATCCGTAAACCGATCAACGAGGAAGAACGTCCGCGGCCGAGGTGGCGGCAAGGCCCACTCTGCCTCTGGGGGGGCCGGAGGGAGAGCGGTGCTTTGCGGTGAAGCGTGGGCGGTGTCGGAGCGATCGGCGTCGGAGAGGGGGGAGGACGGGCGCCGGGGGGTCCGTATCCGTGGGTGCGGGGCGTGGGTAAGGCGCTGTTCGCAGTTGAAAGCCGACCAGTCGAGGATGAGGAATCACCTTCATCAGCATCTATGAAAACAACAGGCGGAAGGCGAAGCCTCGACGTGGGCTCACACGGACAGAGAACCGTCCCTGCGAAGACGGCGAGACCTCGATCACCTCCCGAGCCGTGAGCGCTTGTTCTACACGCATCAGCTGGGCCGTGGGGGCGCCAGGACGCCAGCGAGGAAGACTTGCGGATCGTCCGTGGGCCGTCCTCCGCTCGTGTTATCATCCCGACCGACTGGCCGTATACCGTCGAACTGCGGCATCAGCACTTGTCTTTCGTCTTCGCCTTCGTCTACGTCCATCATCTTTCTTCTTTCGTCTTTCTTCTTCCGTCCTTCTTCTTTCGTCTGCCTTTTTCTTCTTTCTCTTTCGTGACGCTTGACAACTTGTTCGTGAATTGGCCGGTAAGGGATGATGCAGATGGAACACGACGTACTAGCTCACGCAGCATTCGACAAAGTAGCCATCCCGATGCAACTCGCGCATGTATGCCACGCACGCTGCCGACTGCTCGGTCAGAGCGCGACTACGCGTGGCTCAGTCATGGCCGTTGGCGGACATTAAATTTGACAGAGTGGAGTAGGGCAGATGGCTGGCACCGCAGAAACACGTCTGAAGGGGAGATGCGTAGGAGCAGGGAAGAGAGACTCGAGACTCGACGACTCACTAGTGCACCTCGCGGAGGAAGGGGATCTCGTCGGGGTGGAACATCATGTACGCGGATTTCCCGATGAGCTCGGACGGCTCGTAGCCTAGTATGTCGGTGATTGACGACGAGATGTAAATGTACGATGCCTGCAGGTCAGCACCAAAGCCACAAGTGTCAGGCGATAGAGACGCAGAGGATGAGACCAAGTGGATTGAGGGCCAAGCACATGGAGGCTCAGCTCCATAAGAGACAAGGAAGGATCGGAGCAGTGGCCAGCAAGAGCTCACCTCTTTGTCGCCCATCACGACGAATATGGCAGACAAGCCTTGGTCGGGCGGATAATCACGTTGGGGACGGTCACGTCTTCTGGAGCTCGAGCCGGACTCGCTCACGCGTCGGCTCTGTAGACTGTCAGCCGCCGCACGGGCTGTAGCATTGTTGGATGGTGTCTACTAGCTGGAGCTGGGCCATCGGATTTTTTTCGCCATCGTACAGCGTCCTGGGAGAAGGCTGTACTCACAGAAGACGACATGTCGTGATGTCCAGCACCGACGGGAAGGGGAGAAACAGAAAGGAAGGGGTTTAAGAAGGGGAGGAAGGAGAGGAAGAAGGAGAGGGTCGCGGGCGCCCGCCCGGGTTATGACCGACAGAGAGCACTCATGGGCGGTTGTCGAGTCTCTTTTGTACGCGGACGCGACGGCGTCTTTGTGTCTATTGTGGTCCACGGCGACGCACACGGAGAGCGGGCAACGACCGGCGACTGGCTGTGACTGGTCAGACGGGGTGGTGGAGCGAGCAGAAGATCAGCAGTGGCAGGGCGAGCAGAAGGATGGCAGAGGGCCGGGGGCAGACGGCTGAACGCAGAGGGCAGAACGCAGAGGGCAGAAGGCCGAGGCTGATGGCTGTCTGCTGGAGCGTCTATTCGTGTGGACCGCGGTGGGAGCACGGCGAATGCAAGCTTTCGAAGCAGCTCTGGTCAGCGCCCGAGGGCGCGGTGGCAGGGACCAGCCGAGGCCGTAGCGACGCAGGGACGGCCGAGGGCAGAGTGCGGAGAACGAGAGGCGTCTTGATGCGAGATCTGATTGTTTGGTGTAGGGTCCCGGGTCCCGGGTCCCAGAGAGCGCTCCAGCACGTCCGATGCATAGGGACAGTTTGCATATGCTTGAACAAAGCACACGACGAGTCCCGCGGAGAGTTTGCGAGACTGTGAATCATCCGGTGGCGGCCTCCAACGCCGCGCCACCTGCATATGGTGCTCCTGTCGGTGCTGCTCCCCCCTCCTCCTCTTCCTCCTCCTCCTCCTCCTCCTCCTCATCCTCATGCTCTGCTGCTGCGGCTCGCATCTGCTGCTGCGGCTCATCGTCTGGTGGTGTGGCTCTCCTCCGATGCAGCTGCGACTGCGCCCATCCCGCTCGCTGTTTCGCTGCCTGGCCAACTGGGCAGCGCTGCTGCTCGGACTGGGGTGCCGTGGCCGTCGGTCATTTCCCGCGGATCTCCGCCTTCTCCTCTGTTGCCCTTGTCAGATCCGAGCGGCAAGATTGTCGCAAGGTTAAAGAGGGAGACGACACCAAAAGTCTAATGGGCATCTCCGTACATTCCGCGGCAGAGAGACAGCCGAGCTGCCGGAAGACGGCCAGAGCTTCAAGATAGGTCGGGAATAGGCGTCAAGGGAGCTATCTAGCTTGGGTGCGGCGCGCCTAATCATGGCGTCTTTACGCGGTCGCATAGCTCAGCTGCCCACAGTGCCGAGACGAACGAGCAGCAGAGGAAGAGTGACGAGTGCGACGAGTAGAGAGTGCGACGAGTGATGAGTGAAGAGTGCGACGGGTGACGAGTCGGGTGAATGAGCCCGACGAGTGACGAGTCCGGATCATGGTCAGAGTCGGGCCTCAAAAATGAATACCAGTGCCAGTGGCGTGGCCAATGCATGTACGTTGGCATCGGTGTCACCTACTAGACACACGAAACACGAAGCACAAGCAGAATGCATATTGCAGATTGCAGGATGCAGATTGCAGATTGCAGAATGCAGAATGCAGATTGCAGAATACAGAATACAGAACACACCCAACTGCAAATGCAGGATGCAGGATGCAGAACTCAGACCAGACAATCAACTATAAGCCGGCGGCCCGCCGCCTGCACCTCCTGCGGCCTCGGGACTCCCACTACCAAAGTACCCCGGCGGCGCTTCCCCTTCCCTCGGCTGGCCCGGCAGTGGCCGCCGCGCTCCAGCCACCGTCGCTCCCGGGACGCCTACTCTCACCCCTCTCCCTCCTACTCCCGCCACAGGGGGATGTACACGTACGTGCACGCCGACGGGAACTTGACCCAAGCCATGACCGCTGGCATTGGCGTTGGCATTGACGTTGACGTTTGCATTGGCATTGCCGTGGGCATGGGCGTGTGCGTGCGCCTGGGCTTGCGCTTCGGACAGCGCGAAACTGGGCGGAGAGGCGTCGGGTGCTCGGCCGCGAAAGTGGCCTTCGGCGGGCTGGGTGGAGAAACCTGGCAAAGCCGGGAAAGAGGGCTCGTCGATGGTGGGTGGGAGGTCTTCCTGCTAGCTGTCAGCCGAGCCTAAATGGAGATCATCGAGTGTGGCGGCTTCGTGCTGAGAGCACAGAGCACAGAGCACAGAGAACAGAGCACAGAGCACAGAGCGCAGAGCGCAGAGACGTAGAAAGGAAGCAGGCAGAAGAGGGTCAACCACATGTGGAGAAGGAAAACCCAAAGCCCCTCGAGAGGAGTTTAGAATAGCAAGCAACCCACCTGCAGATCCACCACCCGCGTCCCCTCACCCAGCCCCAACCGCTCGATCAAGTCCATTCCGCCGACCCCTCGCCCGCCGTCGCCCAGGCCCAGCCTCACCGCCATGCCATTCAACACGGCCACATCTTCGTCGCCTTCTTGCGGGGGGTCCATGGACCCGCCTACCCCGAACGACGCAGCTACAGATGGCGGGGCAACGGAGAAGGTCTCGTACCCGTCGTACTGTGCATGTCAGCACTCACCCCGTGACAAAAGTCAGGCACAGAGCAGAACAAGCAACAAGAAGGACAGCAACGGACAAGAACGGGAGCACAAACAAGAACGGGAACGGGAGCAGCACAAGGAAAGAACGAGAACAGGACCAAGAACAGGCACAAGGAGGATTGTCCACAAAGAGCAAGACTCAAGACCAACAACGAATCCAAAGGAAAGAACAAGCATCACAGCCGAGCAGGATGTAGATGCAACTCGACACTCGACTCACCTCGATCCACGTTCCCAGCTCGCCACCCAGACTGCCACGCCTGCCAACCCAAGTCGACCGATCGACCTCGTCCTCCACGCCAACATCGACATCGATATCCTCAAACTCTACCGGCACGAGTCGTTCCGTCCGCACTGCCTCATGCAGGACGGGGGCGTCTCCCGTCCGCGCTTGTTCCTCGGACTCGAGGAAACTTGGTAGCTCGCCGCCGTCATCAACACCGACACCGACACCACCACCACCACCACCACCGCCACCAACACCGCCGCCACCACCACCACCACCGACACCACCGACAGCACCACCACCACCACCAGCAGCAGCATCAGCAGCAGCATCACTACCACCATCACCGACACCACTACCGGCGCCGATCTTGGACGGCCCTGCGTCTCCCTCCCCTTCAAACGGCGGCGGCGGGGGCAGGTCGTCGGCGCCTAAAGAACTTGGCCGGACGGTACCGCCTTGCCCGACGACGTCCCTCCCTTTCAAGCGGTACGCGATCCTCGCTGCGTGTTCGTCCGTCACGCTCATATCGCCCAGGTCCACCCCGTCTCCATCTCCATCGCCCAGGACCGGCAGCCGCCCGCCCTCAATCACGACCTCCCTCGGCTCGCGCCACACCTTGGGGCGGATTGCCACCTCGCGCTCCAGGATCCAGTCGCGTCCCTGCTCGCTCGTGCCTACGTCCATATTCGCCCCGAACCCAACTGCCACACGAACGAAGAACGTCACGTGGTGGTACGGCGTCGCCTGGGTGATTTCGCCCCACGTCGCGCCCAGAGCACTGGTCGTGGGGATAGTGAACAGTACGCGCAGGGGCGGCAGCGTCGGACTGTTGCCGGGGTACCGCACGGACTTGCCTGACGTATACAACAGCGTCAGGTGCTGCCGGCCCTCGTTCTCGCTCTCACTCTCGTTATATTGCGGGGCGGATGACGAGGATGACGCCGAGGGCGTGGAATACTGTGACGACCGCGCAGGGAGCAGCACGCGGCGAAACAGCTCGACTCTGACCCGCCGGAGTGGGCGTAACGTGGACGCCGGATCCGCCTGCTGTGCGAGGCCAGCCACGCCGGTCTTCTGCCGCTCTTTCGCACGGATCTCCACGCCAAGGCGGAGCAGGGACCCCAGTTTTGGCTCAGCCGTATCGAGCAGCATCCGCACCCGCGCGCCACGGACATCGAGAGTCGACTCGACTTCCCTGGGTTCTGAATCGAGCGCTTCGCCTGCGCCCGCACCTACACCTGCAAGTGCAGGCGGCGGGTCCTGTGGCGTGCCCTCGACACGGACCTCTTCGGTCAACTGCACGCCCGAGGCCAGCACTAGTCGGACAGCCAGCGCCCACCGCACCTCGCCGCGCCGGTACGGCGTCAGATTGAGCGTGCCCGGCAGGGGACCATGCGGAAGCGGGACCGAGAAACGGTGGGAGGTCGAGAAGGGCAAATCGAGTATTGGCGGAGGGGCCGAAGTCGATGTGGATTCAGAGGCGGGCGAGAAGGATGGCGCAGGGAACAGGTGTTGCACGGGGAAGTTGTAAAGTGGGATATCGGGGGAATCAGGGAACACATCGACACAGAGGAGCTGGATCGTCCTGACAGCGTCAACCCGACATCTCAGTCGTGGGGAACGGTGGTGAGAGCAACGGAAATGGAGGAAAGAGGGAAGGACAAGATTGTATAGCTGTAGTCATATTTGTAGGCCTCGGGAAGATACAGGTAGACGTCTCGAGCGATGCAAGTAGGTAGATCTCTCGGACGATGCACGTGGGCAGATTCTCGAGCGAAGCAAAGGCATGACTACGTGGACAGCAAGTAGGTAGCAGAGCTGGCCAGGTGGAACGAGACAAGTAGAGCCGTGTCATGGACTCACAAGCTCCGCACACCATGGCTCGGACCCCTCCCCTCGCCTAGGCCCTTGACGTACACTTCCCCCTGCACCGTCCTGCCCCAGAAGAAACTCGCCGCGTCTGGCAGAGGCGCCACAAGCACCTGCGGCTGCGTGGCGGTATACGTCGGAGGCGGCGCTGTACCTGCTCCTCCTCCTCCTCCTCCACCACCACCACCACCAACATCACCACCACCACCACCGCCGCCGCCGCCGCTCGCTCCCCCTCCTCTCCCTCCCCCTCCACCTCTCCCTCTCCCTCCATCGCCCGCTTCCCCTCTACCACCCGCTTCCTCTCCCCCGCCCGCTCCTCCTCCTACACTGCCGCCATCGCCTTGTCCCAACGGTGCAGGCGGCTCCGCCATCCTTCTAGTCGAAACTGTATCCTCTTCAGCGCCGTACGAAGCCGTCTAGTCGTAGACTGGCTCTCTCCTCGTTGTTCCTTTTAGTCGTATACTGATTCTCTCCTCAGCGATGTTGTCTCTCAAGTGTCGCGGTTGGGACTATCACGAGCCGCTGCCACCCCGTCGAGGGACGTGTGAAGCGATGCTTGATGCTTGAAGCTTGACTTGGTATGCAGAGTGACAAGTGATTTCATACAGACACCGAGCAGGGCAACGTTGGCACGAGCGCCAGAGCGCCGCCACGCAATTCGTTCCCTTTTGGGGTCTCCACAGCTTTTGCCGCTCATTAGCGATTGGGAGCGTTGTTCATGGCATGGATGGCCATGGCGAGGGCTTGGCAGCGCATATCATGGCGACGAGGCGGAGCAGTACCTCGCATAGCATAACATCCAGTCCACATCCTGCGCGATAATCGTACCGAAGGGCACCCCGACCGTGGAAAAACAATGCAATGTGGCAATCATAACACTCATAATACATTACACATTGATTGCCATTACAAAACAACGCGCTCCCCTGAGCCCCTCTACTTGATCTTCCGCAACCTGTCGGTCGTCTTCTCCAAGCCAAACTCGAGCTCCTCTGCAAAAGGTCAGCAATCCCACAGCAAGTTCAAGCTTCAACAAGTGAAACGACGGACCGGTCTTGTCCGTCACTCGGGTCAGTCTCTGCGCAACCGTCGTCAGTTTGGTCCAGTCCTTGCCGGCACAGTGGACTCGCCGTATTCTGCTTGGTGACTTCAGTGTTCATGCCTTGCGCCAGGTTCTTGAGCCGCTTGACCACCTCGTGGGTCTATCGCATATCAGCATTTCAGCCCTATGTCTGGGTCGACTCCGTCCGGCCAAAACGCATGCCCGGCCTGGCCCATACAGGGGAGCGGGTTGAGGTGATATAAGTGGGAACCGGTTGCGTGATACAAAAGGGTGCGGGTCGCGGTGACATAACCCACCTCATCAAGGTTCTCGTCAAGCTCATCCTCAAGCTCGTCGTCGCTGCCAGTAGCCTCGAACTGGAACCTTGCCCTAGCGTCTGCCTTGGCCTTTTGCTCTCCTGGTACTGGGATACGCGCATCCCGCCCATACGGCGACGGGTTGACCGCTTGCCCCAGACGTTGACGGGTATCGCTAATGTCTCCCAGGGCTTTGGCGCGGTCGGCGCGCTCCATGGCGTGACGCTCGTCGATTTTTTGCTCTTGCGCGGCGCGCTTGGCGTCCTGTTTGCCGAAGGGAAGCAGTGCCAGGACCGCAGTCGGGTTAGGGGAAGCCGTCGGATGTCATAGAGACAACGAATACGTCGCATGAGGTGAAGTGTCAGACAACGATAACGTCGGATGAGGTCAAGTGTCAGACAACGATAAAGTCGGATGCGGCCAAGTGAGAGTCGACAGAGATAGATAGGTGTATGCAAAGACAATATCCGTCAGCCCGGTTCCAGCAATCTGGTGGCGGCGCACCTTGTTCCAAACCACGACCGGTCGGAAGATAGACCGACGCAGCTGTTTGAGCTCATCGGCCTTGTCCTCGGCGCGCAGGTTATTCGCCTTGGCCTTGTCGAGATATCGCTCCGAGTTGGCGATGCTCTCTGGTGTTGTGTCAGATGTGTAACACAGTGAAGCGACACGATAGGGCAGACGGCTGGAGCGTAACACGATGAAGCGTGGCACGATAAGGCAGAGGCTGGAGCGGTAAACGATGAAGCGTGGCACGATAGGGAAACGGGATGAAGCGTGCGGTGAAAGAAGCGGTACAGCCGCGATCGTAGCAGTATGACTCACCCGACTGGTCTGCGAGCTTGGCGATGGTGCCGCGAGCCGATTCTTCGGCCTCACGAGCGAGGCGCAGGGCGTTTCTGGACACGTAAGCGTAGGCCCATGATAGAGCTCATCTTTCGTTGGACGTTGGGATCTCGAAACTTGGGATCTTGGATTCCAATTTGGGACCAGGACACTGGGATTCCGATCAAGGACAGGGACGTACCGGGTGCTGGCAAGCGATTCCTGCTTGAGACCGCGCATCTCGTTCTTGATCAATTCGACCTCCTCGTCCGGCTATGATCCAAGTCAGCAATCCATCCATCATGAGCCAGGCTCAGGTGAGGAAAATCGAGTAGCCGCGGGTGCCAGGAGCGGTATCATGATGCTGAGCAATGAGAGCGTGCGACTCACATCGAAGTCCTCCTCCTCTTCTCTCCCCTCGTAGCCTACCTTACGGTCTGCCTGCGGCCTCTCGGGCGCTTTGTACCCCGAAAACAGCTCGTTTCTAGCTTTATCGTCGGGATTCACAGCCTTCGCATATGGATTGGCTCCGCCGCCTAGCGGGTCCCGCCCGGTCGCAGTAGTGGCGTACGGGTCACCGCCCTTCTTGGCGTAGGGGTCTCCAGCCCCGGGGGTGCCACTGCGCGCGTAGGGGTCGGGCTGCTTCTCGGATGCACGGGCGGCGTACGGGTCCGCCTTGGGTTCGGCTCCTTGCGCGACGGGCGGGATCGCCAGGGAGTCTTTGTTGCGCTTGAAGAACGACATGATCAGTTGGATAGCGCTGTAGGTCGAGGGTCTGGGGTCGAGGGTCGAGGGTCGAGGGTCGTAGAGCTTAGAGTTGTAGCCTGTAGGGTATAGCTTTCAAGAGTGCCAATAAATGCGCTGATTTCAGCTGGTAAGGGGTATCGACAAGTTCACTGGTGTGAACACAAAGGAGACGAGGTCGCGGTGTGGGCGAACCGGTCAAGGTGTTGGTAATGTACGTTTCAGGCCGAGTCGCAACGATACCGTCACCTTGGCTGCACCAGATTATTCTGCCTGCAAGGAACAGCGTCGAGTACGTGGAGCCGGGTGTACGAGAGCTTTGAACAGCTAGAACGTTGCTGGTCGTCCAGAGGTGAAGGATAGATGGTAGGATGATGAATAGATATGCATGGTGCGGGACAAAGCGCTGCTCCACCGCCATGACGACGATGCACCCACCGTGGGAGACTAACCTCATACTGTATATATCCATGTTTTTCCTTTCTTCGTCTGGCAGTGACCTAGATTCCAAGAAAATGGCTCTTCCATACGACCGCACGCCATCCCCGGCGAGGGACGAGGCGGTCTCCGTGGATGTAGAGGTCGGGGAGTCTGCGGGAGCTGGAGCGCTAGGCGAGCCGTCGGCGCTCGACAGGTCGCTGGACGAGTATGAGCCGGCTGTACCGACCCACGTCCAGGACTTGCTGGGGCGAATGGGAAAGGGCAAGCTGTACCTCCTCGAAGAGACGCCGGCTATCCTCCACGTCGATGGACAAGAGAGGATACGAGGCGATACTGTGCGTCTTCTCGTGCTCTGGTCTGCCGGCTGCTATACCGACAGGAATTAGCGATGGCAATTCTGACATGCTAGCTGACACTTGTGAAGCGGATAGCAACGCTCGCTCAGCAGCTCGACGAGCGCGACCCCACTTCTTGGCTCTGTACGTCTTTCTATTTCGGCCTCCCTTCATGTGCTGAGGACGTCTGCTGATAGAGCAGTGAGCGTGACGGCTGCGAGTGCATCACCTGTCCGGCCGACAGCGCTCTTCGTCAGGTCCGAACTCATCCAACATCTCTCCACGTCCAAGGTGTTCAGCTGGACAACAGGTCTAGGCGCCAGCGTGATGGGTATGTCATCTCTTGTCAGACTCTAGGTACACCGACTATTGTACTCATGTATCTGCAGGTATCGAGTGGCTGAACGACACGACTCTGAACCTCGTCTTCCAAACTCCCGCCTTGGCGCTTCTGGCGCTATCGCTCCTGTCGAAAGCAGGTTTCGACCCTGCTGAAGGCGACGACCCGCTGCTCGAACGCGCGGCACATTCCATACCCATCTCTCTACTCCCCATGAAGGAGCCTGAGCCGGTCGCGAGCGAGGCGGGACACGAGCTGCTGTCGTCCGACACGGGGCTCGCCGACAAAGGGGACGGCATTGTCCGTAAAGGGAGGGGCACGTTCAGTGGCAGTCGTAGCGGCGCGTTCGACCTACCTGCATTGGAGACGGGCGAGGGCGTGTCGGCGTCATTCGAGTTGGCAGAAGGAGTCAACCCCATGGCCCGCGTGGGGATCCGGTACGCTGTCGAAGCGGACCAGTCGTTGCGCGCCGAAGCAAAGAAGAGCGATTGGTATCGCCGGCACGGGCGGGGCGCCGGGAAGGAGCGCGCCACATCGAACCGGACTGCCATTTATGGGTCTGGAGAGGAGACACTGACGTTTGAGGGTCGGGGTGAGGGCGGTGAAGGGCGGGAATTCGCACGCCGGATAGGCAGGGAACGCCGCGACCCATATGCGCGGCCACGCGATCGAAATCGGGACGGGAGAGGGGGGAAGACGCAGGTCGACCTGGATCAAGAGCTGGAGAGGATGGCGGAACGCCGGGCAGCAGGGGACGAGGGAGTGGGGCTGAGCGAGGACGTCGATATGGAAAGGAGGGGGTCGGGACCATACAGGAATGGTGGGCGCAGGGGAGGGGGAGGGGCACGCGGTGCGCCCCGAGTTCAGCGATCGCAAGCGGATCTGGATAGAGGTCAGTTGCGAGAACGCGGGAGAGCATCTTGACTGATAGTGCAGAGCTCGACGACATGTTTGCGACGAGAGCCGAGGATGCTAGGTGATCAGCAGCAATGCATGCATGCAGTGGCATTCCGCGAAATCAGCCATCCTGTGCACACCGACTCTTGTTCATGGTACTTGCTTCGATGCGAAGTGACGTCCATGTCTCGGCATATAGAGCCACCCTTTCTCACCATTTGTTTCTCATCGTTTGCTATTTGGTCTTCACAAGTACAAGGAGTACCGCAAGTCGTCGGAGTCAGCTCGATGCCTTATGACGGGTGCATGGCACACCTGATGATGATCTAGGCAACTGAGCACGATCAGAAGAGACCAATCACCACACACTACTGCTCTTAGATCCCTCACATCGGACGTCAATCGAGTACTCGCTGCGCAATGATGGCTATCCTTGCATCTTTGCGTTTCCTGTCCTCGCTGTCCTCCCATTCTTGCACAGTTACACAGTTACACGCCTTGAATGCCGAATCAAGACACACACACCACTCCATGTGGGCTCTGATCTGTCGTTTCTGGGGTTCACACCTAGATCGGACCTGAAGCATCACCATTCGATATCCACTCCCATTCGATATCATCAGAGAGCGCTCGAGCCTCGCACCCTCCAACGTACCGCTCCTGGAGGGGATGTTGCAAAGGAGTCCCTGGATGGGTTACCTTTGCCTGTCGGATCATCGCCGGCGACGGCGACTGGGACTGACGCCTGGCGGCGACGACAGGACGGGCGACATGCGATAGGACTGGCGACAGACGACAGGCGACGGGTCCGTATGTCTTACAGCTACCATTATCGGGCCTTTGGTCATCCACGACTCACGAAAACTGATGCACTGATGACACTGGTATACTGATGCAGTCATGCTGATGCCCTTTGAGATTCACATCGCGCTCCCTCGACGCCCTTGCCAAGTTGTAGTCGCTTGCGTCCTGGCCACCATCACTCGAGAGATCTGAGAGGACGGCCAGCTTGGCGTTGAGCATGCTGCGGCTACTGATCGCATCAAGGTCGACTCTCCGCCCCTTCCCCCTTCCCCCTTCCATCACCCCCTCACCCCCTCACCCGTCACCCGTCACCCATCGCGTGTCGCTCATCCCTCATCCCTCATCACGCAGCGCAGTAAAGGCACGAACAGTTCACCGGCGTTGATCGATGACCTTCCGACAGCATCTGTATCACCAGTAACAACTAGTGCCCTCCCATTCCTCATCCTTCACCGTCCCTCCCTCCCCGCCTGATGCTCGCAGTCGCCCTGACGCCCTGCATTGCGAGATGCGCCCTGCGACACCACCCGTGGCGGCGCCTGCATTCATGTGTCGGCGACTGCGCGCATGTGGTTTGGGGTACAGTGTGTCGTGCTGCCAGGGGCGGTTGCGCCGTCCTTTAGCCTTTGCACGCTGTCCTCGCCGTAAAGAACGGGACAGTAACGAGGGGTTGGAATCGAGAACAGACCCGCGAGGTATAAGAGGAACGTAGCGGCCGTGGTCCTGCTCCTGTACCAAGTACCGACCCCCTTCGTACACCGTTTCCACAGTTCGCCACTTGCTCGTCGGTCTCATCTCTCAGTTGGCATCGCCTGTCCAGCTGGCAAGTCTCGTTCATCTCGCCCGTCTCGACACTCTTGTCCATCAACACATCTCAAGCCTGAGTATCACTGTCGACCTGAGTATCACTGCCGATCCAACATGCCGTACTCGGGTCCACAGGTCGTCAAGCCTGCATCTGGAGCCGCCCCGATCTGGGAATACGGATACCTCCCCTCAGTCGCCTTGAGCACAGTAGGAATCGTCACATTCTGCCTCGTTGGCACGCCGCATCTGTGGTTGCTGTTCTGTAAGCGTGGAACGCGGTCGGTGTAAGTGCGATCTCCATCCTCATCCTCATCCTTCATCTTTCGTCCTCAACCTTCCATCTTCATCCTTCATCCTCATTCTTCATCCTCTTCTCCATCAGCCAGCCCACCTGACATCCGATCTTCGGGAGATCTAAATGTCTGGTCGGGATATCCCGAGTGGCGTCGGCTGACCTTGCCATCACAGGCATGGTCTGTTCTTCTTTGCAGCGGTGAGCCATCGCCTCTTCCCCGTCAAGGCTGAGACAGGGCCACGCTAACCTGGTTGGGCAGCTCATCGAGGCGCTCGGATACGGAGCCAGGATGTACAGCCACACGCATCAGTTCAGCGTACGTCGAGCCCATGTGGGTGTTGCCACTCGTACTGATGCAAGTAGGGAATGAGCTTCTTGCTTGGGATGGCGCTCGTGCAGATTGTGAGTGACCAGTTGTCCCCTGTCCCCTCTCCCCTCGTGCTCTTTGCCTCTCCATCCTCCTCTCTCGATTGTTGAGAAGGGAACAACTGAACCTGTGCGCTAGGCGACCATCTTGATCACCGCGGCAGTCTACAAAGCCATCCAGCGTGGCATCAAGTACACGCCCAAAGGACGCGTGCTCTCTCCCATGCGTCCCAGGTCGTTGATCGCGCGTGAGTCCACTGCAGCTTACCTGCGGCCTGCCATCTGGTTGGCGGTCTGGGACATATGGTGAAAGCTGATATTCCACTGCAGTCTTCGTCATCCTCGATGTGGTCTGGGGTGAGCGATCCGCAGCGCAGGGCTTGAATACTTTCAGAAACAGGACTGATGGCACGTAGTTCTCCTGCAGATTGGTGGGCAGTATCTGTACGCGGCGGCCGAGGGTGCCAAAGTGACCGGCGATACTCCCATGTTTGCCATCGGGGTGAGCCTCTGAGAGTCGCTTATTATTGCCTTGTTGATGGCGTTGACGCTGACGTACTTTGCAGACTTCCACTCTGGTGTTCTTGGCCGGCAATGTCTTGCAGGTAAGTTCATTATCGGCTCACCGAGTATACCATCCAGCCGTCCAAAATCACTGTCCAGTTCGGGATGCACCTTGCCTCGTTGGCTGCGCACTAATCTTGCCATTCCGCTCAGGGAATCACGATCATCATCGTCTCGATCTTCGTATGGGTGATCCTGCGCCGCGCGAAACGTTTGTTAGCCAACCCGCCTCCCGACATCGATTCGGCTGCGCAGTATCCCGAACTGCAGCCGTTGCTTTTGCAGATCCTTGCGAGCTTGGGACTCTTTTTCGTGCGGCTTGTCGTGCGGATCGCCGAGGGCGCACAGGGTCAGTACGAGACAGACCTCGATACACGTTTTCCGCCTGAAGCGAACCGCCATACACATCTTCTCTCTGGACCCTACGGCCCTACAGCCCATCGGCTCTCTCTTCTACCCACACAGACACACATTCCTTGGCGTTCTTTCTTCGCAGCAGACTGGCTGACCGGGCTGGCTTGTGCAGGGCCGTACGAGTACGCCGCATCGCACGAGTGGGTCTTTGGAGTGTTCGAATATACGGTCAGTGCACATCCTCATCAGCACAGCTGGAGCCTGACGCCGAGTTCATTACCCTGTATCTGGTCTCGCATCCCATACCCATATGGCCTTATAGCCGATCCTGCTCATTCTTGTCCTGTGGGCTGCTCGGCCACTGTGGAAGTTTCTCTTCCCGTACGGACATCGACATGGCGAGGGCGCGCACACGCGAGACGACGTCCCTGCAATGGTCGAGGAGGGGAGTGCGGCGTCGGCGTCGGCGTCTGCGTCGGCGTCCGTCCAGGCAGACGCTGACGTGAAGGCTTGAGTTTGCCGGACAGTAGTCCAAGATGGGGATTAGGGATGCCGTTGACTCGATGCGTGAGGTTAGTGGTTGGCGTCATGGGAAGGCTTGTAGGTATTGTGCAGGCTGTGAGAGACAAGATACGCTGTACATAGGGTCCCAAGGACTGGCGTGTCGATACTGCTGTTCAAACTGTTCAGGCGATTACAGACAGAGTAATGAAGAATGCATCTGTGCGCGGCGCCATCGTGAAGAAAGAAACGGGTCGGAAGAATTGCTTCCGTCGGGGCCATCCAACCACACCCATCCGATTCCAAGCTCTCAACAGTCACTCGTCTGTCACCCACCATGTCGCTTTTGCGCTCCTTGCGAGCCCTGCCTCGGCCCTCTCTCCGAGCCTCTGCCTCTCCCTCTGCCTCTGCGTATGCCGCCGCAGCGGCTTCGGGAGCTGGAGCTGGAGCTGGGGCGCGACTGGGCTCCGCATCGTACTCGTCCGTCCCGCAGCCGGCGGCGCCGATGAAATCCCTACAGCCGGGCGAATCGACTCCGGCAGCACTACAGCAGTCTCCCAACGTGCCTACCACATGGTCGACGTCGCAGAACCCCAAGCCGGCAGCGTACGACAATGCCCGGTTCGAGCAGATTGCGCTCGACCTGCAGCCGAATCCACCGAGCGCGATGGGCATGGTCGCGCAGGATCCGGTGCGGCTGGTCCCGGGCCGCAGGGCGACGTGTGATGGTGGTGAGTGGGTTATCGAGCGGTGTTTGGGTGGCGTGCTGGGTTTTCGTGCGGTTTACTGGATACTGTTGCTGGCGCTGTCTGTTTCTGCTATGTGCTGTCTTTTGTCGATCTCTTGTCGCTGTCTGCTGTCTGCTGTCTGCTTCTGCCGTCTGCTGGCGCGTGTCCTCTTTGTCCGATGTCCCTTCTTCCCGAGAATACGAGTCATCTTGCCTGGGGTCGAGCACCAGCTGACCTCGCCTTCGCAGGCGGCGGGCCCCTCGGCCACCCAAAGATATTCATCAACCTCGTGAGTCTTCTGCCACACGCCAGTCCCGTTGTCTCGGTGTATCGTCCCCGAACTGTAGCTGATCCGTGACCAGGACAAGCCCGGTACGTCTACGTCCCGTCTTTCCCTATCTCTCCCTCCCTCTCCCCCCACGTCCTCCTTTCCTCCCCCTGCCCTCTCTTCTCCTCCCCTCCCCTCTCTCTCCTCCTCTCCGCTCCTCCGTGCCCTTCCCGCTCGACTCTTCTATCACATCCGACGTGGACTTGGCCATCTCGCCTGAATACCTGCTTCTACCTCCTGCGAGACCTCCGGCGGCCTAAGTCTCCCTCCTCGAGAACACCACTGACGCTCTTCCCTTCCTTCCCTAGGCCCCAAAGCATGCGGATACTGGTAAGCCCCACCCAACCTCCCCCCCCCCTTAGCCTCTCCGCGGACGCATACGCATACGCTGCTCCAGGTAGTGGCTGATGTATACGTCCAGTGGGATCAAATACGAGCAGGCGCACGAGCACCATTAAGTGCCGCCGCCACGAGCCGCGTCTCGCTGGAGCATGCATCTGCGTACAAATAGCATATGAGCATATAAGCGTATCAGACCAAAGAGCAATTTCAGCAAGCTGCGGGCGGGTACCGGGATGTGTTCCACCGATAGGCAGACGTCGACAGACTCCCTCACCTCGCAGTCATCCAGCCGCAACCATGTCCAGCGCTGCATGTCAAATGTCTAACTACACACTTATGTCTCGTTGATCCGCGCCGTCGCTGTAGGTATCTCATACACTTATGGCACATTATCGTTCTCCCGCATCTCCCGCATCTCTCACATCTCCCGCATCTCCCACCCTCCTGTCTGTGGGCTCGCATCTCATCCTCGACTCGCATCGCATCCTAACTGGACCCCCTCCCTGTCTATCCCGCACGTGGCGCGGCGCCTGCTGTGATATCCGACCGCGGACCCCAAAGTCATCATGATAGTGCTGCTTGGTTGCCTAGCTCAGCAAGCAGCTTTCCGCGGACGAGGTACTCACGCATTGACTCCATCTTGACGTCGTCGCCCGTCGTCCGTTCCAGTGCTTTAGTAGCAAAGAACCTGAGCAACGTCAGCACGTACTCAAGTGCAAGTGGGCTAGAAACGGTGCGACTGGGAACGGTGCGGCTGGGTACGGTGCGACTGGGAACCGAGTGCTGTAAACGGTGGACTGGAAACGGAGTGCTGGAGACGGAGTGCTGTAAACTGTGGACTGGAAACGGGTATTGTCACAGTGCAGTGTGACTAGAACTCTCGAGCCTGAAGGCGCGGCTAAGTCAGCCTCACTTGACATCCGCGTCGCTGTCGTCCTGCAGCTTGCGCAACGCAGGAATAATCTTCCGTTGCAGAATCTCCTGTCCCTCTGGCGAGCCCGCCAAGACACCGGCCAGCGTCTCCAGACACTTTGCCACGTTGAATCGGATATTGGGGATCGGGTCGTTGGCCAGTGCCAGCGCGGCGTCCAGGACGGTATCGCGAATGATTTGCACATTGAGTGACGAAGCCATAGTCTGTCTCCATGAGCTACGTTCCGCAAGCTGGACACTATGTAGCTCACGGTGATAGCAAAGATGGTGGTCATGCGGTATAGGTAGTTGGGGTGCTCTCCCATGCCCAGCACTTTTGGGATGATGGCCGTCCGCGCCCAGTCGACGCCAAAGACATCGGTCAGCTTTTTCAAGTTGATCGTCGCGGCCTCGCGGATCGAGAACACCGTGTCGCCCAACCACGACATGCACAGCGCACTGAGCTTGTCGTCGAAAAACTCGACGCCGAGCTGCGTCGCCAACAGGGGGATGTACTCGATAATCGCCTGGCGGACCCGCCACTGCTTGTCCTCGGCCAGCTCCATAATGGCCGGAAGCAACGCCTGTGACAGCCGGTCGATACCAATCACTGCGGCCGTCAGCCAAGATGCCCACATCCCACTGGCACGCCATGCGCTCACCTTCGTTGACCATTTCCAGCTTGCTGATGAGGTTCAGGCGCACTTCGCTAAAGTCGTCTTTCAAAAGCTGCAGGAAGAGAGGCAGCAGGTGTTCGACCGTGGCGTCTTTGCCGAGAAGGGGTGCTAGTCCAGAGATCTGAGTGGCAAGCGCCGCGCGGACGTGTTGACTCGAGTCGGTCGACAGGTCCCGGACACATGGCAAAATACGAGCGAGGATGACCTCTCGGTCTACGAGCTTGGCGAAGCCTGAGGACAGTTAGATCACACATGTGCCTTTGAAGCGGGAGTACGAGTGAGACTGACCTGGAATTTGCCCAGCAGCAGCTGTCCTGACTTCCGCCTCGTTGTCCTTCAAGAGCCCCACAAACGCGCCGACCATCTCTTCCCTCACGATTCCCTCGCCGACCGCTTCTGCCAGAGCGACAAACTCATTGGCAGCCATGTATCGTACTCGCCAGCTCTTGTCCTGCACGCTTGATCGCAACGGCTCTAGCAGGTGTTCTTTGGTCTCTTCCGCGTTCAGCGCCGAAGCCAGCGCGATCAAATCAGGGACAGTCAGCAGGCGGACCGAGTCTTGGTCGTCTGTTGCGATCTTGCGGTAGAGCGGAACCATGTCGGACAGGAGTACGGGATACTGGTTGGGAACCGAGGCGATGCTTTTTATGAGTGGCTGCGACGATTAGCATCAGCATCTTACTCGGCTTTTCATCACAGCGGGTGCCAGTATGGTAGATGCAAACTCACGCCGAGGGCCTTGGCAGCAGCGCGCCTGACCATTGGTGTGTCATCGCTACACAGGACTGAGAACCAGCGTCTCATCTCCTCCTGCATTGCGGGCGGGGCGATAGGGTACGGCGCCGCAAACAGGGCGCATGCCGACGTGCGCGATGTGAACCAGTCACCCTGTGACAGCCGACGAAGCAGGGGCAGGAAATGTTGCTCGAGATGCACCGGACTGAGGAGGAGCGCGATCTTTGAGATGCTTTCAGACGCCTGTGTTGATCGTCAGCGTCGACCGATCCCTGATCGTCAAAGGAGTGACAGGGAGGCCCACCTTGTCTCGCACAAGCGTCTCTTCGACTGCAGCCAGGTTCTCCAGCGGGCCAAGAATCGTCCACGCCCACTCTTTTCCACCGACGTACTCGGCAAACCCGCCCAGCTCCTCCGCCAACACGAGGAGCACCTCGTCCTCATCGTCCAGCTGATCCTACACATCGTCAGCTCTGTCCACTGCAGTGGCCGTCAGGATGCAGCTGACCTGAAGGAAGAAGATGAGTTCGTCTCGAGTCCGCTGCGGCCCGAGAGCGAGAGCGATCGTGCTGAGCCGCCGAATGGAGCTCAGTCGAAGGACGACGTCCTCAGACTTGAGCTCGTCCATCAGCAGGTGGATTGGGTACACGGAGGAAGGAGTCGCTTCTGCCATCTTGAAGTGATGTTGGACGATGGATCGACGGCAGTGACAGTGACAGTTGCTTCCAGCTACACCACGAGTCAGTATAGTCGTGTGGTCTACGACTGCTTGGACAATCCAACAGCTCTAAATGGCTAGAGACGCGCCTACACAAAGGGGGACGGAGCCGGGGTTTCGGCATTTCTTCAATGTGGCACTCTGATTCGTTCTTTGCTCGTGTGTTCAGCGTGAACCATCCCTACTACAAGAGCATATTCATCCCTACCATGCATGTGCAAGGAATGGAGCCGGCCGACACATGTGCAGCATCATACATACCGGATGCATCTATATAACCGCTCCCATCTAGTCGACATCCATCTCCTCAATCTTGGGTTCATGCTCATCCTCAATCTCCATCTCCTCCTTCTTCGGAGCCTGCTCCTTGGGAGTCTGCGTTCCCGATCCAGAAGTCGAGTCGACCTTGGGCTTGGGCTTCGGTCGGTTCATGATAGCAGCACAAGTGTAAATAACGTCATCGCGGCGCTTGTTCATCTCGGCCGATGTGATGACGGGGTTGACGTTCTTGGGCTTCTCGGCCTGTCGAGCGAGATAGTCGTCCAGCCATTGTTGGGTGGTTGCGCACTTTTCAATCTGCCGAAAACGTCAGCAAATGTATCCTCTCCTCGAAGATGCTTTGGAGAAAACAACTCACCACTTTGGTCTTGTCCTCCTCGGAGATGTGCGAGTACTTCTCTTCGCCGCCCTGCGCCATTGAGAGGTACATGTTCAGGCTCTCCCGCAGTGCTGCTGCAGCTCTCGGTCGCTCCTCGCTCTCCTTCCACCGCAGAACGACCGGGTCGCCCATGGCTTTCAGAGCATCCAGCTTGGCGACATAGGCCGACTTGGTCGCGTCCTCACCTTCCTCAGAGTACAGCCAGTCCTCTGCCTCTTGCAGACCGTCCAGAAGCGCGCTCTTCTCCTTCGCCTGCACATATGGCGCATACCGGTCGTCGAGCTTGCCACGCATCTCGTAGACGTACTCCTCAAGGGCGTTCTTGCGGTCCTCGGTCTCCATGACAAGCTTGTCCTCCGAGTGCATCTTGCCCTCTCGCTCAGTCATCGTCTCGACGGTCGACCTGCTCAACGACGCGTACTGTGCCACCACCGGGCAGTCTCCCTTTCGCTGGATCTTCTTGACCAACTTCTTCTCCTCCTTCTGCTCTTCGCCCTCGCCAACCTTTACAACCTCCTCCTTCTCCACCTCCTCGACCAGATAGGCACCCTCAAAGTTCATGATACCGTGCAGGTTCAGGCGCGCCTTGACCTTGACACAGGCAAGGTCGCCAGATGCTGGCTTCTCGACGCTCTTGATGGTATATTTGCCGATCCATGGGTTGATACCCTTGGGCAAGGCCGAATCAGCGACGTACTTGGCCTCAAGCTCAAATGGACCTTGTCGGTAAAAGGTGAGAATTTTGGTCGAGGGAATTGGGTTTCCAGTAGGGAAGACAACAAGCTCCGTGTCCTCGTCCGGGTTTCCCGGCTCCTTCTCCCACTGCACCTGGATCGGGTAGGCGGCAATGTCATGGACGGCAAACTCTCGGACTCGGAAGACGGGAGACAGGGAAGCACAAGCAAAGGTGGCTCCACGGGCGACGGCCTCTTCCTGGTTCAAAGTGAAGCCGAGGGTCTTGCCGCCGAAGAATTTGTGGATGCGTTCCTTGATGGCGGGGATACGGATACAGCCACCGACAAGCTCGACGGCGTCGATTTGGTCAATGGTCAGGCCGGCTTTGGCGATGGCTTCCTCGAGGGGTGCAGAGACGCGGGATAGGAGGTGGTCGGTGAGCTGTTCAAATGTCTCTCGCTTCATGGAGGACGACGCGTCGACGTCGTTTGCGAGCGACTCTACGTTGATGGGTGCTTCGGCGTTGGCAGAAAGGACCTTTTTCAGCCTCTCGCAACCGGTGGAGAGACGGAAGACGGCCTTGGGGGACGACATGACGTCGATTTTGTACTTTGCGTCAAACTCCTTTGCAAAGTGCTGGACCAAAGCGTAGTCAAAGTCTCGGCCACCAAAGTTGCGGTCGAATGCCGTGCTCTTGACAGTCAGCTGGCCTTTGGAGAAGGCAACGATGGCGACCGAGTAATTGCTGTGACCAATGTCGACAAAGCAGACGTGGCGGGGTGCTTCCGCAGACTCGGGCAGATCAGCCTTGGTGATACCGTAGCCGAGTGCGATGGCGGTGGTGTCGTTTATCAGACGAAGCGGGTTGAGGCCGGCGATTTGGGCGGCGTCCAGCAAAGCCCGTCGCTGAATGTCGGTGTACCATGTCGGAATGGCGATCACGACGTCCGACACCGCCTGCTTGAGCTCAGCCGCTGCCGTATCGCGCAGTTTCCCGAGATATGCAGCCACCAGCTCGGTGTACGAGAATGTTGTGGGCTCGCCAAGGTAGTTGACCTTGGTCGTTAGCTCTGGCGGAATCATTTAGAGGCTCACCTTGACGCCAATTGCGCCATTCACATCCACCAGCTCGGCGTTGATGAACTTCTTCTCAAACTCAGCCACCTCGGGATCTGCCAGTGTCCGCCCAATCAGCCGCTTCAATGATCCAACGGTGTTCTTGAAGTTGGACGTCTCTGCGGTCTTGGCGGCTTCTCCAAGGAATCGCTGACGAGGCGTAAAAGAGACCAGGGAACTGGAGCAGCAAGTCAGAAAGTTGCCCAAAAAAAGGTGAAGCAGAGCGGCTCACGGAGTAGCACGATTTGACACTTCATTGGCGATGATGTCGATACCCCTGTGACGGGCGACACCAATTTTGGAAGAAAGGTTCCCGAGATCGATACCGACGACGCTCTGGAACGAGGTCAGCAGTCAGATTGGCTTGGGCGTAGACGGGGACTTACAGCCATGATGTAGAGTGGTCTAGTGGTAGTTTTCTGTGATGTACAGCCGACGAGTCTATCTAATTAGAGTCTCGACGCGTGGATGAGGAGGTGGTATTGAAAGTGAAGTAAAAGGATTCTGTCGAAACAGCAGACGCCTGAACGCTGAACATTCCAGCGTCGACGCGAAAAAACCCCCTTATCAAAGTTAAATGTCTCCTAATATCCACGTCATCTTATTGTTTTGAACAATGTGGAGGGCCGAATAAAGTCCCGTCTCCCGCTGCAATGGGCAAAGCTCGAGATGGCGGGTGAAAACTCTTTCTTCCTCTTTCACCACTGTCCTGTCTGGGCAATGTTCTCCTCGACGCCCAACGCCATCGCAGCAGTCACGCACGGCAGAGGGACATGATGATGTACTCCCATTGCTCCCATTGCAGCCTCTCCCAGGGAAGCAGATCGTCCCGGCTGTACCGTAAACGGAAGGTTCAACGCCAACCGGGACGCCAAACGACATGTCCCCGCTGACGCGCCATCCCGTATCAGTGGCGTCCTAATGGCCGAATCCTGAGCAGAGCACGATGCCTTGAGCCTTCATGAATAGATTCAATGCGTCTTTGAACTTGACGTTGCTCCTTATTGTCTGCTTGGCCCATCCCGACTGACCTGCTCTGCGAGCATCGTCTCCCACACTCTTTGAACAGCTAGACTCCGCTGAGCGGACCACTAGTCTTACAACTCGTCAGTCGACTCACTCACTACCCTGGTGGCACTACCCTGGTGGTCGAGGTCCGAAGATCGCTCAACACTGCAAGAAGGTCGCTACACTCCAAGATGAAGTTCGCGATTCTCGCATCTATCCTCCCGCTGATCGCCACGGCGACGGCATACAACCCGTTCTACCCACCAGCGACAAAGGCCGCGGCCAAATCCCACGATGCGTCGAGCTCCGGGGCCGGTCCCCTCTTGACCCGAGGCCAGTTGTCGTCTCGCGCTCTGCGGGCGCGCCAGGGAATGGCCGCGATGGAGAAGAACAAACGGGTCGGGCCGGAAGCCCGCATGATAGTTGTCCAGGGCCCCGGCGAGCGCTCTGAGAAGCGGAAGAAGAACAAGACCGGTCAGCTGCGCAAGGTCAAGAGGAAGCGGGATAGCTGCCCGCAAGCGCCAGTGGGAGTGGCGAGCACATCGGTGGCGTCAGCATCGACGGCGCTGTCGACTTTGAGTGCCGCCGTCAAATCGGCCACGTCCGCTCCTTCAGCCACACCGAGGGTTGCGACGAGTTTGGTTGTTCCGAGTTCCGCGGCCAGTGCGTCGTATGCGACAGCGAGCAGTTCGAGCACTGTCTTAACCAGCACGCCGCTCAGCACTTCCCATAGCCACTCCCACAGTGCATCCCGGAGCACCCATAGTACCTCGCACAGTGCCTCGCACAGTACTTCCCATAGTACCTCCCACAGTACTTCACATACCTCGCACCGTACTTCCCATAGCACTTCTCGGAGCACCTCGCATAGTCCATCTTCGACTGATTCGTCCACCCCGGCCAGCACCACGCCTGCCACCAGCACAACCCACGCCACCAGCACCTCTACCAGCACCTCTACCAGCACCTCTGCAGCGGCCTCGGCGACCGCATCAGCCATCACCGTGGATCCAGACGGTAACGGCCCGTTTTCTGGCTGGGGAACATGGTACGATGTCGGCCTAGGCGCCTGCGGGTGGACCAATACCGAAGGAGACCCGATCGTCGCTGTCTCGAGCCTGCTGTTCGATGATTGGCCTGGGTACACTGGGCTGAACCCGAATGATAATCCCATTTGCGGGCTGCATCTTGCTATCACTTGTGAGTCCCTCGTCATTTGCGTCCCGTCCCCGTCCCCGTCCCCGACCCCCGGACCCCCCTTGCGCTGTCCTCTCCACCTCTTTCCCCTTGCACTGTCTTCTCCACCTCCTTCACCGCCTGCTCGCAGCGCAAACCTCTGTTTCAAAGGCGTGGGGTGTATTGGAGCTGACGCGGTTCGGCATTAGGGGGCGGCAAAACCGTCACTGCAGAAGTAGCAGACAGGTGCCCCGGGTGCGACGTGCGCTCGCTCGATATGTCCGTGGGCCTGTTTGAGCAGTTCGCCACGCTCGACGTGGGGCTGCTCGGCATGGACAGCTATACGGGGAACATCAGCTGGTCCTGGGTCGCAGGGACGGGCAGTCTCGCAGCGCTGCCTGTGTCGTAGGTCGTGTCCGGGGACCCGTTGGCAAGTAGTGGGCAAGTAGTCCGTGTTCGGAGACTCGTTGGCAAGGAGGCCTCGACGATGACGACCAGACCAGTTGTTTGGAGCGCTGGGCAGGGCTGCGACGAGGATGTCGGTGGCGGATGAGCTAGTGCTGCGAGGATAATGGCGGAGCGGATGAGATGGCATGGCGGGAGTGGGATTGCGATTGGCATGGCGATTGGCATGGGTTGTAAACGCATGGCCTGGTTTGGCATGGATTGCTTGGTATGCGCATGGAAGTCGAGCACTCTCGGAGCCGACTCGGAGCGCTCGCTGCTACGCTTGGTTGCTTGGTTGACACAATGGACAATTTCATGCACTCCTACTCTGCTCGTTGCTCAGCCATCCGTCAGTCCTTGGCGTCCAGTGTTCCCAAGTGGTTGCAAGTAGTCGCAAGTTTGCATCAGTCTTGCACAATTCATTGAATATACGGCCCAGCACGAAATCTAAGTGCTGTACGCCTACCGAAGGACCCAACAATCACTATTCACTATCGCCTGACAATCACAACTGCACGACAATCACTGCCACGACAAGGACAACCACGACCATAATCGAAACCACGGCCACAACCACGACCACGACCACGACCACACTAACCACGGCCACCCCAATTCGCCTGGTTGCCGAACCTCGTGGCCGTGACTGACCCCAAAACCGCTCCGGATGCACCGCGCACCGACCTCACCTGTCCGAGACGCACGCCCAGCAGTCCAGCTGTCCAGCCCAAGACCGCCAGCCCGGTCCCCGCCGCCTCGTCCGCACCCTGCCGGGCTAGACGAGGTGGCGCGACACGCGCGGCCTAGACGGGCGAGACGACGACGTCGCTCTTGCCCATGTCCTTCTCGTCGACGCCGGCGGTTGCATGCGCGACGTCCGTGTGGTGGCCCTTGGGCAGCGCCGCGCCGCTCAGCACCTCGGCCGCGACTTCCTCGACGTGCACGGTCTTCTCGACGTCGTAGTTGGTCTCGCGGATGTGGTAGAGCACAAACGCGCAGAGCGGGAGCGACAGCAGGATCATCAACCACGACACGAGGTGCTCGGTCAGGTAAGGGGTCTAGACGCGTCAGCGGTCGTACATGACGCAGCAACAGCAGCCATGGACCCACCTTGACCGCGTCCATGCCGTAAGAGACAGCCGAGCCGGCAGACTGGACGCCCTTGTAGTACCCTGCAAGACGCGCGAGCTTGAACGGGTCGTTGGAGATGGACGACATGGTGTAGTAGGCGAGACCCTGGTATGCTGCGTCGCCGATGTAGTCTGTGGTCGTTAGATGGAGTCCATCCAAGAAAATGGCAGTGGAAAACGGCGGTGCAGAGGACAGTGGAGTTTGGCAGCACATGCACTCACAGCTAGCAATGAGGATGATAGGGCCAACAGCAGCGCTGTCTGTCCAGTCCCAAGGAGTGTGCACAGTCGCACGGGTGTACTGCACCTGGAGACCGAGACCGCCACCCCAGATGAGGCACGCCAGAAGAAAGACGACGGCACAGCCGACCAGCGAGCGCGTGCGGCGCTTGAACGGCATTTTGTCGAGCAAGGCGCCAATGAACAGCGCTCCGATAATGGAGCCGAGACCTTGCGTCAGTGCGGAGAGGGCACGCGTGCGGCCGTTGAAAAAGTAGGTGACGATGGCGCCTTGGTATGCGTAGACTGGCCAGGTGTCAGCGACTGTCCCACAACACAGGATGGTAGGACGAGATGGCGTCCGGTTGGGTGCCAACAGGAGGGTGGAAGCCAGGAAAAGGAGTAGAATTTGGGCAGGCTGTTTATTCTAAGGCAAGGCAGAAGAAGACTCACAGTAGTTCGAGGCAAAGAACATGGGGAAAAGCGCCAGCATGCGCCAGTCCTTGAAGAGGATGACCCACTGCCTGAGCTCTTCTCGGGGCGACAGCGCATCCTCGAGCTCGACGAGACTGCCGTCTCCTCGGATCACGAGGTCTACGGTACATGTCAGCGCTGCACTCGTATCGCCTCTCTCGTATATCGCTTTGCTGAGACAAACCGCCATTGCCAAACTACCGCTTAAAAGCTTCGAAGAGACTGGGAGAACATGAATCGACTTACGGGGAGGGAGAATGAGCCAGCTCGAGACGATGGCGGTCAACATGATGATGAGGAAGACAAGGTACACGCCAGTAGACACGCCAGGCAGGGTCGAGTGGGCCTCGATGCCGAGAGCGATGGACGAGCCGATCAAGGTGCCCATCTGGAAGATGGCCCAGAAGACGGAGAATGCACGGCCCTTGTCTTTCTCGAGCGGGTAGGACATCATGATCGCTCCTTGAGCGGCCCAGAGTAGTGCCGCGGCTGAGAATGTCAGTAGTGGCCAGGTGCAGAAGAAAAGCGGGTTGGCAAGGCGACACTGTTGGTAAGACGGAGAGGTTGGGAAGACGAGCAGGAGGGGAAGACGAGCCGGTTGGGAAGACGAGCGGGATGCGGAGAGGAAATTTCCTCACTGATGCCCAAGATACCGCCCGCGAGGATAAAGAACCATCGGTTCCCGTGCACTTGGTATGCCCAGAGACCGCCGACGTAGAGAGAGTAACCCATCGTGCCGATACACAAAGTCAAGCGAGGACCGAGCATGTTCTGAGCATGTCAGCTGTGCACTCTCCGAGCAGCCTAGCGGTCACTCACGTTGACGCTACCGGCAAAGAGACCCATAATTGCGAAGCCTGGGTACGTCTCAGCTCAACTGCGGACCACGCGACAAGCAGACGAGGCCAGTAGACACGCATACTCACAGCCGTAGAGCACACCGTTGGCCGTGTCGGACAGCTGGGCGTCCTGGGTACCACTGAGCTGCATCAGTCGAGCTTCGTCGGACGTGGGCAGGCGACTTACCCCGCACCCAGACCGCCAATGGCGGAGAACATGCCCACCGAGGAGAAACATACGAAACCGACGAGGACGACCTGCGTCCACGGGTCGTTGTCTGAGGGAATGGAGCGTCGTACATCGTAGGCAAGCCGGCGAGGTTTCAGACGACGGGTTGGAAGAGAAGGAAAGAGGCGGAAAAGACGTGTGGTCAGCGTTATCGATGGTCGACGGCACACGCGAGCAGGACTCACACCTGACAGACCCGATCTGGATGGAAGCGAGACGCTTGCCGACGTTCTGGGTGAATTGGGAGAACTTGGTCATACTGGCTAGTGTGTATGTAGAGTATGTTTTGGAGAGTAGAAATGTCTCTGTGGCTAGAGAAACCAAGAGGAGAACCCGGGTAATGCGGGGGGGGTGTAAAGTGGTTGTTGTCGCGTGAGGTCGGTGCGAATATAAGGGCGTGTCTCTTGGCGGTGTACAGATATCGGAGGGGGGGGGAGGGGGGTAGGGGGTGAGGATGGAGGGATGGCGTTGTGCGGGCAACACGGCGTAGGGAATAAGAGTCGGCAATGCCCTAATCGTGACCTGCAGCAGCGTGTGTCCCGCTTTGCCCGCTGATAAGAAATCGCCTCTTTGCCCTTCCTCTCTTCCTCCCTCTCCTCTCCTCCCTCTTCCTCCCTCTCCTCCCTCTCCTTCTTCTCCCCCCACCTAGGCCACTTGCGGCAGGTTGCACCGAGGGTGAGTTATCAATCGAATGCGGCGCAGTGGCCGATCGGCAAGAATATCCCTGGTGGCTTGGTAAATGAGCAGCCCTGATTGGTGCGGGGCAAGCGCCGTCTCTTTGTCCTGCTCGTTGCCCTATCAACCGGTGGTGATTCCTGACATTCTCCAAAGTGAAAAGGTTGGCTTGCGATAGAGACGTTGCAGACGAGTCCTCTATCTCCTGTATCCTCGCGTGCCACAAGCGAGCACCAGCATCGCTGCCGCAGTAGCCGAGACCGACATGGCAGAGACCGCGATCCCAAAGCAAACCGACGTGAAAGAGCCAGTGAACGGGGTGGGGAATGGGAACGGGTATGCGAATGGGAATGGAGTGCACCATCCCAAACCCGTGACGATCGCAGTGGTCGGCGCAGGGCAGAGAGGCCAAGTCCGTTTTTCTCGCATCTGTCGGTGGTATAATGGGTGATCGCTCTGATGGACCCAGTCCGATGGGTGATCGTTCTGGATGATGATCAATGATCGCCAGAGAGGGATGCGTCACTAGAGCCGGGGCCGGAGGTGTCTGCGTGACGCATGTGTATCGAAGTATTGACAAAGGATAGATATATGCGGGCTTCGCGATCGAGCACCCCGAGGCGGCCAAGGTCGTGGCTGTGGCTGAACCACGACCGCACCGGCGCAAAGTCATGAGCCGACTGCACTCGTAACTCCTCTCTGCTCTACCTCGCCTCTACCTGGTAGTTGACATGCGGCGTAGGATCCCACCCGAAAACCAGTTCAGCTCATGGGACCAGCTGATCGCCCATGGCAAGATTGCCGACGCCGTGCTCATCTGCGTACTGGCAAGTCGCTCTCTTCCGACTCTTCCGGTCAGGGGGGCTGCGGCTATCCGGTACGATGGCTGAAGCTGACCGGGACGGTGGCTGAAGCTGGCCGGTACGGGTGCTGAAGCTGACCTTTACTGGGGCTGAAGCTGGCCGGTGTTCGTGCTGAGCTGACGGTGCAAAGGACGACCTGCACGCCGCGCTCGTTACAGAGTTCACCAAGCAGGGGTACCATATCCTATGCGAAAAGCCAATGGCAACGTCCATCGCAGACTGCGTAAAGATGGTCCAGGATGTCTCTGCGCACCCGGACAAGATCTTTGGGATTGGCCATGGTGGGTTCTCCGGTCTCACCCCGCGCTCTCGCTTTCTCTCCTCCTCCGCTCCCACCTCCTCAGCTCCCACCTCCTCAGCTCCCACCTCCTCAGCTCCCACCTCCTCAAATCCCACCTCCTCCTCAACTTCACTTCCTCTCCATCTTGTACTCGGCTTGGCCGATACGGTAGGGACACCGACTAGATTGCCTCCCCTCGGGGCAAGCAGATCAATTTCATTCAAGCAGACCGCTGACGATCCCTAGTCCTGCGGTACTCGCCGTACAACCAGGCAGTGAAGCGGGTGATCGATTCGGGTGCGCTGGGAGAAATCGTCAACATCCAAGTGGGTCGCTATTTCGTCTTTGGTGCATTGTTGGGACTGACGGGAGGAAGCACATTGAGCCGGTAGGAAACCAGCACTTTGCACACTCGTTTGTGCGTGGAAACTGGCACAAGGAGTCGGAGACGTCTTTCGGCCTGATGACCAAGTGTTGCCAGTACGTATCTTTCTTGTTCACTCCCGATCGCACTCCATGCGCAATGTCTAATCTCGTCCTCACTCGCGAATAATCCATCTCCAACCCCTATTCACCGGCTCCACTTCCGAACTCACTCCCAATCGGCTTGGCATATCCAGTTCCACGTATCTAGTTCCACGTCACACCGGCGCAATAGGCGGTGTAGTAGGGTGTGAGCTGATCGCTTAGCGACATTGACATCCTCTCGTTCTACCTGTCCGGAGCGAAACCAAGCCTCGTGTCGTCGTTTGGCTCGTTGCAGCATTTCAGGCCGTCAGGAAAACCGAAAGAAGCAGGGGCGGCGAAAAACTGCTTTGACTGCGCGTACGAGAAGGACTGTGTGTGGTCAGCGAAGAAGATTTACGTCGAGCCCCTTTCGAAGCCTGACGATACGGAGCGTGTGAGTCCTGTTGTCGCGGCATCGTTGTGCTTCCTCTCCCACTTCCTCCCAACCCCTTCTTCGCGCGCCATACTAGAGAGAGCGGGCTCTGTACTGTTTGGCCTTTAGTCTGTTCCTGAGCCGAACTCGTGTCCTCTAGGATCCGTAGAATCACCACGTGAATCAAGGCTGACGACGCAGTGGGCCCGCCACGTCGTGGACGCCGACGTGCTGGACATTGAAAACGTGAGCGAGGCGCTCAAGACCGGCCCCTACGGCCGGTGCGTGTACGAAGCGGGAAACGACATTGTCGACCACCAAGTCGTGAATGTAGAGTACGAAGGGGGTGTGACGGGAAGTATCACCATGTCGGCTTGTGAGTGCCTGCCTCTGCGATATCTCGACTTTAACAGCACTGTCCACTACCACTAACACTACCACTATTTACCGCTGCTATCATTATCCACTGCACTATCATTATCCACCGCCACCGCCACTACCACTACCATCACCACCACCACCCTACACGACGACTGCCACACTGCCCATCCTGCCCACCACCGCGATCGTCAACTGAAGCTAACCATCCTCAGTCACCGAGGCAATCTGCGACCGTGGGACGAGGATCCAAGGGACCAAGGGGGAGCTGATTGGCGACATGAGGACTTTTGTGCGTCTGGATTCTCTCCTTCTCTCCTTCATTCCTTGTGCCTCTTCACCTGACTTGTCGCCACAAGTACTTGCTCTCCTTCCTCTGAACCTCTAAGGATAATATTCCATGCACAACACCTCAAACGCTCATACAAAACACTCAAACGCTCATACACAACTCGACCGCTTCAACGCAACGCAGCTGACCACCCGCAGACCGTCTTTGACTTCCTCACCCGCACTAAAACGATACACGAACCCCCCATCGCAGGCGGCGGCCACGGAGGCGGCGATGCCGGCCTGTCGGGAGCATTCGTCCAAGCCGTCGCGGGGCTCGATCAGACTCGTCTCGGGGTCACGCCAGACGATGTGCTGAATTCGCATTTGCTGGTCTTTGCCGCGGAGAAGGCGCGGAGGGAGAGGACGGTGGTTGATTTTGAGAGGTTCAAGGAGGGATGCTTGGCTGGGACAGAGTGTATGTAGTGAGCTTGGGTATTCGAGGTTGTCTGACTATTTGTCTCGTGTGTATAAGGCGGTTCTTGGTTTTACTGCTCTATGAATCTAGTTGCTATGAGAGCCAATGGCCATTGCTGAATTATGACTATAATTGCGTCGAGACGGCAGCATGGCCCAGGAAAGCCATCGTGGAATTGCCCCTTTGGGAAAGTTTGGCGAGCGTCGGCCCAAGCGCCTTTTTTCGCTCGTTATCTGCAGCGTTGCCCGCTATCTTGGCCTGTCTTGACAACGACATTTTTCTTGCTCTGGGGGTGGTTTGGTCATTTGCTTTACGCGCTCCACTGCAGCGACCACGATCACGGCCTTCCTGCGAGGAGTGAACCTTTGAGTGCTCGCCCCCCCCCCCCAGTGTCCGGCCTTTTCCCGCGCGTGGAACAAGGAAGCTGCCGATCACTCCGTTCTGCGCTGGCCCCCTTGGCCGTCCGGTTCTTGTGCAAGGATCCATGAGGTGGACGACAAGCGTTTCGCGCAGACCTTGAAGGAAAACCCCGTCCATGTCCGCCCCGCGACCCCGACACTCGACTGGCGCTCTCCCCGCACTGCGTCCGCCGTCTCACCCGTACCCCCACCAAGTCCATCAGCCCCAGCCCCAGCCCCATCAGGCGCCCGCGTTGTCCGGCGCGTCGTCTTCATCGTTGCCCGCGCCTTCCTTGCCTGCGCCGACGCTGCCCAAGCCGTCGTCGGCGGCTTCGTCGCTGCCGCCGCTGGCGCCGGCCATGCTCCCGCAGTATCCGCCGCCCCCTGGCCCCGCACGGTCCCACAGCTACTCCGCGCCGCAGGGGTACTACCAGCTCATCGGGCAGCAGCATCCCCCCGTGTTGCAGCACCTGGAACATCCAGGACGGCACTACCGCCCACAAGGGCTGGGACCGCCACCGGCCCAAGCGGACGATTACGCCAGCGTCCCGCCGCCCGCGCCGGTCGGTCTGGCGCCCACCAAGAAACGGGTCCGAGCGTCCACAACGACTCAAACGCAGGCGCTACCACAGTCCCAGACGCAGCCCCAGCCCACAGGACACGCCGCGCACACCAACGGCAGGACCAAGAAGGACAAGGAGGGCGAGTCACCAGCAGCCGCTGGGAACGGGCCCCCGTCGGTGCTGGTCCGCGAGAAGAAACAGAAGGCATGCGCGAATTGCCGGCGTGCCAAGCTCAAGTGTATCGTCGAAGATGGCCAGACCGACTGTGTACGCTGCAAGGCCCGCAAGGAGCGATGTGTCTTCTACCCCCGGAGCCATGTGAGTCGAGTGCGCGGGGAGGCAACAGGCAATTTGGCCAAGAGCCAAGCTGACGCAGGGTTGCTACAGGACGAAGACTGGCAGCAGACGCTGACGTCGGATGTGTACTCTGCAATTGCTCATCTATCCCACCTGTCAGACGCAGTGCACCACCTGCTGCACCACCTCACTGCGCAGCAAATTATCCCGCCCCTGCCGGAGCCGTTGCCGAGCTACGAGATGCCCGACCGCGACTTGGCCATGTTGCAGGGCTGGGGTATGGAGGTTAAGAAGGAGCTCAAGCCTGATGATGGGGACAAGCGCAAGAAGCGCAAGGACAGGGATGAAGACGGCGAGGACGGGTCCGGGTCCGCCGAACCCCCGTCAGAATCCGTCTTCTCAAACGACAGCATCCAGCGACACCCGTCTTTCTCGATCGACCGGTCTGCGTGGTCGATGCATGAGCCGTCGGCCGTATCGCCCTTCCGCTTCTCTGCGCCCGAACTCGCTCCCTTCCGACCTCAGCTCCACTCGAATCCGATCCAGCTCACCCCGACGTCAGAGCTCAACGTCCCCCAGCCCTACTACCACCCTCAGTCGATTGCCCAGATGCCGCCGCCGCCTATGCTCCCACCTCTGACGGATATGAGTCCCTCGGTCACACAAGTCACGCCTACTTCGCTCGTCTCGTCCAGTCCAGCAGGCTATACCCCAGCCGCACCCTATCCTCCTCCCAGCTCGACCGGGAGTCAGCCGTACCCCCCCGTAAGCACAGGGTCCACACATCCAATGGACGAAGCGCCGCCTCCACCTGTCGAGGTCGAACCTAGGGGTGTCGTCGACACGGTTCCGCGGCAGATGTTCGATGAGAACGGCCAACCCGTGTTGGGCTGCGAAGACCAGCGGGACAACGCCATCACTCGAGGGGTCGTCACTGCGGTCGAAGCGCGAGACCTGGTCAACTAGTGAGTTTGCGCCCTCAACGTCGCTGATGATAGTTTCCACGAACGTCTTTCGCCCATGCTGTTTGGCCACCCACTGCAGTTTGGCGCATTCCCTTATGCAAGCACGGGCCCCACCCACATGACACCGTTCATCACCGCCATCCTGTGCCTGCTTTCGTCTGAGCGTATCCCGAGATACCACCACCTGTACCGTCGGCTGAATGCCGAAGTGAACAAGCTGCTGCTCAGCTCGCCGGCGGAATCGTGGCGCGAGATCACGCAGCGCGACCGCGAGTCACTGCGCAAGGTCGCGGATCCCAGCGACATTCCTCCCATGGATCCCTCGTGCGACGATGCCGAGTGGAACAAGGAGGATGCCGCGGGGTCAGACACGCCAGACCAACTGGACCCGGATCATCTGGACCCGGAATTGGGGATTGGCCCAGAAGAGATCGTGGGAGCGTGTGCGCTCGCGACGTTCAAGACGGATCGGCAGGCGGCGAGCGTGGTCGCGTCACACGCGTTCAGATGGGCAAGGGGATGGGTCAAGGTGAGCACGTCGGCGGCGAGCACGGGTGTGGAGCGTGGGGCGGAGCTGATTCTTGCCACGTAGATTTTGAGGCGGGCCAAGGCGGACTCGCTCAGTATATCCGAGCTGCTGGCGATTTGTCCGCCGGAGCGCAAGCCGACTGACGAGCAAATGGCTCGGACCTGGCTTCTGTGCTATGTGAGTGCGCTTCGAGTTTGGTCCCTACTGACCGACCTCGACGGGTTATGTGCGGCGAGCTGATCGAGGCAGGTCGTCGATGGGATCGAGTGCCTGCATCGGGGAGACCCCACCGACGCCGCATACAACATTGTCGAGTGGTGTGAGCTGCTGGTGCCGCAATCGAGCATGGAGTCGCCGTCGAATCTGTCGCTGGCGATGCCGCCGCCCGCGGACATTGTTCTCGTCTTCCATGCGCGTCTGGTGCATATCCTGCGTGACTGGGTGCGCAGGCGTCGCGACCTGCATGCCGCGCACGACGGGGGCCCGCCGTCCATCGTGTGGCGGCAGTACAAGTTCCTGACGAGCGGGACCAACTCGGACCTCGAGTGGTGGCGCGAGGGGTTCAGGCGGTACAACCTCGACGTCGAGTGGTCGCGCCAGCTGATGCTGCTGTGGTATTACGCCAAGGTGACGGTGAATGTGACGGCGGGGAGGGCGCTCGTCGGCAGTGCAGAGGACGAGCGCGTGCGCTGTGCGAGCTGGAGCATGGGCACAGAAGCGGCGTTCACCCTGCTGCAGACGTGCGCAGAGTGGCAGCCGAGAGAGGCCCTCGTCTCGCTCCCGACGGCATACCTCTCGGTGAGTGACGAGTTCTATGGATACCCTCCAATACATCTGTGGACCTTGGGTGTTACTTCTTGCGTCTTCTTTCTTGCGTCGTGCTTTTGCTTCTTGTCCTTGAGCGCCGTCCTCACCGCCTTGGCTCTTGCGTCTCGCGAGCCTGGTCGTGACTGCGGGTTACCCCCGCTTCGGCACGTCGGGAGAATCGAGTGTTGCTGACGCCAAGCAGATGTTCACAATGTCCGCAGAAGTGCTGCTCGAGGCGCTGCATATGGTCCGTGCGACGCAAAATTGGCAGCTCATATCCGTCAGCGCACGAGACAGTGAGTGCAGCTTTTTCAGCCGAATTTCAGGTCGCGCTTTGGTACTCGTACTAGTCCCAGCACCAGTCAAAAGCCCACCTCCGGCCCAGTCCCTGTCCCAGTCCCAATTTCCGTCAAAGCCGCACTCCCACTTTCGATTCCACTCCCACTTTCGACTCCACTCCCAGTGCATACCCACAGCACACTCGGCTGACCACCTTCCGCTAGTCATTCCAGTCCTCAAGACCGTGTCGGACGGACTCATGTCCGGAGGACTGCCGGAAGAGCACCAAGTCCGCACCGCCGCCGGGGGCCTCGACTCGTGCATGCGCGAGATGGTTGGGCTGTAGGCCGGGCCTGTGGCATGTGGTCTTTATGGCAATGCGGCCGGGTGTGGACAGCTGTGGCATTACCGGGGATGAGGGCTGAAGCAGTGTTGCGCGCGATGCCTGCTGTCGGCTGGAGAAGTGGATCTGAGTCCGATTTCAGCTTGAAGTTGTATATGGTTGTCAAGTATATCTGGGACCGGGAGTTATAGGAGTAGCTCTCTGGTTTCTTTCTTTACCGTTGTCAATATTGTCTTGTCTCTGTGTCTAGTTGTTGAGGGTCGAGTGGTCGAGGGCGAGTGGTCGAGGGCGAGTGGTCGAGTGGTCGAGGGTCGAGTGGTCGAGTGGTCGAGTGATCGAGTGGTCGAGTGATCGAGTGGTCTAGTCGCCGCGTGGGCGATACAGGCGAAAGGCGTCCAGGTGAGCTGGTCCGGTCCACGTTGTGGCCCCCGCTCAGGCTGAGAGGAGACGAAGAGGAGAAGAGACTCATGCGAGAGGAGGCTCAGGCGAGAGGAGGCTCAGGCGAGAGGAGGCTCAGGTGTGGCGCTGCGGCTGAGATGAGCGTTGATACCGGGACTGGGAGGAATGGCGCGCTAGCATAATCATTCAATATCAATGCATTGGCGATTACACGTGGTGATTGTCGATTGTACAACGCTCGATTGTATCTTGCGAGAAGGGCCAGCACAAAGACCAAGACCAAGACCAACTCCAACTCCAACACTAACTCCAACACCAACTCCAACACCAACACATACCAATGCAAGCCAACGTGACCTCACTCACGTTCTCGCCACTCCTGTCCATGGGCGCGACACGGGTACGGGCGGCGCTCGCGCGGCAGTCGGCAGTCGGCAGTTGCAGCATGCAGCCAATGGTACCTGGCACTTGGCACCTGACGAGGACGGAACAAGGACAGAACCACGATCGACGAGGACGCGCGGCCGCCGTGTCCAGGGTACGTGGTATGTGTGCATGGCAGTGCTGTTCGGCAGGAGAGCAAGATGGGAAATGTAGGTGTCAAAATGTAATTGTAAACCGTCGCATTGTAAGTGCCACGCATGCGCGCCGCGCCCAGTCCCCGTCCATCCTACTCGTACTCCTTCTGGCCAACTCTGCCGCCTACTCCATCTGGCCACCCCTACCGCCTACCCCTTCTGGCCACCCCTACCGCCTACCCCTTCTGGCCAACCTACCGCCTACCCCTGCTGGCCAACCTACCGCCTACTCCTTCTGGCCAACCTACCACCTACTCCTTCTGGCCAAACTCTACCGCCGCGAGGCCGCGCGCTCCTACGCCCGCTGCATCGCCCACCACCCCCACACTGCCAAACACGACCCCCTGCTCCTCGAGGCCGCGCAGCAGCAGCGCCCTGTATCCGGGGCTCATCATCAGTCCGCCACCCAGCGCGAGCGCGGTTTCTTGCGGCTTGACGACCGTGCCGTCGCCAAGCAGCGCGAGGGTCAGGTCGATCAGTGGCGATATGCTGGCCCGTGCGAGGCGCAGCGCCTCGGCCCGGCTCTCTTTTTCCAGGTCCACTTGCATACCCCCACTGCCGCTGCCGCCGCCACCACTTCCGCCGCCACTGCCACTTCCGCCGCCACTGCCACTGCTACCGCCACCTCGACCGTTCGACAGAGAGCCGAGGTCGGTTCCGTCATGGTCTGGCTCGATGGGGGGTGAAGGCGGGGACGAGGGGGCCTGTTCTTCGGGAAACGCCCAGCGAAGCACCACCCTCGCTGCACCAGCTACGAGCGCGTTGCGCTTGGCCACGGCCTCGCCCACTTCCACGCCCTCTACGCCGGGGCCGGACAGCGAGACAAGGGAGATGAGGTTCGCAGGATCCGGCGTCGCAAAGTACTCTAGCAGGTCGCGATGCAGGGGCAGCCGCGCCGATTGCGAGAGCGCGGACGCAGACCCAGACGCGGACACGGACACGGACACGGCTGGAGAGACAAGCGAGGATGATGATGGCACGTAGAGGTGGGACGAGTTGGATCGGTCGAGCGCGAATAGAATGGACCGGAGGGCTGCCCGGCCAAGGAAGAACGCACTGCCCTCGTCGCAGAGCCTACGCAGTTAGACATGCACAGGACCTAACGGGAGGAGAGGAGCGACTCACAAATGGCCCCAGCCGCGCGAATAGCCGACAACGTCCATCCCGATCCCGTGGGACGCCTGCCGGTCTAATCGGATAGTACGCCCGACAGTCCCAGTGCCGCAGACGACGGCAGCTACGTAGCTGAATTCTTCGCGGCTCAGGACGGGTGCTGCGAGGAGAATAACGTCTGTGGGGTTTCAGCTGGGCCCGGCACGCGGCTGAACGGAGAACAGAAAGAGCTGACGATGGGAGAAAATGCTGGGGACCACGGGACAAATGGCTGGGGACAACGGGAGGGAAAGCTGGGGAACACGGGAGAAAATGCTGGGAACAACGAGAGGAAAGGTAGGACGCGGGAAGTGGATGTGGGTAGCTGGCCGCACCGTTTGTGATCCTCATACGCTCGGGAGGGGCATGGAAAGCGAGACAAGCCTTCGGCTTGAACGCAGCGGCATTCTCCGGCGTCTGCAGCCCTGCAAGACCAAACCAGATGGCCGTGAAGAGTGATACGTTGAGCGGGGGTAGAGCGGATGCAGGAGAAGGCGAGGAAGAGCGCGATGCCTGCGGTGTCTGTGTGCACGAAGCATATGGTGTGACACTCGCTTTGTCGGGCGTGGGAATGTGGAAGGACAATGACAGGTTGTGACTGTCGGCTGGGAGGAGGGGGTGTTGGAAGTCTCGGGGCAGGTAGGACGACGGCAGATAGGCTAGGGCGCGGTAGGTCGCCAGTAGGAGCCGTTGGATTGCGAGGGCGTGCCCTACGGAAGATCTGGACGCGTCAGCCACTCGTTTCCACAGTGCACGGAATTCAGGTGCTTGGAGTGGAAATGGAAGTAGGAACACGATTGGAGGTGGGAGTAGGAACAGGAATGGGAATGGGAATGGGATGAGCGGGAGAGAAAGAGCAAGTGGTACGAAGACGCGGACGTACACGTTGCATGGTCCGGCGGTACCGCGGACCTCGAGCCCGTCGGACGTGCGGATACAGACATTTACCTTTGACCCACCGCCATCTGCACAGAGCACGAGGGACGGCAGCGGGCGGAGTTGGGAGGAGGACGACGAAGACGAGGCTGAGGAGACGGGCGATGGGGGGCTGATGCGCGGTGAGGGCGGGGTGATTATCATCGTGCCGATGGAACGAGCGTGAGGAGAGCCAACAGAGCCAAGACAAGCTGGGCTGTGTCCCCTGAGCACAGCACTCCTGCGATGAGGGGATACCACCGCCACAAAGATTGGACACCCGGGGCTCGACTCGTCGACTACGTTTTCGCAGCTGAGACTGTCGCCGATGCAACTTTGGCGGACAATGAAAAGGAGCCGAGGGGTGCCGGATCAGCGGATCGGCACAAAGGAGGTGACGGGGAGCTGATGCTGAGAGCGCTGATGCAAGGATTGCTGCTTGTCCCAAGGTGCCAGTCGTTTGTATGGAGGGGATATCCTGGGGTTCGAGGTATCGCTAGATGGGTAGATGATATCTACCCCACTCTAACCAGCTGGCGACTGAGCGATGCCAGGGGAGACTGAATGCCCATGTGCACATACCACTAAACCACCCACACCACAAAGAGGCCGCCGCCTGCCCAAGTTTAAATTATCGGGAAAGACGCCGATCCAAGGGGAGCGTCAGCCAAAGATGGGGGACTTTAAAACTGCCCCCCATTCAAGCGAGATGGGCGGCGTGTTGGCCGTTCAGCTGGAATTCGCCGATAACGTTTTTCTCGTTCGCAGCGGCTGCTTTGTGCTGTTAGGCCGAGTGGTGCATAGATGGATTTCCTTTGTTGTAGCAATACCTGGCACGGATCAAAAGCGATCGCCAACTAGGCTCGTCTTGTACCCGGCTGACGATCACCAAGGCTCCCCCGGAGACATGACCGATGTGATTCGCTTCACCAATGGCTTTCTCGCCATGCCTGACGGCTCGGTACGTCGACGTGGGCGTTTCTAGCCCTTGTCTTGCTACGTTCTGTGTCGTCCTGCTGACGATTCCAGGCGGTCAAGGCAGACTTGTACATCTCCCAGTCGACGGGACGTATCATCTCTGGGCAATCATCCTTCTACACCTCTCTCCGTCCGCCATCACGCACGATCGATCTAGACGGGTGCCTGCTTGCGCCGGGCCTGATCGACGTGCAGATCAACGGCGCGTACGGTGTCGACTTTTCCGAGCTCGACTTGGAGGCTGGTGCGGCTGGGGAGGCGAGGTACATTCAGGGTCTGGAGGCTGTGGCCAGGCGGATCGTCGAGACGGGATGTACGAGCTTTGTGCCGACCATCATCACGCAGAAGGAAGAGCCGTACGCCAAGGTGGGTTTTGGCTCGCTGAAGATTCTCTCTGACGCTTGCTGATGAAGACCGGCTAGCTTCTTAGGCTGCTCCAGCCGAGATCTGCAGAGGGATCGGCCCATGTGCTGGGGTACCATGCGGAGGGACCCTTCTTGCACCCGTTACGGCGCGGCGCTCACTCCCAAACACTGCTCATGACTGCCAACTCGAACCCGCCAATAGGTGAGCTCGGCTCTGTCACATAGTTTAAGAGAATAACATGGCTTATGGAGCAGCGACGGTGGAGAAGGTCTACGGGGCCGCGGGGCTGGATCAGGAAGGCGTCAAGCTGATCACCATGGCGCCGGACGTCGAGGGAGTCATGGACTGCGTTGAGAATCTCTCACGGCGCGGCGTCACAGTCAGCATCGGGCACAGGTGCGTGTTCACCCTATCAGGTATATACGTGATCGTGCTGAGAAGCTTCAGTGACGCGTCGCTGGAAGTAGCTACAGAGGCAGTGGACAAAGGCGCGCGGATGATCACCCATCTGTTCAAGTATGTCGTGTCCTTTGCTCCCCTTCTCAAGCTGACAATCCAGTGCGATGCCTCCGATCCACCACCGCGATCCAGGCGTTATAGGGCTGCTGGGCGACCCGAAGCGCAAGACGTACTTTGGCCTCATCGTAGACGGACTCCATAGTCATCCCAATACCGTGCGCATAGCCTATGGCGCTGCCAGGGAGAGTTGTGTCTTGGTCACGGATGGTGGGTCTTCAGTTTATTCCGGCTCGGTCAGCCAAGTGTCCGCTCAAAGCCAACTGACTCGGGCAGCGCAATCAATCATGGATCCAAACCTCCCTGATGGTGTGCACGACTGGCGCCCGGGTGTGAAGTTTAGGAAAGAAGGTCACAAAGTGGTAATTGACGGGACTAACACCCTCGCGGGGAGGTACGTTACCATCTGTTCTTCCTTCCTTTCTTCCTTTCTTCCTTTCTTCCTTCCTTCCTTCCTTCCTTCCTTCCTTCCTTCCTTCCTTCCTTCCTTCCTTCCTTCCTCGCCCTCGCGCCCACCCTAACCATAGTAAACATGTCGCGGCAACTGACATGGCTGCAGCAACTCCCCTCTCCCCACGTGCATCCAAAACCTGGTGCAATTCACCTCCATCCCCCTCCCCGAAGCGCTCCTCACATGCACTCTTCACCCAGCGCAGCTGTTGAAGCTGAATGGCAAGGGCCAGCTGCGGGAGGCCTTTGAAGCAGACTTGTGTGTGTTGGATTGGCAAGGCAGGGTGCGGAGCACATGGGTCGCGGGGAAGGAGGTGTGGCGGGATCATTCGGTGGGAGAGGGAGACCGGCTGGGGCGGACCAAGTAGGTCGAGCATAGCGGGGCTGGGAGCGCTAGAAGTTCTGGTGATGCATAGTGGCTGGTGAGGCATAGGTACTGGTTATCCATAGATACTGGTGATCCATAGTTGGGCTCGGGTAGGCGGGTGAGCGGGCATATTCATTTGATTGTGATGCATTGGTTTCTGGTTTCGGTTCAGGCTGCTGAATTTCCAGACGGTAATGAAATTTCGGGCTAGTCGCCTCAAACTTCGAGCCATCAGGTGTTCCAGGCATTCAGGTCATCAGGCAATTGAAATCAATTGAAAGGACCCGACTATCCTGTCCGAACTCCCGCCGGGCATCGGGCTGATCAATAGCGATACCGGTGGCGTGTCCATGTCCAATCTACCGTGGATATACCCTTGGACCTGTCGCCCCTTCCCCCCCTCGCCTGTCGTACGGGCATCGCCATGCAAGCCGTCGCTGATACGCGGGAGACAAAGGAAGAGCAAGAAAGGGAAAAAGCCCCCATCCTGGTTCGGCGAAATCGCCGGGTTTCACTTGGCCTGACTTTTGGCCGGGTTTCCCATCTCGCATCTTCATCTCCGTAATCGCTCGCGCTTTGTTTTTGGACATCCCATCGCTACTCACCGCACCATCTGTTATCCTCGATCTAGTCTTCTTGCCTGACATCTATCTGGACTGTACAGCACAGACAGCAGACCCCGTCAGCAGGACTTGGTAGAAACACCAGCCAGGCTTCGTACCGACGCCACATAGCACGATGCGCTTGACTATCCGCGATACCAAGGCCGAAGTGGGAAACTACGTGAGTAGCAGTTCTTCTTTCGCGGGCAGCACTGCATGTATGCCACAGAGCTGACCGTGGGATCTTGCGCTTGCTCTGCTCGTTACTTGCTCACCGCCACTCATCCGCGCTGCTCTGACTCGCCATGCTATCGTGCTTGTCCTCGCTGGAACGATCCTTTGTCGTCGACTGGCGGCCTTTCTCCCTCCCTCCTTGGCGTACGGTAACCCTGGCTTCACATCTTGCTGTATCTCTCGTCCTTACTGCACGTCCTGCTCTTACCTCCCTCCGCGTCTCCCCTTCTCGCCTCACGCTCGCCTTACGTCTTGATTCCCCTCGCCTCGCGTATCGCTCTCCACCACCTGTCCACCGTTTCCTCTATTAAACGTCCTTCAACTTCACTATTCTCATCGCGTGCCGCCGTGTCCATATCACAGATTGGCGACTACATCGCCCGCCGGATCAACTCGTTCAAGCCTCGGCCGGATCACCCCCACTTTGTGCTGGGACTGCCGACAGGTTCCTCGCCTTTGCCTGTGTACGAGCGCCTGGTGGAGCTGTATAACAACGGGACAGTCAGCTTCAAAGTGGGTGTCTCGTCTTCTCTCTTTCTCTTCTCTCTTCTCTCTTCTCTCTTCTCTCTTCTCTCTTCTTTCTGTCGTCTGCTTTCATCCTTCGATCTCTTCTTTCTTTCTCTTCCTTCTTCCCTTTGTTCAACCATCTCGTCTTCCTTGAACCTCTCTCTCATTGCTTCTATCTCCTCTGCTTTCGAGTTTAATGAGCAGCGCTGACGGTAGCAGGATGTTGTGACTTGTGAGTCGACTGCGAAGGGATACACAATGACTGGCTGACGTGATCCTCGTTTCTCAGTCAACATGGTTAGTCACCTGTGCACATCCTCTCACCGATCTGACCTCTTATCCGTACCTCGTATCCTCCGTGTCTATGTGTGCGCCACTAACCTCAACGACAGGACGAGTACGTCGGGATCCCGCGAGACCACTCGGAGTCGTATCACACTTTCATGTTCAAGAGCTTCTTCTCCCTGGTGGACATTACGTGAGTGTGCCATTCCTTATCCTTTGTCTTCCCGAAATCCCTCGTCTTCCCGACATCCCTCCTCCAATGTGGCTTCGCTTCCTTCTCCGGTGCTCTGTGCTGATGCACGCAGTCCAAGTAACACACATATCTTAGATGGAGAGGCCGAGGATCTGTATAAGGAGTGCGAGGATTACGAGGCTGCCATCAAGGCTGTGGGCGGAATTGACTTGTTCCTCGGTGGGATCGGGGCTGGTGCGTCCTCCTGTTCCTTCTTGCCTAATGTCCTTCCCTTCTAACAGCTCCTCTCTCTTTCCTTTTCATACTTCTCCTTCTTCCCGTTGAGGGCGCATCAGCTGACAGGAACACAGACGGTCACATCGCATTCAACGAGGTGATTAGCGTCTCCTCCTGCTGCACGTCAAGAGAAGACCCGGTCGCTAACCGTTCTCATTGTAGCCCGGCTCGTCGCTGCAGTCCCGCACGCGTATCAAGACGCTGGCGTACGAGACGATTCTGGCCAACTGCCGGTTCTTCAACAACGACCTCGCCGCCGTGCCCCGCATGGCTCTGACCGTCGGCGTGCAGACTGTCATGGAAGCACGAGAGGTTGTGTTGGTTGTGACGGGGCAGAACAAGAGTCTTGCCCTGAGTCAGATGATCGAGGGCGGCGTCAATCACATGGTGAGTACCCATCGGCTCCTTAGAACATGACAGGCTCGTTCGCGCTGCCGCTTCAGCTTCACCGGGGCAGGTTCTCGGAGTCAGGCCTACGCTTGGAAATGAGGGCATCACTTGGGATATAATGGAGCGCCCGCTAACATCTGTCAGGTGACAGCGAGCGCACTTCAGACCCACCCTTGGGCCTTGGTAGTCTGCGAGTGAGTGCCATCGTTCCTGAGACTAGACCGCCGCTGACCATGGCAGCGAGGACGCGACATCAGAACTCCGCGTCAAGACGGTCAAGTACTTCAAGTCGATTGAAAAGGTGCAAGACGAGGTCGAGGCAAAGTATGGTCCAGCGGGATCAGTGCGTCTAGGCCTGGGACGGGCAAGCGCGGCATAGCCATAGGGGTGCTTAAATCTCCAGGTCCGGTACTATGCACCGGTGCTGAGGAAGAGGGCAAAGGCGATCTCGCGTGCATGCATCTCACATTTACAGTCCATGCCTGCTCAAAGATTGCACTCAAGACCCCGCACCACTGATTGGGCCCCAGACCAGAGCCAGTATGCTCAAGACAACAATGAGTCCATACGTCTTCCAACCGTCAAATGACTCGCTCAGCAGCCTCAGCTGTGTCCCGTCCAGGTCGCGGCCGACGCGTTGCGACCAGGGGCCAGCAGCATCGAGGGTCACGTCGTCTTCGCTCATCCCGTCGTCTAAAAGCTCAGAGTCGTATACGCTAGGCGGTGGTGGGAGGTTGAGCGACTCGAGATCCAAAGCGTCTGGGTTGCGCGGCGTAGCAGTCCGTGTCCACTCGGCCAGAGGGGGCGGCGACGACCGCCGCTTTCGCTCGAGACGCAGCACCTCGTCAATGACGTCGACGCCGTCTCGAGTTGCTCTTCCCGTCTGCTCCAGGTTCCAGCCGGTATGGCGGTAGTCCTCGTGGTTGCGCTGAGGGTGGCCGTCGGCGATACCGTCCTGAACGCCCGGGTGGACGATGATGATGTTCCCCGGCATCTCTTTGCCCTCTCTGCGGAGGGCCGCTTTGAGGCGGCTGATTTCTCTGGTGGCGCGAAACGAAGCGACGAGCTGGGCGCCGAGGAGCTCAGCGGCCGAGAGCGCGAGGCGCGCGCGCAGTCGGCGGTCTTCGAGCTCGAGTGGCGTGAGTGTCTCGAGCTTGGTAGACGCCGTGGCTGTAGGTGGACGTGGACTGGTTCGCTGGGATGCGAGGCGGCGCAAGGGGAAGGGGAAGGGAATGGGAAAGGGGAAGGGGAAATGGAAGGGGAAATGGAATGGGAAATGGAAGGGGAAATGGAAGGGGAAGGAGAAGGGGAAGGAGAAGGGGAAGGAGAAGGGGAAGGAGAGGGGAAAGGGCCATAATCGTGAAGGGATGTACGCGAGATAAGTCTGAATGGCAAGGAAGACGAGGCGGAGGATCGTGTATCGCGGTAAAGGGGCAGGATCGAGGATGGCCGAGATATCGTGTACAGCGGGCGAGTAGGACGGATGCCTTGCCTCTGCGTCGAGGAGGGTGGGCAAGAGCGGAAACAGGCTGTGCAGGGTCGCCGAAGGGAATGCTGTGGCGGCTCGAGTTCCGGCTCCAACGGCAGGTGAAGCAGGAGGTCTGGACTGCGTGGTGTGAGTGCTTCTCGTGGCTGGGGACGGTGATACGTGAGAGAGTCCGGACGTACGGGGTAGCGAATGAACTCGTCCCATGCGCTGCAAGGTCAGCTTGAGCAGGACGGCGTAAGATGAGGGAGGATGGGATAGTGTAGATGCTGAGGGTAGATGCATAGGGTAGAAGGTAAGTGGCAGAGGCTCAGTGGTAGATGCATAGGGTAGAAGGTAAGTGGCAGAGGGTGAGGGGAGAGGATAAGTGGAACAGAGTAGAGTAGAGAGTAGCGGGGCACTTGGCAACTCACGCAATCGTACATAGCGCGAGAGCTTCCCACGCCTCGCCCCACTTGCCGTCTCGCAGCATCGACGGGTCGTCAAACTCCCCCACTGCCTTCAACGCCGTTCGCCGACCCACATCGAGGGGCGTTGCGATCTGGAGCATTGTCAGCTGCGCTGCTGGGTGAGTGTGTTGAGATTGCGTAAGCACTCTGACGACTGCTGGGGGGACTGGGTACCAGGCAGCTCCGAGGGTAGAGGACGGACAGCAGTAATGAGGTAAGATAGCAGTAATGAGGTAAGATAGCAGTAATGCGGCAAGACAGCAGTAATGCGGCAAGAGAACCACGACAGAAATGAGGATAGATGTAGGTCGTACAGACGCACGCATCGTTCGTCGGTGATCATCTCGATAGTCGTGATCGGCCGGTCGAGCAGGGTTTCCAGAGAGTACGCCGAAGGAGGGAGATCATTTGCGCATGGTCGCCAGCTGTGACCCTCAGCATTAGCGTTACATTACCACTAAACACACTGTGATCGCCAGACCCGGTGGCGGTGAGAAGAGGGCAGGGGAAGGGAGATGATCACAGCTATGTGGCAAAGAGCTGGCGCCGATGAGGACGTCGCGGGACGGGGATCTCACTTGTGCCATACCGCCCCGTCCTCCTCCCAGCTCATATACCGTTCCACGCCGGGCCCCAGCAGCCCGCGTCCCGCCTCGCTGAACAGCCGCCCGGCTCCCAGCGCAACGCACAGCTGCCTGGCGTCGTCCAGCGGCGCCCATAGGTCCGCGAACGGTGCGGCGCCATCGAGGTCGAGAGAGACGCGCGATGCGTGGAGGCGGTAGCTCGAGAAGAGGTGGATGGGCAATGTGCCCGGCGCCAAGGCGAGCAGGAGGGGGAGGAGCGAGACGTGGGCCGGGTGCTCGGTGCTCAGGGTGAGGTAGATTGGGATTTCGTTCTGTAGGGAACAGCATCAGTCGGCGCCGCCGGCCCCCGCTTGACCTATGTGCCGGTGTACTCGATAGTGGAGCTTGGAGATGGACGTACGACGACAGCATACAGCAGCGGCGTCAGATCGCGGCCAGGCAGCCGCGAGGGGAGCAGGGCGAACTGCACCGCCAGCGGCAGAGGCGGCGAGATGCTAGAGCGCTTGATGTGGCCCTTGCGCATCGTCGCTGTCGTCGTCGCGGACTCTGACCGCGTCCATCAAGCCATCGACCACGCACGGCCGACTTGGGTAATGCATACGAGTACAGCACATTGCCCGAACAAGGATACCAGCCGCGATGAGACCGCGGTCTGGAGCCCCACAAACAAATGGCTTGGCCAAGGTTGGCACTACTTCTACTGCTTTCGTCGTATTCACCGTCGTTCACCAACACCACCACTTCCTCTGTCAGGATGAGCACCCGCAAGCCAGAGACCGTAGCACCCGTCGAGCCTGGAGACAAGTCGCCGGTGACAGCAAAGGCGCCGGCGGTAGCCCCAGCGGCCGGGAAATCAACACCATCTCCAGCGGCAGGGACGAAGACAGCCGCCGCGCGCCGCACCTCGCGTCTCTCGTTCCTCACGGCCCTCCCGTTCCTCGTCTTCATCGTCGCCCTCGTTGCGTCGTCGCTCGTCGCCTCGGGGAACCCGGCGGCGCCATGCTCCGGCTCGTACCTGATCCTAACGGCGCATCCAGACGACGAGGCCATGTTCTTCGCGCCGACCGTGCTCGGCCTGGTGCGCGCTGGCTGCCCAGTGCGCGCTCTGTGTCTCTCTACCGGTCAGTCGACGACAGTCTTTATCCGTCCCCACAAACCGCTGCTGTCCCAGCTTCCCTCTGCCATGCTTACCGCAACGTACATCGCTTCCCTCTGCGTTCCCTCTGTTCAGCCATCTCTGCATCCCCCCCATCCTTGACCTCGTAGCTGTATGCTCCCCGCTGACCGCAACCAGGAAACGAGAAGGGCCTCGGCGACAAACGCAAGGCCGAGCTCCTCGCTAGCTACGAAGCCCTCGGCGTTCCGCGCGATCACGTAGAGGTGTTGGACCACGTGTGCGTACCGTCTTCCACCGCCTGGTCAACTCCCCAAGCTGACGCGAGGTAGGGAACTGCAGGATGGGTTCATCAAGGACTGGCCGGTATTTATAATCGACACGATTGTTGGCTCCTACGTGTCCAGCTACGATATCGACACGGTGCGTCTCTGTCCTACTCTTTACTCCGGCGGCTTCCTCTCTAGTCCACATACTCTACACCAGCGTTCATTCGCCTTCGCTTGACCCACTCGTCCTCCCGTGCCCGTGGCCGGTGTCTGCCTGCTCTTCGTCTCTTCTCTCTTCCCACACGTAATCTCTTTTTTTCCAGCTCATCTATCCGCACTCGTCGTCTCTCTTGTCTGCTCTTGGCTCCATCCCCCCGAGTCACCTGACAAGCTGAGCCGGCGCAGGTCATCACCTTTGATCATGACGGCGTCTCTGAGCACCCGAACCACCTCGCGGTCTCACGCGTGACTCTGCCCCCCAAGACGACGCTGTGGCGTCTCCGCACCCCGGCCCTGCTGGCCAAGTACACCGGCCCATTCAGCATCGTCAAGCACTACCTGTCTCCGCCGACACCGCCCAAGCCCTACACGGGGAAACACGCAATCAGGACCAGCAGGAGCAGGAGCGTCAAGGACGCCAAGGTCGAGAAACGCGAGGTCGTCAAGCGGGTCGAGGTGTTTGTCGCCTCGCCAGTCATGTGGTGCTGGGGCGTCGTGGCCATGCTCAAACACAAGACACAGCTCGTCTGGTTCAGGTGGCTCTACCTCGGCGCGTCCAAGCTCATGTGGATAAACGAGCTGAACGTGGTGGCTCCTTGAGCGGGGTCGCTGTTTGAGCTCCAGGTAGGGGGCGGAAAGGAGAAGCTCGTGACCTGCAAGTGTGGGCTGGTGATGGTTTCAGCGGTGGCTGCCGCGCGCGAGGTGTAGCGATCTATCGAACCTTCATCTTCTTCATCTTCATCTTCATCTTCATCTTCATCTTCATCTTCATCTTCATCTTCATCTTCATCTTCATCTTCATCTTCATCTTCAGCTTCATCTTCATCTTCTTCATCTTCATCTTCTTCATCTTCATCTTCCTCTTCATCTTCATCTGGCGGCTCCTCGAACCGTATTTTTTGTTTTTCGAATCTGTTATTAGCTGGACGGGCAAGGCAGTGTATCCTCAGATTTGCGGGATCCCGAGAACGGGTGATCCGCGAGATACTCTGGGATCGGGGTCAAAGGGGGCGAGGCAGTGTATCCTCAGATTTACGGGATCCGAGAACCGGTGGTCCGCGAGATACTCTGGGATCGGGGTCAAAGGTAAACACATGTAGCCGCGGAGAGCAAGCTGGGACAATCAGTTTGACATAGCATGTATCCCGAGTTTGGCTTGTAACCTCAGGGACAACCCGGCACGATTTCTGACGTGTTACATCTGACGCCTGCCTACGTTGCTTATAACTGCTCATGATACTACTATACTGCCCTAAGAACTTGGTCGTGGCGCAAGCATTCTCGGGGCATTACTGCTCGCGATGCCATTGTTATACCCACACATGTAGATATAGTAATCGTCCCATTGGTCTGTCGATCAAGGGACGTATCGGAATCCTGAGACGGCCGTCAGTCCTGTCCTCAGATGGAGAACGAAGAACGGAGGATGAAGAACGAAGAACGGAGAATGGAGAACGAATAAAGAAGAATGGAGAACGATAGAGAACAAAGAGCCACGACGAAGAACGAAGAACAAGCAATGGACTGAACGCGTGGACATACCAGGCGCCAAATCGAAGAGATGGACCGTGTCGAGTCCGGAACCCTTGCTCGGCCTGCCGCCCTCGACGCGATCCCTCCGCCTGTTCTCGTAGCGGTACCATGTCGTCATGAGGAGCACCAACGTGAGGCCTAGGCACTGAAACGCGACGTTGACGGTGCATCCTTTGCTGTACTGCGGGCCCTCTTTCGATGGGAAGCTGAGAATGGGGTAAGAATGTTTTAACAAGAGCAGGAGTGTGGGATGTAGATGGGAATACGAGGAGGTAGATCATAGATCAGCAATGCACTGCCCGAGCGATGCGCCACTCACAGGAACGCCGCGGCGAGTGACAGACACTGCCCCAGGGTATTGAGCATCCCCAGACTCGCCGCACGCTGCGACTGGTTGCCCGTGTTACCCGACTGCCACGCTGCGCTCGTCAGCCTGCGAGCCGCTGGATGACACGATGGTGACGACGGGTGATGAGAGACAAGATGATCGATGATGACGGGATGATCGATGATGACGGTGGCGATGATGGCGGAGATGACGGTGGATACGATTGATGGATGAGATGAAAGTGGAGATGCAGTGAAGACTGTGATGACGGTGGGACATGGGTGAAGAAACTCACACATCATGATAGGGATATTGGTGTACCCAGCGACGACGACACAAATACACCCAAAGTACCTTAGGTGGTAACTCCCCGCCGCGTTTACGCCGAGAAGTATAGCCCACCCCATCAGGCCGATGCAGAAGACCGAGGCAGCAGGCAGGCCGCGGGTTTGGTATCGGTCAGAGAAGGAGGTGAGGAGGAGCATGAAGACTAGCGCCACGGCGTATGGCGGGACGGTAAAGAGTTGCGCCTGGCATGTTAGCCCACTGTGATTTGTGGGTAGAGACTCGGTAGCAGGCGCCAGGTGATGACAGCAGAGCTCGCGTGGCCAACAATCACACAGATCGCTGACGGCGACGATACCCTTGATGGGAACCGGAAGGCTGAGCCCTGATCCCCTGTGATCCTGAGATGACCTCGGACCTGGCTCTGGGGCTCTGATGGGATGACGTCTCTGATAAAATGATGGATTAAGAGGGGAAGGAAGCGCAACATCGCACTCACTCTGGCATTGGAGTAGCCCAGGCCCTTGATGATGGTAGGGAGGAAACCGCCGACGGAGCCTAAACCCAAATTCAAACACGAGTACCTTTTGAACAATCAGCATGAAGCCTGGGTAGTAGTAACTTGTGGATCTCGAAAGGACTCACGCTACCGAAACGACATAGGTCTTCCAATCCATAAAGCACCTCTTGACGCCGGTCCAGTCGATACCGACGGAGCTGTCGACGCTTGACTCCTCGTTGAGCCTGGTGAGGCAAAGCGTGCGCTCGTCCTCTGACAAGTACCGCGACGTCTCCGGCCGGGAAGGCATGAACAGACACACGGCGATAGCGAGAAGCACGCTTGGGCAGCCCTCGATGAGGAACAGGATACGCCATTCGTCGATAGACGGGTTGTTGATGGACGCTACGCCAAAGGCGATGAGACCGCCAAAGGCACCAGACAGGGCGCCGGCAGAGATGAAAAGACCGATGCGCTTGGCGAGATCCCTCTTGGTGTACCATAGGGAGAGGTGGAAGGCCATGGCTTGGCCGAAACACGCCTCGCCTGGGGGCGTCAGCGACTATCTTTGGAGAAGAGTGCAGGAGTGCAAGTGAAGGAGAGGAAGAAGGAATGGGAACACGAGGCACTCACCAATACCGACAAACAGGCGACACACAAACAAGCTCGCACGGTCCGTGACGGCGGCTTGACACGTCGCCGCAATGGACCAGATCATCGCGCCGCCCGCAATGGAGATGGAGGGGTTGATCTGCCTGGCCAGCAATGTGCCTGGGACCGAGCAGACGATGTACGTGATGAAGAAGCATGCGAGAGCGATCGAGTAGTTGGTATCGCTGTCGTTTAGGATCTTCTCCTCGAGGCCTTGTAGTCGTGCGTTCGCACTGGTGATCGGATCCGCATCAGCTTCATACTTTGACTAGTGGACGCAGGACCGGGGACGTTCAGGATTCACCGCGATGCGGAGGAATGTACGGCGCGACTCACAGATTTCCGCGGTCGAGGTATGCAGAGAGATACAGCAGCACTGCGAATGGCAGAATAGCGACGTCTGCGCTCGTCAGTGCGTCCGCTCGGGAGTATCTGCAGGGTTGTATGAAACGCGAGCCAGTAGAAAAACGATGGTCGAGGAAGAACCAAGGGCAGGGTCGAGGAAAGAAACAGCGACAGCGAGGACAAGAAGAACAATGAGGACAAGGCAACGACGAGGGCAAGGCAACGACGAGGGCAAGGCAACGACGAGAGGGAGAACGAGGACGAGGACGAGGACGAGGACGAGGACGAGGACGAGGGGGAAGACAGACGAGACGATGCATACCAAGCTTCAACAACAACTTTCTCGTCGCCTTGCTCCTCTCCTCCTTGAGCACCAAGCCCGTCTGACTGCCCTTCTCAGTATCCGTCCCCCGGGTCCCGATGGGCGCGAGACTCGACGCGCCATCATACATGCCCTGCTGGTGGTCCGCATGCACCGGCTCGTCCGGTTTCTCAGCGTCAATGCTCTGGGGCACGATTGCCTCTGCCGGCTTTTCGGAAAACGCGGCGTGTCGAGTCATGCTTCCTAGTCTTGCTCAACTCGAGACTCGAATACGTAACAACACTCGACTCGACGTGATTCAACAAGACTCAAGACCCGACAAGACTCAAGACTCAAGGCTCGACAAGATCCAACAAGACAGGAAGGAAGGAAAGACGAACATGTAAGAATATTTGGGGAGGTGAGCGTGGGTATGCGCCCTTCCACCCCGCAGCAACTCTCATCTCGGACAAACGGGGCCCGAGGGGGCGAGTGAGGAGAGCCAGGAGGCAGTCAGGAGTGACTAGTCAGGATCTCTGGCACGACACCTGACAATTTCGAATCTCGCCAGATCAGGCATGTCCCAGTCGAGCCAATCCCGCGCCACGGGAAACAGGCCGCGCCCCGCTGCGCCGCCACAAACCCACTTTCTAGTGCTATTCCCAGCGAGAATGCCAAGCACAAGCTTAATACCCGCCGAACCCGGCGGTCCATCCGGAGAGGTATTCGAAAACAGACACTCTAGAACTACGCAGTCGAGAACATGCGTGGTCGGCCCGACCGCCTTACCGGGACGACTCGGAGCCACCATGGGTTCGTGTGGGAACCCCCTCCTCCCCACATGAGCAGAGCCTCTATCCGTGCACAAGGAGAGCTTCAGCCCCCACCCCGGGAGCACGCAGCGCGGAGCCGCACGAATACATCTGGGGTTAGGGTCCCGCTACAGGTCACGCTTCTTGGTCCACTTTTGCTCAATCTGATCCTCGGCCTGCTGAATGTCCACACCCAGGTCCATAGCTCCCATCCCGTAAAATCCCGTCTGGCTCGGTGGCAGCGGCGCCAGAATACCATGCGAGAAGAGATGCTGCCTCTTTTCCAAATCGTGTGCCCTGTTTCTCAGCGACGCTCGGCAACGCTCGGATACGCTTGACATACCACATGGCCGCTCCAATCCGATTTGATATGGACAGGAATAGACCGACGATCGGCACCGATTCAAGCAGAGACGCGGCAAAGCCGAATGCTTGACGTTACCTTCCGAGTCGGATGGACGTGCTTACCCATATACGCCCAGCGACGTTCCTCCACCCAGCGCCAGACTTCTTCTTGATTCATGCTTTTAGTCTCAAAGTACGGCTGGTGCAGGTACTCTGCTGTCGTGATGGCTCGCAGCGAGCTCGTCAAGAGCGGTGCAAGGAGCGGCAGCGACGGTGAGAGCGGTAGGAGCAGGTCTAGGCGTCAATACCCGCAGTCAAAGTCTACCCACAGTGACGGAGGACAAGCTGTGTAGGCCACCATAATATCCAGCTGACCCACTTGGCTTCCCTGCTTCTTCTACTTCCCACTCCCATCGTCTCTCCTCGTCGTGGCCGAGGCGGCTGTGCCCATTCCTCGATATACCCCTACGTCTCAGCGAGATCGGGCATCCACGCTCCTCACCTGGCTCCAAAACTCCTTTGGCTTCGCCCTGCTTGAGACCGTGAGCGCATACGCGCGAGATCGTGCTATCCGCAAATTCTTGTAGATGAAGAAGCGCAGGATCGACGATAATTGAGGAAGCAACATGAGCAAGTGGGTGTCTCTGTGTGAGCTCCCGTGGAATACAAGGACGTACAGAGCACAAGATCCAGGGAGACTCCAACAGAACCGAGACCGACCCAGACCTGACCGTGGTGGGCTTTTGTGATGGCAGACTCGACTTGTTTCCTCCCAAACCATCCTCCACCTCCGACGAGAAACTTGCGCACAAACCAGTCCATGACCCGCCAACTGGCTGCTGCATAGACGATCCCGACGACGAAACCGCGGAGAGAGGCATGTTTGATCTTGTCCAGCACGGGTTGGCGTATGAATGGGTCCGTCAGTAGGCGGTACAGCCCCACGAGGGTGTACGCTGGAGGCAGATGCAAGAGCTCAGACGGCATGGTCTTCTTGTCGATCAAGACGAGGATACGAAGAGGAATCGGAGTAACGTCATAGTTTCCTGACGCGCGGGTCACGTGGCTCTGGATCTGAGTCTGAAGCTATTCTTTGCGGGAATCTTCCAGGTGCTGTCCCGGCTAGGGGTTTGCTGTGTCTCACGTCCAAGCAGAAAAGACACCTGTGAGCCAGAAGATACGTCTACTCTTTGTCAAGTGGACATTCGAGCGTGAGCTTCTCGCCTCGCTCGAAGAAGCCAAGAAACCTGGCCGTAAGAGGGGCTTTCCTGGCCGAGTCTGTGGCTGGTAGCGCGCGGACGTGCCTGAATCTGGATACCCCGAGCCCAGATTTGTCAGTGCGGACAAGACCGAGCACCGACAGTGTCGTGTGGTGACGTGGTGACGGTGGTGTCGTGTGGTGATGGCGGTCATGGTGATCATGGCGGTGAGGGTGGTGATGGTGGCGAGGGTGGTAAGGGTGGCGATGGACACCAAAAGTTGGAGTGGATGGTGCTTTGGGGAGGGTGTAGTTCGTAGCATGTCCACGCGCGTCGATCGCCTTGACCAGACTGAAAGCGGCAATTTTGTGACTGTGTTTATATATACTGGTTTTCCTTCTTTCCTTCTTTCCCTTCCCTGTACTAACCAGAGTTTAAAAAGGGCAGACGGCGCCTTGCAATTCACACTTTTTTTGGGTGGGTGACTTTTTGGGCGCTAAAACTTGGGCTCCTGGATGCGTTTCGACGTTTGCTACGTTTCTTTCCACTTTCTCATCCTCCCCCGGCAAGCCCTTATACGTCGTCTCAAGAGCAGCAACGGGAGCCTAAAAAGGACAGCGACCAGCGGGACAGCCGAACGGCAAACTCACCATGCATGGCGACGACACACCAGTGACACGCCCACTCGGCACTTGATCCGATCGTCCTAGTCGAATTTCCGCCAAACGGCCCCCCCTCACCTCCACTGGTCGTCCTGTTCTCCGTACAACTCCCGTACCAACACCAAAAAAAACCTCCATCACCCCGCTTTCCATCTCGACCGGACCGACCGAGAGGCTCGTCAACCTCCGATCACCCGTCAACATTCATGGCCACAATCGTCTCGCCTTCGCCGCCGTCCATCCCAGCGTTGACCATGTCGCATCGATACCCCCTGGCAGTCCCACCAGGCACCCCCTCGACAGGCGACGGCCACCACGTGTATCTGCCTACTCCACAATCGTCGTCACACCCGTACTACTCGTCACCGCACGACTATCCGCACGCCGGTCCGAGCACACAACGCCATACGCCTAGTACAGTCAACACAGTTAATCTCGTGACCCCAGAGCGTAGCCGCGAGAGAGGCGAGGACGATGGCCGCGTCGGCATCGAGGATCCATGTGAGTCCAATTCCGTCCATCCACCCCCTACCAATACCACTTGCACTCCCCCACGGGCAACCGCCACAAACACTACACGTACCACCCTCATTCGTGGGACAGTGGAGCTGACCTCTCTAGTCGGAGAACGATCGTACACCGAACTGAAGTGCCTCGGAGACGGATCATTCGGGACAGTATGGCTGTGCGACTGGCACTCGCCCCTCAAACCCGACATTTACCTCTCGGCCATGCAGTGCGGGGCAGGCGCGCGACCAGAGTGGTCGGGCAAGCGTTTGGTAGCGCTCAAGCGGATGAAGCGGGTATGGGACGGCGGCTGGAAACAGGCAAGCTCGCTGGGAGAGATTGTCGTGAGTTGTTCCCTTGGATGGCCCAAGTGGCCAAGACCGACGTCGGTCACGCTCACGCCGCCAACTAGTCACTAAAGCTCATCCCACCACATCCCTCAATCATACCGCTATACGACGCGTTCATCTCTCCCGCCTCACGCGAGCTCTACTTTGTCTTTGAGTGCATGGAGGGCAACCTCTACCAGTTGACGAAATCACGGCGCGGTCGGCCCCTCGCCGCCGGACTCGTCGCGAGCTGTTTTCACCAGATCTCCACTGGTCTATACCATATCCACCGACACGGCTTCTTCCACCGCGATATGAAGCCGGAAAATCTCCTCGTCACTACCACCGGACTGGCCGACTACCTCAATGCCGAGACCCTCGTCGCTATCAATGCCGGAGAAGAGCCACATGAGATGCAGTACGAAAAGGACGTGAGCGTCATGGTCAAGCTCGCAGACTTTGGTCTCGCCCGCGCAACCAACAGCAAACCGCCGTATACAGAATACGTATCGACGCGGTGGTATCGCGCGCCCGAGGTGCTCCTGAGGTCCACCGAGTACGGCCCGCCCGTCGATATGTGGGCACTCGGCACGATCCTCGCAGAGATGTTGAACCTAAAACCCTTGTTCCCTGGGGTCAGCGAGATTGACCAGGTGTACCGAATCTGCGAGACAATGGGCGATCCATCATCAGAGCACGGCGTAGACGAGCGGGGAAGACAGAGGGGTGGTGGTAGTTGGAACACCGGCATCAAGCTAGCCAAGGCGGTAGGCTTCAGCTTTCCAAAGGTGAGCCGAGCACTCGTGAACACTGCTGATGGTAGCGCTCACCCATCAACTTTCGGTCGCTGTTTCACTCCAGCGTGCCACAGTCGCTAGTGGATTGCGTCAGCGATCTTCTGCGCTACAACCCGAAATATCGCATGACAGCGGCGCAATGTGTCGAGCATCCCTACTTTCACGAAACTCTCCCACATCTACAGAGGACACCTCCCCTGCCGCGAATCCCATTTGCCGCCGGCCAACCGCTGCCAGGCGCCCTACCTTCTGTCCGCTTGGAGCTCGTTCCTCCACGATCACTGCCTCCGAGTCACGCGCACCAGAAAGAATCCAGACCGTTTGCCAATGGCGATATGCGGACGCTGCCTCCACCGGTCGGAACGCCCGACAGCTCGGCATCACGAATGTTCTTCCCCCATGCGTCGCCGATTCGCGATGGCGCGTCAGCTCTTGTCAATCAGCTGCGCGAGCTTGATCTGCCGACGGAGGATCTGGCCAGTTACGGCCACCGTCCACCGCCTTCAGCGGGACCTCAGCAGTGGTCTGACCGGCGGGCAACCGCGTCGCCATACGACAGTAGCGTGTACGAGAGCTCGAAACCGGGCCAGGGCCAGGGCTACTTTGACCTGTCCGTCTCCAACCTGCAGCTCAGCGAGAGGAGGCGGAAATCCGCTGCTGTAGCGCAATACATCCAACAACTGCCTGCCGAAGTCGTGAACGAGCCGCCGCCGCCTATTGAGCCCACGCCCAACCCTGCGCCCATTACGAGCAAGCTCTCGATGGGCAAGAAGAAGAAATGGGCACTCTCGAGCGTGTTCGGTGGTGGAGAGAAAGACCTCGCGCCGGTGGACGAGCTCGCGCCAGTGCCGGTGGCGGCGCCGGCGTCGGCGTCGACGTCGTCCTTTGCGGATCCGAAGAAGACCAAAAAGGAAGCTACTCGGCTGGCAGAGGAACAAGCGCGTATCAAGCGTGAAGCAGTGGCGTTGCAAGCGAAAGAACGGTCTCGGGCAGTGTTGCAAAAACGGACGGCGCTCGTCGAGGCTCGTGAAAAGACAAAGTCAAAGGGTGAAATCGAGTTTACGAATATGACGATCGGGCCACAAGCGGTCATGGCGTCGTCGTCGTCGTTGCCTTTTGCGCCCAGGCACCCGATGCAGTCTACCGAGAGTGTTCGGAGCCTGGACTCAAGTGGGTCTGGGCTGTCGACACAGGCGTTGGCGGCGTACGACCGGACGCAGAGTCGAAACAAGGCGAGGCGGAGGGACGACGATGATGATCATTCGATGAGCTCGTATGACTATGGCAAGTCGGCGAGTGCCGCGACGTTTGCGACGGTTGATTCAGAGTGAGTCTCGTCGGTTTACGTCCTGCCCTCTTCTGCACATGCACGCTGGAAGCTGTACACTGAGCTCGCAACCTGCACTCGCACCCTGCTCGCACAGGGCCATTGCTAACAACAGCAGTCCTGGCCCGCGTCGGCGAGAATGGGAATCCGACCCTCGACAACGATCCGTCTCATCCTTCCGCCGTTCTCCATCCAAACTCACCTCCGTATCCAACCCCTCCCTCGAATCCCAACTAGCTCGAGACTTTATGGCCCACGCCACAGTCGCGTCGACGGCATCGCTCGGCCGGTTCCCTGACCAAGGCTCTGCGCCGACGAGTCCGTACGGCCGGCCGAAGGGGCTGGCTGTGGCCCATGGCAGCGGGTTCGATAGGGATCATGCGAGGACGGTTTTGCCTGCCATAAGGACTTGGGACGAGAGTGAGGACGGCATGAGCGTCGGCGGTGTCGGCGGTGCTAGTGCGATTGGCGGGGTTGGCGAGATCAATCCCATGTTCCGCGTGGTGAGTTATCTTCCTCCGCACTTCGATTAGTCGATGGGACGAGCTCGTATCTCCACCTCGTATCTCTATCCGAGCTCGGGGATCTTTCCGATGGGATACGAGCACGATGGAATAGAGCACGATGGGGAACCTCCGATCCGAGCTGACACGCTGCAGCGCCCTGCAGAATCACAAGTCTTGCCGCCATTCTCGGCGATCGCGCGGGTAGCGGACGCTCATCCGTCCCACCATCAGAGTCCGAACCCGAACCAGACTATGCACAATCAGCGATGATGCGATCAGGTGACGGCGCAGTTCAGCGATGGCGACAGCAGCAGCCGCCGACAGATACGGGCAGCAACAGCCTGTTCCCTTTTTTCCCTTTCTGCCCTTTCTTCCCTTTCTTCCCTTTCTTCCCTTTCTTCCCTTTCTTCCCTTTCTTCCCTTTCTTCCCTTTCTGCTCCTTGGTTCTCATTTGTTCTTCGCGAGTCTCGTCTTTCGTCTGAGGGTATGCATCGCCACTTGTTGTCATTATGAGCATCTTTGTTCTTGTCCCCATCTGTCATTTTCCTTTGCTTTTACTCGTTTATATTTTGTAGTTGGCGCCGCTTGTAAATCTTAGTTTGATTGGAAGGACAATATGCTCGGACGGGACGCTTCGAGCGTGCAGTACTGTGCAGTTTGGTGGCGGGAAGCGGCGGCGAAGGCGACGGTCCGCGTTGCAGGGAGGCGGGGTGGGATGCGGACTGAGGATAGGGAGGGGAGGGGGGACGTAGGGCTTATGTAAATTGGGACGAGACGAGGATGATGGATGGGGGATGAGGGGGATGGCGATGGCGATGGCGAGGGTCGTGCATCAATTGGCATACATGCATGCGCATCGGCGTTCTCAGCTCTGGCTCTGGCGCTGGCGCTGGCTCTGGCGCTGGCTCTGGCGCTGGCTCTGTCTCTGCGGATGCAAGAATCGCGATTCGCCACTCATGCTCCCGACTGTGCGGAGCGGCGTTCTCACTGCGTACTGGTGGACGTTCGGCGGTGTTGACGCCGTGATCAGTAGCTTGTGTCAGGGCCCATTCGTGGGGATGGGGAGATGGGAGGCTTTGTCCACAAAGCATCCCGCATGAAGCAGAACATATGACACATGGAGCTAGCAGGAATTCAAAGTGAACGGCAGGCCGAATGAATCCCACTGCGACGAGGGGCAACCAGCACTGATGATCGAGCAACGCGGGCATCATGGGACTGGTCTTGGTCAAAGCAGGTAACCAAATTGCGAGTGGTATCTGCGTGCTGTAGTATCTACATGCTGCAATTGGGACCTACAAAACGGGGTAGGCCTCCATACGTCCATGATGACGATAGGCTGCACGGAATCCAGGATGACAAACAATTCATTACTTGGCATCGGCAAGTCTTGTGTCGAGATCAAGTTTAGCTTCCTAAATATCATGGCAACGACGAGATAGTCACACGCATGCATCACATCTATGCTAGACTAGGCTTTCAAGAACCTGGCGTGGTATTCGACGTGTTCCGGTGCGAATGTGGAGATCTGGGTGCCTGATCAGTGACATGCTCGTCTCTTTTGGAGCTCGGACCGCGTCGGGTCGAGTTCTACTGGAGTTATGGAGAGGGCAGGAGCGACAAGGGCCGAACGAGCAGAAAGACAGAGCAGAAGAATACGAGAGAAACAAACGGAGCCCAAGGAGAGCATCAGAACATGAGAAACAGGTGGCAGAGAAAAATCCACCGCGAGTCCGATACTGCACCATCAGAAGCGGGTGGACTGGAAACCGAGACGGAGGATGTACATGCAACGCCCCACTCACAAAGTAGTACGAGTGGTCAAACCCATCCTGCATCCGCACCTCGAGCTCGCCCTCCCCCCTGTCGTCCGCAGCGCGCCGCAGCGCCTCGGGCTCCAGCTGCCCCTCTTTGTAAAACTTGTCCTCGGTTCCTACGTCCACTAGGAGGTGCAGGCTGCCCTTGGCGGCCGTGGAGGACGAGAGGAGGTGGGACGAGTCGTAGGCCAGCCATTCGGAGGGGGGAGAAGAGCGGGTGCGGGCATCCAGGTAGTTGGTGAATGCGTTGATGCCCCATGGTGTTTTTGATGGGTTACTGAGGTTCATTAGCCGCTACTCGGCTAGGGCCCAGGAGAGAAGCAGATAAAGAGAGAAGGAGATAAGGAGAGAAGGAGAGAAGGAGAGAAGGAGAGAAGGAGAGAAGGAGAGAAGGAGAGAAGGAGAGAAGGAGAGAAGGAGAGAAGGAGAGAAGGAGAGAAGGAGAGAAGGAGAGAAGGAGAGAAGGAGAGAAGGAGAGAAGGAGAGAAGGAGAGAAGGAGAGAAGGAGAGGAGAGAAGGAGAGGATAGAGCAGAGAGAAGTAGACCGGAGAGAAATGAGCAGAGAAGCAGACACGTAGGGAAGTAGAGGAACAGAAAGTATAGCAGTGAAGAATCAATCAGCATACAGAAAGAGCAATGGAGCGTGTGAAATGGTGTGAGGAGAGTGTCCAAGTGTCAAAGGCCATTGACCACTCACCACGCTGGGGCAAATGCCGAGGCAGACTTGTACATGCCTTGATTTTTCAGGTAGAGCGACAACGCGCCATGGCCTATCCATGGAGATCAGCTCTGAACCGACCTGATCGCCGATCCCGTCGTCCTCGACAGAGCAGACTGAGGCTTACCCCCCATGGAATGCCCCATGATCGAGACCCTCGACCAGTCCTAACCCTCGACGTCAGTAAGAGCTTTCATGCGGTCTGCGGAGTTGCTCTCAATTGGGCAGAGTCGCCGATCGCATCAAGCCGTCGATAGAGCCACGTACCAAGCCAAGGTCGGCCTGCTTGAGCGCCAGGGGGATCTCCTCGACGATCAGGTCGTACATGTTGTAATGCTTCTTCCACTTGGCGGCAGTCGCATTCAGGTAGAAGCCGGCACCTTGCGTCCAGATCAGCAAGCGCGCTAGCATCCCCCCCCTTCCCTCCTCCTCTTTCCCCTCCTCCTCTCCCTTCACCTCCCTCCTCTCCTCCCTTCTCTCTGCCCCCTTCTCTCCCCCCTCATCCTCCCCCGCCCCGGCTCTTCAGACCAATGCGCCGTTTGTATACTGGGAGGACTGAGAGCTACTCTATCATACTCACCCGTACCGAGCTGCCAGTCGTCGTCTTCGCCCTCGACGCCGGCGCCGCGCGGGCTCGTATCGGGGAAAATCATGGCAATCCCCTCCTTCCCCGCGGTATTCAAGAACCCGCCCTTCTGAGCGCCTGTATCCAGCCTGCGTCAGCGCCAGCCCAAATGGTGGAGGCGATAACAGGACCGCTGTGGTGCAGCTGCGTCATGCCAGGTCGTACCTGTATCCTCATTGCACGTGAGGCCAGCGAGGTAGATCAGGACTGGGACCGGGGCGGTCGAGCTCGCCGAAGACGGGAGGAACACGTTCAGCTGGGTCTTGAGGCCGCCCAGTGAGCTCGAGGTGAACGAGTACTTTGTCAGCGTCCCCGTGGACACTCGGTTGGATGCTTCCTTGTTCAGCTCGACCATGTTGATGTTGGAGCTTCGTTATGCAGCGAAAGTGTGTCGGCTGGTTTCAGGCAAAGCAAACAAAAGTGGACAGAACGAGAAATGACGTCGCGGCACGCGAGATTGGTATCTGTGCATGGCGAGGTGTCTATACAACATTTTGCTATGTATCTGTATATGCGACTGCGACTATGCCGTATGCTACAGCGTGTATACAACGTGTGATTCACGGCGCACCACCCAGAGCAGAACCAAGTTCAAAGGGCCAGAGCACCAGAGCAGAGGGTCAAACACGGCGGCTACCCGCCGCATGTCTCGTCCTGCTCTCTGGTTTGAGCTTGACCGGGAGATCTGGCAGGCCGTCGAGCTCGTTATCGGCCTTTACGAGATCGTCTTCTGGCGTCGTGGGGTTCGTGCTGTCGCCGCTATGCGAGGCGGCGCTGGTCGGCGTTGAGGACTTGGTAGGACTGGGCTCGCGATACGATACCGGTACGGCTCCGTCGGGACCTCCGTCGTCATCGCCATGCCCGTCGTGCAGCGCTAGCTCTTCCAGCAGGATCTCGTGCGCTGCGTGGATGTCCCCCCTGGTGCGGCCGAGTGTGGCCTTGATCTGCGCCGCCGAGAGACCATGGGACGGCGGCAGCAGCTGTACCAGGCGATCGTACGCTGCTCCGCCGTTTATGCCCTGTTTCGCGGGCGTGATGGTTTCCCCACGGGCGCGGCGGGCCGCTTCCGAGTTGTCCATCTCGTGGTAGATGGCGAGCCTGTCCTCGATCTCTGCGGCACCGCCGCCATCGCCCTTTCTGCGGACAGACTGGTAATGCTCTGCCATGGAGAACAAGGCAAGCCACAGCATGCTCCGGCCCGGCCGAACGGCCGGGATGTACTCTGCGAGCGCGGTGGCGTAGGACGGAGACGAGGGCGGCGGGGCAGACGGCGTAGCCAGGAGGTTGTTGGTGGACGACCGTGTGCGGCGGCGCGGTTTGCCAGCCCCGCCCGCTGACGGATCAGCCGGCGCGGGCGCTGGGTCGGGCGATCCCTCCCTGCGCCAAGGAACGGTGAACGAGCTCTAGACGTCCGTCAGCCCACGTCCTTGCATGCCTGGCCTGGGTTCAATGGGGTCTGGCTAGGGCAGACTCACAGTCGAGGTGACGATGCGGATATCTCTCTGGAACACTCTCGCGGCCGCCTGCACCTCCAGTCCCGTCCCGAACACAGCTACAGCGATCAGCTTGAGCACTGCTCGATGCACAGGACCGTGTGTGTGTACTCACTAAACTGCCTCATGCGCGCCACGTACTGGTCGTACGACTCGTCTACCGACGCAAAGTACGGCAACATGTCCTCCTTGCTCCGCTCCAGAAAGTCGCACACGAGCTTGCGCACCTCTGGGTGCCGCTTCTGATCGCCCCACAGCTGGTCGCCCAGCGCCCTGAACAGGCAGTTGCCATCGCCCTCCACGTCCCGCAGGCCGACGCCGAGCCGCGCAAGTTCCCGCTTGACGCCGACGTCTTCAGTGTGGATCAGCTCCAAGCTGACCTCAGGCGCCGAGTCTTGCGCGACAGATCGCGTGACCGGGCGTTTACCAGGCTTGCTCCGCACCTTGCCCCGCCGCCCGCCGCCCCGCATCCCCACCCCCACCCAGACCCCGAGCGAACATGTATCGCACCAACGACAGCGCCCGGAAACGTGACACTGGCGATGGGCACAGGCGCCGGGCTGCATGTGACGACAGGCGGCGCCGGGGGAAATGACAGCCGACCGAGGATGAGGTGCAGGTGCGGGAAAACACCGTATCGTCCCGCATGGGTCGACGTTGAGATTCGGCCTGCCCGCAGATAGTCTGCTCACCGCGTGACGAGTAGATATTCGAACAACCTCTTCTGGGCGGATGGACATGTCAACGTCAGAAGCCGAGTGACAAGGAGCGACAGGAGCGACGAGGCCGAGTGATACCAAACAAGGCAAGTCGCCGTGAGAGTCGGACCAATCGCGACGCCGCCTCTTTCGCCGAGAAACAGACGCGGATGAGGAGGAGGAAGCAGGCGATAGCTGCCGTGTTGGGACGAGGCTCTCCTGCAGCAAGGAAACCATGGCGGTATCGAGATGTTGTTCCATATTGAAGAAAGGGGGTCTCGGTGAGAACAGCCAAAAAGGCGGGAAAGTGTTGATATCGCAATCGTTCAAGATACAGCCCAAGTCGTTGTCAAGAATGGCGGGGAACTAATCTAACCTCTACCCATGATGCCAGGCGATTTGGAGGGAGCAAGAAGTTCAGAAGCGATGGTGTTAAACGCTGTTAAAAGCTGGATAAAAATGCGATGCTCGCCAACGAGGCAATGACCAGAAGCAATAAAACCCGCCTGACCCGGGACTCGAACCTGCACCCTCTCACTTAAGAAATAGTGACAGATGTATTTGAGCAGGTAGGGCTACCATACCCATTAGGCTAGCCGAGCCCGGCTCGGTTTGCCACGAACTTTGTGGACATAGTAGCTCCCACGAAAAGAGAGATATGCGGAAATGCATCTCACAAAGGACGGTTCAAGCCACTGGTTCTCAAGCACACTTTGTGTTGTGTAGATACGCTGCACATAAACAAGACCCAGCCGCCCAGCTAGTGCATGGAAGGCCAAAAAGACCATGAGGTCGGCGGAACAAAAATCAACCGGTATCAAAAATCAACCTGAACCAATCAATGCGGGACTCGAACCGGCAAGCTTTCGAGGAATTGTTCCAGTAGATGGGTCGATCAGCGACGAATGACCATTCAGCTAGCCAAGAAAAAGACAACCCAACGCGGGACTCGAACCCGCAACCTTCCGCTTAGGAAACAGATGCCTTAACCATTAGGCCAGCCGGGCTATTTGATGTTTTTGGTGATTTGTTTGGATTTCCGGCCTCCTTCCTTATATACCCATGCCCCTTTTCCACAAAGTTTCCCAACGGGATCCTTTCGAGAAACGAGTCCTTGGACCACTAGGTCATGTATACATGCAAACAGAGCGTCACGCCCTCCTTCGCCCGCCCCGCATCTTCTCCTCGAACTTTTCCCGCATGCTCCGATCTTTGACCTGAATGTGATATGTCCCCGAATCCGCCTTCCACGACACCCATCCTTGGTAATACGTATGCTGGGTAGACCGGACGACTGCAGCGAATTTATCGCACTGCACGCATCAGGCTCCTGTAGTGTCCTCCTATGGGATGTGGCTTACGTTGCTTTCGTTGATACGGAATCCTTCTGGGACGAATGGTTTCAGACTGACGATAATGGCTCCGTCTTTGAGGTCGAGAAACATATTCGTGAGGTGGTCGTTTAGCGACGGCGGAAAGACCTCGTTATTGACGAGCTAAGAGTCAGAGTGCTCGTGAGGGGGGAACATACCACCACATCGGCAGATTGTAACAGTCGGTGCACTGCTGGGTGGTCCCGGAAGTCTCCTTCGTATACCTCGGTATCTACGTTGCCACTCAGACGCCACATTGCCCAGCGCCGCTTGACTTCGGCGAGCTGCAGACGCGCACAGTGTGCTGGCACCGGTAGGAGCTCAAAGCCGTAGCTGCGATCAGCGAGTACAAAAGCTGCGCTGCATACCTTTTAGATCCTGCTTGCAGTCCAGCCTGGACGACACAATTGCCCACGCCGCTGCCGAGATCGACGCTGGTCTCAGCGATATCCGTATATCAGACTCACAATACCGAATCGGGACCCAGTCCCGTCTGCTCAATAATCTTGGTCATGAAGCTATCATCAGCGCCGCCACGCGTGACACTCACTCGTGACGCAGCTCGCCATACGAGTCCTCAATATCAGATATAGCCCGTGCGACTTCGTCTGGGTGTTTAGGGTGGTGCTGCCGTCAGCGCGTGTAACGCACCAGAACACTCACCTCGAGCTCGTGAGCGTATGGTCCTACGGCCCTCGAGTACGCCTGCTCGTGCACTACATCGACGAGTTTCGACCACTCCGCCCGTGTGATCTGCTGTGTCTTGAGATGAGCAGCCATGGACCCGTCCTCCTGCATAACCACCATGGCAGCATTGAACCGCTCCATCGCCTCGAGCACGCCCGGCCCGTCTCTCCGGTTAGGCGCCAGCGCTTTGCGCAGCGCATCCCCGATCGTGTCGGTCGGCCGCGGACCGTCTGGTGGAGGAGTCATGATCGAGCCAGCATGCGGTGAGGCAAATCGCGAAGGCTGGTCGAGATCAAAACTGGTCGGTAGGAGGTAGCCAAACGTCTCCCGATGTTTTGGCGGTACGTAATCTGCGAGAGCTCAGCTCGTCCGGCTCGTTGCCTGGGCTCACGATTAAATATCATCTGTAATACCTTGCGCAGTTCGTGGACCGGTTCATACTCCCGCGGCACGGTCGCTTGTAACAGCACAAACCTGGCATCAGCGGAATCCGAGGACAACCCTCACCTCTCCCTACATCCTTTGGCAGGGTACTGCAGTTCGACGCTGGGTATTTTCTCATCATTCTCGAACCCCACCTGCGGGAAATCTGCACTCAGCCCGCGCCTATCGCAACACTCACATGCCCTGTACTTTTCCAATCCCACTTTGCCGGGAGGACAAGGACCTGACCAACCCCGCCGGATTCCCCGAACGACATCCTCACACGACATGAATCCTTCCCACTCGTCTCCTTCGCCTCCTGCCATCCAGACATTCCTGTCCATCACCTCGTCACCAGCGAACGGAGTGCAGGTCCCCGACGAGACCTTGCCTCGTTTCCTGCTCTCCAGCGCATCGTCCGATGACTCCTCGGATTCCGACTCGATCCTCTCCGCCGCCTTCTTCCTCTTGGGAGTAGGGGTCAACCTCGTCTTTGGCACCTCGAATCGGCTCTTGCTACTCGGCACTTGGAGAGACTTTTTGCTGCTCGGCACCGGAAGCAGACTCTTGCTGCTCGAGCCATTCTTCAGCGCTACCGGAGCGGGCAGAGTAGGTCGTGTGGATGGCGCTACGGGTTTGACGATCACTTTCTTGATCGATTTGCTAACAATCGGGCCTCGATTCTTGACATTCTTATCCTCTGGGCCGAAAAAAGAAAACATGGACGACAAATGGCAGCGAAACAGCACACTATACGACTTGACAAGCACCCAACCACGAACGATGAATGAAGATGGAGCACGAGACAAAGCTTGACAACGTAGAATTCCAAGAGAAAACAACCAAAGTGGACTGGTTGAAACGGGAAATTTGTCTCCGGTATTTGGTTCCCACTTTTCTGCTCGTGACAACATTCGTCCGACACCATGCATACATGCAACTGCACAACAAGACCGGCCCTATTCGTCTCCATTGACGCCATCGACGCCATCCTCCTGAGCATCCAGCGCCATCTGCGCCTTGAGAACCTCCCTATCCTCTTCGAGCTATACATCAGCGTTGAACAGACAGCCAAACACACCTGCTCGATAGCCGCCAGCCTCTCTCTCCTCTCATCATTCAATTCCGCATACCTCGCCTGCAGATCCCTCTCTCTCCGCTCCAAGACTGTCACCTCTTCGCGCTTCTTTTCGAGTCTACTGGGCACAGCCGCATCCTCCATTGACTTGAGCATCAAGAACGTCTCGAGCTCCCTCTGCGTTTGGTGAATCTCCTCAATCGTGTCTGATATTCCTTTGCGGGCTTTGGCATTCAGCGCTTGGTATCCTCCCAGCTGCTTGCTGAGCTTCTTCTCCGACTTGGCGGCTTTCGTCGCTTCCGAAATCATGCGATCACGAGACTCGGAAATCATATAAGAGTACGCCTCGTGCAGAGCTGGGGGTGAGAGAGAAGAAACTGGTAGCCATGCACGAGCCGAAGGCGAAAACACCATGCCCTCGCGCTGCTTGCTCCACGAGTCCTCAAAGGCCGAAGTATCCTCTATGGAAGTGATGGCGATACGAAGCTGTTCATCGGTAGCACCAGGAAGTCCAAGGGCTGTAGCCAGTTCGACGTGGAGAGCAGACTTTGCGTGCGCGACAAACTCGTCTTCTGGCATGTCGTAATCTGACGGTGTTCCCCCAGGAGTCTTGGTGCCAGGGAGCGGATGGGCGATCGAGTCGTGCTTCATCAACATGGCAACCTCGCGATTGATCAGCTCCAGCGCCGAAGACATGTCGTCGTCCGCGTTGAGCTCGGACAACAGTTGCTGAACGTCCACGTTGACCGGTCGCGGAAGTCCTCGCTTGACCACGGAGCTCCGCCGTTCCAGCTCCAGTCGTTCCTCTTCGTCCCTCGCCGCCTTTAGCTTGGCATCACGTTCAGCCGCATCTTCCTCCGACAAGACCACAGTCTCCTCGTCCTGTTCCTCCTCTTCATCCTCCGCCAGCTCGAAGTTGTTCTCAGGCTTGGGTAGGTTGGCAAATCCCGCCTTGAGCGCACGTCGCGCTGCGTTGATCCGCCTCTTCTCGTCCATTGGAGTCTCGCCGTACGCCCCGTCGTTGATACTGAGGTTGTCGCGCATGGGGGTACGTAAAGGAGTGGCGCCAATCGTACGCGGGGTGCTCAAGGCGCCTCTTGCTGGAGTTGCTTCCAGCAGTGGATTTGGAGTGGCCGCGATGCCATGACGCGGTGTAGCACTTTCGAAGCCGGTGCCATCGGTGCTGTGGAGGGGTGTGTTCTCCTGCCCGAGCAAAGGAGTCTGCGTAGTTGTCATCATGCGCAAATTTCTGGCTTCTGCCATGACTGTATCAGTCTGTGGAGCGGTCCGCGGTGTCCTCGCCATCTTGGCCTGTCCCAACCCCTCGTACTCTCCTACGAGCCCTTCAGTCGCAGGAACTGAGGTTCCCACCAGATCTCGCGCCGTCTCGCCCGCCTGTCCGATCTTGACAATCTCCTCGAGTTCTCGCTCGCCCACTTGAGGAACCGGTAGATTGAGCTTTCGTCGCCGGATGACCTGTTCTTGCTCTTTGAGTTTCTTGATCTGAGCCTCTCGAGCTGCAACAAACTGCGCAGTCTGGTTCGACTTTCCGTCGTTGCCCTTTTGCCGCTTCTTGTTGTTCTCCTCTGCCTCCTCTAGCTCCTGTTTGCGCTTCCCTTCAAGAGCGCGCAACGAGGAGCCGACCGGTGCTGCAAACACCTTGGCATTCTCCTCTGACACATCATAGAATCCAGGCGCAGGCTGCTTCTCGAACGGGATATCGGCGTTGTAATCCATACCCTTCTTCTTCTTGTTTGCTCGAAGGCTGCCGTCAGCCTCATCGACGCGTATGACTCACTTGATACCAGCCGCTTTCAGCTCGCGCTTTTTCTGCAAGAATGCTAACCGCCTAGCCTCCTCCAATTGCCTCTCCCTTGCTTTCCGCTTGGCCTTTTTTCCCTGCGTATTGGCCAATCTCGCTCGAGCTTCCGACAGCATTTCCTTTTCTACACATCAGCGACAGCGCCATCGGACCGACCTACCGTCATCGTCCATATCAATAGGATCGGGTCTGGCAGCTCTTGTTTCTGGATCCGTGTCGATTTCGCCCGCCTTGAGTGTCCGAATACCCTCGGCAGCCGAGCTCTCTGGATCGTCACCTGCACCGAGCCCCAGCTCCTCATTGTCCTTTGCCTCGGCATCATCCAGGAGCTTCTGATACCGCTCGAGACACTGAGTGGCAGTACGCCCCACGATTGGAGCTATCGTCCGCCACTGGGTCGGCATGAGCTTGGCGAGATGTAGCAGCTTTTCATCCTCGGTCTGAACTGTCAGTTCTGGCGTGCGCGACCGGGAACGGACCTTGGACCATTCGACCTTCTTGATGGATGGATCTAGCCACTCGTACCATCTTGCCTTGCACTGCTTGGGCGTCTTTCGCACCAACAGCGACGAGATCCGAGCCCATTGCTACGAATGTCAGTGCGCCGACCGCAAGGTAGAGAAAGACTTGCATTCTTGCCATATTTCGAGATGGCAGCTTTGAGAATCTCATCCTCGGTGTTCCTCCAGACACCACCTTTGATGATGATCCGAACCTACAGCCATAAGTCATACTTTCCCACCATCTAGACCGCTGCAGCTACTCACCATGATGCGTTGCTGGACGGTACAAGAGACATGATTGCAATAAAGGAGCAGCAGTAGACGCCGTAGCAGCGGCCACCACGGAATTAGCGGGATTATGCCATGTGGCAGATCCAGATTAGGTGGGTGCGGTGGCCAAAATTACATTACTCTTGCTCAGCGTACAGAACAAGCTTCTGATCCTCTGTCCTCATCCAGTCTCTCAGTTCCCTATCATCCCTTATATCCCTATACTGCTGTCCTGCACCGGCTCCCATACTACTTCTATACCTGAGTGCCATCACCTCTGGCCCGAGGCGATTCCGGACCTTGTCAAATAGCTCGGCATGTGTGACGTTGGGATGTAGTCTGAGCGCGATGAGGTCGTCTGTCGCGCGATCATAGATCTTAATCTTGACATATGGCGGCTGACCTGTATTTGTCTGCGTGTGTGACTGACGGCGGGCCGAAGCGTCGAGGGGTGGAAGGGGCGACGCGCCTCTTGAGGATGTACTGCGGGATGTGCCCTGTCTTGACGGATTGGGCCGGGACTGCTGCGAATGCCGGGACATGGCCGACGCAGATCTCGAGTCCTGCGGCTCATCGGTGAGCCGGGTATCCGCCAACCTCTCCTCGAGCTCCTGCACCGCATCGTGCCGCGGGATCTCCTCGCAGTAGTCACCATACTTTGCAGCGAAGAACGATCGGAACAGCTCGTGTCGTGGAATGTACGCAGCTTGCTTGGTTCGCAGCTCCAGCAGCGCCTTGACATATGCGTCCAGCTCTTCACGCCGGTATTCAGTGAGCTCATCGTCGATCTCATCCTCTACCGGTCCAGGCATGTAAGGCAGTATCCTTTCCGGTGGCTCGCGATCCTCCTCGCGCGGCCGCCCTGCCTCGTATGGGAATGTGTCGAGAAGCGTTATCTGAAAGTCGTAAAAGTCTTCATATGTCCGGTACAGGCTGAGGGAGTATGCAGAACCAGTCGGATCATCTGGCACAAAAGTGACATGTAGGCGGAACCAGTAGTTGCCCGACTCGTTGTGGAAAGACGGCACGCCGAGATTGGTAAAGTCACCGGGCGGGAGCATGGGATCTTGTTCAGGTCGATAGAGGGTCGCGGGTGCCTTTGTAGATTGGACAGAACTGCGTGGGAGGGAGGCTTGTGATGTGGTGCCGCCGTTCGCGGGTGCATAAGGCGAGTTGACGACCGCTTGATCTGCCGGTATATCGAATCTCCCAAGAGGGATGGCCGCGGCCTTGTACTCTGCGGTAGCCTTTTTCCACTCTTCCACCATCGGTATGCTGTCCGGCAACACGTCTATAGGTCGGCCAGTCGCTGGATCCCTGATCTCCACAAACGCAACCGGAATGAGCCCGGGCCCTCCTAGTCTCCCGATCGGCTTGGCAACAAACCTGAAATCAGCCTGACTCCACTGCGATTGGCTCACCACTCGTGGTTACTTTGCGCGATCACTACGATAGGCTCCCCCTTCTTGGCGTCCAATTCATCTGGCCGCTCCGCCTGGAAATCATACTGCACAATCGCATACACCCTTACATCAGCACCGTCGCGAGGAACACTCACGGCTGCCGAGGTTTCCGCGCATCTGGGACCGGTGGGGACGTGAACGGTGGTGACCGGGGATTACTCGTCGTCGACAACGAAGGCGTATGTGAACGTCTGGGCAATCAGCTTCAGCTTTACATTGCGCCGAGTGGCATCCTCACGATTGCGGCTCGGTCGAGCCTGGACGTGTAGTCTTTCCTCCTTTTGAAAACTCTTCAAACTCAGACTTGGGCACCAAACCCCTCGACATGGTGAGAGGATCTACAATCAGCAATGGGAAAGCGTGACGGAGACGTACTCAAAGCCTCATACCACCCTTCTCTCTCGCCTGTGACATGGAAAAAGTCCCCTTGAGTAAAACTAAGCTCTTGCGGGTTGGCACTCCGATGAGTCGTGAGTGCCTTGATGACTTTTTGAGGAGGAGCGACCTTTTCAGTTGGCCGACTGAGCGGATTCACGTGGGGAGGTAAAGGCGGCGAAGGCTGAGGTGAACCTCCGGTGTTGTTTAGTGACCGCCGCAGTGATTTCATGATTCACGTCGATCGATGACCGCCCGCCTGTCTTGTCGTAAACAAGGGGAGACTCGAGGTGTTGGAGAGTGACAGGTTGGCAAGGGAGATGCAACGTATAGACGAGTTGGAAAATCGGGGGGATTGTTGATCGCGCGAGGGACGAGTGCCCCGTTTGCCCTCGAATTTTTGGGTGGATCATCCATTCCTACCCCCCCCCGCTTGCACCATACATTGGCGCCTTCTCTCTAACCAACGTATCGAGTCCTCACTTCTCACTGCATGCATCATGGCATGAAGACCAGCTCGCAGCGATGCGTAGTGGGCGTGACGGATGATTTCGTGTCAACAACTGGACGGCAGCTCTGACATTGAGGGGTAAAGCTATTATTATTCTAGCACAATGCCGATCACCTACCTGACCGACAAGCCTGGGCCGACATTCTAAACATCGCAATACACATAAAACGTTCGGGGTCTACTCATCCTGGCGTCTCTCCATGCACTGCGCCAATGCTGCTTCTCGCTGCGTTGCTCCCTTGCGTCGCGGCACAGTGGAGTCTACCCATTATAGCTGATACTAGTTTCTCGCTACTTTCTGGCGAAGTCGTCGCCAGTCGACAGCTCACTTCCTGGGGAATCAGCCTAGGGCTGCCTGTAGATTCCAGGCGATCAAGAGAGCGCAGCCGCCGGCTCCAGCTGGATCTCAGTGCGACTGTCGACTTCGGCTCAGCCTCACCGCCGGCTTTCGATGCCAGCGGCGCTCAGGCCATTGAGGAGAGCAGCATGGGCTGGGGGAGAGACGAGAACGTCGCTCGCGGAGAGCGAGGGGATACCTCGGTGAGCTTTGTCCGCGCACGTATAGCTAACATCAGTGGTACACATACATCTCCATAGGCTCACCACCACAATCTCTCCCCGTGTTGCCCGATACTGGTTCCTCCGACCTCTTTGTGTTTGGCCCAGAGTGTACTGAGTGCTACCTGTCCAATCACACTTTTTTCTCTGCTTCCAACTCGTCAACATTCACCAACGACTCTTACGACTGGACAATCGGTTACGGGGACGGCACGACCGCTGCTGGATACTTAGGGACCGACCTTCTCGTTTTGAGCGACGACCTGTCGACCTCGATTCTGTTTGGTATCGCTGAGACTGTCAGCAGCGACAGCGTGGCTATTTCTGCGCGAAGCGGGATCATGGGTCTCGGTCTCGATCCGCTGGCTTCAATGGAGAAAGATAAAGCCCAAGGCGCCACCGTGTTTTCACGCCTCGTCCAGGCTGGCAAGCTGGAGGAGAATGTCCTGGGTATCCGATTGGACAAGGGCGAACACAGTCAGGGCGAAATCTGGAAAGAGGGCTCCGGTCGATATACTTTTGGCGGCATCGAGGAGGACTACGTGCTAGGTGGTCGTGCAGGACTCGCGTGGGCGACCGTATCGAGTCTCAACTTCTGGTCAGTAGTGGTAACGACAGCCGGTCAAGCTGACTGTCAGGGGCTTTACCATGGACGACATTTCAGTGGGTATGACCTCGATATTGGTATCCGACACCACGACGCCTCGTCGCGCAATCATCGATACTGGGGTGAGTATGCGTACCTGCTTGGCGCTTCACTGACGGTCAGACATCTCTCATTTTGACATCTGCAGCAGCGGCAGCGGCAATCCACGCTCGCATATCTGGATCCTTTCAGGTCTCAACCTCTGGGATGTGGTACATACCATGTTCGACGTCGGCTCCTCTTGCCCAAAATCTCTTTGTCACTATCTCCGGCCGGCGCTTTGGCGTCCCCATGGAAGATCTCGCTTGGAAGGTGTCAGACACTTATAGCGGGCTTTGTATCTCGGGTGTGCAAGTGAGCGGTCGGGCCATACGAGCCATGGCTGACTCGCAGGGCGGCATGGAGTCGTTCACGGTCCTCGGAGACATGTTTATCAAGAACCACTACATCGTGCTTTCGTATGGCGATTCTGGGACGGACCTCCAGGTCGGTCTGGGAGACCGTATCGATGTTCCCCCCATCTTATGATGCAGTATCGAATCTTTTGCCATCTCTGCCAGCTATCTATACCTCTTTGATCAATTATACATATCTATCTCGTCTTGGGTGTGTATGTATTTATTTCTCGGTGGCAAAAGTGAAACATCTGCCTCGAGACGCGTTGAAAGGACGAGGCCTCCCGTTTGTCTCGACTCGATCTCTCTTGGCCCAGAAACTCGAGTTGTCAGTCGGAAACCACAAGCAGCAGGTGTCTGCAGGGCGCAGACTCGAGTCAGCACAGAAGCCATCCAGTGCTTTTCCATTCTTCTGGGAACCGACGCCCGCCCCAAACGGCTCCATTCATCTCTCGGCCGGTGACGAATCCGCCTCGATATAAAACCCATATCTCCATTACAACAACACCGCTTCAATTGTTCGCCCCTTTCGACTTTGCCCCTCCGGCCTCGTGTGACATTCGACATTCAACATGGCATCCTCGATCCCTTCATCGTACCCTCGACCGCCCAAGATGCCGAGTGCAAGCGACGTCGTGTCTTCAGGAAGCTTTGCCAGCCCCCTCGCTCAGTTCAAGGAATCGCTCCCTAGTTCTGTGAGCACCCCTTTGCGCATGTGACGGATTCCCAGCTCATGTCTAGGCGTCAACGAGGACTCTGGTCCAACATGTCAAGGCGCAGGCAGTCCCTGCACTCGACTTGAATCTGTTCAGGACGCCTTCAGTGTGCTCAGTCGACTCGCTCGCAAGTACCATGACCAGCGGCGACTCTATCTACGACTTTGGTGTAGCTCCGAGCTCTGGCACCACTACACCCACTACACCGACGACACCGAGGGCCAACAAAAACCAAGCCTCCTACTTTGGTTCTAGAGCGGCAGATACGACGCCAACCAAAGCTGCTCCCTCATCATCCTCATCGGCGTCGTCTGCGTCTGTCTCCGTCTCTGCCTCGCAACGGCACGACCAGGAGCAACTGACACCTGAACGAAGTTTCCGGGTTCCGAGCCGTGAACAACAGCCTATCCGTGGCCGACCTCGTGCACTCTCGCGGCCAGAACCAGCCGCTCGCGCTCCCCTGCCGACGCATCCGCCGCGCGATTTGATCGATTCTGACCTCCATTCGGTGCACGGCGAGCAAGGAAGTGAGTGGGGAGACGACGAAGCCAACTTTGAGTGGCTGGATACGGACGGCGCACCAGAAGCTGTCAATGGAAAAGGGACTGGAAGGAACGTATCGAGTCCGAGCAAGGCGATGTCAAGGATCAAGGCTTCGGTGCCGGGGTTGGGCGCTGGCGAAGGTAGGAAGCTCAAGAAGCCGTTGGTCTTTGCCAGGAGGGCTCCTCCGCCGCCATCCGCCCCAGACTCGACCGTGCCCAAACCAATCTCCCACCCCCATCACCTGCAGCCGACATCCCCGCCAAAACACGCCGGTTCTACCGCCATAACTGACCGGCGAGAGCGCGTGCCCGCGCCTGGCCTTCGCCCACCCTCATTCCGCTCGTCCTCACACCCTCCACATCCCCCAGCAGTCCGCCGCAACCCCGCTCCAACCGCAACCACACACCACAATGCCCAGCCCTCACATCGACCTCAACCTATTGCCCTTCTCCCGCTCAAGGATTCCACATCGAGCGCGACGAATCGCGATCCGTCCCGGAATTCGAAAATGTCCATCCAGTCCGTGGCTTATAGCTTCTACGACCTCGACCCGGAATGGCCATCCACCCCGCGGCCTGGAACCCCTTCTGGCGAGCTCCTCTTCCCCCGCGGCAAGTACTCCAAAGTCCCTCTCAGTAAACTCGAAATTGATACGAGGGAACGGACGTTCTCTGCGCCCGAACCAAAGCACCAGCATCACCGTCCGCAGCACCAACAGCACCCCAGCTTTACCGTTGAACCACACAGCGCGGACGAGCTGGTTGGAGCCGGCGTCGAGGCTAGAGGGAAAGGCGATCTCCCCAAAGCCGCATGGCACTTTATGAAAGCGGCCGAGATGGGGAGTGCAACAGGGCGGATGTACTGGGGTAGGTTCCCCTTTGCCTCGCATCGAGCATCTACTCGTACTGATCGGACAAGGTCTTGCCTTACGGCACGGATGGGGCATAGCAAGAGACGACAAGAAAGCATTCATCGAGCTCCGTCGAGCATGCGACGAGTCGCTCGCTGGCGGTCCTCTGCCTGTCGACTTTCACCGGTCTGCAGGAACGACCAAGCTCACCCCCCAGCAGGAACGCACAATGACGGTGAGTGTTGCGGGTTAGGACTTGGGGGTTGGGACATAATGTTGATAGGCGCAGCGTGATCTGAGTGTGGGTTTATTCGAGATTGCAAATTGCTTTCTCGAGGGTGTGGGAGTGAAGAAAGCGCCAGACGTCGCCGTGTCGTATCTGCGTTTTGCGGCCAACATGGGCGACGTTGCGTCGCAGGAGCGTGAGTCTGTCTCTGTCTGCGTATCATGCTTTTGCCTCGCTTGCCTTAGCGCCGCTCCGGTTTGGCAGTTGCTGATTTGCCGCAGAGCTGGGTTTCTTGTTGTCAAAGGGTGCAGGGGGGATCAAGAAAGATATGAAGGAGGCTGCGAAATGGTACCGGATGGCCGTGAGTTGCCTCGAAAATCGCGGATATCAGCTGATCAGCACTAGATCGCACAGGGGTCAACAAATACGTTTGGCCTGGCCTGGATCTGGAAGGTATTTCGGCTGTGATTTGGGACTGCGACTCGAGCTGACCTGCATCAGGACAAGTACATGGACTGAGCGCGACTCGTCGTCTCGTACTCCTGTCACGTAGCGCTTCTGTCTTGCACAATGCATGCTTTTCACCCATGCGACATATTTGATACTGGCTGAGACGTGAGACTACGGTGTGCACGCGCCACATTTCCAGTTGTAGTGGATAGGAGTCGTGTGATCGTCGACATTCGACACGCACGGGGGTTTATCGGCTTGAATATGCAGGAACGCACTGTAGCTAGTCAACACGTCGTAAGAACCCCCGTGTGTCTTGCCGGATGGCGGCGGCCGGTGGTTACTCGATTTGTTCAGTCTCTAGCCCTGCACGTTCCGGCCTCGGGCATTCGGTTTGAACCATGGTGCATAGCACGTCCTGGCTTCTGCATAGTCGGCCAAACACAAAGAAGAACCAACTACGTCACGCGTTTGTGTTGTTGTTGTTGATCGACGCCGCTGCATCATCAACATCGACGATCAACTCGAGGCTAAACCTTGTCCTGCTCTGTAGAGAAGAGGCTTCTAACTCTGCGGGTTTCAGTTGTAATTTCGGCGGAGAAGTTGTTTTGGCGCGACCGAGTGATCGGTCACAAGGAGAGGAGACACGGAGCGCCATAGCGTGCACGGGATGGCGGTTGCGCTTGCCGTCACCCGCAGGAGCGCCCCTAGCGTAGCCGTCGTAGCCAGATGTTACAAGAGGGAAGGGGGCGCAGAGCAGGACGCTACGACTGGATGATGACATGCTCTAGACCGTGTGGACCTGCTTGCCCCTTGGCCGACCTAGCGTGCCGACCCTAGCCAGAGGCCAGCAGCGAATTAGGTATCGTACGGACAGGACATGCTCGGGCAGATTTTCGCGGGGGCAGCGCAGACGGCAGGCAGGCGGCCCGGCCATCATAGGAGACTACAGGACTACAGGACTACAGGGCTAGGTACAGTACAATTCAGGAGGGTAGCGTCGGTAGTGTCGCACGAGAGATGGGTTTGTGTGGCGCTTTTGCGCACAAACAACGGAGCTTTCCCGGGGTCCCCCCCTTACGAACCCTTGGTGCGCCGTCCGACGTGCACATGTCACTGTGCCGCCCATGTGTTGTGACATGTTACCTTGTCGTGGGCTTCCTTGGACCGCCGTCATGCGCCCGGTGTGCACAAACACCAAACATCGTCTGCCGGATGGGCCAATCGGCTCGACTGCGTGGTCGCGGCTGATTTCTTTGCCCTCGCTCTTGCCCTCTCTCGTCCGGACGGCACCCGCACCCGCACCGGGACGCACCGCCAGGGTCCCTAGCGAGCACCGGCGACGGGCAGAGGCAGAGACAGAGACAGAGACAGAGACAGGGGACAGACGGGGCGAATAGGGAAGGGCGAAGGGCGCACGGCGGACGGCAGGGACAGCAACGAGCTGGTATGTACTGCGTGCTGGGTGCGGGGTGCTTGCGGGCCGTAGTACGGGCACTGCTGCTTTCTGCAGACAGGGCACGTTACGACTGTGTCTCGTTGTTGGTCGCTGCCTCGCTCTTGCCTTGGTTGACCTCGCCTCGTGATACAAGACTTGACTTGTGATACTGCTACTACTAGTATCACTACTACAGTCGTCTGGTAGACACTTGACACCCGACACTCGCTCACGACTACGGCCACGGCGGTCGACGTCAAGAGCCGCACGGGCAAACACAGCGGCACCAACACCGACGGTACACCAACATCACACCCACAGGACCCCCAGGACACCCACAGGACACCAACACCACTCCGACAGGACACCAACACCAAACCGCACCACACCACCACCTCATCCACACCGACACCCCACCACAACACACCGCACCAGCGCCGCCCACAGGACAAACATACGGAGCGCCGCTCGCTGAGCGCTACCAAACATCTAGCCCGTCTTCGGTATCCGGGCTGTGACTGAGACGAGACTGGCAGCCAGATCTGCAGCCGAACCCATGTCGACGCCGCATCGACAGGGCGAGCCGTCCAAGCCGTCCGTGCATCGTAAGAAGACGACGAGCTCGACGGGCCGAGAGGACGCAAAGATGATTGGGCAGTGGAGGATTGGACGCACCATCGGCAAGGGGTCGTCAGGTGCGTGTTGCTCATTCAAGCGCCGGTCATCCAGCTCTTTGCCATCCAAGCACTGGCGACTACTTTCCGCCCTAGCGTTTCCCCTCCAAACACCTCCCATCCAAACACATCAGCATCCCCGCCATGCACATGCCAACCTCTTCCTACCCGCTCCGACCTCCCAACCCCGCCCACCCCACCCGGCGTGTCTACACTTCCGTCCTTGGTCTTGGTCCCTCTGCAGCCTGGATGCATCATAGCCGCCGTACCCCGCTGACCCACGCAGGACGAGTGAAGATCGCCAAACACGCCGTGACGGGCAAATACGCAGCCATAAAAATCGTCCCCAAGGGGCTGATCATCTCGTCGCGCATGTCGGTGTCTGAAGCGGGCGCGCGCGCCGACAAGGTCTTGCTGGGCATTGAGCGGGAGATTGTCATCATGAAGCTTATCGATCACCCAAACGTTCTCAACTTGTACGATGTCTGGGAGACCTCGCAGGAGCTGTGCGTGGTCTCTTCTACTCTTCTCTTCCTTCCTTCTCTCCTTCTCTCCTTCCTTCTTTCCTTTCTTCTCTCCTTCCTTCCTTCCTTCCTTCCTCCCTTCCTCCCTTCCTTCCTTCCTTCCTTCCTTCCTTCCTTCCTTCCTTCCTTCCTTCCTTCCTCCCTTCCTTCCCTTTCGATGGTTGCACTAGGCAACCCTACCTACCAGCAACGGATGTTCTCCAGGTGCACAAGCTGACCAGCCAGGTACTTGATAATGGAGTACGTCCCAGGAGGCGAGCTGTTCGACTACCTGGTCAAACGCGGGCGGCTGCCAGTCTCCGAAGCACTACACTACTTTCAGCAAATCATCCATGCCGTCGATTACTGCCACCGCTTCAACATCTGCCACCGCGACCTCAAGCCTGAAAACCTCTTGCTCGACAAGGACAAGAACATCAAGGTCGCCGATTTCGGCATGGCCGCTTGGGAGGCCGGCGAGCGTATGCTCGAGACCAGTTGTGGAAGCCCGCATTATGCGTCGCCAGAGATCGTCGCTGTAGGTTTACATTTCAAGCTTGTCTCTCTCCAACAGCATCCAGTATCTTCTTCCCAAGCTCGTCTTGACCAAAGAACATCCAGCGTCCTCTTCTCCAAGCCAGTCTGCATCGCCTCCCATGACCGTCTTCATTCCTTGCTTCCGTAAACATCATCTGTGCCGGACGGCGGCGTTCCTCTTCGTTGACTGGACGGGCTGACGCTGCAAAGGGAAAAGCATATCACGGCTCGTCCTCTGATATCTGGTCGTGCGGCATCATCCTCTTTGCCCTCCTGACTGGGCGCCTACCATTTGACGATGACAACATTCGATCCTTGTTGCAAAAAGTCAAAGTCGGCGTCTTTGAGATGCCAGACGAGATCAAGGATCCCGCCCGAGACCTGCTGAACCGCATGCTCGAACGGGATCCAGAGAAACGTATCACCGTGAGTATCCGTATCCAAACATCCCTTACGACTATCCGCCACGCGAAACAGGACCAGGTTGCTGAAGTCTTGTTTGCCAGATGCCGGATATTCTTAGTCACCCGTTCTTCGTGTCGCGGCCGCCGCGGCCTATCCCTGGCAGGCAGCTCGTAGACCCCCCTAGCTTGGGCGAGGTTGAGCGTCCCGTCAATTCTCCAGATGAGATCGACGCGGATATCATGGGCAATCTCAAGACCTTGTGGTCCGGAGCCACGGACCACGAGATTGTCGCGGCGCTCATGAGCAAAGAGTGAGTATGCGTTTATGACTGCGCTGACAGGCAGCAAAACATGGGAGAAAGCCATCTATCATCTATTGATCAAATACCGCAACAAGCACTTGGAGAATTACAACATGGACGATGAAGATGACATGGAGGCGCGGGCACAACGGCAAGCGAGAAAAGCTTTGCCCGCTCCTCCACAGGCGGCTAAACGTAAAGGTGTACCAGCACAGGCCTCACAGCGACCGCGCCTCGAGCCCCTCGGAGAGAACGAGACTATTCAGGATAGAGCGCCATCACCCGTCGCCCGTCCTCAGGCGCCGACGCCTAAGAAGGCCGCAGCTGGAGCAGTGGAGAAGCTCGCCCCTGTTCGGCCCACTGGACCTCGTCCTCCCCTCTCACCCCATGGTTCGAGCTACAGCGGTTACAGTGAGTCGGCGCCGCAAACCCCAGCGATCGTGTTGCAAAATGCCACACCGACCAAGGATCTCATGCCGCCTCCCGCTGCACCTTCTAGGCCCCGGTCCATGGAGCCCGCGTCGCCGGCGACTGAAGTGCCGACGACTCCATTGAATGTGCCGCAAGTCCAAGACGAGCGACTACAGCACTTTTTCAACGAAGTCGCCAACCAGCTCAACACGATGAACATCCGCTCGTCGATTGCGTCCGGCTCGTCGTCGACTAACTCGGCAATCCTCGGCTCGGACTACCAAGCTTACCTCGCGTACGCTAATGGACCTATCTCGCCCGTCATAGAGAACGATCCCAACCAGTTTGCAGATGCAGACGACGACGAGACAGTCGAGCTCGCCAGCGTGCACTCGAGCTTTGCAGTCTCGCCGATGCCGGGGCAGCAGAGCCCGCTGATGGGACTGGGTATTGGCGGCCCACCACCCCCGTCGCACGGTGGCAGACCAGGTCTCTATCCGACCACCAACGCCCAGCGATGGAGCTATGCCTCATCAGCCGGCTCCTCGCAATACAGAGGCACGTCTGGCGGCTCGTACGCACCCGTCGAGTCGCCTCAGATGCACTCTCTCCCTCTGACTTGGGAAGCGCCAGCACCTCTACAGGCCCAGCGGCCCGCTCCAATGCCTCCACCTCGTGCGGCGTCTCGTGCACCTCCTCCTCGGCCTATCTCGACGTACAAGCCCCTCGAGCGAGAAGGAAGTTACGTCGTCATTGACGGCTCTGATCTGCCATCTCCCGAAGTCGCATCGTGGGCTTCTCGCCACTCGACGTCTACTACGTCGTCCTTCCCGCGCAGTCAAGACACATTCGGCCGTCTCAAGAAACGTGCCGGCGGCAAGAAGGTCACTATCGATCCCATCCCCTATTCCGCCGAGATGGCGGGACCAGCGACGGCGTTGTATAATAGCACCGGATCATCGTCAGGCTCCGGTGCCAGCCCCAAGCGGAGCTGGTTCAATAATCTCTTTTCGTTCAAGCCGGCAAGCTGTACATTGCTGTCGCATGACAATGTCGGCAACACGCGCGACAAGACCAAGAAGGCCTTGAACGCTCTGGGTGTTCGTGTGACCGTTGTTGAGATTGACGGTTTGCGCGCCCTCAAGTGCCGCTTAGAGGAAGTCAAGGATCCACAAGGAACCACGACTATCGTCAAAGGGGTTCGGTTCAAGATCGAATTCTCGCGTTCGACACAAAACTCTTCTGGGGGATACAACACTCTTGTCTCGCTCACTCAGGAGAAGGGTGCCCAGTCGTCTTTCAAAAGTGAGTATTACTCTCTGATCTGCTTGATCTGATACTTCCGAACATACGGTCGAGGCTGACGACGTGTTTGTAGCTATATTTGCTCAACTCAAACTGTCGTTTGAAGACTCGTCCGTCCCGCCCACACCTACTAGTGCGCCGGCGCAGATACACTCGTTTGCCCTTCCTTCACGCCAGCCGCCTAAATCGCCCATGCTCTCAGCTCCAGCTACACGGTATACCATCAGTGCCCCATCGACGCCTCTGATGCCTTCTACGCCTGTTTTCGAGACGAATACACCACTCTCGCCAGGCAGTGCTCAGCTGCCCCAAGCGATACGAATGTAATACCCTCTGGGATCTGCTAAGCACCATCCATCCTGTCCTACTTTGGTCACCTCTTCATCTCGTGTTTAGACTGTGGTGCTATCTGTCTCTTGACGAACATCTCATGATGCATGCATACATGATCGCTGCATCGGAAGTCGACGGCCTCTCGTCGGGTGAAAACGAGACAAGTGCTTGCTCATAAGAGTGTGGCGGTCGCTCATGTTTCAGGGTATATTGCAGGGCTTTTGATCCCGCTTACCCTCCGTTCCCAGATATTGCCCGCCCGTTTATCAGGCGCAAGACCCCAACGCACCCTGAAACACGACACACACTCGCGCTCCCTATCTCCCGCATCCTCTGCTCTGCCGCCCTTTGCTCTTCGCCCCAGATTGCCCCTGCCCCATTGTGGACCCTGAATTATGCTTGCGTCACCAACTTTTGGTGACGATCGGAAGCATCTATCAGTGTGAGCCCGTTCAGGAACGCCCAGCTGCAAGAAAAGGAAAGGAACAGGAAAGCAAGAAGAGAAATGCAAGACTCACCACCACCTGGAAAAACTTTCAACACTGGGAACAACGGCTCTTTTTCCTCTGTGGGACTCCCAATTGTCGGGGCAGCGGACTTGCTCTTCTACACGAACAAGAGGCGAGCGACGACGAACGTGTTGGCATCGCGATAGATTGTCACAGTCTCCCGTCGGGACCGGGTCACCTGGATCGATCCCGCTTCGAGGCCGCGTCCTGCTCGGCGCCGGACCTAGCACTTCCTGCTGCTGCTGCGGCGGTATACCTCGTCCGCCGCGTATCGCCCATGCAGCTCGAGCCTGATCCACGGCGTCGCCTCGCGCATCGAAAACGGCAAGCTTATGCTACCGCCCCCGCTCCCGGCGTCTCGTCCCGCCACGGCGTCCGCGTCGCCCTCAGCTCCTTTGGTCGAAGCTGCTTCCCAGGCCGTTCAGCCAGCACCGCACGACCATGATGGCGTTGCTGGCGTTGACGGCCATGGTGCTGGCGATGGTGATGGTGACGGTGACGGACATGGTAACGGCGCACCCAGGGCAGCGGAAACAGCAACGCCCCGAGCAGATCTGGTGTACACGGCGCCGTTGTTGTTCCAGCATGGCATGTTTGCAGGGAAACGGATGAGGTGCGTCGGACCCACCCATCTGCCGAGCCTGTCCACCTCGTCGGCAGTGAAAATCGCTGACGGGCGGACTTTTTCCCACGAGCAGATTCTCGTTGGAGCTGGCACAGCAGCCTGTCGTCGGCCGACGCAAGACCGAGAAAGATCGTCGTCCCATTGCTCATTGCCCAATCCTTCGTCTTCACGCCCTCGAGTGCGTCCCGAGCGGCCCCTCTCACGCCTTGAATTGCACGCCGGTGGATGTGCTGTGAGCTCCTTGTCACTGTGCAGCGCTTCCGCGTCTGACACGACTAGCAATATTGAGCCCGTTCACCTCCTCTGCGCCGCCGAACTCTCGCTCCCTGATCACCCTTCCCGGTCGGCCTGGTCGTACCCTTCACCGCGTGCGCCATCCAGCAGTCGTCCTGATTCCTGCCCTGTGCCAAATTCCAACGGCGATTCTGATCCAGTGCATGGCGTTCGCGAATATCCACCATTCACCGCAGAGCCGATCACCCGTCCGCCGTGGGCACCCGCTACCTCTGCCCGTCCTGGACCGTCGACTGCTTACCACCACTATCACCACACGTCCCATCCTTCGCCCTACCTTACTGTGGGTCCATCCCTCTTGGACGCGCAGCCGAGAGGTCCCCCCACGACAGGAGGCGTATCCGCCACTGGGGACTCGCATGGCCCAGTCACCTCACCGTTTGAAGAGTCGCGGAATTTGTATGGCAGCCTTCATGTCACCGGAGTTCGTGTTCCTGCAGTGCCCCCAGACAGATCCCTCGGGATATGGTTTATCTTTACGGTAAGCACGCGGTCCTGCCCAGAGATCTTGCTGACGTCACGGTTCAGGACCTGACTGTGCGCCACGAGGGAACGTGAGTCATGACTTCTCAAGTGATCTAGCGTTTTTCTGCCCCCCTCGCCGTCGTCCGCGGGCACAGCTGACCGCTATCACGTTATCAGATATGCCCTCCGCTTCCGCGTGTTTGACATGTCTGCGATCGACAGCGAGGAAGACAGTCCGAAACCGTATCTGGCCGAATGTGAATCGCAGAGTTTCCAAGTCTACTCTCCCCGCAAGTATGTCTCGGATCTCGTATTACTTTGCTAGCTTTGATCGCTGATACGCCCAGTTTTCCCGGACTGCCTAGACCCACCGAGGTTGCCGAGCACTTCAGTCGGTTGGGATTCAAACTCAATACTCGCAAGGTGAGCCTCTTGCTGTGTTGGGTGATCGGTCTGAACGAGTGTAGAATGAACGTCAAGCAAAGTCCTCCGGCGCATCACCTCGACCTCGCTCCGAAGAACGATCTTCACGCCCAACGTCTCCCCCCGCCAGCACGCGGACGACGACGACGACCACCACCACCACCACCAACACCAACACCAACACCACACCGGCGGCAACAACGACCCAGGCCCCGCATTTGCCGGACGGCACATACGAGCGCTCGGGGCCGGCCGACCGCGATGGTCGGCCCGAGGCAAAGCCACTACAGCGTGTCCACCGCGACGACTGGCGGGGGGCACACGCACACGCCGGCCACTCGTCGGAATCAGGCTCGAGCTTTGCAGTCACGGAACCCAGCACGTCGTGGAGCGGAGCAGGCACGGACGGCTCGAGCGGCCCCATCCCCGGCGGAAGTGGCAGTGGCAGCGGCAGCGGAGGTGCTGGAGTGCGGTGGCGGGACAGCATGCGAGATCGCGAGTAGTCCGGTGAGACGGGGGGGGGGGGGGGGTGAGGGGCGGAGGCGGAGAGGGAGGGGAGATGGGAGGAGTGAAGGGAGATGAGAGACGAGGGACGCGATGCAGGACGGACGAGAGGAGCATCCGTGAAGAGCGAGATCTCAGCAGCGAGGGAAACATCAACGACACCATCTGGAGATAACGACAACAATTCAAGACCGAGGGACCGAGAACGGTGACATTAACGGGGATGTTCTGCAGCATATGATGGGTAGGGAGAAGCTTCGAGGAGGACACAATCTAGATTTGGGTCATTGGGCGACATGAGGATCTGGAAATACTCTGTCTATTCTGTAAATTAGTGCACGAACTCGTTTGGACGTTTGGGGAATTTAGTGTCATCGACTTGCATGCCGTGCTTATGGTGCTTTGCATGCGTGACATGGGTGTCATACGTATCCTGCGCGGATGCGTGTCATGCAATGTAAGTGTAAGGGTATAACCATCCATGCGATGCAGCTACATGTCATGCATGGCTTGTGTGCCGTACAATTGTAACCCAGGGCTGCTTGCGCGTCCATCCATGCCGGGCACGCAGGACTGAAATGGAACGAGCCTGCGGTAACCCACGCAGGACAGTAAAGGGGACGAGACAGCCTGAAGCGGGTCTACGACGGCTTGGCGCGCTTACAAGCGGCCTCGATCTCGGCGGTGCCAAAGTCGATGTTCAGCCCCGTATCAGCATAACACGCCTTGAGGTAGCCTTCGTCCCTAGCCACCTCGTTCTTGAGCCTGCTCGTCAACTCGCGCCATACGACACCGACAAGCTGCACTGCGCGCGGATCCTGCGCTGGAGAGACGGCATCTTCGTCGTAGAAATGCTTGTCGACGCGCTTGGCAAGTGCGTCGATGGCCTTGCGCATGTCTTTGGCCGTCACGTCCTTGACCATCTTCTTCAGTGCCGAGCGGGAGTGCGTCGAATGGAGGGATATCTCGGTGGCCGGGGTGGTTTGTAACAGGCGTTCGACGCCGTCGAAAAAGTCCTAGCTTCGTCAGCACAGTCACAGTCGGAGTACCAGTATCCGGGTTGGCGAAGAGTGGAATGCCAAAGGTCGAGGACAGAAGCGAGGAAGGGAAGAGGGGAGAGGGGAGAAGGAGAGAAGGACAGAAGGGATGGGAAGGAGGAGGCAGGAGGGAAGGAAAGAAGGGATGGGAAGAAGAGGCAGGAGGGAAGCAAAGAAGGGACAAAAAAAAAAGCAGGGCGCAACCCACAATTAGGCGACCAAAGTACCGTCTCAGCATGGTACGAATATAACTCGTCAGGTTCTCCTCGTACAGCGCCCGTGCCCTGTCCAGCGAGACACGCAGCGCAGCAGCGTTCAGCTGCGACAGATCCTCCGTAAAGTGGTACATGTTTTCTATGAGAAATCAGCAACAGCTCAATCAGCTTGGTCGAGTCGCCCCGATCTCCACAACGTATAACCGATCTACTTGATACTCTTGGATACCCTTTGATATACCTTGAAATGTCTGATGGATTGGGACTTACCGATAACGATGACATGGTAGTTGAGCTGGCCCTTATCTTCGGCATTCTGCAACTCGCCCCGATCGACTTTGGCTATATGTGTAATGCTTCCAAAGATGGCATTGACCACCCTGTCGTAGATATCATTGACCTTCTTACGGATCGGAAGGTCCGCGGCATCCTCGTTGAGCTGGCCCTCGATCCGTTCCACAAACAACGGGAAATGGCGGACAAAGAATAGCACACCACGTCGTTTCTTTGCCCCTCCCTTGGCAGACTCGATGACGCGGAGCTCCTCATTCTACACCAATTCAGCATTCGGTCGAGAGAAGATCACACAAAGCGTCACATACCACAAATGCGTCCAGCACCATTCGTTGACGGGAAAGCTGCCGGTCAAACAAGTGCGAGAAGAACAGACTCGTGTTCTCCTGCTCGGCCTCCATTGCAAGTCGCTCTGTCACACCAATGACACCGACAATCGCCCTACATCGCAGTCGCTCAGCCGGGACCCAGCCAACCTAACCCAACTCACACGACGTTCTTCTCGGTTGCCGCTTCAGCCCAATTTCGTATCTCCATCTCCACAAAGCCAAACACCAGATCCATCATGCTTCTCACGAGCTGCATCATTCCCGGGCTCATCTGGGTCGTCGCATGCCGGGCTGCTTGACGCCGGAAGTACGAGTCGAGCTCCATATGGTCCGCAAATGTCGACTCGGTATCCGTGAGGTGCAAGAAGGCATTGATGAAGTCTTCTTCAACCAGGACTTGGTTGATTATTTCTGTCAAGGCTTGTTGGTATAGCTAAATAAGATCAGCACCGTAAAAGAAGAGGGCAACAACCGTGTGACATGACGCAACAAGGGACGGGGACAGGAAGGGTGCAGAACAAGTCACCTGTGCGATACGATGCGCGTTGTCGTCGCCCTTGATATCTCTCCTGGTATGATCAACAGCCTTGAGGCCCATCATGGTCTTGGACTTCTGCAGGGCAGAAGTCTTGGCAGCCAAGCCAGCAGCAGTCGCAAAGGCTGAGGTGTCAGCTTGCTCATCGCTGCCTCCCTCGCTTGACTTACAAGCTTCGTTCGGTTGCCCACTGGCCGAGGCTTTGATGCTCGAAATGAAATTGATCAACATATCCTTGATCTCGCTCTGGTGAAGCTGGCTGATGGTAGACATGTAATTCTGCGGGAAGAATATCAGTGGCAGCAGCGATCACGAGCGAGGGACGATGTACAGAGCAAAGCCGCTGGTAGCGATCTTCATCCATTTCTTTCATGTACAGCACTAGTCCTTCATACATCATGAGATACTCGCCCATTGAGGTGTGCGGCGCCAGCGACATTGTCTGCCGTGAGGTTTTCCGATATTCGGACAGCGTCGTCTCAGACTACCATGTATCAGCAGCGCTCCAGTTCGAAGACAATCGAGAAACTCGCCTGATGCTTGAATGCGATATCGAGATAGTCCATGATTCGCTTTGTGAACTGTGTCGAGTTCTCCTGATACTCCTTGATTCGCGCGATAGTAGCAGCGACCTCGGCATTGGCTATAGTCATCTCAGTAACTGAAGCAACTGACGCTCTCGAAGGCATACCGGTATCTCGTGCTGCTTGTAATGCCTTGTACAGACTTGCGGCGGCACGTTCGAGGGCTTTGACACCTCGCTCTGAGCCTAGCGACTCCTGCGCCAGTACACGCAGATCGTCCGGTGGGACCTCCACAATTTGCTATCGTCATAAGCGTAGGCGTCACGATTGTGTGCTCAGTGCTCACCAGGAGCTGCTTCATCTCATTCAATAGTGCTTGTTGGTTGGACGTTTGTACTTGCAAGCCCCTATTCTGAGACTCGATGTACGATATGTCGTCCGATACAGCCTGTCATCAGCTGAGACGGTGCAGGTCAGACTCACGTTCAACTGCATACGATAACCAGTAATCTGCATGTCAATATCTTCAAGCTCGAGCAAAGCTTCATCGATATGTCCGAGAACCTGGGCTATACGGTCGTCTGATTCGAGAAACGCATGGATGTTTGCCTGACGTTTCAGCGCACTTCCCACACTCAGCACATACTGAGTCCAATGCAGCGAGTTCATCCAAAAGCCGTCCCTCGATCGCATCTGCGCTTCCCTTCTTTCGTGCCAGATCTCCGCTGCCCACGGCAGTCCATTCGAAGCCTTCGAGCATCTCTTCGACGTTACTCAAGATGGCATCATTCTGCTTGTCGTCCCCGTCGATGGTCAGGCCGGCTGCACCAGGCAGCAACCCGGTCCGCGAGGTAAGTAGGACTTCGCGGGAAAAGGCGATGTTGAGAGGTGGAGGGTGGAAGGACGCGCGGCGGTTCATCCTGTTCGCTGAGGTCGGCGTGGGAATTTGGGGTTCGCTTGGCATGGCTGGTGAAGGTACGGTGGTAGTGATGATCGGAGCGGGCTGTTTGAGACGGGAAGGCGACCGAGGCGGTAGGGGACCAGGTGATGTTGGCAACTCAGGCTTCGAGGCAGGTACAATTGCACTACTAGGTTGACGAGGCGTGACACCCTCCTCGTTCATACTTTCCTTCTGTGCGAGGGACGACAAGGGCCGCTCGATTGGTTCCGCCTCGTGGCCAGGCCGCTTCTGCTCAGCTGACGGTCCCCGCATCATACTCCTTCCTCCATCTTGGTAATCCGACGTTGCCGACGTTGACGATAGGTTTCTTTCTCCCATCGCAAGCATATCAACCGGCGCTCTCCCCTGCCCAGGTCTTCCCAACCCAATCCCATTTGACCCTGGAGCACTCTTCCCATTTATCGGTTCACGGGGTGACGCCGTTCTGGCTTGCGAGACGTCGGATGGTCGTCGCGGTCGTGGTATTGTACTTTCCCCCAATGGCGATCGGCCAAACTGAGCAGTCGTCGGCGTCCGCTGGTCATCTAGACTGGGTCTGCCGCGTGACATGGCATCAGAGGATGGGTAAATTGACGACTGCGCCGAGGCCATGGATGATGAAGAGCCACTACGACCTGATTTGAAGGCCGGTGGAGGAGCGAGGTCAGCGCCTCGAGACCGCGGAGGGGATGTGACTGAGGAGGATGAGGGGGGACGAGAGTCCGTTGCTTGCTTGTCAGTGGGTTTCTTGCAGCGTACAATCAACTTACCAGGAGCGCTCGCACCGTTGGCACCTACCCCGTTGGGCCCTGCACTAGAATGTGGAGGTTGGAAGTTGATCAACTCCGGGAGATCACCCTTGGTGTATGTCTTGTAGACCTTGACGACCGAATTGAGGAAATGAAGCTGATCTTTCGCTCGCTCCGTCTGCCAGTGATATCGCCGGATAGTCATCGTGAGAGCGAAATCGGTTGGCTACACAATATCAGCATATCCGATTTGCATTTTGCATACTCACACCTATGGCCTCCAAGGTCCGCATATCCTCCAGATGCCATGTCTTTCCACGGGAAAAGGAAAGGTTGTTGTTCCTCTTAGCCTTGTGAATCACCACCTTGCCCAGCTTCGTTACTGTTCTCGTCAGGGATATCCAAGACTCTTCTATAGTGGCCTACCTGCAAGCATGAGGTACCGGGTCTTGAGACCCCCGCCCGGATCTTGGGGATCCTCCTCGTATACTTTGAGGTAGGAGATGAGCGTCTCATCTGGCGTCCCATCTTCGTCCTTGCGGGAGAACAAGGAAGAGATGATGTGCTGCCGGACATCATCTGACGACTGCTGTCTCGGCGCCTGCGACGACATCGTTGAAGCCTGCTGAAGGAGCAGCGACGGTCTATAGAGTACGAGATGGTCCACAAGGTGCACTAGATAGAGCGGGAATAGGGGAATAGACGCGCGGTGACGTTGGGCCGACAAATCAGCCTGATAGTGTCCGGCCAAAGCCGGGCGGTCCCAGGCTGAGCTTTGGTTCAAAACCTCCATATAGCACAAATGCATGGTATAGCAGTGCTGGGTATGTATGCTGATGCGCTCCCGAGTGCCTCCTTCTTAAGACTATTGAAAGTACAGCTCCCAACGCTATGTAGCCAGAGGAGGACCGCTGATGTGCTTGAACGGGTCTCGGAACCAGGTCGGATTAGGCCAGACCTTCACCAGCGTCAGCTCAGATGCGTTGATCACAGATGCGTTGATCACAGATGCGTTGATCAAATGGCGAAGAACACACTCTAGCCAGGACCTGTCCCTTGACCAGCGCCAGTGGAACTGGCCCATAGTCTCTTGAGTCTGTCGAGTTTTTGAGATTGTCCCCGGCGAGCCACACATGTCCTTTTGGCACTTTGATCCACTGTTCCTCTCCTTTCCTCCTCGACCTTGAAGATAGCCTCGACTCGCCCTCCTCTTCCAACTCTTCTGTGGACGTAGCTAGGTCCGTCCACCGTGACGCTGGATCATCCCGTCGCGGCTCGACCTCGATCAAGTCCCCTTCCAGCCCGATCACCCGCTTGCAAACCAACACACCGGGCATGGTCGGCTTGCTCGCAAACACGAGATCGCCTCGTTTAGGTCCCCTCCATTTCAGTTTCCGTGCCTCCCATGACCAGTAAGGAAGGGGCGACACGAAGAGCCAGTCGTTCCTCCAACCAGGATCAAGCGTCGGCGCCATGGACGGTCCCTGACATTGCTGTATATGAGCGACAGTGGAAGTGGTAAAATGTAGCGCGGCCAGCCACTTGATGAGTTCCACAGGCCGGACTGCGGGAACGTAGTGTCGCCATGGCATGCCGCCAACTCGTCCCCGGAGGACTGTGTGTCAATGTATTTGAGCCTTTGACAAGACTCTGGAGGATCGGTCCATTTCCCAGCCACGACCACGTGGCAGTCGCGTGATCTCGTGTGCCATCCCCCGAATTGGAATCGCCTGGAATCAAACAGTTGGTTGAACCCTTTGTCAGCATCTTCATCCCTCTCCCTGCAACGGATCACTTTTCACATCCATTCTTCCATCAACAAGCTTGTATCACGTCACTCGATGACAGAGCACAGTGCTCCTTGTTGTATTCACGTATAGTCGCTAGAGACAAGTCTATTTCAACATCAGGACGCCTTCACAACAACCTCGACCATGTCCGACCAGCAGCAGCAACAACCTCCACCATCGCAGGACCAAGCACCGTTGATCGACGGATCGTCACAGGATGCTGGTACGAGCGAGTCTCCGCGACCAGTGACCTTGGCACCGCCAGTGATCACGTTTGGTCCTTTCGGTCCTGCCACACTAGCCCCACCGCCACCGCAAGCACCCGACTCCAACTCCGGAGCGACACCACTGGCGGCCGTCGATGCGGCAGCCGTCGATGCAGCGGCGGCAGGCGCTCAACGGACATTCAATATCTTTCCCTTCCCAATACAAGTGCCCACGCCAGGAGCTCTCCACACCGCGTTCGGGGTCACTGCGCCCTCACCGCCACCGCTGGCGACGGCAACGGTCGACGCCACCACCGAGCAGGCTCGAATGACATGGGATAATCCCAACATCCCCGCCTTCTTCACCAGGACGCCCGATGGCCGTATGATTCCGCATTTTCAAAATCCGCTGCCATACATTGCACCTACCCCGAGGCATGCAGCCGAGGGCGAACAGCAACTTCCCAACATGGGACTTCCTTTCTACCAGTTCTTTGCCCCGTTCCCCTTTGCTCAGTCAGCGCCCCAGCCGAATCCGGAAAAGGCGAAAGAACTGCTCAGGTCTTTGGAAACGGTTAGTCAGGGGATGCTGCGACGGATCAATCGGATCTTCGCTGCCGAAGAGGCGGACATCGGAGACGACGAGGAAACAAAAGGATGGAAATGTGGTATTTGCCTGGAAGGGCTCGAGGTCGCCGAGGAAAAGCACAGCACAGGCGTCAAGAGGCTGCCATGTAATCATCTCTTCCACGAGGCATGCCTGGAACCCTGGTTCGCGAACAAACATACTTGGTAAGTCTACGTTCTTGGCGACTCGTGTGCCATCATGTTGACAACGTTAGTCCTACTTGTCGTCTCGAGTTAGATCCTTTACAGACACTGGATGGGCCGTCTCGAAACGACGGCATCCGTCCATCCGGGCCAGCGCGTGCCACTGGCTCCCACCCTTATACTCGATCTGGGTCTCAGCCGAACCTGCCTCCTGTAAACCAGGCTCAACCTCCCATTCCCGAAACGGAGGTAACGATCTTTTGGCGAATGCCTCTTCCCGAACGCCCTCCAGCACCTATCCCGTCCGAGACCCAGGCAGACGGGCCAGTCGCATCAGCAGCCGAGCCTTCAGATCAGCAAGAAGAGCTATCCAGGCCGCCGACACCAAATCTCGTCTTCGATTTCCCTCTGAGCGCCTCTCCTATGCCCATCCATGCGACACCGAACAATGCCGCCGAGAACAACACCGGCGAGAGTGCGTCGAACAATGACGGCGGGAATGCGTCTGGTAGCGAGAGCCCACGTAGGCCTCGGGGAACAGTGCCACGCGAGCGTCGTCCGCACATCACGATCATTCACAACTTCTCCGCTTCGGATATGGCGGCAACCCAGCTCCACCACCATCATCATCATCACCATCATGTCCACCTCGCCTCTCCGGCATCCAATCCTGCCGCATCCGAGCGACCGCGGCAGCCGTTTGTTCCCGAATCACTAGAGTCCTGGACGATGACTCGCGAGCGCTCTCTTGGCTGGAGATGTGATGCCCCAGAATGTCAATTCGATCCTGCACTTGATCCGGACGAATCGATTTCGGACGCGACGGAAGAAAGTAAACAGATGCTCGATATCTACTCGCCCGAACAGCCAGCATTCGTCGGTGATAAGCCTTCTGAGCCTGTTCTCCGCGTATGCGGACACAAGTGGCATAGAGCATGTATAGAAGGGGCGGAACGAAGTTCGGGCCGGTGGAAACTGGAGCCAGACGAGACTGGGCGACTGTGGGTCAGATGTGGAAGGTGTCGGAAAGACGGGTGGATCAAGCCTGGCGAGCCTACTCCAAGCGAGGGCGAAGTAGAGATGATTTGTCTAGATACGTAGAGCTCGAGTCAGCGGCTCGCTCACGGTTGTCGGTAGTTTTGTCACACATGTAGCGATATTTGGCATGGATACACGGAAGCAATCGAGGTTGGATTTTGCCACCGTAAAAAGTCGACGTTTCTGAACGGGTTAGTATACGTTCATTTCTTGCATCCTCAACAAGGGCCATCACCATGGAAGGTCCCTCTGCGTCGGGCCCGTCACGAGCATTTCCACTCCCCTCGATCCCAGAAGACACCCTGCATTACACTCTTCATCTCTCGCCGACCTGCGATCCAACCACCCTCGCCGTCTTGATCATTCGATATGTCGAGTCCCTGCTTCCGAAACCCTGGCTGTGGAATAAGGATTCATTCGAGCTCAAGGTCGTATCAGGTGGGCTTCACAAGCCTAGCAGACGACCAGACGAGGCAGTGGGAGCTGGTGGGGGAAAGCTCGAGGGAGTTATGAGAGTCGGAGATGCGGTGGATGACGAATGGTTGGTGGTTTGGCTGTTGTGGGAGGTGAGCAGGAAATGGCCAGAGATCGTCATCAGGTCAGTGAGATGTTTGCTTTGCACGACTTCCACCTCATAAGCGGCGTAACGGTGGTACAGGATATGGGAGGGAGAAGAAACTAGTCTGTGCAGAGGAGAAGGCTGACGAGGTACAGTATACGAGATACCGATGGAGAGTTCCTGTTGATCGAGGCTGCCAACGAGTTGCCCTCGTGGGTCTCGCCAGAAAATGCTGAGAACAGAGTACGGATGCTCTCCCTCTGTGCTGTACCGTCCACGCTGATATAACTAGTTATGGCTGTACGACGCTCACCTCCACCTCATACCCCTGTCCATCCGTTCTTCGACTTCAGGAGTCCCTCGTGCAATACCGGACGACGAGTCTCTCGAACGGCAATATGATCCCGACGCTGTTTTGACTGAACGAGACGCCTTGCAGGCTGTACGTACAGGCAAGTATCGTGCCGACTCTGGTGTGGAGCAAGCGGTATGGGCGAGGATTGCGGGGTGAGGCTCGAAGCGATTGTAGTCGCAAATTATTGCTGACGTGAATTTTGATAGATATCCCGAGGCACTCAAGACCCATTTACATCGGAGCAAAGCGTATCTTCCTATTCCTATCGCCAAAGCACTGAAAGCCTCTCCCGAGCTAGTACAGAAAGCTGTCGAGGGGTTCTACGTGCGCGATCCAGCTCAATTACGTGTAAGCTCTCTCCACCTCTGGGTCGATGGGGACTCGTTCTGACCCCGTTTCAGGCTGCGTCGCGGATGACCCATTTCCCGCCTTCACCAGCAGTCTTGACTTCCGTCCTTACGACTCGCGCAGCGTATGCACAGCTTCAGGGCCAGGTCTTCCATCCTCCTCGCTCGTTCGGGCCGGAATGGAGCGTGAGGGAAGGCGCAGACTTGGACTCGGAACGACGCTGGAGGGACTTAGGGGTCAAAATTGCTACAGGATTTGAGATCATGTACAGAGAGGGCGGGAGAAAAGGTCGTGCTGGTCAGGTGAGACACTGCAGTTTCTCGGGTGGGCATCACTGATATGAAAGAAGGTAAATGCCGACAGCGACAAGCCGGACGATGAGGAGTACAGAAGATATACCGCCAACCTCAAAGCTGCGGGCTTCTTTGGCGACGAGTTGGAGGGAAGCAGTGCCTGGAGAACAAGGGAGAAGGAAGCACTTCAGGGATGGATGTCAGCTCGTGCAGCAGAGTAAGCGCGACCTTCGTATGCGTCATGACAGCTGATCGGCTCCAGTGTGTCCGCGCAAAGACCTTCCTTTGCCTATCAGGTCGACAATGCGATTGCGTCTTCGTCAGCCATTCCTGATGTCGAGTTGGCGGCATCTCCGGAAGAAGCGGAAGATAGCGAGTCGTGGCTTGAGGTCTCGCCCGACGAACTTGACAGCATGATGATGCGTGCGTCGGGCCAAGCCGGCCCATCGAAAGCGAGACCCGACCAAAGGGAAGACCGTGCGCCGGAGCTTTCAGATTTGGCCAAGAAAGTTGAGGAATTTGTTGGTGGTCAGGGAGATCTAGAGGGCGCTAGATTTCGAGAGTAAGTCTGCAGATTACGTCCTTGAAGGCTCAGGCTCATGTGACAGTGAACTCTCCGATGACGACATGGACAACGACGAGGACGAAGACGAAGAAGTCATTGCGGCGGACGAGTGGGAGAAGCTTGCCCCTGAGGAAAAGGCAGAGCGCATGAGCAAGCTTGTTCCTGCGCTTCCCGATGCCGAATGGGGAAGCAAGACGCAAGCAGCTCCAGTGCACGAGGAACCGCAGAAACCTGCTCGAAATAAACCTATACCGCCGATCGAGGCTCGTCCAGTCATGCGCCCGCCGGTATTTGCCAAACAAGAGTACGACGGGGTGGTATCTGATTCGGATGATTCCGAGGACGAAGCCGACCTTCCTGCGCCGGGGACACTGGGTCGGCAGATTGCTCAGATGAAGTGGGCCGATACAGCGCCTCGTATCGAGGAGATTGACGACGACGATGAAGCAGACGCGCAACGATCGAAACAGTTTGGACTGGGTGACGATATTGATGAAGCGATGCATCGACGTGTATGGGGCGATGACGAGGCTCCGACATTCGTCGAGGTCGAGGGCGACGGTGGTGAGATGGACGTGGATATGGATGAAGAGGAGGAAGAGTTCTTAAAGTTCTCAAGAGAAGCGCTGGGGATCAGCGATGAGCAGTGGGAAGGGATATTGAGCAGTCGCAGGGATCGTGGTGGTGAGTTTGGTGCAAAATGCAGTGGGGGATCCGAGCTGATTGACGTTACAGCGTTCGTGCCGACCTTCAAGCCTGCGCCTAAGAGGGACGACATTGCGAGTGCACTAGATGGTTCCGACGCCGCGAAACGAGCGAACGGGAAACCGAAGCGAGAGACCGTTGCTTCGTCGAAAACTCATGCGCCGTCAGCAACGTCTCCATCGACATCTCCAGCAGGGGGTCCAGCGACAGGCCCAGCAACAGGCGGGATGAACATGGAGCTCGACTCTTTCGAGAAAGTCATGCGTGCCATGGATGCTGAGCTCGCCAAAATCAAGGGTGACCAACCCCGACCTCCAAGTACCGCCAATGGCAAAGATAAAGCCAAACCAAAAGTCTCGTTTACCGACCCTCTACCGAATCTGCCGACGGAGCAGGATCTGGACGATATGACCGAGGACGACCTGGCCGCCATGGACCGAGAACTTCGGGCGGCGCTCAAAGGCGCTGGGGTGGACGACGAGGATCTGGATGGGGAGCTTGATGTGGAGGAGGCACATGGGCTGGATGGGGAAGACAGGCGGGAGTATGCGATGATGAGGGATTTCCTGGAGAGTGTGAGGTCGCAGGGCGGGGAGAGCGGGGTGATGGGGAACCTGTTTGGACGGCTCGGTGAGCAGAAGAGCAGGCAGGGTGATCAGAAGCCGTAGACCGCTTGGTCGTGGAGCGAGGGGCATCAGGCTGCCACATGCTCGCGTATGCATGAGCTGGTGTTGCCTCACGAGCTGCTGATGCTCTGCCTGTGTATACTCTTGTCCCTATCCAGTAATAACAAGCTGGAACGCGACAGAAATAGGAATAGTGGTGCAGTTGATACGCATCGGCCAGTTGCGATGCGGACAGATCCGATGATTGCCGCCCGAGAAGCGCGTGGTGGACTGGTGGGTCTGTTGGTTCAAAGTGGGCCCGCCTGGTGGCCGCTCCGACTCGGCCCATCCGAGGCGTTGTGTATTCGCGCTTGTATCTCGCTGCAACAGATAGTAGTCTGGCTCGTACGGGTCTGAGCAGGACTGACGATGCGCCTCTTCACGCCGCTGCTGGCGCTGCTGCCGGTGCTGTCGGCGCTGCAACTCCCGCACCTCCCGACGACGACGCACGATGCCCTCCAGATTGCCGACTCGATCCTCCATCCCTCCTATTCCGGGAGCGCCGACCCAGCGACGGTGCTGGGGACTGCTAGTGATTTCACCTTGGCCAGTGTGCCAGATGACGAGTTTCTGCACTTTACCAGCGCGCGATTCACAGTACGTGCTCCGGATTCTGGCTCTGGCTTGCTGCCTGCAGTCATGCCGCTTACGAGCTGACGGCGCGGAAGAAACACAAAATCCGCATCAAGGCGACCAAGGGATTCTGCGACCCGTCGGTCAGGTCGTACTCTGGTTACCTGGATGTAGGGGACGGCAAGGACCTGTTCTTCTACTTTTTCGAGTCGCGCAGTAGCCCCAAGACAGACCCCGTGGTGATGTGGATCAACGGCGGGCCGGGCTGCTCGAGCGCTCTCGGGCTGTTTATGGAGTTGGGACCGTGCTCGGTCAAGGACGATCCCAAGGGCGCCAACGATACCGTCTTTAATCCGTACGCATGGAACGACAAGGTACGTCAACGTCTAGCATTTGGATTGGTCTTTTCTGTTTTGCGTCTGACAGATGGGCATGGCATGGGCATGGGCTGATGGGACAGGCCAACATCTTCTTCCTCGACGAGCCGATCGGCGTGGGATTCAGTTATGCAGAACACCACCAGGTCAGTCCTCGCGCAGCCTCCAGGGCACCGATGGCCGTCGACAGCCAAGACGGCAGAGGGCAGAGGGCAGAGCTGACACGTCGTGCAGTCGGTCGCGAGGGCAGAGGCGGCCGGCAAGGACGTGCAGGCCTTTATCTCGATCTTCTTCGAAACGTTCAAAGAGTTCGAGGGCCGGGCGTTCCACATGGCCGGCGAATCCTACGGTGTAAGTCGGAATTACACCACCACTAGGCTTTGCTGCTTGGCTGACGACTGTCGTCTTGCGCGGATGTAGGGCCGATACCTGCCCATCTTTGCGTCTGCCGTCGTGGACGGGAACAGGAAGCTCGTGGCCCAGGGAAAGACCCCGATCAACCTCCAGAGCGTCATGATCGGAAACGGGGTCACCGATACCTGTGAGTCTCTTGATATCCTGAGATACAGTATAGTCAGGTTCGGGAGGCTGATGGCTGTTGATCCCAGTCACCACGACCGAGTCGTACTTTACATATCAGTGCACCATTCACGGTGGCCTCAACACGACTGTACAGTCCATCGAGAACTGCGTGGCCATGGCCGAAGCAGTAGGTACCAGTTGATCCCTCCACACCAAGTCGGCTGCGGGTTGCTGTATATGCTGGCCGAGGTGCCGCTTACTAGATGTGCTTGGCCGAGCTGCCGCTTAGTATACGTGCTTGGCCGGGCTACTGCTTGCTTTTATGCATGGCCGAGCTAATGGCATCCACGCAGGTGCCCAAGTGCCACAAGTTTACGCTCAAAGGCTGTATCGAGACAAACGACTACACGACGTGCTCGATGGCATTGGATTACTGCGAGGAAATGCTGGGAGCGTCTTTCCTCTGGGCGGGCGTCAACCCGTACGTCGTGCGCCCTGCTGATGGTCAGACGAAGCGGCTAAACTCTCGCAGCTACGACGTTAGCAAACCGTGCAGTGGAGAGGAGCTCTCGAAGAGTCTGTGCTACTCGGTGACGTGCGTGCTGCTTTATTACTCATTATCATCGCCCGCCGACCATGCTGACATGAGCAGCGACAAGATCCGTACGTTCCTCGACTTGCCGGAAGTACGCAAGACACTCGGTGTCGATCCCTCGGTGGGCGGCTTCTCAAGCTGCTCCAACAAGGTGGGGCGGCGATTCCACGCGGCGCTCGACAGTGCCGGCCAGACATGGCTCTATGTTTCTGCGCTTCTCGAGCGGGGTGTTCGCGTCCTCAACGTGAGTCTGCAGGTCAAGCACTGCGCAATGCCCGGCAGCTGATTCGGGGTCGGGGCAGTATGTGGGGACGTACGACTTTATCTGCAACCACATTGCCAACGAGCGGTGGATGGAGGCGCTCGAGTGGACGGGTAAAGCGGGATACAACGCAGCCGAGTTTGCCGAGTGGAAGGTCGACGACAAGGTCGCGGGCTCGTACAAGACGTACGGCAATCTCAGCGTGAGTCGCTTCATCCATTCGGAACCCCACAGACATCGTCCACTATTATACATGTATATATACGTGGGCGCTGACGGCGTGCAGCACCTCAAGATCCTGTACGCAGGCCACATGGTGCCGTACGACAAGCCCAAGGAGGCTCTGACCATGCTCAACTCGTGGCTCGCCGCGGAGGCTCTGGGCAAGTCGGAGTAGATATTTCTTCATCTCACTCGAGACGGCATGGAACTGCGGATAAGGCGCGATCTATCGTCACTATCGTAGCGGAAGACACACATACATAGCTTCCTTTGATTCGTGAAATACAAAAGACGGCAGGACAATGCACCGCGCAATACCTGGTAGTTCGTAGTAGTATCCACCCACGGCGCTCCCCCCGCCACGGGATGATCCGCATGGATTCCCCACACGGCAAAGTGGCAGTCGGCTTTCGTCGGCAGTGCATTTCACGGTCGCTCTGGTTTTCTGTCGGCCCCCTCACTCGTGCTGTTTCCTGTATGACAGCCGTTGCAAGATGTTGGGATACCCCGCATCGCAGAGCGGATGTGGGCTGGCCGCTGGACGGGCGGTCCGGGATGTTTGCGAGTGGTTGCGATGCAAGGTGTCAAAAGTGCTGACTGTTGCTTGCTGACCTCTCACATCTCGTCTTCGCCTCCATCCTGGTCTCCATCTCCATCTGGATCTCCAACTCGTAGCTCCTTCATCTCCATCTCGTATCTCCGTCTCCAACTCCCTCTGAAGAACCACTGTGATTCCTGTTACTGATTACGAAGAGCACATCGAGTACTCTGACAGTGAGTGATGAGGTGCTGCCAGGCTGCGCATACAACATACAAAAGCGTGACTACTTGAATATGGGTCCATTTTGTACCTCAGCTTACTCACGACAGTGACCAACGCCGCACTCCTCCAAGACACCCCGCCTCGTGTGGGTATCAACGGATTTGGCCGTATCGGTATGTCCGCGTCGTTCCAAGACGGGAGACTCTTGCTGGCACTGGTGCAACTGGTGCCACTGCTGCCACTGCTGCTACTACTCCTACTCCTACTACTACTACTACCATTGCTGTTACTGCTGCTGCTGCTAATACTCGCATAGGTCGCGCGGTCTTCCGGCAATGCCTGGCACGAACGGACCTCGAGCTGGTCGCGGTGAACCACACCGCACTAACCCTCGAGCACCTCATGACAGCCATCCGCCACGACTCGACCCACGGTCCCTGTGCCCAAGCGGCCGACCTAAGCATCGCGCCGGCCGACCATCCCGGCCTCCTCCCGCCCACCGTGGACAATCCCGCCCCCTCTGCGCTAGTCTTCCGCGGCCGGCTGATCCATCTCCTGAGCCAGCGCGATCCGGCCAGGCTGGACTGGGCAGCAGCGGGGGCAGAGTACGTCATGGAGTCGACTGGCAAGTATACGACTCGGGCGAAAGCGGCGCTGCATATCTCGCATGGCAAGGCAAAGAAGGTCCTCATCTCGGCCCCGAGCAAGGACGTGCCGAATGTGGTCTATGGGGTCAACCATACCACGTACACCGGCGCAGACGATATCCTCAGCAATGCCAGTTGCACCGTATGTCCATTTCGTATGACTCGCCGACTTACCGGGGGCATTGCCTACTCCCTGCAGAAACTGTGCCTGCCGGGCCCCTTCCCCTTCTTATCCGTGCCCCTTCTTATCCGTAGTTAGGCTGACAGGATAGACCAACTGCCTGGCGCCAATCGCCTTGGTCCTACAGAGAGCATTCGGAGTCGAGACGGGGATGATGACCACCATCCACGCCAGCACATCGAGCCAGAAGGTGCTCGACGGGTTCAGTACCAAGGACGTCCGTTCAGGTGAGCACTTGATCCGTTTTGCACGTAAGCTGAGGACTAATACGTCAACAAAGGCCGATCGGCAATGGGTAACATCATTCCTGCGACTACTGGCGCTGCGCAGGCAGTCGTCAAGGTCCTTCCGGAGCTCGCGGGCAAGTTCCACGGTACGTCTTCCCGCTCCTTAGTCTCCGAGGTCTCCAAGTGGGCGAGTCCCGTCGACTGACGGCGTCATGGTGTGTAGGTATATCCGTGCGAGTGCCCGTCACGAATGTATCTCTGGTGGACCTGACTGTCCGCTTCTCCACCCCGATCCCATCGAAACACCACCTTATGGCGGCGTTCCGTGAAGCGGCTACAACGCCCATCCAAACCTCGGCCGGAAGCAGCAGCGGCGCACCATGTCTCAAAGGCGTCTTGGGCGTCAGTGACGAGAAGCTCGTCTCGAGCGACTATCTGTCCTCGACGGAAAGCTCCATCATCGACGTGGACGCTAGTGTCATGCTTGATGAGTATACTGGCAAGGTCGTCGCGTGGTACGATAACGAGGTTGGATTCTCTTCGCGAAGTACGTCCAGCCAGCACGCGGCAAGTGCTGCGAATCAAGCTGATGCGTCTAGTGTGTGATCTCGTCGTGTATATGGCCAAGTGCGAAGCTCAGGGTATCAAGTAGACGGGGACGATGTAGAAGTAGCCACATGCCGACTGGATGATGTTCATGTAAATTGTATTGGATGTATACATGATGGCGCATGCATTGGTCGAAATCTATCGTGAATATCCAGTAGATTAGATCTCTCGACTCCGGTGATATCGGGTGCAACATTTCCACACCTGGTCTGGTTATCGCTACTGGTCATCTGGACTCTCTCTTGAGACTTTGGCTCTCTCTTGACTCTTGCTCAACTTGGATCTGACACAATGTCCTCAATCAGCCAACAACCTGAGCAACTCTACTCACTAGCTGATCAGCTGTCAAAGTCTGATTTTGACTCGATCCCCATCATGTGAGCAGCGACCAGGTCTATCTGGTATTGACACGAGCTGAATCCACCAGCGACTTGACGGGCGTTGAGGCCTCAAAAGATCGCCTGAGAGCCGTGGCGGCTGACATCCGACATGCGTGCCTTCATGCCGGGTTCTTCTACAGTCCGTCCTTCGCCCACAGCTTGGACAGGAGTGCTGACGGTGACATAGTCAAGAACCATTCCGTATCGCCGGACACTGTGGGCGGGGCGTTCAAAGCTGCCCGCAACTTTTTCGATACTCCCGCAGACGTCAAGCAAAGTGTACGCTCTCGGCTTGGGACTGCCCATGCCTCATACGTGACGAAAAGTGGAACGAAAAGCTAACTGAGACTGGACAGGTCGATATGGGCAAGAGCGACAACTTCCGGGGGTACATGGCCCTTCTGACCGAGAACAACGTCCCGTTTGTCCTTCCCCGTGCCCCGTCGTCGCTGGCATGTGGGCTGAGGCAGGACGCTGACCATCGATGATCAGGACCAACAAGGGCGAGCTCCACGAGGCGTTCAATCTCGGTCTGGACCCATCGTTGGGGCTCGCAGAGGAAGGAGGCAGTGCGGGCGAACTACACCACTCGGACAACCTGTGGCCCTCGGAACAGGTCTGGGACGGGGCCACGCCCTTCGTCAGTCCTTCCTAGCCTGCCCATGACGGCCTCTAGCTAACGAGGTGCAGAAGCAGGCTGTCCTGGATTACTAGTGAGACGCCCTCTGCCTTCCCTGCTGGAGAAGGATGAATGCTCAAGTGCAACGAAACAGTCTGGCCATGCTTAAGCTCGGTAAGACACTGTTCCCGCTCTTCGCACTCGCCCTCGGCCTAGACGAGCGCTTCTTCGACGACAAGGTACGTCCATGGCCTATCTCGAGCTTGTAGCCTGAATGTCTAGGCGCTGATCTCGTCAGACCCGCTTTCCAGCTGCTATCATGCGGCTCTTGCGGTATCCTGGCATAACGCCCGAACAGCGGGACGAACGCATGCCCGGCATCGGTGTGAGTGCTCCCGCCCGCTCTGTCACCACTGAAACTCCAATTTCTCCACCCAAACGCAACGTCGTGTCGTGGTCGTTGTGCCTGTGGCTGATGGACGCTCAGCCTCATACAGGTACCTACCTACCTTTTCGCAACGCACAGACGTTAGGCAGGAGCTGACGGGAGGAAGATTTCGAGTGCTTTACGATTCTGTGCCAAGACGCCGCAGGCGGCTTGCAGGTGCAGAACAAACAGGGGGAATGTGCGTGCGGCGCAGAGTGCACCTGTGCTGCTTACTGATGATGCGCTAGGGATCGATGCACCGTATATCCCTGGAACGTTTGTCATCAACTGCGGCGACCAGTTTGCACGGTGGACCAGTGGGTCTTGTTGTCTGATTCTGCCTGGAACCTCCCGTTACCGCTCTCATCCCATTCTCTCTGCGTCTCTGCGTCTCTACGTCTCTGCGTCTCTGCGTCTCTGCGTCTCTGCGTCTCTGCGTCTCTGCGTCTCTGCGTCTCTGCGTCTCTGCGTCTCTGCGTCTCTGCGTCTCTGCGTCTCTGCGTCTCTGCGTCTCTGCGTCTCTGCGTCTCTGCGTCTCTGCGTCTCTGCGTCTCTGCGTCTCTGCCTCTTGCCTCTCCACCTCTCTGCCCCTTCTTTCTCTGCATCTCTGCGTCTCTACCCATCTGCATCTTCACCTCTCCGCCTCTCTGCCTCTCTGCACACGCTCGCTCGAAAGTCCGTTCCACTTACTTCCTATCCAAGACGACATCTTCGTGTCCACGCCACACCGCGTCCTCCCGCCGACCTCGACCCGATACTCTATCCCCTTCTTCTTCGGATGCGACCACGACGTCCCCCTCATCCCGCCGTCGACGTGTGTCTCGGCAGAGCGGCCGAACAGGTATCCCGAGATCATGACGGCAGGAGCATACGTCAAGTCACGCCTGGACGAGACGTACACCGTCCACAAAGTCGAGGTGGAGGCGTAGTGCAGCAACAGAGTACACTGCCCAGACATAGGCCCTCATGACGCGGTTGAAACCGCTGCAGCCGTATCCATCTCTACGACTATGCATGATTGGTTGCATCTAATCTGGCGACACTTGGGGTAATTGGGTAATCTGAGCATCACCGGCAGGGAACGGAAGAGTAGGTACAGTTGAAAGAAACGATTTCACGACGAGAAGGAAGAGCGATCAAGCGTGGTGCTTGAACTTGAACTAGCTCTGCGGCGGTGTCTGACATCGTCCAGCTCGTCTCCGCTATCCACCAAGAATCCGCCACCCAACACACTCATGCTCTTAGGACGACTGACGACCGACCCCCGCCGGTCCGGATCGAGCTCGCCCGACGAGTCCCTGGCATGGAGGTACGGCGGGCTCTCGACCCTCATACTTCCCCCTTGTACGATGTCGCTGTCGCTTTCGTTGGCTGAGAACGACGCGGCGCTCTGCCGCTTGATACGCCGCGGAGTGGCGGGTGCAGAGAATGGGATGGGGATGCTGATGTTTGTTCCTGGTATACGAATCGCACTTCGCGGGGACATGACGGGCATGTCGAATTTTGACTCTACCTCTGAATCCGACTGGGGCGACGGGGAAGGTGAAGGCGACGGCAACTCGAGGTTGAAGCGCACTCCTCGGGCCGTACGGTGCGATGACGCAGACCGCATCGAGGTGTTCCTCCCCATCTGGGCCATTGAGGACCGAAGCCGGCTGTTGCCGGCGTCAGAAACCGCATCCATGCTGTACGAGCGGCGGCGTGGTAGCGGTAATGCGGGTGGAGGAAGCCGCGACGCCACAAAATGACTGGTCTTGGAAGGTGTGGAAGGCGCGGTCGAGCCGGGCGTGTACGTGGGTGGCGGCGGTGCGGCGAACGTGGGTGGCCGGTCTCGACCTCGATCCCGTTTCGGCGGCAGACGGAGCTGGCTGTTCGATATAGTCGGGGCCACACGAGAAACACGAGCTTGATCTAGGGCTTTACTTAGCACCGTTGCAGACAGAGAGGGCGGATGTGGGTATTGCTGTGGTTGTGGCTGTGGCTGTGGCTGCGGCTCTGGCTCTGGTTGTAATTGTGCTTGTGCTTGTGCTTGTGGTGGTGGCCCCGTGATGATGTCGGTTGCGGTTGCAATCGACTCGCGTTTGGCTTTGGTGGCGGTACCGGGTGTCCGGGTCGGCGGTAAAGGGAACTGCGGTGCAAGTTCAGAAGCAGCCACGACGACAGACTTGTGGCCCACACTTTCCGCACTCGCCGGCGGCTGGGTGGACGGGGACATGTAAGGTAACGACGAGGGCTGTTCTTCGTTGATCGGCGTGAGTGGATTCGGGATCTTGGTCTGCTTGGGACGTGGTCTGGGCCCGGGCCCGTTTGCTTGCACGCCGGTAGGCGCCTGTTGTGGTTGATAAGCGTGTTGTCGTTGCTGCAATTGGCTGTGCAGTCGCGGCTGCTCTTGTGGCTGCAGCTGGGCCGCAAGGCTAGGGACAAGCGGCTGGGAGGGAATGGTTGTCTCAGACGGGGTTGGCGCCGACGGAGCAGTTGGAGCCAGCACGGCCGTCGACACGACTCGAGATGCGCGGTCCTCGCGCGAAGGCGGCCGGGCAAGCTTGACCTTCTGCCCTGACTCGGGCTTTACCACCCATGTCCTTGGTGTACTTGCCTCGCCGGCACGTCGGGACGCGCTATTTCTGTCCTGGTCGCTCGTCGAGTCTGCACGAGCTCGTACCTGGAGGCTCCTGCTCTCCCCGTCAGGCCCCTTCTCCATCTCCGGTCTCCTCTCGAGCTCCGGCCGCATATCCCTCTCCACATCCAGTCTCCGTTCCGCACCAGTCCTAGTCTGCTGCAAGTGTCTCGGCACCGCCAGCCGCTCATTTTCCGCCCTCCGCGCATCTTCCCGTACGAAACCCCGGACTCTACCGAGATGGTCCACATCCAGCACACCCTTCGGCACCTGGGTAGTCGGGTCCGTCACGCCTCGTCCAGAGAAAGTAGGGTACCCGCCATTTCGAACATCTTGCTCAGGTAGCGGATCGTGGCGTACCTGCATCCTGGGGACAGCAGCCTGTGCCCCGACAGGTGGCGCGAGTTGTTTTTGTGTCCGCGTAAGTCTGCCTGCTTGCGTATCCGCGATGATACCTTCCTCGATTGCTTTCTCAGACTCGTCCTCGTCGTCATCGTCATCCTCTTCCAGTCCGATCTCCAGCGCGTTGGACCGATGCCTTCCCTTTTCCAGCTTATCGGCCATATGAGCCCCATCAACTTTTTCGCCATCAGGACCCTCCCTTAGTCGGCGGTAGAAAGGAGGTGGCTCGGTCCAGTACAGGAACCGAGTGGCTAGGTGAAAGTACATTGCCGGTGGAGGGTGTTTTGGCATCCTCCTCCCGAGGAAAAGAAGCACCACGGACTGTAGCGAAGTCAGCGTGACCACTCGTTGTCATTAAAGTACACGAGTGCGCCGGAGATTGGAAACATTCCCACGTACACCCAGGAAATTGATCAGTCCCACCACGGCGATGCACCACGCTGGAACGAGAACTGCAGGTTTCGCGCTAGGGAGAATCTCAGCAAACCGTATGGATCGATCGTTCAGATCACTGATCGATGGATTGAACTCACTGCACAGCGAGATTCCCGATCCCAATTCTGCAGAATGTCAGCTGGAGATTTGCTGCAATGAACTATTGTAGTGTCACTCACACGAGTTGCCCGATACCGAGCCAGACCGGGGTACTGGTCGCGCCAAACCAGGACATGTGCTCGTAGAGCCATGTCTCTGGCCATCCCAGCTGGCCTAGACTCAAGACGCCGATCGCCAGTGCTGCATGGTGAGCGATATATCAAAGGACGATGTCACAAGGCAAGAGGACTTGTGTGTACTCACCAAACAGAAGCCTGGAGAGCACCACAAACCTGCGGGATCAGCGCTGAATTGCAAGGTTTCATGAGTACCACTCACATCGGACCTCCAGCCTGACGCGGGACGGCAGACGAACCATAGTACCCTTCAGAACCATCACCACCATCACCACCATCACCGCCACCACCATCACCACCATCACCATCACCATCACCATCACCAACACCATCACCACCAGCATCTCGTTTGACCAACGCCATTCTATCCCGCCGTCGCAGCAGCGGCACCTTGGCAGGTGTACCAGCAAATGCCAAGGTCGACGTATCGGCCGAATCACTCGGAAGCTGCGCGACCGTCGTAACTTGAGGTGACGTGTCGGTCGCTGTAGGAGCCACCGCGGAGGTAGATGACCCCGCCACGTTTGTAGCTTCTATAGCGGCATTCTCCTGGGTGTCATTGTCGTCGGTGGCGGTGGCACTCGACGTCTGCGACGTCGAGGTTGAATTTGATATTTGGGGTGTTGTAGACTCGGCAGACGATGGTTCCGGGTCAGTCTTCTTGGCAAGCGAGTATTCCTTCATATCACTAGCAGACGATCAGTACAGGGTCGTCAATCGCTGCACGGCAAGTGAAAGCAACACGAGGCAAGTGACAAGGAACAAGGACAAGCAACAAGGACAAGAGACAAGAGGCAAGAGGCAAGAGACGAGACCACAGACAAGAGACGAGAGACCAGGACGAGAGACGAGAGACCAGGACGACTCACTCGGCCACCGCGATAAACTGCACGACGAGCCCCCAAGTAAGGAACACCATCGCCGCCACACGGATGACGTTGTAGCCCACCCAAGTGAGTGTTGGCAGCTTCATATCGGCACTGGCGCTGGAGAAGCACCGCCGGGCCAGCCCGTTCGCTGTTCATCAAAAGTCGCCCGTCGTCAATTGTGAAACGATTCTAAAGTATAGCCGTGTCCTATGTCCATGAGCCGGTCAAACGCCACGGTCAGTCTCAGCCAGGTAGTCCTTTCACTACTTGCGCGATCGCCAGGGGAGAACGAGACAAAGGACGCGTATTGACCCTATTGGCCAGGACACGGCGTTGGAGATGGAGTGGCTGCGCGGTGACAAAAGATGCATGCTTTGCGACATGAGTGGTAGAGTGATAGGGATTACACAGGTTGCAAGAGGGCAGCAATGCGGTGGTCTATTCCGAAATGATATCTTCTCTCTTCGGTCTAGGGGATATCAGCACGTCTTTGTGGTTGCGTTACGACGAGGGCACCTACTTCAAATCCTTGACTTCTTTGATATCCTTGCTGTGTCGGATATCCTTCCCCTTGTCCAGCAGCAGCTGGGCCGCCTCATCATCCATCAGGATACCCAGACCATGGTCCTGCGTGAGTTCGATGACATGGTCCAGCTCCTGAATGATGTCAGCTTTGAGAGCAGGCAGAGTGACGCAGAAACGTACGACAAAGCCGTCTTGGTCCACATCCAGCTTCTTGCCAATCTCCTCGATATCCTCGTCATTAGGTTTGTGCTTGATCACGCCCATTGCTCGCCTAAGATCCGCCAAGCTGATCTGGCCCTTCGGATTGGTCTGAATGACGTTCAAGCTGGAACCGACCCGTTCGTCGTATTTCTCTAGCTGCGCGTCGATCTTCTTGATCATGGATCGCACTCGCTTGGATACCGCCACGGTCGGCGAGTCGTCATCTTCCTGCCTCTCGTTGGATTTCTAGCCAATTATTCAGTGTCTGCTACGTCGCATGGACCAGGATACTCACAGCTTCAGAGAGCAAGTTGTCCTCGAGTAAAGCTCGCAGCTCGTCTCGCTCCTTCACAATCGAGGATTTCGCAGTCAAGATAGACAGAGCCTCGGCAAGCTCCACGACTTGCTCTTTGGTCATCTTCGCATCGTCCGCAGGCTCCTCCACAGGCTCGGCTACGGGCTTGCCGGACGCTTCCGCAGCGGCAGCCTCCTCTTCTTCTTTCTCTCGCTTGGCAATCTCTTCCGCCTCCTTCTTCTCCCTTCTTGCGTCTTGTTCTTCCTACGATGGAGTTAGCGCACAGCAGGACGAACACGAGTAGGCTGGCTCACCTGCTCTTGTTCCGCCTCGTCTTCGATGAGCTCCTGTTGCTGCTGAAGCACCTCGAGCTTCTGTTTGTACGATGCTTCGTCCGAGACGTTGAGCTCCGCTTCGTTCAACTGAACACACTGTTAGCCACCATCGTTCGTTCATATTTGTGGACTCACCAGGTTCTCCGGTAGAGAACTCAAGGTAGTGACCAGACTGTCCATGACGTTGTCGCTCTTCGACTCAAAGTTGAAAGCGCGACTCAGGACCAGTAGGACGCCCGAAATGCCGTTCGTGTAGTGCAGTTCGATCCATTGCTCCAGCTCCTCTCGCAGGCGAGCCGGTGAAATGCCCTGGAACCTGATACCTCGAGACTGGCAAGCACTCTGCAATTCCTTAGTCGACAGGGAGTCAACGCCTTCCGCAGAGATCATCTGTCATGTCAGTCATATATCAAGTCGCGTGTCTTACCATATCGTCCACGCGGACTTTCTCCAGCTTGTTCCTGATCTGGTGCTTGAGGAAGTTGTCGGTGCCCCAGGCATTGATGTTCATGTAGCGGCACATGGATACCAGCTGTGGTCGTGAAAGATTGTCGAGTGTGATATCATCGTGGAAGAGTTTGGCGACTCGAATCACATCGTGCTGCGAAGGAGTCTCGCCTGTTGAGCGGACCTGAACAACGTGAGTTAGGATCAGGATAGCCGAGTCACTGGGAACGAACCTTTCGGAAGAACTCTTTGAACTCGTCGCTGCGCACAACGCTATCCGCTTTGAGGCCATCCTCCTTCACAGTCTCCTGAAGGAATTTGGCCATCTCGATCCGCACTCGAAGAAGTTTCCGCTGCTTTTCGTCCTATACGAGCTCAGCAAAGCCAGTGCAAGTGAGTCATCTCGAGCTTACCGCTGCGAATTGGCCCTCAAAGGTGCTAGGTAGCATGTTGGGAAACAATTTCAACGCGACAGGCAGTAGGAACTCCATGAAGGGGACGACGATGAAGACGGAAAATGGGATCAATCTGAGCAAATCGCCAGTCGTGCGTCGCAGCTACATGCATCCATCAGCTTGTTCAGGGACACGCAAAAGAAGCTGACCTGTCTTCGCTCTCGTCGAGTGAGGGTCCCGCCCTGAAGCACTTTGTACTGGATCTTGGCGGTGATCTTGATCTCGTGCCCCAGAAGCTTTGTACCCGCCCAATAGTGCGCAGCCTCCTTCTTGACCGTATTCCACACTCGGGTAGGCAAGGAAGCCGCCGGCTTCTTCTCCTTCTCCTTCTTGGCCACCTCCTTTTCAACCTCTTCCGCAGCGATATCGGTGATCTTGGGTGGGATGGCGCTGAGTGGCGCAGGAGGCAAGGGCGGAGGACTGCCCGGCGGCGGAACCTTGGACAACGCAGTCTCTTGCTCGTTTGCTGGGACGGGCTTGGAAAGGGGGAAAGGAGGTGGTGTAGGCTCAGAGGATGGTCGGTGAGGCTCAGTCGATACATATCGGACGGTTGTGTATTGGTTGCGGGCGGAGAAGGTGGAGAGCGGGATCGAGACAAGATATGTCTGCGAAGAGAATGCTCGGTAATGACTCTGCAGGAGGGAGGGGCTGGCGCCAGCTGAGTAACAACTGCATCAGCTTTCAGGCTGGCTATGGAGGAAGGGACGCACCCCTGCGCGCCGCTATGAAGACGTTGCGTTTCGTGAGACCGCCTTGGCCGACTCGCCTGACGACGGTGCCAGCTCTTGACGGTCCGGCAGACGCAGACATCATCGCTTTGGAACCGTGGGGGGGACAGAGAATTCGAAACAATGAGATCAGCGCATATGTTGAGCTGTTGGAGCTGTGCCGATGCTGCGAGAGACGTTGGACGTTGCTGTTCTCAGTTGTATGGCGATGCTTGTTGGACGCCAGAAGGACGTTGGTAGTCAAACGTTGAAAATGCCGAGTTTGCACAGTTCCACTTGCGGACGTCCGAAAGAGAAAGAGAAAAAAACGAAGCCGAGGCCGAACAGGACGCGTTGCTCTGTGACCTCTCTTCAGTCTGCTCCATTGAACCAGCTTGCACAAACGTCTGGCACACGCTCCACGCTCCACGCCATGTCGATCACAAACCCACTCAACATCATCCTGCTGCCACCGATAGCATGGCTCGTCTACCGCCTGATCTTCCCATCACTTCCTGCGCATTCCACATCCGTGCCCTCCACCTACGACCCAGAAGTCTACAACTGGATGCCAGAGAAACATCCAGAAGTACTACGACACCGCAAGTACACGGCCAAGGAGCTTGCAGATCTAGATGGCAGGAAGGGGGACCGTATCTGCTTGGCTATCTATAGGGCCAAGGGAGGAAAGATCTCGGAAGGAGGCAAGGGCGAGCGGACAGTGTTTGACGTGACCTCTGGAAGCACGTTCTACGGGCCTGGTGAGTTATCACGCTCTGAATGTCAAAATTGCCACGATCTGCATGGATTACTGGGATGCCTGGTGTGCCACAGCTGGGTGCTGACGGGGTGTAGATGGTGTGTATGGCAACTTTGCCGGTCGAGATGCCAGTCGGGGGATGGCCAAACAGAGCTTTGAAGAAGGTATGTCTACGTCCTTTGACCCGCCGGAGGATGGTGTTAACGATGCATAGAGATGCTCACTCCCATTGATCAACCACTCGATACGCTAGCCGACCTGACTCCGTCTGAAGTGTATGTCCCCGTCAAACCGTGTCAAACCGTGACCGATGCGCCATCCCACTTTCCTTCTCTCTCCATTTCCTTCCGGATCGCCAGCTGCGGATATCCCATGGATCGGTCTTTCGACTGAGCAGAAAAAGAGAGCTGACGTTGCAAGTGATAATATGCGTGGATGGCACGAACATTTCGAGCGGAAATATATAGTCTGCGGGGAGCTGGTCGAAGAAGGGGATGGTGAAGACGACTAATGTGGCTCTGTGGCATGTCGCTCCCTCAGGCGTCTTCTTTTAGATGTATAGACTTGGCGCTTAGCCTTCTGTGACAGCTTGTGGGCCATCCTATCTCACCGATAGAGATCGCTGCGCCCTTGGCGTGAGCAGCGTGTAGTGTATATGAGAAGTGGTGTTGCATGTTGCGATGATGTTGCACCAAAGTGCGCCGTGACCTCCGTACCTCTACACTCCGCTGTGCCCCGTCTACAGTATCCCGAGTCCTCAACCCGTGCAGCCCCGACATCCTCCCCGTTCTCATGCTCGTCCTCCTATGCTGACTATACTCTACTCGATCCGGGTGACACCGACCTGCGCGGGCCGCAGCACCCTGTTCCCAATCGTCCACCCATCCTTGCCGACCTCTACGACCTCTCCTGGTCCCCACTCTCCGTCCTCCTTCGGGCCCGCCGCCTCCTTGGGAACCTGGAACGTCGCCTCGTGCAAGTTGGGATCAAAGCTGCCTCCGCGGGCCACGTCCATCTTCTTGACGCCGTGCTGCTCGAATGTCTGCAGCATCGCCTTGTGTGTGAGCTCGACGCCGCTGTATAGGTTGTGGAGGTCCTGGTTTTCTGGCGATATTGGCTTCTTGACGTGCGAGAGCGCTTTGGTGAGCACGTCGGATGTGCTCAGGAGGTTGCGCGCGAATGCGGTGATGGCGAACTCGGATGCCTTGGCTTTCTCATCTGCGATCCGGCGATTCAACGTCTGGATCTCGGCCCGGTGATATAGCACGTCTCTCTGTGTCAAGGTCAGAACACCGGTAGTAGACTTTGTATACGGCGAAAGGGGTGGTCAGAAGAAGAGGGGTAGGCAAGGCCACGAAGAGGGGACCCGCTGACTCACTTCAAGCTCTCTGATCTTCGCCTCTAATGCTGCTGCCTTCTCCTCGGCGGCCTTTTGCTCGGCAACCTCCTCCGCAGCCTTCCCCTCAGTAGCACTCTCCGCACTTTTTGCTGATGGTCCTGATGCTTCCGAGTAGGATCGGTATGCAGATACTGGTGAATAACGAGGGACGGCTGGCGCTCTACGAGCAGGTCGGGCGAGAGCGGCGGAACGAGGAAGGTTGCGAAACTGCGTTGCAAGTGATCTCGGGTTCATGGCAATGGTTCGTACAGGATGTCGCGGTGTGAGGATACAGTGGAACTAGATGTGCCAAGGCCAAGAAGAAATATGTGAGTGGAAGTGAATAGCAAGAGTAATGTCGTCGAAAACGGAGACGGCATCTCAACTTTTCGGTTGGCTTCTGGCGTTCCCGAGGGATAATCGCATCACGTGACTTGGGAGGCGAGAGCCCACAAAGTTACCGCTTTGGGCCAATGACCATGGCATCCTCCTTTGGGACCCGCTATTTATATAATCCCCCACTTAGCAGGATGCTTTACAACAGTCTCTTTGTCTGTTGCTCTCACCTCTGCCCGGTTTAGTTGCTCGCAATCTTGCCGATTCACTCCGTCCACCTCGACCCGTTCTCAGCGACAGCTGCAATAGACACTCCCTCGGGCACTGCGAACACCGCGTAAGCTCTTTTCGGCGGCACGATGTCATCGAGCGCAGTGGCAGCGAGTCTTCCCGCGGACGGGCCGACGTCGACTCCTAGCAATGCCTCGGCTTCCCATGCTTCCAAACATGACCGTCCACCCTCCACGCTCGCCGACGCCACCAAGACCAGCGCTTCCTACGCAGACATTGCCAAGGCGGCACCGTCTGCGGCCTCAGCCGACGCGATGATCGACCCGGATCTCGTCAACCTTCCTCCTCCTTCACGAAATGGCGCCAACAACGGGCCATCCACCACCTCGCGCGACGCCAATGCACAGATGACGATCACCGAATCGATCGCGCGTGCTCCTAATCCACGCACGACCGACTTTCAGATACCCAATATAAACAACGAGGGATGGATCGATGCAGACGCGATTGAACAGGCCAACGCAGCGGCGGCCGAGGACGATGATCTCCCCGGCAGTCCCACTGCCAAGGTCATGCGCGCCATCGCGCCGGCCAATGCTACGCAGCCAGAAACCAAGTGGCCAGCGGTGAGTCAATCGTCACGGCCCTCGCCATGCCAATTCGCTATCTAATCAGTGGGCGGGACGGCGTGCGCTGGCGAGGGTGGCACTGCCAATTACCAGGAAACGACGTGCTGATGTGGCGCTTTTTGCCGGCTCGTAGCCCCCGCAAAATGCCAGCGTCAATCTGTTCATCGGTGAGCGCCTTGTTGTGGGTCACGTTCCTTGGCTGATTAGGCAGGTCGTGCACTCCTTGCAAACGGAAACGATAATTGGCCACTGGTGAGCCTCGCCACTCGACCCTCTTCCCTATGCATCCGCTCAAATTTGTCTGACGCTGATCACAATCTTTCCCTCTCTCTTGCGCCTGCACTAACATTCTTGCCATTCCACCCTGCTCAACTTCAATTACATGCTTGTCTCGCTCCTGTCGGCGCACTCTGCCTGTCATTCTCGACATATCTTCACCGCAGAAACCCAATGACATTGTCAACTGGATTCGGAAACACTATCCCGCCGAATGGGACGGCGACGAGGGGCGGTGTTCGGCTCATCGCGTGCGGACGTACCTGGCTCGGAAGGGCGCCGACATGTACTACGAGAAGCTCAACCAGGGCTGCATCGCTGGCTGGCGAATCCGGCAAAACCACCTCTGGCGGTTTGAGAATGGCGGATTTCAGGGTCGTGGGATGAAGCAGGAGGAAGCGATTGCCCAAGCTCAAAAAGACCAAGAGGCAATCGCGACGGCTGCCCACAAGGCTGCTGCTGCCGAAGCGCTTGCTGCGGGTCACCCAGGTGTCAAAGTGTCCATGTCGGCGCCAGGCATCTCGGAGGGCGGTCCACCGATGAAGAAAGCACGCATCCCTCGCGCTCCTGGTCGATCGGGTCAGGCCAATCGCAAACGCGCCAAGCCCGAACCCGGGGACAATGGCGAGCCTTCGATGCAGACGGATCTCGGCGACTCGTCGTACTTTAACCACGAGAATGGAGAACTCACACAGCCCAACTTTTCTCAAACACCTCAACCCGGAGCGTCCTCTTCTAGCATCAACATTGATCCTTCCCTGAGCCACAACGACCCGTCGCAGGTGGATATGAACATGGTTCAGCAGGCTATGCAGGCTGCAGCGGGCCAGATGGACGAGCTGGACATGGGCATTCAATTGCCCATCGAGATGCAAATGCATGGCGGAGAGCACGACGACGACCGGGCGTACCAGGGGCGAGATTATGGGTACACCAACGCGAGTGATGGAGGCGCGAACGGTGCGCAACATCCATACACGCCACATGGCCAGGGAGGGTATGCGTATGGGGGCGAAGTGTATGGGCAGACGGGATACCAACAAAATGGGCAATAAGGCGTGTCCGAATGGCATTTGGGGAGAGAAACGAGAAGAGGGTTGTAGATTCTCTGTTATTCTGTAGTAGACGGGACTCTTTACAGACATGGACCCGCGTATGGCATTTGTGCCGTGTCCAAGATGCGAGATGGTTGTCTAAGCAGCTCTGTATAAAGCACAGTTGGGAAGTCGAGCCAGTAATCGCTAGGAAAGGATGCGCTTGGCCCACGGAGGTTGAAAATCACAAGGGCAAGGAAGCATCAACGAGCGGTCACTGAAGATTGTCCGCTTGGCACTGGATTTCACTGAAGGCATTGGGCTGTGGTCGATACTCGCGCCTCGTCAAGTGTACAGAGATCGCATGGCAACACCCTCCATCCGCCCGTGGACAACAGGCAGCAGACAGCGGCAACAGGCAGACAACAGAGTGGGATGAGTGTGTGACCAACGACCTGATGCTACGGTGGAAAGGACGGTCCGATCGTGACGACCACGAGAATCCCGACGACGTTGATCGCGATGGACTAGGCGACGAGAGCCGAAACAACATGGACTCTCACCCGCTGCTGCCCTTGTCCGTACAGTACCCCGCCGCCGCCTCGTCGTCCTTCCGCGCACCCTCAGCATCGGCCTCGTCGCCGCCCTCGTCGCGATGGTACTGGTCTCGGTTCCGCTCGCTGGCCCGCCGACGGGCGTACCGCCTGGGCCTGGTCGTGTCTCTCTGTGTCGTGGGGCTGCTCAATCTCCATTTCCTGGGGACACTCCGCCGCGACTTCATCTACCTCGTCCGACCGTTGTGGGACGCACCCGAACGGCCGTTTACCATCATCGACCATTACCCGTTTCCCGGGCCAATTCCACTTTCACTACCCCTTCCACCTCCACAAATACGTTCACGTCCGGGTCGAGCATTAGGTTCGAGCCAAGACCCCAGTCAACGCCGAGAGGAGGAAGACGAGGGCGAGGCGGTTAGCCAATGGTGTGCATTGCACGGATGGGCGGCTCGCCCCGGCGGCCGGCCGGAGATGGTCGATGCCGTGCTAGTGTCGAGCGAGCTGGACATGCTCGAGATCCGGATGCGCGAGTACGCGCCGTTCGTGTCGACGTTTGTCGTCGTCGAGGCCAATGCGACGTTTGCGGGCGATCCCAAGCCGCTGTACTTTGCCGACCAGCGCGAGCGCTTTGACCGCATCGCTGCTGCCGCTACCGGCGGCAGCAAGATCGTCTATCGGGCAGTGACGGATCTCGTGGGCAACCAGCCCCGCGGCTCGTTCGCCAACGAAGCCGCCATGCGCCATGCGGTGAGCGACGTCCTCTCCTCGCTGCAACTGGCGCGCGGCGCCCTCGTGATCCAGAGCGACGTGGACGAGATCATCTCGCGCGACACCCTCCGTCTCCTGGCGTCTTGTTCTGGCTTCCCGACAGAGCTGCACCTGAACGTCAAGAACTACAGATACGCATTCGCCTTTCCCCTGCCGGACGACGGCTACTGGCGCCCCCGTATCCACACCGTCACCGCGACGCCCGCCCCCGCCCCCGCCCCCGCGACTGCGGCGGCTGCGGCTGCGGCTGCGACTGCGAGCGACAAAGCTTACGCCGTGCCTTATTACCACGGTCGAGGGGGAGATGCCCTGCTCGCAGGCGCTGGCTGGCACTGCACCTTTTGCTTTCGCACGCTCGCAGAGATGGCAGCCAAGATGCGCGGGTACTCGCACAACGACCGGCTGAGGAGCGACGATCTCGCCGATCTGCGGAATCTCAGGCGAAGGGTCTGTCGGGGTCAGGATCCGTTCAACATGTTTCCCGTGAGTCCGTTCTCTCCTTGCTGTCTCTGTCTCTGTCTCTGTCTCGTGTCTCTGGTGTATGGTGTATGGTGTATGGTGTATGGTGCATGATTTATGGTGTATGCCTCTGTCCCTATCAACCAATCCTTCGTCTCTCGCCAGCGGCTACTCTGTATCAATCCCAGGCCTGACCACCACAGGAAGCGTGGACGTTCAAGGACCTCGTCGCGCAGTCGGGCGCGACAAAGCCGAGCCACACCTACCTCGACCTCCCGATCGCGTTGGCGGAGGATCCCCAGCGGTTCAGCTACCTCTTGTCGGGCGGCTGTGATCGGCCAGACGAATGACTGTGCTTCCTCCTCCCGCGTCGCGCTTCCCACGGGCACCCCTTACTCCCTTGCACTGCCAGTGACTCTGGCACGGCGCTGGCACTGGCATTGGCATTAACATTAGCAGTGACTCTGGCAAGGCACTGGCTCTGGTACTGGCACTGGCATTGGCAGTGACTCTGGCAGGCGCTGGCAGAGCAGGTGGATCCAGCGAGAGCCATCAAACAATGTATCCCACCACGCCGACGACTACGTACCCCGCCTGCACCAACCGCCTGGTGTTACGCTCTCGCCCAAACTCGCAACCCAGAACCGCCGGTCTCGACACCCACCGTAGATAGAGCACCAGCCCATCAACCCATTTCATTTGCACATGACCGTCAGTGTCACTATAGATGTAACGCAATGCAGCATTGCCACGACGTCGTTGCGGAATTTGGTTGCGATTTCCCATGTCTATGCCCAGATCATTTCTATAGTCTAGATATCTACAGCCTAGTTGTCTGATATCTATATTCTAGATGTCTAGATATCTGTATTCTAGATGTCTAGGTATCCACAGCGAGATGTCTAGATGTACGGCGGCCCGAGATACGTCCTGAACACCGTAGACAGCGCTTCGACCACGAGCAGCAGCACGCCGCCACCCGGTGCCAATCGCAGTACTTTCGGTGCGAATCCTGCATAACGTGCGTCAGTCACCGCTCTGGCTCTAGCAGGCCGGATGGAGGGCGAGGGCAGCGGTGGCGTGGAGTGACTTGACTGACCCTTGTAGAGACCGCTGAAGCCTTCCTGCTGGGCGATCTTGAAGAGGGCGGGGTACGCCCACTCGCCTGTCCCCTTGAGCTGGATCCGGGTCTTGACGACGTCGACTGCCTTGGCGTCAGCGCCAGCGCCTTTCGCAGATCTCCATCTCCACGATCTGCGGAGGCACAAGGCGACAACTGAACACCGATGGAAGGGACCATGGAATGATTGACGACGTACAGGGAGTGTTGAGGCTGGTTCCGACGAAACCGCCCACAGTACCCGCCGCGAGGTTGTTAAGGATCTCGCCCCTCTTGGTCTGTTCCGGCCGTCAGCAGTCGTGCGATTGCAGCGACGAAGCCCGAGCATGGGGGAAGATGGACCGCGCGGGCTCACTTGGGGCTTGGGGAGCAGAGACTTGATCCAGAAGATGGCGCCAAAGTACCCGCCGTTCCACCAGAAGTGCCGCCAGAACGTCGACTCCATGCCCTGGTAAAGACTGAGTGGATATCAGCGCTGATCCCCGGCGGAGACGGTCGCTGGCATCATGAGGGCGGCATCGTCGAGGCTTACCCGAGCGGCCCGCTCGTCTTTAATGAATGACGGATGACGTCAAGCGGCCCAGCAAACGTCGAGCTCTTGTCCTGCAGGCGGATCTTGACCAACTCGAACGGCGTCACGACGACACTCTCGGTCGCACCTGCTGCACACCCGGTCAGGGTCGCGAGCAGCTGGGTATTCTTGCGCTGTCCGTTGGAGGTGATGAGGTTGCCCCAGTATCCTGTGGGGATCACGATTAGCCGGCCAGCAGAGGAGGGGAGGACGACGAATCGCGAGCGCCAAAGAGGAGATGACAGGGGACGCCGAGGAAGACGTATAAACGACTTTGACGAAGGGTATGAGGCGGGAGGGGGAGGACAGACGAGGAAGGAAGGGAATCTTGGGGCGTCTTAAGAGTCTGTAGGGTGAGAGTTGGCCGTGACAGGAGTGAGGAGGCAGGAGGTCCGCCAAAGCTCGTGGTTGCATGTCATGAAAGAGATAGCCAAGCTTACCGTTCGCACCAACTGATCACACGACATCAGCTTGACCTTCACAACTTTCGGGCGTGGCATGAGTCACTCACACTTGACCGCTCGCTTGGGCGCTTCCAGCATCAAGGGCGGCACGATCCCGCGGTACAGCCTGCTTGCTCTGCGCAGTGTCAGCGTCATCGTCCACAACCTCACCCGGCTCGAGAAGACGGAGACCTACCCCTCTGTAGCGACAATGGACCTAAAGGTCGCCATCATGCCCACCCCGCCCTTGCCGGTGTGCAGCTGCTGTCGCGTCTTGACTACATCGAGCGGATAGAGCAGCTGTTCACCAACACCCAATCAGCCGATGCCAAAAACACCACATCCCGAGGTCACGCGCCGGCTCATCATCATCGACACCAACACCAACACAATACAAACACCAACACAATACCAACACCAACACCGAAAACAACATCAACGTACCAGGAGCTCCGTACATCCTGTACATCTGGTGAGCACTACCACCTTATACAGAAGGAGGGGCAGATGGAGCGGAAGAGAAACCCACCAGCTATAGCACCAGAGAGAAAGGTGTATCCAAATGGCAGCGCTACGAGTGGTGAGAAACTCGTCTCTCTTGCTTCGGTCTGGTCAAACAAGTAACAACGGCTTACGCAGGGGCTTTTTGACGTCGGACATGCTGCGGGTATATATGCAGCTTTCGAGGCGTCAAGCTGCTCCTGGGTATCAAGACTGAGAGAGATCAAAAACCAAAGACAGAGTCCGAGACCCAAAAAAAAGGTCGTGGATGGTACAGCAGATTCGCCATAGTCGGGCCGAACTGCCGATTACCCGCTCCAACCAGAGACTGGATCGCTCAACTGCGTCTACTATGCGAAATTCATCCAGAATACATCCTGCATACAGCATCCAGCGAAACAGATTGCCAGCGCGACCGTCGCTCCATCCAGATACTATCTACTCTGATTGTCCTTGAAAATGTCCGTACTGAAGAGGCAGAGGGTGGAGAGTGGGAGTGGTCAGACGGGAGTCTTGATGGTGCTGGGTAAAGACACGATCACTGCAAGAGGAAAGTCGGGACGCAGTGGCCACCCTCGAGGATGTGGCCGTGCTGGCATGAATGCACTGCCCACCGTGAGCATGGTGACGCTGATTTCCTGAGTGGCGCGGGCGGCAAGGCAAGTAGCCAGGAAGGAGTGGATATGGAGCGCAAAGAAGGAGGAGAACGATGACGCTGATGGATGATAATCACCTTTGCAAGCGCCAACATCGCAGCTGACAGACATGACGCCAGGCAGGGATGTACAGTCCAAGCCGGTCCTAGGTTTCGTCAGCCACTGCCCAGAACCGACCGCCGGCTCGCCATTCCAAGCCAGGCGCGCCGTCAATGAACTCACCCGAGCGTTGAACATCCGCCACACGAGTACAGGTCTTCCTTGGGCGCGACGCTGCGCCGTCAGTCCCGGTTATTCCTCGTTCTTGCTTTGCTGCACACATGCAGGAGGAAGCAGGAGCGGGCAAGAAAGACGGGCGAGAGAAGAAGGAAGAAGGAAGAAGGAGAAGGAAGGAGAAGGAAGGAGAAGGAAGGAGAAGGAAGGAGAAGGAAGGAGACGGAAGGAGAAGGAAGGAGACGGAAGGAGACGGAAGGAGAAGGAAGAGAGACGCACCACTCCCAGTCGGTCGAGCCGGCCGTGATGGGGCAGGCCATCATCCTAGCAGGGCAGCGGGCTAGGTCCTCTTCCTCGCCGAGCGGCAGCGACATGGGCAAGATCGTGCGCTTCTGCATCAAATCGTCAGCGTCGACGTCTGTGTTGCCAATGTTGCCATGGGTGTTGACGGTGGCTGCGGCTGTGGCGGGGGCGGGGCGTCACATCTCTCGCGTCGTCCATCACTGTGGAGGGAAGAGAACACAGAACAGGCTCGACAGCAAATAGGCGGGACAAGGAAAATCAGAAGCGGCGACTCACAGCTCGACGAGCGGTGGACGAGCCGCTGGGCGAATGAGACGCAACGGCAATGGCGCGCTCGTAATCCATCCGCCTGGGCCCGTGTCGTGCGTCTAGAGCCCTCGCGCCTTGCTGAGGCTGCGGTCGCGATACAGCCGCCACCGATGCGGCGAGTGAGATGAGGAAGATCAAGGCTTTGAGCACGAACATTATTTGGGTGACTTGAGGCTGGTGTGGTGTAGTATACGAGAGGTGGAGAACTCTGAGAACTCGAGAGCAGGAGCACACGGCAGAGAGCACAGGTGAGTAAGGACGGTGAGGTAAATGGGTGGTGGGTGAGATGGAAGCTGGAAGAATTTATGATGGGGATCAAGGATCAACACGCAGGCGGACGGACGAGCGAGGGCTCCCGGGCACCTCCCGACTTGCCTCGGCCGCAGACGAAGGAAGAGGAAACACCATACCCCACCTCTGACCCCTTTCCTCCAACCACACACAGCAGGCGGCAGCGCAGACGGGCAGCAGCCCGGGTAGACAGGGTGGACAGGACGGGCAGGACGGGCATCAAGTCGCGCAGGGCAGGACAAGCAGCACAGCGCGACGCCATCAGTTGTCTTCGCCGTATTCGGGGTACGGACACCATGGCCACCCCATTTGTGCCTGTGCTTCTGCCTTTGCCTCGGTCGCAAACAGGGCGCACAGCGTCGATCCAGCGCCCAAAGCTTCCAGAGTTGATGGAAAGGATGAAACGCATGCCTTCCATCAAAGAAGAGAATCAGGGTCTGGCCCTTTGAAGGTAGCGGTCCTTGCTTCTCGGCCGCTGAGCTTCTGATCGTGAGGTCGGGAGAAGGGGTACGCCCTTTGTCGTCCGGGCTCATATCCAATCTATACCCGGATCGCGGCCGCGTGGGTGATGGCTGAGGGTGGAGGAGGGAGGGAGGAGGAGAGAGGGAGGAGGAGAGAGGGAGGAGGGAACATGTGTGTTACGTGTTACGTGTTCCATGTTGCCTATGCATACGTCGTTGTTGTTATTGTTATTATTGAATGATGATAACTTGGCTGTGCTCGGCTGAGGAGCATGTCCGTCGCTGACCATGGGCCATCGACGAGTCTAGAGTCAGAGTCCAAACAAAGGTCAAAGGCCAAATGCAGAAGGCGCAGCGGCCCGTGCAACTGGTACGGTGACACACGGACCTTGTCTCGGGAACGAACAATGGCCGTTTCGACGAGTTAGCGTTTCAGCTTGCCCGGTCTTTCGAGCACCGTCTGTTCCTATTTCGGCTCACCAGTGCTGATCCGTGCACAGTACCTCGGGTATATCCCCATCGCCACGAGGCGGAGACATGGACTGTTCTAGATGCACGAACAACGATGCTCTGGTTGCATCGATACATCAACAAGAGACCAGAGGAGCCATACTGATCGACATATATGCCACAAGACCTCACGATATCTAAATCTATCCATTCCAATCCCAGACAATCACCTGTAGAGATGCACCTCACGGATCTTCGCCTCTGGAAACGGGACGCCCCGCCCCGCCCCCACCCCGGCCAGAAGGTATTCCGCAGATCAAACGATCACACCGTCTCTTCTTCCTCGTCCAGCTTGACAGGCGGCGGCGGCCGCATATCCACCTCTTTCAGACCCAACACCACCACAAGCTGCAACACACACACCACAACGCACACCACAAAGACCGCGTGGATGGCCTTTTCGTAAGACACGATGGCGGCTGCCTTGAGCGCGACTGGGAGATTTTGGATCGCGTCGGACGATTCACGGATGAGCGCGATGATCTGTGAGGTCAGTTAGCGGGATGACCTCGGTCTCGTTCTGCTTCGGCCTTGGGGACGAGAGGCCATTGGACCGGGACTCGTATGCGTGGCAGAGAGGAGGAAGCGGGAGAAAGAGAGGTGAGGGACGGAACTTAAAGGGGAGCAGAGAGGGACGGACGGGGTGCAGAAGGGAAATAATGAACTAGTCTGCATAACCGAAGGCTGAGGTTTGAAACAAGAGCTGCCACGCACCTTCTCGGCGTCTGGGCCAGTGATCCGCGCAGACAGCTGTTTCTGAAGTATGGCCTGAGTGAGCGCTCCGGTGAGGGATACACCAAGCACTTGACCCGTTGTGCGGAAGACATAAGACACTGCCTCGTCAGCACTGTCGACAGCACCGCTGACACAAACGTACAGCTAGTGGCTACTGCGACGTGCTCGCGCCCCACATCTGCGATCAATGCGACGACGGTGAGCGTAGTAACGGCGCCTGCGATCGTCAGTATGTCTCCCTAGCTCCAGAATTGCAGCGGTGCCCAGTGTGAGCACAGAACTTGTTGAAAGAGAATGGGACGGAGGACGGAGGCGGACGGGGAGAGGTGGAAGGCAAGTCTGTGAGGCGGGAAGGGGCAAAGAAGCAACTTGCCCGCGGAGAAGGTGAATGGGGTCATATTCCACCAAAGCATGTGATCCGGCGTATCGACAGACCAAGTCGCCAACAACGCTGTGCCCACAATTGCTGCTGCCCCGGTCCAGATAGTAAGCCAGTAGTATCGGCCCGTATAGCGGACAACGAAACCGACGCCAATGGAGCCGAGAGTGCCGGCCACGGAGCTCGGCATCATGTGTCCACCGGCGTTGGCGGATGACATTTCTCGTACGGTCGTTAGGAAGAGGGGTACCGAGTAGAGCTGTTTACGCCGTTAAATCAGCATATCTGCTTACTCCACGACATTGGAGCAACAGCGAGGGGGATTATTTCGGCACAGGCACTGGCATCTGGAAGCGAGGTTAAGAGATCTCGTCGAGGTCGGCAAGTAGAGACTCAGGACGACAGGTCGAAAGAAGGGGCGGAGAATAAAGGCTACGTACCACGCCATAGATGGCGACGGAGATGAGGAAATTGTTAGTGGCGATAGCGATAGGCGTAGGGCGATGGAGCAGCTCAAACGGCATGACAGGCTCGGCGGCGAATTTAAGTTCGACCAAGAGGAACACTACAAACAACACGGCACTCGCCACGAACAGACCAGTAATAAGTGGGTCTGACCAGGCGTAGGCGTCGGCGGCCGTCGAGCTCGTCTTGAGCGAGATGGCGACGAGGGCGGACCCGAGCCAGCCAGCGAGTAGTAAGCTGCCGAGGAAATCGATACGCTTGAGCGCCTGCCACGCCGTCTGGTCTCTTGGACCGCCGGTCTTCTCGGCAACGGTGTATCGCACCTTGAGGTGAATCATGACGAATGCAACGACGAAGATCGGGAGCTATGACAGGATTTAGCGCAGCCAGAGGGACACCGCCGGAGCTCTCGGAGGCAGGGGGACAGCCCACTCACCTGGAAGAGGAACGCCCATCGCCATCCGAGGTAATCGTTGATGAATCCGCCAACAGGGGCGCCGAAACTAGTCGGTGAGCGAGACAAAACGGAAGGAGCGGGAGGGAGAAAGTGCCCAACCAGGGGAGGGGGAGGAGACGCTCACGCTGAGCCGAGGCCAAACATGATGTTGGCGTAGCCCTGGAAGATGCCTCGGTGAGTTCTGCAATGTCAGCACAGCGTCCGCTTGCAGACACTGGGCGCAAGAGGTCTGCCCATCTAGGTGTCTGGAGGTCTGGATATTTGTAGGTCTGGAGGTCTGGGTATTTATAGGTCAGGAGATCTAGATAGCTAGACGTCGAGATATCTAGACGCTACGAATAAGACTCACATCGGAACGAGGTCCGACATGACCGTGCTACACGCTATGCCGCTTCAGTCCCGATCACGTCTCTCTGTACCAGATGCAGCTGCAACTCACTGGTAGCCAGCCCACCGCCGCCGAGGCCTGCAAACGCGCGCGCGGCAATCAAGAACTGCATATTCGGTGCGACGGCACAGAGCGCATTCCCGACTCCTACCAAGTCGCCGGTGTCAGCCAGCCCTAGTTGATCCAGTTTCGTGCTAGGTAGCTCGTCCCGTAACGTGCGACCCCATCAAGTAACTTGCTGGCTCGTCGAGTCTCGCACAACGGTCTCCGACTCGGACTCACCGAATATGGCCAGAGCGATGAGCAGGGTGGCTCGTCGGCCGATGATGTTACACAGCCGCCCGTAGATGGGCGTGAAGCAACACACTGACAACATGCTGATCGAGTCAGCATGCTGTTAGTGCTTTCTTTCTCTTCTTCTCTTCTTCTTTCCTTCTTTCCTTCTCTCCTTCTCTCCTTCTCTCCTTCTCTCCTTCTCTCCTTCTCTCCTTCTCTCCTTCTCTCCTTCTCTCCTTCTCTCCTTCTCTCCTTCTCTCCTTCTCTCCTTCTCTCCTTCTCTCCTTCTCTCCTTCTCTCCTTCTCCACCGAAGGGAAGACAGATAAGGAGGGGGAGGGGACATACTACGAAGTGCCAAGCCAAGAGGAGAGATTTGTAGCGTAGAATGAGGACGAGATGGATCCAAGCAGCGTCGCGACTGTCCCTCGTTAGCTTACAGTCGCCCTGGTGTGGTCGTCGTCCCTGTCCTAGCTAGGAAGAGATGCGATCAACGGCGCGACGACTTACCAATGGTCCCGTCAAGTGCACCGAGGAAAGCACACATCCACACGGATATACACTAGCCTGATCAGCGATGCTCGAGGCGTGCCCGCTCTACCCAGCGTGGGCGAGGTCACACGATGTGAGCCCAGCTCACGAGGATCCAGAAATCCGCACGACCCAGTCCGGCGAGGTTGTAGTGCTCCTCCTCGGCATCTTCTGGTGCGACATTGTCCACGCCATCTTCAGCAGACGGGGACGGCACAAGCGGCGTGCGCTCAGTCGGTGGTGCCGACATTGGTCGTTGTTGGACTGATCGTATTGCGAGCAGAATACCCCACAAGATAGATAGACAATGCAGAAATCTCGCTCCAAAGTGAATGCGGACAAGTCCGATGCTTGATGGCACGCGATATGCTAGTCATCAGAATGACACACCACCCTCGTTGGACTAGTGCACCACTGACGAGCAAGCTGGCAACAACATGCATCAATACCCATACAGTACAGCCCGCCTCATTCCCCCTTAGGTCGCAGCAACAGACAGCGTCACTGGCAACTTGTCGTGCAGGACGTCATGTCTCCTCAGCTCAGGGCCAGGGAGGTACGGGCTCTCGTCATTCAGCGTCGATGCGACGCCGTTGGGTCCAAACTCCTTGTCGTACCCGTTTCGCTTCTCGTGTTCCCGGATCGCCTCTTCGCCGCGAAGGTACACGCTGTCGACACTGGAACACGGAAGCCCCCGCCGCTCGGCATCAGCGAGCATGCGCTGCAGCTCTGGAACGACTTTCTCGCGCTTGAAGAATGCTGTGCGGGGGTAGAAGGCCAGTCGGTCTCGGGTCGGCTTGTACTCCGGGACCGAATCGCGACCGAGCGCATGCAGGATGACCTGCTCGCATAGTGACTGAACGGGTATCAGCGACGTGTCCGATGTAGTCTGAAAAGACGGGACGGCCACTGGAAAGAATAATGAATGCGTTGTCGAACCATGGAATGATGTTGTGGAGACATGAGACAAGTAGAGTATGGGACAACCATTGATGGGACGGACGTGGGCAAGAGAAGGAAGGGGTAAATGGCTTGTGAGTGTGGTGGGTATGTGAATCGGTGAGAAGAGGACCGAGGGGAGACTCACGTAGTCGCCATCTGCGCGGTTGAGGTTGAACGGCTCGCTGAGGTTGACGTGCGGGTTGGTGATCACCCGTGCATAGTGGAGGTAGTTGGGTGATTGGCTGTGCGGCAGCATCCCATGCGTGATGAATATGTCACCGGCCTTGCCCTCGACATGTGCGTAAGTCTTGCATGACTTGCAGTGGTCGTACAGGCCTCTCGGGAATGCTGGGTCCATCCCCTCGGGGTGCTCGTAGAACGTCTCACACAGCTCTGCCACGATCAGCTTTGCCTATCAGAGGCGCCAGGAGGTGCCACGCCAAAGGTAGACATGTGCCAAGCAGCTGCACAAATCGCAGACAAGTGGCGAATATATCCACAGACGCAGACATGTGGCGAGCAGCGGCACCACTCACTCTTGATGCCGTCTTCGGCGAGGGCGGTACCGCCGCCACGACGCGGGGTGTCGGTGAAGCAGCAGATGACGGTCAGGGCGTTGCCGCTCGAATCGAGGAACTGGCGGTACCTGAGGGTGTGAGTCAGTGCCCGTCCGCCGATACACGACTGGAGACGTCAAGCACAACGCCGCAGCGTGGTGTAGTGATTTCTTAGGGGTCGGGTTCGGCGCTGTTCTCCACGACATACCAGTCATTGTCAGTGTGCCAGCCTTTGTACTCTGACGGAGCCTGTTCCGGCTGGACCTCCTTGCCAAAGTTGCAGATAAACTGGTCGCCGTAGTATCGCTCCCTGACCGGATCGATGCGGTCTTCGCCACCGACAATCTCGCACATCTTGGCCCATGCCTCGGGGCAGAATTCGGCGACTGGGACCTCGCGGTGCCGAGGCATCTTGAGGTACTCCTCGGTCCAAGTGGACTTGTCGTACTCGTCCCACCCTAGGCGGACCCACAGGTTCTCCATCCACTCGTTCAGGTATTTGGGCGCAATGGCGTTCTCCACCCGCAGCCATCCGTGCTCGACAAAGTGCGCGCGCTCCTCGGGCGTCAGGTGCTTGTACTCGAACATGACTGCAGACTCGACTACGGCTCTTGGGAGTTGAGGTTCAGTTCAGCGAGTGTCCAGAACAAGTTATGTAGTGAATCGCGGGGACTGCGACGCTTATACACGCAGTCACTGGCGACATGTATATACCATCCCACCACAGCCTTGTCCCTCCCTACTCGCCGGTCGATGCTGCCGAAGACCGGATTCACGAGACAACAGTCAACGACCCCGTATTTCCAGCGTATATCCCCACCCCGCGAACCCCGCATTCGCGGCCACGTGACCCCCAGCCACGGGGAATCCCGTGGTTCTCCGGTGACCGTCACGCCGGGCCTCCACTCTTCCACGTGCCACGACCACGTGGCCTCCACTGCTAAATGATCCGGGATCGCTGCATTTCTCTCGGCGGATACGATGGAAAGAGAGTGTACGAGTATAATAGCGGGATGAGACAGTGGGTGACGCTCCGTAGCGCCTCTCTGTTTGATTATTGTGCATATCATTGAAAAATGGCGCTTCCTCCCCCTTCCAAGCTGGGTCGGTACCGCATCCTCGGGCCAAACTGCGGCCTGCGCGTGTCTCCGCTGCAGCTGGGCGCCATGTCGCTGGGCAACAAGTCGCCTGGCCTAGGCACGATCTCAAAAGAACAGGCTTTCAGCCTGCTGGACACTTACTACGGCCTGGGAGGGAACTACATCGACACTGCGTGAGTGGCGAATCGGACGTCAGCCGACATGCGTGCCCAGACGGGCGAACTGACGCGCCATGCAGGAACGGGTACCAGCAGGGCCAGAGCGAAGAGTGGATCGGCGACTGGCTTACTGAACGCGGAGTCCGTGACGACGTGAGCGCGTTTGAGAGTCAATAGCGCGCCGGTTGAAGCTCACGGCGAACACAGCTGGTGATCGCCACAAAGTACACTGGCAACTACATGTCAGGCCAGGTGGACAAGCATCCTCTCCAGGTCAACAGGGCCGGGAACAGCTACAAGAGCATGTTCAACTCGCTCGAAGCGAGCCTGAAGAAGCTCAAGACCAGCTACGTGGACGTGCTCTGTGGGTCTTCGTCTCCTCACACGTACACATACACACATACGCACAGATGTGCAATTGCTTTCGGGCTAACGGTGTGGCCTCAGACATCCACTGGTGGGACTGGACGACACCGGTACCAGAGGTGATGCAAGGCCTGAACAACCTCGTCAAAGCTGGGAAAGGTGCGCCGTCGTGCCAAAGCAGAGCTGACGGCAGTACTGTATCTCGGCGCATCGGACACGCCTGCATGGGTCATCTCGCGCGCAAACGAGTACGCCAGGAACCACGGTCTGGCGCCTTTCGTGCGTGTTCCGTTGTCCCGCGTTGCGCTCCGTGGTCCTCACTGACTCGTCAAGGTACTCTACCAGGGCCGCTGGTCTGCTGCGGCGCGGGACATTGAGCGCGATATCCTCCCGATGTGCATCACAGAGGGGATGGGTATCGCGCCGTGGGGTGCGATTGGCCAGGGCCTCTTCCAGCGCAAGAAGGACCAAGGCAAGTCCACCGAGGGACGCAGCAAGGGCGAGTTGTCCGAAAAGGACAAGAAGGTGCGCTCGAGGGCGGGACCGTCCAGCTTACCCGTAGGTGTCGGCTGCGCTCGAGACGGTGGCCGATGAGCTCGGCGTGGAGAGTATCACGGCCGTCGCGCTGGCATATGTGATGTCCAAGTACCCCTATGTGTTCCCTATCATCGGAGGGCGCAAGGTCGAGTACGTCTATCTCTTCCTCGACGCAGCCCAGTCCGAGTCCAAGCGGTCTCTCCAAGGCAGACGCTGACCCAATCGTCACAGACACCTCGAAGCGAACGTCGGCGCGCTTGACATTGAATTGACGCCTGGACAGATCAAGACGATCGAAAAGGCTCTTCCATTCGACTACGGACAGCCGATGGCAGAGGTACGTGCTCCGTAGTCATAGTGGCTAGTACTGATCGCTTCTCCAGTTCGGCCTCGACCCTCGTACGTTTGGATACCAGATGCACCCGTCGGTGCAGAGCGCCGGGCTGGTCGATTACGTGCCGTTCCCCACGCCTATTGACCCGACCACGGGGCGGGCCAGTGACGAGGAAGTTGCAAAAAAGGCAAAGGAAGAAGAGGCTGCCTAGGGGTAACGAGCATGCGAGGAAGAGAGAAGAGTGGGAGCGGGGTAGTCTGAGCGTTCGACCGTGCGGTGGAACGGAAATTTTCCCAGTCCTGTCCTCTTTACGCCGAGCCGGTATGCTTGCCCATGTAAGTTTTTGCCCAATCTGCAGTATTTTAGGCTTTAGGCTTGTTGCCAGCGTCAGTCGAGGGATGTATTGTGACGCAGCTTGACCACCGTCATCAAGCGCCTTGCGCAAGTGACCAAGCAGCGCTTCATATGTGTCCGTGCGCGCCGGGACAGCACCAGTTGCGGAGGCGTTGCAAGTTCGGAATGCCGGGGCGTCCATGTAAAACATGCACCACACCACTTCACGGGATACATCGCTATTCTACCTTTTAAAATGTCCACGGCATAGCATGCACAGCCCGCTCATCTGTCACACATAGACCCACATGCCGAATTGTTCCGTCGCAACCTCTGCGTCGACTTGGCTCAATCAGCCAACTCACGACACGACCAGGGTACTGATCGCGTAGCTCTGTGCGTCGGGGATCTCGTCGGTTCCGTCAAAGTCGGTCGCGACGAGTATCGCCGTGCCGTTGAGGCCGTCCGGCAGCGTCACCCTGCCGACGCCTGGGCCAGAGTGGATCAGCGGCACCTGGAAGGCGTTGACGTCGTTCAGGAAGGTGATGTGTGTGGCGTTGGGAAACTTGACGGTGCTCGCATCTGGAGCCATTATCAGCATGTGGACAAGGTAGATCGTATGAACAGGCAACAGCCGACAAGGAGAGCACGGAAGGCTGCGGCATTCTGCATACAGCTTGCAGCGGGAAGTGCGCAGCTGGCATGCAGAGTGCAGAGTACAGAGTGCGGGGTGCAGGGTGCAGAGTGTAGTTGGGAGTGTACTCACCCCAAGTGACAAAGATGGTCTCGCCGGCCTCGCGGCTCGATGCGTCCTTGTTGAACGCAGTCACCATGCGGGGGATGACAGTGAAGTTGACTGGCGGGTTGGACGCCGGACAGTCAAGGTACGGGAAGATCAATGACCATGCTTGCGAGCCGGTCAGAGACGTCTGGAAGTTGTTGGCTGCGGCATCCAACGTCAGCGCCGTGCCCAAAGGAGTGCCCAAAGGAGTGCTCAAAGTGTCGAGCTCAAGTGTCCAAAGAGGAGCGGTGTTAGGTAAGACGTGCACAGCAGGGGTTGGGACTGGGCACCGCGGTTGGAGACGGACCAGCATGGGTGGCAAAGTGGCAAATTGCCCCAGGTGATGGGACGTAGACATACCGTTGAAGAAATGGAGTTGCAAGGTGTCGCGCAGCAGGTCGTTCTGCCCGGCTTCGATGGCTAGGATACTGGCGGCGCGTAAACGCACATCACCGTCAGATAGTTCTGGCCAACGATCAGCCACCGCACGCGGGGTTGCCAAAATTACTCGGCAGAGTGGGAAGACGTACGGCCCAGTGCGCCGACGACCGCGTCCTCGCCGACGGACGTGATGATTTGGCCAAATGCCAATATATCGCCAAGCTGGACATTTGGGAAGTTGTAGGTGCAGTTGTTGAATGGAGCGGGGTTGAGATTCAAGGCTGCCTGGCTGCTCTCATTAGCGCTGATCCCACCTCATCCCACACGACTTCCATTCGTCCCAATTGTGACGGCTGCGGCTGGGCATTTCATCCCAGAGGTGTAGACGACTCGCAGACACGGGACAGGGAGACGACTTACTTGACCGCGTTGAAATGTCCGATCTCCTGGTCGCGGAAGAGCTCGATGGTCGGCCGCAAGCCCTCAAACCCGGCGGCTGCGAAATCCGCGTCGGTGTAGTTGGCGAGCACCTGATCCCAAAGGACCTCCTCGAGGGCTTCGATATTTCGGGCAAGGTTGAGGCTGTAAGTAGGCGTCAGCAACCGCAGGGCATCTCGGTACTAGTAAAGAGGGGGCCACGAAGCCCAGGACTCTCTAGGCAGAGACCACTTTCCTTGTCGAGGTACTGAGTGGAGAGAGGCAAGAAGGAAGAGAGCGAGGAAGACGGATTTTTAGGCTCACATTTCAAAGTCCTGCGAGTTATCCCCGTTCCGCTTCGCCGGCGTCGACGTGACGGGCGCAGCGACGGCGGCACCCGCAAGCAAGAGAGCGGCAGCGGCAACGGCGGTCTTCATGTCGTCGTGAAAGGAATAGGGAACAAGTAGAGTAAGTGTAGATAAGTGAGCAGGTCTGTCGCAGTAAAGTAGTTTATGGGAGGACAAGTAGGCTCTGTAGTGCAGGAGTGTAGAAGGCAGGTGGGTGGACTCGAATATTCATCCAATGTCCTGACTCTTATAGGCTTCGCGGAAGCGATCGTCCGAGAATTACATCGTCATCGCAGGGATCGGAGGCATAGCAGTGTCGCCGGGAAGCCGTGCTGTGCAGCCCCCGAAGGGCCGGTGCAGGGTGGTCCTTTCAACCTCCAACCATCAGCTGTAAGCCGATGCCGATGCCGCAAACCGCTTTGGACAGGGTTGGGGTTGCCCTTGGCGCCTCGACGCGGCGTGTACGTGGGTTCGGCCTCACGGGTTGACGGTGTGGTTGATGGCCACTGCTCTCGGTTTCAGATCACCACAGGCACCATCAACACCGCGCCCTTTCTCGGCTTGCATTGCTCATCAGTCACCGATACCGAGGGTGCACAGCACCATCTGGCACGGCCTCTCCCCCTTCATTGTTGCCGTGAGCTATGCTATGTGCTATGCTCGATGCGGCGTGATCTGGACCTCGACAGCGGTTTATAGTGGCGAAAGTGGCAATATTGCATAGTGGCGAAAGAGAAAGTGGCAATATTGCATGATTGCTTCCGAGACGAGACACGCATGTGAAACCAGCAATGACAAGATCACGTCACACCGTCGTGGACGCAAACCATCTACAGAGATCGAACGTAACTGATCCACGAGGTCCATATGCAATGGCTGGTACGCCACCCACGTACCCGTGCTCCTGTCTTACCCGATCTGCCCGATTCGCTGTCCTCCCGCCTGTGAATAGTTCGATATGCACGTACATTTGCGGAAACGAGAGACCAGCCTGGCTGACTGCACGACACGGTTTTACACCAATAACCTGCTATCGTGATACATCATCCTACATGACACAACCTAACTAGGTGTCGCAACCTCGCCTCCGACGCAAGACCCTCTCCAGCAGAAAGACTCTCAAGTCGCGCATTTTGTTTCCGTGCGACAGGTCTCCCTTCCCTTCCCAGTTACACTTTCTCGGTATGGTAGATGTCCTCCTTGACCGAGGGCTCGTAAGCCTCCTCCTGGTGGCCCGTGTAGGAGAGCCCGACGTGTGCTGGTGGGATGACGCCGCCCGCGGCGGCCTCGACCTCGCGCTCGAGCTCGCCACCGCCGGCGGTCCAGCGTCGGCCGTCCTTGTTCCAGACGTAGATTGCCCATCCGCAGATGTAGACGAAGCACGGCACGACGAGGTAATACGACGTCCGGGTGCTGAACTTGTCGGCAATGGCGCCCTGGATGGGAGGGAAGACGGCGCCTCCGGACACGCCCATGACCAGTAGCGACGCTGCGCGGCGCGTGTGTCGCCCCATCCCAGATGTGCCGAGCACAAAAATTACCGGGTACATTACTGACTCGAAGAAAAATATCATGATGAGGCAGACGACGCCCGGCATGCCGTGAAGCGAGCCGATCATGATCGCCAAGATGGTGCAGGCAAACGCGTACACGGCGAGGATGACGGGCGCGGAAACGACCGAGAGCAGGGCAGTGCCAATGAAGCGCGCGACGGTGAAGGTGATCAGGCCGTACGACAGCAGCTGGGAGCCGCGAGAGTCGGCAATGTCGGCGTTTTCGTGCGAGTAGTTGAGGAAGAACGACTGCATTCATGTCAGCGCAAGCTCCAGAATTGAGAATGGGCCGGCAAAGGAAGGATGGGATGGAGAGGCACTCACGCCAATGGTGACCTGGGCGCCGACGTAGAGGAACTGAGCGACAAAGCCCGTGAGCGCACGGGTCTGCTTGTAGAAGGGCTTGGAGGCCTGGACGTCCTGGCCCTGGGCGTCGGCGAGTGCCTCGGCCTCGGCCTGAAGGGCCTCCTCCGAGACCTCGGGGAGCTTGGTGAAGACGAACGCGGTAGCGACGAGCAGGCCCATGCCCGAGACGGCGAGGTAGACCCACTGGACGTTGGTGAGGTTGTCCGAGTTGCCGTCGCTGAAAAAGTACTTTGACGCGATCAGGGGTCCCGAGAACGAGGCGACACCGTTGAACGACTGCGAGAACTGGAGGCGGAAGTTGGCGACCTGGTGGGGCGGCATGACCGAGACGTACGAGTTGGCCGCGACCTCGAGCGTGGCAAGGCCACACGCAATTACGGCCGTGCAGACGACAAAGCCGCCAAAGATGCCCTGCGGGTTGGTCGTGTTGACGGAGAACTTGGCGACGGGCCAAAACAGGATAGCACCCAGCGCGTACAGGCCCAGTCCCATGATGATTGTGAACTTGTAGCCGCGGCGCTTCATGATTTCACCAGCCAGCGGAGAGTAGGCAAAGTACCCGATACCGCTGCACGAGTGGTCAGCTAATTACAGCGGCTGTATGACACGAGCCACATGACGTGCGCAAGAGTCGGCCGGCGTGGACTTACAAATAGGCGACCTGAAGCCCGGTGGACTGGAGCTTGGTGATGCCGAGGGTGTTTTGAAAGTGCTTGTTGAGCACATCGAGGAGGCCATAGGCGAAACCCCAGAGGAAGAAGAGCGAGGTGACGAGGATGAATGCCCAGACTAGTCAGGTTAGCTAAACTCGTACCATGCAGTGTTGTGGTAAACGGAGGTGGTGGCGGAAACGGCGAGAGGCACTCACGGTACTCGCGCTGGATAAAGCCTTTGCGAAGCGGGTTGCCGTATGGCTTGCCAGCAGCCTGGCCAACGAGCACTGCACCGCCTGCCATGGTGTCGAGTGGAGTGTGGTAAGGTAGGTAGATTTACGAGGATCAAGTGAGGAGAAGCGGTTCGAGTCTGGGGGCGGTGGAAGTGAGACGAGAGAGCAGAGGATGTGGGAAGAAGAGCAGCCGACGATCCGGAGAGCTCTTATACCTCGCGCCGCCGGGTCCAGAGTTGTCGTGTGCGGGCGAGCGGCTGTGCCTCGACCGCAATCTGGGGCTAGCGCAGGAACAGGCTTGGACCCCCTCTGGCCCCCAAGACCCCGGGGGCATCCAACGCAGCGTAAGCGTACGCCGTCTCGAGATCCCGCGCCACCTCCAGGTGGCACATCTCATCCCGCTTCCGCCTCGGGTCCCTGCGCGTCCGCCTCCCTCGTCCCTCTCCTCTCGCTCTCCCTCTCGCGCTGGAGCCGCCGCGGCCCCCGAGGTTGCCGGCGGCAACCGCTTTGCGTATGTAACACCCCCTGTCGTCAATGACGACTCGCGTGCTCCCGCCCGCCAGGTCCCGGTCGCGCGCCAGCCCCGCTAACGAGGCGCTGCGCCGCATCCCGCGGTCGGTCCGACAATTGCCAATTGCCAATACCCCCCACCCCACCGCCCCCACGAACGAGGGGGGTATTGGCAAACGCTGCCAACGCTGCCAACTCTACAAACGCTGCAGCCGTGCGACTCCGATCGCAGCGTTTGCGACGCCTCGATATCCCAAATCCATAGATGGGCCCATTTGGCACAAACGACGCCACGGCTAAACGAGGTCCGTGCCTAGCGGCAATGGCGAGTTCGAATCTGGGGGGCCCGCGAGGAAAATTGCGGCAGTCGGCGCTTGTCGACGGGGTTCGGCGGCATATTTGGCACAAGGGCCAGAGTCCAGGTCGTCAATACCTGCCGAGGGATAGGCGATTCTGGGGTCCCTACGGCCACATCCCATCTGAACAGGGGGCACCAAACGAGGGGGAGCGAGAGCGACAGCGGGGGAAAGAGGGGCTTACGATCGTGGGAAGCCGCAGTCCATACCGCCGGCAGGATAAATTGCCATCGCCATCGTCGTTCCACTGGAACCGTAAATATCACGTCAGACGTACACCTCTGTACCTTGCATACGCACCGGAGTCGGCGTAGCCGAGAGGAATACCAAAACTGGTTGGCGGGGCGACCGAAGTTCCACTTGGGCACACATACCCCGCCGTTGTGCCCCGCCGTTGTGCCCCGCCGTTGTGCCCCGCCGTTGTGCCCTGCCATGCGCCCCGCCGAGATCCAGGACCCACTAGATTTACCCGTATGGCCTTGGCCTGTGTTGCGTATAACTGCGCCAAGAGCATACGTAGCGGGCGCCAAGTTTCAAGCCCATTAGTCCAAGACTAGCGGAGGGCTGGAAGAGGCTAGGGAGAGAATGTGGTAATCTCCCGGATGATCTGGTTTTCCCGGCAGTGAGGTGTAGTATGTTCCAATGGAGCTCGTGTAAACAGATCCGATCTCCCGCGACTCCATGCCATCAACCTGGCAATGTGGCTTCGCCCTCCTCGTACGGCGTCCCCAAGCCAGAGCGCAAGGTTATAGATAATAGTGCATCCGCTCCAAACTGGCTAAGGCTGCGATACGGCAAAACAAAACGCAAGCATCATAGTGAGGTGAAAACTTCTAACACGACTCTAGAACTGCCCAACAGGCTCGACGCGGCCGTATACATCCTCGTCCTTCTTGCCGTAAGTCTCCACGATCTGCGGTTCGCCATAGACGTGGCCTTCACTGTCGTACATGTCGTGTACGGGCACGTCGATGAGACTGTCGTACGCCGGGAAGAATTTGCAGAGCACAAGGTAGACGACAATGGCGACTGGGTGGGTTAGCGTGATACTCACGTCGAGAAGCTGGAGCAGGTCGACGGAGATAGGCGACGGGGGAGGGAGAGGCACGGCCACGCGAGAAACAATACTCACAAAAGTCGCCAGTGATGTTAGACATCATATAGATATACTTGATGTTCCCAATCGACACGGTCGAGTTGATGGCATTGATCATCCCAGGCAGGTTGGGTGCAATTGCCACAGCAAGCGCGATGTACGAGCGCCAGTTCCAGCCCTTGCTGAAACTGTAGATACCCGTCGGCTTGTAGAGCTCGTATATGTCCAGGCGTTGTTTCTTGACGACAAAGAAATCAACGGCCATCAGTGCCGCAATGGGGGCGAGGACGATCGAGTACGAGGACATGAATGTCAACTATTTGCAGTCAGCATGTGTAGGAGAGAAGGATCGGGGCAGGACGAGCGACTCACAAAGTTGGCAGCGCTGTTGAGTACTTTCCATGGGGCAAAGCCGAACACGCCGACGGTGACACTGATGATCTGTCCACGCTTGATATTGATGTATCGCGGGGCTAGCGAGGTCATGTCGTTAGCAGCCGAGATCGAGTTGGCCGTGCTGGAAGCGTATCAGCCATCTGTCTCGGAGAAGCGATATGTCCGGGAGGAAGAATGCTCGAGGAGGTAAATTGTCACTCACATGTTGGTCGTAACGTTTGCCAGGGCCCAGGCGAGACTTGCCAAGAACATGGCTGCTCGTCCACCGGCAGAGGTGTTCCACTTTGCCTAGAACACGTCAGCGGCAGTTCGTAATTCAAACGCAACCGTTCGGGGACGCTGGGATAGGCGAAAAAAGGCGGCCGGGAAGAGGGGTAAAGTGAAAATGGAGAGGGCGGCAACTTACAACCATGTCGTATGGCTGGTACAGTGCGCTGCCATACACAGCCAAGCAGCAGGCAGCGCTGATGGCGGCAAAAATAGATAGCACCGCAAAGAGCACGGGCACCGCAAAGAGCTGGATGTACACGGATCGAGGGGATTTGCAGTACCTGCTAAAGTCGCCGATATCTACGTACGTACGTCAGCAGGGCCCGAGCGAGAAGTATCGAACAGCCAGGGCCAGGAGGCCGATTCTCGCTGTCTGAACCACGTAGGATTGCCTCAGGCGGTAGAATGTGGGGAGAAGGAGGGACATACTGAGAGACAGTGTCGCCCAGGTGCCTTGGCAAGCGGTCACGGCAGTCATGAAGGCGATGAACCGGGGAGCACCGCTGGCCGCTCTGTTCACTGGTGTCGAAAGGGCGGCTGAGGCACCGGAGCCAGCAATCTTGACTGCCCCTGTGAGTTGTCAGCGACGAGCGCGCGGCTTGTAAGGATGGTGGTAGGTGGAAGTGGCGATGGACAGTATGGCGTTGGCCGTAGCAAGTAGGCGCGGGAGGAAGGCGAGGATGGTAATGTATCGAGTAGGGGTGGGAGTGAGGCGTGAATGTGAGAGTGAAAGAACTACAGATACGCACAGATGAGAGTACCGAGAGCGACGAATGGGACCACGACGGCCTTGATGTTGAACAGCGGCGCAAGTCTGGACGGGTGGATGAAGACGAATGGCAGCTGTAGCAGCCTGGCGGAGTATCAGCCTCTCTGCACAGTCTAGCGCCGGGCGAGATTGGGATGAGAATGGCATCGAGGAGGGTAAAGGAGGCGATGGAGAAGCGGAGCCGGAGGAGTAAGGAGAAGTGGACGGCATAGGCAGGAGGCAGGAGGGAGGAGGGAGGAAGGAGGAAGGAGGAAGGAGGAAGGAGGAAGGAGGAAGGAGGAAGGAGGAAGGAGGAAGGAGGAAGGAGGAAGGAGGAAGGAGGAAGGAGGAAGGAGGAAGGAGGAAGGAAGGAGGGAGGAAATCACGGCACGCACCAAAACAGGAAGAAGCTGAGGAAATCCTGCGTCGTAGCCCCCTCACTCGTGGGCACCGAATTGGTCAGGTTGGCATACTGCGGCCATATGGCCTCGATCATGAGCGACACAAAGACTCCGCCACTGCGTCCGTCAGCGCCTGCCCCCTGTCCACACGGCACTGGCGACACGGCACACCAGACGAGAACCAAATGAAAATGGAGAATGAATTGGGAACGGGAAGGGGAACAGAAACGGAAACGGAACCAAACGCACGACCACGAGTTGATGCTGAGCCAGAAACAGGCGATGACCATGCGCGAGAAGACGACGAATTTGGATCCCCAGTACCCAAAGACCGAGCGGGAGGTGACTGCGAAGGGGGTGTGCACCTGCTCGGCGTTAGCTGCTGCGTCTGTTGAAGCGTGTCACAGGTTGATCCGCTGTGAATGAGAGTGGGCGAGGGGATAAGGACGAAGGGACAGGGACGAGAACGATAGACGGGACGACGAGAACGGCACGAGGAGGACTGGACACCCACGGTGGCGCCGACATAGGCGTTGGCGGTGATGACGATCGACACGAGGAAACCGCCGAGGAAGATGGCGAGAATGCCTGGGTGTTTGATCAGCAGTGTCCTCTTTCCTTGGTTCTGTTCGTCTTGTCCGTTACAATTCACAGCCACACACAGACCACGGACCATAAAGCAACTCACCCTCGTACCACGTCAAGCCGATCTCGACGAAACTGGCCACGGTCGCCCATGTCCCCGGGTTGATCAGATCAGACACCCTGAGTATCGTCAGTCAGCCCGCTACTCCCCATGGTCCCATGGTCGCTTGGTCGCCATGAGTCGGCCATGAGATCATGAGAATCATGAGATTCAAGGAGATGAACTCCAACGCACCAGTCTGTGCATACGACAGCCGGACAGCGGTAAAGTAGCAAGCAAAAACCCAGCCGTCAGCACCGGCGTGAGGCTGACTAGGGTCACGCGAGCTCACAGGTGAAAAAAGTCCATGACGTCCATCGCCTGTACTCGAGCGGAGCTGGGTCCATGTCTGCGCTCGTCAGCCACACGCTTCACCTCGCCCTCGCCCCGCAACGAAATCGCCTCACCTTTGTTGGACCAGACATCTTCGGGTGCGATACAGCTCTCTTCCTTGGGCAGCTGCCACGCTGCGACGCTCGTAGCCCGCTGCTTGAGGGTGCTGGTGCTCAAGCTGGGTGTCTTCATTCTCGTTCGCGTGTGTCGTCAATGTCGCCCAGAGGGATGAGAAGAACAAGTGCGATGCTGGGCGATCGCCAGCGAGGTGATGCTCCGATGCCCTGATATACTACTAGCTGGTGCGAGGACGACTACGATAGCACATGCATAGCCGCTGCGCCCGGTTCTCCCTGCTCGCACCAATCGCTCCGACTGGTTGGAGCGGACATAAAATTCAGACTTTGGCCGCTATCGACGGGGTGCTGCAACGTCACTCGTCGCATCGCTTACGTACCAAGCAGTCTTATTCGTCGGAGCAAAGCAGCACGATACGATCTGCGCGGGCAGCATGTGATTCGATGCATCGGGGGATTAGGGAGAAGGGAGCAAGGGACGTCGACGTGGACCGAATCATAAGCGAGAGGGAGACACACGCTGAAACTCTGATAACGCAGCCGAGTAGGTCTTTGTCTTGTCCTTCTCCGTGCTCCATCTCTTTGGGCCCATCCGCCGATGCATGGTTTACACCAAGAACCCCTTGGCCTTGTACGCATCCAGCGGGGCATCCCAGCCCTGGTCATCCCGCAACACCGCGATGACACCCACCACCTCTTGTCCGCGGATCGCGACCGGGGTGACCCACCCATGAGCACATGCATATGGTGGCGGTCGGCCTAGTGGCCGTCAGCATCGACGCCGCTACCTGATTCGCTGCGGCCTGCTATATCCGTGCTCCGTCGAGGCACGCAACTGCGGGAGAGAACGGGAAACGAAATCAAAAGAGTAGTGGGTGGAGTGACTCACTCTGCCCGTCTGGGCCTAGCCACTCCAACTTGCCCCGTTTCTCCAGACTCGATGCAGCGAGTTTCAGCACCAGCACAGCCGGGACGTCGGCAAAGAACAGTGCGAGCGTCGTGGCTAGCTGTGAGGCCGCGGAAAGATGAACAAAGCCATCGTCATGGTCTAGCTTGGGTAACGGGACGTTATAGTCTGCGGGTAAAGGCGATGGGAGGGTGAAGCTACAGACAGTCAATCTCGGTCGATCTTGGTGTACTGGTAGAGGATAGCCAGAACGGCCAGACACCTACGCGCTGTCCACGGACGGGTGTGGGAGGATCTTGTATAGGTATGCGGGGGCGGGAGTGTCCATATTTTGGAAGAAAGATTGAACGGAGACAAGATCGTAGTGATTCATTCCGGGAAGAGTGGGTCTCGGCTTCGGGATCACGGGGTGATAGTGAGATTGCAAGCTAGTAACGTTGCATGCTGGTGATGCTGCATGCTAATGTTGCATACTGACGTGTGGCATACATGCAAATGCATTTGCGCTAGTAAAGGGACCATATCCTGCGTTGATTTCACGCTTGCGCTGCGATGGGACTGGACAGTCATCACGACTCGCAGACCGTACATGGACGGGTCGCCGCCTCCAAGCAGTCCAGCTATTCTCACCTGCCAGGTCCGGCGGGCCACAAAGTGAAGCTCCCACACAGAGCCCCGTGGTCACAGGTGTTCGGTGCCCCTTCGGTGCGGGGAGTATCGCTCTCGCCATCATTCCAGCCACCCCTCCACGCCTTTCAAAGCTTCTCCCCAGGGTGCCAGCCGCTGCTCATGTGTGCCGGACTTTTCACCCGCTGCGGCCGCCCGGTGGACATCTTTGAACGAGTCGATGTTCTCCCCTTCGAGAAGGGCGTACAGGTGAGGGAACTCTACGACCAGTTCAGCGCGCTCCGTATCGGGATGAAGACAGAGCCAGTTGCTCCGATGCTCAAGCCGCTCAGGTGTGCGACATGCTCGGAAGGTCGACGTGCCCAGATACTCACTCTCGCCGTGGCTCTCTTCCCATCGCACGCGCTTGAAGGAGGATACACGTGCCGTGTCGAGCCGCAGCAATGTGACCGACGGGACGTCGTTGAAGAACCGCTCGAGCGTGCGGGGCACCTATCGAAGGGGTCAGTGTCGTCAGTGTCGTTCTCGGACAAGTATGAATGACGCAGCGTCAAACTGGGTCGTGACGAGTGTGACGTAAGGTGAAGGGGTGGACCAAGGCGAAAGGGTGGACGTATAGTGACGGACAAAGAGAGTGAGGAAGGCTAGAGCGCGAGGTGGTACGCAGCGACAGGGCCAATAAAGAGAGCCAGCAAGGGAGGCAGAGGACCTACTTGGGCTGCAGTGGAAAGATGTACAAAGCCGTCCTTGTAGTCCAGCTCAGAGAGGAAGAACGTGTGGCTCGCAGGGATGGGAACGGGGAATGTGTACCTGACAGATTAGCTCTGCACGTCATGCCCATGAGTCTTGACCATGCAAGTCTTAGTTCATACATGCCAAAACGAGCCAGATGCCTCTTCAGTGACAGTGACCTCCTGTCCGCTGCCAGACACGGACCGGCTTCCCGTTACATTCTCTATGAAAGCAGGAAGAAGGAACACAAGTTGTGAAGGAGCACTTGCCTGGAGTCGACAGACGAATGAGGTAGGATCTTGTAGATCCACTTGGGCTGCGACATGCCTGATAGTAGCGTGGACGATATCCGCATAGGATTCTCCGAATGCTTGGACGCTCAGCGATGCGTGGACATGGACGAGCTCGAGTCGCGTTGCAGCGAGTTGGCGTTGGCAGCTGGATGACGTCATCCGAGTGCATGCTTGCCCTTCATCTCCAGATTTCAGACCACAGACTACAGACTACACAGCTACTGTACATTCGTTTTTGTCTATCATAATCTGATCCTGACCTTCTGTTCCATGATACCTCTTCCTCTACCGCTCTGTCCCAAGCGTATTCGCATAAGATTGAACGCTACTCAAGGCGACTAAAAGGAACTCCGCACAAAATGACGTGGACCGAGAAAGCCTACGAAACGTATCGGAAATGCAGATTCTGCATGTCCGTGAGATCCTCAAAGATCTGCACGTCGGGGTCGTACCGCTCATCCCCTGCTTTGAACTTTGCGTCCCTGGAGCGGTTGGGGAGGACAAAGCAGACGCGCAAGAGGAGGATGGTGACGAATTCCGCGGCGCGAGAGGCCATGCATACGATGATGCCGGTGCGGTAGACGGGGGCCTCTGCGAAGCAGTCAGCCACAGCTTGCGAACAGTGACCGCCGGTCGTGTAGTGTGAAAGTCCAATCCAATTCCAACCTCCAACCTCCAAGTCCAGAGAATCGGGATATGGAGGGTCACGAGGCTGATGGGGCTGATGGGGCTGACGAGTGCTGAGAACGCATGGCCACGTACCAGACGTCAGGAAGGCATACGGTCCGACAATGTTCCCAACAGCAACGCCGAGGAAGATCGCAGCGGATGCCAGGTCTTCTTGGTCGTGCCGCCGACGTTGCCACTGACCAGCGACAGGGCGAGCACGAACACCGCGTTGGACGAGCCAGTCAAGTCTGCCACGTATCAGCGTCACTCCAACGCCTGCTTTCTGACTTCCGCTGCGACTGCATCGAAGGATTGGTATATTATTTGCAGATGTCAGGACTGAGGGGAGGGGAAGAACCATGGAACTCACAGTAGCCAATGAGCCGCGGGGCTGTGCCGCTGGCGAATGCTACCATGGCGAATCCCACCACCGTCAAGATGGTCACTGCCGCTGTGTTTCATTAGCAATCACCATCGGAAGCTCCATGGATGAAAGACTTGGCGCGGAGATAGCAACTCACCCATGAGGTAGGTCCGGATGTTCAAATGATGCGTCTTGTGGTTCGCAAAAATTGCCAAGAAGCTATTACCGTCAATCAAACGTTAGCTGTTGCCGAAAGGCGAAGTGGGCAAGTGGCGAAACGTCAACTCACATCATGATGGCGATGAATGAGCCGTATGGGATCTGAAGGAGTGTAGTGTCGAAGGTGTCAAAGCCGAATCCCTTGACCACCAGTGTTCCAAAGTTGCTCGTGGCGCCGTTAGGCACGTTGGCGAAGAATCTGCGGAGGTAAGTTTGGTTCAGTTGAAGAGGGCAGGTACTCGGCTCGAGTCCGGGTCACATCCTCCTATATCAAGGATACGGATTACAGGGGAAAAGCATGAGCGAAGAGCGTGCTGGAAGGATAGGGCTCGAAGATGAGGCAGACAATCTAGACACCAAAAATGCGGGAGCGGGACTGCCAGGACACTACGCGACATACCCAAGGAAGAAATAAAGGTAGGTCTTGGGATCCAAAACCGTCTCCCTGACCTGCTCCCACTTGAGTTGCCTCTTCTCGACCGTGTGGTGGTCGTTTCGTTTACGGGACATGACGACTACTGCCTCGCGCCGGGTAAACCAGTGCGAGGTGTGCGGTGCGTCGGGGATCACAATCGCCATCACGATTGCCCATGCAGAGCAGACGGCCCTGGCCAGCGGTCAGCAGGGCACGAAGAGTGGGAGCAGGGTTGGGGCAGGCGGGTCGTACGCACCCGACAATGAGGAACTCGTATCGCCACGAAGCGAGTTTGCCGTCCAAGTGTCCGATACCGTACCCGATCAGACCACCGATAGCGATACCAATCCCGTTGGCAGCGTACCAGTACCCGATCACAGTGGGCTGCTGTTTACGCGTGAACCACATGCCGGTGATGGCGACTAGAGGGGAGGTGCGTTAGTGGTGACTTGGACGTGGAGACGGCGAGACGCTATGTGGGGAGAGGGGCTCATGCTAGGGACGAGGAGACGCGAAACGAAGAAATCAGGCCTGATCGGTGGTGGAGGAGTGAGGGGTAGAGGGCCAGGTAGAGGGGTCATATGTTTGGGCATAGAGGCACGGCATACCAAAGCACGGGTCTGCGACCGCCTCGAACATGCCAGAGACGAAGCGGAACCCCATCATGTCGCCGTAGTCCTTGGAAGACGCTTGAGCCATCAGGAACACGCCCCACAGGAAGATCTGCACTGAGTGAGCAGGTCGCGGGGATGAACTGTTCGGGGTGCTCATGATAGGTGGACAGGTGATCGGGATCTGCTGACATATGCACCGATGGCCGATGCACGGATGGTTGATACATGGTGATCAATGCACGGGTGAGGAAGCGGGGCAGGGCAACGTACGTTGATAGACAGGTACTTAGCGAGGGGAAACTTGGCGAGAAGCAAGTTGCCCGGCACAGCCCAGACCAGCCAACCGATGTAGAAGATCGACGAGAGGTTCGAGTACTCTTGACCCTGGAGATTGAGGTCCGTCTCCATATCAAACAGCTGAGGATGGTCAAACAGCAATACGGGAACGGGTGGCGAGATCCGTCCGACTCACTGCAGCATACGACAGAGTTGTCTTATCAATCTACTCTGCGTCAGTACGTACCCTCGATCTCACGCTCGGGCAGGTAACTTGTATCAGCACACACGTAGTAGAACATGTAGTCGACTGCGAGGGCGGGCACGATGAGCCAAAGCAGCTTGTGCTCGATCTGCAGGGCTCGTCAGCGCTGGGAGGATCAGGAGGAGGCCCGCTGACCTTTTTGACCTCGACGATGTTCAGGTTCGTCTCATTGGCGAGAGCGACTTGGCGCATGAACTCGTAGCTCGGGTTGCGCCTGAGAAGCCTCCTCAGCCCCGTGCGGGGCGTGGTGGCATCGTCGCCCCCGGTGTACACGAAGTCGGGAGTATCTTGTTTATCAGCCGCGGTGTGCTCGATGTGCTCAGAATTGCCCTTCTCCCCGTCCGGGTCAACTGGCATGGTCGTGTTGGGCTTCGGGTTCGGGTTGGGCGTGGGGTCGATGGGCAAGAACTCCTCGGCGGGCGCGAATTGGGCCATGGCTGATACGTGCTGCGAGGCGGATTATGGGCCGCTTTTCGTGAAGAGAGGATGCGCGCCTGCGGGGACAGGGGGTGGAAGAGCGTTGTAGTCTCGCATATATAGCAACACCATGTGTCCGGGGAACGTGCGAGAGTGGATTTTCCCCCGGCGCATGGACCAGCGTGCCCGGGGGGCTCTCTCTCAGGACTGCGGTTCCCCGGCCTGTCGAGGAACCTCGAGCTGTTATCGGCGCAGCCAGAGCGTCTGCGCGCTCGACGTCAGTAGCGTCAGTAGTAGCGGCGCATTGCGGCTTGGTATAGTTTACATGTGGATGTGCCCGGGTAATATGCGGGGTATCGCAGCACCGCGCGGACCGAGTATAACCGGGCGGACCGGTATCCACCGGGGTGGGCAGATCCACTTGGGCTCGTGGACCTCTGTTTTCGCTGGGCTAGCTGTTGCTGCATCGCGTTGGAGACTCCAAACCACCGCGTAACGGCTGCTACTCAGCTGAGAGAGGAGGAGCCGATCCACCCGTAGCCCCAAGTATATAGAGACGGGCGCTTTCGCCATGTCGCCATCGACCGCATTCTCGCCATCACCCCTCGCTCCCGTCGCCACGTCGAGACCGACGATGCCTGCACCCAAGTTCCATGCCCAGTCGCTCACCGAGCTCATCCAGCTCCGAGCAGGTCAGTCGTCCCACTCCAGAGTTCTCTTCCCCCAGAATACTCTGGGGAAAGCGGACTCTTTCAGCAAGCAGGGTAGAGCTGACGTGCCCAGATACACAGGGAGACGACGATGCCGTGCACACTGGTGCTGCCGAGTTTGGCGACGCGCTCGTGACCCTCTCGTGCGTCTCGAGAGCCACCAGCGCTAACACGCAGGTACCTCGACCTCCTCAGATCCACCGACCGCCTGGCAGCCTACTACGCGCAGCTCGGCCTCGCTCCTGATACGCCGCCGGCCGAGGTGCCGCCGGAGCGCGTGATTGCCGTCCTGACCTCGACGGCAGTGGACGAGTCGCTGCTCGAGATCGCCCTGGCGAAGCTCGGCCTCGCCGCCCTGCTGCTCTCCGTCAACAACTCGGTGGCCGCCGTCGTGCACCTGTGTCGACAGACCCGCGCCACCCACCTCATCTACGGCACCAAGTTTGCGCCCGCCGCGCAGCAGGCGCAACGCCTCCTCGCGCACGAGGGCTACGCGCTCGGGATCGTCGCAGAGCACCGCTTCCCATTGTGGGGCAAAGGCGGCGTCCGCGATACCAAGGTCCCGCCCTTCCCTGCCCGTCTCACCCCAGCACAAGAGACACGCCGGACCTCCGTCATCCTCCACTCGTCAGGCTCCACGGGCTTCCCCAAACCAGTCTACATATCGCACTACGGCCTCATTGCGAACCTTGCCCAGTCCATTCCCAAGACCGGATTCTCAGCCCTGCCTCTCTTCCACGGCTTTGGCCACTTTTCCATGCAAGTATCCCAGTTTCCTCTGCTTTTTGCCCCAAAATGCTGATGGCTAATCGCCACTCAGCTTCCGCTGTATCTACAATGGCAAGACCTTCACTCTCATGCCGCCGCACCTCCCGCTCACCGCCGCCAACATCTGCCGCACGATCAGAAATTCACCCACAAAGCCTGTTCAACATTTTGCTGTGCCATACGTGCTCAAGATGCTGGCAGAGACCGAAGAGGGCGTAGCCACATTGGCAGATTTCGAGGCGGTCAGCTTTGCTGGTGCCGCCGTGCCCGTGAGTCGAGCCTGCCTCGCTGATGTTCCCCCATACTGACGTGCAGGACGACCTCGGTGACCGCCTCGTCGCTGCAGGGGTGCCTCTCATTTCTGTCTATGGTACCACCGGTCAGCGTCTACCTCTACTCTGCTTCGGGAGTGTGGCTGACTCCAAGTAGAGACCGGCGCACTGCTCACCTCGAGACGAGACTGTAAAGTCGACAAGGCGTGGAACTGGCTCCGTGCCGAAGGTCCCATTGCAGACTACCTCGAGCTCATTCCACAAGGTGCGGGCAGTTTCGAAGTGGTCATCAAGGACGGCTGGCCAGCGAAGATCCTGTCTAATCGGGAGGACGGCGCGTACTGCACCAAGGATCTCGTCCTCCAGCATCCCGAGCATCCGACGTGGTTCAAGTACATTGGGCGCCTGGACGACACTCTTACTCAGACGCTCGGAGAGAAGACGAACCCTGTTCCCATCGAGCTTGCCATTGTGAGCATCTGTCAGCCGGTCTGATCGTCCCTACCGCTGACAGAATTTGACAGCGAGGCAACTCGCCCCTGGTAGCCGAATGCATTGTCTTTGGCGACGCTCGTCCGCAGGTCGGTGCGCTGGTCCTCCCTTCTGCTGCGGGGGCCGAGCTGTCCTAAGACAAGCCGGCATTCATCAAAGCCATCTGGCCCGTCATTGCCGAGGCGAACGCTGCAGCGCCAACGCACTCGCGCATTCTTCCCGAGATGGTCGACGTGCTGCCATACGGCACCGAGGTGCCCGTCGCCACCAAGATGAGCATCCTCCGACCGGCGTGCTATAAGAAGTTTGCGAGCATCATCGATGCGATCTACGAGCGCTTTGAACAGGGCACGGGCCAGCCAAGGCGGGATATCGAGGACCAGGGCGAGATGGAAGCCTTCCTCACTGAGACGGTCACCACGGCGCTGGGGGACAAGGCGGCCAGTGGCCTGACCCCGGACACTGATTTGTTCGCCTTTGGAGTCGACTCGCTGCAAGCCACGCGGGTCCGCAACGTCATCTCCAAGTCGCTCGAGATCGACGCCAAGCTCGGCCAGAACATCGTCTACGAGCACCCGTCCATCCGGCAACTCGCCTCGTTCCTTCTCGCCCTTCGTGCAGGCCAGTCTGGCGCTCAGGATGACGCCGCTGCCCACCAAACGATGTGGGATCTGGTAGACAAGTGGTCATCGCGCGTTGTCGCTCCGTCTGCGACTGCCGCCTCGGAGGGCACAGCAGTCAACGGCCACAGCGGTGAGGTCGTCGTGCTCACGGGCGCCACCGGGTCTCTCGGAGCACATATTCTCGACCAGCTCGTCTCCTCGCCGTCAGTATCGCGTGTAATTTGCCTTTCCCGAGCCAAGTCGCACGACGACTCGCTGCGCAGGGTCCAGGACTCGCTGGCCCAGCGCGAGCGCACGCTGTCCACCGAAGCGAACGGCAAGATCACTTCGTTTGCTGCCGACGTGAACCGGCCGGACCTGGGTCTGGCTGCTGACGAGCTGGAGATGCTGCGCACGCACGCCACGGCCGTCGTCCACAACGCCTGGCCGGTCAACTTTGTGCTCTCCATCTCGAGCTTTGACGAACACATCGGCGGCGCCGTGCACCTGTTGAACCTTGCGCTCTCGAGTCCACGCCACGTCAAGCCGGCCTTCTTCTTCTCCTCGAGCGTCGGCACGCGCCAGGGTCGGCCGGGCCCGGTCGTCCATGAGGATTTCTCCGACGATCCCGTCACGGCCGGGGGGATGGGCTACGGGCGGAGCAAGTGGGTCGTCGAGAAGATCCTGGAGCGCGCAGGCGCAAAGGGAGCGCGCGTGGGCGTGCTGCGCATCGGCCAGCTCGTGGGAGATACCACCAGTGGCGCCTGGAACGAGACCGAGGCTTGGCCACTGATGTTCCGCTCTGCCACGACGATCAAGTGCCTCCCCGTGCTCGACGAGGTGAGCTTCTCTTCTTCACCCCGCCTGTTGCTTCGTCACGTGCAACTCCACCGAGACGAGTCAAGTGTGCGTGAGCTGATGTGGCAGAAACCGTCGTGGCTGCCCGTCGACCGAGCCGCACAGGCTATCGCAGAAATTGTGCTCAGCACCACATCGACGCCGGAACCCCATGCCAAGGTGTACCACGTGCCTCAATCCCACATACAGGCACAGTGGTCGGTGATCCTGGACGGCCTCAAGCAGGGCGGCCTGGAGTTTGAGCCGGTGGAGCGGACAGTCTGGCTCGAGAGGCTGGCGGCCAGCGACCCGGACGTCACCAAGAATCCGACCTACAAGCTTCTCGTGAGTCCTCGCCCTCTGCTCTCTTGTCTTCCCACACTGTCAACAGGATGGGTCGTATCGATACTGCGGGGCACTGGAGCCTGCAGCTGACGCGAGTCACAGAGCTTCTACCACAACCGGATAGGCAGCAAGTCCGAGCGGCCACATATGGAGTTCGAGGTCGTGCAGGCCGCTGAGGCGAGCCCAACAATCGCGACACTCGAGGCTATCAACAGCGATCTCGTGGCGCTGTGGACTCGGCATTGGAGGAAGACGGGGTTCTTGGTGTAGGTCCGGCAAGGGCAGGGACGCAGAGGGTAGATCGGTAGAGCTGTACCGTACGAGAACAGAATCGGGCAGCCTCCATGCACCAAGCTGGCTAGATTGCCTCGTATTTCAGCGCTGGCATTTTGCCTTTGCGCCTCCAGATCTAGTCGTTCACTGATCGGGAATGTCCCAAAACTATTCATTCTGTGAAGCTAGGATCCCCGTCACAGTGGCCACTGAAGATCCACTGATGCCACACGACGACAGCATCCCCAGCCCCCGCTCATTAGTCTTTCTTCTCCACCTCTGCCTGTGCAGTCTCGTCTATCCCAGCCGCCGCGTCTCCGTCCAATGGCCAGTGCTGTTCTACCAGAACGAGGCAGTGAGCACTCTCCGGCCGCCGCGCGCGATCGCACGTCTGAGGATGGCGACGTGTCGTGTCAGCCATCATGGCCGCTTGGTTAGGCTGGGCGGAAGTTGTCGCGTTGGGAAGGACGGCCCAGCTTTGGGATACTGGGGAGATGGTCCTCCTGCGCGGGCGAGACGAGGACAGAAGGTGGATCACCTACTCATGGCGGACACGACGCACAACAGCACGGGCCCGAGACCCAACAGCAGGACGAAGAGGACCTCGTACAGTATCAACCGGGTGGTGTGGAACGTCGCCATCCTGTCCGAATGTAGGATCGTGTCAGCTCAGCAGCGTACAAGCATCACGAAGGTGAGATGTGCGCGGCGTTCAAGCATCTCATGGTTGGGAAGGACATCCACCAGCATAGACCGGCTGCCCGGGCTACCTTTGGGCTACGATCAGTGCATCAGTGCTAAGGGTCGGCGGAGGGGTTAACACATGGAGACGAGACCGTGTTGGGGAGTCAGATCGCTGCTCAAGTCGATGTCGGTGGAAAACTGGTGATATCTGACCTGAGAGTCAGAAAGACATCATCTTCATTCATGACATTATAAGTACCAGCCAAACATCAAATTGTCGTTACGCGACTTGCTCCTTCTCTCATTCGCTTCACAGTCTCCACCGCCTCTCACATCTTGCGAACGGCCTCAGCTACCAGCCTCTCACATCTTACGAACCGCCTCGGCTACACGTTGTCCGTCGGTTGGTTGCGCGGCGGTGGTAGCGCCAGGAGCTGCACCCGCACCATAACCGTCTGCCTGGCCGGTCGAGGCACCAGTAGCGCCGGCGGTGCCATTGGCACCTGTGGCACCTGGGCCAGTTGCTTTTGCAGGGCTCGCTGTGGCTGCTGCCCCGTGACCTGCTGTTCCGTTGGTCCCTTCAGGCGACTTGTGCAGCTCGGCCAGCTTCTCGTGCCGGGTCGCCTCGTTATGTTGGTGCTGCTCGTGCGTCAACTACGAGAACCAGACCACAATGCATCGTGAGGCGTACCTTGCCCTGCAGCTGGTTGAGTGCGGCCTTCTTGCGCTCGACTTCCTGTTGCAAGCGGTTGTGCTCGTTCGTCTTGGCGGAGATATCGCTCTGAGCGGCTTTCTCCTTGCCGGCCGCAGCATCGTGCTCTGCAGCTCCATCAGCGCAGCTCCCGTATACCACGGTCCAGGGTGGATAGGAGGACAGCTGAGCAGCGTCGGTGCCGGACTTACTCTGAACGATTTTGTTGGCCTCGGTCCGGAGCTTCTGTTCAGTCTTGGCAGCCTTGTCGTGCGTCTGCTCGTCAGTCTTGTTGACGACGCAGACTCACAGTGTGTGCGTGGTGCTCCGCCTTTTGCGCCTTGGCCTCGTCCTTCTCCGCTTTGGAGACGTCTTTGATTGCCTGCTTGAGCTGCGACTCCTCCCGTTTGGCCTCTGTCTTTCCGTCAGCTGGGGCTCAACTGTTGCCAGGGAGTTCGGTGGCGAGCGACAAACTACGAGAGTTCGGTGGCGCGGGACAAAGTACGACGACGACTTACCCTTCTCAATCTGCTTCTCCGCCAGCTTGTTGGTGTCCGATGATCCGAAGAGTCCCATGGTGATTACGATTAGTTGGGCAGGCTGTGGACAGGTTGCCAGAGTATCGATGGGTACACTAGTGGTGGTGGTGGTGGAGCTGGGGGAACTCTACGAGTCTATATATATGGGTCAGTGAAGAGGCAGGCGACGGAATTGGGTGGCGAGCAAATGACGTCATCGACCGACCATGCCAAGCTGTTTATTCGGCATTGCCTGATACACCGCACACCAACAAACCATAGACATCTCAGCAGGACGACAAGAGGATGAAGACCAACCTGTCCAGAGAGGTCGGGTATGTACAGTGAATTGACTGCAGACGGGACGTGAGCGACGCGAGAGACGCGACCCTCCGCACCCTGGAATCCAAGTCCGATCAACACCCCATTCCACACTCCTTGCGTTCTCACGAACACGCAGCCTGCCCGCCCGGATGCATCGTGCTCCCCCATGATCCATGCCCCACGGTATCCCATGCAGGCTGCATCAGCCCGGAGGAACAGTGTGCCCATAGCTCAGCGGTCGAGAGCGCTCCTACAGCTCTCGTCCGCCCCGTCAATTGTCGTCCGCCTCGTGGTGGTGAGTTGGCGGGGTGGGCGGCTTCGTGGGGGAGGGCGGGGATTCGAGTTCCCCTGGGTGCATAGGGAGTAGTTCTTTTTGGACATTCAGTGCAGAAGCTCCACGCGGCAGTTGAGCCCCGAACGGTGAAGCTCACGAAGGTCTCTGTGCTGAATCAGTTGCGGTGCACAGCTGTCACCCGCCTCTTCGCTCACAACCACACTTACACTGACCGTATCTTTTGTATTGTCGCCGCCTAGCCCAATGTCGTCCAACCGGGGCTCTCCGGAGCACTCGCCAATGACCTGGGACGATACTGACTGACTGTAATTGTGGCTCGTTGCAAAGGCTAATGTCCAGTCACCCAGACGCGCGGTCGAGTGGACATCGCGGACGTAACCAGAGCGGCGAGTGGTGTCAACGTGAACCAGTGGTTGTGAGGCGTTCCCGAGAGGCCTTGAGTGTGCCGTAGCCTGATCTTTCAACAGTAGACCCCCGAGCTGGTCCTCACTCGGCTGTGAGTATCGACGCTTCAAGAGTTCAACGAAATCAAGATGACGCAGGACTCAAAGCTCGGCAATCACATTGGCGGCCTTTCGGAAGGGGCGCTCGCTCAACGCCGCGGTCGACAGCCACCCTGGTTCTTCGAAAGGCGCTAAGGGCTCGCTCCACGATACACCAGATGGCCCCGGCCTCGCTTCTCGGCATGAGTGAGTGGCGCAGAGGTCTAGCGCGCCGGTCTTACAGCACCCTCCGTCGCTGTCTATGGCCCCCTCGGAGTCATCGGCGGCAGGGAGACCACCGGAAGCCTGGGTTCGATCCCCAGCTCACTCTTGGCCGCACGGCCTACTCTTTTGTGCCCGAAAGCGGGTCCTCCCATCGCCACCCCCCCCTCCCCCCCCCCCCCCCGGGGCCCGCCCTGCTGGTCCGGCGGCTGCGTGCTCTGCTGGAGGGTGTGAGCCCGATCAGTTCTGCGCACGAGTTTTTGCCGTCCCCCAGTCCGTCAACAAACAGACAGGAGAGCTGCTCTCTCTACTTGTTCTGGATATGCATGGACTACCGGGTTGCAGTGGTACAGGACTCTGCTGTGCGTCGAAAGGAGTGGTAGGGAAGGGTCACGCAGATGGCGGGTGTAAAGGGGAGCCGGGGAAACGAGCCCCGGAACGCCGAGTCATCACGGGCGCACGGGTCGTGTACCCTCGTTCATGAGTGCTGACGGGAATGGCACGTCGCTTACAAGGGGGAGTGGCGATCTGAGATCGGCTTTGAAGTATGGAATGCCCCCGAGCCCCACTTGATTTGTTGACATGTGAGACTGCGCTCTGAATATTCCTCGTTGATCCTTATTTTCTTGGGTCGTCCTGGGACTGTCAACCCGTGCGCTGAACAGTCCCAGGAGCTTCGGACCCTCCAGCCACGAACGAGGTCCTGAGGACCCTGGCAACGCCTTGATGGAGAGAGTGTCGCTCCTTCGTCACTCGAAATCGGCATCATCAACCTCATTAATGGAGAGCGACGGCCGCCGACCACGCCGTGCCAACCAGCATGGCCATTCTGCCCATCCAGCTTTGTGCCCATCTGGGATGGTGGGCCATCCACGACGGAAGGCTAACAGAGGGCCCGACTACGGTCGACCTTGACCATTCTGCCCATTCACCGCCCACAAGCGGTGAGGCGTGAAGCCCCTGCCTGGCCCACCCGTGCCGTGCCCAAATGAAATACCTCCAAATCCAACGCTCGACCTTTCCAAGTGGGGTGATGAGACGGAGGTATATTATGATGATTCATAGCGCCAAGTGAGCCTTCTGTGCGCTGTTCACTCCGAAAGGTATCCACTGACGAGAGTACAGGATGTATTCTTTCGCCACTGATAGTGCGGCTCATGCTTTATCCTTCCTCTTGCAACTTCCTTCGTTCCCTCCATGGAGTTGTTGCGGTGTTACCCAGTTTCATCAGACCGCCGCTACCTCCCGCGCCTACCAACTTACACGTTGTCGCTTACACAAGCACACGGCGATGATAGGGAACCTCTCGGAACTCTCTGGGTACCCAAACGGCCTATCTGTGTGACCGACAGGTCGCTCTTCGCTCACGCCGGCGCCGCGCTCCTCGAGACGCAGAAGTGACCGCGGGGCTCTCCTTCCCAGTAGAGAGTATGGCATTGGTGACATTTTGGCCGGCAGAAAAACACCAGTTGTACGAGGACTTGGCTACCCCGCCCTCCCTTCAGCCACGGTCCCGCTCCTACTCTGATCCTCCCTCGTTGAGGCTTCCTCCCAGCCCTTGAACGTAGCATCAAGACTACCAGCCTTCAGGATCGCCGGCAGTACTCTCGTGAAGGTGGGCTCAAGATGAGGTCGAGCGTTCATTCTCCGTGTGTCGATTGTCCTATTTCCAAACAGAGACCTGTAGTATGGATGAGATATAACAGAGTTGAGCTTGCCGCCACTCGACGTTCGGCTTCTCGGGTAGAGCAGGAGACTGGGTAGAACTCCGATGACACCTCAGCGGTATTGGTGGTTGGGCTCAGGTTCACTCTGCATTTGTTGACAACTCTTTAATACACTGCTCTTCACTCGACTTGGTGCTTCCAATCCTTCGGTCATCGTACATCCTCATCCGTCGTTCCAGCGTGTCTGCCTACTGCGGCTTGTTGCCAGAGGGTCCAAGCCTCAACTGTTGGACGAGTCAGCTATGTTCAAGGGCCACTGCATGTCTTGTGGTAGGACTCACCCCGTCGCGGTAGACTGATTGGCGAATGGATGCAGCATGAATAGTTTGTGTTTAGGTTCCAAGTAGCGAGTTGGGGCGTAGGAAGGGTCGCGACAAGGAAGAAGAAAGAAGGAAGGCATTCCGTCAGTGATGCGACGTTCTCGTATGACAGAGGAAGATGTCTCACAGTGCCTTGTGATAGCTAGGCATTGCTGTCAGCATAATGTGGGCATTTGACTAGAAGATCACGTACCGACGGTCGCTCCGACTACGCCGGCCAAGACTACGAATGCCATTGGGTAGAGCTCGATGGGGATGTCTGACCGCGATGAAGCGCAGCAGGGACGAGACGTAACGGGACAAGCAGTATTGACGGAAGTACAGAGAGTTACGAGACGCAGAGGAGTGCAGGTCAGTGCAATCATGCTAAACTGCAGCGATTCAGGACCCACCCCTCCATCCGAACCTGAAGATCTGCGAGTGGAGATTAGCGGTGAGACAAGCCACGTACTGAAGGAAGAGCCGGTAAGTAGCCGTGACACTCACGAGCTTGCTCTTTCCGCGCCCGAGTCCACCTCTGTCCGTCTCAGAGTACATCCGCTTAGTCACAACTCCGCGCCCGAGCGCCTGCTGCGGGGAGACGACCGCCGGGGTCGTGGGTCGCGCGAGCATTATAGGTCGGAAGGCCATGGCCGGACGCAGGCCGGTGCGTAGACCGCCACGCGCAACGTTGCTGCCGAGCATGATGGTAGTGCAGTTGTCAGATAGGTATAGAGAGCGTCAGTAGACGGCGGGGGCGAGGACAACGTCGACGGCGAAAGGGTGGAAACCTTGGGACCAGTAGCATCGAGCTTGAATCGCTAGTAGCCGGCCCGAAGGCGGGAGCAGAATGTGTTGACGTCATCAGTGCGGGGTCTCCCAGCTGCAGAAAGGCATGCAAGGGCATTTGTGTGCCTATTGTCGCTGTAGGCACGCAGTGCCCCAGCTGTCGGCCACGTCTGTTTGCCGGGTCGCATCCAAGAGAGCTCTCCCAGCGCTCATCTCTTCTTCACCGTTGACTGCCTCGCATTCCTCAGATCAGACAAAGCAAGTCGTACTCGGACCATTCAGAAACTGCGGGTCATTGCTGACGAGAGGCATAGCATGGTCAACGTCCAAGCCCAGTTCGACAAAGCCGTCGCCATCGTCAAGGCTCTCCCTCCTGATGGACCCGTCAAACCCTCCCAGGACGACCAGCTTGCCGTGAGTCTCAATGGCGCTGCCGGACGCCGGGCCCAATCCCCTGGTTGTCACTTGATTGTCAGGCTGGCCACTGACGCTCCTAGTTCTACGCCCATTTCAAGCAGGCCAACGAGGGAGACTGCACTGGGACTCGTCCAGGTTCGCCGTATTCCGACGGAATGTCAACTTGTAGCTGATGCGTATTCTCCCTCTCCGTTACCTCCTGCACGTCTCGATTATCACGACACCGTTGCCTATCCACCACCTCAACCGGTAACCCCTCTCCGCTGTCAATGACCCCTCTATCTCCTGCTATTGTTGCCACATTCGCTGTGCCTCCTACAGGCGCATTCGACTTCAAGGGCAAGTACAAGTACGACGCCTGGAAGAAGCTCGAGGGTATGAGCAAGGAGGACGCCAAGGTCAAGTACGTCGAGCTGCTCAAATCGGTACGTCTCTTCTCGTGTGGTACCATCCATTCCCTGAGAATGGGATGGGACGATAAGATACCGAGCTCACACGCTTGTCGGTAGATGCTGGAGAAGGTCGACGACGAGTCGAGCAAGAAGTACCTTGCCGAGCTCGAGGGTGAGTTCCTTCGTTGCCGCAGTTATTTGGCCAGCGCTGAGCGTTATAGCGGCCGGACAGTAGAGCGTGCGTTCGCAAGTTGCATGTTCAAATATGCAGCAATGGAACGTTATCCTGCATTCATTGAGGCACGTGAGGATGCAGTCACCGCAAGCCCCGATTTAAAGTCTCTCCTGGATGACCGGCGGAAGGATGGGCTGATCTCGTCGTACTCACATGGTAGCTGTAACTGATGCTCTGTCCCGGACTTACTTGGTACTGACTGTCAGAGAATCCGTTGTGGCATCAATGCGCAATCCACATCAGTCAGGTTTGCTCATCGCTGCCAGTTCCTCCGACTTTCAAAACACACCGTCTCAAACGTGTGCATTGCTGTCAAGCGGGGTGTCGTCGCTTTCTACGGCCAGTGCGGTCATAGGATCGACCGAGACAGACCAAGCGACCTTCCTGCCTCGCCTCTTCCCGCTCTGTGCAATTGAGATGTTGCAGCCCCTCGTAGCGGCAGAGGCAGCTGGTCCTGCGGTGATGTCTGGCACGCTTGCTCATCAAGGCGCGACTGCTCTTCAAGTTGTGAGTCCAGCAGCTATCCGGGACACATGGGGACGAGGAGCCAAGGCATGATGCAGCAGTGAGAGGATTAGACATGCTTGGAAGTATGCAGCCAACTAGTTGCGGTATGCAAGCGGGGGGTTGGGATAGATCTTTGCATGGCCATGCATGTAGCCATATCAAGGGGACGAGACCACGTGGAAGCGCGGGTCTCCTTCGAGGTGGAGGTGGAATGGAGCTCGGATTCAGTGATGGCCATCTCTGCCGGGTGCCCGGTGATCCCTTGTCGTCTGGGACAGCCAGGGAGGCTACGATCGGGGCGATGCATGCATCGTATCGTTTACCTTCAACACCCAACGTGCATAGCATCACTGCCAGCGCTGTGCTGCATGTATGATGACGGCACAAGAGACACGTAAAATGACGAGCGTGCTCGTGGTTGGCGCTGGGCCGGCGGGGTTGGTGAATGCCCGGACACTTATTGACGATGGCTTTGACGTGACTATAGTAGCCAAGGTGAGTAAAACTGCCCACCGCTCACTGGCTCTCATCTAGCTCCGGTGCGGAGTGTCAGTGTGGAGTCGACGAGAGAGCCAGGCTGACGGAGAGTAGGAAGCCACCATTGGTGGATGTTGGGCCAATACCTATCCGGATTTGACGTCCAACTCTCCCTGGGGAGCGTTGACGTTCTCGTGTGTCCCATTTCGTGTTCTTTCACGCTCTCCCCCCTCATCCTTACCCCCCCCCCCCCTCTTCGCCGAAGCACCAACACCATCTGGTACTTTGATAGTACTTTGAGATCACTTTGACAACATGGGCGAAGGATCTGGCGCAGTAGCTCGAGGAGTGATGGAGCTGATTATCGCATTGTGGACTGTAGGGGCCTGGACATGCCCAAGCCGAGCAACTGGGACGGTGCCGTAGTGCCTGCGAGGACGTACCAGCGGTACCTGGAGGACTTTTACGAGTGGTTTGTCAACGGCAAGGCGGCAGTCTAGTGGGTAGCTATCTTCTTATCTTCCTGTCTTCCTGCCTTCCAGCATGTAGAATGGTCGGTCGGCTGATGTTGTTGATTTTCACACAGCCTCGAGACAGAGGTCACGGAACTCTCGCCTCGCCCGAACGGGGCCCGTGGGTGGGATGCCCTGTTCAAGGACAAACAAGGGGAGAGCAAGCACACCTTTGACCGGGTGGTCCTCGCAGCTGGAGTGAGTCGCGTCCTTCCCAACGTCAAATGAAGTCAAATGAAGCGAAGCACTTGTACCCAGAATGCCTTGCATCAACACCATTGCATTGCACACATACCATTGCCGTATCCGCAGAACGACGCTGCAGAGGCACGAATGACCCAAAGCTAAAGAGACCAGTTCCTCGGCATGCCTCGCTTGCATCCCGTTCTGAAGTCATCCCCTATCCCGGTCTTCCATTCTTCTCAGATTGCACACAAGCCGACCCTTGATACGTTACTCGGCACGGTGGCAGCCTCCCCGGGTGAGCCGACACCCCAAGGCGGCCCGGATACCGTCGTCGTCGTGGGAGGCGGTAAGAGTGGAATGGACATTGCTGCTCTCCTGGCCAACCGGGGCCGAAAGGTGGTGTGGGCGTTCAACTGCCCGTTGAAGTGGTTCGCACCCACCGTCGCGCCTGGGTCCCTCGGCGCCGGGTAAGTACATTGCGAGGACGATCTACATCCATTATGGCGTGTTCCTGTCTTCTGCCCTTCACATCCTCCGCCTAGCAAGGTCAAGAACGAGCGTGGAGAGCAGTGGCTGACGCGCAGGGATGCAGGCGGTTGGACATCATGATGGGCCCTTGGCGGGTCATTGATAGTTGGGCAATGTGGTTCTTCCACTGTACGCACTTTGGGGCCAAATACGTCCGTGCCTTCTGGGCCGTGGTCGGCGGGTTCTGGGTGAGTGGAAGCGAGTCACAGCTACAAAGACGGTCACGGTGGTATGCGTGTCGACCGTGCTGACGGGGTCTGGCGTCGGCCATGTTTACCGACAGAAAACGCTGTACACGGGGTCGTTGCAGGCGCCCAACACGGACCCCTTTCTCACACTTGCGCACTTTGCAGGCGGGATCTCCAGCGGTCCGACCGACTTTCTGGCCCTCGTCAAGGCCGGCAAGATTGCCGTACTGCCCGATGCGGCATTGACGTCTACATCGACCGACGGCGCCACATTCGCCACTCGGCAGGGGAGCGCGACGGTGCGGTGTGGCGCGATCGTCGCTGCGACCGGCTACTCTGGGGGCATGTACAGCTTCGTCCCGGGGCCGGTGCGCAAGTCGCTCGGCCTCGAGCGGCGACCGCCAGCCGCGGGATGGCAAGCACGGGTCAAGGCCATGCGCGATAGGTGGGTCACGGTCGGTACCCCGCCTGGGTATCAGGAGATCCCGATCTCCCAGCCTATGATTTTCAGGGGGTTGCTGCCGGTCGGGAGGTTTGAGCAGAGAGATCTCGCCACTGCGGGCGGCACGAGACGTGAGTGACTTGGACTCGTTCTGGGGAGGAGGGCTGATGTGGGCTTGCCGCAGCGTTTGGCATTCCGGTGAGTTACCTTAGTCGGAACGATCCCATGCTGGAAAGCGGACAGGGATGTCAGAGTGATCTGGTGTTCTGACGCATGCAGGCAATCGCGTACGAGGTGGAATCTCACGTGAGTCCTGCGTATCCATCTCACTTTCCCTGCACTGGAGGGGCGGGAGAGGTTTCGAGTGATCGCTCACAAGCCTCGGCGCGCCGTAGTGGATCTCGTCCGTGTTCAAGGACGACCCATTCATGCGGCTTCCCAAGGACAAGCAGGCCTTCATCGACGAGACCAACAAGGACAATGAGTTTAACATGGCTCGGTACCCTGGAGTCGACCCATACGTATGTTTCTTCTGTTGTTGGTTGTTGGTTGGTTGTTGGTTGTTGGCTGCTGTTGGGGTTGTTGGTGGCTGGTGGTTATCGCGTCGTTGTCTCTTCCTACAGTCCACCTGACGGCGCGCAGGAGGTCATCCCCGACGGGACCTACTTCAGCGGGTTCAACGACCTCGCGCACACCCGTCTCCTACTGCGCGACCTGTCGCTCGATCCGTGGCGCCAGAAGAGCAAGGGCAGGTGGTGGCGCCGGGCGTTCACGTGGGACTGGATCGACGTCCGGCTCCACCCCGAGCAGTACGCGACGTTGCGCGAGGAACGGCGCGTGCTGCGGGCGCAGGCGCAGGCGCCGACGCCGACCGAGCGTGTCAAGGCATAGGCTGTCGTGCGCTGCCGTGCAAAAGGCTCAACAGGCTCGCCAGGCTCGCCAGCCGGGCATGGCAGATCTCGGTCAGCCTCGCATACCACTCGGTCAGCAGCAGACTCGCTCATGTCGCACTTGCACGCATGTATCTCTTGTCTTGCACCCACGGTCGAGGTTTCATGTCGTGTGTCAACATCGATGTCAGTGTGTCAATGTCATCTGCACGTCAAGTCACATGCGGAGACTACTGTACCACGTCCCACACAGTGTCGCGTGCATGCATACTCGGCGTATATAAAATGCCACTTCGTGAATGAGGCCAGATCGTCCGTCCGCATCCGCGTATATATCTGTATATGAATGATGGACCGCGCACGGTCAAACGGGCAAACTGCCATGCGATTAGAGAATCAAGAGGGATCGGTTATGTATCGACGGTGGTGTTGGGTGTTGCTGTCAGACAGCTGACGGTCGAATGAAAGCTGACCGTCAATGACAAGCCTCCCATGTCAAAAGTCGAGTCGAATCTCGCCTAGAGTGTTGTTGGCGAGGATCGAGAACGAGAGTCAAGATCGGAGGGGTAGGGGAGACGGGTCGAGGTCTAAATATTGAATATAGCCAGTCCACGGCCGAGTGAGGACCGCGGATGGGGTGAATGGGAGTATGGGAACAATGCTACAGTCTTCTTCTTCCTGGCGCCTTGAAATGTCTAAATGCCAACACGACACACCAATAATCGCTCCAGCTCCAGCTCGTGAACATACGGGTCACTTTCCTTCTAGACAGATCGACACATCGACAATCTTCGAGTGGCCGTCACACTCGGGATCACACTCGGGGTCACAGTCGCCGCAACAGTTGCGTCACAGTCGCGTCACAGTCGCCGCCGATCACACCCCCTTGCGCCGCAACACAACCTTTGGGTCAGCAGGCTGTTCCTGCGGTCCCGATCCGCTTTCGACCGTGCTCCCTAGGCCCGACCGGACCGACATGTTCTGCATGCTCGACACGCGCGAGTGCTGACCCATATCTGAATCATCCATCAGCTGTGCCGCCACACACCCAACAAGCCGCACGACTCACCCGGATAGCCCCTCCCATGTGGTCCCGATCCACCGTCAAAATTGAGATGGAACCCCACATTGGGGTTGGGAGACGGGACAGTGTCAAAGAAGTAGTCCCCCTCGTTATTTGGCCGCGCACCGAGTCGTTTAGGCATCTGTACTTGTACAGGTCGTCCCCCGGGCCCCAGATGCCGTGATGAGCCAAAGCTCCCCATGGAGTTCGTGCGAGGGTACGACGGGTTCATGCCCGGTGAGAGCGAGTGTGCGAACGGTCCCCGCGGCATCGTCGACGAACCAGCAGGTGAGGATGGCGGGAAGGGAGAAGTAGCTCTTGACGAGCTTGGGTCCGAGATCGGAGGCGAAGGTGCGCGCTCTGCTTCTCGCCGTAACCGGTCGACCGAAGAAACCTGCCGCATCTGACCCATCTCGCTAGGATTCGAATTGGAGCCAGAAGCAGTCGATGTGCTCCCCTCGCGGTGAAGGTTGCCAGTGCTAAGCAACGCAAGGCTTGGCTTCTTTCGCGGGGTGGTGTTAGCGGTTCCTTCAGCAGACAGTGCTGGGGAGTTTGAAGAGGTAGATGGAGGCAAGGGTGGAGAACCGTCGTGATTAAAGACTGCAGGAGTCTGGATTGGCATGGTAGCGTAATATGATGGGTGCCGGGAATGCGAAGCGATGGTGGATGACGGTCGACCGGCAAGAACGGTGTCTGCACGGATAAGTAAAACACTGGCGTGAAAGTGCGAGCACTGACTCGTTGAATAGGAACTCTGCCGCGTCATATCTTTTATCGTTGACGACATCACCGGCTGCCGACTGAGAGAATGTGGGACATATGAGACTTCCCTCGGCGGCCTGGTGGACGTCAGAAACAAGACCTTATACGCAACGTCGACTCACGGAGGGGGCACTCGATGGCGTCTATCTCGGCATGTCCGCCACAATGTCCACGCCAACGCAAGCAGAACTACTCCTCCCAGTATACCACCAACGATGGCTCCAATCGCACCGCCGCTCAGGCTTGAGCTACTGGAAGACGCCGTTTGCGAACTCGCACCGATAATCGCCGTGTCCGTTGACGAAGCCGATGACTGAGAAGACGATGCCGAGATGAGTGAGGATGCGGAAGAGACGGATGAAGTGGATGACGAGGATGACGCGGATGAAGCAGATGAAGCAGCGGTAGAGGAAGCAGACGAGGTGGAGGAAGCTGACGCCGATGCAGATGTAGCTGCTGATGATGCCACAGAGGCCGAGGCCGCCGAAGAGAAAGCAGCACCGGACGAGGCAGTCGAGGAGACTGCGCTCGCTGAGGTAACAGTTGATGAGGCTGCCACACTGCTGGTGGAGCCGGCCACCGAAGATGCTGCGGATGTGGCTGCCGAGGTCGAGGCCACGCTCGCTGCCGCTGACGAAGACATCCTGGGTGACCTGAGGTCGAGAAGTCCGCCCTATGAAAGGTTGGATGGCGAGGGGTGCAAGTACAGCTGGGAATCGTGCGGCCGGAGACGCCCAAGGACTACAGGCCAGTGCGGAAAACGAATGGGAGGATCGACCGAGTTATTTAAAGCATCCCCGTTTTGATGTGGGTATGAGTGCCGGGTAGCCGCAGGTCCTGGTCAAGAGATGACTTTCCTGTGTCGATAGTAACGAGATGTGAGATCAAGGAGAGGTGAGATGAAGGCGAAATGGATGAAGACGAGGCGAAAGACAATGTAAAGGTCGAGGGAAAAAGTGAAACCTGGTCAGCACACGTTGACCTTCTTTGCGAGCAGAGAGGTCCGAGTATCAACAGTGCTTCTGATTCTCCGCGCACGCCATTGCAGTGTCCTATCCTCGCCTTGCCAGTGACCCTTGCCGTCTGCCGCAGCTGGCGATGCATGTGCTGTAAACAGCTCTCTGCCTCGAGCACAGGGAATTGCGACCTGCGGAGAACCGCGGACCAGTCTCTCGCTTGGCTGACCAAACATTCCGACGGTAATGGAGCCACTCTCCTCCTTTGTTTGTGTCCCACGACCAGCCACTTGACTCACCTCGCTCTTGTCCCCTGGGCTTGAGTTGGCTGCTTGCGAGGAAGAGACTGACAGACAGAGAGACACAGGCAGATATGCCGAGTGGTAGACAGAAGATACACACCAGATAACCTCTCCCTCGCCGCAAAAAGTGGATGATCCTATGAAGCAGGTTCAAATGGGGGGTTCAAAACCAAGAGGCGATGAAAGTGCGGCCGGAATAAATTCAGGGTTTTCCTCCTGAGTTTTTGGGCTCCTGCCACGCCGGTCCACGGCGCGAGAGCCGAGGGGAAGCAGAGACACCCAGGAACTCTTCCTCAGGGTTAAGCGTCGTTCGATTAGCCCACACCGGACACGCGGTTCCTCTCATCTTCTGCCCTTCCTCCTCCCCCTCCTCCCCCCCCCCAGGACCTGAGCGAGCCGGGAAAACGTCATGTCCCTTGCCGTCTTTTCTCTCTGTTTTGGCCTGTGACTCTTGCGACGCAGTCAAAGATGCCATGCGGTCCTACAGATCCTGGTCTACAAGCGGCAACAACGGGAATGACGTTGAGGGGGCTGTCTGTAGATCCGCTCAGAGCTGGGGGAGCATCTTAGTGGGCAATTGAAACGCACTAACCCCCTTGAAAGATGCCAGCCTCAAACTGCGGGCCAGCGTCAAGGCAGTGGGGGATTCCTATAAACCGGTACCTAGTACAAGAGGGCGTTCTTGTTGTTTCAGGGTGGAGATGGGGCTTACGTCATAGGCTTGGATCACCCCCCTTGTGTTGCGCGCCGGAGAGGGTTTGTCCCCGGGGAGACGGCTTCTCATACAAACCTGTTCCGGGTACCTGACGCTACGTCGTGTCTACCCTGTCTTCTCGTGCTGCAGCTCATCAACACCCAATTTTTTTTTTGGCAGGGTCGATCCCTTCGTGTTTCCTTCCCTTCTATCCTTTCAGCGGGATCACTAATTGGCACTTGGGCTCCAGTCGCTGCGCAACAACTGCTGCGTACTTCGTCTGTCATGCACTGTTGCCGCTCGAGGACGACCTGAGCACGTGTGGATGTAGGGTTTCTTGTCTGAAAAGATATCCCACAGCCAACAGGCTTTGCTGTTTGGGCAAGGGTCACACGAATCTGCACCGCAAGGGCATGCCCACGTATCCCTGCACAGTCCAATAGTCGATCGCCACGAGTTGCATAGGAGGTCAGAAGACGCCCCGTGGGGTACTTGGCGATCCTCTTGTCTTTTTCCATTCTTCCCCAGAGGGCTCACTCCTCTTCTACGAACGATGAGCCCTCGCACGCTCTGAGCTCGTGTAAGCATGTTTCGCCTGTCGAGCGACCCACTGGCGCATGAGAGGGTAAATGGCACGAGTGGAGATCGCATCCGACAGGGCACCAAGCTTCTGCATCAAAGTACTGCCTATATCGCTCACTCCTGCTTGCTATTCTCGACTTCTATCGTCCGTCATGTAGCAGCTACATCGCAGAGTCTACCAACATATCCGAGGGAGTAAGAATCTCCAGTCGAATTTGCATAGCATGCGTGACAACACACATCAAAAGACAAGCACGGTATGTTTTTGCCACCCCACGAGCGGCGATCGCCGCTTCCATATCCAACGACAGCCATCGACTGAACAAACTCCCTCGCATCCCTTACACATCGCCGACCATGCACGAGATAGGCTAGGTCTTATCCTAGTATACCTGTGAGACTGGAATCGCAATGGGGAATATCTCGTCCATGGCCAGAGCGTGAGTGAAGCATCTCTTGCGGCTATTACGGTCACCAAACTGACCTTCGAAAACAGCTCGACGGCTCTGGACTCGTATGTTGCTGAGCTAGGTAACATCTCCTATGACAAGAGGTACGCTTCCTGTCCCCCTCTTGCTGCTCCCTATTCAACTCTTTGCCTGCGATAAGCCCGCTGCTGGACTAATGTACGGCGCAGTTTATCTACGTCAAGGTTCCTCAAGACAATCTCGGTACGCCATGCTTTCGGCCCGCTGGTCCTCAAGATCTTCATCAAGCCCGATCCGACCATGTCCCTCCGAGTGATTCAGCGCCGACTCAAGGCTGAGCGTGAGGCGCTGGAAGATCTCGTTAGCTGCATGAGCTATATGAGTTTCGTGGAGACGGAAAAGGCGGGATATCTCGTTCGGCAGTGGGCTGGAAGCAATCTCTACGACAGAGTGTCGTGAGTCAGACGTGGTTGAGCACGCTCAGAAATGGCCGTGGTGAGGCTGATGGAAACTCAGAATGCAGCCCTATTTGGCAGAGGTGGAAAAGAAATGGATCGGATTCCAGCTGTTAAATTGCTTACGCGATGCCCGCATTAGAAAAGTTAGCTGCTCTAGCTCCATGTCCGAATGCCAGCTCATGTCGCATAGATCTCTCACGGCGATATCAAATCCGAGAACGTCCTCCTCACCTCAGATCTCCGCCTTCTTCTTACAGATTTCTCATCGTCCTTCAAACCCACATTTCTACCGCTGGACGATCCATCAGACTTTTCCTTCTTCTACGACACTTCAGCCCGCCGCACATGCTATATTGCGCCTGAGCGGTTCTTCTCTGCCGACTCAAAGCTGGCCGAAGAGAGGCGCAGCCTCGCCGGCGGAGGTGATGCGTGGAGCAAGCGTAATGGCAGGGTCACGGAAGAGATGGACGTCTTTAGTGCTGGATGCGTGTTAGCGGAGATGTGGAGTGATGGACGCACCGTCTTCAGTCTGAGCGAGATGTTTGCATACCGAGAGGGAAGCGTCGGTCTAGAAGGAATCCTGGACAACATTGAGGACGGAAACGTCAAGGTGAGTCGGTGACCCTCCTGTCCACTGTCACGGGTTGGGCTAACCCGGGGATAGACAATGATCAGTCAAATGTTATCCAGAGAGCCTAGCTACCGTCCGAGCTTCGATCGACTTCTGACAGACTTCCGGGGATCCATCTTCCCAGAGTATTTCTACACGTTTCTGAGTGAATATACCTCTTCTCTGTCGGAGCTGCCGGAAGGACCGGATACTCCTTTCCTCCAAAAGGTCGCCCCATTGCCTGGCACAAGAATCGATCGCATGCTTGACGAATGGGACTCGATCTCTATCCATCTCGAAAAGAAGGGAAATGACATTGACCCCAGTGAGTTTGGCGACATACCTATGTTTGTTGAACTCACACCTGCCAGATGGTCCGGCCTTACTCCTCCTGAACCTCGTCACCGCCTCTATACGGAATTGTATCTGGCCAACGTCTCGCTTACACGGCCTACACCTCTTCCTCAACCTCCTGCCGTACTTGATGGATGAGGACAAGGTCGATCGAATCATCCCGTTCGTCGTCGAGCTGCTGAGCGATGATGTCGCTATTGTACGTGCCGAGGCCTGTCGAGTCCTCGTCCTTGTGGTAAGTTATCCAAAGATATAGTCTCGGAGGAGTCACTGAAGAGTCACAGGTCGAGTCAGTGCGGTCGATCGCTCCTCTCAATGCGACATTCATTCCCGAATATCTCTTCCCACAGCTTCGGCATCTGGCGACGGACGCCGACGTCTTTGTCCGTTCCACCTATGCTCGCGGATTGGTCAGGCTGGCGGATGCAGCGATCAGCATGCTCGAACTGAGCCAAGCTGCCAAGGTTGACAAGGCAGAGCTCGAAGCTTCTGGCGTGATAGAGGTAAGTCTTGCAGATTGGCAAGACTGATGACGTCAGCCTGACTACGATGCCATGCTGCATGAGATCCAGCAGGTTGTGGAAGAACAGGCAACGACGCTTCTGGTCGATTCGTCGAGCAACGTCAAGCGTGCGATGTTGTCTGATATCGCCGATCTGTGCCTCTTCTTTGGCCGCCAGAAGTCTAGCGAAACCGTGCTCAGTCACATCATGACCTACCTGAACGACCGGGACTGGCTACTCCGCCTTGCTTTCTTCGACGGCATTGTTGGCGTCGGGGCCTTTATCGGTATCAGAGCGATAGAGGAATACGTCTTGCCGCTCATGTTGCAGGCATTGGCAGATGCTGAAGAAGCTGTGGTGGCCCGGGTGATCGCGAGCCTGACTAGCTTGGCTGCTCTGGGGCTATTGCCGAGGATGCGTCTTTGGGATGTATTCTTCGCTATTAGGGGTTTTGTGGCACATCCGAATACTTGGATACGTCAAGGTGAGTTGAGTTTGTCAAGAGACGAAACCCTGCTAATGTCTGCAGGTTCTGCTGGCTTCATCGCTGCTGCCGCTCGGAATTTACCTCCTTCCGATGTCTGGTGTATCCTCTATCCCAATCTACGACCCGCTTTGCATTCAGATGTATTGGAGCTAGACGAAGAGTCCATTCTGTCTGCACTATTGCCTCCAGTGAGTAATACTTTTAATGATGAGAGGATAGGACTGATTGCGTGCAAGATATCCCGAGCTACGCTTGATGCTGCCAAGACTGCTGCTATTCAAGACACGCCAGCAGGCTTCTGGTTCAAAGGGACCACAAAAGCTAGCAGCAAGTCGACTCTGGTTCGATCAGCGACGGGAGGAGGCAAGGAGACTACCCCGTATGGCCCTTTCATTCATTTCCCAGCTGTATGACTGAGACGACACAGGTCTGCCCTAAGGGAAAAGGGTATCTCGGCACAGGACGAAAAGAAGATCATTGCGATGCGAGACTTTATTGTCAAGCAAGCTCATGCATTGAGGGCGTACGTAGCACCGCAACTCTCTATTCTTTGAAGGCTGACGTCGTGCGCAGGCGCGAAACGACAGAGTCACAACGTCCACCCGAAGCAGAGCTCACTGAAGGCAAAACAGTCTCACTGACGGACCTCGGCGTCACACCTCAGACAGTCTTTATCAGTCCTCGTACCGTCGGTGTTGACAAGGTGGATACACGAAGACTACGGCCACATCTACAGGACGCAGATCCAAGCCGTCGAACTTCGTTTGCAGGCAGAAGTGTCAAGAGTATCGACAATCCTCTTGACGAGCTTCGCAAGCGGCTCGCCACGATGGAACCTCCATCCCGAGCATCTGACAGATCAACGCCCGAACCTGTCGTTCAGCCTGCGGATCAAAGTCCGTCCGATTCCGCTATATCGTCCAGCATCGATCTTGCTGTGATGCGGAAGAATGGTCGGAAGAAACTTGACTCCAAAGCTGCTCCCGCTGTTGCGTCGTCTCATACCGTGGCGGTTGGAACTACTTCGATACACGATGAGCCGTCGTCTGGTCGTTCTACACCCACCGTGGTTGCCTCGACATCAGGTGCGAAAGAATCCATTGCACCATATAGCAGCTCGTACGAAGGGCAGGATCCGGGCGTGCGAGCGTTCCTCGAACAGATCGATCTGGAGAACTACCGCGAACCCTTGCTCGATTTCGGACCACGGGTCGTGGCAAGTCATCGGAAGCGCGGTCCTCGACCCAAAGCGGGCAGCGCTCAAGGCGTCACAATGATTGCACATCTGACTCAGCATACCGGAGCTGTCATAGCTACCGTGACCTCGCCTGATCAGCTGTTCTTCGCAACTGCGTCGGCCGACTCGCAAGTCCTGGTCTGGGACACTGCGAAATTGGAACGGAGTGTCACGGCGAAACCTAGGTTGACGTATCGGATGGACGGTCCGATCTCATCAATGTGCAGAATCGAAAATACGCATTGCCTGGCAGTAGCAGCCGAGACGGGCGGACTGCACGTCATCAGGGTCCACGTCAGCGGTAGTGGAGGGTCGGCGAAATATGGTCGGGTCGAGTGTATCCGGGCATGGAGACCGGAGGAGAAGGACGGGCATGTGACTTTTGTGACGCATCTCCATGGTGAGTGTAACCATGCTGCTTGGCTGACGGCAGAATCGCTACTGTTTATTATCACGTCGACTTCAGTCATCGCACTGCTAGATATGCGGAATATGACCCTTACTTCTCGATTCCAGCATCCGCTCGAGCTCGGCGTGATCACTGCCGTTTGCCCGTCGATGCACTGGGTGGTCGTGGGGACCGAGTCGGGTAATCTCAGTCTTTGGGATCTGCGATTCGGCCTACTGCTCAAAACATGGCGGGCCGGTGGAGGAATCACGTCGTGCCAGATCCATCCTGCACGCGGCAAAGGACGGTGGATCGCTGTTTCCATAAAGCGCAAGTCCGAGGACGCGCCTCAAGTCGAAGTGTGGGATATCGAGGATTCAAGGCTCGTAGAGGTATACGAGGTCCGATCGACGCGGCCCAGCTCGAGCTCGAAAGCGCCTGGACCTGCGTCTGCCCAGCAGCAGCCGCCATCGTCGTCGTCGTCGGCGTCGACATCGTCTGAAGTGGTCTCGGACAAGGCAGCGCTTATTGCCGAGCTGGCCAAGACGAGGTCCGACCTGGCCAACACCGATACCACGCAGCCGTCGTCGGTCCTAGCGCTGGCAGTAGGGCAGAGCTTTGTGTCCCTGCAAAACAGGGACGAAGAGGGGTCGGGGTCCATGTCGATGCTCATGTCGGTTCCCGAGGCCAAGGCGCTCGCGGCGGCCAATGCGAATCCGGGGTGGATGATCACGGCAGGCGAGGACCGGGTGGTGAGGTACTGGGATTTGGCGCGGCCGAACGAGGGGTTTGTGATTTGTGGATCACCGAAGGAGAAGGACGTGTCGTTCAAGTCAGTCCTCAGTCCTGTGTCCAGGTCAAGGGTACAAGTGGCGGCTGACAGGCGTACAGACAAGGATCCACGTCCGTTCCAGCATTGTTCTACACCGTGCCCACGTCGCATCGCCAGTCGACGAGCGCGCATACGGGCCTGTCGCAGCGCCAGCCGCTGCGGCCGCACTATGACGCCATCTCGGCGCTGGGGACGGTCGAGACGCCGTTTTCGAGCTGCGTGATCAGTGCGGATCGGAGCGGGGTCGTCAAGGTCTGGAGGATGGAGAGTGGGGGGAGGTGAGGGGATCAGGGAACTCTGAGTAGACGCGGACGATGAGGGACGGCAGACGAGGAGACAGGGTACTGGGTCGAAACGGGATTTGGACGTATATCTGGCATTCAATATACCCTTCAGACGTGGCTGTCTCGCGAGCCGGTCCGAGTGCTTTGTCAAATTCATACAGTCATGTAACACGTCGGGCAGAAGATGCATGGTGCAAGGGGTAGCTGTGAGTGGCACATGGCGCACATGGCGCACATGTCGCAGTCGGGGCGCAGATCTCTCGTCTGGGCCGTGAGGGTCCACCGGATGTGAGAGTTGGACACGGGGTTAAGAGGGGCTCAGAGTGGGTGCTCGAGGTGCGGGTGAAGTCGCGCGAGCGTGGGCAGACGTGTTGCTTGACTCGTGTGAAGATCGGGCGGCTCGGGATAGACTCGCGGGTCTAGCTTTGGCTGTTCTGCTGCTGTCTGCGATGCTGGTCATCGTTCTGCCGCTGTGTGCGATGCTTGCGACTGTCTTGCCGCTGTCTGCGATGCTTGCGACTGTTCTGCTGCTGTCTGCGATGCTTGCGACTGTTCTGCTGCTGTCTGCGATGCTTGCGATGTGTGCGATGTGTGCGATGCTGACGCTTGCGAGTGACAGCTCTTGCTCGATCCATCCTCTGGCATTGTGACAGTAGTCGTTACGGCGTCATGCTAGAGAACGTCTATACCGTCGTCCTCGACAAGCTCGATCTTGACAGCCTCGGCTCCGGGCACCATGACGAGACCGACAAAGCGCCCGCCCCTGCCGGGGCCGTCTCGTGGATCCCTCGCGCTGGCAGGGTAGTACATTGCCCTGTTCCGCCTGACTGCCTCTGCTGACTCTGTCGGCCCCTCTCCGTTCTGTCCCTCCTCTTGATTCTCCCTGAATCCGTTCTCTCCCTCTGCGTTCTCTGCGTTCTCTGCGTTCTCTACCTCTGCGTTCTGTGCGTTCTCTCCCTCTGCATTCTGTCCGTTCTCTCCCTCTGCGTTCTCTGCGTTCCCTCCCTCTGCATTCTCTCCGTTCTCTCCCTCTGCGTCTTCTGCGTTCTCTGCGTTCCCTACCTCCGCCTTGTCGGCGTGCACATCACTGCGGCCCGCCATCGTTGCCGCCTCCGCGCCTCCCGTGACGTGCGACTCGGTAACGCTGCCAAAGTCCGCGACCCCGCGCAGCTCGTCCGTACACGACAGCACAATATTGCACAGCTTGTCGACGCAGATGAAAGTGCCGATAAACACACGCGAGTCGCGCACCGTGATGCGTAGTGTCCTGTTCAGCAGGGCTGAGAAGTACGACTCTGACTCGGCGGGCAGCTCTACTGTCGATCGCGCACCGCTGGCAGAGGCATGGGCGGGAGGCGCATCAGCGCCTGTAGCTGAGGCTGCGGTCGAGGCTGACGTTGAGGCTGAGGTTGAGGTCGTGGCTGGAAGCGTTGAAGCTGGGCAGCGCGAGGTCCCGACAGCAACAGCAGCAGGGGCTTGGGGATGGCCCGATACTGACATTGGTTGGGTTTCAAGTTGAGGTGCATTGAATGTCGCGGTTTCGGTGGCGTCTGTGGCACGTTTCATCGTCCGAGTGAACGGGCCCCGAGTCTTCACGACCTTGACATGCGTCTTTGTAGAAAGCTACGTGCCACGGCAGTATCTCAAGTACGAGATGCATGTGTAACAGACAATGGCTGGCTTCCGAGTACGAGCTACAAGTGTGGAGATATGTAGGCTACAGGGCAGATGCAATTCCAGCCACATGCCACGCCTACTCCTGCGCGACCCAACCCCGCTTCTCTCGGGCATCATACCAGTCGCCAAATTCCTGGAACCCCCAGACCTGCGCCCCGAACCCCCCTCTCGCCATGACGACCCGCCTGACCTCTGCGCGCTCTCCTTCGTCCCGAAAACAATTACCCCACCACCGCTCAATACTGTCACCCGCGAGCGTCCCCACTGAGAGATCAAGCTGCCCTTCGCTGTGCAATGCGGTCAAGTAGAGCACGAGCACCGCCGCGTGAGACTGGAGAGGCGCGATTTCAGAGAGGTGTTTGAGGATCCGGGTGAGGCGGAGAAGATTGTGGGTGTTGTACCGCAGGTTTTGAACTGAAGGCGAGCGGGCCAGAGATTGGATGGTGTGGAACAACATACAACATGGCGAGTATGGGCGAGAATGGATGCACCAGGGCAGCAGTATCCGTCAGCCTCCACTCCCACCTCGTCCACATTCTGCGAAGAGGAGAATAGAAGGGGGGGTCAAACTCACGCCGGTCTCGCGCCTCTGAAGTCGGCTGCAACCTGCCCCCGTTGAAGCCAATACCATAGAATTTAAGCATCTGCGCGCCTGTCAGTAACGCAGAACAATGCGCTCTAGCACTCACCATCTGGTAGGACCTTAGGAGCCGGGCAAGGATCACCGGATCCTCCGACATGGCCTTGGCTTCATGCACTTCAAGTGGTCGTGCAAAGGGATTAACACCCCGCTCTCGGATTGGAAACAGCCCTGGTCCATATCAGATCTTGTACCCCGAGTCCATCGGCCAAAGCTCCTGACATTGGATAAATCCGCTACAGCGAGATCAGATTGCAGGCCACAAACGCCCGCGAATGGACTCACTGGTTCAGCTCGAGCTCAACCCAGTCTCGTCCATGCGACTGCATGAATTCCTCGTAAGTCACGTTGTCTGGTAGCATCCGTAGTGTATTGGAGTAGAAACGCAGATTGACGTCGCTCTCGCTCTGCGATTGGTTGGGGTATGATGCGAGGAATTCGTCGATATCTGCGTCCTGGGCTTCAGCTGGCCAAAGTAGGATATGGCTGTCTACAGACCTTCCGGGCGAGCTGAAGGCTTTGAGGATGTTCTGCGCATGATCACAGAGCCTTGGAAGCGAGGAGAGAGAGGTTCCTTAGGTGAAGAAGGGGAGACCACAGGGAGGAAGATGGTTGAACGGGGGAAATGGAAACCGCGAATGCTTGCTGCAGACGTCAAGATAGTTCTCGACATTCCAATGTCGCTACTACTAGTCAACTGACTCGAGGATGTGTTATGTGACCCGTTCGAGGATACATGGGATGAGATGGTGTAAATGCTTCGAGTCTTCAAAGAACGAGATTTCACCAGTCCACAATCATCGGGCACCAATTCCGCGTTTCGAAACTCCCCCCATCTTTCGATTCGTCCATCCCCTCTTCTGTATTCAAAAAAGCACCAAGCAGGTCAACAGCCCGTCAACCAAAGAGCGACGACTGCCATGTCGCTGGCGATAGGTACCCGGACGGTCCGTGGATCTGTCATCTCCTTCACGGCGAGACAGAGTTTCTTCGCGTCTTCGTCTTCCACCACCTTGCCTCCCTTGGCTTATCCTCGTCGCCAAGCTTCTACCGCACCACGGCTGGCAGAGCAGGCCTCATCCACGACTACTCCCTCCCCCTCATATGGTCAGTCGGGACTGGAAGAGGCCGACAAAAAGATCGCCGAAGCACGCATGATGGTCGAAAGAGCCCAGCGACAGCGTAGAACCTTCAACCCAAAGACCTTCCAAGTGCCATTCGTCTTTGGTGAGATGCTCGACCTTTCTGCCACGGCTGCCAGCGCAAAAGCTGACCATGTCTATCAGTACAGCGCACCACACCTCCATTTCAATGGCGTTGGCTGGAAGCACATCGCGGGACGAAGGACGAGTACGATTACTTCAAGTATGCATTCTTCGGCCGGGATGCTGTAGTGTTGCAGAGTCGACAATCGTGAGTGCTTTACGTCTTACTGCATGATCTCGGTAGCTCGACTAATGTCTGTTGCAGATATGGGGCACTCCTGCGCGAGGGCGTGGTTCCAGGCGCTAAGCGGGCCTTTCCGTTGGTCAGATCGTTGCGCAAAATGGCATCAGAGTTCCTTGACCATGAGGTCCCGCTGCTCTACGAGGATTTTTGCAGGGCACAGGCCGAGTGAGTTTTCCAGCCCACGTATCTAGACAGGACCTGAGGGTGCCGCTAGGAAAAATAGGGAGCTGCTGAAGGCGGTCGCGTGTGACGACGCACTCCGGCGGGGGATGCAAGTGGCGATGATGGGACGCAGGATGAGTTGGCGAATAAAGACCAAGGAAGAGGGCGGAAAGGGCTCCCGACCCCAAATCAGATGGGCGGCAACGGCGCCTTTTCCAGACGATCCTGATCACAGCGTTGCGCAAATATGCGTGCGCTTCGATACAACTCAGGTGCGTTGAAAACTCTATTTGTGTTCTTGAGTGTAGTTGTACAGTCCAGGTCGCGTTCCGCTGATCGGAAACACCACAGGTATTAACCACCCATAACGGCTTAAAACCGCCTGTTGAGCACAGTAGACGTGTTGTCGAGTACCTTGTGCTGGAGAAGATCTTCCCCGACGGTCACGACTGGAGGATAAAGTCCAAGGTAGAGGTGGCGCCGCCAGACTGGGTCCAGGACTGGGAGAAGGGCAAAGCCATCACATGGAGCCAATATCTCTTGAGCTGTTTGCCGTCTTGGCTGCGAGGCTCGGCCACCGAGAAGAAGCCATGATGGAGCAAGGAGGACTTTGCCTGGTCCGTAGATTGAGAATCTGTTCACTCTCACCTGCATGCACATCTATCGTCCATAAAGCGTCTGGCCGCTTGTCACGATGAGTGTGCAGCAGCCACCAGAACATCGGCGACTACAAGTGCATTCCTCAGGCTGAAACACTTGCCGCTTTAGGCAATTTTCAGACTGGGTATCTGAAAGGACTTGGTTTTTTTACTCTCTCTTCTCCCTCACTCTCCTTTCTCTCTCTCTCTCTCTGTCAATTTCTCTCACTCTCTGTCTCTCTGACTCTGCCGACGTGGCCATGAGATAAAACCCACAAAGCTCTGGACGCTTGGAGTCCAGAGGAATCAACGTCAGAGCTGAGATCGATTGATAGACCGTACAACGCGTCGGAGAACAGCCAGGCGGGCCGAGGAGATTGGGACGTGAAATATCAATGAGAATGAGCGCCAGTCCGGCCCCAACGCGAAGCCCCATCCCTACTGTATCATATAGTCATGCTGCTGCCCCCTCTATCCCTGGGTCCCTCGCCTCTTCTGCGCCCGCTCAGGTTTTCCGACCTCAAGCGTCCCGAACCGACATCGCCTCTTTGCGCTCGGCAGCATTGTATAGCGCAAAGCGACAGAAGGTGACCATGACCGCAGATGACTCACCAAGCGAGCCCACGTACGCTTCATCTGACAACCGGTCCATGTCGAACTTGATCGCTCCACTGGCAAACGTCGATATCTCAAAGGTCGACAAATCGCAGGAAGAAGAGAAGGAGGAAGGAGAGATTAGCGAAGACGAAGAGATGCCCTTTGAGATGCAAATGGAGGACCGCAGTCGACAACGTCGGTATTCACCACCTCGACATCATTCAAGCTCGTCTGGGCCCTCATTCTCAGCTGAGTACCGTCCGCGGAGGTCATCTGTGCAGTCGTCCGGTTCAACCAGTACCCTGGCAATACCACAACCCCGACCTGATCGTAAAGGAAAAGGCAAAGAGGTATCTCCAGGTCCAGTCGCATCAGCACCAACAGGTGAGTCCCAACTTGCACGCTTCTTTCGATGCGTGCACGTGTTGTGAGGCCACTGATGATTCTCCAGATATTTCACCCTCCGAAGCCAGGCAGTACATGGACGTTATCCGTAAACTGCTACAAGAAGGTTTCAGCCCGGACGATCTGATCCGACGGGGCGCCACGGCAAAATACGTCAAGGCTGTTTGTGAAGAGATCGTGAAGGGAACCAGTAAACACAAATCTGTATGGATGATCTCTAGGGACTCGGCCCAAGCTACTAGTTTGGACTCGGCAATGTCGCCGCCAGCCAAAACCGAACGGTCTCCCAGTCCCGAGATCGACATGACTGTTTCTATGAGGCGGTCAAATAGCATTTCTTCGGAGGGTTCGGCGGAAAACGTGCTGCTAGAATCAATCAGTCCACCTCGAAGAACGACTTTCCGTTTACTTCCTTCATCCTCATGGACACCGACATCGAGAGCCTCAACTCCCAAACAGGCAACAGAACATCCACTGAAACTCGAAAGCCTCTCTACTCCTCCGAATCCGCAAACCATCCCCTTGCGGCTCACTGCAACACCAGTCCAAGACGTCAGGCTATCTCGCGATTGGCCAAAATCTGTTCCCCAATCAGCTTTGCGACCAGGCCAGAATGGATCTCCTGCCCATGCGATCCCCAGACCCATACTCCCAGGACATCCAGTCGCGTTCGCCAATCGCAGCAACGGACCAGCTCCATTCGTACCTGTCAACCATGACACTCCTATCAGCCACAACCCCTCAGCTGACTCGGAAATCGCAACCAAGAATGCTCTTCTGGAGACTCGGCGCAAAGTGCTTGAAAGCATGCGTGCTCGACGGGCCGCGCTTGACACGAAAACGATACACGACAGCTCTGCTGTGCAAGTAACCGTTATCGCACCAACTCCTACAGCGGAGAAATCTATCGAAGACGAGGTCGCCGATCTGGAGCAAGAAGTACTGAGTCTTCAAGCAGCATCGACTTCTCAGTCAGCACCTAAACCCATCGATGCAGACGAAGATTCGGAAGAAGGCGAGATCAGCTCCTCCACTCCTTCACCGCCAATAATCCCGCCTACCGGGCCCCGCATCACAGCGGCAGTGGCGGCGCTTCCTGATCGCCCACCTCGAGGCTTGAAGAGACCTGTTGCCGAGGAGCTTGATGGTCGACCTATCTCTGCTCCTAGTCGAGCGCTTGCTCCTAAGCGACGACTATTCGGTGCCTTACAGCGTCCCCATAGACTCCTCCTTCCCCTCGACGACTCGGATTCTGACTCTGGTGATGAAGATGGGGTCTCTACTAGTGACAGCGAGAGGCAGCGATTGATGGAAGAAAAAGAGCGGGAGATCCGCAGACTGAAGGACTTGATAGCTGCCAAGATGAAGGCCAAGCAGCGAGGAGCGACCGCAACTCCAACATCATTACCCATGATTCCGACTCTGAGCGACAGTTACAAGTTGGACGTTGTGCGAGACGAGATCGGGCGAGTCCAGCCCGCTAACGGTAAGCTCGTAGACCCTTCTCCTCTGACTGTTCGCAGAGGGAGCGGTTGCCATAACTGAGGAGGCCACAACAGGTGCGCATGAAGCTTTATCCCCGCTGACAGGACACAGAACCCGGTCCGTACTTACCGGCTGCTCTGATGGACATACTGATGGGATAGTAGGAAGCGCGACGGGCGTCACGACTGGTACGTCTCCATTCGAAGGCCGCTGATTGCGCGACAGCACGATTGGCCGAGGTGCGCTAATATCAGAGTGTCGCTCGGAAGATTGACGAGAGACTGACCGAATTCAGCCTGATGACACGGTATCCCCTGTACCCGTCGGTACACCCGATCTGTCGACGTCGCCACAAGCCGTATGTGCTACGCTGTTCGAGCACTGAGAACTTTAGAATTTCCAAGCATATCAGCCCATGCTGCCGCGGTATCCACAACTTGTCAACAGCTCTGCTATGATGTCTGCTTTGCCCATGGTTCCTCTCCCTCCTATGCCGGCCCAAGATCACCTGGTCGCCACTCTACAGACCATCAATAACAGCCTCTTGTCTACTATCTCCTTAACTAACAGACTTCGTCGGGATCCTAGTGCAGTCATGTGCCGCTCAGAGGCGAGCGGAGGACAGTGTGCGGATCCGACATGCGGCGATGTGCATTTGGACAAGGGTCTGCAACCTACCTGTACGTCCACATCTGGGATGGCTGTGGGACGACTCGCCGCTGAGCAAGGCATAGTCGAGGACGTGAGCGAGTACATTGCCCAGGTGCTCGCACCTCCTGGTCCTAGCAAGTCAACCATCAACGCAGCAGTGGTGGCTGCCAAATTGCATCTGACTCAAGGGCAACGCGGTGACAAGGTGAAGCCAAACAAGCCCAAGCCTCTACCGACAGATGTGGTCTCGGCTTCTAGCGCTGAGTTGGAAATACTTATCCGCCAGGTGGGACTCCTTCTCCGCCGCTGAGACGTGAGATGTGAGACGTCAGACGTCAGACCGGTGTCTGCGCTTTGGTCTCTGTCTCCTATGGACTGTGGCTCTTCTTGATTCGACACACATGATACCACGCATCCGGCATCCGGCATCGACTTGTCCCGTTCTCATTCATGCCTGTACATATGTAGCATCATCATCTGATTTGACGCCCTCACGACGACATCTGCATGCATTCCGTCTTGTGTATGTGCGCCTCTGTGGACAGTGGCATATTGACGGGTCAGATGCAGCAAAGGAAACACAGTAGGATGATCCCGAAGGCCCGTCTCTATGCCCAGAATATGCATCGTGAGGTCGTAATGTATAGAGGTGGAGATTCGATAAGATGGCGCCGCTGCTGCTGTCCGTCGCCGTCGTTAGGCTTTCAATACCATGTCTGGTGTCCGCCTCCAACGCCAGTTTCCAACCCGTGGCCTGTTCTCCAACTCGCGGCTCTTTCCTACTAGAGGCGAGTTTTCATGCCAAGGCGTCGGTCCGACTCCCAGCCTGTCTCCAGTCCACCACCAGTTTCCAAGCAGTCTCTGTACGACCAGTCGCAGTACTGCGAGTGCTGTGAGTACTGCTGCGATGAGCCGCGTAGAGTGGCGGCAGCGCAGGCACAGTGGTGGCCATGTCTCTCGAGGGCCATGTTCACGATTTTCACTCTACTTTTCTTCCCGCGCGACACCTATGCAAGCCGCGCCTATGCGAATATGGGTCTGATTTCCAGCGAGCGATCAACAGCGGTATTAAATGGTCCAGGATCTGGCGACACGAGCGATGTGTGCACAAGGTGGGTGCTTGGTGTGAGGCACAAGGTGTGAGCTCGGTTTGTGACACAAGGTGTGAGCTCGGGGTGTGGCACAAGGTGTGAGCTGTGCTCTGTGGGCCGAGTCGTGGGCCGAGTCGAGAGCTGAAGATGCAGCGCACAGGTCGCAAGTGGTGTAAAGTGGCGAAACCCGAACGGTGCGATACTTCCGCACGTATGCTGTATGTGACGACGAGCAGAATGTCCAGAGCGAAACGACACGCGACAAGGTCGAACATGCTGCCTAGTGTCTAGGCGAGAGCGGTACGCCGCGCCACGCGGTTCGAAGACAAATTTGTGCACACTTGACATGCGTTGGCCAATAAAACTTCTGCGATACTTGACATGCGGGCGCGAAAACAACGAGTCGTGCACATGGATGCCCAATGGATGCCCTGACGCGAATCTTCCGACGCCTGAGATTCGGAACGTTCTGCGCATGCTGGGTGGGGATTGGGTTTGGGTGAGGTCACATTTTGACACCCCTTGGTGTGGTGGGTTTGCACCGCGAGTCTCAATGGAACATTGAACGCAGACTCGGCAAGCGATCAGCACTACCTGAACGCCCTGACGCAGCCGCCGAAGCACTACGCTCCCGTTCTCGGTCGACCGGCTCGCGCAGTCGCCGGGGCTCGGCCCTGTCGCCCGCATACGCGTCCATCACGACATCTTCACTTGGCGCGTCCATGCTGGGCAGCCTGGGCCCTTCTATTCGGGGGCGAGTGATCATCAGTGCCGCCAGGCTCGGCGGCAGGCTGGAATGGCGGTTCGTGTCGGGGGACAAGGACCGGCGTTCAGGGCGCGAGGCGATATTCATTGGTGCCTGGGCTTCGTGACGGAGGTTGCCTTGAGACCCAAATCGCCGCAGCGGCGGCGGAGCCGCAGGAACAGAGGCAGGTGGCGGCTGGTGCCGGTAGAAGAGTGGGATGTCAGACTCTGCTGTCGGTGGTGGCGAAAGGACCGGGTGATACATCGATGGCCGAGGAGGGTTGAAGGTCGTTGGACGGAGTGGTGAGAGGGACGAATTTGACGAGACCGCAGTAGGCGGACGATCAGAGTAGGTTCGCTGCCATGCAAACGGGTGCCGATCCTCCATTGTGTCCCGTATGACAGGACTCAGACTGCCTCCAGAATGCGGTTGAGAATACGAAGTCCCGGCTGATAAAGGCGGCGGTCCTGGATGATAGCGTTTGGCCTCGGCGACTTATTTTTCCCGTCAGCTCTTGACCAGCAGGCAATGCTGAGGATTGAGCGCAGCGACTCACTTGCACTCTCGCCGATAGATGAGAGACCGACACCAGATACCCGAGAGTACGACGAAATGTTCGTGTAGCCAGTTGAAGAACTAGCCGCCCACCGTGACGTCCTGTCCTCCTGAGCGGACGACTCCATCGACAAACGCCTTGATCGTGGCGATTTCTGCAGATCCTCGTATTCAGCGGCATTGGCTCCCTCGGGGATACCCTTCTGCTGGATCTCCTTGCGGGCATTCTGCCGCCGGTTCTGCACACACGTCAGTATTTGGGTGTTGTTGTCCAAAACCTCGGCAAAATCAGGCTCACCTGGAACCACACCTGCACCTGCCTCGGTGTCAAGCCAACTTCTGCACCTAGCTCCTCTCGTTGCTGGGTTGATGGGAAACGATTCTAAGATAACATGAGCGATATCCCGTTTATGCCACAGTATGTCACCCACGCCACGCCAAAGATCGACTAAGCGAGTTTGCTGCATATGTGTCATCAAGACCCTTGTCCGTTTTCTTGGCTTGGGCTCGGTTTGCCCGGAACCTGAGCCGCTCGGAATGGACTGAGACGGGGCAGCAGAACCTCGGAGGTGTGCTCCCTCACTAGAGCTGGACGACGCAGCACGCTCTAATCTCCCTGGCGATGCACTGTAGCCCGAATGACCTGACCCAGCTGAGTGTGCTCGGGGAGCGTAGTCCGAGGATGCTTCCCTTCCCTTGTCGGTGGGATATTGGCCACGCGAAGCCGGTGGCGAGGGCGGCGGCGCCGTGTCATGCCTGGCGCGCGGCGGTGGTGGAATATGAGGAGGAGGCGGTCGTTGAGGAGGGGGAATGGAAGGGTGAGCCGAATGGATTGCAGTCTCGCGCCGCCAACCGTCTGTTGACGGGGTGGGCGGTAGGAAGCGCTCTTCCCTGCCGACATAAGGCGCGAGCGGAGGCGGCGCGTACTGATGGAAGCGAGGAGGGGCGGGTCGGTCGGCTTTCTGTTGCCCCGCGGAATGACTGGATTCGACCCGGGCAAACGTCGACATTTGCAGCTCGGGCCGAGGCGTGCTGCTTGACGACCTCTTCCGCCCGCCATGCGAATGTCCCCGGGTCGAGCTCGAGGACGAGCTCGGTGGTGTGTGAAGCGCTCGCGGCTGCTCTCCCATCCCGACAAACACTAAAATTGACCGAGCATCAGCTTCATGGCGTTCCACCGCCTGACGCGAGGGGTTTCACAGGAAACGGGCTCACAGCCACCTCTGTAGACCCCCGTTCCGAGCGGGGTATTTTTTCCTTCAGTATCCGCGGAAGCACGTGAGCAGGAGCGCTGCGCCTTCTATGGATGGTATCAATATCAGAGGGGCGACAGTGTTGAAAGGAGCATGAAGCATTGTCAATGTTAAGATAGGGTCTCTCGAGGGGTCAAAGGTTTTTTTTGTCTGTCACTCACCAGGTCCGGAGATCTTCGTTGGAAGAGACCAGCTGCTCGCGGTCCGTCGACTATTTTTCCCGTGGTGATAGAGGCCTCAGGGCCCGAGTAGGTAACCCTAACAAATGCCCTGGGCGAGGCTTTGAGTTGGGGCGTCGACGGTCGTGCAGGCGCCTCGGGCGGCTTGATCAGGTGGGATTCCCCCCCTTCGCCCAGACTGTGAGCCCGAACAAGCGCTTGACGGGCACAGCGAGAGCAAGAGAGGTTTTTTTACCCAAGGGGATGCTAGTAAGCAATATAAGCAATCAGTACATCTTTACTTCTCGCTCCTTGTGACCCTGATCGTGCCGCAATCACAGAAATTTTCCCCGGGAACCGTCCGAGCGTAGCAAATGCTTCTCGCACGCGGGCGGTGATGTGGCTGCCCTGATGATCACTGAGGCGTCGTCTGCCCCCTCCCCCTTAGCAAAGCCCAGTGTCGTAATCTAACATCCGCCCCCTTTCCACGCTCAGGTCTCTCTCTCCGAGACTTTCCGCGGCCTCACACGGTTCATCACTTTGGGCTGTCCAATCCCAGCTGGTAAAAGGGTTGGTGAGGGGGCAGCCACGCAGAGTAAGGACTGGGGAGATGGTACCGAGCATTACTCGACGGTTACAGAGAACCTTTCGGCTCTACCCGCCGGACTAATTCCGGAAACCCACGTCGCGCGCCCACGCGAACGCGGTTCGGAGGGTGGAGATAGAGTACGAAAAACCCTGCCGCGGAGGATTTAGGAAACAAAAGAGGCGGTCCATGGCTGGAAATTCGCCTACGTTTCATGGAACAATTGATGATGTGCAAGACAGGTCCACAGCCCAAGAACGCAAGGCACTGAATGAAACATGAAACAAGAGGGGGGGGGGCAGAAAGTGTGGCGAGGTGGAGATGGGGATAAGAAGCAGTGCGCTCTCTCACTCTCACTCACTCTCTCTGTCTCGTTACGGCGAATGTCGCCAACTCCGCTTCGAAGCGGATGGAAGCGATGAGATCGTTGATGGTCGGATAAAAGGAGAAGGCTGTCGCGGCTTTGCCCAGGTATAGGGGGAGCGTGCCGTCTGCAATTATGTCAGAGAAGGAGGCACATTGCTGGCACAATATAAGCATGATGGGCACTTGCGATGTCGACCGGGAGGGTGAAATCCCTGCGCCTGTAATATAACTTACGCGCTCTTGTGGAGTGTGGAGTCCAGTCGTGGTAAAGGACACCACTTTGGCTGCGGGCAGTTTGGCTCGTGTGTCCTTTTTGATAAGGACCGCGACAATCAGGCGGACACTGTGGCTTGGCTTCGATCGGGACTACGGGGGGTTGGAGACGCTCGAGGTGCTAGATTGCTGGACAAAATGGCGCACCGAGTGGGAAGGCTTTGGGGATGAGAAGGGGGGAGGCACTACCGAAGTTTGAATTGGGGCCGCTAAGGGTAGGGCGAAAGCGATGTTGCGGCTTGGCTATTTGTAGTTCAGCGTGCAGGGGTCGTACTTTGCTGATGTACTCACTTTACCCGTCCGCTAAAGGAAGCCCCAATGGATCGACATGAACGTTTGCCGCCCCCCCTTGTTCTGACGCGCCCGCTCACTGGCCCTCTTTCGCTCAGGATCTGGATCTGCGACCTCGAAGAACGAAGAACGCGACGCTACTGTCCCAATGGAGACTCGGCGATATACAGGCGATTTCTTTGGGCGCCCGACAATGAAGGTAAAAGGAGGGCAGCGAGACAAGAAGGGTGGAGATGGTCAGAAGATTGCTCGTACCGCCGACGACCAACGAGGCGAGGGAAGAGCAGTGCGCGAAGGCGAGAATTGTTGCCGTCACCGTGTTTCTCCTCGTGCTTCTTCCACTGTGTCGCCTGCTGAGCTTCAAGTCAAAAAGGTCAGCCTCCGTGCGATAGTAGAATCTTCTATCAAGAGCTCAGGAGGGGGTTCTGACCGAAGAAGGAAAGAGTGGCCGCGGGGTCGAGGGGTGCAGATACAGGGGATTTCCAAGTGGGGTTTATGTATGGTTGGGTGATGGCGCAGAGGCGGGCGAGTGTCCCGCCTGCTCTATCGCTTTCTCAAATTATAGAAGATGCACAAAGGATATCGTTGTTGTCGGCCGGCTGCTGGCTGGCCCGGAGAGAGAGGGGGGTGAGTCCTGCACGACGCAGCCTGCGCCCTCGTTGTGGACATGCCCTGTCGATCTCAAGACCACATGGGAGGCGATAAAAAGGGGGGTGGCAGCGCGGATCCCATCTACAGGAGGGTGGTTGCGGGGTTGAAAGGTCCGACCACCACCCCCATGGCGCCAACTCACCGTCTGCTCCCGCACTGGGCTCGGCGACGCTCCCGACGAGCGCGATCGTCTCTCCTCCCTCGCTTGGTCGACAATACCGATAACGCTTCGATCCCACGATCCAACGAGAAGGGAAAAGCAAGACAGAAGAAGGAAAGGAAAGAAGAAAGGTAGCCGGGCGACGGGCACTATCACGACGGCGGCAGCTGTGGGACAAGGACGGGATCAAGGGTCGTCAGACGCATGGAACGCCCCGCCGCGGCCGTCGGTGCTGGTACGATTGCTGCTGCCGGTACGGTACCGAGGCCACTGGCCGCCCGAGAGCGAGGCAGATCGCTCAGGGCCCGAGGGCGGTAGCGAGCACGGCGAGTTCGGCGGTTCGCGCGGGTGTGTCTGTGTGGATGACGGCGTACCGTGTGGGTAGCTTGCACTGTGCGTGCCCGATTGTGTGGGTGGTTGGCGGTGCTGTCGTTGTCGATATCGATGCTTCGTCGGTGCTCGTGTGCTCGTCGCTGTGTGATGGGTATCGCCAGTGTGATTTCCCCCGCTGGTCGGTCTGCGGTACTGTAGCGATATGCGAGTCGCCGCCTCTCCACGGCTCGCTCCCCCCTTGCTTCTTGTCCTAAATAGCCCATTGAGGAAAAGGAACGTGTGCCAGGTCAGTGATGGGCAACACCTTGCACCTTGGGGGCAAGGGCACAAACACATTGTAACTCTTAGGTTCATGATCCGGGGTGTATCCTTTGGAATGGCCCCTTTGCCATCAACGCCTCGCACCAGAAAGTGAGTCCGAACGAGCCACATCGTACTGTCCAGCGCCATGCATCCATCTCCCCCCCAGTAAGAGAGCAAGGGCTGCAAGGGCTCGGGAAACGAGGGATGCGCTTGCATCGGTGAAGCGGTCAAACGCAGGACCTCGAGGAAGGGCAGAGCATCGTCCCACGACCGCACACGTCTTTGCCTGTACTGTTCGCTCCGCCATGCCACTCTACACGCTACAGACACACGCTACGCCGACCCGATGCCGCAGCATGAGGCATTTGATGACGCTGGGGAGTCGACAGGGGCCGCCTGAATCCGAGGACCGTCCTTTGAGCGTGCTCGACTGTCGTTGTCAACGTCGTCGTCGTTGGCAGGGAGGAGGAGGGGGCCAAGGAGGATGACCGGCGAGCAATTGACTCGAATCCGAATCGCTTCCCCCCTTTGTCCATTTCGCCGCCGCCGCCGCCCCCTCTCTCCCCCCTTTCTCTCGTTGTTGCCGGAACCGTACATCGTGTCATTCCCTCCAATTCTCAATTTGATGCCGGGCCGCAGTATCTCCCTTTGACTCTTGGGACAACGTACGTCACACGCCTCGCCCGCGCGAGTTTGCAGACGACTGCTGGGACGACTCTGAGCAGCTGTCCGCCGCCTGGCAGATGGACTACTAGAAAAAAAAGAGGTCCAAGGTCCGTGCAACATGGACGGTAAGCGATGTAGACGAGACGAGGATTCTGCGAGCACGGCCAAGGCATGCATTCTCGCGATTCTCGTTTTTCGTGTCATCTATCACGTACCGACAGCATTTACAAACTCCAGATGGGCAGATGCACAGAGTCGTGGCCCATACAGCTGCGGCGCCACATACCCATGCGACCGGCGTCCGGGAAATCGTCACCTGCAGCTCAACTTACAAGCTGTACACTCGCTGAGCCTAGTCGTAGTCCGCAATAACGGTCCCGACCCCCCTCTGCTCAGCCTCGTCCAGCACGAGCTTGGCGACAGCCACGTCCTGGATTCCGATCCCGACCTGCACGCTCAGCCGCGCCCCTTGCTTCACACAACTCACCGATTTGAACAGCACGATGTCTCCACTCTGGACGACCTTGGCCTTGAGGGCTTCGCAAGTCTCTTTGGCGTTACTTGCCTCACTGGCCTCACCCGTGCTCTGTAGCTCTGGGTCGTCGTTGTACGCGGTCAGTATCTCGCCGAGCTCTACCATGCCGTCCTTGGGTACGCCGGCAGCGATGAGCTCTCCGGCCTCTATGGCACACGCCTCGCGAGAATCAGCGACCACCAGCCCCGCACGGTGGACCAGCTCGGCCTGAATCTCGTGCATGTGCGGCTTGTAGGACCCGACGCACACTACCCGCGTGCCAGACGTGACGTCGACAGAGTTGAACAGGGGCGCCGTCGACGGCGTAGCGGTGACAATGACGTTGGCGTTGTGCACCGCCTGTGAGAGGTTGAACTCGGCCGACGAGGATACGCCGAGCGTGATCGCGACGTTGGGGAAGAGGGGGTTAAGAGTGGAGATGAGCCCTTCGGCGCGCGGCGTGGCGGAACGCACGATGATGGTACACGTTTCGAATGACGGGTACAGGGTCAGGAGCAGGGCCGCGTGCGCCTCCGCCTGGGCTCCAGAGCCGAAGATGACCAGGTGAGTCGGTGGAGCGGCGGTCGGGAACTCTTGCAGGAACAGTGCGGAGCCTGTGAGAGAGGTGAAGCATGATCAGCGTCAAGTGGGGAATTGCATGAGGCGGGAGTCTGAAAGACGCGGGTGTCTCGTCATGAACGCACCAGCAGCATTCCGCAGCGCCGTCAATAGCCTAGCGTTTACCATCCCCTTGACCTTGCCGCTGTGAGCATCCAGAACGACCGTGCTGCCTGGGAGTCCGTCGCTCCCGCCGCTCGGGACCGAGACGATCTTGACTGCCATATCGTCGCCGGCGCGCGCCGGCATGAATAGCACCGTCTGCTCATCCGAGGTAAGGGAGATGCGCTGGGGTGTCTGGATGGTCGGCGACTGGGCGGAGAAGGCGCGGAAAACTGCAGATTGGGAGGAGAGGAGGGTGGAAGGCGGGATGGACGGGAGGAGAGAGGCGAGGTCGGTCGCCGAGAGGATGCGCAAGGCAGAGACGCTGCTTGGATCGGGGGTGGCAGGGGGTTCCCCAGTAGTGCCGTCAGTGGCGGTAGCACCAGTTGCGGTAGCGGTTGCGGTCGGCTCGTCAGCGGTTGCGGTCGGCTCGTCAGCGGTTGCCGTGGGGAAGACATCGACGGTTGTGAGGTTCGAGGTGGGGTTCTCGTCGACTTCGACCCACCCACCCGAAGGCGACGACGAGGGCGCTGGAGAAGGCGACCTTACAAAACTAGACTCGGACGCCATGATTGCAGTTGGCGGGGTAGTCAAATACAAGAAAGAGGGAAAAAAGGAAGAAGCAAGGGTGATACTGGCGTCTACGCTTGGCATACGTGACCACTCGGAGCGTTTGATAAGATACGACACGTGGCAAAACTGGGATTTCCCCAATGCACCGTCGTGGGATTCTGTCACTATGACGCGGAGGTTACATTCCACAGCAGGGTCATCGAGCACACCGTTGGCACGCATAGCAGGGCCCTACTGCGATGACCTACAGGCTCAGACACTGAGAGCGCTTCAGTAGTAAACGTAGTAAACTGCAGTTGTTCTGCGCAAGATTCGACTTTCTGTCCATGTGTCTGGGAGGCATGGATGCTTAGGCATGGTGCCGTTCCAACACGTGAGATCAGATCTCCGCAGGAGAGGGCCGCTCTAGGCCTCGCAGATCCGTTTCAGGTCCTAGATCCCAGTGAATCATCAACACCAACGACACGACACGAGGGTGGAATCACGTCGGTCGCGTTGTGTGCTGTGCGATTGTCACGGGGCCGCTTCGACCCTGGCTTCGCGTCCGTCTGTGCATCGTGTCGTGTCGTGTCGTGTCCTCGTCAAGCCACCGGCTCGTCGCGACTCGACTTGCAGTTCTCTATTTATCATCTGTATCTACTCTGCCGTCTGCATCGTCTTTCTCTCTTGCCGTCTGCATCGTCTCTCTTTCTTGCCTGCGCATACCCAGATTCTCCTCACCGCTTATTGTCACGCGTTTGTCGTCGTTGTTGAGCGTCCCATCATACATGGCTGTGATGTGGTCAAGCTGGACACCCGGCAGCACGATATAGACTGTGACCTGGTCACCGCAGGACCGCCAACGCGTCCGTTCGGTGACTCGACCGCGATTATATTCAGACCACCTCATCGACTGTATTCCGACCAGCTTGTTAAGCTGACTTGACACCTCGACACACCGTGCATGCTGATCTTACTGGTAAGTCCCGGTTGCGGTCGTGTTGGCATGCCAGAGTGACCCTCGCTCACCCAGCAGACTACATGCCGACCTCGGCGTGAGGGTACTGATCGTTGACTGCCCACCCACCTCAGCCCCGTCAATGTCCCATTGCGCGTCCCGTCCCTCCCGACCCGGCCCGGCTGCACCACGTTGCTATGACTTGATAGCACTGACAGCAACAGACTCTCGGCCCTGTCGCTGGTCCGTTCTCATGATCTTTAGAACATTGGAATGTCATGCGCCACGAAGGCGACGTGCCACCATGACGCGAGTTATTCCGGTAGAACAAAGTTCTGGACCAACGAAATTCCAACGCAAATTCTTACCACATGAGGCAAGTTTTATCAGCTCCGCACGCGTGAACGCGTCGAGGAAATTGAGTTTTCTTCAGAATCGAGGCGCGTCACGCGTCACGCTGGGGAGGAGAAAAATTGGGAGGGGAGGGGACGGAGTCGAGGAGGAACAAGGGGGGTAGGTTGATGGTCGGAGAATGATTGGGATGTCAGATGATGCAGCAGGAGAGCTGGAGAGCTGGAAGGAGGAGAGGAGGGAGTAGAAGGAGAGAGGGAAGGAGAAGGAGAGGGAAAGGGAGGAGACCGAGTGGCCGGAGTTGCGCATCATGCTTCTCCGATCAGCGATCGCTTCTGGAAGGGAGTATGGACCTGTGGAGTGGGAGTGTGTCTCCTCTGAGCAGATTCCGTCTCTGCTTGCCAGAGGTCAAGAGGAGGCACACACAGAGGTGGAGGGGGGGAGAGTAGAACGCCAGAAGACATGGTCCGTGAGACGAACGAAAGGGCTGCTGTATATGTCTCTTCCGAGGAACCTTGCCTCTAGTTGCAGTCGTCACTTTGACCATCGTTGGCTAATCGCCATCTAGTCCTACCTCGTGCTCTGTCTGTGCTGCGCATTCGACCTCGAAAGAGGCGCCGGTAGTCGGGCGTTAACAAGAGGGTATCAGAAGTCTTTCGACGCCGCCAAGGAGGTGCAGAAAGTGCGAGGGAGTGAGTTTCCGGCGGGACCCTAGATTTTTCCTTTTTTTTCTCCCTCTCGTATGGCGGCGGTTCTTAATTCCCTTGGACAAGTCACATTGCACGCGGCCCAGAGCGAGCAGCAGCAGCAGCCACCACCACACTTTCCATAGAGGACAGAGAGTACGGAGCACGCACTGGAGCTTGAGTCATTGTGGCGATCAAGGTCCATTATAGGGTCTATCTCTACCTGGGCAAAGGGAAGACGCAAGGGCACTCTGAAGGACAGGTTTCGAGGACCAGCCGGCAAGGCGGTAGCCAAGGAACTCTATGTCCAGCCCCGAATTCCTGCATCGCTAGTCCCGCATCCATCTCATGAACCCTATTACGGGCTCTGTCTAGTATCACCTCGCCGCTGCTCTCCACTCGACTCTCATCGTTACGCTATTCGCCATCAACGTCGACGACCATTCACGCTCAACGTCCAACGCCCAACGTCCAACGCTCAACGCTCATTCAACTGTATAACGTGTCACGCTCGGCGGCCGCTCGGAACCACTTGGTCTCACACGTTACTGCTCTCCGGAGGCATTCCATCCGACCCCACCGCTTTACCCTTCTACTTGCCCTCGACCTCGAGGTCCCCCAAGCTCTGCAGAACCCGTTCGCTGAGATTCTCGAGGCGCACGAATTCTGGCCATCCACCACTCCACCGGAGAGAACGCATTGACGATCAGCGCTCTCGGGCCGCCAATCGATCCCCTGGCCCTATTGCCCTTTCCATTTTTCATCCCTCGTTCGTCTACCGTTTGCCTTCACGCTCGGTCAACTGCTTGAACAGCACACAGCATCGCCGCATCCACAGCAGGAGCCTGACGGTGTCGAAGACAGTATACAGTAGAAGGAGCTTGGGGACAGCGACAGTCTTTGTGAGTGTCTCTCGCCTCGTATTGTCCAAATATTTCAACCTCGACCATCCTTCCCGAGCCACAGTATACAGGATCCAGTTTCATCTTATTATCTGGCGTTATGGGCCAGGACGAGGGACCAGCCATCAATTGTCGTTTTCCTCGTCACTCGGCCGCAATCACAACGGCGAGGGCCTATAACCCAGTCTCAGAGAGATTGCTGCCCAGTCTCACAGAGCGAGCCGCCTAGTCTCTCGTCTCTCTTTCTTTCCTTCCTTCTTTTGAGTCTCGAGCTTTCTCAGCTGTACACGCCACACCAGGTTCCTCCTCACCTCATGTCTCCTCTTCCTCGCCGCTGCTCTTGCTCGGCGACCATACCCTCATCGTCGTCTGTACCATCGTCATCATCTGAAGCGCACGCCTCATATCCGGCATCCTCGTCTATACCTGTTCCTCGTCATGCTAGACATCTTCCCTTCCCGGCTCTCGTCCCGAGACTCTCCCCACCCCTGTCGTCGCTGGTCCACCCCATCGTTCGGGCAGTCACTCATCCTCGTAGCACGGGCCTTCCATCACATCAACCCCAACCTGCTACATCGCCCTGGGATGTCTGGCGGGCTGATGTACGAGACGAGCGTCCACCCGCCCATGCACACACAAGAACTCTTGACAGATTGGACGACCAGCATCAGCGGCATGTCCAGCATGAGGCGCAACAAAGCTCCGTAAGTACCAGTTCCCCCTCTAGACCATGCATCGCTGACGATGCAGAAGATTGAACGAAGACCAGCCACAATCGTCTCCCGCTTACTCGAATGTATCCCCTGTGGACTCGACGTCGTCGCCCTTCCCTGCTCATTTGAATACAACTCCACATCCCCATTCCGTCATCCCTCATCAATCCTCTACCACCGCCAACAACCAACATGCTCGATTCTCGGGCCACCACGCCGCATACTATCCCGGCGGCGAGTACGACGTTTACCAGACCCCTCAAGCCGGTCCATCCCGACCAAGGCCACCTCCCTCTCTCCAGGCCGCCGCAGAGCAGCAAGGGCAAGGCTTTGTTGTTCAGCCAGAACTCGACGCCACACCGCTTCTCACCACTGCCACTCTCGCAAGACCGTACGAGCAGACCATTCCGCAGTACTACCCTATAGTTACCGACAGTCGCTGGATCCAGACTCCGGACAAAGGCAGAGCTGAAGCGGCTAAGCGGAAGCGGACCAAGAGCAACGAGGTCCCGGGAGGAAAGGCACTCAAAACTCCCAAGCGGCCCAAGCAGGAGGAAGAGCCCGAGTCTGGGCGTGCGTCCAAGCGAATCAGAACGAGCAAGGCCGAAGCATCGCCCATGCCCATGCCTACGCCCATGCCCATGCAACTGCCAACCCCACCTTCGACTGGCAAGGAGCTTGCTGGCGCTCAGATGGGCCATTCTCACAGTCAAATCCCAGATTCAACCGGGCCGGTGCAGCAGAGCGTCGAGTTAAGCTCACCGACAGAGAAGCGCAGGGGTGTGGTTGTAACGCATCTGGAAGGTGAAGGAAGGAAACTCAGCATCGTTGGGCCCGCTCAACAGGCTGAATCTTCTTCTGCGAGCAACGATGCTCGTTTGTCACCTCGGACCATCCTCATGCCCGTTATCAGCACCAGCGCAGCAGGGTATGCCACCCTCAGTACTGATGAGGTACTCGAATCCGAAATGGCCTGGTTGGAAGACAGTGCTCGGGGCCAAACCCCTCCTTCGTCGTCAGACAACACCCATCTCCGTACGCCAGTGACAAGTAGCGCAGCCGCCATTCTGGAAGACGACACGCCTAGGACGAAGGCGGCGAGAATGGCTCGGAGGCTTGCGGCCTTTGCAGATGACAACAAGATTGAAGAGCCGATGGTTTCCACCCGAATCGAGGTGTTTGGAAGGGTGGCGGTGCGGAAGGACGTGGCCATCAAGTTCCTTGAATTGAGCTCGGAAGCTCTTGTCGTTGAGGAAGTCAAGGATGAAGAAGAGGAGGAATGGGTGGAGGCTCCGACTGGTGGCAGCTTAAAGACTGTCGTCCGACCGAGCTGGCCAGATCATGAGGCGCCCTGGGCGTTGGCGGGAGGCAGCCGTCGAGAAAAGAGACAGAAGGAAGAGTTGGAGAGAGCGGCTCTGCTCAAGCGATATCTGGAGACGGCCAGTGACTCGGATTCCGAGGACGAGAATATTCGTCCCCAACGGTTTGCAAGCGGACGAGGTAAGAGCATCGTGCCATTGGTCCGAGAGGAGCTGGCCTGTCGACCCCGCAATAGGTGGGACACACCCAGCGCCAACGCCCTGGATGCACTGCGCATAGCAGTGCGAAACCGATGCTTACCGATCATGAAGGTCGGCTGCCGGTGCGGGTCGTACGATACGCTCAATTCGGGTGTCATGGCGCAATGCTCGTCGTGCAAGACTTGGCATCATCTCGCATGTCTCGGTATTCAGGACGAGAATGAGATCACGAGCTCATGGTGGTGTCCCGATTGTCGAACTTCGGCTGCTATGGTCATGTCTACGCCTGCAACGAGTTCTAGAGGGTTCAACCAATCGGATGAACGGTCGTCGGCATTCAAGGGCGAAATGACCAACATTGCCCTTGCGCCTTCTCCGATGTTCAGCACCAACTATGCACAGGGCATGTCTCTTGCGCGTACACCAATGAATCGGACTGTTGGCTCGCCGACGTCGCGCAACCATCGGTCACGCATCCTCTCATACGGCACCGATATGTGGGCCTACACCGAAGACGGAGCACCGACACCGACTACCCCAGCACCTGCTGCTCGTCCGGACCGATTCTCAACGCCGCGTATTGACGAGGCGCCGTTCGACGTGACTTCCACGCCGTCCCGGCATCTCGATTTCAACTTTGCGCAGCCGTCCCTGTTCTCGCTCACGCCTCTGGGTGGACGCGGCCGACTGCCCTCGGCACTGCTCTTGGATGGCACGCCTCTCCGTGCGCGCAACCTTGGCGGTGCCGCGGACGCTATCCCTTCCCGCCACGATTTCTTGAAGGAGCTCAACAAGGAGGCGACGACCGGGGGAAGCGGAGGTGGAGGTGGTTTGGTGGCTGGTGCAGCATTGCCGGCGACGCCGTCCCGATGGCCGCATCAGCTGCTGGGAGCGCACAACGTCTCGCCGAGCCCGTTCGGACACAAGCGGAATCTGTCTGGCAACAAGCTGAGCAGTATGCGGTCGAGCTCAAAGAGCGGACTGGGACACGAAGCTTTCGACAGCGATGCCGAGGGCGAGGACGAGGTATAACGAGAGGAGGAGTGGGCAGTTTGGCGAACAGAGCACAAAGAGGTGCGAGGGTGGGAAATACTGTGTGCTGGCTGAGACGCGATTGTTTTACGTTGACTGTAGCCTTGGGTTTGTTGGGATCACCAGTTCTGGTGTCTGGTTCTTATGACTTGACTTGTCTTGTTGGCTTCTGATACGGGAGCGCAGGATAGACTGTATGATGTTCACGATGCATCTAGTCTTGTACGATCTTGTCGTGGATGTGTATGATGCACAACGAGGCAGATAGTCTGCATGGTGCATGGCGCATGGTGCATGGTTCATGGTTCATCGAGTGCTGTGCTATGTGCTCTGACTTGTCTGCGTCTGAAGAGGCATAACGAGGTCTTGGTAAAACTTAATTGTGTGACCCGGTAAGAGATGTATCGCCGCCACCGCTTGATAAGATTTCCGCTCAACTTTTTTCAGCATTGCATCTGCGCTCGTACGTATTGTGTTCTGCTTTATCCCTCGTGGGCTTCGAATAGACCAGAACCCACATCGTCGCACCGCGTGGCTAAAGTCGATCCGTCCTCGAACCGAAGATCCAGGCGTGGAGTACTATTCGATCGGATTTGAAGTTGCAACGAGCAAGTGCAAGCAGAGCAACAGCAGAAGCAAGAGTGAGAGCAAGAGTGAGAGCAAGAGCAAAAAAAGGGAAAAGAGCTAGAGTACGAGCAGGCGTAAAAGCCCAGCTTGGAGCCCAGTGAACCCGAACGACAAGAGCTTGGAACAGCAGCGTGGAACGACAGCGACATATGGTGGCAATGGAGTATCAGCCAGATGCGCAGGGCCAGGAGAGCTATATCCTCTGTGCGGACTGCGGGACGGTCATCCCTTCGTCGAACGGTGCTGGGCTATGTGAGTTTATCTGCGAGGGTGTTTGCCTCGGCCACCTTGGCGCTTTCGTATACTTTTCTGCCTCGACTCTCGTGCTTCGTCTCGACCACCTTTGTCTTGTCTGCGTCGAGGATTTTGTCGTGCTTGTATTACCTTGTCGCTGTCTTTGTTGCTATTGCCTCTTCTCTTCCTCTCTGGCTCAGTCTGCCTCGCATACGTGCTGACTCCGCAGGCGTCGGCTGCCTACGCAACACCGTCGACATCACAGAGGGGATACCGAAAGAGGCGACGCTCAACTTTTGCCGAGGGTGCGAGCGGTTCTTGTCGCCTCCCCAGGCGTGGATGCACGCCCAGCCTGAATCGCGAGAGTTGCTCGGTGAGTCCGTCTGTCCAGGGCATATTTCAGGACCATGTCCAGCGACGTCTTCACTCTCCCCGACACCGGGCTTCTTCCGGCCCGCGGAATCGCCACGGCGCTTGACTTGCCCCGCTGACATTCCCCTCCTCTCAGCAATCTGCCTCAAAAAGATCGCCCGACCGCTCCAAAAAGTCCGCCTCATCGACGCCTCGTTCGTGTGGACCGAGCCCCATTCCCGCCGAATCAAAATCAAAATCTCGGTCCAAAAGGAGGTCCTCGCCAACACGGTCCTGCAGCAGACATTCGTGCTCACCCTCGTGGTGCACACGGGACAATGTCCGAGCTGTACCCGCCTCGCAGCGAAGAACACGTGGAAGGCCGCCGTCCAGGTCAGGCAGAAGGTCACGCACAAACGGACGTTTTTGTGGTTGGAGCAGTTGATCCTGAAGCATAATGCCCACAAGTGGGTGCTTCCCCGCTCTACCTCCATTTTACCTCGAATATCTGTGCCGTGTCTGGCTCGACTCGCTGTGCCTCAACTGTCGCGTCTCGAATCGAGACGAACCGCTAGCTGACATGGTCACAGGGATACGATTAACATCAACGAGAAGCGCGATGGGCTCGACTTTTTCTACACGGAACGCAACGCAGCGATCAAGATGGTCGAGTTCCTCGCAGGCGTGGTGCCTGTCCGGTGAGCATGATCGCCATCAGGTAGTTGCCCACTTATCACTGACGCACTCAGCACGAAAGGCTCGGAGCAGTTGATCTCGTCAGATACCCACAGCAACACGGCGAATTACAAGTTTACATACTCGGTCGAAATCGTGCCGGTCTGCAAAGACGATCTCGTCGTTCTCCCCAAAGCCCAAGCCAAAGCCTGGGGAAACATCTCGTACGTCCCATTGGTTTGTCACGTGTATCGTTAGCTAAACATGCTCAGCCCGTTGACGATCTGCTCCCGTGTCGGCAACACTATCCACCTGCTCGACCCAATGACACTGCAACAGACGGATGTCACTGCACCCATCTACTGGCGGCAGCCGTTCGACTCGCTCGCGACCGTGTCGGATTTGGTGGAGTTTGTGATTCTGGACATTGAGCCTTCAGGACCCGTGCGGGGCAAGTACGTGCTCGCCGATGCGCAGGTGACGCGAGCGTCGTCCTCTGGATCCAAGGCGGATCAGGAGGGGATGGGCGATGACGGGGTCTACCACACGCGCACCCACCTCGGGTCGATTCTGCAGCCTGGCGACACGGTGCTGGGCTACCACCTGACCAACGCCAACTTCAACAGCGACGCCTTTGAGGCGCTCGAGCAGACGCGCATCCCCGACGTCGTCCTCGTCAAGAAGACGTACCCGAACCGCCGCAGGAAGTCCCGGCCCCGAAACTGGAAGCTGCGGTCGATTGCCAAGGAGGCCGAGGACGCCGCCAACGACACCAACGTCGTCGGCCGCGGCGCGCTCGGCCGGCGCGGCGGAAACGACCAGAAGAACGTCGAGCGGGACTACGAGCTGTTCCTGCGGGACCTCGAGGAGGACCGCGAGATGCGCGCAGCGATCAACCTCTACCGCACGGAGCCGGTCCGCAAGGACGCAAGCGGCGACGTCGAGATGGGCGCCGCCGCCGACGCTGCCGCCGCTAGAAAGTCGGGCTCAGGCATGGCAGGCGGCAAACGACGGACAGGCGCAAAGCAGCAGGCAGTATCAGCAGCAGACGCCCACATGGACGTCGAGGATGACGTTCTGGCGCCAGAGACGGACGCAGAGGTCGAGGCTGACGACGAGGAAGAGGAGGAGGACTTTCCGGAAATCGAGATGGACGAGCTCCTCGAACACTTTGAGGACATGGACATGCGGGACGAGCTCGACGGCGGCGAGGAGGTCAACTAGTGCTTTGAGCCCGCATACCAGCGATGTCCTCCGAGGCCCGGAACCGGCCGCGTCTCCTGACACATATCGAGTTCATAGCCACTTTTACACTATATCATCTGCATGTAGCATTCTCACACTCATTCAGGACCGGGCGCCGTCTTACTTTAGCGTGCAAGGAGGGTAAACTTTTGCTGCTGCACTCTTCCTGCTGCCTAGCCCGGCTCAGACCTGAGTAAATGGTCAACAAGAGTACATGCTCAGGTCTATTGCATCGCGCTATCGCACACCCAAAACGAATGCAGTCTACAGCCACTCGACACTGCCATGTAATAGATCAGCTGTTCGTCCTCGCGTGTCCACTTCTCAGCGACTTACGTTCCCGGTGGCTTCGACGTAACGTCGTACACGACTCGGTTGACGCCTTTGACCTCGTTGGTGATCCTCGACGAGATCTTCTTCAACACTTGCGGTGGGAAGACGAACCTGACAACGTGAGCTCTCCGATCGTCGGCCCGTAGGATCGCGGGGAGGTGACGAGTTATGACTCACCAATCTGCAGTCATAAAGTCCTCTGTCGAAACTGCACGAAGAGCGACGACCTGTTTGAGCGTGAGCTTGAATCTAGTGCAGGGGAAATGGGACGACACCAAGACAGCCCAGACGGCGGTTGAAGATTGTGGGCGAGGGAGACGACTAAGACGACTACGACACTCACCTGGTCATATGTCCGTGCGTCTCCTGCCACGCCCACCGCTTTGACGGGAAGCAGCGCCACAAACGCCTGTGAGATGTTATCGTACAATCCGGCCGCGCGGATCTCTTCAATGTAGATATCGTCTGCGTGCTGGAGGATGGCAATCTGCTCGCGCGTCACTTCGCCGAGGATACGAATCGCCAGACCGGGCCCGGGGAACGGATGACGGCCAACCAGGTGCGCGGGGATATCGAGTAGCCGACCAAGCGCGCGGACCTCGTCTGTGCAAAGTGCGTCAACTTGAGTTCTGGATTCCCGGGATCGTATTGCATGAGACGGTGAGAGAGAGAGTCTCACCTTTGAACAGCTCCCGCAGCGGCTCGATGAGCTTGAGCTTCATGTCCGCCAGTAAACCACCGACGTTGTGATGCGTCTTGATGGTCGCGCTCGGTCCCTTGAAACTGATACTCTCAATAACGTCGGGATACAGCGTTCCCTGCAATAGCCACTCGATCTTCCCCTTTGCATCGCCGCCTTTCTCTGCGACCTCCTTCTCCGCCGCTGCTTCCAGCTTCAAAGCCTCGGCCTCGAAGACCTCGATAAAGGTGTTTCCAATGATCTTCCGCTTCTTCTCGGGGTCCTCGACACCCTTGAGGCGAGAGAGGAAGAGCTCGGATGCGTCGATGACGGTGAGGTTGACACCGAGGTCCTCGGTCAACATCTTGTGCACCTTGGCACCTTCGTCCTTTCGCAGCACACCGTTGTCGACCATGATCGCGTGGAACCTAACCCGTCAGCTGGGCAGGTAGTACGGCGTGAGACAGTCGTACCGGTCACCGATCGCCTCGTGCATGATCTTTGCTGCGACCGTCGAGTCCACACCTCCACTGACAGCACCAATAACCTGGCCCTTTGGCCCACAGATCTCTCGTATCCGAGCAATCTCCTTCGGGATGAATGATTCCTGTCGTTGTCAGCGAAACCTCAGCACTGTAGCGCCTAGTCAGAATGCCACTAACCATACTCCATCCTCCGTGGATACCGCAGACATTACGCACAAACGCGGCAATCACTTCCTTACCCTTTGGACTGTGGGACACCTCGGGGTGGAACTGGACACCATAGATCTCTTTAGACTCATGGGCGATTGCTGTGTAGGGGGAGGTAGGAGTTGAGGCGATGGTGACAAAATGAGGAGGAAGGGAAGTCAATTGATCTCCATGGGACATCCAGACCTGTTTTCCCGTCAGGACGACATACAGACCAGCTTACCTGCAACCCTCCATCCTCCTCCATCTCAATGTCTTTGAACATCCGGTCCGCATGAGCCACACCAGTCTTCTCCACCTTGATCTTTGCGTATCCATACTCCCGATGGGAGTGCGCCTCGACATCTCCGCCGAATGTCCTCGCGATCTCTTGCAGACCGTAGCAAATACCCATCACAGGGACCCCAGCTTCAAATACAGCCGGGTCCACATGAGGAGCGTCCGGAGCGTAGACCGAGTAGGGCGAGCCGGACAAGATGATACCTACGGGAATATAAGTCTTGCACAACGAATCGCTGCAGATACTCGGCAGACCTTTTGGCTTCCAGCTCAGATCAGCAATCTTCTGGGTGCAAGGCAGCATCTCGCAGTACACCTATCAAGCCATCAACAATGCCCTTTGGACGTATGGCCAGGTCCTCACATTCAGCTCCCGGCATCGTCGGGTGATCAAGTGTGAGTACTACAAATTTTGGTCAGTCGTCTGAAGAGAAGCGGTACGAGGCCAGAGAGGGGGCTGACCTGCGATCCAAAGTCCAGAATCAGGATGGTGTCGTAGAGGTTGTGGATCTCGTCGGCTGGCATGGCGAGCTGGACCGTGTGGTGACAGTACGAGGTAGTATGACAGATGAGATCGTCCAGTGCTTCCCGGAGTCTACACAAAATTATCTCTGAACTCTGATTGCCGACGCGTTCGGAGACTGATTTGCTTATCGACTTCCAAAATGCCACGTCATGGCTGCCTCTGCTTTGACGATGTCGAGCAACGACTCTAAGCCTGCTCTTGTCAGCATAGGTATCCTCATCGCCAGCGACATACAAGTAGGCGCAGCATTCGGCAGCAGGCCGTTGTGGGCAACTGCACCCTCTGTAATGCCAGGAATCTCATTGGAGCGTTTGAAAAATCATTCCACTTGAATACCGAACGCCGAAACCCGAGCAAAGATCAACTTGTCCTGACAGGACGAGACAGACCAAAATATAGCGATGGCAACCACAGACGACTCAGCATGGTCTTACAGACAATCGTCTCATGAAGGGACCTCGTACAAGAAGAGGCGATACGCCGTTGCATGCCTCGTGAGCTCAATTGCAGTGGCCGCCTGCAGTTTGCTTGTGCCGGCTCGAAGTCCTGACCTCATAGCCATGCCGAGAACGCAAGATCAAATGCGAAGGGGGCGAGAGACCACCATGCCAAGGCTGCCGTCATGCGTCCATTACTTGCATCCCCTCATCGTCGACCAGAACTAAACGAGCGCGAACGCCGTTGACCTCAAAGGCACCAGGGCGCCTTGGTCTCGAAGAGCGGATGCGTCGGGTCGAGGCTATCCTAGGTATTGAAGACGATGACGAGTCGCCACTCGAGGACCGGGAAGACATCAAAGTCCAGAGATCGTCCCTTGATCATCCTAGATATGCGTTTGGGTCACTAGACAGACCTGTATATCATGGCGAAACGTCGATGCACAATGATTTCGATACTCCGCTAGGAAAGGCGTCGCCCGACATGATTTTGGCAGTCGGAGATGGCAGTTCTTGGTCAATGGCGCGGCTGAGAGCACTATGCAAGTCCAAGCACCGATACGTCTCCCCAGAGGAAGGCGAGATGTACCTCGATGCGTATTTCTGCTGGGCAAGTCCAACCTACAATGCAATCTATCGCCCATCCTTCATCCGTAAGTCTACCTGGCCCACTACCGTTCTCCCGGATAACACGCGAACAGGGGATATGGCTTTCGACGGGCCGTATTTCTCCACATTTCTTCTAGTAGTCGTCTATATCTCGGCCATCAGGTTTGCCGTGGGGCTGAGTGAGGAAGAACGAGAAACACGAGGCGACCGCCTAGTGACCATTGCCATGGGCATGATGGCCCAGGAAATCACAAAGCCAAGTAGTATACCGACTATCCGTAGGTCTCTTGCTCGAGCGTTTACCCGGAAATACTGGGGTGCTGAGTCATGTAGAGGCACTCATCGGGCTGGCCGGACGGCACGCATCTGTGGGGAACAACAGTCAAGCCTGGCTCTTGACCGGCATGGTGAGGCTCAGGCTTAGCTCAGCTGATGTAAGGGTATCCGAATGATGCAGGACGTATGTGCGTGGAATGTAGGTCCGCTGATCTTATAGATGGGGATACATCTCCCGCACGATGATCGTGCCGACTCTCGGTTCACAGCTGAAGAACGAGAGATGCGGACTCGGCTGTATTGGAGCGGTAAGTGTGACATGCCAGCAGGTGACTCGGACTTATGGGCCAGCATATTGCTGGGACAAAACCCTTGGGTTATCGCTTGGACGAGAACCGGCGCTGCTGTGTCGCAATGGCGATTCACCTGATCGCATACACGATGAATCTGACGATCAAGCACCTTGGGTGCCTTATTACCCTCCCGGTGCGACGCCACCCCCTACAGCCTCGTACGTCTCGCTGTCCCCGTCCTTGCTGAGATCATGTAGCAACTATCCCCATCACCCACGACTCACCACATTCACCCTTCGCCACTCGTGCCACCTGAATATTATCCTCGAGTCGATCCTTACCAACATGTATTCGATCGAACGGCCAAATGCACGCAGCTTGTCATTTATCCGGACGGCCGACGACCGCCTCGTCAGCTGGCTGAAAAACCTGCCCCGAGTACTACGGCTCGACATTGACGCTCTTCCAGCAACGGCTCCCCCGACCCACATAGTCTCCCTAAAGTGAGCGCTGTTTCTGTGCTTCACGCTGACCCGGAGTCTGCTCTATCACGTCATGCAAATCCTCTTGTTCCGCCCGCTTCTGACGGCACAACATCAGCCTTCCGACGTCATATCGTCAGCTTTGGACAAATGCAGATCAGCTGCGGTGGCCGTCAATGAGATTCTCTCCCTTTGGGGCCGCACGTTCGGTCAGATCAACATGGTGTTCTTGATGATGTACAGCTGTTTCGTTGCAGCGTGAGTCTCGATCCTCCATCGGTTCTCCTTCTTCCTCCGTAATCCCATGCTGAATGTATGCAGTGGGGTAGACGTTCTTCTCCTTCGCGTTGGGACAGCGGCGATGCGCAAGGACGCTCTAAATCGAGTTCTTCTCTCGCTCGATATTCTCGAAAAGGCATCGCACCAGGGGCCCGGCATCAAGCGCGGTATCGAAATCATCAGAACCCAGCTCGAGCGAGCGACAAGGGGCGATTTTGACGTGGCCGGAAGCCCGGGCGCCACTGCACGTCCTCTGCCTTCAAAGCAAAATCCATTAACGCCTGCTTCAACTGTGCTACATTCACAGACCGTGGTTTCGTCAGAAACGACAGGCCTGGCGACTTCGGATAACTTGAACACGCCTGGTTTCTTGCTCAGTCACGATCGCTACGATCCCGCTGCAGCCAATACGCCGCAGTACCTGCTAGACGCACAAGACCTGCTCAACTTTCTCGGCGAGACGCAAATCAGCACAGACGACCCATTTGCATTTGCCACGGACAATACGTGGCAGGGCTGGGGGTGAAAGCAGCAACGCTCAGGCAGGAACGCTCAGGCGCGGGGGACGAGTTTCCGCCTGCTCGGGCGCAACGGAAATATAAGCAGGAGATCATGTGGGAGGCGCTATTGTCAGGTAGATATCTGTGTGAAAGGATCTGCGGCCAAGAGTCGAGACTAGCTGCCGACACGCAGTGTCGAGATGGCAGATGCATAGAGTAGGGAGTCTTAAATGCTTCAAATGCAATGCGAGCTAGTACACCTCTTGCCATGCTTCGTTCTCCGTCCCCGTCCTGACAGGTCCCACTAAGACCGTCCTCCCTCCTGCTCCTATTGAACCCAGACTCTGGGAAAGCCTCGGGAAGATCAAGTTGACTGGGTCCGCAGCGAGACTCTCCGTCTCGACGGTGCCCCGCGAGTCTTGTTCTCATCTCTTGGCGCCGGTCCGCCTCTTCCCCCGCAAGCCCTTTGAGCCGCGCGAGGCGGGGGTCTTTGCCGGACTGCCCTGGATGAACCTGACCAGCTCGTCGACGTCCAGGTGGCCCCGCTCGCCGATCCGAGACACCTCTTCCGACACCATCTGGGCGGCCTTGCTGCCCGCGACGGCGGCAGCCGAACCATTCGGCGCCGGCACCGACGCCGCTGCCAATCCCGATGCCGATGCCGCTGCCGCTGCCGACGCCGATGCCGTCGCACCGGCCCCCGCACCCGCCGCGGCTGCGCGATCGAGAAGACCTGCACCGAGCGCCGCTGCGCCGACGCCGAGCCTCTTTCGCGCTGCCGCCGAGCCGACTCTAGCCTGGGCGGCATGCAGTCTCTCGATCTGGCGTTTCTTCTGTTCCTCGACCTGCGTCTTCTGTCGCTCCACCCCTTCCACCACGGCTCTCAGCAGCTCGACATTCTTGCCTGCCTCTTTGGTCTGTGGGTGTTCGGCGCCGAGTCGTTTCTCAAAGATCCCCAGTGCGTCGGTGGCGGATGCCAGCGCGGCCGGGACGTCGTTGGACAAAAAGTGCGCTTGTGTGAGCTGGTGCATCGACTGCGCGGTCTGCAAGTGCGAGTCGCCGAAGAGGGAGACGGTCAGTGCGTGCGACTCGGTAAGGAGCGAGAGGGACAGTGATGGATCCGGGAGAGACTGCAGGATGATCGCTGCGTTGGACTGGACTGTAGGGTCAGTATTGTTGCCAAACGGAGTGGGACTTCGTAGCGACAATGACGCCGCAGAGGAAGGAAGGAAAGGAGCGAGGGAGGAGAGGGCGAGGAAAGAGATAACAGAGAGAAAAATGAGGAAGGAGAGAGAGAGGAAGACTAACCAAGACCGTGGCGGTCTCGGGATGACCTTTGCCGTAGACCACGTCCCATCCATTTATCACGTGGCGGAGGTACCGCAAACTGGCCTGGACGTTTCCATCCAAGTTCTCCAGCATGGCAAGATTGAAATAATAGCTGATGGTCTCTGCGTGCCAGACGCCCAACGTGCGTTCGGCAATGATGACGGCCTGGCGCTGCAACTTGAGTGCCGTGGAAATATCGATACCGAGCGGCTGGTCCGCCTCGCTGCTGTCTCCCTGCGCGGCGGCCTGCGCCACCTGAGCGATCTTGAGCCGCGCGAGCTGGTGGATCGTCGATGCGTATTGGTTGTAGATTGCCGCCACTTCGGGGTGGATGAACTGGTGCACGTTTTCGTAGATCTGTACCGCCTCTAGCAAAAAGTCGAGGCCCAACTCGACTGAGCCGCGGTTGATTGTCGCCCGCCCAGCGTCGAAGATCTCCTCTGCCACAGAACACTGCCCTTGGTCAGCTCCCGTTCCTCTTAGCGTCTCAGAGTCTCAGTGTCGCGGAGTCTCGAGTCTGGATCTTGGGGCATTGGAGTCACGATCCAGAGCAAAAGCACTCACTCCCGGAGACGTCGACTTGACAACTGGGACCCAGCAGACCACATCCTCTGGCTCAAAGGTCGTCGTCCTGACCGACGGCTTGGCCTTGCTCTTGCTCTTGTCCTTGGCATCCTTCTTCTCCTTCTTGCCAACCTTATCGACCTTGTCTTCCTCACTCGCGTGCCCATCATGCGGCACCTCGCCGGTCCGCTCAAAGGCGTAATCGCGGTGAACGAGCTGGAATGCAGTACGCATAGCAAGTTCGCGCAACAACTGGGGTTTCCGAATTTGCACGAGCTCCGAATCAGACATGGTCCAGCGGTAGCGCGTCTGGATCTCGGAAAGCAAGTCGGCACGCAGCGTCTCCGGGGTGAGCGTGACGTAGGCCGGCTTGGTTTCGTCGATGTCTAGGGAGACTGGCTCGAACACAGCTTTCGGCGACGGGTTGTAAGCGCTGCCCAGCAGGCAGTTGAGGAAGTGCGATACGGCTGCGGGGACGTGCTCCGAGCGGAGGCCGGCGACCAAGCGCCGGAGGACATGCTTGCAGGCTCGGAAGACCAGCTCTTGCTTCACAATAGCCTGGACAGTCGGTCAGTGCCGAGGATCAGAGCGGAGCAGATGCACAGAGGAGAGGCGGGGGTATTCTTTTGCTTTAGGTGTGGGGTTGAGGGGAAAGGCGCGACGCCAGAACGCATGCTCACCTTGAACGCGCCGAGATGGCCAAGCTCGCCCCGTGGCTGACCGTCGGCGCCTTGACTGAACGTGTTGATTCTGTCGAGGATGTACCCGAGGTAGCGGATGTTGATCCCGCGCGCATGCATGATCCGGCTCAGCGAAGCGCCATCCATCACGCCCGTCGTCGCGCCCGTCAACACATCGAGCGCCAACGCGGGGATCGTGACTGTGCGCAAAAACACACTGGCATCGCGAACGGCCTTGACGGCCGGCTGCGTCTCGTCGCTCAGCGGTTCCTGGAGAGCCACGGAGCCGTCGGCATTCTTGGAAGGCGGGAGGTCGACAAAGGCATCTGGGTTGAAGCGCAGTTCAAAGTTCTTGAGCTTCTCCGTATCCATAGCCGATGGCAGGGGTTTCTCAGCCTCGGCTCGCTCTGAAGCGAACGTCGATGCTGCGGGCGCGAGGTCTGCAGTCGAAGTCGCCATGTCCTCTTCTGACGGTTCGGTCGTCTCGCCCTCGTCCGTCTTCTGGGCTTGCTCGGACGACTCGGCGTCGCCCTTGGCTTGCTCAGCTTGCTCGGCGACGACGCCGCGAGCCCAGCGCTTCAGCTCGCTCTCCCAGTACGTCTCAACGAGCTCCGGTCGGAGAAGAACAACGCGATGGGGGTACTTGCCAGCCTCGCCTCCGTTGATTGCAGGTCCATCGAGGTCATTTTGCAGAAACTCGACATCGACCGGCATCAATCGCGGCAAGTCGAGCAGGTATCGCCTGCCGTCCATGCCTTTGAGCCCCTTGACGTCGGCTGACGCGTAAAACTCGCGCTCGACGCCCTCGCCGTCGGTGATGTTGTGCGGCACGAGGTGGTACGCGTCGGCGATCTTGCGCATGAGCTTGTGAGTCACGGCGTCGTAGTGCACGATCGAGGGCGATTCAGAGTCGTAGCCGTAGATGATGAGAGGGTTCGGCTCCTCCTTGTCGTCCTCTGCAACCGCACCTGCAGCTGCAGCTGCAGGAACATCGTCTCCGTTGGCTACTGATTTCGGGGAGCCGTCCACATTGACCCATTCCTTGCCGTCACTGTCCTCCTTGTCCTTCCTCGTCGGCTCTTCGACTTGACCCTCAATCTCCTTTTCTTCGTCGCTTATGCGCCGCCCAAAGATCCCAGGAAGCACACTCTGGCAGACCCATCGCTCGCCCTCCCAGTCCACAACGGTATGGCCGAGCATCGAAATGCCATCCACATCGAGCTTGTTGAGCAGTTTCACACCGACGGCGTCTTTTGCGTGGTTGACATGAGCAGCCGCGTCGCCCCCGACGTGCGAGTAGGCATCGATCGAGTCGACGGCCTTGGTGATGAAGATGTTTGAATGAAGGAACATGTGGGCGCGAGCCTCCTCGTTGGGGTTGAGGGGTGGCACATCGCCGCGCTGAGCATGAAATCAGCCAAATTGGCCATGCCAAGGCTTTCTCGAAGGCAGAATGAAACGAGCAAGACACATACCGCGACAGCCAGGACCGAGCGAACCGAGGCAGAGGTGAACTCTGCCCATGTTTTCTGTGCAATCTTCTCGCGTACCACGCGCTCCTGCATCGTGGACTTTGGCAGTTCTCGCACACCTTGTATCTCTTCGTTCCAGTCGCGCGCGCTGTCGAGGCCCTCCGCAGTGGTAGCGCCGGTATGCAGGTATGCCATTTGGGTGCGCAGGATCTCGGCTTCGGGCGCCTTGGGCGGCGCAACGAGCCACGGGTAGGCGGGTTCGCATTGCGGGATCGGGACCGTCGTGATAGGCTCGAGCTTTGGTGCTTCCGTCGAGAGGGGGGGTAAACGCCCCAGGCGCTCTGAAAAGAGCGGCGAGCATGCGTGGAGCAGGTCGAGCAGGGAGTGAAAGGGGGCAGAAGCGTCTCGCGGGCTCGGGTCAAAGTGGTGCACATTGGACTTTGACACGAACCAGCCGCGCGAGCAGCAGATGAGCGTCAGGACATCACCCTCGAGCGTGGTCACCTGGATATAGAGCTGGTGGCCCTTTTGGCGCAGATGCGCTGGTGGTGGGTTGAAAGGCGACATCTGGATGCTCTTGACGCACGGTAGCGTCTCGATGGCTCGTTGGCCCATCGGCAGATTCGCGAGTGACGTCGAGGCTGCCGAGCCCCGCTCTGCCCAGTCGGCAAAGGCGTGGGCCTTCTCAGGTGCCTCGCGCTTCACCTTGACCATCTCCTTCTTGCCCTTGCCCTTCTTTCCGGCCAATGCGACCTCGACCTCCTCGTACACCGTCTCTGCGGTGCTGACGCCATCGCGCACAGACTCGTAGATGCTCGCACCTGGTGACACCGCTACAGGAATGGCAAGGTGGTTGGACGTCGTGCCGGCTGGAGAGATGACCTCGATCAGCCGGAGCACCGTCTGTCGAGCAGTGAAATCCGTGTATGGTTCTGACACGTCAGCTCCCAGCATGCCAGCAGTAGATACAGCGCCGACATCGACGCCGACGCCGACGATGGCATTCACGACAGTGCCAGTGACTCACCCCTAACGACCTCGAGCACCCGTTCTTCCTCCTGGGCATGGTGGACAAAGACGTCGCCGACTTCGAGGTAATCGCTGAGCCGTTCGCCAGGACATATCTCCGCCTTGACGTCTCCTTTTTTCCGCTCGACGTGGCTGTCGCCATTGGCCGCTGGCGCATCTCCGTTCGCAGTCGCCGAGGTCTTGGGTATCCGCAGGGCATAAGGACCGAGCCAGTAGCCGCCGACCCACTCGTTGATCGCGAGCTTGAGCTCTTGGATCGTCTCGTTCGCTTGGGGCAGGATCGTCAGTGTTGAGAAACTGGTGTCTTTCGTGCTCTTCGGCAGCGTGCGGGCGTGCGTTGGCGAAGGCAGGCGGACGATGATGGGTTGAACTACGCAAGTCAGCATTTTCCGCCCACTTCCCCGCATAACTCTACAGCTATTGAGATATTTCGTCCCATGCAGCTATATAGACTCGCCCCCCCCCCCCCCCCGCGGCTCTTCCCTCCCGGGGGGAGGGGGAGAGGAAGGTTGGATGGGAAATTGGGCCGCTGGGGACGTACCAGCAGAAGCCTGCTCCTCATCCCCCGCCTCGCCATCCACTACTGACGTGCCCTCGAGAACCTCAGCCTCGACATTCTCCTCCCGATCTGACATGTTGCAGCCGAGAAACCAGCCCGAAATCGTCACCTTCGACCTTGTTTCAGCGTTTCCAGCGACTGATCGAGAGACGCTCGGGTCGCACAAAAACAAGTTTTGCTATCGCTCGCAGCTATTGGCGCGCTACTTCGGTGACCCAGGAGGAAGCAGAGCTGTCGAGGCAGGTGTGCGGATACGGTTGCTGCACAAAATGCACCTGCTACCGTTTGGCTGCGATGGGGCCAGCAGCGGTACTTTGAACTTTTCGACAAACCACGTGACTTGTTAGATGATCGGGCGGGAACGGACAATTTTGATCCGCGGACAACGTAGGTCAAAATCCCCCTTCCGCCAATTCCGTGTGGGTCGCTCGAGCAACTATGATACATGGCAATTGTCTTTGGACAGCTCCAACAGCCAGCTCAACAAGCTGCCTGTCATCTACAACTGGCCTGTTCCTCTCTGCTCCGCGAGCTGAAAGGGACCCAGACCTCGACAGATCGTCCCGCCCCCCGACCTCGCGGTGCAGACTTCAGTAAACCTAAGTATGCACCCACTTCCCCTCGAGCCCCAATGCCCATCGTTCGACACCGTCTCGACCTGCCTGCCTGAGGGCAGCCCGTTTAGGCACGACCATCCCATCACCCTCATCCTCTTCCGGGACGTTGACCTCGTCCACACTCCCTCTGGCGGGACGGAGGATTCCCAGCCCTGGTCCGCCGAGTGTCGTCAGGTGAGGCTCGAATCCCAAGTTGCGTAAGGTCTCTTGCAAAGAGTTGAGTGATGCTTCCGGGAAGTCTGAGCGAGTGATCAGTCACGATCTCAAGGTCTCAGTCAAGTCTCAGCCGAGTCATAGTCAAGCCTCAGTGAAGCCTCTGTCGAGTCATAGTGAAACCCGAGGTGGAATCTCTTTGCGACCGAACTCACCATCAGGGATTAACGTGACTGCACAACCTCCGCCGCCAGCACCGGTCAACTTGGTACTGAGGTTGAAAGGTGGTGAAGCCGTCGCTTGGACGATCATCTCCAACGAAGAATGAGACACGCCAAGCTGCACAAGGTGCTGCTGGTTTTCCTGTATCAAAGTCTACAGACTATAAGCTGGTGCTACCTGACCGCCTTATCAGGCAGGCTGAGACTCACCTCGAGGCGCGAGACGAGATACTGTCGGTCTGGGCTTTCGTTTCCGCCGAGTAATGACTGCGCCTCAGTACTGATCGTCTGAATCGCCGAGAGAATCGGGTCGACGACCTGCGGCTCGGCCAGTCGTTTCGCCGCAACGCCAGCAACTAGGGTCTTGGTATCCCGCGGAACCAGAGTATTGGTCAACAGTAGCCGGATTGACGAAAATCTGACGCACGACGTCAGTTAACATTGTCATTCCGCGCGGTGGTGAATGATTAGCTCACCCGTGTAGCCCGTCCATACCGCCTTTCCGGCCTCCGACGGCTCGTGTAAATGCCACAGCACCTCCCCGCACAGATACCGCGTTGTCGATCCCGCTTGGAGTCCCGTGCAGGATTTTCTCACTTAAGAATGCCCATCCATCCACCAGATCCACATCGCGCGGGCTAATGTGGATTGATGTGGAGGGTAGGGAGAGGTGTTTGTGCGCTTGTAAGAGCGTGGAAGCTACGCAGGTCGAGTAGGCAGCGGATGAACCGAGTCCAGCGCCAATAGGAAGGTTCGATGATGCGGTCAGAGTCACGCTGAGGCTGCTCACATCAGCGCTAGAGTTTGGAGGACAAGCGGGACGTACGCATCCGAAGGCCCGCCGGCCATGACCATGTAGAGATACAAGAAGGACAGCGCCGCTCCGAGGCCCGCTTTATGGGCTTGTGGTATAAGGCCCTCGAGAGCAGTGAGGAGCGGCGCATCAATCTCTTTGTCTGCAGCTCGTTTCACACTGTCAGATCCGACGGGTAGTAGACCCCATGGCAAGGATGCAATGTCCCATTCCAGCTCAAGGCCCAGATCCGGGACTTCAAGTCCGATTTTGGCGTCTGAACGTGGTGATAAGACAGCATAGCATCGAAGGTTGACCGAGGTGGCGACTGCAGTCTGATTTCGTCAGAAGCGGCCTTTCCTTTAGTGTAGAAAACCTACCACTCCATAGACCACTGCATGTTCTCCGAACAAGATGACCTTACCCGGCGCAGAGACGACGATATCACCCTGGATGGTTTTTGGTTCCTCGGCGAATCCAAGACTTCGCTTCACGCCATCGACCAGCTTCCCCACCGCGCTCGTAGCTCCAGGACGTTTGAATGCTTTCGCTCGCTCGGTGATCCAGGCTTCTGGGTCGATGCTGTACAACTCTGCAGACCGATCATCTGAGAGAAGGGGGTGTGCATGGTTGGGAACGATAGCACCCGCAGCAAGGAGCGAGTGTTCAAGATCGTCGAACAGGTCCCGTGGGTCCTCAATACCGACGCATAATCGGATGAGGTTCTCGGGAAGTCCACGCTCAGCTCTAACAGCAGCTGAGATGGACGCGTGACTGGGGACACATCAGTACAACTTGACTGAGAGACCGATTAAAACTCACGACATGAGACAAGGCATCGAGATCAGACTGTTGACAGCGCCGAAAGAGACGGAGATACCCCACAGCCTTGTGCCGCCCACAATCCGCTCGCTGAGTGCCTTGTCGTCAGTCACAAAACTCAGCACGGCTCCAGCTCCCGTTGCCTGACGCCAATGCACGTCGTACTTGGGATGACTGGGCAATCCGGGGTAATGCACCAAGAAACCCAGTTGGTCGAGATAGACCGCGACCAGCTGCGCCGTTGACATCTGCCGGTCCATTCTGATTGACATGGTCTTGACGCCGCGCAGGAGGAGGAACGAGTCGAACGGGGCCAAGCCTGATCCCACAGCGTTGATGAGGAATGCGATGGATTTGCACAGTTCGGGGTCCGAGGCAGCGATGATGCCTGCCATGAGATCGTGGTGGCCGGATAGGTACTTTGTGCCGGAATCATACACGATATCGGCGCCGAGCTCGATTGGGCGCTGGAGGTACGGCGACATCATGGTGTTGTCCACGACGACGATGGCGCCTGGACTGGCCTTCTTCACTGTCTGACAGATTTCGGCGATGTCCGCGATTTTCAGCAAGGGGTTGGTAGGGGATTCGAGCAGGACCATCTTGACGCTGAGGAACGTCAGCGAATGAAAGCTTGTGCCAGCAGGGGAGGAGCTCACTTGTTGCCTGGACCGAGATGGGGAAGAAGTTCGTCGACGCAAGTCGTGTCAATGTGCCGGACATCGACGCCGCCGTGCGTTCCGAGGTAAGTGAGCAAGCGGTTGGTTCCGCCATACAAATCGTCCCCGGCCAATACCGTTTCACCAGGCTTGACGAGCCGGAGGATAGTGTCGAGACACGTCATGCCCGTGGACAAGGCGAACGCCTGTCGGGCGCCATACAGCCGCGCCAAGTGTGATTCTGCACACATCCATCCGTTAGTTGATCTGTCCGTATCTTATCATATCCAATGGGGACGTACCGAGAGCGCCTCGTGTTGGATTGCCCGAACGGGTGTAGTCATACTGCCCGTCCATACCTTTGAAGGTGGCTGTTTGGTAGATTGGAGTCGAGCTTGATCCATACTGGTCCTTGCTGTCAACCGCGGCACACAGGGTTGAAAAGCGCCATGTGGCTGCTCTAGCCAAGCGCTGCTCGGCGACTGAAGCGGTCTTGGAGACGGGGTCAGAGTAGATGGATGTTGCTAGGGAAGTGTCCGACGGCGATGGTGGGCTCGTCATGGTGAGCACAACGTCAAAGAAGAGTACTCGAGATCAACGACTGATGGATATCTTACACAAAGAGGTCGAACGAGAGTGGGTGTCTTATGTGGATTTTTGAGATTTGAGTCGACTGCAAGCGGTTCCTGACAGCACGCAATACTCCGAGGTTGACGCAGTGACGTGGCACGGAAGTAGATGTATCAATCCTCCACTCGTTTCCGAGGGTGATCGCCGCCGCTGCCGATTTTTTAGGCGGCACAAGTTCGTCACCGTTTTCTTCTTCAGCAGCTCAAAGAGTTCTTCAACAGGTTGCTCGCAGCTCTTTCGGACGCAGGTGCATCCCATTCCTGCGTGGCTCAATGGCAGGAGCCATGCAGATTGCTCGACAGCTGCAAGCTCTTCGCGCACCGATCCGAGCAAGCTCCTCGCGCCTCGGGATCCGCTCCGCCCAGGCGGACCGCTATCTCGCCCTCCACACATTCTTCACGCGACAAGCATCTCAATGCGCTCATCCTCGCCTTCCCTCCAGACCGTCGAGAACCTTTGGGCCGTACGGGTCGCTTCAGCGGCGCTTCGAATCGACTACGCCGAAGCCCAGGCCGACGTGCCCCAAGTGCGAGAACGATGCGACGAATGTGCATGTCAAGCCCGATGGACCGCACACTCCGACGCTAGATCATGCGCAAGATTACACGCCATTCATACGACGCCTCATCAGCAAGTCGAAAGGCTTGGCTTCCAACTCGCCACACCGTCCGACGAAGGATGAGCTCCTAGCTGCAGCGGGAAGTTGGTGGGAGCGGCTGAGAATCCGGCTGAAATGGTTCACTATCAGAGGATGGAGGCGGTTCAACACGGATGACTTCAGCGCTTTTGCGAGCTGGTTCGTCGTGGGAAACAGTGAGTCCTGATCATCCAGGTCTTATAAGCGTAGAGTTGATCAGATTAGCTATCTGGATCCTGATCGGGACGACGACCTTCGTCTCGGCTGTTCTCTTCACCCTCAATTCTCTGTCGTTGCAAGAATACGTCGCCAGAGGGATTTCTGATTATTTGACCTCGGAGACCGGAGTCACCGTCATGTAAGTCTGGAACACGCAGCGCACTTGCCACGTTCTGATCTCTGTAGCTTCGAATCGGCGATCGTGCCCAAGTGGGGCGCGTCGTCCATCACATTCCGCAACGTTTACATATCTCGTAGACCGAAGGATGAGAACAGCGCAGATGCCGCACCGCACAAACGAAAGACATCGACGGCCACGCCACCCGCTCCGGTACCTTCGCTCACCTCGGCCATGTCGCCGGACACGTACCTGAACGTTCCGCCTGCAGCCGAGACTGACAACTATACAATGTTTGACATCAACGTCGATGAGGTGGAGGTCACGCTGAGCTTTATGAGGTGGCTGGACGGCAAGGGTCTGCTGAAGGATGCCAAACTCAAAGGTGTCCGCGGTGTTGTCGGTGAGTCTTACGGTTTCTCACCCATACAGGCGGTAGCTGATACGCCGAAGATCGCAGATCGGTCTGGTGGGACACGTCGAAGACACATAAACCAGCAGATTTCCGCCGTCCGACTCAGAAAGGCGACTTTGAGCTCGAGTCGTTCCATGTTGAGGATGCCCTGGTGACAGTGTACCAACCGGGTGGTCAGCGTCCTTACAACGTCTCGATATTCAACGCCGCTGTCGGGCCGCTGCGGAAACGGTGGCTATTCTTCGATCTCATGAGCGCCGAGGCGATCACGGGACAGATCGACAACTGTCTCTTCAGCTTGCACATGCCCCAGAAATTGGGCAAGGCGCAGCACAAGGATGGGATGATAAAGCGAATGGTGCGTTGACCATCGAGTCAGTTGACGCCTGCTCTTGCTGATGAAACAGGCTCGTTTCCGGATCGACGGCCTGCCAATTGAGCACGCCCAGTACGCTACCGGCCATACGCCGCCCATGTCGTGGATCACCTCTGGCAAACTCGATGCTGTATTGGATATCAAGTTCCCACATCACCCTGACGACGAGGTGGATATCAAAGCAATACTCGACGAGATCAGCCGCAATGTCGTAAACATCACCACACAGGGTACTGTTCCCGATTCACCTGCCAGTGACATGGTGGCCGCCGCGCAAGCCGCAAGTCCACAAGATGTCATTCCTGGTTCGCCGAGGTTGGCGAGACCGCCACTCCGCGCGCCCAGTGCCCCGCCGTCCGAGCTGTCCGAGGAAGAAAGGGAGACGAGGCGCGAGGTGGTGGTTGACATCGATCTGAGGTTCAGAGACCTCCGGGCGGCGGTGCCGGTGTTCACGAGCGATCTGAGCGTGACGAACAATGCGCTCATACGGCCAATCGTGGCGTTCATCAAGTGAGTGAAGTGCTGTGTGTGCATACGAGCTTACATTGCTGCAGCTCGAACAGAACACTTGTGCCCATCCACTGCCAGGTTACTGCTGATCTGTCAGACTTTGACGGTTCCTGGACTGTGAGTGCGCTGCCATGCTTTCTTGTATCACGCTGACGGATTACTCGTTTCTTCCTTGTTTTCGCGACCAGTTGTTTGAGAGTAAGTTGCGCTCTTGTTTGTTTGGCATCACGGCAGAACGCTGACCGTTCTCAGCTGGTCTGATGGCCTCCATTTCCGAGCAGATTTACGCGGCCCTGGCGTACCACGTATCGTCCGAGACGGCCAACTCGAAACGGATTCGCCAGGTCTCGGTCTGGGGCATTCAGCGCGGGGCAGAAGTCTTGCTTGACGCTGTTAGGAACGTGGTGGATCCAGCGCACAACCAGCTTCTTGCGCCGTTTTAGACTGCCGATGAGTGTCACTGAGTACGATTTGAACGCGACTAAGACGAGTGGTATACGATATACGATAGTTGACGACATGACGGAGGGTCTTGACCTTGTAGTTTTTACTTTCAACCAGCAGGCAGCTGGACGCACCACTTTGTAGGCATTAGACGTCTCTCAAACATTCAGCCTAGGACATCCGTGGGGCGGCGGCTTTGTCGAAAGCGGTATTTGATACCTCTTAGAGCCCCAACAATCATCTTCGGCCATAGGATCGTGAAAGCGCCGCATCCCGTCTGCTCTGCGCAGCTCAGCCTTTATGGTAGCTAGACTAGACACAAGCATAACGACTACAAGCACACCGCCAAGACACCCCTCACTCCCGCCCCGACCCGCCTGGATCCCCTTGACGCTGGGAGGAGCACCGCCGCAGCCACCAGGACCCCCCTCGGGGGTCCCCTCCAAGAACAGCACTCGCACTCCACCCGGGACTCGCAAGAGACGAGGCAAGAGGCACCCGGCCCCCAAAGCAAACCTAGCCCAGCTACCGTCGCTACCCCGCTGGCCACTGCTCCCCGCCGAAACCCAACAGATCCCGATCGAAGCACGCATCCACCTCCTGGCTGCCAAGATCATAACCATCACCCACACCACCTGGCCCAGGACCACTGCCCAGACCCATCCCGGTACCCAAGTACCACCAACGCCGACACGCCCCAGACCATCCCTTGCCCCCCAAACGGTGGCATTCCGCACGTACGCGATCGCCCTCACCACCAACCCCCGACAACCCCATCCTACAGCCCAGCCCACAACATCCCGCCACTCCCAACGCAAACAGTTGAGAGAATATCTACTCGAGAGACGAAGGTTGATTGACAATCTACGAAACCTCGTCTCCTCTCTCTCAAAGTAGAAATTCAGGCACTACCACGGTAATCGCCGCTTTACCGCGGTAAAGTGGCAGTTTACCACGGTAAAGTGGCAATCTACCACGGTATCCCACATTCCCCACCTCCACCTCCCGGAGCCCCACAACCCCTCTCACCCACTATGACCTCCCCTCCTCCTGCATATGATCCTGTATCCCCATCCGACTCACAGCCAGAGCCCAAGACAGCGGCGGGCAGCACTCAGGCCCCCCAATCCCCCCGGGTTGAACGACGCACCTCCCCCCGACTGGCATCAACATCAACGGCAACGACCACTCCTGCCACCCCAAAGCCATCGTGCCCTCTCTGTCCTCTCAAGAAGCATGGGGAACTCTTCCAACACTGCCGCAAGGCCCACCGGGGCTACCTGTCATGACGGAGACGTCGTCGAGTCGTCACGTGACTATCCACGCGACCGGGATGGCGGCATGGCTGTCACGTGGGGCTTGAGGAACTCGTCTAGGTTGAGCGAGTATCTACTCGTCTCGACGAGAGTATATAGAATTTACCGGATTGTAGTGAGGTTCCTCAGCGATCCTCGATTGAGTCCCATAGTCCAAGACCCAACGATCTCGTTCTAACTTCGACGGGTCTACAACCACTCATCTGAGTTCTTCTAGATCGCCCAAGTCTCAGTCCACGTCCCCCAACTCCACGTCCTAGTCCCAAGTCAAGGCTTTCCTCATCCTCTCAACGAGTTCGCGCGGAACTCGTCCAATTCCAAGCCAGTCGTTGTGCAGCGGTCCCAGGTCACCGAAGTTAGACCGGAGCATCGTGACACTACCCCTTCCTGGCCTCTGACTTCCCTACTGGGCTAGTCGTCTGTTGCCCAGACTGTGGAGCGGTCCTCAAACCCTCCCCCTCGGCCCTCACAGTCCATTCCAGGAGCCTATGTCTAGGCCGCACCGATGCCATGCGGATGAGACTGGCGGGAGGCCACCCCACAGACCACCGTGGCCGCAGTGTGTCTGGAGTGAGGCCCTCTGCATCTGCCACATCCCTCCAAAACCTAGTCGTAAACCCATCCGAGACCGCCCACCACCAGGCACCCGATACACCCTCCCGACAAGAAGCCCCTGAACCAGACTCCACCCCCACCAACCTACCCCTCCTACCAGAGCTCATGCCCCAACGCTCATTGCCTGACCTCCTGCCACTCCCAGGCACATACAAGCACCTCCACCCCGCCCTCATTGGCCCCTTCCTACACTGCGTCACCAAAATCTCCCAATCTTACATCGACGACCCCACGGACACCAATCTCTTTCACATCTTGGCCCTCATCAAAGTGGGTCTAGCCCCAGGGCTTGTCAAAGGTCACCAAGCCACGGTGGCCCGCCTGGATGCCTACCCCGATGTCCAATGGCCCACTCCCCCCCCATCCACTCGCTTCGAGCGCAACCGACACACTCGAGCCCAAGAACTTGTTGCATGTGGTCTCATCGGCAAAGCTGAACGCAGCCTCAACAATTCTGCCAAGATTGCCCCTCTCTCACAAGACACCATTTCCCAACTCCTCTCGAAGCACCCCGAAGGCAACCCAGGCGCGTTCCCCCCAATTCACGCCACCAATACCTTCCCCTCGGTCCCGGGTAAGGAAGAGATTCTCCAGGCCTTGGACACCATCGGCAAAGAAACTTCTCCGGGACCCTCAGGATGGACTGTAAACCTCCTCAACCTAGCCCTGGCCTCCGACACCTTTGCGGCCTTCTTCACTTCCCTGGTCACAGGCGTCGCTACGGGAACAGCACCAGGGCGCCATCTCCTATGTGCGGCACGCCTCACGCCCCTCCTCAAACCCGACGGGGGTGTCCGCCCCATCGCAGTTGGCGAGATCTTCTACAGAGTGGCAATGAAGGCTATCTTCACCGCCAACTTTCGCCCAGACTTCCTCTCCCCATGCCAAATGGGCATTGGCACTGTCGGCGGTGTTGAGCCGATTACTCGAGCCATCCAGCACTGCCTAGATGGCAACCCAAACTTTCCTTTTACCCACGTTACCTCCCTGGATGCCATCAATGCCTTCAACGCACTTCCCCGTACCCACTTGGCTCAGGCAATCCGCAGATTCGCGCCCGATCTCCAGCGGGTTGCCTATTGGGCATTTGCCTCACCCAGCCCACTCTACCTTCATGCCAATGGAACCACCCAGGTCATTCAGTCTGCCGAGGGTGTCCGCCAAGGGGACCCAATGGGTCCCCTCTTCTTCTCGATTGCGATCCGGGACCGTCTTGAGGAACTCCAGGACAAGCTTGGCCCCACCCACCTCGTCATGGCATATCTTGATGACATCTTCATCCTCAGCCCCGATGATACAGCCCTCCCAAAGGCCATCGACTTCTTTGCATCCCCAGACAGCCCACTCCACCTCAATCCCAGCAAGTGCAAGTCTGTGTCCATCGACCACATACGCGAACACTCCATCACGCTCTTGGGCACCTGCCTGGGATCCACTCAAGGCAGGGCGGCCTTCCTCGACTCCAAAATCGACCTCATTGAGGAGGCAGTGTCAGACCTACACCTCTTGCCCAAGCAACACGCCCTCCTCCTCCTCCGCCGGTCCATTCAGCAGAAGCTGCGGCACCTTCAGCGCACCCTTCAATCGAATGACCTTGGCACCCAGTGGGCACGCCTCGATAACATCCTCTGGTCTGCCATGGACTCAATCCGAGGCACCACAGTCCCCCCAACCTCTCTCACTCGCGACAGGGCAATCCTATCTCTCCCCCCATCCATGGGTGGCCTTGGAGTTCTCTCACATCTGGAATGTGCACCTCATGCCTATCAAGCTGCAGGGGACCTTGCCAACACCGTCCTCTCCAAATTCATCCCTGGCCTTGACCTTGACCATGAGGTCAGCAATCAACGATCACTCTGTCTAGAAGCCTTTACCACCAGACATACCCAACTATTGGGCTCGCTAGACATGAACGAGAAGATGCTTGTTACAGAGGCGGCTTCCCAGTTGGGCCGGAAATGGCTTACAGCAATCCCCTCGGCCCCACGCTTCTCCCTCTCCAATGCCCATGTGCAGTGCAACCTCCGCTACTGCACCCTCATCCCAAGCCACTCCACGCACTGCCGCAAATGCAATGCCCCAAATGTCGTTGGCCATGACGAGGCCTGCCTGGGACGCAAGGACTACCGCACCAACCGCCACGAAGCCGTCAAACATCACCTAGCGGCTGGGCTCAGGGCAACACCACTCTTCTCGGTACAGGTGGAGCCTTTCATTAAAGGGCTGCGTCGACGCAACGACATCCGCATCTCTAATAACGGTGACGCTCCGGTATTAACCGAGGAGTATGACCTCAAGATCATTGCCCTCTCGGCCCCAACCCACCTCCACGCCCTGCAGTCGGCCCGTCTCCCTCAAACGGAGCGCTCAACCACTGAGGACATCGACCTCCGTATCAAGTCGGTCCTGGGATACCAGGCCAAGCGCAAGGTGGATGCCCTCCCAGCGACCGATACCGCCCCCACCCCGTTCCTCCCGCTGGTATTCTCAAGTGGGGGGATTCAAGAGGAGAAGACGAGGGAGAAGATGTTACAATGGAAGAAGTGGGGGCTCCCGGCGGCGGCTCACGCCTGGATGTTGCTCAGCATCTCCGTCGCTCTAGCCAAGGCCAGGGGCCACACTTATGACTCAGGAGACGACACCTAGGACATTGATTCTTTCCCTTACGCAGCCTCAGTAGAAATCGCACAGAAATGCTCCGACATGTATCTAACTCTGCGCAGGGGACCACAAGGCCTTATGCCGTACAACCTGCGGTCCTCGACATCACCGCAGGCGTGCTCGACAACCGCTGTCGACCCCACAAAGCTACCAAAGCTACCGGCCCTACCAAAGAACCTATCGACTACAACCCTCCCCGAGACCTCCCAGGTCTCCCCCAGCCTCCCTAGTCCCCTGCCGGACTCCCCACTGCCTCCCCCAACACCTGCCAGGCCTAACAACCCAACACCCCTCCCCAGCGACACCACACCCTCCCCCCACCAGACAACCAGGCTGACAGACCTGGCCCTCAAGGTCCAGCGATTCGCCCACGCTGTCTCTGCCCTCCCTCGCCCTCCCCGACACCCTCCCGCAGCCAGACGAGCCCTTCCCCCCACCCAGGCCCTCCCCAGCCTACCTCCCCGGCCCAGAACTCCCCTCCCACCCCGCTCAACATCACTTGAGGCAACTCGCCAATCTCGCCCCCCATACACCCTCCCTCCTGTGACCACAGAACGGGCCCCACCCCACCACGAACCCCAACGCCGGACCACCTCTCGCCTGGCGGCTTACTCCCCCTGGTCACCAGACCTACCACCCCTGCCAACCCCCCACAAACCAGCACAGCCCCCTCGACGAGACCACCACCCACATCGCCTTCTATACCTCCTGTCGCGTCAACAGTTGATCGAGATTCTACTCGCAATAGAGGGAGTTGAACGAACTTCCACTCGAGTACCGCGGTACCCTGTGCACTACCGCGGTAGTAGAAAATCTCCCCTTTGGGCAATCCCCCCTGCAACGACCGCAGGCAAATATTACCGCGGTAGTCACGTGACTACCACAGTACCCCACTCTCTCCCCCACCCCTACCTCCCACCCGGTGCACACCAACACAATGCCTCACGCCGCCATCCCCTCCCCCCACAACCACTCGCCTTCTCCCGGGCCGACTGCTGGACCCACCACCCAGACCACCGGCACCACACCTGAGCAGGCAGAGCACAGGAGCCCACCCCCGGGCCAGTCCCCACCCCACCCTTCTGCCTCTCCGGATGGAGACCTCTTCCATGCCATGCCAGCCACACCCCGATGCCCCCTATGCCCCCAAAGCAAGGGGGGGCTATTCCAACACCTCCGCAAATCCCACCCTGGGTACCCCTTCCTCGCTTCCGACTTCCCCGAAGGATCTGTCATGGTCTGCACCGACTGTGGTGGTACCACCAAACCTTCCGCCAAAGCCCTCAATAGCCACAAGTCGAATTACTGCCAGGGACGCACAGCAGCCATGACCGCCCGACTTGCTGGCTCCCCAGTTGCAGATGCAAAGGGGCGCTCGGGCATCTCCCCATTCTCCACTCCCCTCCGCCGTTTCCCTTCCGCCCCCACATCACTCTCGCACCCTTCCCGCCCACCATCAGGTGCCCGGAGCACCCCACCCAGCCGCCTGGGGACATCCATGACCCCTGCACCCCCCCCCAGCCCCTCCCCTCCCCGGGCTCTCCCCCCCTCCACCCTAGCGGAACTACTTCCCCTCCCAGGCTCCAGCAAACACCTGCACCCTAGCCTGGTCGGCCCCTTCATAGCCTGCACCGATAGGCTTGCCTCCGACTATAATGCCTCCCCCTCTGATGCCAAGCTCTTCGACATCCTTGCCCTCATCAAATTGGGTCTTGTGCCTGCCCTCCGACAGGGCCACAAGGCTACCACCGCAAGGCTCGCCGCATACCCCAAGGTCCTCCCCCCCACCGCAACCCCCCAAGACCCCACCCCCACCCCCCCCAACACCTACAAGAGGGCCACCGCCCAGGTCGAGGCGGGGCTGGTTGGCAAGGCTGGCCGCACTCTCTCCGACAACATAGGCGTCGCAGCCCTTAACCCTCAAACGGAAGATTCCCTCCGCCACAAACACCCAGCAGGCGAGCAGAACCCGTTCGACAACCCCATCGCACACTCCGCCCCGTTTCCCACCACTCCGGGCCCCGAAGACATCATCCTCGCCCTCAAATCCTTCAAGCCTGACACCACTCCGGGCCCCACAGGCTGGACCGTCAAGCTCCTTTCCCTTGCCCTCTCCTCAACGGCCTTTAAGGTGTTCTACCGCACACTGGTTACCCAGATTGCAGCTGGAACCGCCCCCTGCCAGTCCCTCCTCTGCACCGCCCGCATCACCCCTCTCCTCAAGCCCGATGGGGGAATTCGTCCCATCGCAGTTGGGGAGCTTTTCTACCGCCTAGCTATGAAAGCACTCTTCACTGCCAACTTCAAGCCAGAATTCCTGTCCCCACACCAGTTTGGTGTGGGCACCAAGGGGGGCACTGAGCCCATCACCAGGGCAGTACAACATGCAGTCGACCACCACCAGCTTTTCCCCCACACGCACCTGGTTAGCCTCGACTTCTCCAATGCCTTCAACGCTCTTTCCCGCACCCATATGGCCAGTGCCATCCGCCGACATGCTCCCCAACTACTCCGCCTTGCTTCATGGGCCCACAACACTCCGACCCCACTCCTGGTCCATTCCAACGAGGCCACCCTTCACCTCACCTCTGCCCAGGGCATCCGTCAAGGGGACCCCATGGGCCCACTCCTCTTCTCAATTGCCATCCGTGACCTCATTGATGACCTACAACTTCTCCTTGGCCCCGACCACCTGGTTTTGGCCTACCTCGATGACATCTTCATCCTTGCCCCCAACCCCGATGCACTCACGACTGCCGTCACTTTCTTCTCCCGACCCTCCTCCCCCATCCAGCTGAACCCCAACAAATGCAAACTCTACGACCTCACCAACACCAGCACCAACCCCATCCACCTGCTGGGCACCTGCATTGGCTCCCGGCAGGCCCGCACGAAATTCCTTGCCGACAAAATCTCCGTGCTCCAATCCCAGCTCACACCCCTGCTCTCGCTCCCACGACAGCACGCACTCCTCATCCTCCGACAGTCATACCAACACAGACTCCGACATCTCCTCCGCACCCTTCGATCGGATGACCTTACCGAGCTCTGGGATGACCTTGACACCTCCCTCTTTACGACCCTTGACTCCCTTCGGGGTATGGCTCCCCCCCATGCACTCCAAGATCGAGACAGATCCATACTCTCGCTGCCCCCCTCGATGGGAGGTCTAGGCCTGCTTTCCCATACCGAGTGTGCCCCCATGGCATACGACTCCGCATCCTCCCTTGCCGACTCAGTCCTTGCAGCCTCTCTCGTCCCCGGCCTCAGAACCGACACCGACTCTGCCCCAGCCACTCAGAAAGACCTCTGCCACATCGCATTCTCCGAACGACGGGATGCGCTCATTGCAACCCTCCATCTTACAGAGCAGACAGCCCTCACTGAAGCGGCCAGCCAGCTCGGCCGGAGATGGCTCACCGCAGTCCCGTCCTCTGCCCGCTTTTCCCTCTCAGATACCGACATCCAGGCCAACCTCTTTTACAGAACCCTTCTCCCAGGCCACACAGGGTTCTGCACTCTGTGTTCCCAGCCCAACCATCTTGGTCACGATGAAGTCTGCCCAGCCAGAAAGGACTATCGAGTCAGGCGGCACGAAGCTATAAAACACCACATAGCCGCCGGACTCCGCTCAGCCGCCTGCCTGGACGTCACAATCGAACCCGTCATGGCTGGCCTTGACAGGCGGAATGACATTCGCCTAACCCACACAGGGGATGACCGCCCATTCCTGGCCGAGGAGTATGACCTCAAGGTGGTCTCCCTCTTTGCCCCAACCCACCAGCAGCACATGGCTACGGGCCTCCCACCCACACACGAAACTGACCCATCCCGATCCCAGGAGATCTCTGCGAGGATACACCGCACCCTGTCCTACCAAGCCAAGCGCAAGGTCGATGCCCTCCCAAAGTCCTTCGACCGTGGAGCCACGCCCTTCCTCCCCCTGGTCTTCTCCACCGGTGGCATACAAGAGAAGGCAACAAGTGAGAAGCTGAGAACATGGCAGCGATGGGGGGTCTCACCACAGGCCCTGGGATGGATGACAACGAGTATAGCAGTTGCTCTAGCTAAGGCTAGAGGCCGCACCTTCCGAGTAGAGTAGAATAGATGAGTCTCACCCAGCCAACACTCCTGTAACATAGCCAGCCCCGGACAATGCCCTCCAAGCACACAGACATGTATCTAACTCTGCGCAGCTAAGCACGATACCGCCTAGTCAGTAGGAAGGTGGGGGACCACTTCCGAATCCTGGGTGTTGAAGTTTTTGCTGCGATGCACCCGGAGCCGCGCGAATGGATGAGCAGATGTATAGAGCCACGTTGGAGATGGCTGCCACAATTGATTAATTGATGGATGATGAAAGGGAAGGTTGATTGGGGAAATGCTCCGAGCCGGCGCGGCAGCGGAAGCATTTCTCCGTGTCTATTTCCGGGGTGAGTGTGGAGACCCCGTGATCGAGTGGAGTGATGAAAAGGCTATTCTCGTATACTCTCATCATTGGCCTGTGGTCGCTCTCGTTGCCTGTTCCGTCGACGTCGACGTGCATTGCTTGGTCGCCACTACCGCAGCAGCCGCAGCAGCCGCCAGCAGGCTGTCTAGTGAGCAGATTGTGGGCTCGTGGTGTTGGTACCGTCGCTCGTCGCCTGTGGGCTCGTCGCTCGTCGGGTGTCGTCCCGCCGCCGCTGCCAGGAGCTAGGCCAGAGGGCCACGATCAGGCATGGTCATGAATGACTGGTCGAGGGAGTTGATGCGGGGCTTTGAGCGGCGCTCGTCTGTATCGTACGTGTTTCTTGTGTTCCCGTCTTCCTCGTCTAGCACTTCTTCCCTGTCTAGCTCGTCTTCCTTGTCTAGCTCGTCTTCCTCACCTAGCACGTCTTCCTTGTCTAGCACGTCATCCTCGTCTCGCTCGTCTAGCACGTCTTCCTCGTCTTCCTCGTCTTCCTCGTCTAGCACGCCTACCGCGCCCATGGTTGGCATTCCGGTCAGACGGTCGGTGCTTCAGAATGGTCGCTACGGCGAAATGATTGGTACTTGGGAGCTCTGGTCGGAGCGATGGGAACTTGGGTGATCGGGTGGGAGTGATTCGTGCTTGAGGATGGGTTCTCAACGTGCTCCTGCTCAGTGGAGAAGCTCACCAGGACAGATGGGTCAAGCTCACTGCTGAAACATCGCGCAACACCGGTAAGTCGCCTGCATGATCACTCGGTCGGTGTGGCGTGATGGCGGACGATGAGTGATGGATGGGATGTCCAGATGGTGGATGATGGTTGAGGATGATGGTTGAGCAAGATGGTTGCAGAGGGATGTGACAGATGGATGGTCGTGACGATGGTTGCAAAGGGATGGTCAGGATGATGGTTGCAAACGAAGGCAGTATGACTGCAGATGTCTGAAGGCAGGATGATGGTCGCAGAGGGATGGTCAGGATACTGGTGCAGGATGATGATGCAGGACGAAACGCGATGGCCGTTGATGCCCGGAACAGGTCAGAGCGCGCGGAGTCGGTCACTAGGGGTATCGAGCGAGTCGTCCACCACGACCGCTGCGTCCCATTCGAGATCCTGCTCCCCGGCTAGCGCCAGTACCGTCGCGACATCTGCATCCACGTCCATTTCCGCCTCATCGGCGTCCCCCTCGTCGTCTTCTTCTCCCTTGTCCTCTTCTTCCCCATCCCCCTCTTCGTTCCCCTCGTCACTCACTTCCTCCTCGTCCTCCTCCCCCTCGTCCTCTTCCCCTTCGTCCTCTTCCCCCTCGTCCTCTTCCCCCTCGTCCTCTTCCCCCTCGTCCTCTTCCCCCTCGTCGTCCTGCACATCCACCTCTCTTCCGGAACTACCTTCGGCACTCTACCCAGTGTCCACGTCCCTGCCCTCGACGTCTCCGCTATCCACTGGCAATCCAGCTGCCACATCAACCCTCAACGCAATTACCACATCAACCCTCAACCCACTATCCCTGCCCACATCCCCGCCCACCCCCACGCCAGCATACACATCTGCACCCACATCGGCGTGGGCCGCGTCGCCACCCCACGAGAGTAACCCGCCGCCCCGCCGGAGCCGGGCCGACGAGTTCTATGGGCTCAGCGGGATGGAGGGCACAGTGAATGACGAGTTTGGAGATGCCACTGCGGACTTGCGGATATGTTCGAGCGACGGGCAGATCTTTTGCGTTCATTCGTACTTTCTCCGGGCGAGTAGGTGAGTGGAGTTTCAAAGCACCAGTGGCCTCACTCTGGTCATCCTGTCACCAGGGTCACCTCTCACAATGAGTCCCCGCACACCGAGTCCCCTCAGTCCGGGTCATCCTCTCACTCAGTCATCCCAGACACCGAATACCCGCACATATACGGACCACCTCCTTGCGGGGACAATCTCAATCGCATCATGATACACCATCTCAGTTTCCATCTGTACTTGGAGACGAACTAAACACCGCCAACCTAGCAGAGTCCCTTGATGAGGACAGCGCTGACACCCGCAGCTCGGTATTCCGCGAGACGCTCGAGGGCCTGCCGCCGAAACCAGAAGGTTTCACCCACGAGCCCATCACCATCGACGCGCCATCGCCTATCCTATCCTCGTTTCTGCACCTGATCGTAGGTCAGGACCGGTCGACCTCGCGACCGCTAAGCGATGTGATCGCCTTGATTGCGCTACTCAAGCTGTACAAATGCGCGATCGCGCACGAGCGCCTCGTGCTGCGGTTACACCGTAACCTCGCGCCGGCCTCGCAAAGGCTTTGGACGATCTTCGTGCTCGCCAGTCACTTGGACGATGTCCTTCTCGCCAAGAAGGCGCTGGGTCTCATGAGCTCTGCACACCAGGGATGGCTCGTCGAGGGTGCGTGGACGGCCGAGCGGGTTGGCGAGGTCACGAGAGAGTACCTGGCCGGCCTGGTCAATGCTCTTCTCAAGATTCGCATGTGCTCTACAGGGAAACAAGCCAAGGACGGGAGACCAGAGATCGAGTGGGCGAAGCTGGCGGAAGAGTTCACTCCGGCCAGATAGCGAGACGAGTAGGCCGTCAAGCAAGCGGGTTCGTCCCGTCTGCGTTCGTATGACTAGCTGGGTATACAAAATGTCTGGGGCCGTATAAATATTGTCTCGTCAAGACTGGCATATAGTTGTAGTAGTACGCTCGACCTTGATGTACCGAGTGTGGAATCGCCCGCCCCAGCCTCTTCCCAGAACCATGCTCATGCTGGCAGCTACACTTGCTGGCGCACGTTTGAATTCGCCACCCAACTCTACTCCAGCTTCCGTTGGAATGCTGGAATCAAAACGTGCCATACTTCGTGTTGCTGTCGCTGCATTCATCATCGTAGACGATACATTGACGATGCGCTGCTCCCATTCCACAGCATAGCATCTAGAGAGTGGTAGCGTGGCATGTCGTCGATTCTCCCCGGACCATCAGCTACGACCCCTCTCCTCTCCGCGCACCCGCGTTCACGCTCGCCGTCGCCGTCGCCGTCACCCAACGCAACCACAACCAGTCGAGCGTTGGCACTCGGCCCCAGCAGGAACCTGCGCCGTCGTCGCCGGTCTCCACCGGTATACTACTTCCCAGCTCTGCTGACGTGCTCGCTGCTGGCGTTTTTCGCATTCATCGTTTGGGACAGCTCGTCGCTCGGCAACTGCTTTGTACAGCCACTGTGCCAGGTGCTGGGCGAGGGCAGAGAAAGCCTGGCGGATGTGTGGTGGCGGAATAGCGGAGCCTATGCGCCAAGGCGGGCGATGGGCCAGGGGGGCGGAGCGAGAAACTTGCCCCGAGGGTGTGCGATTGACCAAGTCAATATCGTGAGTCCAAGTCACACAACGCTGGTGCGTAGGGGATGCACCGAGAGCCAATGCGAGTAAGAGGAAGAGTACGAGAAGAAAGTGCTGAGTGACGGCCCGGCGGCCTGGACCAGCTCCACAGACATACCGCTCGGTATCCCACCACAAACGCAGGGCGATGCATGCAGCGCGCTCTGGCAAAGCTCGAGCATCGAGGCGTCGATGTCCCGAGGCGACACCCGGAGCTGGCGTTCCTCGGTCGAGCGGACTTGACGATGAAGGGGTGGCAGTTTGACCAGCTCACGGATCAGGGTCGCAAGGCGTATGTCTCGTTCCTATATTCTTATGCACTGGCACCCTTTCACCTCTGATCATGCACTCCTACCTTTCCTCCCCTCATTCCTGCGTCTCACTCCTAAACTCTACCGCTTAATACTCCTCCTGCTTCTTACACCCTACCTCCTATTCGAACACTCTTACCGCTTCTTGGACATTCCCGCGTCCCAGAAGTGCACTGCTACACGCCTCCAGCGCACGCGTTTTGCTCTTCCTCCCTCCCCCGTAACGTGCAGGAAGCTGACAGACGACTAGGGCTTGGGAGTCGGGGAAGGAACTGGTGGGAGTGTACAGGCATCTGCTCAAGACAGGGGACGGCCTGTTCATCCGCTCAGCAGGCGGGGCGCGAGTGGTTGAGAGCGCAGGGTACTGGCTTCAAGTGAGCGCACCGTCTCTTGTCACGATTGCGACACCTCATACTTCTTCGGCTGACTGAATGGGAGGGCCTTGACGGCCTGTCGTTCCGCCGCCAACCTGTCACCAGCTTGTCGCAGGTCGATGTGGTTCTGCCCGAAGGCGAGGTGAGCGATCGGTCACTCGCATTTGGCATGCGCTCATGGGGCAGACATATAACAATACGCTAGCCGTGCACAATTGCCAGGCGTATGCAGAATGGTCAGTCGATCGGTGTCGGGATCTACATCTGCGTTACGCCACCTGTTCGTGGACAAGGGCTGATAAAATACAGTGATCCCGCACCAGGAATAGCCGAGCAAGACTCTCTCTTCCCCCTCTTAGACCACGCCCGGGACCGACTCAACGCCGTGCTCCATCCCTCGCCACCGCTCGAGCACGCCGACCTCCTCTGTCTCGCCGACATGTGCCCGTACGACTCGCAGGGCGGCGGCCCCGACTGGAAGGGGTGGTCCAAGTGGTGCGGGATGTTCGATAGAGCTGAATGGGAGATTCTAGGGCACGTCAAGGACGTGAAGCGGTACTACGAGGTCGGGGAGGGGAGCGTCTACGGCAAGACCATGGGTGCTGGGTGGATCAACGAGTTGCTTGCGAGGCTGGGGGACCGAGAAGTGAGGGATCAGACAACGGTCAATAGAACGCTGGACGGCGACGAGGCGACGTTTCCCAGAGGCGCGCGGAGAGTGTTCGTGGTGAGTCGATCGTGTTGAATCTGACATCCGGCACTCCTATCTCCTCACCCTTTCACCAACGGCTATGACAAGACTATGAATCTACTCAGCGCTCAGTGCTCATGGACAGGACTTTACGCACGATAACGAGATGATCGAGGTCCTCACGGCCATGAATGTCATTCCAGTCAGTGCCAGTCTCCATTGCCGGCGCCCATCACCCTGTTCTCCCAGCGCTGACGTGGCAGCAATACCGGCCATTACCGACCGACGCGGTGCCCGACAAGCGCACGTTCCTGACGTCCTCGCTGATTCCGTTCGGGTCGCGAGTCGTCGTCGAGCGGATAGGCTGTAACATGGCGGGCTGGGAGCCGGACCCAGACGCTGGTGGTAGTGGCGGAGACGGAGACGGAGGAGACGGAGGAGACGCCGGTGGTTCTGCGGGAGACGGAGGGGGAGACGCGGACGGCGGTGGAGACGGAGGTGGAGACGGAGACAGAGGGACTGATGAAGGGGGTGGAAGGGAGACGGACGGGAAGAAGGAGTATGTGCGGGTGTTGATCAAGTGAGTGATGACTCTCGCTGACATTGCTGTCGACGTGATCATGGATCGTGCTGAACCGTCAGTGACGAGGTGTACGCCGTCGATCATGTGGATTGCCAGCAGTCTGGATTTTTCGAGCACAAGATGTGCGAGCTGGAGCTCTTCGTCGGCACCCAGACATGGGCGTCGGACGAGGTCGACTGGGGACTATGTCAGTCGGGTCAGAAGCAGCCAGACGCCGACAGATGATGTGTGATGCATGTGATTTTGGGTAATATCAATATTTGACATTCGACATTCAATATCCGATATTCGATAACGGATGATCATCTCTTTCGTTGACTTCAATTACCTAGAGGACTTCAATTACCTAGAGGCGCTGGCGTCATGGTAGCCGATAAACCAATGGTGACAAGCATGTCGCAGGCAGACCGGGAGCATGTGCGGGCCGTGTCTGCCAAGTGTGACTGCTTTGTTTTAGCTCTGATCGCCTTCGCCTTGACGCCTTGACGCTGGTGCGTATGAGCCCAGCTACGCACTTAGGGTTCAACGATGGCGGCCGGCGTGGTTTCGAGGGACGCGAGCGTGTCTTCTGCGACGTGCAAGAACGACTCGGGCATTCCCGCGAGCCGAGCGGCTTTCTGCATCGCGTCAGCCATTGTTCGTATCGCTTTGGCCACGGTGCCGAAGGAGCAAAACGTGTGGTACTGACAATGGCGTGCGAGTCGTGGTTTACCCCGGGTTTCAGCTTGTACGAGTACGAGAAGCCGCCGCCGTCCTATAGCGCGACGCGATCAGCGACTGTAATTGGAGAAAAGCGATTTGCGACACGGTGACTCTGGATGTGGCTCTGGATGTGACTCTAGAGGTGACTCTGGATGTGACTCTGGACGATGCAACTCTGTGCGACGATTCTGGACGATGGCTCTGGAGGGAAAGGGGAGAGGGCGATGGCAAGGCGAACGGGGGTACTTGCGAAGCCGAGGGGATGTACAGGGGATGTACAGGGGAGGAAGAGAGCAAGAGAGAGGGAGAAAGAGAGGCGAGAACGCCGCTCACCATCTCATCAATGTCGGTACACCAAAACTCGACTCCGTCCCGTACGCCCATCTGGCTGTGGCGCCGCCGGCGTCGACCCCCGCCCTTGGCGCCCGCCGAGCCGTGCAGACCCAGCATATGTGCGAGTTCATGGTAATGCGTCGCGAACAACGTCCGGCACTTGATGTGCGAAAGGATGTGGTCCAGTGTGGCATAGGCAATGGAGACTCCAGCCTGGAGGGTGGTGCCTCGCCCGATCCTGCACCTCGTCAACTGCGATCCCTCTTCTCCAACTTCACTCCGTTCCCCGGGCACGGGAGATGGGGGGACCGTGAGCGGCCCCGAGCAGGCCTGGGCAACTACCTCCCCCCCCCCCCCCCCCGCCACCAGCCCCCCGCCACCCCGTCCCCTCTACAAGCACCAAGGAGAAACAGAACTCACTCGTCCATGATGACCAGGGATCGGTCCGTCGCGTGTCGTAGAATAGCGGCAGTTCTGCACATCGTCAGCGTTTCAATGTCACAGCCACAGCCAGCACCCACTCGACCATCTCCAACATGAACGTGCTTCTATCGCGATACAAGTCGTCCCGTGCGCCAACACGGCTGAACACCTTGTCGACGATACCTATCTCGGCGTAGTCGGCAGGCACAAAGCTACCCGACTGTGCCAGGATGGCGATGACCGCAGTCTGCCGCAACAGCGTCGACTTTCCACCCTGGTTCGGTCCTGTGATGACGTGTAGATGCGATTTGGACGTCAGAGTGGTCGAATTCGGGGTGAACAGGCGTGAGCTGGAGAGGAGTCCAGACTCCACTGATGGGTGCCGGCCACTGATAATCTTCATCTCGGTCCTGTCGACTCGTCAGCACCTGTCATGGATTCGCATCCCCAGAATCGTTGTCGGTTACGCCACACTCACCCCTCGTTGAGAACAGGTCGAACGTAGTTGCTTTCCACTGCCACCTGGGCAAAGCCCATCGCCACGTCCAACTCGTCAATCAGCTCCGCGTTGTGCTGGATCAGTTCGGCCCATTCGGCGATCTTGCGTTAGTTTAGCACCACAGCTCGGCTCCGTACCTTATCCCGAATCGCCCTGAACGCGGCAGTTTGCTCGACAATCAACGTCTGCACGATGTTCTCTCGCCTCGCACCCAAAGCAGACCACGCCTGAACGAGCCTTAGCGGCGGCCAACACCACAGCGGCTGTTGTCGAAAGGCTCACATTATATGCGTAGCACCTGCTACTTTTAGTCTCGTAGATTGGCTCAAAGTCCGCATCTTTGTTGAGCTTGTTGTAGTCTGCCTTCCTCGTAAGAACGACGTGCCATCCATGTCGATCTGATTTGTTCAGCATGAGCTGTTTTGGACTCTTCATGCCTGTAAATGCCGATGCTGTCAGCTTTCAGTCAGCGCCGTAATTTGTGTCGTACCAAATCGTTCGAGCAAGCGATTTTGCAGCTGGGCCATCTCCTCCGTCAACAGCGCTCTTTCCTCATGGAGATGCTGGATTGTGGGTGAAACACTAACATCACGTCAGTCCGCCGTTATGAGTTGCGAAAGGTAATGCTCACCCGGGCTTCAGCCACCAAAATTCGTTCTCTCTTTCCAGCCAGTCCTTGTTCTTATTCTTTGCCTGCGCTTGCGCATTGTCCATTTCTGCTCCGCCCGGTAGGGCGTCTCCTTCATCTCCTTCCTCTGTCATCGGCTTGGACATCATGTCCTCGTCAAGCGCCCCTTCAATCATCTCCGCCATCTCCTCCACCGGCGTAAACTCGTCCATGAACTCCTCCAGCCTCTGCCTGCCCTCTGCCAATGTTCCAATAGAGTTGTCGTCCTCAGACACAAGTTCTTCCTTGATTCGCCGCAGCACCTTGGTTGCAGATCGTATCCAACGTGCTGTCTCCCAGACATCGTGTCTATCCCCTTGTCGCGAACGAAATTTCTGTACCCGCCTCATGACATCTCCAAATTGCTTGATGTGCTGCCGCAGATCATCCCGCAGCTCATCCCGATCGTAAAATGCCTGGACAAGGGCAAGGCGGGAATTGATCGCCTTGAGCTCGGTGAATGGAGCAGTGACTGTGCGAATCAGGAGCCGATGCCCGGAAGCCGTGACGGTGCGATTCAGTACAGATAACAGAGTACCTCGGACAGAAAGGGGACTTGTAGCAGGTCCATAGCCCGTCGGCGATACCAGGCTACCCGGGCGCAGAGCGTGTCGAATCTCCAGCGCGTGGAGCGTAGCCGCGTCGATCTGCATGTGCCGCTCGTTGAACATCCGGTGTGGCTCGGACGGGAGTCTTGGCATCGCATCGCGAAGCGCATATTGCAGGTGGTGTCGCAAGAGCGTGAGCGCTTGGGTCTCAAGATTCGTGCTATCCGAAGGAGGTGCATGTAGTGGGAAGCTGATCCCTTCCAGCTCGGGTGGAGTGACGGGATCGGCAAACGAGACATGGATACCAAAGACGCGCAGGAGGCCGAGTAACGCTTGGTTTGGCGATGAATCGTCGTCTGGCATATTGGGCGAGTTCCAGAGGGTCTCCAAGGACTGCTCGATTACCACTTCCCTTGGTGAGATCCTGGCGAGTTCGTCCTCGATGTACGCCAGCGTCGTCTCTCGAACGAAATACTCGCCGGTGGAGACGTCGGTGTAGGCAAGAGAAACTTGCGTTTTTTCAACGGCACTCCCTCCTTCTTCGGGCTCTTCTGCATCCGAGGTCGGCTTGGGCTCGCCTACCGATATGGCCAAAAGGTAACGGCTCTCTCCGCCATTGAGCCAGCTCTCATCGATCAATGTCCCAGGCGTGATGACTCGTCCCACCCGCCTAGGCACCGGACCGGTGATTTCCTCTGGCGGTCTCTCACCGGCATACTCTTCAACCAGAACCACGGTCTGACCGTGCTCTTGAACAAGGATCTTCAGATACTTGTCCAGATGGGTGAACGGGAATCCCGTAAAGGGAAACAGCCGCGACTTGCCCTCGGAACCCGATTTGGATTTGTCTGAAAACTTCTTGTGTACCATCTTGGTCCCAATCAGGTGAGAAACGATTGGGGCCTTCTCATAGTACGACTAGGCATGACGATCAGATCCTATGCTCGGTATGATAAAGCAGGACGTACTTCGTAGAATTTGCCAACACGAATAAGTACGACACAACCGGGAAATCTCAGCCAGTGCTTCCACACTACTCTTGAAAGATCGGTATCCGGGATCCGACCTACATCGACAGCTGCTCGGTACCCGTCGTCATCTGCAGGCACGGGAGTCACACTGTGGCCCTCTTTCTTAGGTGTAGACGATCGAGAGCCTTGAAAGCCTCAGCTCTTCGAACTACATTGGTCAAGCTGGGAAGTGGAGACCGATACTCACGGGAAACCGATCGTCCTTTGATGGCGTCCCAAGCGCCTAGTGCTGGCCCCGCAGAGGCTCCGGGAAGCTCACTGAGCAAAGTGACCTGCCTAATTCCCTTCTTTTTTGGCTTCGTCTCGGTGCCAGCCCGTGCAGCACGACCGTTCGCCTCTGCAGGCGCCTTCGGCCCGCTGGTTGATGCCACTTGGCTGTTCTGTCGACGAGCGACGTATGACGGGCCGGGAAGACCAATAGCACCACACCGGAGCTCCACCAATCTCAGATGGTGCTGTAGTACGCACCGGCAAGCATGTCTCCTATGGCTGCTTCCACAGGATCCTCTGAAGCCGGAGGACTGTGCGAAGACAGCAGCCATCGGCCGGGATCCCAGGAAAGACATGGCAAAGGCTTGATGTAGCTCACCGGCCGGATGAGATGACAAGGAGACAAATCGGGGCCATCATGTCGTCCACGAGGGTAGCCCCCTTGCCAGACGTATGATATATAAGAAGTCCTCGTCCCCCTTTACATTTCAAGAGCTCGTCGGCCAGGCACCATCTATGTCACGTGGTATCCACGTGCGCTGCTCCGTCGGCGTCTCTCGTGACTTTTGGGATGTTCCCTTTCAGTTGTTGTTCTCTTACAGCACTGGGTTAGGTTGTACACGGCAGCGTCTAGCCTTCAGCCTGCCGAGTAGGATAGCTGGCAGTAACGGGCTACAAGATTCCCCCACGAGTTGATACTATACGATGGCTATCAACAACGCCGCAGCGTCTTCGTCGACCCCGAGGGCCAATCGCATCTACATTCGCGACACACCCTTTGAAGCTGCACCACAGGCTGCCATCGGCTCCGCGTCCCTGCCAGACAGCGATACAGCGATATGCATCGACAATGGTGACTTCGTCGACCACTCACACTGCGTTCACACTGACAGGCGTCAGGTTCTCACTCATGGCGTGCAGGCTATTCGACAATGTCTTCACCGTATATCGATAGGCTCAACGTCATCTCCCGCTATCGAGACAGAAAGAACCTACGGAACATGATGCTGTTTGGCTCCGACGTCGAAGCAGATGCAACTTCGAGATCCAATACGCGGTATATGTTTGATGGAGATATGCTCGTCCACGGAGATTTGTTGGTGAGTCTAACCAGCTGGTGCTCTCTGATCGGCACGGCGCAATTCAAAACGGTCTCCGCTGATGTTGCAATTAGGAATGTGCACTGGACTTTACATTTCTACAATTGGGCATCACCGGAGCACGCGTTGACCATCCTGTCGTCATGACTGAACGCCTGGGGAACCCTCTGTTCACCCGCGCCAGTGAGCCCCTTTCTTTCAACAACATATTAAATGGCCTTTGGCACAGACTGACCTTTCAGTGACGTCTGAGCTTCTTTTCGAGCTGTATGGTGCACCTTCCGTCACCTATGGGATCGACTCGCTTTTCGCGTTCTCGCGGCACAAACACCCAGATGGACTAGCGATTAACATGGGCCATAATGCTACAACAGTCATACCGGTAGTCGACGGCAGAGGGATATTGAGCCGCTCGAAGCGGTGGGCCTAATTTCCCTAACAACAGAGTATTTCTAACCCTCAACAGGATCCCATGGGGTGGAGCACAAGCGACCGATCTGATGCTTCGGTTAGCACAGCTGAAATATCCTGGCTTTCCTACGAAAGTCACGTCGTCGCAAGCCACTGTGAGCAATCGAACATCATAGACGAGGAATACTGACCTCATATGTCACACAGTTCATGGCAAGGGAGACATGGTACTTCTCGTCAGACTACGACGAAGAACTACGACAACTTGGTGATCCTGCGAAATTGAGCGAGATGACCAAGGTCGTTCAGTTCCCTTTCACAACAGCAGTCAGTCAGATCACTCGGGTTGTAGAATAACCTGACTCTCATATAGGATGTTGTTGAGAAGACAGAGGCTGAATTAGCTGCCGCCGCAGAAAGAAGGCGAGAACAGGGCAAGAGATTGCAGGACATGCAAGCGAAACAGCGCGCAGAGAAGGTAAGTTGACTTAGTTGCCGATCATACCTCGCAAACGCCTTGCATCTAATAACCACATTAGCTCGCTGCCAAGGCTGCTGAACTTGAGGAATACAAGGCCCTGATCGCCGATCGACCGAGCATAAAGCGTGCCGATTACCTGCTCCGGATCACCGAGACAACGCCTTTCGAGACCGAGGCGGAATTAGAGGCCTGGGTGAAACGGACGGAATTGGACATCCGGCGCAAACAGAAAAAGGATCTGGGCGAGGAAGAAGTCGAAGAGGAACCATCGTTCCCGCTTGTCGATCGGCCGGATGAGGAGCTCAATGAGGATGAGATCAAGGAGAAGCGGAAGCAAAGGTTGATGAAGGCTGGCTGGGAAGCAAGGGTCAAGATCAGAGAAGAGAAAAAGAGGGAGAAGGAGAGGCTGGTAAGTCGAGGAACTGCGATATCTTTGCAACTGAGTTCACGGTATATAGGAGGATTTGCGACAAAAAGAGGAGAATGAGAGAATACATACCCCGGAGATCTGGAGTGCAAAGCTCAGAGCAGAACAAGAGGTGTGTCTGCTCATCATCTTGGGTCCTCAGCACTGAAGATCATACAGGCTGTGATCGCACGCATGCAGGAAAGGAAGAAAAAGAGGGCTCAATTAGGCGATCGGAAGTCTGCGGCAGCCCAGAGCCGGATGAAGTCGATCGCTTCGCTGGCCGCTGAAGGACCGCCTACCAAGAAGAAGAAGAAAGGCGAAGGAGGTGAGATCACTGAACAAGGTGGGCACCACAGAGCTAATGTCACATAGAAAAGGACGACGGTTTTGGGAAAGACGACTCCGATTGGGCTGTATATCGGGAAATTGTCAGCCTCGCCGGTTATTACTTGCAACGAGCTGATGTGGTAGGGTGGTGACGACGAGTCGGAAGCGGAGGAAGAAGATGTTGCACAGCTCGAGTCCCTCGAGACTAGACTGCTTCAATATGACCCTTCTTTTACTGAAGAACACACACTTGAAGGGCGCGAGCACCTGAAGAATGCGCTGATAAACGCCTTTGTGAGGGGCGGTAATCCCGAGCGGTACAACCCTGAAGATGCCGCGCAAAATCACCAGCTCCACCTCAACGTGGAGCGGATCAGGGTTCCAGAGACGTGGTTCCAGCCCAGCATGGTTGGTCTCGACTGTGCAGGGCTGGGTGAAGTAGCTGGTTGGGTTTTGAATGGCTATGAAGAGGAAGAGAGGAAACGCCTCATGCAGGTATGTGTTTCTGCTCTCTGGTGTAGCGGTCTGGCTGACAGAATCACAGTGCGTGATGGTGACAGGTGGGGGTGCGAATATACCAAATCTGCTTCCTAGGTTGCGCAACGCGCTGGTCCCCGTCCTGCCGTTCCGTGCGCCTCTCAAGATCGTGTCCTCTCACGACGGCGGCGACCCGCGTCTGGAGGCGTGGAAAGGCATGGCCGAATGGAGCAGGACCGCCGAGGCCAAGGCGGCACGGGTGACGAGGCAGGAATACGACGAGCATGGCTCAGAGTGGCTTAAAGAGCATGCGTGGGGCAATCCACCTCCATAGCGACCTGCATGCATACGCGACCCGAACTCCACTAGTTGATGGGTCGGCGTCATCTGCCGTCTTTGGCTGCCGCGATCCGCGCGCTGCAAGAACGCAAGAGCGCAACCGGGATTTGGCAAGGGGGCGTCAACAGGCGGAACCAGACGAACGGAACTGGGAATATACTGTAATGACAACTGGAGAACGGGGCTGCTTGCTCCCCGACATGGAGCTCAACGTGGTTGTTGAATCGCCATCCAGAGAACCCGATGTGAGCGAGCAGCAAACATGCATCGAATGCGTCCCAGCGGCCCAGGAACAGGTACAGGGGCTCGGTATATGGGATGCATGGTATATACTGTACAAAGCACAACGCAAGGCATAGATAGTATGCACAATATACAATATGGGTAACATGCACAAACCAACCCACCGCCCATCGTCCACCGTCCACCGTCCACCCTTTGCTTTGCTTCACGGCGGGCCGTCTCCGTCGTCATCGCCGTGGCCGTACCCTCGGATCCCGACGAATCACAACGGAACAAAGCGAGGCATCCCCACCCCTTATCCATAGTCCCCGCCATCACTCTCGGTCGGCTTGCTAACCGGCGCTGGTTTCTCGGCGGGCTTTTCGGGCTGCCCAGGCTTGTGTGTGTCGATTGGTCGATCCCGAGCCGCCAGCTCGACTCCCGTCTGCTTGGTGTTGATGGCTCGGACGGCGCACTGCACATTTCGGACATGGTCATGCACAATCCGCGTCATCTCTTCTGGGGTGCAGAATAAGATGCGCAGGCCAAGGCGGTCTAGCGCGCGGTAATTAAGGTCGAGGGCCGCAGGCCGGTGGTCGTCTCTCCCGCCTTCATCGCTATCGTCACTGTCGTCACTGTCGTCACTGTCGTCACTGTCATCACTGTCATGATTGTCATTGGTGTCATCACGGCCATCTTTGTCATCACGGTCATCACTGTCGTCGCGATCGTCGCCTTGACCTTGGTCATCGTCACCGCCACGCCCCCTTCCATTGCTGGGCCCTTTCTCGTCGTGACCATCCCTGTGCCCAGCACCTCCACCCTCCTCCTGGGACAGGTAGTAACCGTGACTGTCGCCAGCACCGTCGCCAGCTCGACCTCCCTGACCTTGGCCCCCACTTCCACGCTCTGGAGCCGCGTCCTCGCCGAGATGACTTTGCCCGCCGGCATTATCTTCTTCGCCAGTACCGCCCCCGCCAGCCCCTCCCCTCCCTTGGTTGCCTCCTCGTCCGTCCGTTGGACCATGCCTGTCGTCGCCGCCCCCGCCCCCTGCTCCACTCTCTTCCATGCCAGGTTTACCACCCTTTTTGGACTGATTGATCCTGCTGAGGAGCTCGGGATACTGTGCCAGCGCGGATTCGACGCTACGCCTTGCTCCCCAGACAGCGGTCGCTCTCTCGACCTGATTGACATGCGAGTCTTCGTGGAACGCAGAGGGCAGAAGGGAAACCCCATAGCCGGGGCTGGCCGTGGCGCGGCCATGCGCCGTGACCTTGCTCTGCCCGTCGAGGTGGTCTCGTCCGACATCGACAAAGGGGCAGTCGACGAGGATATCGATGGCCGAGCACAGAAAGTCGAGAAAAGTGTTGACGCTCGCGTCGTCGAGCATACTCGGCCTGTTGCCTTTGCGAGGTTTACCAAAGGCGTGCGGGCAGTAGTCGCTGCTATTGCTGAACCGGAGCTTCAAGTCGAGCAACGAATACGTAGTGTTGCCGCCGCCGCCCAAGAGCGAGGCATCGTTCGTTTCCATCATGACCAGGCCCTCGTCAAGGAGGAAGAGCCGACAGAAGCGTCGCGAATACAGCATGAGCCCCAGCCGGCATGCCGTCATCTCAAACGTCTGCACGAGATAGGCGATGAGCTGACACAGCAGCAGAAAGAGTGCACGCGTCTTGATCTCGGCCACGAGCGCAGCGGCGCAAAATGTCGTGTCGACGACGTGCTCGTACTTGCGACACGACGCGCTTGCGCTTGAGCAGCCGCTGCTGCAGTCTCGAGTCGGTCGTGGTGACCGGGCCAGTCGACGAGCCGATACCAAACGCCCGGGGATCCGTCGTGGTAGCTACCAGCATCACGTCGGGCGTATTGATGCTGTTTGTACTCGGCGTAGCACCTGGCTCTACACCATCCTTCACCGCACCTGACGAGGCACAAGCGCATATCAGCATCTACCCATCATCGACCAGTCTAGTTCCCAGCCAGGAACAAAATTCACTTAATCTTGCCGCCTCATACAGCGCCTTCACATTCTTGTCAAAGACGGTTTCGTCGAGCGCCTTGCCGCCGCTAACTTTTAGATATCCGAGGTTGAGCTGGTTGTAAAAGTCGAGCTGGGGCTGCACAATGTCGCCGGGCACGGGCCAGAATTCCGAGTCACGGCATATGATGCGGTCGCAGATGATTGTGAATATGGCCTGCATGTCCGGCTCTATCGTGCTTCGCACAAGTCTTCGGATGTAGGGGTCCACCCGACTCCTCAACGCGGCCATGTCCCGGTCGTACGGCGGATCAGCGCGAAGTGAGGATCGAAACGTCAGACTCGGCTGCGAGGGCGGCGCAGCCAGACCTTGAGACACACCGAGTGGAGTAGCAGGTGGAACGGGAAGGGGAATGACCGAGTCGGCAGGGGTTTGAATGATCGTCGATGGGTGGTCTGAATACCTCTCGGTCGTGCGGGCAGATGGGACGAAACGTGATGGGGTAGTGGTGGGCTGCCCAGCAGTCTCATGCCCAGGCAGTGGTGCTTGTTGACGAGGAGGATTACCACCATTGTCGCGCAGATCGAACGCCGACGATACTTTACGTCCGAGTGTTGTGAACAGACCCATGCCCGGCGCAAGAATCCGAACAGAATGAGAAGAAACAAGCACAAACGAGAGGGATGAAGAGGATAACACGTGGCAAGTCTTTGGAAATTGCCGAAAGAGGCAAGAGATTCCCCGTTGACCGAGCTGCTCTCTGCTTTGTAGCTCGCTGATTACTACATGTCTCTCATGCATTTCTGGTGCCAGAACATGCTCCAATAGCATCGAGATACTTGATCTGTCAGGTATATAACGCAGCTGCTCCCAGGGCTACAGCGCATGCTTCGACTTGCTGGACGACTCAAGATCACTGACATCCCACTCAAAGCCGCCTTCAACATGTCGACCACATCTCCTCAATCTCGTAAAGTCATCATGGCTGTCTACGCCCAGGAGGTCTCTGAAGGCGCAGGAGCTGTAGTTCGACGCAGTATTGGGTCTGGTCGACTACGCAACCTCTCGCCATTCCTCATGTGCGTCACCGACCTCCCCTCTATCCACTTTCCTTCCTTCCTTCCTTCCTTCCTTCCTGTTCTCGCTCATTATTCTCAGGCTCGACGAGTTTAGAGCTACAAGAGGCGCCGGATTCCCGGACCATCCCCATCGAGGGCAGTCTACGATATCTTATATGCTTGAAGGCTTGTTCGCGCATGAAGACTTCCTAGGCAATCGAGGAATGTGAGTGTGAGCGTTTGGTGGGGTTGTCACGCGTTGCCGATGTCTTTCGGCGCTCAGATGATGACCAGATAATGGCCCTCTTTTCTCTCTCTCTCTCTCTCTCTCTCTCTCTCTCTCTCTCTCTCTCTCTCTCTCTCTCTCTCTCTCTCTCTCTCTCTCTCTCTCTCTCTCTCTCTCTCTCTCTCTCTCTCTCTCTCTCTCTCTCTCTCTCTCTCTCTCTCTCTCTCTCTGTGTGTGTGTGTGTGTGTGTGTCTCTCTCTCTCTTTCTGTCTGTCTGTGTGTGTGTGTGTGTGTGTAGGCGGGTGGGCTAGGGCGAGAGACAGCGGCAACTGACTCGTTCAGGCTTGGTCCGGGTGATGTACAATGGATGACAGCCGGCCGAGGCATCATGCACTCTGAAATGCCGATTTGGGACGAGGACCCCAAGAAAGCGGTGGACCCCCATGGTATGCAGCTGTGGGTCGACTTGCCGGCGGACAAGAAGTTTATCGAGCCGACGTATCAGGAGAAGAAAGCCAAAGAGTACGTCGCTGTCCACCCCTTCTCTAGCTCCGCAACCCTGTATCTCCTTCCTAGGCGACTGCGACATCCACTCGCTCGCTCGCTCGCCCCCCTCACCCTCACAATCCCCTCCCCGGCCCTCCCCCCTCCCCACACAATCCTCATCCTCCTACTGCCCTCCCGGCAACCTGCAAAGCTCCTATTACCCGTGACGTGCTCTAGTTGACAATTAATCGGCTTGCAGTATCACAACAATCAATCCCACACCTGGCGTGCAGATCACCATTATTTCGGGCGAGTCACATGGTGCCACAGTGAGAGTTTCCAACCATGATGAGCCCTGCCAGGACTGACAGTCTACGTAGGGCTTTGTCCGGCCAGTGGGCGGGTGCTGGTATTTCGATTTCCGGCTGTCCGAGCCTGGCGCAGAGGTCTTTCAGCCTTTACCTGAAGGATGGACCGCCTTTGCATACCGTGAGTATGATTTCTCCTCAACAGCCAATCCCGCTCTCCGATGCGTGGCCCTCAATCCATGGGACAGGAGTTTGAGCCTGGAGTTTGATTTTGGGGACGGTCCATGGCGATGGTATTGATCAACCTCGCAGTGATTGATGGTCCGCTCCAAATCGGCATCGACGACACAGTGCACACGAGACACCACACCCTCGTCCTCTCCTCGTCATCGGGCGAGAACGGCGTCACCCTCCGCCGGCCTGCGTCGGCATCCGCAGCAGACCCAGAAACCCGATTCATCCTGGTCGCTGGCGAGCCGCTGGACCAGCCAGTCCACCAGATGGGACCGTTCGTGCTCAACACTGAGCGGCAGGTGCGCGAGGCCATCATGGATTTCCGCCTTGGGAGGAATGGGTTTGAGAACGCGCCAGGGTGGAAAAGTGGGATTGGAAAGGTTATGGATGAGTAGTCAAAGGCGCAGGCAGGATATACAGCACCAGCCCCGTTGATCGCAGTTTGAGTTGCAGGAGACGTTGGAGACGTTGGGCTGAGGATCCGAGGGAGTAGTCTAGACGATGGTGTCGTGCCTTGATTGCCCACCTAGATATTACGATGTAACAGAATCTAATCTACAGGGTCGATACTGAGCCGCGTCTGAGAAAGATGCCTGTCGTCAATGCCGACCAGTACTGCCCAATTCCTGAGAAATTCTACGAGGGACAAAGCCAGCCTGGTTTCGCCTGCAAGTTGTAAGTAGGATACGACCTTGGAGTAGGCGGAACAACCTGCGCAACGCTTCAACGGTCAGAATCACCCGCGTGTGCAGGGTGATGAAATGCTAGGTATGCATGATATACCTGAGATACGGCCCAGATGCCGGTGACGAGAATGCTACGAGACGATGCCAGAGTGTGTGTGCCGCTTTACAGCGCGATTGTCAAGCCTGTGTCAAGCTGCCGACGACGATAATGTGCTTGCTTGTAACGACGAGTCTACTTGGATCCCTGATATGCCAACCTCAACGGTACTTGACGCGCATGAGCTCGCACAGGTCTACCAGATCGAACACGGCCGACTTACGCGTCTTTACGTGGTCATAGGCTATATTAAGTCTGGTCTGTTGTGCTTGACCCGCCTCTGGATTGCGATCGGGGTGGATCTCCCAGCTCAGTTGCCGGAAAGTGGCGCCGAGCATCTGGTTGACCTTGACCGCCTGGTCTGGCTCGAGGAACTGCATGGTCGGTGTGACGCCAAGCCGTTCGTAGTAGCCCTTTGGGTCCTGCACCTTTACTGGCGTTACCGGAGTCGTGGGTCTTCCGGCCCCCTCCCTCGCCATCCCAGCTGCGGCCCTCAGGCGAGCGTTTTTCACTTTCGCCATCTCGGAATCCCTCAGCGCCTCTCGCGCTGCCTCTGCCTCTTCTCTCGCACGACGTTCCTCGGCACGAGCTGTCATCTGCGATCGGAGAAGATGACGCCTCGCCTCCAGGCCCGCGCCAGATGCACGGGCCTTGACTTCTGCTGCCTTTCGCATCAGATGTTCCTGCGCCACCTCTTTCTTCTGTGCAGTCGAAGACGGCTGTGCGCCCTGTGCTGCCAGTCGTTCCTGCTCAAACTTCTTCCGCCGTTCCTCCTGTTGTAGACGCCGTGCTTCCAAGGCGGCCAAGGCTGCGTCCGATTTCTTCATCTCGTCGGCCACGGACTTCATCTCCTTCTCAAGCAGTGGATTGATACTGATGAGCCGTCGCTGCTCTTGATGGGCCGCGCTCCCTTTGGGCTTGGTGCTTGGATATCGTGGCGGCGAGGAGAGATCAAGATTTTCTTCTAAACATTGCGCCCAAAACACCCTGCACACATCAGCGATCGTGCATCGGCTCCCTCCCACATCGGCAAAGCCAACAAAGTCCCTCACTGTAAAGCAATGGCATCAGGACGGTTATCATGCGAAATGATCGGTAAGATGTTCGGGTCATCCCAATCGATCTTGGCCCCCCTTTGACGCTGAGCCTGCAAGAAATCCTTATCTGCCTGGTGGGTCCACGAGGTGCTCCCTCCCAAACTCCCTACAGTCAGGCCTACGATATGACACTGCATAGATTGCTCTTCTCGCTACCGCGAATTCAGCTGGTGCCAATAGCCACGCTGGTCGAACATCCAGCTTACCTGGATGTCCCGGCGGTTCAGCTGTTTCTGGTCATCGGTGAGAAGAAAAGCGTTTACTTCCGTCTCGGGGTCCATGGCCTGCGACATAGTGGAACTGTCGTATATCGCTTCTTTTCCGGATGCCAGCTTGACAAGATAGATCATACCTGCGGCAGTTAGCCCAATGGTCCAGCGGCTGTACCGTAGATATGAACTGACGATAGGAGGGTATGGCGTAGACGGACTTGATGAGAGGCGAGTCATCTGAATCAGCTGCAGCCAGGATGGCAACACGGAGGTTACGTACTCTGCCCGATACACTGACAGCCTGAGTTGAGAGGTACTTCAACTGCAAAATCGCCGCCGGAAAACGATAGAGATGCACCAACTCGCTTCCAGTCAAGACTGGGTACGAGTAGTGAAAACGAGGTGCGCGTTCGGGGTCCCATTGCTGTAAGACCGTTCGCTCCGATATCGTCCCAAAATCGTAATCTCCAGTGGGCCAGTCAGGATATATGAGGTCTGGCTGGAACACCACTGCCTGGAAGAGGCTCTCCAGATCATCGCGCAGAATCAAGCCGCTAGTCCATGTAGAATCAGCCGCTGTGGTCGGCATCCCTCAAGCGAACACGTACCTCGCCCAATGGTCTGGGGGAGCGGCACTGATCGACATGCCGATGTTGACAATAGAAGAAACCGAGAATGCACCTTTGATGTCCCGAGAGAAGACGGTTATCATCGCCAGGTTTGCAACTGTCCAGAATGGGATTAAGTATGGAACGAGTTCCAGCACTTGGTCATTTGGCTGGGATCGTCAGCGCTAACGCTCGAGGTCGTGTATGCCAAGACGCTCACGAAGCGTTTTCGGGCCATGAATGTAGCCACCGCAGGCAATACTCTTTGATCCAGAAAATTGATCCGTCCGAGCAGGTCTTGAGAACTCAGGACGTGGGCCATGTCGGAAGCGGCGGTATGTACGCCACGGTATGATCGTCGACGTGGCATCTGGTGTGGTGGCCGACGAGAGCATATTCGCTAATAATCATGAGATGCCTTGCATCGCCATAGTTCGAAGTCACTCACCACAGGGCAGCGTCTCGACGGCCCAGCAATACACGGAAGACATATCGTCCCCACTTGGCGACCGCTGACTGCGGCAGTCGAGCTCGCCAATATCATCTCTCTCGTGTGTAAAGTGGTGTTGCTAATGATTGCATGACAGGTTTCAAGAGCTTTTTGAGGGAACAAAGAACAATAATAGCTATCTTGCTGTTGATGAGACGGAGACTCGCGTCACGTGACTCGCACAGGTAGTGGCGACGAGAGCCAGCGGTTTGACAGCGACGAGGCGGCCACGGAAGTTTCATGTAGAGAGAGTCATGATGCCCATCACATAGGTACAGAGAACGATTATGGGTCCCAATGCCACGGGGTATACAAAGTACAAGAGAGGCGCGCACTTGATCAGCCCAGACGATTCATCTGCCTCTTGGTCCTCGCCAGTTTGCCGCCGACTCGATCGACTCCTCGTTCCACATCATCCAGGAGCTCGTTCTGCTCTCCAATTTCTTGCGCAATCTCCTCTCCCATGCGCCTCTGTTTCTGCAGTAGCCGGCTGAGCTCTGTGAGCTGACCATCCTGAGTTTCCACCTGCGTTTGCTGGAGTTGGAGCAATCCCCGATCATCTAGAGGTCGGGTCTGCTCCGTCTCTTGTGGCGGTGGACGAGGTGCCGAGCCGAAAACCCGACCCTGCGAGACGGGCGCACCCCCTCCGTATGCGCCAGGCATGGTCGCACCCGAGGTGGTATTCACAATTGAGTGGGCTTCGCGATTGAATCCCGAGGTTCGCACGCCGGCTTCCGCCATCCTCTGCAGACTGCCCCGTTCCGCCCGTACAGCCTCTACCAGCTCATCACGCCTTGCCTTCTCTCCTTCGCCTAGGCTCTTGCCAATCGCTGCTAGTCCCTTCTCAAGACCATCCACTCTGTCTCCCACTTCACGCAGCAGCTTCTTCGCCTCTACACTGGCGCCTCGCGAGCCACTCGCATCGCCCATCCCGGCCAACGCGTCGCGTTTGAGCAAAGCCGAGCGCGTGAGTCGAAGTAGGCTTTGTATTGCTGCATGTTCGGCTAGCCAGTTGGATGCAGTGAAGTGGTCGGGTGCGCCCTGCACTCCTGATGCGGATGCTGCCGATGAAGAGGATGCGTTGGGGTTGGTGCGGGAGGAAGACGCGGTCGGGACAGAGAGGAAGTCGTTCCATGTGTACGCTTGGCGCCACCGGGGATCACGATGGTTGAGAATAGCACGGAGGTACGCCTCTAGCACGACTTTGCGCTCGCGGATGATCTAGACGTTAGAGTTAGCTAGACCCCATCGAGTTGCATACACCACCTCTGCGGTTCTCAGGCTACCGAGATGTGGAGATTGGAGATACCGCGTGAGTGCGGTAGGGTGAGGAAGCACTGAAGAGATAGGAGGCTGGAGGATACCACGAGGTCCATTGTGCACGTACCTTCTCATCGTATGCTGATCGAGTCAAACTCCACGGATGTTTGGTTGGTAATGCTGCTGGCGGTTGTTTCCCGGTGGACGCAACCAACTCGGTATCCAACGCGACAAAATCATTATACCGCCTCGACACCGTCCACGTCCTCGTAGGTGTAGTGACTATCAAGCACGAACGTCGTCAGTCGCGGGGCCGTAGCGTACGAGGAGGCGAGGGATGCTGGGCTTACTTTGGATGGTATAGGTAGTATGTGGTTTGGGCTGAGGAACCGTTTGCGTAGACGTGATTGTAATGGACTGAATGTCGGTCATGCTTTACTGTGATGCTCGCCCTCGTACGCCACCTGTATAGATGGGCTCTTTCCAAGCACAGATACAATGAAAGACAAAGAGAACGATCAATGAGAGCATTGAGATGTTTTGGTGAGGTCAATTTAGCCGGTGGCGCGCGTCTCTTCGCAGACGGTTTCGTCATAGCAGTGGATCATCATGCATGGAAAGCTCCGTCCATAGGACGAGATCAAGAGGAAACGCAATGCAAAAATACAGAGTTGGCTATGGAAGATGCAATGCGTGACCGAGGCAGGACCCAATACTACCGCTCATACCTGGATCTCTTGCACTCCATTCGTCACTGTACCCACGTCACTGCCGTCAACATCGCTTTGAGCAGCGTCTTCTGACTGGTCATCATAGCCTTCTGGCCGAGTATCATCTTCCCGCTGGGCGACATCAGCAAATGCCCAAGTAAAATGGTCCGGAGTCTACTCACATATCGAGCGAGCAGCCGGCTAATGTCCCAGTCGTCTTCTCCCTCCTCCTCGTCCTCGAACAGCTCGCCACCGAATTGGAACATGTCTCGTCCGCTCAGACCTGTGAGCTTTCCCGCTGCCCTCTGGACCGCCTTGGCCTTCTCTGCTGCCTCGGCCTCTGCCTGCTTCTTCTCAAGTCGAGTCTTCTTCCAGACCGCAAAGGTTTCGGCAGTAACGGGAGTGAGTGGCGGTTTGAGCTTGTGACGCTGCACTGGGTCAGGGTCGCTACATAACGGAATTGGGACTGCAGAGGGGAACAAGTCGATGTTGCTCACCTCGACCTCAACAAACTCTTCCAGTGATATTTGGTCCTTCTTTGCTGCCTCTTCTGCTGCTTTCTTCTCCGACTTGAGCACGAAGCCCGGTGGCAGCGCGTGCCGATACATGCACTTGTCTCCTCCATTTGGCTAGAGAATTGTCAGCGTCGCTCTCTATAAGTGCAAGTGATCCTCACGCATTCCCAGCTAAGCAGTCGTTAGCTCGGCTCTAAGGAAGACAGAGAGAAGCTTACAACCAGCCGTACTTCTTGTCCTCGATAGCCTGGATAAAGTATTTGCAAACGATCTGGACGGGTCAGTTACTCTCCGCCTGGAAAACACGCCAAACTCACATCTGTAGCATTCCGCTGTTTCTGAGCATTTTGCCCAACAACACTCCGTAGCTTCTCCTCGTCCCATGTCTCCATCGTATCTAGGGTAATCAGTTCAGGCGCCTCATAGCAGGAGCATCGAGATCAGCCCACCGTCTTTCTTCTCTTGCCGTGCGTCTTCGTAGATATTGAGCTTCTCCACCTTTCTCTCCACATTTCGGTCGTGTGAGAACTTGCATTTGTTGCCTTTCTGGCAATGGCCCGCTTTAAAATATACACAAAGCACCTAATGGGGCATGAGTAGCGATCCAAATGTCACAATGTCTCCAGCTCCACACCACTCACCGTCTTTGGGTCAGTCCCGAAGGGGATCTTCTGGACTTGGACAGGTCCAAACAATTCCAGTTCCATCTTCTTCTTCGCCTCCTCATTCTTCTTTGCCTGTATCCGTGCTTCCTTCTCCTTCTCCTTCTGAAGCTAATCCGATATCAGCTCATCAGTTCCTTGCGTAAACCAGATTCTCCATAGGCAGGGATTTGTACTGACTGCCTCTTTGTTCTTCCCCGCTTGAGATTGCTGCTGTTGGACTGTGTTGATGTAATTCTGCACCTTCTTTGACTTGTTCTTATTCTTCATCCCGAAGGTCTAGGTAGACGACCCGTCAACTACCATCCCGCAAAGCTCCTGCTGTCGCTTTGCGACCTACCTTGTCTTCCTTCGGTTTTGGTGGCATGATGGGCAGATGTCGTTTGATCTATGAGCCCTTTACGATTGAGTAGAAGTGCTCGATCTGGCCTGTTCCTCGTCGCCAGTCCTGCCCAGTGCACCAAAACTAGAAATTTCTCGTTGAAAGTGACTGAATGGATCTTCGAGGTTGTCTCCGCATTGCCGCCCAAACCTTTGAAAGCTGAATTATCAGACAGGATACATTTTATCAGGCTCACATGCGAAGGGTGGAGGTCGTCCACCGATCGCGTGCATTCCTTCTTTCTCTAACTTCCTGCCCTCTGGATCTCTGACCAGCCCAGCTGCCTCGTTAGAGTCAACATCCCACAAGTACGTCTACCTACATAGGAGTACCTACTGTGGCGGTGGAAGAGCGAACGACATGCCTCCGAAAGCTGCACCCAAAGAGAAGGTTGTCAAGGGAGACGAGGGTGAGCGCGTCCACATACTCCTGGGTCTTGACGGAGACTGACGTGTGGTATTCCCCAGCCGAAGAGGTACGTCATTGGCCTTGACCGCTAATTCGAGGACTTCTGACGGCCTTTTACAGATGGTTCTGCAGTATCTCAAGTCTGTCAGTAATCGTAATTGCTGTACCTAATACTGGCGTTCCAGGTCAACCGACCATATGCGAGCAGTAAGATCTCATCTTACAGATGCCCTTTCTAGGCAGAATATTGGGCCGCCGCATGACCGAGAATCCGGAGGATACTTGATGAATGGCTATATTTATCTTGGAGGCGCTGATTCCCTTAGCTGATGTCTCGGCAAATCTCAAGAACAAGGTCCCAAAGGCAGCAGCCCAAAAGATCTTGGCTTCCCTGGCTGGTAAGCAGCGCCTGCTAAGTCCTTCAGGTTTAACGACTTTCATAGAGAGAGGAGATCTTACAGTGAAAGCGTATGGCAAGCAGACGATATTCGTCTACAATCAGGTGAGCTCAAAGAAGGGGAGGAATCCCCACATGCTCACCCCCTGTTCCCTCTTCTTCGGTGACCATGAATCACTTGACGCGTCAATCCTGGTTTTCCCTGGTCTTCGCAATATGGTTACTGATGGAATCATCATCCTAGACTTCTCTTGAGGTCCTGCCTGCCGATGAGATGGCCATACTTGACGAGGAAATCAAGACTGTTCAGACTCAATTGGACGAGGGACGGAAGCGACTCAGAGGCTCACAATCTGGTATGGCTCACCCGTTGGGGGGATTCTGACCCCTATCAGAGCTTGCTGCACAAGAGGCGCTGCCTAAGACCGCGGAGATTGGCATGGAGATCGAACGGCTCAAGGGCGAGGTACGCGTTGTCATCGGCCTGACCGAAGTCATTGTTGACGAGAACCAGAATGCGCAGACGCTGAACGCCCTCCTACCATTCAGAAGCTCGGCGGAGTCGAAATCGAACACCAAGCCAATGTCCGCACAAGATACAAAGACATTCGATGAAGACTTCGTGAAGTGGCGAAAAGAATGGGTCAGTCGCCGCAAAATATACAAGGAGTAAGGCCTTGGAGAAGGAGGAGAGGACTCATCGTGCAGGCTCTTGGGGATGCTGCAGGATAGCGGCCAGATTGCTGATGTGGGCTCATTTCAAGAAGATCAAGGTATCAACGTAGACGAAGAAGAGGCGAAAGGCGTCGAAGACGGAGAATTCTGCAAGACCAACCTAGCCACACAACGATCTCAGACAACGAGGACAATCAGCCCGGTCGAGGCTATCAGCAAAAAGCCGTCGTGCGACAGCCAAGATGATAACCCGACTAAGAAGAAGAAAGCTAAGAAGGGGTGAACCGACAAGGGGATGAATGTAGACAGCTGCTCTGTTACTGACTATGAATTCTCACAAACGCTGCCTGACGATTCCTTCCACTTGTTGTGTCTACTCTGCTGAGAAGTGAGATCCAACAGCAGGCGGATCCGCCAAGCCAATAGTTTGGTTGTACTTGCAACCTAGCCGCGAGGAGACAGCCACGCCCATTCTCGTATGAGGCGTGAGCGGAGTCATCACATTGTCGCGAGGCGGACCTGAGAAATGCACGCCCAGTCTTTCACGTTCGGCTGTGAATGGTCTGCACATTTGAGCCAATTATCGCATCGCCAAACGGTTACTGAAGTACTGAGGCGACGTCTGTACAAGCAGCGCGAGAAGCTGGGGCGAGGCAATGTTTGCAGAGGACGAGATGGTGGGGGAGGGGAGGGGCGACCGGGCGTACCTGTTGATCGATGCGGAAGGGATCAGACTGGTCAGTGAGCTGTATCGGTGATGGTCTCTTGGGTATGATTGTTAGGAGTAGGAACACGATGCATGTATAAGGAAAGAAGCGCATTCTAAAGCCATGGCAATTTGAGCGACCTGGGTCATGCCATCTCACACTTCGCCAGTACGTGCCTTGCGTTTCCGTGGTCCTTCGAACCCGATCTGCCGCTACTGCATTCGTAGACACTTGTGCTTGACACTCTTGGTCTGACCAAGCTCGACTGAGTGTCACGAAGGAAACGGCCGCTGAAAGCAAGTAGGCTGCTGGCTTGCGATGTGCAGGTAGCATGGGGAGAACACGACATGGCGCCGGGGTACTCGTACGAAGCGACGAGGCTTGGCCCGACCCGTGATCCTCTGCATGTGATCGCCCAGACGATTGTCTGCTCTTCATGTGATCGCCCAGACGACTGTCTGCTCTGCATGTGATCGCCCAGACGACTGCATCGTCACTGCGGTCGTCTGGCTGCGGTCGTCTGGCTGGAGACGAAATCGTCCGTCGTAAAGTCTCGGTGGAAAAGTTAAAGAGTAAAAGAGTCACGTCACGATATGTGCTCAGTGACGCAGCCTTGCTGTTTCGTTCCATCCCGACCGAGGGCGCTGCGTCGTCCACTCCTCCTTCGTTTCGGCTATATACTGTAGTTCGCGGACCTACTGCGCGGCCTTGGACCTACGGCCGGCCGTGGACCTTTCCTACTTCGCCGCCTTGGACCTCTTTTACTTCGCCGTGGACCTTTTTTACTTCGCCGTGGACCTTTCCTACTTCGCCGTGGACCTACTGCGCCGCCTTGGCCTGGACTTGTGCCGTGCTAGGTTGCCCCAGACAAGCGTTCTCTCCAAGTCAAGTCTCGTGACGTGACGTGCATGGCCCCGCATTCGCCTACCTCCGACGGGGCGTGGGGGGACGAGGCAGACCAGAGGGAATAGTAGTTGTGTGTTGCGCGCCTCGGGTCCGAATCTTGGCGCGCGCGGGGCAGGGTGGTATCGCGCAAACGTAGAACGAAGGCCGGGACCGCCTGCATGGTTGCGCGAACAGAGACGCGCTGCGTACGCAGCGTGTGCTTCGTACGCTTTGTTTGCCGCGGCCCCTCCCCCAACCCCCTGATTCCAGCACACGGACACGGACGCGGAAGCACTAGATGTTACGATAATTGACGGACGACGGCGCTCGAGATCTGTGACGACACGACAGGGAATCCTGGGGTAGCCTCACGAGATGGATTGACGCCTCACGAGATGGATTGACGCCGCACCCCCGCGGTGCGCCGTGTGCGTACGTGGAAGGAAAGGCATGGCGGCCCCGCTCAACCCTAGAGTGGGGCAGGAGTGATCACTTGCAGGGGGGATGAACGCTTAGGAACGAGGGGCGAAGCGTCTGTGCGGGTGCTGGTGGGGGTAGAAGGGGTCAAGGGGTCAAGGGGTCAAGGGGTCAAGGGGTGGAGGGGCAGAGGGGTGGAGGGGTGAAGGGGTTGAGGGGTGGAGGGGCGAGAAGTGACTGGCTCGGAAGCGAGAGCGAGCTTTGGGGAGTCTGGAGATCTCATCTCGTGTGTCGTGGGGTCATGTCAGACAACGGGAGACGCCATTCTCGATGCACGCGCCCTCTTGGCGATCTGCCCCCGAGCGCACAAGGAACCCCACGGCAGCGGCGTACAGCTTACACCGCGCGACGACACGGCACCGCAGCCACACCCTAGTCGGAGAGTCGTACAGCCGACATCGGCACAGGCCGTATCGCCGGTGACTGGCGACCGCAACCGCAACCGCGACCGCGACCGCAACCACGACCGCGACCGCGACGGCACGCGATGGCAGAGGCGATGGATGGCGGCCGACCAGTTGGCGACGTCGGTGGCGGCCCGGCAGCAAACTTTGCGTTTGCGTTTGCCGGATTGGGCGTTTCTCTCCTGGTGCCCTTGCAGCCTCGGTCCTCTGGCTCTCCTATATTACGAGGTACAACCCCGTCTCGGCAAGAGGAGGGGAGGGAGCAGCAGCAGCAGCATTGCTGGAGCAGGCTACGTCGTAGACTGTGCTGTGCGGCCACGGGGCGAGCCAGAAGAGCCCAGAAGAGGACAAACCGAAGCGTAAATAGCAGTAGGAGTAGTAGTCCTGCCCCGCTGCACGAGTGTTTGCGTGCTGCTCGCTGCGCTGCGACACACACGTAGGATACACTGCTCTACTGCATACTCCTGCCCTAGTCGGGTTTTTCCTGCAACACACGGCGGCGCACAGAGAGACAGAGAGCCAGGGCGAGATCCCATTCTTCGGCTGTCCGTCGATATTTACGGAAGATACCGAGTGCTGCATTTTCGCCATCGGGCCACTGGATTTTGTCATTCCCTACTGTGCACAAAGTCTCCCAGATACAGCTTTGCATCATAACGTTGCCACTCTTGCGATCCCCTCGCGCACCCCGTCGAGATTGAAATATCCCCACGACAACCGACAAACATCAACCGACAGGCGACAGACGACAGACGACAAAGCGCACGCTGACCGAACCGTAAGGGACAAGCCCGACTGCGTCGCACCGTCGCACCGTCGTACCGTCGCAGCGTCCCTACATCGCCATTGCACAACGTCACGAGGAGGGTCTGTCGCATCCCGACCCGGCACAGACAGCTCACTACGTCGCTACCCTCCCTCCCTTCCCTGCACCCACGTCGGCGCTCGCCCTCTGCTCTATACCTGCCGAACGCTGGCCCGCATACTCCCCCCCCACCCACCCCCAACGCCCACGCCCCCCTGCTCCCTTGGCGCGCTGTGCCCGGTACCGCGGCTGAAGCTTGGCATCCGGTGTCATAAATCAGCATGAAGCTGCAATAACAGCTCGCCCTCTGCGCATTCATCCGAGGACAGACCATATACCAAGCACTGGCGTTGCAGTTTGTTGTACCAGCACGACGGGCCAGAGCGAGCAAGAGAAATAGTTGTGAGTGCCCTCAGCGTGCTCTTCTTTCCTCGTCCTTTCTTCTCCGTCATCCCGACACAAGGCCGCACACTGCACTCCTCTCCTGATGTGATGGTCCCTGTCAGCGTTGGTCAGCGAGATCACGTAGGAATGCCCGTGATTGGCGACCCGTCCCTCGCTCTGTCGTGTGGCATGCCTCATGACCTGGCCCACGTTGCACCATCAGCAAAAGGCGTTTCACCATCCCCATAGCCCTGTCGCCGTGGTCCCCGCTGTTTGAAAACCTCCCAGTCACGCCATCGCGTCGTCCCGCCCTCGTCCATCCCCGCTAACCTACATCAGCGTTGACCTCGAATCAAACTCTCCTACTACTATCGCTTCACTCGCTGTGCAGCCCGTCGGCGGCGCCACCTCACACCGCCCTCTGATCGCCGCGCAGCCCGCTCGACGACCGGAGTCAGCTACCACCTGATCTCGGGCTCGCTTCTCCCGACCACAAGGCATACTAGTAAAAAAGGTACCTCCATCACAGCTCTGGGCCGTTGCTCATCGTGTGAGTTTTTTTTTTCTTTTGGATTTTCAGTGAGCCCCTTGTTCGCGACCAAGTATCGTATGATCCGTTGCAAAAGCATCACCTGTGCGAGAATAATCTAGGGGAGATCCTTTGAACTGTGTCAGGGCAGTCTGTGCTTCTCGCTTCAAGCGATGTCTCGGAGCCATTTGCTGGGAGGGAGGACCTCGTCGGCCGTCGTATCGTCGGACCCTTCGGCGCTGATCACTTCCTGTTCTCATGACCACCGCCGTCTTTTGAACTCGAACCCCGTGTGATGATGGCTGCTGGGGATCAAGGTGTACGCCGAGCTGAACCCTACTCGAGTCTGCTCAACCTTTCACACACTCTCGACCCTCCGTTGCTCGCCGCCCATCCATCACCTCGTCGGCCAGCTCCTTCCCTTTGTTCCACTACGCCCCTTGACAACGTGCCATCTCCCCGCTTGGTTATCTATCAACCCGCGCCTCGACCTCGAGAGAGTGTCCTTGGGGGTCCTCAAAAGAACAAGAGAAACACGCTCTAGCGGTTCAAACGCACCACCCTCCTTTGCCATCTCGACGTTCAGCCGGGTACATCCCCAACCAAACCGACCAAGGAACCAGCAAAAGGCAGCACGCAACTTTTTTTGGAAATCAGCGACGAGTGGTCGTCGTTGGACCAGGCTATATATCGTCACCTATTGTTCTCTCTCCCCTCCGGTCAGTCTCAAACTTCATCATGGACATGGACATGGACATGGACGTGGCGTGGTGTCTAACGTGCTCAAAGAGGACTGTGAGTGGAGCCTGCTGCCAGCATTCTTCCACAAGCTCACGACAAGTAGCGTGACTCTCGTCACCCCTACTGCTCGGACGAGTGTCGATTGCGAGACACACGGCCGTCGGCGCCATTCACCCCATCGTCAAACCTGACGTCGGTACTCCCTCCCATCTTCACGCCGACTCTACCACGACCGGCTCCTCTGCCAACATTGACGAGCAAGGCGCCCCGTCCAGCTCTCTCACCGTTGCTGCGGCCTCTGCCGGCAGCCTCACTGTGGGCAGGTACGTCGCCCAAGCAGCCCCGGGACCGCCGAGCCTTCTCCTTCCCTGCGACTCAACCCCCCACCGCAAGCACCATTGCACAGAAGCGCGCAGCGAGGCAGAGCAGCAATGTCCTTCCTCCCTTCATCCGTCGGTCGAACCCCTTGCCCGTCACATCGCCGACACTCCCTTCTACCCCAGAAGGTGAACTGCGTGCCGGCCACACCAAGTTGTCCAAGTCGACCGGTGGAGTCAACACCCCTTTCGAGCCTGGCTCAGTCTTCTGCTCCACATCCGAGTCGAGCGGCAGCGAGCTAGACCACGATGTCTCGCCAATCAAATTGATGTCCCTCTCGGTGATCCCCAAGGTTTCACCCCCAACTATGCATGCCGGCCCATCCGACTCGCGGTTGTCTTCCCTGTCCACAGCTCGCCAGCGTGCTCCGTCTCCCCGCCGGACATCCCAGTCACCCGTGGCTGCGCTTGTGGCGTCTTCAGCGTCATCTCGATCCCGCGAAGACATTATTTCCTGGGCACGGTCGATCAACGCTCAAGCGTCGAACAGTGAGCGACGAGGACGCAGCCGAACCCGCCGTCAAGAGGTCTTGGCTCGGATCACCCCGCCGAGCGAGGAGCCACTCGACGACCTCGATGGCAGAGCCGGTACTACTCCCAAAGGCCTTTCTGGCGCGCTGGCCGGGCTGAGCATCAGTGGCTTCGGCATGGCGCCGATTGTCAAGGCTCTGACCAGTGTGACCAGCACCGCGGGTCTCGGCCTGCAGTCGGTGCCGGCACCAGCCGAGGTGTCGCGCATCGCCGCCGTGGCCTCGACTACCCCAGTGCTGCATGCGTCTTCGGAGATGCCTGCGATTCCTTTCGGTGGTGCGACTCCTACACTGTCCACCATCTCCTTTTCCGAAGTCGTCGATCCAGACTCGTCTGTCGTCACCGACAATGTCGAAGTCGCCATGGGAGATGACGTCTCCCAGCCATCCTATTCGTCTTCGCGTCGCGACTCGATGCTCGCCCACTCGCCGCCTGGAGCCAAGACGCCGCGCCCTATTGCCTCACCGTCAAAGGCCGCCATGCGGCCCATGAACGCTTTGTGGAGCCTGTCAAACTATCTGCGACAGATGGCGCCGTTTTCCATCGCGTCCGTTCTGGCCCCCCCGCCACTCCTTGCCGAGCATGCAATCCAGGATCCCTCGGCCGCCCTGGCGTCCGCGATGCCCACACCTCCACGGACCACGGCGACCCCGGTCCCGGCTTCGCGCGCCGAAGAAACGGACGCGTCGTCGCCCAAGGAGCTTGTGCGAAGCTTACCGATGGACATTGTGATCCAGTCGGCCTCGCAGCAACAGCGTGCCGAGGATCGTCAGCGTGAGGAGGAGGTGCGCGCGTTGTTCTTGGACGACGATTTGCGCTCGCGCTCGAGACGACGCTCGATCTCCGGCCAGGGAAATCGGGCACGTCGGTCGACGAGTTCGCATAGCGAGCGGCACGCGAGGCGGAAGAGCTACGACGCGGATGCGAGCGAGGAAGAGGACGACGACGGGCGTCGCGGACGAAGCAGGCGCGGCAAGGTGCTTGGCCGGGACGTTCCGGGCCTCGTCGGCTCGAGGGCGTGAACGCCCGTGGATGCGTGGTGTTTGTTCTCATCAACAGGATGCGTGTTTGTTCTCGACCACATCCACTGTCGCTTGACGGCACTGTATATTTCGCCAATACCACTCTAGCCGCAAAACCAAAATTCACATCTACCACATTGAACTGTATACAACCTATTGCTACATTGTATGTACTATACACGAGCGTGATATATGTCGAGCTGTGACATGGGTGTGGGATCGGATGAGGATGGGACGAGGGGAGACGAGGGGAGATGACGATGATGAGGACGATGAGGACGATGAGGATGAGGAGGATGATGAGGACGATGGGAGACGAGGATGATGAGGATGATGAGGACGAGAGTGTGTCTAGCTGGTACGACAGTGTGATAGGTAGTGGTGTATGTTGTCATATAGGTGTATATCTCCAGCATGCCATGCGATTATCGTTTATCCGAGTGACAGCAGCTGTTTCTAATTGAAGCCCCAAGCTCGCCTTAGGATCAGTACTGCACCAGGCCTTGGACTCGTACACACACTTGACTGTGATTCGGCTGGATGGCTCTGGCTGTTCGGACTCTGCAGGGGGTACGTCGCCCGGTGAGATGCTGGCGGTTTCTACAGACAGCTGGGACTGGCCCAGAGGCGGCTTTACCCATGCACGCCGATGTAGGAAGTGCGGGCGACGTGGATGCGTGTTGCGCTCGTCAAGCAGGCATGGAGGGAGAGCGCAGCCAAGAGCCGTCCCGACGTAGAAGGAGTAAGCTATGCTGGAATCCTGGCGCTCTCGAAAGCCTTGAGGTCGGTACAGACCGGCGAGTGCTCGGTCCCACAGGCGATCTGTTGACACTTTCACGCTTTCACTGCACTGCTACACTACTACTTGCATGTTCATTCCCGGCATATCGGCATGAGATCTGTATATCATAGCATCTGGATATGTATATCATAGCATCTTAGATATGTATACCGTAGCATCTGATAGATATATATCATTGCATCTGGAGATGTATACGATAGCATCGGAGATATGTTGCCGTAGCATCTGGTATGACTGGACAATTGGCGTCCAAGGGCTTGCAAGTTGTGATCAAGTATGAGCTGATGTGATTTTTGTGACATGTCAGGTACGATTCGAGGAAAATGTACGAGGTCATGTCGAGCTTGGCCATTCCCTTGTCTGTGCAAAACGAGGTCGAGGCGTTGCCTCGAGAACCCGATGCCAGGCAGCGGATGCAGTCGCGTCGCCGGCGCTACGGCGCGGTATCCCACGTTGCCTCCAAGAACCGCACAAACGCCACTGCCACGTCCTCTTCCGTCCACCCGGTCCCGGCAGCGCGGCCGCCGCTCGCCTGGGCTTTGGTGTGCACGCCCTCGAACTGGCGTTTGAGCCGCTGCAGCTCGGGCAGGGTCACGCGCTTCATGGGCAGGTGCAGCACCAGGCCCGACGAGCCCGTCTGCTTTGGTACGCTCGCCGGGGCGGGCGGGGACGGCACGCGAAACGCGGTCGTAGAAGGTGGTGAGGCGGCGAGGTGTGCGAGGAGAGCAGAGGTGATGGTGTTGATGGTGTTGGTGAGCGTTTGGAGCGTGTTTGGCGGGGGCCTGTTGGGCTGTACATGAAGCACTGTATCAGTATCTAATGCTCGAGCGATTCAACGAAAGAAGATGTGCCAGGCAGAATGGCATGCTGCAGTGAGAGGGAACGGGATGGTGGACATTATGCGTGGTGGATTGAGTGGCGAGATGCGGAAAGTAGGCGTGGGAGCCGCAAGGTGGAACGCCACTCACAGCGGTGACGGAAGCAGGGGGCGGTTTCTTCGCCCCCTTGGTGACGACGTTCCAGATCGCCTCGAACGGCGGCTCCTCGTCGTACGGCAGGGTGAAGAGGGGCGAGTCCCATCGGACCATAGACGACGGCTCTTCGAATCGCATGAGGAGGTTGTCGAACCTAAGGTGGTCTCAGCTGGAGCTCGCTGGAGTTCCCACACATCAAGCTGCGGCTGGGGCACGACGATAATCGAAACGAAGCGCTGAGCCTCAGGGAGAGACAGGAGACCGGGATCGGCGAGGGGGTGAAGAGATCGCAAAGGAGAACCATTCACGTAGTTGGTTTGTAAGAGCACGAGGCATGACGCCGTTCGTGCCATTCGCGACACCGTTCAGGCGGGACAGCAACGTGGATCTGAAGCACGGGCCACAGCCACATCAGCCTCTCGCTCGCGCCGTCGTCTCGGAGAGGATAGGGAACGGGCAGACTCACGGTGCATACTCTGATCCGGGCTTCACGCGCTGCGCAGTACATCTGATACCGGAACCCTTTGATGTAGTTCAGGCTGTCGCAGATCACGATGGACCCCTGGCCGAGCGCGCGAGTGACGCCCGTGAAGAGGTTGCCGCGGCCGGACTTCTCAGAGATGCTGTCTGCGGGTGTCAGCTTGCCGCGTTGGAAGCGTAGTCGCGTGCATGTGTTCACGATGGAGCGGACAAGGAAGTCACAGTACGGAAGCCAAGAGCAGTCCCCGCAAGTGTAGGAAGATGAGAGATGTCTCGGCGTGACGGATAGTCGAGGGATCGGTGGCCAGGGGTCAAGGGAGCAGAATGGACCTACCATCGTAGACCGAGCGGAGGACGTGGGTGGACTCGTCATCCACGATCACCACTCTGAGACTGGGTCCTGTGTAGCTCGGGTCGGAAAGCCTGGCCTCAAAGTCGGTCTTGAGCTGGGTCGCTCGAGCAGACTTGCCAGAACATGGAAAGCCGACGATGGTGATCAGAGCCATGCAGCGATGCGCTCTTCGCTCTCCGGTGTGACCCTCTGCCTCTGCACGTCCGACTCGTTCAGTCTGGGCCTGTGCTCCCTGGACACTGGACTGGGATCGACTCCTGTTCGAGCCAAAAGTCGAGTCACAGAGCACGAAAGGAAAAAGTTAAAACGTCATCATCGTCTACTGCGAATTTAGTCGTTGGGTAGTATCTCTGTCGATCCACCGAGTAGGTCGCTATCACACGCTGAACTACTGGGAAGCTTGGAAGCGTTTTGCGTCCAGGACAGTCGGGCAACCCGGCAGAGCACAGGCAGCTCCGCTCCGCTCCCGCACGGGCAACGGGTAGAGACCACGGCCAGCCGCAGCCGCCGCCGCGCTGGCCATGTCGCGGAACGAGAGAGATGCGCAAGGCCGACCACTGCGACAGGCGCTCGATCCCATCTCGGCTCCGTACATCCCTTCTCTCAACAGCACCCTGTCCATAGCGAAGGAGGTGCTCATGGGCCCATTCCAATCCGAGCACCGGCGCTCGGAGAGCCTGCGGATTCTGTCTGACCGTACGTCGTGCTGTTTCCTCTGCATGACATTCCTGCACTGCAATGTATAGCTATGTCTGACAGACTGGTTCCGGCGCACTGGGGCTGGCGCTCTGGGCTGACGAGCGTCACAGTGGCTCCGTCTCTCATGCATCCCAAATTCATCAATGCGGCCACCAACTCTTCGTCGTCTCGCGGCCTCGGCCGTCCGTCCTCCAGACCTGCGTCTCCCTATCCCTTGCTGCGGCTTCCGACGACCCTACCCTCGAGCATTTCAAACATGCAGAACAGGCAGACATCAAACTCGCTCGCCATCTTGGAGAACGTCGACCGCCTCGCCAACCTCTCGCTCGACGGCGTGCAGCGGGGCTTTCAGGCGGAGCCGCCAAGCCTCATCCGCGGCTTCAAGGCGACGATCCCGTCGTCCGAGCTGCCCAAGCAGCGGCGGCGGATGATCAGGGGCGGCCTTGTCGACGAGGATCTCGGAGGGCAGAAGATCGGCCTGAAGAAGCTGGGAGATAGAGCGCGGGGCTTGTTGACGGAGGGTCAGGATGATCTCGATGCCGAGAGCAGTTTGGAAGTCGGCAGGAGGTCCAAGAAGCGCCGGAAGGCAAGAGAGTCCAGGAGAAAGTCTGAGGGTCGCCATTTAGAGGGCAAACTGCACATGGAGGATCTGCTCTCTCAGGCAGACGAGATTGCCCAAGACAAGGAGAACCTGCAGATCCGAACGGTACGTCTCGCGACCTTTTGGAATACATGGCGTCCAAGCGTCAATAGGGGGCACTTCGTTGTGGCTGACGTAGCGACCAGTCCCTTATACACTCGGAAATCTACGAGGTATCGGCCAAGATTGACGCTCTCGAAGAGATTCGGAGACGGCTCGAGGCCTCACTACTTCATCTGCAGGAGGAACAGCTTGAACTGGACGACGAGCTAGAGGGCGTACAGGAGCTCATGGCTTCGCCAGCGGTCACGTCGGCAGCGGGAACAAAGGCACGTCCAGCCTCGGCAACATCGGCGCCTAAAAGCTCCAGGCGGCGCAAGGGGCCGGCGTTCCTTCCCTCGGAGCACGACGAGCTGCCGCCTGGCGTCGCATTCATGGCAAGTCGTCCCCATTGGTCTGACGTGGGCTGCCAGTTGATGAGGCCGTAGACGCTTTCCGGTCATACTGCGCCGATCACCGCTTTGGACTATACAGAGCCGTATGGCATGCTAGGTACGGCGGGACAAGACGATGTGGTCAAGGTCTGGGACTTGTGTGACGGCGAGGAGCTAGGCCAGCTCAGGGGCCATACTGGTCAGTACTGTCGTTGCTAGCATACAGATACCAGGCTGACTCGTTTCAGGCCACGTCAAAGTTGTTCAGGTGGAAGATACGCTCTGTCTGACCGGCGGTGTGGATGGCAATATCCGCTTGTGGGATCTCCGCATAGTCGAAGACTACGAAGAGCGGCTTCAACGAGCATCCCATGACATGGCGCGCCGCGATCCCCTCCAGCAGATATTGGAGCAGGATGAAGGGGAAGAGTACGAATGGGAGGAAGAGCCGAGCGGATACACCCACGTGACGCAACCTGATGAGGAGGGTGGACCTTGCGTGCGGACACTGGAAGGGCACAGCAAGAGCGTGACTGCGCTGTACTACGAAGATGGCTGTCTTGTGAGCTTGCTCATCTCGGATCGGGTGGGCTCAGCTCACGCATTCGCAACTGCAGGTGACCGGCTCGTCAGACAAGACAATTCGGCAATGGGACGTTGCTACAGGGCAATGCGTACTGACGATGGATATCCTATGGGCTATTTCGAACCCCCCGACCGTCTCACCTCCACCTCCTGCACAGACACAGCCTGGGCTGCTCCATCGCTCGTCCACGTCGTTCGGCTCGGTCCACTACGACGATATCCTCCCTTCTCCGGGCGCGTCGCTGCTTGGTATGACGGGAAGCAACCTGCTCCAAGCAGTGACAAGCGCGCACTTTGCAGTGCCAACTCCGCCGTATGCGGATGGGACGTGGGAGATGTACCAGGACTTTGTGGGCGGCGTGCAGTTTTGGGGATACGCCTTGGCCAGCGGGAGCGGCGATGGTGGCGTCAGGATGTGGGATAGTAAGTTGACCGTTGACCGCTGTATCACCCAAGCCATTCCCTCGGCTATCCTGTACAGTTTCGATGTTGAGACTTCAGTGCGTACCGGCCAGGCACACCGTACTTTGGTGGGACATACTGCGCCTGTGACCTGCCTGCAATTCGACGAGAACAGCATCGTGACCGGTAGTCTGGACAAGACGATCCGAGTGAGCTATTCCCTTCCCGCCGTTCAGTGCAGCTTGGACTTGCACCAGCTGACGGCTGGTAGATATGGGATATCCGCACAGGGACGGTATCAGAAACGCATCGATACGAGTATCCCGTCACCGCGCTGCAGTTTGACAGCAGAAAGGTCGTCGCTTGTACTGGAGAGAACGGGGTCGAGGTGAGCGAGCGAACGGCGTCCCGGCTATCTGCTACGTGGCTATTCCGGCAGTGGGGAAGCTGGCTGATCGTTGGCTAGGTGTACAACCGTACCACGCATGCGCATACGAGACTCGTAGTCAACGGGCATACGAAGCCGGCAGAGAGGCTGAGGTTCATCGACAAGTACCTCGTTTCGGGCGGGCGGGATGGCTGCGCCAAAGTGTGGGCGATGTGAGGCCTGTCATGCTGTATCACACCATATGCATGCGACATATTCAGACTTGGTTCAACTCCACTCCTGCGCCTCTTACGAGTGTTGAGATTAGTCACGATCGGCGACGTTAGATGTCTCGATCGACGACATCAAATACCATCAGTCACTGTCAGTGACTTAAAGACCGACACCCACAAATCGTGTCATTGAATCAGTCACAATTGGTGAGGTCAATCACTGCAGCGCCCGACGGAAGTGGCCCGTGCTTCCTAGATCCCCAGATCTCCTCATTCATCACCAGTCTGGGCATTGAGATGTAGTTGGCGTCAGGCCACAAGCTCACAGTCATCTTCTGCACAGAAGCGGTCGTGGTGTCCTTGCCATGTGTGGTAGTTTTGTCATGAGTGGTGTCCTTGCCACGACCGGTATCCGTCCCCGAGGAACGCGGAGACGAAGCCGCGGTGAACGTGATGCGCCCGCGGTGCCAGCCTGTCTCTCGAGTCATCTTGTCCAACCCCGTTTCAGCCGATAACTTGAGTGCAGTAAAGTCGTTCGTCGTTTCGTGGAGATCTGCCATGATGGACGCTATCCATGCATGAGCTGGTTTGACACTCAGAAACGCCGGGTTCGCCATAAAGCGCTGGCCAAGATGATTCGCCACGGCTAGCGCTAACACGTCGCTCGATGCCCGCTGGTAGTACCCCAGACTTGAGTCTGTTTTGGCTTCCACCGCTGTCGCTGTTTTCTCGCGTGCTTGGTCTACGTCGCCCGAACCTGTTTTTGCGTCGGCGTCTTTCGCCATCTCGGTCGTTTCTTCATCGTCCGCTGTTGCAGTCTCTTTCCCTCCCGCTTTGTCTGCCACGACCTTTTGGCGCAGTAATTTCAGCTGCCAGCCGATACTCACAAACGCTTCCAATGCGGTTGCAGTGGAAGCCGCTGCTCCCTGTCGTTCCGTCGACCCGGGAATGGCCTCGTGCACGTACGGCATAAACGCGGTAGTGACGTTGCTGAAAGTTACGGGGCATCGGCTGTCGCTATCGCTATCGGCACAAGAGAACGCCTCCTGGAGCTTCTGCGCCAACTTGCTATGATAGCCCGTGTTCAGGTAGACGGGGGGGACGCCACTTTCGCCCATGGTGCTCATCCCTGCTGCGCTTTACGAGTCCAGCTGTGATGCGATATCGGATCTAGTGTATCGAGATAGTGCGAATGTACGCAATCGATACAGAGGGGCTTGAATTCAAGGCTACGGGGTTCTCGCCATCCCACGACGTCTCGTCTCCATGCGAGTGGCAAATTGGAAGGCCGCGAGGCGCCGAGGCCAGGCCTGACTCTGCTTACTCTGCTTTGCATGTCAACTCCTTTCATGAGGTCGGTGTCGAATTGTGGGCTATGCGATGCACGCCATGCGACCACTAGAACACATGCATGGCTCGAAACGCCATACCAGTCACCCTAAGCATGCCCAGCCACCACGTCCACACACGCGTGCACGCACCGCTGATAACCGGATAGATGTCGGCTAATATGCGCAAATACTTCCGTCGGATTTGGGGCAAAATGGCGCCAAAAGGGACGGGATGGCGACAAGCGGTTCTGTTGACGCCGCATTACCAGACTTTCCAGAATGTTCAAGTAAATAGTCGGCGAGGGGCGAGGGGGGAAAAAAGGGGGAGGGATGCCTCGGTGCTTGACTCTTCGTAGGGGCGAGTCACGGCTGGGCCTGCGCCCGGGACAGACGACCAGCGTTGGCAGCCGGGGGAAGGATGACCGATCCAGGGTCCAAAATTGAGGCCCTGTTACTCAGCATACCCACGAATTTGTATAAGCTTGCAAGGCTAAAATAGAGGGGACCATGCGACAGATCTACCCTTGATTGAATGCGTTCGAGGATCGGTAGACTCTTACATATCCAACCGCGATCAAGCGTTGCACTACTTATACCCACACGAGCCTTGCCTGTCCGCACATTCACCCATCCGATCACTACCATGTCTGAAGCCTTCTTCAAAGCCATCGAGGTGAGTCTAGTGTCTACTGGCAGGGATCGGCCTAGGCGCTGGGAGGACGCGTCGGGATGGCAAGCGGCGGGGATGTTGTTTGGGTGGAAAGGGGGTCAGTGTGACTCGGGAGCTTGGGCGAGGACGATAGCCTTCCAGGCGAGGGGGGGGGGGGGGTGTTGGCCATGCTAGAAGTCCGAAGCTGACGAGAACGCGAAGAGCCGTCGCTCGCGCTACGCCCTCAAGGCGGAATCGCCATTGTCCGACGAGCAGCTCCAGACGCTGGTCGAGCGCGCTGTCAAGCACACGCCCAACTCGTTCAACATGCAGGAGACGCGTGCGGTCCTCTTGACGGGCAAGCACCACCACGACCTCTGGGAGCTCGTCAAGACGGAGCACGTCAAGACGCTCGGCACGGACGGTACGTTGTCCCCGACACGCGCTCTGTGCGCGGGGCAGAGCTGAGCCGCACGTAGAGGGACAGATCAAGTTCTGGTCGGACAAGTTCGACACGCAGTACGCAGCGGGGTACGGCACGATCGTGTTCTTCTATGACACCGCAGTCATTGAGGGCCGCGCAGCCCAAATGCCCGCTTACCGCGATGTGAGTGCTGTGGTCAGTGCCTGGGCAATGTTGACGCGGAATGGCGATAGGGGTTGTTCGAGTGGGCTGGACACGCCTCGGGTATGCTGCATCATGTCGTGTGGGTTGCGTTGGCAACTGAGGGATTGGGCGCATCGCTTCAGGTGAGTTGAATAGTGGACTGCAGGTCCAGGCCGCGCTGTACACCGTCGTCTTCTTTCTTTCTTCTTGATCTCTTTCTTTCCTTCCCCGCCGTCCATATCTCCTTGTTTCCTTGTGCCTTGTTTCTTGTTTCCTTGTTTCCTTCTTTTCCTTGTCTCCTTCTTTTCCTTGTCTCCTTCTTTTCCTTGTCTCCTTCTTTTCCTTGTCTCCTTCTTTTCCTTGTCTCCTTCTTTTCCTTCTCTCCTTCTTTTCCTTCTCTCCTTCTTTTCCTTGTCTCCTTCTTTCCTTCTCTCCTTCTTTTCCTTCTCTCCTTCTCTTCCTCCTCTCCTTCTCTCCTCCTTGTTCCCGTTCTTTCTCCCTTCTGTCTCTGCCAGGCCATCTCACCCTCTCCATCCCATCCTCCTCCATCGAGCCTCCATTCGCGAATTATGTCCCTTGAAAGGCACGAGCTGACCATCGCAGCACTTCACCGTCAACCCAGCGATCAACCAAGCCATTCTCGACAAGTACGAGCTCCCGTCCACCTGGAAGGGCACGGCGCTCATGCCTTTCGGCGTTCCCGCGGGCGAGCCCAGGGAGAAGGAGTTCCAGCCTATCGAGACCCGCGTCAAGGTCATCGCCGACAAGGCATAGGCTTAAATGGCCATGCCTCGCTCGTCGTACGACCGCCGTCAGCCCCTGCGTAACAGGGTTTGGCCGCTTCGTGGTGCGTGCATCGTGGTTCGTCGTAATCAGGTAGGCGGATGAGGGGACATAGGATAGGGAAGAGAGACGCAGGATAGAAGGCTGGTAGAAGATCTACAGAGGTGACCGGCTGTGTCGGGCCAGAGGCGTCGAGGTATGCATGCAATGGACATGCAGTTCTCTAGTCGAGTCGCCCTCGTGTCCCCTGACGTACTCCACGACAAGGAAGACAGTGATCATGCGGCGGCTGCTGCGGCGGCGGCCCTCTGCCTCTCCCTCTCCCTCCTTCGTGCGCTCTGACCGCTGGTTCCAGGGTCTCCACGTGATGGAGAGCCGCCGCCAGATCCACCACCGCCACCGCCAGATCCACCTCCGCCAGAACCGTCGCCGCCCGAGGCGTCAGGTGGGGAGGGTTGCGAGCGCGACGGGGGCTTTGGTGCTTCTGCACTTGGTTTCTCCTCTTTCTTGGCCGCAGCCCAAGGGACGAGAAACTGCACTATTAGCTCTCACTTCACCTTTACCAGCGAGTGCGCAGCCTCAGTGTCTGTGAAGCTGGGCAACGGGGAGGGTGTGTGTGGGGGGAGGGAGGGGCAGGGGGTGCGACGCACCATGAACGCAATGATGCTAGGCACGATCGAGCCCAAGACGATCCATCCGGCCCAGAAGGCCCAGAGCTCCGTTCCGTGCGACCGGTCGCTGTTGCCGCCTATGATCTCGAAATCACGCGCCCATGACGACGCCGACGACGAAGACGATGACGACGCCGACGATCCGGAGCCCGACGAGGCGCCCCCCGACGACGACGACCATGAGGACGACGACGACGACGCCGATGACCCCGACCCCGAACCGCTGCTCACTGACCACGTCCCGTCAGAGTGGCTGCGCCATCAGGTTCAGCCTGTTGCTCTGCCACATTTGCCACCCTTAAACGAGGATGCGGACGAAAGGGATAAGGACGAGTGAGTACCATCGAATACAGAGCACTGCAAGAGGGACGGAAAGCGCAGGGGAGCGGAGTGAAGGACTGTGGGCTGAGGAGACGACGACTCACGGGAAGGTGTGGGAGCCCCCGCTGAGTCCGTAGAACGACTGCGACATGTACAACACCACGACGAAGAGCTTGAGAAAGCCGTTGGCGACGACGTAGTAGAACAGACCCTTGTTGTGCTCGCCCGACATGATACCAATCGCGAAGAAGGCTGCGCAGCATCAGTGTCATCTTTCTAGTACCTGCGAGGCCAGGGCCCATAGCCATAGCCGAAGGAGGGTGTCCCCTTAGCCATAGCCGGACGAGGATGTGTCCTTAGCCATAGCGGAGGAGGGTGTGTCCATAGCCATAGCCGGAGGAGGATGGACAACTCGGAAGACAAGGAGAAGACTTGCCAGAGACGTAGCGCCCGCCGAACTCTGCCTGAGCCGTCCTCCACGCAAGGTCCGACCCGACCGTCAACAGCGCGAGAACAACGATAGACAGCTGGCTCGCCACGTCAGCTGCCTCAAACGCATGATCGCCACGTATAGGGACTCCCTTCTCCTCATCTGGAGTCCGGAGTCATCGCGCAGATGTCTATCGCCGCCGCTCACGTACCTGGTAAAACAGCGTCCATATTGCAGAGCCGAGGTGGGTCGGCGCGTTCGAGTATGGGACAAACCCGCAGCCAGAGTTGAAGTCGTAGTTTTTCGCCGCTGTCCGACTGTCAGCTGCTTCCTGTAGCGTAGCACATCACCCGACTGGAAGACATCGAGACGTCGTGGCGCGTGTTCGTATCCCGCATCCTCTCCTATCGGGTGATGGCGCTCTTGGTATTTTACCAGTCCCGGGCCATACGATCAGCGCTGCTTCATTCCCCGCCGGCGCTGGCGGAATCGTCGAACCTCCCCAAGCTGTCCATTCCTCTTCCTCCCCTGCCCGGCGGATATCTGAAAAACTCTCGCACTCACAATAGTGATGCCCATACTGGTCGACGTAGTTGTTGAAATCGTTGGCGAGGATCACAAACTCGGCAATGATGAGCATGATCAGCGCGAGGATGCCGAATACATTGAAGAGGACGCAGATCCACACCCAGATGAGCGGGAAGGTGTGTTTTCCGAGCCACGATGTCTGTTCCTTCTCGGCTGCCATGGCACGGCGGCTGTGAGGTCAATGTCGCGGTCAGTGTCAGGAATGTCCAGAGTCAAGATGTCGACTGTGTAAAGGATGTCAAGACGTCAAGATGTCGAGGGTGTCAAGAACGTCAAGGAAGTCAGACTGGGCTCAGTTTGTTTGATTCACCTCGCCTGGCAAGTGGCGGAGACGACTTTTTAGGATAGATGGAAGCTGCGGAGTTGTGTACGGCAGATGGCGGGGTTGGATGTTGGCGTGGCGTGAGTGTGAGTGGTAGAGACTGCAGGTGAGACGATGAAGAGCCGGTGAGTGGACCAAAATGGCAAGGCAACAGCGGGCATGGATGACGATAGGCCGAACGCGTTTCAGCCGCGTCTGAAACATCGTGATCCTTTGAAATATGCGTGCAGGCGAAAGGATTGTCAGCGAGCACAAATCAGGCAAGTACGCGCTCGAATTCTATCCCCACCTCGCCAGTAACGCGGCGCATGAGGCCACGGAAGCGTCCAGGCTGACAGCGTGAGGTAGCAAGAGCCCATAAAGGGCTCACGACGAGGGATGGGCGATATTATGCACAAGCTGTACAGTCTAACAATCAATGACAAGCGAGCCCTTTGTTCCCGCCGGGCGATAACACCGATCTGCACCGACATCAGCTTGTGAGGAAATGGGGTAGCCCGCTATGCTCACGCCACGTCCATGTCTTCTTCGTACATGATATGCCCGATGAAAGCTCCAATGACGATGGATCCAAAGAGGAAGGTATTGTATGTCATGGCCACCAGCATCAGCTGAAGCGGGGTCATCAGCGGGATCCCACAGATTTTGAGAGAAGGGAGGGGACTGACCCAGAAGCTGATGGCTAAGCTGAGCGCGTACAGAGCTGCTCGAAGGATGCGATGTTGCAGACCCAGCTTCAAGCTGGTGCCAGCGGCGTCAGCTGGCTTGTTCAATGCCTCCTAGACCTCCACCTCCCACTCTGATCTATGTGCAGCCAAGACGGAGGCGAGCGTGACGACAAAGAGATCTCTGTGCAGCCAAGACGGAGGCGAGCGTGACGACAAGGAGATATCTGTGCAGCCAAGACGGAGACGAGCGTGACAAGGACGACTATGGCACTCACGGGCCAACGTTGCGCGCTGCGCCCGTCTCGATCGAGCTATACCCCGCTGGAACGGGAGGAATCAGGCTCTCGCGCCGCGGTCCCTGTCCGCCGGTGCGCCTGTCTCCGGCCCCGGAAGACGCAGAGATCGACCCCCGAGCGTCGACGTACAAGGCGTAGGCGAGGCGGCGGTCGTAGTTCCTCATGAGGTGGAACAGGAAGGCGTAGAATATCGAAATCAAGGCGACGAGCAGGCTGGTGGGTCAGCGCCGAGTCTTGGGTTGGAGTCTGTAGAGCGAGCAGGTAGAGCGTATACAGGTGTAAGTGAAGTGACTGGAAGTCCAGGTGAAGTGAAGTGACGATCGCAAGTCCAAATGGTCCTGCTGGCTGTGTAGACAGTGGCACGCAAGGAGGTAAACGGTGATGTCTGATGACAGACGACAGCTCGTAGCCAGTGCGGGTGGGTCTCGGCCGATACCTGCAGAGACTGGAGCTACTGGAGCTGGGCTAGGGCTGCCGAGACTGGAGCTGGAGAGAGGGCGCCGGGGTCCGTCAAAGCAAGGGAGCGCCAACGTACCAGGACAAACTCATCGTCACCCATCCCGATATATGCCACGAGCGGAATACCACACAGGTATCAGCCACCTGCGAATTCCACAGCATGTTCATCTAGCGTCCAACGTCAGCGCTCCCGACCTCGTAAAACGCCTACAAACCACCCGCCCACGGCCCCGCTCCGCTCCTCTCCCAGTCGTGAGGAACAGCAATGGGTAGATGTTATAGCGGTGGAGCGTGGAGCTGGACGTACCGAGCAACGCGCCATGGGCATGTCCATGTCCGGCATGGGCGTGGGCATGGTGTGCCCCGAATGGTCGTGGTCCATCGCGGATGGGTCTGATCGACTTGCGTTGCCGTTGCTGTCGGTGGCTTGTTGGGTATCTACGAAAGGCGAGGGAATGTGCAGATCTGGCTCGTCGTAACGAGGATTATATCTGCCTGGCTGGAGTCCAGACTCCTTGTTATGACCAGTGAGACATCGAGTACTCGATGGCGCGAACTTCCTTATCCGGGTGGCAAATGCCACGTGGTCGACCGTGCTGAAACGCCTCGCGCACCAGAGGCAAATGGGCGCGACATATGCGGCACTTTGGGCGAGGCCAAGCATGAGGGACATTATATTACGAGCACTCATCTACAACAGATCCCAAGCACCTCGACAGAACCATCTCGGATCTCGTGAAAGAATCATCTCCTCAATATCAAAGCCAGCAGAATCACCAGTATCGCCAGCAACAAGGCAATCATCGAGGCGGACACTGCTTTCGTCAGCTTCACTCGCTGCTGCATGCAATACAATTGGTCCAGTAAGAGAACTCACTGCCATCAAAGCTAGCAGGTACAACGACGACACGGATCGTGTTATCTGCGCTTGCCGAAACCAGCAGATTGGCGCCAGGATTGAACTTGAGCGCGGTGGGTGGGAAACTATGCGCATGGAGGATCTTGAGTAATGGCGCCAAGGTCTTTGCGTCGAGTATGCCAAGTGAGAGATCGGATGAACCGTATGCAAGTAGCTTGCCATTGGTTCTCCTCCCATCAGCTGCTTGCCCGACTGCTCGACAGACATTATGTAGAAAACTTACGATACGTCGAACACTGTCACTGGTTTTCCCGAGACCTCCCGCCGAACAATCACGTCCCAGCGACCGAGCTCCTCGCCGCTCTCTGGCTTTTCCTCCTCCTTCTCCTTGCCTTTGCCCTTCTCAACTGCAGTGCGGACAGTCGTAGATGGCCCAGCTACCAGACCAAAGGTGCACACCCATGCCTTGCGAGGCGCACCTCGTTTCGACGATTTGGTGGCATTTAGAACTGCATGGATGATTGGAGAGGTTGTCAACAGAGGCGAAAAGCTGGGCATAGTGTGTCAGGATCTCTGTTACAAGTAAAAGATAGATACATGGCTTACCGAGCAGAGCGGAATGCTGCCGGTGTGATATCGAGACTTGGAGGATATATCGTCTGGATCAGCGCGATGGTCGTTTTTTCCCCTGTCGAGACCTTGTATAGCAGTAGTGCTGAAACGGTCGTCACGGCTAGCTGTTGGGGCTCAGCGAATGCCATGCAACACTTGTGCTAGTGTTATAGTAGAAGGACGACACACCAAGTCATCTCCGCCCCAATCCAGGTCGACCAGCTCCGAGTCGACTTTGACTGACGGTACCGCCTCTTCCAGCTCGGGAAACCGGAGCAGAGAGACGTAATTGTCTGTGGAACCTACAGCGACGAGAGCTCCCGACGGAGACAGAGCCGTGGACTTCTGCATCGAGGTCAACGATACGTCCTGCACCGCAAGCGCGGGAATGACAGACTTGATACGGAAAATCTTCTGACCACTCTGCTCTGATAGTTCCCGCAGCGTGCTGCGCAGTGATACTGTCCTGTGAGTCAATGGCCGAGCGCAAGACGTACGAGTCGGCGGTATACCCAAACACGCGTACATGCTCGTTCCGCCCTTGCTTGATGGAGCTCGACGAAGCGTTCACACCAGTCACCAACCTCTTTCCCTAAAGAGCTCAGTTCTATCACATATGACCTGATTCAGCACAACTGACCTGTCGATCAACGGCGAGCGTCATCGGCGCGTCTTCCTCGGCGGAGAACTTGGTCTCCGCGGTGTACTTGACAGATCGGCCATCTTTGCTGACTCTGGCCAATTTCTGCGCCGATCAGCAACTCCAGCACCCCTTATGACACGTCCTCGTCCTATGCACAGTAATGAGCGGCAAAGACACCCACGATCTTATTCTCAATGCCGCTTCGGCTCGCGCCGCCGCCGCCCGCGAGGACGAGCGTCTCGTCGTCTGCCCAATCGAGAGCGTAGACTGGGAATGCCGGCGTCGGGTGGGGATGGTGAGATGTGCGAGTCATCGAGACGACACGGAGGGTACACCCTCACTGCCAGATAATGTACAGAGCCGGATGATGCGTCTGTAGAGCGCAAGCAGGGACGATATTGACGCTCAAATGACGCGCAAGACGGTGTGGGGGGAAGGTGGCCCATGACGTGGCCTTTTAGCTCGCACTGATAAGCCGCGTCGGCTACTGCTGGGCGACAGAGCCGAAAACCCACAAGCGCTGGACAGACTGCTACCTGGCCCAGAGGGATTTCGCTGGCATTCAAACAGTCGACCGTCGTAGTGTACTCGATCCGTCACACGCCAGGATGCGACCGACACTTCCCTCCCTCATCCATGTGCTTGTCCCCGTCAAGCGCTCCATCGACTATGCCGTGTGAGTCGCAGTTGAGATTTCACCTGACCCGGTATTGGGCTGATTCCGCCAGCAAGATCCGGATAGCGAGCGACGGGAAGGGCGTGGACACGAGCGTCAAGCACTCTATGGTGAGGTTCTACTTGAGTCCAAGGACTGCGTATGGAGCTGACAACGGACTCAGAATCCATTCGATGAGATTGGTATGTCGCTCTGTTTGATCTGAGGTTTGCCCGCGTTACATCTCTGGCGACACTCCTCCCTGCTTGCTAGTGTTTCGCATGTGCAGGTGCTATCCAGCCTGCAGATGTGCACTGACCCTCACAGCTGTGGAAGAAGCAGTGCGGCTTCGGGAGCGTTCCCCGGGCCTCGTGACGTCCATTACGGCGCTTACCATCGGGCCGCCCAAGGCGTCCGACCAGCTCCGGACGGCACTGGCGATGGGCTGCGACGCTGCCATCCACATCACCACGCCTGAATCTGCCGTCGTCGAGCCCATCTCCGTCGCCCACGCAATCAAGGCGGTTATCGAGCGCGGCGTCGGCGAGTCGAAGACGGACAAGGTCGATCTGGTCATTCTTGGCAAACAGGCGATCGACGACGACTCGGGAAGCACCGGCGGGATGCTGGCGGGAATGCTGGGATGGGGACAGGGCACGTTTGCCAGCAAGCTCGAGGTGGAGAAGCAAGGAGGGGTAAAGGTCACGAGGGAGATTGATGGTGGTCTGGAGAAGATTGAGGGCAAGCTTCCGATGATCGTCACGACTGATCTGAGGTGAGCCACGAGCCGAGTATTCCCCAAGTGTCCAATTTTCAGGTCCAAATGGATGAGATATGTTGAAATGGAAGCTGATGTTCTGAACTAGGTTGAATGGTATGTTGTCTCTCATGACGGACTCATGAACGGTATATGCAGAGCGGGCGTCTGACGACGGCAGAACCGCGATACGCATCATTGCCAAATATCATGAAGGCCAAGAAGAAGAAGATCGAGGCGCTCAAGCCGGAAGATCTCGGTTTGGACTTTGTGCGTCTGCTGCTGCCTCCCCTTCTCCACCACCTCAATCCTCCTCCCACTTCCCAGTTCCCCTCCCTCTGCTTTGCTTATCTTGAACGCTCAACCTTCCTGGTCGATTGCTTGTCCCTCGATAGAGAGCTTGGCTGATCTGCCAGACACCGCGGCTCGAGACCATCTCCGTCTCAGAACCGCCTCAGCGCGTCGGTGGCGGCAAGGCAAGTCCCGTCTTTTGTCTCATTTCGGACACTTCTTCCATTCTGTCCCCCCACGTCATGATCTTCAATTCTGTACGCCATGCCATGATCTTCTATTCTGTACTCCATGTCATGGTCTTCAATCTGTACACGCATGGTAGGTAGAAAGAGATAAGGCTGACCACCTTCCAGGTCGAGAGCGTGGACGAGCTTGTGGCCAAGCTCAAGACTGCTGGCTTGATTTAGCCTCCAGTCTAGTCGCTCTGTCAATATATGCATAGGCTCGGATAGTATCGATGCCAAGATACGTGGCTCGTTTATCATTTGTCATGTGTGCATGCATGTCTGCATTCTGGAGCATCATGATGATACACAGTGCATGCTGAGTTGATAGTGAGCTGATATCTCTGGCATGATAATGCAGCGAAATGGTTCGCGTGATATACTGTACTGGATGATGTGTGGAGGGTGTCGCAGAGGAATGTCTCGCCTACATACTATACAACAGCTGATAGGTACGTGAGTGCTATACAACAGGGAAGGTGACATACGTTTATCAGCTTAGCGGGTGGTTCTCCTATGCACATCCAAGCATCAGCAACCGTTCTTTCGTGAAACAAGCAGCATGAGGCTCACGGCCAGGCCCAGCCGCTTGGCCGCTTCGTAGCAAGCTGCGTTTCTCGCTGCTTTCTTGCCCACCCGCATCGCTTCACCCACTTCGATGCCGTCGATCCTGACAAATACTTTCCACAGCTTACCGAGGTTCGAGTCGCACCTGGTCTCTTCCCACTCAAACTCCCGATTCTCCCCCCGCGCATAGAGCTGTACCAGCCCCGACATGCCCTGCGCCAGGCGGTCGATGCGGTCCAGCTCGCCGCGGGACATGGTGATGACCTCGCCAGTTGTCGCGTCGGCCGCAAAGACCGAGTGGTGTTGCACGTGTTCTAAGCACATGTGGTCGTAGAAAAAGGCGAGCAGGGGACGATACATCTCTCGTAGCCAGGTATCGATGATTGGCAGAGCAGTGATGAAGCGTGCAGGGGGCGGATGGGAAAAGTAGATGCCGGCGATGTATGCTTCCATCAGAGCGGCACGGGTGTCTACCTGCGCTCTCAGCGTGGGAAGTAGCTCCGGGTGCCCTCTCAGCCGCTGGGGGAGATTGTATAGACCCGAGAGGTGCGACAAGGTCGCATTGGATACGAGGTGAGCTTTTAGTTGCTGAATACACCGTCAGAATTAGTATACCATCTCCTTGTGGAATGCAGGGATGAAAGGGCACGGTGTTGTAGCAGTTTGTGTTGTGGACGTACTGTGGCGCTACCGCAGGTCAATTCAGGCTTCACTTCGTGCAGCCAGCAGGTGACTACCATGCCGAGGATACTATCCCCGACATGCTCCAGCTTCTCGTAATGCCCCGCGGGCTCGTCGGGCGGATCTTCGAACCGGAACCGTACGCGGGGAAACGAGCTCTGATGCGTGAAGACTCGCTTCAACATCTCCGGGTCCTCGATCGGCGGGAGAGGCGGTAGGGGAAAGACCGGCAGTTGTTCGGTCGGGATGAGGAAGCTTCGCGAGTGTGGAGACTTCTTGGCTCGATTCGAAGGTAGAGACATCGTGAGCCTTGGTGTGGGCAGAGACTCGGTGGTGTCCGGCGAAAGGGAAATTTCGTCTTTGTTTCCTTCCTCGAGAGGGACGTCTAGAGGTGATGGGGGCGAAGCAGAAGGCGGCGTCTTGCGCTTGCTAGGGATCGTGGGCGATGACAGGGGAGGGAGCACGAGGAAATCGGCAGTATCGAGCATGTCCGAGCTATCAGGAGTGTTTCCGAGCCGCTGATAGATAATCTGGGGAGAAATGGATTCCACTGCGTGGGGCACCTGGGTTGGTGTAGGCTCCGGCAATCTTGCTGGGTGTTCCTCCTTCTCCTTGGAGTCCGAGGGAAGGCACTCGGATGGCCCAGGTAAGTTGGTCGCTGGTCCCGGTTCTTCAGAATGACTCTGAAGACTGGAGGCTGCCACATCACTGATGCCTTCTGCGGCGCCCACGACAGCAGCGGATGTAGAGGTACGAGGATTCGCTTCCTCCGTGGCTGACATGCTGATCTCCTCCATGGGACTTCCGGAGGTCTGGAAAAGGCGTACGGGAGCCGAATTGAGCGCTGCAGAGGAGTGAGGTAGGAATCAGCCAGAAGAGGAAAGAGGGAAGAGGAAGAAGGAAAAACGAAAGAGGGAAGAGGAAAGAGGACGGAGGAAAGAGCAAGGAAAGTGAAGGAGGAAGGGGGGAGAACGAGGGTGATCGAAGTGTGACCGCTGGTCCGTCAATCAGCAATGCGACGTGCCCTTGGCTGTCCCCGCTGTCGGCTCGCCCGTCGAGGGGCGACAGCGGTAGTATACCATGCAAGCTTCGCTGTCTTGTAATCTGATCGTCGGCCTTGATAGATCCCGAGTCGGTCAGGTCACGTGACCCTCCGTGCTCAAAAGTCGACTCAGTGGCGACTTTGATGATCAGCTCACTCGTCCGTTGCATGACGCAGATCGGGTTGCAAGGTGGCGACGAAGGCTGCGTCGATGCCCTCGGTGGAATGGGGAATCCTTTTTCCTTGGGCCCCGTAAATCCGCGCTAGGCGGATGTAAGACAAAAGACTGGTCTGGACCCTCCTTTGTGATTTCAACGACGTAGCGTGATCCAGCGTTAGTCATCCACCCATGTCGCTGAGACTGGCCCCTACCTCTTTGACTACTTGCGATTTCACCCGCTTGGAGATACCACCGAGAGTGATACCTGACTTGAGACGGGGACATGACACAGCCGTTGCAGAAACAAGCTGGCCAAAGAACGGTGAGTCACGGGCGACTGTCTTCCCCACATCTGAGGGTACGCTGACTTGTACGAGGCCACCCCGACTTGTGCACTCGAGACACATCCGCACATCCTTCGTCATGTTTTGTCCTTCGCAGATGGACCCACGCTGGCCAGCGCGCTCCGAGTCTCGCGCTCGTTCTACGACGAGGCTGGAGCCGTACTGTACCGGCACATCGCGTACAACCCCGACCGAGACATCGACCCCTTCTTCGACCTATCCCCAGCTCAGGGGAAGAAAGATGCCACCCTGAAAGACCGATTGCTCGACCAGGTGCGCATACTGGATATCCGGGAACACCACGGAACCTGCAGTGGTCTAGGGGACGTTGGACTCAAAATGCCTCGCGTGCAGACCGTGCGCTTCTGCGGACCGAACCTGCGTGCCATCTGCGACGGCCATACTGGCCCATGTTCTATCACGGCCAATCTATCTCCCCGGACACTGGTGTTCATCTACAACCCCTCACCCCTACGCTCTCCAGGCACCGACCTGGCTCCGCTGCTGCACTCGGTGACGCGAGTGGTGCTGCTCGTCAGCTCGACTTCCGCATGGCTCAACTACCGTGGCCATCCGCTGCACCAGAGCCTACCCCATACAGTCAAAGAGGTCGTAGTTATCTTCGATAGTTACCGGGAGACCGGGCCCGGTCCCGGCTGGCTAGGAGACAGAGACGGCTACACAGACTCGTCGAGGGTCAGGCAGCTCGCGGAGATGGTCATGTACGATACGACCAAGAGATACGATTTCGTGAATGCTGGGTGGATCATGCATCCCCAGATGGACCCCCGCGCCACCCTCTCACAAGTACAGGCACGTGCCGAGCTAGACCTTCGCGAAGAGATGAAGAAGATCGGCATAGGCATCGAACTCGCCCGGGGCCTCGAGGCTGTTCGATTCTTGCCGGGCGAAGAATATGTAGGTGAAGGGAGATGGAGGAGCGAGTTTACAGAGAAAGAACTGGACAACTGGTTGTGGGTCAAGCTTTGATCGATCAGGTGGCCATGTATTTCCCCCATTCTCTCTCTCTGTCGACGGTCCTTTCGATCGCATGAACCAGGTAGATCTGTTTGCCACCCTCTAGCATTAAGCATGTTTTTTTTCGAATCCGATCGCACGGGCATCCCGGCGGCCGCTTCGGAGCGACTAACCTAAATATATATATGTATGCACCGTGCCCTTTGAAACGGACCCCAAAGGGGAGTCGGCGACGGTGGGATGCGGTGTCTGCTGGGACACGGCCTCGAGGGCATGGACAGCATATGGGAACGATACGGGGAATAAAAGCCGTAGACCTATAAAGGAATGCGGATAGCCATCCCGAGTGACACTCCCACAACCAGTCAGTCAGCTGACGACTGGGAGCTGAGCCGAAAGTGCCGTCATGGTCCTCGCGCGCTGCTTTGGCCGTCCAGTCAACTCAACCGCCATCAGCATGAAGCGCCTTCCCCTTCCGTCTGACTCTCCACGGCTACACGGCGATGTGCTGAGGTCAGTGCTCGCGCTCACGGACCGATCGACGCTTGCGACCTGCCTCCGAGTCTCGAGGCTGTTCTTCCAAATCGCAGGACCGCTCATATACTGCGAACTTCCATTCGGCGACCTGGTCGGAGTCTTCACCACGACACAGAACAATATGTATAGCAGAAGCAAGCTTGATCTCTTGGCATGCACGCGGATCCTCAACGTACGCTCGCACCGCGGCAGCTGCAGGCACTTGCCTGACCTGCGCTGTGTCTTGCCGAATCTCGATACGGTGCGGCTCTCTGACGACTCGCCGTGGTATACCTACTGCTACCTGGGCTGCGACATATCTTCCTCTTCGCCCACCTGGACGCCTGTGTTGCCCTGGTCATGCCCTCTGCTCCAACAGCTGCAGCCCTCGACGTTGGTCCTGCAGGACACGCTTCCACCGACATCTCGCGCCCCTGCAGGCTTCGGCGGCGCCTTTCTGCAGTCCAGCATTCGTCGCATCGTCATCACCTTGCGATACGGCTGCTTCTGGATCCGCGGAGCGGACGGCACGCGCATGCTCGACCGCCTCGGACCGAGCGTGGAAGAGGTGGTGCTGGTATTTGGACGGTGGGAGTCGGGTTGGAAGGCGTCATCGTCCTGGCGAAACGACTGGCCGGGCTCACCGTGCGTCGCAAGTCAGCTTGCATGCATCGCTCTCGAAGGCCCTTGGCGCCTCACGGTCGTGGGGTCGGAACAACTCGATCCGGCATGGGCAGGCGATATGACGGCCGCCGGAGCAGAGGCTGTGGTGCGCGATAAGATCGAGGTGGTGTGGGCGAAATCGATCTTGGCAAAGGAGAAGAGGAATCAAGATTGCTGGGTTCCGGTGCTACCTCATCTTGAGTCGAGCAAAATCGTGCAAGAAAGACTGGAGTTTATAAAGCTGGGGGATTGGCTTGCCAGGCATGGAAGGCGGACATTGCCGGAGGAGCAAGTGCGATGCTGGAGCAGAGTGAAAGACGAGCTATGAGATGAGGGGGGGAGCGGGCAAGCCGGTCGTTATATCTAATGCTGTATCATCCGTGGAGATTGGTTCTAAGATTTCGCTGCTGCCGATCCCCAGGAGAATCAGCTTCGCTTTGCAGAGCCAACTCGAGAGAGAGCGAGAGGTTTGATGCAGGGACTAGCCGTTGTCAAGGTGACAGCTGCCACGTGCTTGGTTGCAGATGAAATTTGGTTCCGCGATATTGTGCTCTCCGTTGTACTTCGTATCCTGGACTGGTTGCTCATTGGTATCCAACATACCCAACCTCCTGCACGCTTGTGGTGTTGGTGTCGAGGTCATCGAGTGAATATAAGCCTCTACGCCTCACAAGTCTGCCACGGAACGGGCTCACTCGGGTGCGTCCCATACCCAAACTCGGGATCTCACAGCGAGTCGTCAAGGAATCTCGCGCCGAACGCACTGCGCATGGACATTGCCTTCCGCTTGAACGTCGCGAGTCTACGTCTATGGCTCGCGGCCAGGCTGTCAGGTGACTCGATCGAGGGGTGTCGGCAGCTCGAAAGCATCCAGACATGCACAAGTCGGCCCAAGAGAGAGTGAAAGAGCGGCCGCCAGTCGAAGCAGATGGCGACACCGACTTTGACGATGATGAGGAAGAGGAGGAGACTTGTGAGTGGACGCTCCGCACCTTGAAGCAGTATTGAGCACCGCAATTCTGATGTATTGTAGACGAGGAGACTCGGAGGCGGTTGATCCTGGAGAATCAGCTGCTCCTCGACTCGTTGGGCATACAGCCGACCGCTTCATCCTCGTCTCTCCCTGTTCATCCACCCAGCGCACCTCGTCGGAAACGCGACACGCCGCATAAAACAGTATACGACCGCTCGGGGTTCATCTTGTCCCAGCCCGGCCCGTCCGAGGTCCACCGTATCGCCTGCGTTGAGATGCCCAGCGACCGCCAGCTCAAGCGCCGCATCGCAGATGGAGAGTACCAGGACTGCACGCACTGGCGGAGCGGTGAGGACCGCCGCTGGCGATTCGGCTTCGGACGCGGAGGACACCTAGCACCAGGGGACGAGGCAGAGGTTGGAGACGTCGGCGAGGACTTTCGTTGGCGGAGATGGGGTGGGCTGGAGAGGGAGTTGAGAAGGGAGATGCGCAAGAGGGGGCTGTTGAACGAGAGAGACGCCAGACCCCCGCCGCCACCTGAACCAGCCGTGAAAGCAGGCGTCTCAGCGTACCATGTGAGTCATATATGAGACGTGTGCGATACCATGCTTAGAGCTGGACATGCTGACGGGCAATGCTTTGCAGCTTCTCCCTGGCGAGGCGTGCCATCAGTGCAAGCGCAAGTCGGAAAAGCTCAAGATGAGGTGCCGAAATGTCAATCCCATCTGCCGAGCAGTCTTCTGTGAAACATGTTGCAAGAGGTACGTCTCGCAGACAAGTAACATGGAGCTGTAGAATCGGGAGGCGCGGGCGAGCTGACCGTCTGTGCAGGTACAGCTACTTCCAATTCGACAGTGAATCCCGTTCGTTCATCTGCCCGCTGTGCAAAGACTGCTGCAACTGCGCCAACTGTATACGGAAACGCAATCTGGCGCATCTGCTGGGCCCGTCCGGCGTGGGGATCCGGACAAAGTCCCTCTCGCAACGCATACGACGGGAAGGCAGCGGACCCATCACCGTCCAGGCATGGCTAGAGAAGGCGGTGGTGGATCAAGTGGGCGTCCCTTTCGATCGCGTCAGGCTGGTCGACCAATCTACGGATGTTCTATCGCCCGAACTCCCGCCTGAAGAAGTCACGACTCCTATAAAGATACCCAAGGAGAAGAAGAAGCGAAAGCTAGATGGACCACAAAGAGCCGGCGTGAAGGGGACGAAGCCACTCGAAGAGATTAGCCTGGTCGTCAAACTCAAGGTCCCACCGCAGCCTACAAAGCCGGTTCAGGTGCATGGCCGAGTCAAAGAGGTCGATTCTGACGGCGATACAGTCGGCGGCTGGTCGTCTGACGAAGATGGGGCTGTAACAGCAGCGTCGAGCAGTTTATCTTCCCTGACCCCTTCACCAGTTCCTCATCGGCTCGCCTTCCCTGCTCGACCAGCCATCGTCCCTCCGAATACGAACGACTATCTATCCCGCCTTGCTAATCCGGGTTCTGCTTTCTATCCGACTCACGATCCACTCGATACCTCTCTGAACTATCCGACTTTTGACTCGTTCTCGCCCGCCGAAGCAATGCAACCGTCATATTTTGTCGATGGCAGATTATCTTCATTGCAGCCTGGGAGCTCGCCTACGCTGTCCGCGGAGGCTCTCACCCCTGGTGCTGCAGGACAAAACGATTCGCTGCCTTTCCCGTCCTCTACAGCGAGCGGCGACTATTCCGGCCTGTTGACACACCAGTCTCTCGCCACCGTCCTCCCACCTGCCATGGGGGTTTCCGATGCCCAGGTGCCGTGGCAAACAGCTCCGCCTATCCGACTTGGTCAATCCCCCTCGCTCCCGCAAGACGACCTGCTGTTCCCCCCTGCACCGACAGCGCATGACTCGTGGGATCCCACGCTTACTGGCGCCTCCGAGCACGGCAACGCCTCGTTCAGCGGGTTCCAGACGTATCAGTATTCCCAGGTCTCCCTCGAAACGGCGACCACGACGGCACCCTCGGAGTTCATGCCTCCCTCGCTCGGCCTGGCCATCCACAACGACCCTCCACCGTACTCGCATTCCCCACGAGCCAATCCGCAGAACATTGCCGAGCGCACCGCGACCGATAACCAGCAACAGGCATCTTCTGCGTCTTACCCGGCTCAGCGGGATACGTCGTCCCCCAGTCAGGCTCGACTCGGGGGGGCTCGGAATGGAATTCCATTCAGCCAAGTCGACCTGCAGGTAGGAGGTGCGGCATCTGGCCCTGGCCCTGGCTCAGGCCCTGGCTGTGGCTGTGGCTCTATCTCTGGGCCTGGCTGTGGGCAAGATTCGGGCACGAGGCAGCATCCGCAGAACCTCGACCTCCTCAGCATAGCCGCATCGGAAGCTCGACATTCGCCTGGCAGTGTCGACTCCGGACGCGGACCTGAACCTGCGCCTGGGCCTGGGTTCGGACAGGGAGCTGGGCAGACCGCACCGCCGAGTAGCGGCAGGGGGAACACGCACGGTGGGTATACGGGATACGCGGCGACCGCGGCACAGCCCAAGTGGAGTCGACGTCCTGGTGGATCGTAGTGAATGCTCGTGCGGTATGTGTACTGCCGAACGCCGACTAGACTTAGATGTGTAGAGAGATCGCCGCGAGTGGATGCGTGGACAGTGGACACGTGGACAAGTGAACAGTGGACAGTGGACAGTGGACAGTGGACAGTGGACAGTGGACAAATGGTGAAGCGGAAGCAGTCTTGTCGTTGGGTCATACATATCTGTGTACATCTACATGCATACATAGATATATATTGCAGATCAAACTCGTAGTGGAACGGCAGTGTCTCGCGGGGCGAGGATACGTCGTGTGTGCTGGCTCTAGTTGTGCATCGCAGCGGATACTATCAGCAAAGCCCAACGCAAGAAATCAGGGCAGGCCCATCGCCTACGCCTAAGTATGTGTGCTGGTGAGCATGAGCGTGTGTGCTCCGTCAGCGATTGGAGTATCGCAGCGACGAATCAGTTGTGGCGTCACTTGGAGATCAGCAACCACCATTCAGTCGTCGTGTACAGCCGCCTGTGCTCCTTTGCGTCTTGTCTGTAGACCGCACGTCCAGCGTCGACCAGGCTCAACAGCACCGCGACGTCAACCTCGACGTCAACCTCGCCGTCAAACTCGACATGCCAAGCCAAGCGACCACATGGCGCATCGCTCCTCGTAGTATACATGCATGCACGAAGTACTAGATAGACCTCGCCCACGCCGCGCCTCGTCCGACACGTCCGCACCGCGACCGACCAGCTTAGGCCGATCGGATCTTGAGCTGGCCCAGGAACTGGGCCTTTTCGGCGTCGGTGTTGAATCGGCCGTGGCCGAATTTCGAGGTCGTGTCGTAGTACTAGACGCGGATCAGACCGTCTCCCCATACTGAGTGTACTTGTCAGACTCACCTTGAGCTGCACTTTCTCGAGGTGGGCTCGCGAGACGTGCACGCGGAGAGCCTACCACTGTCAGCTACTGCCCCGGACGCCTCGACATGCAAGGCAGAGTGGAGAGAGCAAGGGACACGTACCTTTCGCAAGGTGATGACACGCTTGACGGGTCCCGGGATGCAGCCCCTGCAGTCGGCGTGAGCACGCTGATACACTACACTAGCCAAAGGGCCGGATCACTCACTTGAGCATGACAAAGTCGTTCTTGACGATACCGTATCGCACAAAGCCGCCCATAGGAGTGACAGTCTTCTTGCCAATGTCAAAGTCAGTCGAACCGGAAGACTCGTCGGCGCCGTTGGCGATTCGGTAGATCCTGACCCGTCAGCACTGGCCTCGAATCAAGTTTGCCCGCTACTCACTTCTTGTTCATCTCCGTTCGGTGGTGGTAACCGTTCTGACCGGCACGAGCGACCGAGAACATGACCTTTGAAGCTGCACACATCAGCACACGTGCTCGCCCAGACGCTTTGCAAAGAGCTCACGATGCCACGCTCCGATACAAGCGACCTTTCGCAGACCCTTGTGGGTCTTTCGTGGCAGCTTCTTGGTGCCCCAACGGTGGGTGACACCCTCGAATCCGTGACCCTTGGTAACGGCAATAACGTCGATGACCTCGTCCTGCTCAAAGATCTGGCCAACCTCGATCGTCTTCTCAAAGTGCGACTTTGCAAACTCGACCTTGTCTGCGATGCTGCCGCCGTTCACCTGGATCTCCATGAGGTGGGCCTTCTTCTGTGCGAGGCCCGTCTTGGACAGCTGGGTGTGGGCGAGCACACGGACGACGGTGCAGTACTTGTTGATGCGCTCGAGCTCGCGGGCGATAGACTGGCCGTTGTTCTCAGAGTGCTTCTTGGCGTACCGGGTGAATGCCTTCTTCTTTGATCGGTACCAGTTCTTGTAGAACCGACGCTTGATCTCGTCCGAAAGGTGCTCGGCCCACACGGTTGTGAGCGATCGCAGGCCGCGGGGGGTCTCGACGTAACCGACAACACCGACAACAACCATGGGGGGAGTCTCAACAACGGTAACAGCCTCGACAACTTCACGCTTGTGCATCTCTGCGAAATCATTAGTCTCTGTTCTGCGACATGGAGAATCAAAGCTCACTCGATCCTGGACGGTCGAGGTCTCGGACGACGTGCGACATGCCGGCCTTGTAGCCCATGATGGCGGTAAGGTGGACGGGCTTTTTGGGGTCGTCCTGAGGAAAGTCAGCGACGTCCAAGCATCCCGCTGCTCTCTCTTCTCGCTTCACAGACTCTCTCTTCTCGCTTCACACTCTCTCTCTTCTCGCTTCACACTCTCTCTTTTCCCTTCACACTCTGCTGACCCAGCCATTCGATCTCCACACCCGCATTTCTTCCTGCCTCCCTTTGACCAAGTTCATGCGACATGCCAATCCTCCGACGAGACCAGGCGAATGAAATTCGAAACCTACCTTAGGGAACGCCTTCACCTTTCCCCTGTGACGGGCCGCACGCTTCCTGGGAACTGGGATATAATCAGCATACTTCCATTGGGCTACTCGAGAATGGCTCACGGAAGGCGAGCGAGCCGTGACGGGGCTGTTCGTACTAGAGAGAAGTCAGCTTGAATCTGTAACCCCACATGCGCCGTCGTGTTCCAGTCACAAGCATCACTGCTTGCTGATGTCGCTGAAAGACGGAAGCAGTGATCAACGCACCTTTCGGTGAGACATCCTGCGGTAGTCGTAGACTGTCGAAGGATGAGAGGGAGGAGAGACTTGAAGGACAGAGTATCTCGAACGGGTCGTACGCAAAGGTTTTGCGCCGGTCTGCCCTGCAGCAAGGTGAGCCTGATATCTGAGAGGTTGCCAAACCGTTGGCCGTCGGAAATAAACACAATATACCTTAACGCCGATATTTGCGATTTACCAATTACCTGACGTCGCGCGATCAAAGTACTCTGCTGGTCTCACTGCGGGGCTGGAACAAGCCAGATGCTCAAAACTTGCCTACTCCAGAGACATGGCCCAATGCTTATCAAGGCGTGTATCCTGGCGCTGTAATCAACGTATTCCTGCTTGAACAAGACGACATCCAGCCATTTCAAACTCGACCATTCGCGACGGTCAAGACTTAAACCGAAGACAAAGCCATGCTCCACTCTTACCAACTCTTTTCCTTCCTTACTCCTTCATAGACTCATTCAACGTCTGTTCACATTCCCTCACTTACATCGTTACCGTGAACTTGCCTTGAGGCTATATTGGACCCTCCCAGCCCAGACTGACGCGTCACCCGCCCGCCTACATGGGGTTCCACGCTGCTACTGGCCTATTGATGTGTCCGCCTCACCCAGTCCCTGCTCAGGCTGATCCGACACAACCGCTCGACCACTTGAAGAGCTAGATTTTCCTTCCCTAGCTCGGTTCCCCAGCGTATTCGGGTCAAAGGACGTCTGTTCGTGCGGGATGCGGGTCTGACTCTGGGGTCCACTGGGGATTGCCGCTGACTGCACGCCTGTGCGACATGGGCGCGCTGTACCCCTCGAATGGGATCGGCGCCTGAGATGCTGGACCGTAATCGTTGGCGGTCGACTTGCCTGCCCGACCCTTTCATTTTCCCTTTGACAAGCACACCACCGCCTACTGGCTGGGTCATCAACCCCCACGACGGCGGTGGCTAGTCAGCATGGCAACGTGCACGGACAGACTGCACGCTGTGGTACAGACGTCGCTCTCAGCTGATGCTCCATCATGATGCGACGATACTTCCTTTGCCCCATGCATCAACTGATGATCGACGCTGATAGTGACGAGGCATGTGTGTCTGTGCGCCGCAACGTCGAGGCGTGTCCTCCCAAAGGGCATTGGCCACAAAGTCGCATCTCACTCTGGCCATCTCACTGCGACGGCATTACCTTCTCCCATCTTTCTCTCTCTTCTCACCACTTGCATCGACCAATTTCCACGAGTTTCTCTCCACATACCATCTCTCCTCCCTGCAGTTGCGCCCACGCTCCGCACCTGGGCGAGCTCCGAGACCCGGGACCGAGAGAGCGTGTGTCCTTTCATTCTCTCTTCTCACCTTGCCGCCCTCGCCCTTTGCCTCTGAGGATCTGTTGGAGCAATCTCCGCCTTCCATGCCCCTTTGCCCGGCTGACTCAGCCCTTCCTGCCTCGGCGGAGCTCGAATCTGCATCCTGACGAAACGTCATCCCTGCTTTGTCCCCCAGTGCGATGTGGAGCAAACCTGTTCTCAAGCGATTGAGATTGCTCATCTTCCAGCGTTCTCAGTCTATACACCAAACAGATTTTAACAAAGAGTGAGCTCTAATTCGTCCTTGGGTGCATTGTATCGTCCCTCGTTGTGGGGAAGAGAGCTGGGTCTCTGTGGCGTGGCCAGGTCTCCTTCTTTCTGCGAAGGTTCCCACCGCATGACAAGCGCTCATCCGCACGAGTTTCTTCAGCATATCATGACGAGACCCGTGACCGCACCGCTGTTGACTCGAAACCTCTTCTTTCCCAAGACCCCTTCCGAGTCGCCCCAGCCTGAGATCCGCACGATACCGGGGCCGTCCACGCCTCGATCCCGCGAGGATCGGAAGACACGTCCTATCCGCGAAGGCCGCTGCGAGAACTGCGGCTGCGACGAGGTGAGTTCCCATGTCGGCGTTGCTCAGACCACAGCGCGCCACCTCGCTGTGGCGGACCGCACAGCAGACCGTGGGCGAACTGAGTGCCGGGAAAATGCTATGCAATGCTTGCGGCCTGTATGTGCGTCTTGAAATATCGCGAGACCGAGATACCTGAGGCTGACCATCAGGTGACGGAGCACAAGCAGCACCGGCCACGACGGTATTGGGGCAAGACACGAAAATCCCAGAGTCGGTCCCGCTCGTGCTCAACACAATTGTATGCCAGCAGTGTCGACCAACTCTCACCCGATTTTGGACCGCTCGACCCCTTCGAACATTTTGATCAGCTCGATGTGCTCGACGAGGACATGGGAGACGCCGCGGCAACATTGCTGGCCATCAGGGTGAGCCACGAGTTGAGTGACTCGAGACGCATCAGCTAACAAGCAGCGTACGACCTCGGCTTGCGGGATTTCAGACAGCTTGCAACGTCTCAACCCGAGCTGGCTAACCCCGACGCGGTCAGCGATCGTTGTCGTTCCTCCACCTGGACTCCTGGAGCCGCCCCCCAAATTCGTCTCCCCTGCCGGCCCAGCGTGCTCTGGGTATCGGCGGAGCGTGCCTCGCGGAGCTCTCACCACGCGCAAAGTGCTCCATCTGGGCTCTGCCCGCCACGCCTCAGGCTCCATAGCGAGTAACCAGGCCGAGCTACCGGCGCGGCTCGGCGGATCAACCTGCTCTTGCTCTCGCGGCAAAGGTGCAGAGTACGCTTCGTGGCAGGCTGATATCTAGTCAGCCTGCATATGTCAGCTTGTCTCGCAGCGTTGATTTGCTTATAAGCTCACCTCGAGCACTGTCAGACTAGGCAAATCCGTCCATCGCTTAGCCTCTCCAGGGCTGCTGGGGGCTCGACGAAGTGAATCAGCTCTTACGTCTTGCCGCGATTCCTGATAGTTTATCCCCGCCTCGCTGTATCCTTTACACGGCTTGGACGAGTCTGTATTAGTATTCCCCATGTATGACAGGATGTTACTGTTCCATGCTATCGATGCCGCTCTGCGCTGGATTATCAGGATAAGAGCCATGCGACCGGTGCTAGGCGAGGGCCAGTTCGAACGATATGAGGTACATCTCTAGCCTGTCATATCTCTCTTCCGTCCTCTCAAACGCACTATAAGTGATGAGTATGTAGGCTGGACTGGGACTGTTTCGCGACGCACCTTCCTTCAGCTTGGTCTCGATCGGCGTCCACTTCTTCTCCCCCAGGCCGCGCGCATAGCTCTCAAGCACCTACCACGTCAGCTCGGCATGAGGTTGGGTTGAAATCAGATTGAGCATCCGAATATCTACGCCGGATGGGCGATCGGAGGGATGGAAAGCTCGGCGTGAGGGGGGAACGTCAGGAAGATGACGGAAAGGAGGATGAAGAGCAGGCTCACTCCAGCATACAGGGCCTCGCTTTGGGGGTGCGTGCTCGCGAATGCCCGTTCGAGGACGTAGAGGTCCACGGCGTAGGTTTCCGCGAGCTGCGCAGTCGAAGACAGGCCAAAGTCTATGAGGACCTACGAGCGTCAGTCGAGCGCCTCTGTTTCGTGTTGCGAGACAGAGAGACACTGCAGTGAGGCTGAGATGGAGTGGGACGTGAAGACGTACCGCGAGGCTGAGATGGAGTTGGACCTTTGTGGGACCTGGGTGTGGAGACAATGAGACAAGCAGGACGTACGATCTCGTAGGGGTCTGCAGCGGTCGGTGTGAGGCGGACCATCATGTTTGAAGTCGTGAGGTCGCCATGCACGATCGCGGTGGTATGGAGCCGTGCCAGTGCCGCGCCGATGGAAGACATGAGATGTTCTGGCCATGTCAGCGGACGCCTCGCACGTCCTGTAGATAGAGCCAGAGACGACGGACCATGCGTCACGCCTATACGCTCCAGAGCGAGCATGCCCTCGCTGACATGTTGGTCTCCGTCCAACTGCAGCTTGTCCACCCCTCGCTCAAGACTCGCATCTGGCCCCCTACGCACTTGCTCATCCTTCTCGACCTCAACCCTGACCACAGCCCCAACCTCAGCCTCAGCTTCAGCAGAATTCTGCTCTGGCTCCTGCTCTTCCTCCTCTTCATCGGCAGTTTCCAACTCCCCCTCCGCTCCACCACCCAGCACCTCCCGCACGCTCCACCCCTCGATCCGCTCGAGGCCCAGCACTCCGCCGCCCTCGTCGACCCATAGTACCCTGGGCACAGACACGCCCGCCCGGGCACAACGGGTCAGCGCCCGTGCTTCGAATGCCAGGCGAGAGCGGGTCAGAGAGGCGTCGAGAGAGGGGTGTCGGTAGCGCTTTGTGAAGCGGTGTTTGAGGATCACTGGCGTTGGCTCGTGTGAAGGTGAGGATGACGACGACGACGACGGTGCTGGTGCTGTTGATGGTGCTGGAGTTGAAGCTGGTGCTGATGATGGAGCTGTGGATGAGATCGGGAGAGCAGGGCGAGATGTGGAAGACGATGTGGCGGAAGAGGAAGAGGGCCAATACACCTGCGGCTCGGGATAGAGGGACGGTAGCGCGTAGACTTTCTAGTGATGATCAGCGGCAGTCCAACCAGGAGACACACCGCTTCAGCACCTTGCTTGATCAGTGTCGCTTCCGAGATCAGGTGTGACGAGGGCGAGGCGAGAGCGGACATGCTGCTCCAAGGCTACTGTATCCCACACGCAGGCTCAGGCTCGGGGCGGACAAGACGGCGTTTGCAAAGAGAATTGGAATCAGAATGCAGTGGATGAAACGGAAAATTGGGATCCAGCTGAAAGCTGAAACGAACGACGTCGGCATCCAGTCGGCATGCACCGTCCGACTTGTCTAGCTAGTCTAGCTATGCAAGACAGGTTACAACTCGTATGCATAGGTCTTTGCGACGCTAAATCTCGGACTCCACCCTCCGAGGGGACATCACACCAGACCACCTCTATCGCCTTGTGGCCGCCTGCTCGGGCGTCCCCCGCTCGAGCTGGAGGACGAGCTCTTGGCGCTTGCCTCGCTGGGCCGCCGGTCGCCCGCCGGTCTCTGCTGGGCGGCGCGGGTGTCGCCAGTCGTTCTCCGCCCTGGTACAGGCGGTACTGCCTCTCGTTCCCAGTCTCTCTGGCTACCTCCATGCCCACCTTGCCCCCCATGTCCACCCTGCCCTCCGTGGCCTCCGTGGCCTCCATGGCTTCCGTGGCCTCCGTGGCCTTGGTGCACCGACTCGTTCGACCGGCTCTTTGTGCTCATCCGACTCGCTGGCCGCCCCGTCGCCTCGTAGTAGCTCGGCACGGGCCGTGCAGACTCGTAGTAGCTCGGAATCCCCAGTGTTGGCGCGACGGATTTACGCACATTGAGTGGCGCCGTGCCAGTCGTCGCGCGCGGCACGGGCGGCGCATCGTCCCCCAGCGTTGGGCCGTTGGGGTCGAATCGGACTGACTGTGCGATGGATCCGCGGCGCGAGAAGCTCGAAGGCGGGCGGCGCAAGGAGGCGGAATTGGCCAACTCGCGCGGGCCAGAGCGGTCCGTGGCTCCCGGCGACCCGTTTACCCTCGCAGCGTTGGAGCCCTTGGGCCGAGGGGCCGTATCGTCCTCTGGGTCGGTGATGGACTCGACCTTGGCCGCGCGGGTGTCCTTGCCCGCGACCTTTGGCTGTGGGATCGTCTTGGGCGAGATACGCCTCTCCGAGTCGCTGTAGCTCACCGGGGGATCGAGAGCCTCAGCAGCCTTGAGCGACCTGCGCCTGTCCGAGTTGCCGTCTCCCGCGCGCGATGGCGCCTGGCTGTGCTTTGGCCCGCCAGACTCGGCGGTGGCGCTTGCCTTGGGCGACAGGCGCTTCTCCATGACTGGCTGCGCATGCTGACTCCGCGGCGGCGAGTATCGCGGCGCCTCTTCGTACTCGTCGTACCCATCGTCTTCGGCCTCCCCTTCCTCTTCCCCGTCCAACTGACCCCGGTCATCCTCCACCCCCTCCCCTGTCAGCTTCTCGTCACCGTCACCGTCACCGTCACCGTCACCGCCGTCCTCTTCGTGCTGCGCCCGAGAGCGATTGGCCCCCTTTCTGCGCTTCAGGAGCCAGACGACCAGGAATGCGACGGCAAAGATCCCGACTGTGATTCCGATACCAGCTATGATCAGCGTCTTGGTGGAGATACGGTCCTTCTGGCAGGACAGGTAGGCGCTGCGCATCGTCAGTCCAGCCAGTCGGAGCGTTTCTAGCACAGTGGGATAGAACGGACGAGATGGAGCCGTCGTAACTGCACGACGTTGGGGTCGAGCTTGAGCCCGCCGAGCTTGCGGTGGCACTGGCCGTGGCAGCGGTGGTAGCAGCGGGATCAGTAGAGTTGGTCGTGGCAGAGGGATCAGTGTCGGACGCGATTGCGGCTGCGTCAACCGTCGAGACAGCGGCATCTTGAGCAGTTTCCGTCGAGGTGTCTTGAGCGGACGCAGTCAGCAGCAGGGCCAGCGCGGACAGCGAGGTCAGTGCGGGCAGCATTGCGGGTCTACGTCAAGCAGAGTCACAAGGAAGATGAGAGATCAGGTCTGTTTCCAAGCAAGCAAGGGCTGTCTCGCATCTCACACATCTCACACATCTCACACCCGAGGACGACGAGCTGCGTCTCAGCGTCGAAAGGATCGCCATGGCGACATGGAGACCCTCGGACAAAGGACGACGCGACTATGGCTGACGATGATATCTCCAGTCGCGTCCGCCACGTCACGCTCTTCCTCGTTGTTGTTGTTGTTGTTTTGTTGTGGTTGTTGTCTTATTGTTGTTGCAGTTGCTGCAATCACCGCGTCACACGCCGATGCAGGCTGTGCCAGTGACAAACCCTCTTCGGATCTCCGCTGATGCAGTGGTCGACGCGTTCCAGCACTGCCCGAGTCAACCTTAATGCCTGGGGTTTCCGAGACGCGCACCGGCGCGCTTTATTTATTTTCTCCGTGCCCCGCCATCTCCTCTCTCTTGCTGCGCTGCGCTGCTGACCAAGTGTGCGCGCTTGGCCACGCCAAGGGCTGTCAGGGGTGTCAGGCGTCGCGCCATTTCGCGCATATACCACACCTGACGAGTCTGGCTGCACGGTCGCGCGGTCGTCTCGGCACAGGAACCACCTGTCCATCGAGGCCATGTCGCGCCCGACCCGTCAACAAGATTACCGTCTCCGGGGGGCAGAAGAACGCGGGTGGCGGGTCCGCAGGCGCATTGTTATGGACTCTAGGACTCTAGCTTTTGTCCCTGGCGCACGACGCCGTCACTGCTCCTCTCGCTGCCAGGCAGCCTGGCGCTGGCCACACAGTGCCAGCGGGCAGGGCGTCGTAAAGCATGTAATGTAGAAATGTATGGTACGGATACCACCTTGTCGTTTCTCCATTCCATCGTCTGACATCCCATCTCCTGTCCCTCGTTCACCCCCCCCCTCCAGCCTCTACCACCGCGAGCCAGGTGCTCACGAGCCTTGACGGCCACCCCCAACACTCCTTAATCCCACCGCGACTTCGATACACTTTCCTATAATGGCGCCGGTCGCCACGGCGCTTCTAGTGCTGGTCGCGGCGTTGAGCCTCGGCGAGGCAAAGCCGCTCGCACCAGGTCGGCATGCCCCGCCGACCCTCGCCAACATCCTCTCTACTTCGCGTAGATCGCTGCATACTCTGCTCGCCCGCTACTACTATGGCGACGCCCACGGCCTGGTGAGTCTGCCCGCCTTTACTGTGCCCTACCACACAGGCCAGCGGCCAGCAGCTGGCGGTCAGCTGCCACACGCCACTTGCCACCTGCTATCTGCTATCTGCTATCTGCGTAGACCGCATCCTCTGTGCCGTCTCAGCTGGCGAAGGATGAAACGCTGATGGCACCAGACCAAACCACCCCCTCTGCCCGAGAAGCGCGACAGCAGCATCCCCTCTGGGTGGTCGTACTTTGGCTGCGTCGACGAGTCGTGGAACCAGCGCCTGCTCAGTGGCTTTGGGTTCTCGTCCGAGAGCCTCACGCCGCTGGTTTGTCTTACAGAGTGCTCCAAGCTCGGATACACCTACGGCGGCATGGAGTACAGTGACGAGGTGAGTTGTCCTGAACCTCTTCCGCCTCCTCTTCCTTACGCTTCCGCTTCTTCTCCCGCCTTGCCACACATGGGACAGCCGCTGAGACGCGCAGTGCTACTGCGGTGCTAGCTTCACCGGCGACGGTGGCGGACTGGCCAGTGACTCGACGTGCGACATGGCATGCGCCGGCGACTCGTCGGCCATGTGCGGTGCAGGCTGGTACCTCTCCCTGTACACGTACAACGACACTGGTCTCGCTTCGTGCGACCCTACTACCGTCGCAAGCACCACCGTCAGCGCCAGCTCGGGTCTTGCGACTAGCGCCGCTGCGAATGCTTCTTCATCCGCCTCGATCTCTGCGTCTATCACTGCCTCTGCATCCGCGTCCGCCTCCCTGAACGGCACGGCGGCTGTGAACGCATCTTCATCTGCATCGGCGTCGGCATCGGCATCGGCAGCAAGTGCGTCGGCCTCGTCCGCCTACCCGATCTACCAGGACGCTACCGACTTGTCTGAGTGGTACTCGCTCGGCTGTGCGGTCGACTCATCGACCCGCGTGCTCAGCGGCTCCGCGACGCTCAACATCCAGAACCTGACGATCGACGACTGCCTCTCCTCGTGCGAGGACGCGGGATACACCTACGCCGGACTCGAGTACGGCGAGCAATGTTACTGCGCCAGCTCGCTTCCGGACTCGGTCGACTACTCGGGCACCTGCGACATGGCCTGCACCGGCGATGACAGCGAGACCTGCGGCGGCGGCTGGGGTCTCGAGGTGTACGAGCTGTTCTCTAGCGGCGAGTGCGCGACGACCTCGATCGGCGGCAGCAACATTGTGATTCCGAGTACGGCGGTTTCCGGGTCCACAGCCGACGAGAGCTCGACGAGCGTCCTCCCGGTCGCTTCGGTCGGTGTATCGTCCGTCGCGTCCGTCGCGCCCGTCGAGACGGAAGGCTCTTCCGGCGCATCCTCCACTGCTGATGCAGCGTCTTCGGTCGTCGCAACCTCGGCGGCCACTCCCTCTTCGGCCGCCAAATCTGCTTCGGCGGCTGTGACTGCGTCGGTGGCTGCATCTGCGTCTGTCGCTGTGACTGCCTCGTCGACTGCATCTTCCGCGGCGACTGCCGTGCCGTCGTCAAGCCTGGACCACAATGTCTGGGCGCACCACATGGTCGGAAACACGTACCCGTATGCGCAAAGCGACTGGGAGTCGGACATCGAAGAGGCACAGTCGTACGGCATTGACGGGTTTGCGCTCAACATCGGGTCCGATTCGTGGCAGGTTGACCGCGTTGCCGACGCCTACGCCGCTGCTGCCGCTCTCGGCACCGGCTTCAAGCTCTTCCTGTCGCTCGACATGACCTCGCTCTCGTGCAGTTCCGCTGCGGACGCCAGCGCGTTGGTCAACATGGTCACCGAGTTCGCCACGGCGGCGAACCAGGCGACGTTTGATTCCAAGGTGCTCGTGTCGACGTTTGCGGGCTCGGACTGCGGGTTTGGGACGGGCTCGTCGTCGAGCTGGCAGTCGTCGTTTGTCGACCAGCTTGGATTCGACATCTTCTTTGTGCCGTCGCTCTTCTCTGACATCTCGACGTTCAGCTCGGACACGTGGATGGACGGCGAGCTCAACTGGAACTCTGGGTGGCCGACGGGCGACGCGGACCTGACCACGACGTCCACCGACGCCGAGTACATGGCGGCCCTCGGGGACAAGGAGTACATGCCTGCCATCTCGCCGTTCTTCTTCACCCACTTTGGCGCCGACAGCTGGGACAAGAACTGGCTGTACCGCAGCGACGACTGGCTGTACTGCACGCGCTGGGAGCAGGTGATTGCGCTGCGCGACAGCGTGAGCATGACCGAGATCCTCACGTGGAACGACTTTGGCGAGTCGACCTACATTGGCCCGATCCGCGGCGCGCTCCCGACCGGCGCCGCCGCATGGGTCGACGGCTTCGACCACGGCGGCATCAACGTGCTCACCAAGTACTATGCGACGGCGTTCAAGACGGGCAGCTACCCGGCGATCGAGACCGACACGATCCTCATGTGGTCCCGGCCGCACACGTACGACGCGACCGCGTCCGCCGACAGCGTCGGCCGCCCCACAGGCTGGGACTGGACAGGCGACTACCTGTACGCCGTCGTGCTCGCTGCGGACGACGCCGTCGTCTCCCTCACCTCGGGCGGCGAGACGACCACCTTTGCCGTCAGCGCCGGCCTCTCCAAGCTCAAGGTCGCGTCCAACGCCGGCTCCATCAGCGGCTCCATCACCCGCGACGGCACCGTCACCGCGAGCTACGACGCCTCGACCGCCTTTGACTACACGTCGTCGCCAGCCACCTACAACTACAACTACTTTGTCGGGTCGAGCTCGAGCTCGTAGAAGCCCAGAGCTCCCCACATGCCATCTGTTGGAATTGTATCGTCTCCGCGGCTCGGGTGACCACCCACAGCAACACGTGCAAAACCGAAAAACACACCTGTCCCCCTTCTCTACTTGCGCACTCCTCAATCTTCTCTCTCTCTCCTCTCCCTCTTCGTGCTGGCACGGACAATCTCAGTCTCTCTTCGATGCTTGATCGCTATCGCTGTTGCTGTAGCTTTGTGCTACTCTTGTGGGCGATGAACATATGCAGCTTTATACATGTGGATCCGGGTGCAGCTTTATACATGGATTCGGGTGCAGCTTGATATTTGTGGATTCGGGTCGTCGCGGCCGTGCAAGACGTGGTCGTCCATTGGCCGGCGCCACTGAAATGAAACGCAGGGCTCGTTTCATCGCCTGCCGATCGCTGCTTTGACTTCCACTTCGGTATGACCTCCACGGCTGCTTGTGTCCATGCTCAGTGACTTGCCAGACTTGCTCACAGGGCAACCTGCTCCCCGCTTCAGGCAGACGGGGCTTGCTACGGCCAAATCAATTAGACGCTGGAAGCATAAGGTGATTAGGCTTCAGACTGCCAGCAGAGCTCTAGTGGGCAAGTGGTGACGTCATCAACATGCCTCCTATAAAACCGGTGGCGACGGCCATTTCCCCCCGCATACGGGGCAACAACAACATCCCTCCTCTCGATTACACCTATACCACCAACTTGTAATTATTTGTGATTTTGCTCACTTGTAACTTGTGGCTTGTGGCTTTGGCACCAATACCAGACTCACAGTCCTGTTCATCTACCCCGACGTATCACCTGTAGCGATACATCCGACTATACCACCATGGCGACGACACCGCGCAAGTTGCGCTCACAGGGCCCCGCCGAGGAGATTGACCTGGACCACCCTCATCCCCCGAAACCGAGCGTGTTCAACTTGGAGAACGAGGTGCGTGTGGGGGCCTGCTCTCGATCAACTGTACATCTGTACATCTGTCCACGGCCTCTCTCAGCTGCTCTTCAGCTCTTCCGCTCTTCTACTCTTCGCTCCGTCTTCCTCGCATAGGCAGGACTCGCAACCAGGCTCTGCAATTTGCTCACCAGCGTACCTGGACCGAGCTGACCGATGCAGCTGTCGTTTTACGGATCCTACCACTCGACGTTTGGAAACAAGCTCATCCATCTGATCTGCATCCCCCTGATAGCATGGTACGTTTTTCTCCCATTCGTCCCCCTCCTTGCACGTCCCAGCAGCAATCCTGTCGCCCATCGCCGTCTCCCTTCACCCTTCACCCATCTCCCATCGCCGTCTCCCTTCACCATCTCCCTTCGCCCATCCCCTTCGTCCCTCGTTCCCGGCGGAACGGGGTTTCATGGGTATTCTCAAGGAACATAGTCATACGAGAAAGAGATAGCGCTGACACCACGCAGGGCCTCCCTAGGGCTCTTGAGCTACCTTCCTCTGTGGAGCGGAGCGGGGAAATACGACCTCGCCCCTGGTCTTACCTTCTCGCCGTCGGTAGCCCTGGCCGTGGCGAGCGCTTACCAGCTCTGGTACATTGCCCTGGATCCTGTCGCCGGAGTGAGTCTCTCTCCTCTCCCTTCTCCCCTTCTCCCCTTCTCCCCTTCTCCCCTTGACCCTCTCCCCATGGTCCTTCTGTACGCCATCAGACTCACATGCTGTCTCGTCGCAGCGTCCCCGCTACAATGACGTACAACCAACTAACCTCTCAGGCCTCTTTCTTCCCCATCAACGCACTGCTCTACCTAAGCGCCTCGCACGTCGCCCTCCGCCCCTCTCCTTACCTGCCATTCTCTTCCTACGCCCACCTCACCGCCCAGCCGCTGCTGTGGACGGTGTTCGTTGGAGGGTGGGTGGCGCAGTTTATCGGACACGGGGTGTTTGAACGGCGCGCTCCGGCGCTCAAGGATAATCTGGTGCAGGGTAAGTCGGGTTGCATCGTACCTGTTCAGAGGACGATGTGCAGAGTAGGAGATGGCATCAGAGTTGGAAACGAGAGGCAGACAGCCGGCGGTAGACGCCAGGGGGGATGGCAGACCAGCAGGTCTGGCAGAGGGGAGCAGTGCGGGCAGGAGTGGAGCCCTGGTCTCTGGCCCTCGCTCAGGCTCGCTGCATTCTCGATACAGGGTTGGACGGTTGATCTAGGAGCGCAGATGACCTACGAGCGAGAACCCAGCTGATGCCCACAGCGCTCGTCACCGCGCCCTTCTTCGTCTGGCTCGAGCTGCTATTTGCCCTAGGCTGTGAGTCAGATACCCCCGAGTCAATGTCACTGACGCCGTGATGCCGCTAGACCGACCGCAGTTGCACAAGAGTGTCATCAATAACGCCAGTCAGCGGGTCAAGGCCTTCAGGCAAGGCATCAAGGCCAGCTGATGCGGGCGACAGAAGGGACAGACGAGGGCGATCTGAGAGCTGAGCAGATAAGAGATCTGAGACATCAGGGAGGGATCTTAGCATAACCAGAAGGGCGGGCGGCGCCTTATGGATCGGAGTACAATGGAGATCCGGACACGAAGAAGGGATCTGCGACACAATCAGAACGGATCAGCACGGCGGAGAGTGGATTCGGGCACGACTGAGAAGGATTTGCCAGTATGTAGGATGCTGTAAAGCAGTGCAATGAAGGCTGCGTTACTGGCGCGATACTGGTCGCGATGCATATATGTGTCGGACCGAGCGTGGTGACACGCGGGCACGGTCATCTACGAGTCAGAGCAGAGGTATGCATGGTCGACAGCAGGCAGTACATTGTGTTGGCTGCATCCAGCGGAACAAGTGACGCTAGAGCTGAGAGCATCAGCATCATCATTAGACAGTGAAGCAGCCGCTGAGCTCTCGGAAGACCGCAAGACCACAGGTGAAGACTTGTTGGCGGAATCGCAAGTTCGTATGAACGGAAGCACAAGACGAAACAAGAAGGAAGAGGAGTGACGAAGAAGAGTAACGAAGGAAGAAGCAGGAGTAGTCGCGTCCTCAGTGTAACTATGATCAAAGCCCGCACTGCCCAAACGGCCCGCCCCCTGTGTACAGGGCAACCAAGACGATTCCCACTGAACGTCAAGGACGGGCCTGGTCCGCTGGGGTCCTGGGCTAGAGGCCGACTGGCGTGGGTTTTGTCTTCCTTGGACGGACTGGTGAGAGTTGTGTGAGGAGTGGGGGGGGGAGCCGCACAAGCGACGCTGCGACGCGCGATGACGAGGACAAGGAGGAGTAGGGATATGGAATGTGGGAGTAAGGCTGCATATCCGCTGCACTCACCTGTTCCGAGGTCGCTTGAACGAGATCAACGGGGCAAAGAGAAGATGCAGCGCAGACTTTGGTGTCGAGAAACCGGGTGGTCTGATAAAGCCACGTCATCCTGCTCGCCTACCCAACCCCACGCCCCCACGCCTAACCCTCCATACAGCCCACGCCTGAATTCCCAGAACAAGGGTGCCTAACTCACCACCTCCACGCCTAACGGCAGCCTCACTACAAGTAGCAGGATCCCTACCAGCAGCTGCCCTGCAAGACTTGCTGCGCCGGCCACCGTCGAGCCATGGCCTCAATTATTACCTCCACTAGCCTGCTACACCCAACTTTACGTCGAGCCCAACTTGGCCAAAACTCCCAAAACCGTCGAAACATGCGCGCCTCTGCGCTGTCCACCCGGAAGCTACGCTGCGCGCCGAAATATGTTTCGCGACTGCGAATTCAAGGCACGTCGGCTCTGTAAACAAAAAAAAACAACCACGGCACACGCGCAGTGCGCAGTTGTGAGACTTCCGGACGACGCTGCTTGGCGGCGACACCGCAGAGCAGGGGGGGCGAGAGGCGTGGCGAGGCATTAGCGGGGGGGGGTTACGCATTTCCCCGTCAGCCCTCAGCCCTGCACACTTCTCTGTTTCTGTACCAGCTCTGTACCAGCGTGGGACCCTGAATGTTGGGTTTCTCTGGGTGTCTGCAGACGGAGGACGACGCTGGGGTCTCGTCGCTTTTTTTTTTTCGTTTGGCTTTCGGTAAGCGTCAGGATTGAGGAACCGGAACTCACAGCGAGGGGGGTCTCGACTCCGGAGCCTGAGCCTGACGCGCAGATCACAACAATGCACCACCTACCAACGGAGCCCACCGCGCGGCCCAACGTAAGCCCAACAAAGGACGGTAGTACCGCCCAAGCTACACAACACGGCCCACAGGACTGGGGTATGTACGGCTGGGTCCTGGGTCGGTCTCGTTCTGAGCTCGGACGCCGAGCAGACGTGCCATCGGTGATGCGCCGGCGCTGCCCCGTGACCCGTGTGGCGTCGGCGAGGAAGCCCCCAAGCGCCATCCCACAGCCACTGGACGCCAGCCAAGCGTCGGAGGTACGGAGGGTACTGAGCGTATAAGCTTTCGTCGTCCGTGTCCCCTTTTCTCCGTCAGCTCGATAGAGTTACAGGCAGCGCGCGGCCGGGGGAGACACAGCTGCACACGGACAGGGACGCTGTAGCGCGGATTGTGGATCAACAAATCAATCAAATCAAAATCCATTTCGCTCGTCTGATCGGGGCATGTTGCTGCTCGTCGCTCGCCGGGCATCCACAGCACACGAGTACATTGATATCGACGTTGCCATCGCTTTCTGACACTGCTACTCGCTGCACCACGCTCTTTTCTGTTCGTTTCTCTGCTACACTGCGACCGTGTGCTCCGACTCGCAGCGAGTCCGGACTGACTTGGCGTTGAGTTTCGGCCCGAACAACGCCCCCCAGCCTCACCCCGACGCCCCTCCCTCCTCCTTCCCCCGCTCTTCTCACAGACCTCGTGAGACGCCTGCTGCGCAACGCTGCCCTCCTGCCTCTCCCCGCCTGTTCACATTCCACCACCTTGTCAGCGCTGTATATCTAGCCAAGGCATCGACCCTTCCCCTCCAAAGCCAGCTCATAACCTCCGACCAGATTGCCCGGCCGCCCCCGCCCATTCCACCTGGACAAAACAAGTCACACGACATTGCTGCTCGCTTTTCGACCTGTGACCATTCCAAATGACGACCATGACCGCTGCCCCACCCTGTCTGCGCGTCGACACATCGCTCAAGCTCCCGCGCATCCCGCTCGAGCGCGCCGAGTCGCAGCCCTCGCTGTCCCACTCTGCCTCGACCACGGTATCGGAGGAACCGCCCGCTTCACTGGGCAGCCTGCTCAGTCCCCTCGACCGCGAGAGTAGTGCGGAGAGCCACCCCAAGAAGCCAATGAGCAAGTTCAGGTCCATGACCAACCTCCGCAACAGGGAGAAGAAGGACCTCAAGACGAAGACTTCCACTCCTTTTCTCAAGTGAGCTCGCATCTCCCACGTATCTTGGCATCTGGAGAGCTCACTCGTCGTTCAGGTCTCCTATTTCGCCTCCACTTCCGTCGTCGAACAGCACATCTGCGCCAATGGCGATCCCGGCCCGACCGACCGCCCGGCGTTCAGGCTCGTCCTTCTCGTCCTTCATTCGCCGCCTGACCGGCCGCGCTACCTCGCCTCCGCGGTCCAAGCCCCACCCACAACCACAACTCCAGCCCCAACCCCCGAGCCAGCGAGCCCAGGCCACCAGCGTCCGGACCCAGCCCGCCAGCGCACAGTCGCTCGATAAGCCAATGTCGGCGTCCATCAATACCCAGGCGGCTCGTCCGCCACAGGCACACTCTGCGCACCTCTCCCCGTCTATGCCGACCAAGCCGCTCTCGGCGACCATGGTGGTTTCCGGAACCGCAACCAGCGCACCGACTTCGACGTACCAGCCGCCCTCTCCGTGCGAGGCGGATCCCCTATCTATCCCGCTTCCGCCGTCGCCAACGCTCTCGCCAGTGGATGACGACGCCGGCCCGCCCGTTGCTCTCTCACTGGCGCCGGTACCTTCACCCGTCCTAGGGTCTGCACCGACACCTGCGCATAGACCCGCAGCTGCACCTGCACCTGCAGCGGCAGCCGCACCGGCGCTAGCACCGCCAGTCCACCTCGTCTCCGTTCCTCCTCCGCGGCGCGCCAAGCCCATCGGCATGCTGAGCTTGGAAGGGTTCGAGCTTCAAGAAGAGCTGGACGACGACGACTTCCGCCCGCCGCATCAGTCGGGTGCTGAGAGGTCTAACGAGGCGGCCGACGTCGTTCGTCCACTTGCGCCGATCCGGATCCCAAATGGAGGAGGAGCCAGTTCCACCAGCGCGGCTGATTCGGGCAACCTCGCGACGCCTACGACTGACAACGAGGGCGTGGGACGGTCACCGACGTCAAATGCGAATCTCTTGCGCAAGGAGAGTCGATTCAGGAAGTCCATGATGGGTCTCTCCGACGTGAGTTCTTCGCATTCCCTTGCGCTTTCCCATAAACAGTACGCCTCCCGACATAAGCATTGTGCCTCCCCCATCGTTGCGGTCACCTTGAGCACAGATGCATGAGTCTCTGCTCTCTGAGTCGTTGAGGGCGTCCAGAGGTTGACGACGCCGGGTCGTTGCTTCTGTCCGAGCCATGCTGATGGACATAGCACGTCGGAAAGCGCTCGGCGCCACGCCCCCCACCAACATCCTACGAGTCGTACGACGCCCAACAGCGCCGTGCGGCTGCCAACCGCCAGTCGTGTGCGCCCACAATGCACAGCCGTGCCAGTGTCATGCGCGAGCTCTACGAGGTCAAGGACAAGAACGAGGCGGACATGGCCGAGACGTTCTTCCTGTCGTAGTTCACAGACTTGGTCGCAGGCCGGGACCGCGACTCGACAGACTTGTGCTTTTTACGAGTCCCGGGCATAGTAGGTGCCTCGGCAGTGGGAGTCAGAATTTAGGACAGATGCGAGGTTGAGAAGGGAGGTGGCTGGGCGATCTCATATGGTTGGATGATCGATCAGGTATCACAGTGTAGCCGTGGGCGTGGTCTTCTGGAGGGTCGAGTCCTCGGTCCTCGTAACTGTATTTTCTCTGGCAAGGACGACAGCATGGTGTTGTAGATGTAGCTTGGGTCTTGGGTTGTGGATTATGGACAGCGTGATATGGGACTATCGAGCAGCAAGCAATGCGATGCGATGCAGACAAAGCCGTTATCTACTCGTGTAAAGCTGCGGTGAGCCCACCGAAGCGGGGACTCCACGTCGAGATCCGAGCGTTTGGGTGCAGCCTTTTGTATACCGTGTATACCGTGTATACCTGACATTCTTCATCTAGGTGGCTGATGCCACTCTCTCAACGTTGACACTGGTGCTGGTACAGACACCGACACCTACATCGACACCGAGACCATCAGCGCGGCCGACGTCGACGTACTTTCGATGCTCGCGAGACTCCGACAACGCTTGTCAGGCATGTCCCGCACCCGCCTGATTCTCGCCCCCCTCCTCGTCTTGCTGTCGGCGTACCTCTTGTCTCTGCCCTTCCAGCGCTCTTCCCACTTCCCTTTTGCACTACATTCTAACAACAACAAAGACTCCCACGACAAAGCACACGATGGGTCCGGCAGTGAAGGGTATACGTATCCTGGAGCGGTGGGAGGCGACGTCGTGCAGAGACCGAAGCGCGTCGCCGTCGTAGGCGCCGGTGCGTCGGGCTCCGCAGCAGCGTGGTTCCTCCGTCGTGCGGGGCGCGTGGTGGAGGCCAGGCTGGGCAAGGGCGAGGGCGAGGTGTTGGGTCAAGTGGTGGTCTTTGACAAGGAGGGGTATGTGGGTGGGAGTGAGTGTTCTCGTTCATTGTTTCCTTCGGCGTTCTTGTTCCTCCCATCGTTCTTCGTCCTTCATTCGTTGTTACACCAGAGTGAACCGTCGTATCCTCAACGCGATCGCGCTTGTAATACTGGACGGGCGGAGAGTCATGGACGTCGCCGTGTCTGAATGCTGTTCGCGCACGACAGAGGACAAGCTCATCGCGCAGGAACCACGACCGTCTTCCCGCACGGCGACGAGACGCTTCGACCGGTCGAGCTTGGCGCTTCCATCTTCGTCGATGCGAACCGGCATCTCGTCAAAGCCGTGGAGGTGAGTCGCCGGTGCTCCTCCCTGCCGATAGAATCTCCCCTCCATCTCTTGCCTCGGCCTCGTGCTACTGCAACAATCACATACCTCTCGCCTAGAGTATGCTACCTCCTGCCTGATACTGTACAACCCCTGCCTTGGCACTGTACTACTCGTACCTTGATGCTGTGCTTCCTTCCTCGATACAGTGGTACTTCTGCCTTGATGATCTATTATTTGCCTGGTGCTGACGGGACAGCGGTTCGGCCTGCCCACGGGCGACCCTGATTTCGGCCAGTCAGGCCTAGGCATCTGGGACGGGCACTCCTTCCTCTACACCACGTCCGAATCCTCGTCCTTCTGGTCGGGGTGGTGGGACACCCTCTCGGCTATACGGCGCTATGGCGTCCTCTCGCCCTACCGCTCCAACTCGGCTGTCAAGACCTTGCTCACCAGCTTCAAGCGGCTATACGACCCTGCGTGGCTGGCGTCGCAGGGCGCGGCGTCGAGTGTCGCGGACTTTGCAGATCGTGTTGGCCTGGGAAAGGCGATGACGACTCGATGGGCGGGGGAGTATGCTCGTAAAGTGCTGAAACTGGGGGATCGGTGGATTGATGAGATTATGGAGGGGAGTACGAGGGTTAATGTGAGTGAAGAGAAGCACAGTCATCTTGATATCACCCTGTCATCCTGTCACTGTAACTGTCCTCAACAGTCGTCGCACCGAGCCCACAGTCTGCGACGAGCCAAAGCTGATTCTCAGTACGCCGCGGACATGGACGGGATACATGCCCTAGCTGCGAGCGTCTCGATGGCTGCAGCCGGTGCTAAAGCCGTCAAGAGCGGCAACTGGCGCATCTTTGAAGCCATGCTTGACGAGGCCAACGTCACCTTGCATCTCGCCACCGAGGTATGTTACCGATGCACGCTGTCATTCACTGCCCCTGTCGCGTTAGAGTCTTGTATGTCAGTACCTCGGTGTCTGATGGACTTAGGTCACGGATATCATTCCGCTCGACGATGTCGATGGATCGCCGCAGTTCCAGGTCGTGTCGAACATATCCAGCATCGACGACTCTGAGCCATTCGACCTCGTATTCTTTGCTGCGCCATGGCATCTCTCGCCCATCTCCAAGTCTCTGCAATCACACTTCACCGAGCCCATACCGTGAGCCGACCTCTGCTCGGAGACTTAAAATTGAGATCCACGCTGATGTCGGATTTAGACAGCAGCAATACGTTCGCCTTCACGTGACACTTTTCACAACGACTCTCAGCAGCCCATTGCCGTCGTTCTTTGGGCTTCCGTCGACCACCTCCATACCAAGCACAGTCCTCACTGTCCGACCGGCGGGAGGCGGTCCGCCTCCTCGGTTCCAGAGTATCACATGGCACGGCGAGACCGCTCCCGGCTCGGGGGAACACGTTGTCAAGGTGTTTTCCCTCACGCGGTTCTCTGAGCGGCTTATTCGGGAATTGATAGGCGAGGAGCCGAGCTGGTTGTTGAGGAAGGAATGGGATAGTTATCCCGCTATGAGGCCGGTCGCGAGTTATGCGCCTGTCGAGCCAGTTAGGGGGATGCAGTACCTTGCCGGTCTGGAGCCGTGGATCTCTACGTGAGTGGTTGGTTACTTGGCTTTCCTCTCGGCTGCTTTTCTTCTTGTGCCTCTCTGGCGACTGTTCCTGCTCTTCTCGGCCGCAGTCATGTTCTTTCTCGGCAGGCGGCGAGGCTGTGGTATACCGTTGCAGCGGCTGACGTTCGCTTTGGGCAGGATGGAGACGCAGACACTCTCGGCTCGCGAAGCAGTCGGACGGGTCGTGCGGGACTGGTGGGGACTGGGATTCGGCGAGTGCAAAGGCGGTGCGGGTGCCGATGCGTGGGACTGGTCTTGCGATGCGTGATGCGGACGTCGTGTGGGTGTAAGGTGTGAGATGTGGAGTGTGAGGTGTGAGGGTGAGGTGTGATACGAGTAATGTGGTGTGATATGAGTGATATTGGCCGGCAGGAGTCGCATCGCCTCCGGCTATGCCGATTTGTAAAACACATGTGTGCATGTCATCAGTCATCGATGCATCTGATGGATGAAGGGCGAAACTTGACAGCGCTTCGTTGTCGGCTGGTCGGACAGTGTTGATGTGATGTCCCCAATCAGCAGAGTACATGTCAAGGCAGTGTTGAGACCGCATCGCCCTGAACCGAGTGCAGGACGAGGCGGACGAGGCTTCTTGGTCGAATAGCTGGGATCTACAGTGCGCTGTACGCTGTATGAGCTCGGCGCTACAACGACTCGAGATAGAGGCAAGCGGATCGAAGACGGGCAGAGTCTCTAATGCAATGCATGGCTGGCAGACAGCTTCCGATCGTTTCGTTTGTTCGCTACATGACATATCAAGTGCGACGCTGCTGTTGTGCTGTCTCGCGCCTTGTAGCCTCCGTCGCCTGCCCTTGGCAGTTCTGCCCCTTGGCAATTCTGTCCTCCCGCCTCGTTCTTGCCCTCCCGCCACGTTTTTGCCCTCCCGCCTCATTCTTGCCATCATGCTATTTTCGAGAAGAATCGTTCTCCCCCCGGCCCGCTCTCCCCTCTCATGGCTGCTCTCTATGCCACCTTTCTGCCGCCGCCAAAAGTCTTCTCATACCGCACCGCCTCCTCTTTGATATGTCTCCCGAGATCCGGCATCTCGGTGAACCTCGGCCGCCAGCCAATACTCTTGCTCCTGTCGCTGACGGCGCGTGCGTTGCACCCGTCAAAGTAATTGCCGCCAAAGTACTTGTCCATCTCCGCCAGCGTAAACGGGGTGGGCTGCGCGTCCGTGGCCCACCCGTTCTCGACCATCGCCGAGCCGATGATGGACGCCACGGCGTGGCGGGTGTATTCCCCCGTCGCGCCAAAGTAGTAGCCCGACGTGCCGTGGCCAATGTCCGCCCGGAGCGCCCCCGCATACACCAGCGCGTACAGCTCGCCGAGGTCCTGGATGCTCACGTGGTTCCAGATATTGGCGCCTACGTGTCGTTGTCCAAGTCAGCCACAACCGCAACCGCAACGGCATCATTGCTGTACTCAAGAATCGGAAGAGTTCAGACATGGCTCACCCTTCCCGACCATGCCGGCCTGTCCGCGGTCCAGCGCATATTTGATGAGACCAGGCACCTGCTGCGAAAACGAGTTGGAAATGCCCTTGTCAAAGACCTCGCCCTCGGCTGCACCCCAGATGGTCGACGGCAGAACGATGTACGACTTGCATATCGCCGACGCGTCGGCAATGACGATTGCCAGGTCGACGGAGCGGTGCGGCTGCGTCTCGGGGAGCGTCGCGATGGACAACAGCGCGGGAGCCGACTTGGTCGGCGGTACGGGGTGCAGGTCGGTGAATACCTGTCAGGATGAGCGCCGTTCATCTGGTCGATGGAGAAGCGACAAATCTCCAGCTGTGCCAACAGATTTATCGCGGCCGCTGTATTGAGACTCCAGGAAGCGGAAAGGAAAGCGGAAAGGAAGATCGAAAGCGGAAAGGGAGAGAAAGACGGCGACCAACATACCCGGTCGTTCGGGTACTGCCCCTTGGCGTCGTCGGCCAAGACGCCCGTCCCAGACGTGTGGATCAACAGCGGCCTGTGTCCCGTCTTCGCCTTGCGTCGTTTCATCCCCTCCAGAATCGCCTTGATCGCGTCCAGGTCGTCCGCATTCGCCGTCGAAACGACGATATCGTGCGCCTCTGCTGCGGCGCTCAGCGTCTCCAAGTCGGACAGACTCGCAACGATCGTCTCGATCGTGGTCCCGTTCGTGGAGATGCCCTTGAGTGCCTCGGCCTTTTTCGCGTCCCGCACGAGACAGGTGATCGTGGACGGCGGTGAGGGCAGTGCCAAGAGGTAGGTCAGGACGGTGCCGCCGATGTAGCCCGTCGCTCCGGTGAGGAAGATGGTCTTGTCCCCCGCCGACGGAGGCAGGTCAGAGGGCTTGACTACTGAGCGTGGGGCCATGTTGTTGTTACTGCTGGGTCCTCGTCTGCTGTAGTGTTGGTGCGGCTGGTATGCAATGTCGAGTGAGAGTGACAACGTCGACTTGATAAAAATATGCGGTAAAAGTCGAGGCTGACGTCAGGGGATCACGCAACTGCCGCAACGAGGCGCATCACGTGATCATGTGCAAAACACGCGAGAACCACGTGGAGGCTACATTTGCCACCCGACGCGTAAGCTGGCACCCAAGCCGTAATAGCTGGCCACACAGTTGGGACGTATCCGTATCGAGCAACGGTGTGACGGGATGCCAAACGTCCAGCTGTATGTGTACGATCTCTCGAGGGGGCTGGCCAAGTCCATGTCCCTCATGCTCACGGGGAAGCAGATTGACGGTGTCTGGTGTGTATTATCGCAAGTGCTACGAGACTAGAAACCCATGCTGACGCCTATGTCTTGTGCCGTGTCCCAACGGTGATCATTCATAACCCTTTCACTCACATATCGATTCCCTTCAATCGAATCACATACTTCGTCCTCTCCTCTGCTATCTGATCCTTCCGTCCACCTCCTTCGCACTCTCAAAGGCACACGAGCGTCGTCGTGTTCGGTCGGGAAATCTTCTTTGGTCAAGGCATCATGGAAGCCAAGCCAGGGATGACGCATCACGGCGCACCGCTGTACAAGCTCGACATGGGCGAGACCTCGATCGACCAAGACACCTTCCAAGAGTACTTGACGTCGCTGCAAGAGCTGTACAAACCGTCCGCGTACCACTTGACAGAGTTCAACTGTAACCATTTTACGGCTGACGTGGTGGGATTCTTGACGGGACGGGAGATCCCCAGCTGGATCAGTGGTGAGTCCATGCTCCTTAACATCCAATGCATCCTCCCTAGCATCCAGTGTCATTGCAGAGACGTAGAAAGTCGATTGACGGGTCAGGTCTGCCGGCCGAGTTCCTGTCGACGCCATTTGGCCAGGCCATGCGTCCACAGATCGATGCCATGTTTCGCAAGACGTCGCCCAACGAGCACGCAGCGACGGCCAATGCGCCCGCAGCTGCCTTTCCTACTCCTCCGGCATCAGGCTCCTCGACGCCTGCAAGCGCCTTGTTGAACTCGGTCGTCGGGGCCGCCACTGCCCCGGCCGTCCCAGCCGGAACATCGTCGCAGTCTCAGGCCGAGGTATCCCCCCTCGCTCTCGTCTCGTCTATCACCAATTTCACATCCATTATCCGAGACCACCCTGCAGTCGTTGTGAACTTTACCAACACGCCTACGTGTCCGCCATGTCGCGTCATCAAGCCGGTGTACGAGGCGATCGCCGCGAATCATGCATCGGCATACGGTGAGCGCGGCGTGCGATTTGTGGAAGTAGAGCTGGGTATCGGCGAGGGGCGGGATATTGCTTCGCAGTTTGGCGTCAGCGCCACTCCGACATTCATCTTCTTCCGGCACGGCAAGAAGGTCGACGAGATGCGCGGAGCAGACAAGCGAGGTCTCGAGGCGAGAGTCGAAACATTCTTGGAGGAGACGTGGCCGCGACATCCGCACCGCAAAGTATACCTTGCGGCGTGTGAGGCGATCCCATTCAAAGCCATCACGAGCTCCGCCATTCCGACGTATCCTGCTCTACTCGGCAAGCTTGAGGCGTTTGGTGCCAGCGGGGAACATGTGGCTGTGCTGAAAGACCGGGTCGTACCGCTGTTGGAAGGCAAGGCGGAGCTTTCCGAGGCTGTTATGCAGGCGTGGGCAGGGGCGACTACGGCCCTTCTGGGGAGTCCTTAAAGCGGAGCAAACGTTCCCTGTCATCGATTTGTGGCGTGTCGGATTGCTCCAACCTCGCGTGTCGTCCTTCCTCGCCACTCAGTTATCACCAACCACCTCACACCCTGTCAACCCCCTGCCTCCGATCCTCTCGCTGGGCGCAACAACATTGGCCGCTCAAGCGACTCTGACGCCGAAACCGTTCCTCATCACGCTTTTGCGTTTGCTGACAAATCTGCTCGCGCCCCTCCCGCTCGCCAATGTCATTCTCTCGACTCCCCCGCCGCAGCTGCTCAGCATCGTCGTGGACAGCCTGCTGCATCCCGACAATGGCGTGCGCAGTGCAGCGGCGGGGCTCGCGTTCAACATGGCGCTGTGGAGGCACCGCGTTGCCAAGAGCGTGGGGGTTGCGCCGGAAGATGCCGAGCGAGAAGAATGGAGCACGGAGATTGTCAGTGCGGTCCTGGAGGCGATCGGAAGGGAAGACGACGAGGATGTCGGTGCGTCTCGTCGTCAATCACGACCACGATCTTCAGCTGATGTATGAATGTGTCAGCGCATCGCCTCCTCGCTGCGCTGGGACTGTCCATCTGGCTCTCGCCGGGATACACCGACTCGGTCCAGCCCCTGCTCGACGTCTTGTCTGCAAGAAGCACGATCGAGGCCAAGGTAAAAGGGTGGAAGAAGCCCGAAGTCAAGAAACTCGGCTCGGAAATTGCGTCCAAGATGTGTTAGATCACTACAGGGCCATTACACACCGACGAGGTCAGATAGGGTGTAGAGGTAGATGAGGGTCTGTAGCCTCTTTTGCGGTTCCAGGGTTGTTGCAGGGTTGTTGTGCCATAGATCATAGGGATACAGTACAGTAGTATGTGCATCTACTGCTCACGACGGGGTGGCAAATTTCGCCACGTGCGAGCAGAAAGCAAAGAAAGGCGCGTCTGTTTCAGCGCAAACACTGGTTTCGACCATCTCTCTCGAGTTCTGCTTGGGTCTTGACAGCAGGTCGTCGGGTCGTGCAGCCCGAGTAGCTGGGAGAAGCGTGAACCAAAGCGACACTCGAGCGTGGACACGATTGGGGGTGTAGCTGTCTTTCGGATCTAGTGACGACCAGCTCCAGGCGATCAGCCAACGAGCGTCTGCAGCTCGAGCGTCTCAGTGCCAAACGTCTTGGATCGGCATTCATCTAGACATCGCATACCATCGCCTACATCGTCTCGTATCGCAAAACATTGCCTCCATCGCTACCATCGCCTAACATCGTCTACTGCGTGTCGTCTGCCCGGTCCCTTGCTATCTGAGGAGCACCTGATCGATTGCTCAGACTCGAAGACAGGAGCCCTCGCAACATGGCCGGCATGCCTCTCCCATCCGCGCCTCTCCCATCCACGCCCTCCACACACAACAGCAACAGCAGCCACAACCACACACCCAACCACAACCACAACCACAACCACAACCACAATCACCACCACAACAACAACCACACCCACAACCACAGCCACACCCACAGTCAGTCCCACCCCACTCACACTCCAACACCCAACCCACACCTCCCACAATCCACCTCCCTTCCGACTCTCGCGTCCCCGTCGCCCTCGACACCCCACACCCAGCAGTCGAAAAACTACCATCCCTACCTCATCCAGAGCACGTCGTCGTCCCTCCTCACGCGGTCGAATTCGTCGCCTGCGCCGCCGCCCATGTCCGTGGGCAGACACAAGCCTAGTCGCAGTATGAGCAGTCTGGCGCACTCGGCGTCCCCTGCCATTGGATCTCCTGGACCTTCTGGACCTTCTGGATCTTCTGGACCTCTTGGAGCTGGGCCTCCTGGCACGCCTGGAACGCCGGGGACTGCTGGAACGCCGGGGACTGCTGGGACTGCTGGGACGGGGCATGGTGCAACTGTGGAAGAGCGTGGCGGCAGACGCAGCTTGGATAGCCCGGTACGCCCGACGATGCCGCGAAGCGGGACGTTTCCGTGTCTGTCCTCAAAGTCGATTGCTGCGGCAGGAGGGGCGAGCAAGGATGCGAGATCCAGATCCGTCGAGCTGCCTGTACGTCCATCTTACTTCCCCCACGCTCTTACTCTCCCGTACTCTCTTACTCTCCCCTACGCTCTTACTCCCACCGTACGCTCTTACTCTTCCCTACGCTTGATCACTTCTTACGCCTCTACTCACCCCCTGCGCTCTTCACCATCCCCCACGCTGTCACTCTATGTGTGCATCAAGAGCTGATCGCTCTGTTTCAGCTGGACCCAAAAATATGGACACGTGAGTATTCAGCATCCAGTGCTGGAGCTGCAAGCGGTTGAGGACAAGCTGACACGACATAGCATCCGAACTGGCGCAGTACCTCGTCCAGACGCTGCGGACCGGCGGGACCGACGGGACAAGTGCGGTCCTGCCTGTTCCGCTCGTGGAGGATATCAAGTCTTGGGTCCTGCGGCACCAGGTGACCGGCCGCCAGTTTCTCCGCGGGAATTCAGAAGGATGGAGGTGAGTGCTCCAGACTTCTTCATCCCCACATAGTCCACACACACCTCCGCAACAAGGAAGGCGATGATGAGCACGCTTTCGCGCAACTGCAGACACCGACTGGATGCTAATGTTTCACCACAGCTCGTCGACTCCCGGACCGCCCTTCCTTCCGCTCCTCCTGACAATCTCGCGCCGACTCCGCCGCGCGTCCCTACAAGGCCGAAACACGATGGACGAGTCCATCAACACGCCTGGTTCCGTACTGCTGGAGGAGGACGAGATCCCCGAGTCTGCAATCACCGGTGTGCGGCGTATGGCAAATGCTCTCGAGGCGCGCGATTCAGCATCCGAGGCAAGCGGCGACGAAGGTCAAGGTCAAGTCGCTCCACGGCTGCGGCCGCAGTGGACAGGCGGGAGTGAAAAAGCTGAAGTGTGGCGGCGATGGCAGCACCTCGACCGCGTGTTGTCGCCGCCGCCGGCACTGCCCTTTGGACAACAGCGCAGAGTGCGGCGGGAAAGCCTGCTCAGTCAGGGCGGCATGGCCGACGCAGAGTCCAGTCCGAGTCCGCCGGGCACACACCTCGAAGCCAACTCGGACGACGTCGATATCGTCTCTCCTCTACTTGACGACGGCGACGGTGTCGATAATATCGTCACACCTCTGCTCGATGGCGTTGAGCTCGACAAGGGAGGCGAGATCAAGGGCCAGGGCCTGACGATTCGCAGTGCGTCTGGGTCCAGCGAGCCCGAGCCAGTTCTGGTCCTGGAGGACTCGAAGACGTCCATTCACGACGTGAGGAGGGAAGAGGCGCGGACTGAAGTCACGCCTACTCCCGAGCGGCCGTTGGCGTCGGCGTCGGGCGTCACTGGCCTTGGTCTGTCGACGGGTGACGACAACAAGGAGACAAAACATGCCCGCAAGAAAGGCTCTTACAGTACTTTGCGTCGGCGACCCGTAGTGTCCGCCGAGTCGGACGAGGAAGACGCCGAGTCAGAGACGTCGCGCTGGACGACTGCGAGGCGAGTCACTATCAAGCCCGCCGCGGCGCAAGGCATCTTTGCTCCGCCTACTCCTGAACATGCCAAGCACGCAGAGGACGTCCAGCATGCCGAGCGAGAGAAGCAGCTTGAGAACCAGTTGGAGCAGGTTTTGCAGCGTGTTCAAGAGCTCGAACTGCAACTGGCACAAGTCGATCGGTCTAAAGCGCCTCCAAAGCTGCTGCCACTGTCACCGCTACCGTCACTGTCACCGCTACCCTCACTGTCACCGTTACCGTCACCGTCGCGGTCGCCGTCACCGTTCAGCCCTGTGCTGGGCTTCCTCGAGGCATTTGGACTGGCCTCGAGGTCAGCAGACGGGGACGACCCGCTGCCAAGACGGATCAGGGAATTGCCAGGATACTTGTTCCTGGTGGGTGTTGGGGTGGGGGCGGTCATGGTCCGGGTGCTGCTGGGGCGTGCGAGGTGACTCGACTTGTGCTTGCGCAATTCGAGCGACTTTGCGCGACAGGGGGCTTGGAGCTTGCGTGGTATGGCGTAGTGGCTCTGTGGGTACACACGTGTGATCAGAGGTGTGGCTTCGACCTGCGCACTGGCCTTGATCGCCGTTGGGCGTAGGGGTGGTGTCCTCGCGCGCTTAGGGGATGAGACTTCATCCGCGTGTACAGTGGATTGTATACACAGTATAACGGTGGTGTCTGCTGCGCAGCACCTCGAGTCGTCATGAGACAAGCATTAGCATTCGTTGTGTCCTTTGTATATGCCATCTCTCATGTTACCGTGCGTCGTCAATCCCGAATCTGGGGCCACGCGGAGAAGTCTGGGGTAGACAGTCACGATGACGCCATTTCTGCAAAACGCTGGTGCGGCGTGAGATCAGGTGATGGCGATGGCGATGGCGATGGCGATGGCGACGGGCAATGTCGCCATGTCAGAGGATCGATGGCATCACTCGTTTAAAGCCTACGACATGCACATGCACGTTTGCCCCTTGTGGGTTCTGGCTTTGTGTCTTGGTCACGCCACTTTGATGCCTTTCCCGGCGCTGGGGGCTTTGACCATCTGACCGGTAGTCCGGGGGAATGGCAGATGGCAGATGACAGAGGCCAAGGGCGACAGGACGGGACAGCACGGAGAGACACTGGGCGGGAGAGGGGGACGAGGGAGAGGGAGGTGCAAGGGGGCGGACGGGGAAGGGGGACAAGCGCGGACAAGTGGTTCCATCCTTTTAGGCTTGTCGTCATCGCACGTTTGCATTGGCGTCTTCGCTTGCAAGAGGTCGTGCTTTGCGGCTGCGATGTATATATACCGGCTCGTTCGCCTGCTGCTCTTCTGTCCACTGCCCTCCTGCCATACCCGACCAGGCAAGGCTAGACAAGGCTAGGCAAAGATGAAGTTCCTCGTCGCACTCGTACCCCTCCTGCCCCTGGTCGTAGCAGCGCCAGCGAAGCATGCCCACGCCCATGCAAACGGTAACGGCAACGGCTACGGCAACGGCTACGACCAGACGCCCGAACTCGGTCTCGGCCAGTGGGCCCAAGTCCAGGCTGGGTTCTTTGAAGGCCTGAAGTCGCTGTCCGACTGGAGTTGGGCAAAGGCGGAAGAGTTGCTCGAGAATGAGGATTCGTACGATGACCAGGACCAGACCATCTGGCAGCAGCTCAAGGCGGATACCAATTCCTTCTCGAGGCTCGTCAAGATTATCGAGGTGCGGCTTCTCTTTCTCTTGCTCTTTCTTCTCTTCCTCTCTTGTTCTTTCCTCTCTTCCTCTCTTCCTCTCTTCCTCTCTTCCTCTCTTCCTCTCTTCCTCTCTTCCTCTCTTCTTCTCGTCTTCTCCTCTCTTCCTCTCTTCCGTTCTTCCCCTCTTCCTCTCTTCCCGCCTCCTTCCACCTGTCGGTCGAGTCACCCACTCCCATTCCCCAAGCGTCTCGGAACGCTCTGAGCCATCGCAGTTTGAAAAGAAAGCCATCAAGGTCCTCGACGACAAGAACCGGCAGATCACGTTCTTTGTGAGTGTTCCACACTGAGGGCGCAAACATCCTAACCACCCAGGCCCCCAACAACGATGCGCTCAAGCCCCCCGAGCACCGCGGCGAGGACGATGATGATGATGACGACGATGACTATGTCTTTCATGAAGTATGTCGTACCCTCCCTTCCCGGGCATAGCTCACACGACCCAGCTGATCAGGAACCCGTCGCTCGCAACCCTGTCGGCGGCCCTTGAGACCGACCCCTCGCTGTCGGTCGCCGACGAGGACGAGGACGACGATGACGATGACCACCACCATCGCCGCCACCACCACGACGGTGACCATGACGACGACGACGATGATGATGATGATGACGACGACAAGAAGAAGCGCCGCAAGGAGATCTTCAGGTACATCGCCGGCAAGGTCCTGCAGTACCACGGCTTGCCCAAGGCGTACACTGCTCAGGAGATCGCGCGCAACTACACCGTCGAGACCGCCCTCAAGGCAGATGATGGATCGTATGCTGGTCTGCACAGGCGTATTCGCGTGCAGAGGAAGCTCGTTCCGCCTTGTATGTCTACTCTCCCCCCGGGGCGCCTACATCCCAGACACGTTCCTTTACTGACCACCCAGCGATCGAGCTCAACTTCTACGCCAAGCTGCTCGTCACGGACAAGAAAGCATCCAACGGTTACTTCCACACGCTCAATGCACCTCTGATTCCTCCGCCGTCCGTCTTCCAGTCAGCCTACTTGTTCCCCGACCACTTCTCCACCCTCACTTCGGCCGTTCAGCGGCTCCATGGCCGTAAATACCTCGACTGGGAATATGACAGCAAGCACTCGTCCCCGGGCAAGCCGCGCTTCACCGGCACCCCACTGACCACTCTCTTCGCACCCACCAACGAGGCGTTCAAGGAGCTGCCCGAGAAGCTCAAGCTCTTCCTCTTCTCGCCCTTCGGCCAGAACGCCCTGGAGAAGATCCTGAGGTACCACGACGTGCCCCACGCGCTGCTGCTCTCCGAATTCGTCTACTTCGACAGGAAACATGACCACGGCCACAACCACCACGGCAAGGACGACGACGACTTGACCGTCAATGACGACGCTGGCTTCCACAGGGAGCTCCAGGTTCCCACCTCGCTCCCCAACGAGACTCTCACCATTATCATTGACAAGACCCAGGTGCTTCCGGTTGAGGGTGAGTTTTGTCGTCTTGTTCCCTTCTTTTGTCTGCTTCTGGCTTTTATTGGCACGTCTAGGTGCTGATCCCGTCCAGGTGCTGTCAAGATCAACATCAAGGTCAACGGGCAAGACGTCGAGGTGGTCGATGTCCCTGCTCACAACGGAGCCTTCCAGGTTCTTGGCCACGTTCTCGTCCCGCCGCACAAGCACCACAACCACGACGATGACGGCAATAAACCCGCTTACGGCCCCGACGCTTGGGCCGACTGGGAGGAGTGAGTCCCTCGATCTCTCCCAACGGTCGCCATGTCATGCTGACCCTGCAGGTGGCTCCCTGCCTGGGCCGAGGCGCAAGAATAAGCTCCACCTGATGGACTGAATCAAGGTAGCGAGAGTATACTCTCGCTGTGCATAGTGCATCGATCAAAGAAGAAAGGAAACCATCACCATGTGTAAGATAGCGAGAAGCATGTATGTATGGTATGAGTCTGCGAGATTTGCGAACCGTAGCGCGAACCCGGGTCACCGTCACCCCTTTGTCAGCCAGCTCGGGTGAGGGCCAGTAGATGCAAGTCGCTCAGTAAAAACTACCAAGCTAGAGTTGCTGCTGCTGCTGCTGCGACTGTTCGGCTGTTCATGAGCTGAGCTGAGATTTGGGCCCAAGCAATCAAAATCAAGGGTTGAGTGAACGAATCTACCAGCTTGCCCCGTACCTAAAAGTTGAAACGTTGACGCTCCTGCTTTCTTTCCCAAGCAGCTTTCCTTGCCTTGTCTCCTCTCTCTTTCTCTTCCTCCTTCCTCTCTTCCCTCTCTTCATCATGTTTGCCCAGACCCCATTTTGACTGTTCTCCATATTGCCAACCTCCCAGTTCCATGTGTAGACGGCTCGTTCCTTCCTTCCTATCGTGCGTGTAAAGCAACTCGCATCCTCCGGGCGGGGGGTACATCGGGGACGTAGGACGACTCTAAGATGTGGTGGACATACGAGCTGCTCTTCCTGCTGGTCCTGCTTGTATCCCACCACTTGGATGGTCGTTGTGGATCTTATCGGACGCTCACGTCGAGCCGGGTCTTTCCCGGCGGACTTCAGGCTGGTGGTGAGGGGAAGCACGGTTGGGGCTCGGAACTGGAGCACCAGCAGGATCAGCAGCACAAGCAGCACGAGCAGGACGGGAAACATGAGCAGCACAAGCAGCAGCATGAGCAGGATGAAATTCGGCGTGGTCGTAAGGAGGAGAAGGGAGGAGTAGAGATCAGAGTGGGGAAGGGAGATGGGAAGGCGGAGAGGTCGTTGGATGATGCAGAAGAGTCGTTGAACCAGGAAGAGTCGTGGAACCCGGAGGAGGGGGAGAAGGAAGCGTCGTTGAACCAGGAAGAGTCGTTGAACGAGGAGGAGGAGGGGGAGAAGCAGGAGGAAGAGGTAGAGGGGAGGCAGAGGGAGACCGACGACTCTGGATGGGGCTGGGAGGGGCAAGAAGGAAGCTCTCGTGGGGAGTGGGACGAGCATATATCCAGTGATTGGGCGGATGATTCAACTTGGACTCTCCCCAGCTCTCACCCCCAGCCTGTTGGGAGCACCAAGACCAAGACATCTTCGTCTGCCGAGAGAGACAGGTCGGGCAGCAGGGTCCGCAAAGCGTTCTGTTATCCCTGCCACCGAGTGTTTCCTCATGATGCGGCTCTGAGGCAGGTGAGTGTTACCCGACTGCAGCAATGTGTTCGACCATGTCGCTAACCCGGAGAAGCACGATACCGTAGTCCACCCCGACGGTCTCGTGAGCCACCGTAGAGTTATGTCACTTCCGCGATGGATACTAATCTAATAGGTGCCTGTGAGGTCAAGTTCAGTCGAAGGTGACAGTCAGCAGGCAACCGCCTGCGATGTCTGCCACCAGATGTTCAGTCTGCGTTTCAATCTCCGCGAGGTCAGTTCACTACAAGAATGTCACTCTGGGGATGCAGACTGCCTTCAGTCAGTTTGCTAATCTGGTTCAGCATAAGAAGGCTGAACATCCCTGGTCGTTGCTCTGCAGCACTCACATCGTCTCCTTCCCCAACGCTCACATGGCTCTTCAGGTAAGTTGTCGTTACCGAAGAGTGACTAGTCGCTAATCAGTCCTAGCATTATCAAACACAACACGGTTGTAAAGACGTTCCTGCATCACGGATCCAGCAGGTCCTCGATGAGCTGAAAGCTACACCGCCTCGCCCAGCACCTCACCCGCCCACAAAGCTGGTGATGAGCGCGGAATACGATCAGACTCTTGCCACTACCGACGCTCTGGATTCGGTGGGTCACATATTTACACCGTCCGGGAGCCGTTTTGATGTCCTAGCAGCGCGGCGCCGCTCTTTCCGGGCATATCTCGAGCCGTGCAGCCTCTTTGGCGGATTTCCCTTCGTTGCCCATAGCTCCTGCTACTGTCCTCGCACCGAAGCGTATGGTCGACGAGTTTGACCCCTTCACAGCGTACGAGCAGATCGATGTCGGTCAGGACTTGCCATCTTTCGACTTTCCAGACGGCTCTGGTATCCCCAGCTCAAATAAATCTGACTCGCATTCGTTATCCGAGCAGTCTACTGGCGACACCGCTTCCTCGCTAGCACATATCGGCGGCAGCCCTCTCTCATCCGAGCATACTGGCGGAGAAAGCGCAGGGGCTAATCTGCCTGAAATCGACAAGATGTACGTGCGTAATGGGGTATATCAGGTCAATCTCGCTGCCGTTCAACGAATGGTGGGCGACCACTCAGCCTCTCATGGTTTACATAACCAACCCTCCCGGCCGTTGAGCTGGAAGAATGATCAGGGACAAACAGCACGGTCACCGGTGGAACCGACACGACACGACAAACATAACCCGTTCCATCGGGGAGCGGCGTTCCTCGATTGGATGGCATACGAAAATACTCAGATCCCATCATTCGACATGCCAGACCACGGTAAACCGTTCACGCCGTATGGCGGTGAGCCGAATGAGAGTAATATGCACACTCTGCCGCCAAACACAATACCTGCCCACAGCCGAGCAAGGCCGACTCCACGGGTGGCGCCGATTCAAGCACCAGTGAGGGTCCGGCCGCCTTTCAATGTGGTGTGGACTGCTGCGCCCGCCACTCAGATAGCCACGTTGAAGGACATTGCAAACGCCAAACAAGGCAAGGTCAAAGTGCCCAAAAGCGTTCTCGTCCCGACTGTGCCAGCGGTAGAGCCGATATTCGAGTCTGGCTGGACCCAGGTGCCGACAACGGCAGCCGTCAGTAAGCGCAGTATGGGGGGAAGACCGAGGATCATGGATGATGGTTGGGCGCCAGTGGCGCCACCCGCAACGCGGGTCATGGTGGCGGGAGAGGAAGACCCGTACGGGGGGTGGTGAGGCTCCCTCAGCGTGCCTTCCTCTGGCCTGTGAAGTGAAGAGGACACGCTTGGAGTGGCGATGCCGCAGAACGATCGGCAAGGAAGATAAAGAGGGTGTGTGTCTTGGGGGGGACGGCGGGCTGGGGAGAGGCATGGTTCTTGTGTTAGTTCAGCCTTACACTTGCGACCATCGACTCTGCGACAAAGTTATTATAAAAACAGTATCTTATCTTCGAAAATGCATACACAAAACTATTTAAGCCAATCGAGACGTTTATCTTGAAACCAGCCGCAGGTGCTGAACATGGGACGAGACAGGTCGTTGTGAGCCGTTTCTGGAGATTGGTGGTTTGTGGCTACGCATTGACCGCAGTTAGGACCTGCTGGGACGTCTCGCGGCAGGTTGGACATCAACCTCGTGTTACTGTTTACTTGCCCAGCTGGACTCTGTAGACTAGGCCAGGAGGGACGCGGACGAGACACGGCGGAATGTGGATCTGGTTATGGCTTGTGGATCTGGGTTGTGGCCTGTAGTTTGTGATTTCGAATGTCGTTGAATGTCGTTTATAGAATTGAAACATTGGTCAGGACGCAGAAATGCAAGTTTGGTCGCAGAAATGCAAGTTTGGTCAGTAAGATATAGAAGCTGGGTCAGGATTGTAGGTATCAAGTGCTGATTAGAAAAATCCAAGTACGGATAGTGTATGACGATACATGCGGGGTATATGCTGTCGCGGACCGACGCGGTATGTGACGAGACGTAGAGTCGGACGGATGCGGTATGTGACGAGACGTAGAGTCGGATATGGATGTGGTTTAGCGGTTTCGCGAAGCCCTGTTGGTCGTGAGCGCCGGAAGGTGAGATGGTAGCGGCTGGAGGGGGGGAGGACACGGGAGCGGAAGAAGGATGGAGGAACAGTACACGAGCGGAAAGAGGATGGAGGAACAGTACAGGAGCGGAAGAAGGATGTAGGAACAATACAGGAGTGGAAGAATGATGGAGCAACAATACTGGAGCGAGTGAAGGATGGAGGAACAATACAGGAGTGGAAGAAGGATGGAGCAACAATACTGGAGCGAGTGAAGGATGGAGGAACAATACTGGAGCGGAAGAAGGATGGAGGACAAAGAGAGGGGAACAAGGAGGGAGTAGGAGGAAGAAGAGGGGCAGATGCAAGGAGGGGGACACGACCACCCACCGGTACGTAAACCTCCTCCTCGTCACAGCAAACTCGCCCAGCTTGTACCCCACCATATCCTCCGTAATGGACACGGGGACATAGTTCATCCCGTTGTGCACCATGAACTTGATCCCGACGAAATTGGGCACGACGGTACATGCCCTCGCACGGGTGTAGATCGGCGTGCCGGTCTTGGCTGCGTCGGCGAGGTTCGGGAACGCGGTGAAGAATGGGCCTGGGGTCTGTCAGCTTGTCCATCCAAGACGTCCGATGCCAGTCTTTCCATCCAAGACGTCCGATTACAACAGAGAGCGTCATGGCGGGAGACGGAGGAAGAGCCGGTCAGGCCAAGAAGAGTGTCACTCGATCGCATAGAAGCGGCCCTCCGGACACGCAGTGCTCACCTTTCCAAGTGGATCGCCCCAGGAGGGCCAGTGATGGGCGCATCGTGTACCGACCTTTGCCTGCTGCCGAGACAGAGATACGGATATCCAACTCGGAACAAGACCAGGGATGCCAGGCAAGACCCAGGGGGAACATGACGTGGCTTTTCGCTGGAATGTCTGGTTCGCGCAACGCGTTTTGGTTTCGTGGCTGCAAAAAGTCATCCCAATAAGCAATCAGCCTTGATCAGACACCCACGACAGAGGAAACCGCTGGGCAAGTCCCTCGACCTCACAAAATACGGCCTAGCTGTGCGATATCGAGGTCACACGAGTCACGATAGCTTGGTTGGATCGAAATCTGTAACCACAGTCCGCCGCCAAAATGTCCATGCCAATGATGATCATGAGTGAGTGTTCCGCCACGACTGCACGGCTGCACGACCTGCTATCTCTGTCATGGCTCTCCCCTTATCCCATATGATGAGCGTCACAGGATAAGCACCCCTCCCTCCATGCACCTCACCCGCAGCCGATGAGACCCCGCTGACGGACGCAGACACTGGGCCCGAGCGCCAGACCGGCCGTAAAGCCCAGACGGCCAACATCGTGGCTGCAAAGGTAAGATCTGCTCTATGTCTTTGTAGCATCACTGATTTTCAGACTGTGGCCGATGTGATCCGGACATGTTTGGGCCCGAAAGCGATGCTGAAGATGATCCTTGACCCCATGGGCGGTATCCTGTGAGCACCTGGAAATGCTCGTGTTGCAGCGTCTCATCCGCTCTAGTCTGACAAACGACGGTCATGCCATCTTACGGGAGATTGACGTCGCTCATCCCGCTGCAAAATCGATGATCGAGCTCTCACGAACACAGGACGAGGAGGTCGGCGACGGAACAACCAGCGTCATCATCCTTGGTGAGTCACCGTCTGCCACCGGTCCTGACGTATCTAGCTGGCGAGATCCTCGCATACTCCCTTCCCCTGCTAGAGCGCAACATCCACCCCGTCGTCATCATTCGTGCATTCAAGGCGGCACTGAATGACGCTCTCGAGACCATCTCCCGCATCTCTATCCCCGTCGACATCTCCTCCGAAACCGAGATGCTGGCTCTGATCAAGACGTCGATCGGCACCAAATTTTCCTCTCGATGGTCGGACCTCATGTGCTCCCTCGCTCTGCAAGCGGTCCGCACCGTCGCCGTATCGGCTGAAGCGGAGAACGGACTGGTCGGCGCAGACAAAGCGTCCGGCGCGGCGCTCAACATCAAGACGGTCGACATCAAGCGGTATGCGCGTGTGGAGAAAATTCCAGGCGGAGAGATCGAGGACTGCAGGGTTTTGAGCGGAGTCATGATCAACAAGGATGTGACGCACCCAAAGATGCGCAGGCGAATTGCAAACCCGCGTATCATACTCCTCGACTGCCCGCTCGAGTACAAGAAGGGCGAATCGCAGACAAACATCGAGATCAGCAAGGAGGAAGACTGGAATCGTGTGCTTCAGATTGAAGAGGAGCAGATCAAGGCCATGTGCGAGAAGATTGTCGAGTTCAAGCCGGACATCGTTTTCACCGAAAAGGGTGTTTCAGGTATGTCTTGCCTGCGTTTGCATGCGCTATTGCTGACCAGCGAAAGATCTGGCGCAACACTACCTGCTCAAGCACGACATCACTGCTATCCGCCGAGTTCGTAAATCAGACAATAACCGCATCGCTCGTGCTGTCGGTGCAACCATTGTGAACCGCGTCGAAGATCTGCGAGATGCAGATGTCGGCACGGAGTGTGGTCTCTTCCATATTGACAAGCTGGGGGACGAGTGAGTCTTCACACCCGAGATCCCTGGTTGACCTTAGTTACTTCACTTTCCTCGACGAGTGCAAGTCTCCCAAAGCATGCACCATCCTGCTGCGTGGGCCATCAAAAGACATTCTCAACGAGATTGATCGAAACTTGGCGGACGCAATGTCAGTAGCGCGGAATGTCGTGTTCAACCCGATCCTCGCCCCTGGAGGAGGAGCTACCGAGATGGCCATCTCCGTGGCACTGAGCGAAAAGGCAAAGATGCTGCCGGGTGTGGCTGGAGCGCCCTACAAGGCTATTGCGGATGCTCTTGAAGTGATTCCGAGGACATTGGTGCAGAACTGCGGTGGCAATGCCATCCGAACATTGACAGAGCTGAGGGTGCGTTGCTGTCACCGAGTTTGCGTCGGATTCAGTCGCACTGACAAGGGTGCAGGCCAAGCATGCAGAGGGGCATCACCTGTTCGGCGTGGATGGAGATACGGGCAAGGTGACGGATATGAAAGAGTATGGACTGTTAGAGTCGGCCAGCGTCAAGATCCAGACACTCAAGACTGCCATCGAGGTGAGTGCGAGCAAGTGAAAGCTCGGGGATCGTGCTCCCTTCGATGCTCTGTTGCTCTTTTGCTCTTTGCTGACCCTGCTTCCTAGTCTGCGACGTTGTTGTTGCGGGTGGACGATATCGTGAGCGCACGGAGACCAGAGGAGGGCGGTGGTGGTGGTGGCGTGCAGACTATGGGAGAGCAAATGGGCGAGGATGGGCCAGGGGAGGGCCCGGAGATGTAGAAGTAGATGCACATGCATGGGTTGATCTGAGGCTGCAGACTCCTCCGGCTTCTTGCGAGTGCGGTGAGCACCGCGGGAAAGTGACGGAACGGAATTCGGACTGACTTTTGTGGGCTTCTGACGTGCGTATAGCAGAGCTCACATTGTCTCTGGCGTCTTCGTGTCCTCCCGAGCAAGCCGAGCAAGGGTACCAAAAGCAGAGGACGACTCGACTCGGCCCCTCGCCAGCTGCTGTGAGAGAAGATCAGAAGAGCGAAAAGGCGAAAACAAAACCATCATGGCCGGCGTCGTGCTCGGGACCGGGTCGGGCGTGTTAGCTGCCGCAGCGGTGTACTATACCCTCTCGACGTCGCTACGGGACAGCACGGCATCACTCCGAGGCGAGTGAGTGCGAGTGCGAGTGTGTGCGAGTGTGTCTCGGATACGTCTGTCCCATGATGCCGCTCTGTGGTCTCACACTTTGTGCTTCATATTTCGCTCTTCATACTTCATGCTTCATGTTTCGTGCTTCATACTTTGGTTCATGTTTCGTGCTTCCTCCTGTCGTTTCTATGCCGCGGCTGATGTGACGCCTGCAGACTCGCTCAGTCCAACGCTCTCCTCCAGTCGTCCTTCAGCGGTGTGCCTCCTCCCGCCGCGTCGGCGCTCGTCGGCCCTGCGTCCCGCGGCGAGCCGCGGTTCAGCGACCTCGTCCGCCAGCGTTGGAACGCCGCCGTGGCATCTGCATTCACGTCGGTCCGCTCTGCGGACTACGCGGCCCTCGGCGCGGCGGCGTGGGACACCGGGCGCGAGCTGGTGCACGCGCTCTCTCCCTCTGCTGCGCAGGTGCACGACGCGGCCGTGGAGATGCAGCACGACGTGCATGTCGGCGCCGAGGCGGTCAAGGACGGCGTGGAGCGCGGGTACGCCAGAGGCGCCGAGGCGGTCAAGGGCGGGTACGCGCGCGTGAAGCACGGGTACGAGGCGGGCGTGGCCGGCGTCGAAGAGGGCCTGCACCGCGTCGAAGAGGGCCTGCACGCCGTGGGCGACAAGGTCAAGCACGGTCTGGACGAGGTGCGCGACGCCGCCGACGCGCTGGAACGCCGCCTCGAGGCGGGCAAGGACGCCGAAGCTCCAGGTAGTATGGGCACAACGGTCGTGCCGGGTGCGGTCGTCAGCGTCAGTAAGCCCGCAGAGGCGGACACCGGCCTCAGAGGCGCAGAGACGTTCACGGGAGGAAGCGCCGTCGTCGTCAAGACGCAGCGTGAACTGGAGCGCGATCGAGGACGGCTCGTCTAGCTCGAGTATAATAGGTGCGAGTAGAGCCGTAGAGGGAATGATGCGGTGAGAAAAGCTAGGGACGCCTTCCCCCAAGAATATTGGGCTACCACACCATGCATCGGCAAGTGCCTTAATGATCTGAACAAGAGGGTCTGATCATGTAGTGCCAAGAGAATCCGATCAGGACCATGCTCTACTAGGACAGACCAACACCCTGACGCCTCCAGCGGGGCAGCAGGCACTTTTGACACGCTGAATGCATATGAACGACACCCCGTTACCCTGTGGTCAACCAATGCCTTGTTAATGCTACAATGTATGTTGCTCCCAGGCCATCATCGCTCCATTATGCTTCGTGGGAATCTCTCGTTCAATCTGCCACGATATCAGCCAACGCAACACGCTAGCATCCCTCAAACCCACCGTAAGAATGCTTGAAGGTACACCTATCTCCCAAGCGGCATCTACGTGTCTCAGCCATCATTCCACCGACCACGCAAAAAAGTCAACTCACTTGCCCTCCTCCCAGAACTTGCAAACCCTGGCTTTGAACGGCTTGGACCGCCCATCATCTGCGTTCCTCAGGACGGCCGCCTCGTCCGTTCTTCCCTCTGCCCCGATTACCTGCGGCCCCGGCTCCAGCCCCAGATCGAACCCAGCCATCATCGCTTGGACGATCAAACCCGCGATCGCCATACCCTGCGTCGTGACCGTACCCGTCTTGCCCGGACCATGGTGCCTGAGCTCCGTACTGCTGGCCGGACGAGTTCCCTTGGCTCCATGCTGCATACTGGTCTGCAGAACCTGAGGGATACCCGTTATATCCTGCATATTGGCCATACGGCTGCGGCTGTGGCTGTTGCTGCTGCTGATAATTGTATCCTGGTTGAGACTGTGGCTGCGATTGAGATTGCTGCAGTTGAATGTTTGCCAAAGCCGAGGTGTCTATTCGTCCAAGCAGCTCGTTGAGGTTTACGGAAGGAGCCGGCACCGCAGTGGTAGAAGGAACGAATCCCGCAATTGGAGGGGCATCGAAAATCCGCGTGCTGGGACCAGTGTCGATGATGCGTACGCCATCTTCATTGGCGCTCGCTGGTAACTGGCCAGGCGCATAGTTGACTGCAAGAATGCCGCGCTCTCTCTGCTCCTGCGCTTCCACCTCGGAAGTGCGTAGCGGAACTGGTAGCAAATCGGGCAAGGCGGAGAGGTCAAGTGGATCAGGAGGGTACCATTCGATCGGCTCGTGCTCGGCTTCATGACTACGGAGCGCCTTGCCCTCGTCCACATCGAGCTGATGGGCGGACAGACCGTGCGTACCCTGATAGATCAGCTGAAGTCGGTGTTTGGGTCTTACGTCTTCAGATCGCCACGGTGCAGGCTCCAGCTCATGTGGCTCTTCTTTGAAGAGACGAATCTCCTCGAGAGCACCGCCATCTGGCACCAAATCCTTGAACCGCACAGCATGACCTTTCTTATTCAGCTTCGTCTTCTGCTCTGTGGGCGGCGGGGATGCGGCAGGGCCAGCTGGGAAGGTTTGTGCAGGCGGGGGCAGAGCCGCAGAAGCGCTCGACATGATGCTCGATAACAGACTGTTCCTGGCTGCAGGCGCTGGCGCTGCCGCGGGCATAGGAGGCAAGCCAGCAGGATCGCGTTTTTTGAATTCAGGCAGCTTCGGTCGAGGCTTTACCGCTGAGTTCGACGACGCAGCTGGCGTTCCGAAAAAGGACATGTCGGTTTTCGTTGGCTGATCCCTTCTCATCGGCGGCTTCGTCGAGGGTACAGGAACTATATTTGATCGAGGTTTTACCACTGCGACAGGAGCCGTCGGTTTCTCCGACCGGACCCTATCAGCAACCTTGGATGGTGGGTCATCGTCTAGTTTGCGCTTCTTGGTTGCTGCTGTCTTTCAGCCGTGACTCTTAATTTGGGTGTGACGAACTTACACGACGATCCTTGGTCTTCTGCCTGCTCTTTCGGCGCGATCGTCCGCTTTGCCGGGAATAGTTTTTCCTTACACCAACGCTGGTATCGATCGAAGGCATTCAAGATTCCCTCTTTGTTGGCCAAGTCTGCGCTCCGAATCAGTATGACTAGCGACAAAGGCATTGCATCTCTATATACAGCGGAATTCCGCTCACTCGATGCCGCTACTTTGTCTGACACCTGTTTCGCCAATTTACCAATCTTGAAGTCCGTAATATAATTGACAGCCATGTCAGTACGTGCAAGGAGCTAGAAGTGTCAGATTGCCCTTCACAACCGGTCTTACCAGAAGAAGCGGGGCGATCGCAGGTGCCCATGTGTCCGGATCCTTCAAAAATGTTCGCAGCCACCTGCCAATAACGGTGACATATTTCTCGTTGTCGGCCATGCTCTTCAAGTAATCGTCAGGAGCGTAACCTCGAAGAGCTACGAGGATCTCCCTCAACTCGTCGGGATTCGGGACAAAATCGGGTGGAGTGATTTCACCGCCTATCACTTTATTTCGCAGGTGTTTAAAAAGGGACACAGGCTTTCCTACTTTGAGAGCCTCGGGTAACAAGACAGGGCGAATAGTGGCAGCCATAGTGATGATCGGTGGCGGGGGTTTTGGGGGGGGCATGGGCGGTCGTTGAACGTCGCTGGATATGGTAGATTCAGTCGATCTGCGCATTTCCTCTGCGGGAGGACGGTCAATCGAAGACGAGTCAAATCGGTTTCGGTTTGACTGGGGAATGGAGCGTTGCCCGGTAGGTAATAGTCTGCGTTTTCTACCAAGTGGAGGAACTACAGCGAGATGACCAGTGGCCTCTGAGCGAGCTAGTGACCCATTCAGCATATCCAAATCCTCGAAAGGAGATGTACTGCTGCTGGATGAGTTGTCCGCCACACTAGCTGCCAACTGAGTCTCGGCTTGTGCACTGCGGCCAGGGTCAGCAAAACATCAAAGCTCCTGAATAGACGTACGATACACTAGTATCTGGTGGCAGAGGCGAAGCCGAAGCTGAGCGACTCGGGCCAGGTAGGTCGTCGTATTGGAAGGGCGCGGTGGGCAGAGGGAGAATATCTTGCATGCTAACGAAGGCGTTCTGGATGTCGCCCGCAGGCGACTGATGCATGACGAGACCATTCTGCTGTTGTAGAGGCGCATAGTCGTAGGCATGTGGTTGTAGGAGCGACGGATCTGCATCACTGTCAGTGTTCCATTCCCTGTTCATACGCCTCCAAAACCGCCACAAAGAGTCTGCAATGTGCCACAACGGGGAGGGGGAGGAAGGAAATATGAATTGCCCGTTCGGGTAATTTGCGTTTCTGAGGCGCAGCATGACGGGTCCTGGTGGCCGCTACACACTGGGTTTCACGCTCACATGCAAGCGACGAGTGGTATGCAAGTAAGAGTGTTATGTGATGCCATGACCAGGACGAGTGGAGCAAGACAAAGTTCATAGTGAGGTCAAATTATGTTCCCCAGAATTGTTGCAATTCGCCAGGTCTTCCGATGTCGAGGCATGTTGCCACATTAGCCCATATCGCTCACCTTGTTGAAACCAGTAGCCGGGATCCAAACCACCCCCGCCGTCTGTGGGTAACTCCCAGTCCATCAAGCTGGCTGGTGGTCTTTCACGGACGACCCGGTCCCAAGCTTCCGCTTCGTCCAAACCCTCACCGACCTTGGCTCGCCATTGCAGCCATTCTTCGGCAGTCTGATTGGGCAGCAGAGGCGCCTTTGCCAGTTCTGTCTGAATCCAGTGATGTTCGTTAGGCCCAGTGCTGCTTTGAGAATACCACGAAGAGAAAGGTACGGGTGGGGCAGGTAGGTAGGTGTAGAAAAAAGACCGGGGACCGCATCGCGTGATCGGAGGACAAGGAAGCATCAGCAAGAACGATAAACAGCCTACATTCAGCACTGACAATGCTTGTCGAAAGAGACTCACGCATAGCCCTTCAGGATCTCTACACGAGGGTCGAATGTAGATGACATGACATGCTATTGGTCTGACAAAGACAGGAAGAAATGGATTCCCTGCCTGTACACTCGGCCAATCTCTCAACACCAATTCGCACCCAGCTTCCAAAGGCTCGGCGAACGTATTTCTGATCACCGCAGCACTGACTCTAAACAAGCACTGCGTATCTTTCCAGAACTACCCCTATACTCAGCTGCTTGATGAATACGATGGAGAAGAGAGACAACACGGCGGAACGAAACGACGAGCGGCCTATGCGGTTTTTGGGATTAATTCGAAATAATATAAGTGAGCACTCGACCACGTGGTTTGTCTCTCATTGTTGCTGGGTTGTTCTCCTTCAAGCGGTAGACTTTTACCTCGTCCCTTGGCAACCCATGGATGCTGGAAGCACAATGCCATGGCCTTTGGATTGAGGCTCTTCGAGGCAATCCGCAGGTTCTTCTCGCAACTTGGCCTTTCGGCCGCTTGGCAAGACCTTGAACGAAAGCTCGGGATAGCGGCGATTTGGGCTCTTCAATCTGCTGGCTTTGTGGGACACGTTGTCGCCATTTCGCTGCTGCGGCGCTTGGACCATGTAAGTGTTTCGCATCCATCAAAGGACTTCCGGCGGCTCTCACACAGACCGTGAGATGCGACACCGGTCCTCGACCTCATCCTAGGGCACGTAAACCATTGCAGCTAACACCTACTGACTTTGTGCACCTTTCCATCCTCTTATCCCCTTCACCACCTTCACAGAAACCCGCTCACCGTTGCTGATTCGCGTCGGTCTTCTTCTTTCCATCGCTCACTCCTACAGCAGAGTAGTATGACGGGTATCTGAGGGTGCTGTCACGGCCTGATCAGGGGAGATGGCGCGCAAGCTTTACATAGCGACAATACGCTCGAGCAGTCCTTTCGGGGCCTTTGGCCATGGGCGACTAGGTCCGATCTAACGCCCATTCACCTCGCTGGGCCATTCGCGTATTGGCACGAGCAAACTGGGTAGCGTCTCTCTTATCGTTTTGGCACCTCGCTCGCCCTCTCTAATCCCTTATAATCCTTCCCTCCGACTTGGTACCCCAAATTCAGTGCTACGACTACGCGCACCCAGGACTCGCCTTGGTCACTCTCACCCGCCATCTCCCCACCCAGCGCCTCACCCTCTGCTGTCCGCCCACCCAACGATGAGCACATTTGACCTCGCCGCTTCTCGAGCACTCTCGCCTATCACTGAGCTCACCACGCCCCGCTCTATTCCGCTGGAGCTCACGGACCGGGACTATGAGTCCGAGGTCGAGACCGGTATCCCGAGCTGGGAAAGACTGTTGAACGGCAACAACGGGGATACGAACAGCGTGTACACGCACACCAACGGATCCACGCAGACCATCACGCAACTGGAGGCGCTCGAGCTCGCTCCGCCTGTCCCGACACCGCCTGTTCTAAGTACACTTGCTCAGACTACCCCTTCTCCGCCCACGCCGCCGGTGCGTAGCCCAGATCGGCCGGCTCCTCCGCCTAGTTCACCTATCCCGTCAGCGGCGAGCGAATCCAAAGCAGTGCCCTTCCCGAGCTTGGGTGGCAAACCTGCACGCCCTAAACTTATATCGACACCTGTTTACAGCTCTCTGCCCGACACAAGACCCATTCAGCCGCAATCACCACCAATCATCCCTGAAACTGTTGGTAACGCAGAAGCTGTGAACGCCGATCGCCCATATAATGTTCATGAAGCGCCCAGCACGGCTCCTCTGAAACAAGCAAGTCAAGAGACCAAGCACGACGACGACACCGACGATGATGCAGGTATAGCTGGTATCGGTGCGAGGGGTAAGAGCCGGCCCACGTCTCTCAAGAGTCGGCCAAGCAGCTTCCACGCTTCCCGTCCAGAAGACGTCCACGTGCCACTTTCGCCGGACGGAACGGTGAGTCAAATTGCTTGTTCCTGCTGACGACTAGGTGCTCGAAGTGCCGCCTCTGAGTCTGGATCCTCGGCCTCGCTACGTGTCACAGCATTCACATCCCACTCTACATAATATACCTGCACTGCCGTTCCTCGATGACAACCCTCTGTACAAGGGTAGTAAGCCCAACTCGCCAGTGAGATCCGCCAAGACACCGCCGTCCAGCAGGCCGTCGAGCCTATTGAGGTTCCGGCCCGCTAGCTACCATGGGTCTCGCTCTGTGGGTCTCAAGACCCCACCGATCAGTCGAGGCGCTAGCTCTACGGCCCTTGATGATCTCAAGCTTCTCATGGTGTCTAGTCCAGCGGTTTCGTCCCCGGATGTTGCCACCCCACCGAGTGCGGAAGACATGGAAGCTTACAATGTCCTCACGGAAATCAGAGCAGCTAATGCTGTTGCGAGCACTCGTGCAGCGACTCTCAGTGCGGAAAGAGTGGGTCAACAGTTCACGAACAACATGCTGACCATGACAGGTCATTAAGCATAACGATGAACCGACTCTTTCGTCAGCTTCTTTTGGCCTCGAATTCGGTATGAATACCTCCGAGCCTGCGCTACCTGTCAGGTCCAAGACCTTGCCATCCTCAGCTACAGCCACCAAGCGACAGCAAACCATCAGACGCAAGATGGTACCCAACATCTTCTCCCACCTGTTTGGCTCGCCGGCCGAGCCCCCTGAGGACATCAAAGCGACCGCAACACGGCGTCTCTCGAAGCGCCGCCGTCGACATTCCAGCCGCGCCTCGTCTCGGACTGCCCGAGCAAAGTCGCCGGCGGCTGATATGGACGACACAGATGGCGATGATGCAGCGTCTCCGCTTGCAACCCGGACCACTGGTGTTTTCGGCATACAGGATGACGGCTCGTTGCTGAGCAACCTCATCAGTGACGCGGTCATGGCAAGTCCACTGACTGCTGGAACGGTGAATGCTATGACAATCCCCAGCACTGGATCTGTCAAGAGCTTCGGTATCAAACGAGTCTTGTACATTGAGAATTCGGACGAGTCGGTCGTCCAGCACAAAGTCGAGCAGCAAAGAGCTGACCCATCGGCGACGAAAGAGGATGACTCCGGTGTTCCTGAAAGGGAAGCCGTCTGTCCACGAGCTTCGCAAACCACGGAAGAACGAGGCGAGCAACAGCTGCCTGGTCGAGGCAAGCCGCTTTATTTTTCAGCCCAGACCACCGTTTCGCCGTCGAACCGAGCGACTCGCCGCACCAGCGTGGCAGCTACAAGCTCTCCTGCTGATACGCAATCGGTCACTAGTTCTGATTTGCGGCGTACGGATAAAGACCGTACCGTTCCGCAGCCGACTGTATCAGATGTGTTCATGGCCAATCCATCCACCACGCAGCCCGATTCCCGTTTGACTCATTTCGATCGCTCGGTTGGTAACACGGTCATGCTGGGTGCGAATCGATCAGTGCCGGCGATCATGTCGCCATTCTCGGGAAATCCACGGCCGCTGCCGCAGCCGCCAACTGCTGTCCCGCTTGGAGACCTCAACCGGCGAGCAAGTTTGGTCGATTTACCAATCAGCCGAGGATCATTCGCCACCGCCACTTCGACTACGCCTCACCGTGTTCCCGATTGGCGTGGCCCTGCTTCGGAAGGACACGGAAACGGGCGAGGGCATGAGCATGATCCTGCAGTGTTCACGAACCTCGCCATGTCTGATGAGTCCTCCCCGACCGATGACTCTCATCACACGGCTCTGAGTGCCCCGCAGCTCCACCTCCCTGCGCCTCCTTCGGTGCCGCCGTCGAGCAGCCAGTCCTCACACGCCACCACACCAACTACCACGGCAAGTACGGCAGTCCCGCCCGACCTCCCGCTTCTGCTGGCGTCGCACCTGCTCTCTACTCATGCGTCGGGGCTGATGCAGAACTCGACCAACCTCAAGGATTTGGGTGATATCATGCAGCGCATGGCCCGAGAGAGCCTCGACTGGAGCGGGGCATTGATGGGAATGACCGGACAGCGGAAGGAGAGTGATGCGCTGCCGAACCGCCCAAGTCCCAACGAGAGGCGTCCCACTCCCTTCCCGTTCGCGGGGCCACTTGCCGCTGAGCAAGTAGGGGAGAATGCTAAACTCCCGCAAGAGCTACTCGCGGAGCCTCAGGAGGAGCTGCTGTCCGCAGACTCCGACGACGACAGTCACACCCACGTCCAGACGAACGCCAGTGAGGCCCGGACTCGCACACTCTTGAAAATCAACCAAACGTCGGACACGGATACTATCCAGACTACGCCGCCACAGCTCAACATGTCGCAGATCGCTGGCCGGTCTGACCGTGAGGCATCGCTGCAGTGGCTAGACGAGGCGGAACGACTCGGCCGCGAGGGCTGGGCGAGCATCCATCAGGCTGAAGAGGCATGGATGACCGCACTGAGCAGTCTCCGCTCCATGCTGGAGAACCCTGCTGCGAAAGAAGACGGGCACAGTGGACGGTCTAATGGCTTTCCGCATTCGGTGTTAGTCAGTGCCAACGAAGGAGAGTCAAGAGAGTCGGTCGCTTCGCCGCTCCAGTCGTCCAACGACCACGACCATGGCCACGATCTCTCAACAGGGTATACAGGCTCTGACCTGGGGTTCGAGTCGCCGTTGCGCACAAAACAGAACTCGCTTTCGGCAGCAACTCCCCGCGCGCACGGGCGACTTAACTCCAGAGTCGTGCGCGCAGAGACTGGCGGTGGCAATGGCGGGGTCGGTGGTGCTGGCGGCGCGGGCGGTGGTGGTGTTGGAGAAGGGGGAGGAGGAGGAGGAGGAGGAGGAGGGGGAGGAGGGGGAGGAGGGAGGACATCTAGAGCCTCGAGAGCGTCGAGGACGGGTACTGAGAGAAAGCTGAGTAAGCGGTCTGGAGGTGGATCGGGATCAGGATCCGGAGCAGTGTCGAGCGTTCGCGAAATCCGCGTTGTGGACAGGGACGAGAGCCTCCGGGGGAGGAAACATTGGTGGTCCCGCCGTCGCAGTGGGAGCTTGAGCACGATCCGCGCTTGAGCAGAGGCGGTTACGCGGGAGCTGAACCCAACTGACTCGAGACGTCCAAGTGAATTGAGAGGGTTCCAGTGAAGAATCAAGAGGGCCCGGTGAATCAAGAGTCGTCATTGTGAGAGATGAGAGATCATGACTCGGCGTGTGTAATGGCGGATGTGATGACGTGCGAGTAATGTGCACGCAAGATGTCAAGCGGAGACGGGGGGGTATACCTGGAGGCGTAGCCAAGGTAATGACAGGCCGGTCGAGTTCTACCAGATTTATACCGTGGCGACAGTGTTCTTAGATCATAGAGTGCTTGATTATAGATATACGATTTGACGAGCCACGACGACGACTACTACGATAACGACGACGACGACGTGCTGCTGCTGCTGCTATGCATGACATACAATCCCATCTACGGGCTGGCTAGTACCACCCACCTCCTAGGCTGTGCACGGACGGATCGGGGTGAGCGACAAAGGCTTCAGGTCCAGCAGAGACTCGATCTTGCCGAGTCCGACCTACCGGCGGCACAAGACAGCGTCAGCGTCTTGTCGGTGAGTCTGACTTTGCTTTATACGCAGGACGGTGTGGGCAAGTGACGTTGCGCTTCGTTCAGGATGGTTTCTGGTGGTGTGGTTCGGGGCGAGGCGGACTCACCTCGAGGTTGTCGCGCGCGACGGAGAAGGTGAGCCGGTACCACCCCGCCACGGCGTAGTGGTATGCAGTGCCTGGCGCCTTTGCAAAGCGTCAGCAGCAAGGACACGCCAGCCACGGCAGCCAACACCCCAGCCAACAGGCCAACAAGCCAACACGCCAGCCAACATGCCGGCCAACACCCCAGTCAATACCTCAACCACACCCAACCGATCACGACAACGAAACTCACAATGTAGACTCCGCCATCGAGCAGTTTCTGAAACACCTCCTTCTCCCTCACTGCGTCCCTGAATCCGAGCTTGCCGCCCAGATCGATCCAGACGAAGTTCCCACTGCAGCGACCTGTATGAGCGCTGCCTAGCCCGCGCCATCGACAGCTGACGTCGGATAGTTGTGTAGCGGCGGAACCCCTCGACAGGAGCGGGAAGAGCGAGGAACGGAAAAATGAAAGGAGGAAAGGAAAATTGTACAGGAGGACAGGAAAAGTGAAGAGGATAAATGGAAACGAAAAGGCACACCACGCACGCATTGGAAGCAGCAACCTCGACGCCTCGATCGACAAACCATCCGCGCACAAAGGCGTGCGCGTCGCTCAGCCTCTGCCTATTTGTGCTGATAAAGAATTCAAGATACGATTCGTCCGTCAGCAACGTGGAGAAAATCACGTCGGCCGGTGATGAGACTGGGTGGCATGTCAGCATGGTGCGGGTCGGATTGCTTAGCATGGCGGTAGAAGACGCGCTGGAACGACACGCTAGAATGACATGCTGCAAAGACACGCTGGAAGGATGTGAATGACACGTGGGAATGACATGCTCGAATAGACGCTGAATGACACCCGGCCGAGACTGCACTTACTCTTCATGAGCATCGAGGTGTTGGCCATGGCGCGGAGGAGGAGTGGGTTGTGCTGCGACACGAGCGAGCCGATCCGCAGGCCATTGGCGCAGAAGCTGCACATTTCAGAGTCATTCCTTGCTTCACTAAGACCATTGCAATCAAAGGCCCGTGTGGCAAAGAAACCTCACTCTTTGCTCATCCCGTACACCACTGGCAAGGTCAGTGATCCACCAAACACACTGTACGAAGAGCGAGACGCGCACCATGCAGACGCGCTCGGTCAAAGCTCATTCCCAGCTCCTTCTCTACGTCAAGGCTCATCATGCTCGTAAACGGCACGGCACCGGGGAACGCTACCCGAGAAGTCGGATCAGCTAGTCATTTGCGCATTTTTCAGAACGCCCGCCGGCGCACAAGGGTTCGAATAGACACTCATAGCGTAGATCTCGTCCGAGACGAGGTGCAGGTCCTTCTCTTCGCAGAATTTGGCGTATGCGAGCAGTGTTGAACGGTGATATGTCCGGCCCAGAGGGTTTTGAGGGTTGCATACCACCTGCTCGAGTGGTGCGGAGATGCGTTACGCGGTCGGTTGGTGGACAGGTAGCACACGACCGAGATGTTTTCGGCACGTTGAAGTTGTTTCAAGAGTTGAGGGGCAAGAGGAGATCCGTCAGACTCCGACCCACTGGACGCGTGCAACTCACAACAGCCCGGACGACGATCCCCTTGGCTTTGCAGTCGGCCAGAGCCACCTCGAATGCCTCGAGCGATTCGGGTCCAAAAGCCCCGTCGCCTGGAGGTACGTGCACGCCGACCAAGCGCACACGCGCTCTGCCAATCAGGTCTCTGTCGAAACCCGTGTAGCTGTCGCCGTCAGCGGGAAGGCAAGAACGCGATAGGCAACTCCAGGCATCAGGAGCGGACGCATAATCCAATACTTCCCAAGTACGTGAGGTTCGGATGGTTGCTTAAGGAAGACAGGAGAACTCACTACGGGGCAGCGAGAAGCACCGCTTCGCCCTCGTCCATGAGGGTATAGATGAGCTGGTCGAGCACTACTACGGTAAGCCATATTCCGTGAGTCGCTCATCTTTCACACACCAGCTGAACAGCCGACACCTGAGGCGGGAACATTAGCTCCAGTAACACGATGCGCGAGTGACTCACCCGTGATGATGTGCTCTGGCAGGACCTCGACAGCTGGATCAAAGCGCCTATCCACATTGTGAGCGAGCATAACGGAGCACCGGGGTGCAAGGTTGAACCGACTGGTTATAGAACGTCGCTAGAGCCCGGTTGATCCGTCGGCTACCCCATAGAGAGTCGCCGTAGCTCAAGTCGGTGGACAGGAACCCCTTCAGCAATGCTTGTGAATAGTACTGCACGGTTCAGCTTACTCGTCTTAGCTCTCTTGCACAGATTCACCTCGATACATTCCTTCTCCATCAAGAAGTTCTCGGCGACACCACTGCCGCTTGTCAGCTGCAACGTTTTGAAGCATGAGCTGCACCGTACAGCGACACAATCCCCCTTGGATTCAGCTTGCAGTTGTACTCTGCCTTGTTAGCTGCGCACTTTCACGTCAGCCAGGAGTACGTACGGTCCTTGAACAGGCAGCTGAACCTCTCTATTAGCGGTCCGGCATCAGGCCCGCCTGTTGCACGGTCACTCAATTTCGGCCCGAGGTAGATCTTCCGCTGGTCTTCTCTGCTCCCGATATGGGAAGATGGTCGAGGCGAGGGCGGACGCGGGAAACACGTCACGACCTGTCCGGTACTCCCAGTCGAGCACAGTGAGAGATGGTCAAGGCATGAGATGAGTGTCTCTCCGCTCTGTCCTGCGTTGGGAAAGTCGACAGGCTCGCCGGTTCTTGCTGTGTGCGGGTGCGGAAGGGGTGATGGAAGACCGCTCGGCGGCTGGAGGGATAACCTCGAGCCTCTACCGGTCGGTCCAGACGCTGCAGATGTCATGCTCTACCTACCAGAGCCAGATACTGTATGGACAAGGGCTGAGCAGCGCTTTCTTGGGGGATGATGGATCAATGTCGACGTGTCAGTTGTAATATTTTGCATTGGCTTACATGGCCTTGTGCCGTGTGGGCTATCACAGACGTCGAATTCGGAGCTCTGAGCCAGTCGTTGGAAAAACAAGCAGGGCGGTCACCTCCGCCTGGGAGCCCCAAAGTCACGTGACTTTCTGTTCTCCAACTGCTGCTCACCACACTGCTTGGGGATTCCATGCATGGAACAACTTTTGGCAGCAGCGATGCTTCTTCAAGCAAGCACCATAGAATGAGCAAGCATCAGACAGTCGTGACCTTGCGAGAATACCGGGCTCATTAACAACGGCTGGTAGTCACCCCCCGCTCGTTGCGGTCCCAATATTTTTAGCTTCCGTGCGCGCGCGCTCATTGCCCCAAAAGATTGGAATAGGCTTTGTTCGCTGTCGGCTACAGCGTTAAACCGGAGAGTCTGGCATTGGGATTTCCTCCTTCCTTCTCCCCCCCCCAAGAGAGCTGGTCGCTGTTGAATACACTACACTCACGACGAGCTCGCATTCAGAGAACGCCATCGCTCCGAGTCGAGTTACTTAAATTCCAAGTCCGTGTTTCTCGCGCCGACCGTTCTCCCATTCATTTCCTGCCCGAGCAGTTCGCCTCTTTCGGCTGAGATAAAACGACTGTTCCGCCTGTCACCGCTGCTTGTATTCTTCCTCACTACTGCGTTCTACATTGCGACTCGACTTGAGCCTTACTACCATGTCTGGTGAGTTGTGACTCGTGGTACCGCCGAGAAGGTAGCTCACGCGAGCAGATATTCCTCCACCTACGAGCGCGGCTGGTGTCCTATCGCTCCTGACATCCCTCCGCCATACGCCACCACGATGTATCGTCTCGCCAGCAACCCAGCCTCGCAGGGCTTCCGTTGCGCTGATTGTCCGGATGAAGCCGTCGCCCAAGCTGGTCTTTGAGGGTCACGCGCCTCCTGGCTGGAAAGGAGATGTCATCCCCGAGTCAGACTTTGGCTTGGGTCTAGGCATGGACGACTTTTTCCGCCTCCGTGAGCTTTCTTTCTTTCTCTCTTCTCGCTCCCCGGGCAGCATCTAATATAACCGTGATACAGCCTGGGTGAACCACCCTTCCACAATCCCAGAACTCTTGTTCATCCGCCGATCGCCTGGCCACTCCACCTCGAATGCGTCTCAGTCTCGATGGTCGAGCCACATAGCTTTCCCTGGCGGGCGGCAGGAGCCGAACGACGAATCTCCGTTGTATACTGCGTTTCGAGAGACGTGGGAGGAGATTGGGGTCGATTTGGCGGAAAAGGAGTTCTTGCAGGTCGGACGGCTAGACGAGCGGGAGATCACCACGAGCCTCGGAAAGAGGTTGCTAATGATCCTGAGTCCTTTTGGTGAGCCAAGTCCCCTGCTGCCGTAAATGCCTCTCATTGCTAATGATGACCAGTGTTCCTGCAAACCTCGCCATTCAGCCCACCGCCAGAGCTCCAACCCGTAAGTTGTCAGACCCCCTCATGGCAAGTCGGTCGCTGATGGCAGCAGACCGAGGTGTCCTCTGTACACTGGATCCCGCTGTCGTCCTTGACTCCCCCATTCCAGCCAGAACAATGGTCGCAGATCGAGATTGACATTTCCACAAGACTGAGCCCGCGCAACTCTTTCATCCGCTGGGCATTGCGCGGTCTCGTAGGAAAAATGCAGTGAGTATAACGAGCGGGCTCTGCCAGGATGAGACTAACATGTGCAGGTTTGGCTGTATCCTGTTACCAGACGAACCGGATCACATTGCAGAAGGGTTTCAACTGCACACGGAGTCTGATGGGCCTGCAGAAGGAGGCGGCGGGAGCTGGTATGATAGAAAGGCGGGCAGACGCATGTTGCGGCTGTGGGGGCTCAGTCTCGGCATGACGCTGTAAGTGTACCAGATGGATGATGGCTGCATGTCATCTGACCCGTTTAGTGATCTGCTGGCACACCTTCCTGGTGATCGACCTGCGCCTCTGGTGCTCGCAGCATCTCGACCCGGCTCGAACTCCAACTCGCCTGACCGCCGCCGTTCCGAATCTCTTGGTCCGCGCACGCCCGTGACAGTGACGAGCAGCTTTGACGAACAATGGGACGCTGCGCGAAAGGCCATCGATGCAAGCCGAGATGTAGTCCCAATGACAGACGAACTATCGGCGGAGAACGGTGGCGTAGGGGAGGCATTGTCCCGCTCGTCCAGTCGTGGTATGAGAGTAGATCTGAAGGGGGTCCAGAGCAGACGCAGACGAGGTGTGGGTACAGAGATGAAGTGAGTGGGGTCACCAAACATCGTGGCTCGTGTGCTGATTTCTCCTTCAGAGCGGTGTTCCCGAGATTCTCATACTGGGATGTCAACTTTTGGATATGGTGAGCTTTCTCTCTGTACCTGAAGGATCGGGTAACTCACTCGTTAAGGGTATTTGGGCGTCGATACCGACGAGTCATGAAAGGCTGGGAAGCATCCACCCACGGTCCACACCGTGCCGCCGCGAGACGGTCAGTATTTCCCCTTGGTTCGGTTTCTAGCTTGTCGGCTAACGTGTGGCGCAGGACAAATTGGTCGGGCGCCGCCATGTCTACGTTCTATGCGGCCGTGAGACAGGCGTTGGTCGTGGCGATCGTCATCCGTGGGCTGGCGGTGGGGCTTGGGATCAGTGGTGTTAGTTGGGCGGTGTTCAAGTACTTTGGCACTGCGGGTAGAGAGCTGTAGTCTGATTGCTCTGAGACCAGGACGTGGGACGTGTTTTTTTTATGCGAGCACAGTTGCAGTGACACCCGCCCAGCACAGTTGCAGTGACACCTCAGCCAATGTACAAAACCATGTCGACTCTCGCAAGTTTCCACTAACGGTCGTGCGTTCTGTGTTCTGGCAGTCGGCGGAGAGACGGCCGTGCGTTGCGCTATGAGAAGACGCAACGAGCCCGGGTGCTAGAGTATGTGCATGCGGGGTATCAGCGGAGCGATGGGATGGCTGAGGGGTGATTCGTCTAGATACATCTACAGTACGTCTACACGCGACGCCTATCGTGTCGGCGCCGATGCTCGCGTTTACAGTACAATATACAATGAGCACCGCGCGTGAGTGCAGGTGGATGCGTATGGTCATGTCGTAGAGTGGTGTGTGCAAGTTGCGTATCGGATCTTTGCCCCGCGGCCGGTTGGTATCCGGTCGGTAGAGGGATTGATAGATTATCGGCTTAGGCAGCGGCGTAGCGCATGACGCCTTCCCATACCGCGAGGGCGGCGGCGTTTGTCGGGAACGCTCGGAGCACAACGGGTACTGCGCCCTGCAAGGTCGGTCGTCAGCGCTCGGCTCTCAATTCCCAATTCTCAATTCTCAGCCCTCGCTCTCGTTCTCAGCTCTCTGCTCTCAGCCCTCGCTCTCAGCCCTCAGCCGTAGTAGTCAAGTGCAATTATGAGAACCGAGGTGCGTGTTCTGGGGAACCAACAGCGAGTGTGCGCGTTCGTTGCGAGACGCAAAGGTCGAGGCAGGTGAAATGGCCAGAGAGGGAGCAACACAAGAGCAGAGACGACTTGCTCTGTAAAAGTTGCGTGTGCGCGCGACGGCGTTCCACATGGCACTACGTGTAGGCATGTACGTCTCTCGCCATGTCTGGCGGTAGGCGTCGAGGACGCCGTGGTACCGCGGCGCCGAAATCGAGTCGGCTGGGCCCGTCAGCGCGGTGGTCATCTTGAAAGTGGTGTGAGAGAGCGTAGTGGTGGAGATGGCCACGAAAGGTGGCGTGAATGACGAGAAAAGAGAAGAGCCGGGGAGAGGGGACGGCAGGTGGCGGCAGTGAGAACCCGGCATACTCATTATGCGGTTCTTGACGTTATCCAGCGCTGTTTCGCTATCAGCTCGTCCGGTCGCACTATGCCCATACAGGGCAGAGCCCAAAGCGCAAAGCTCAATGCGCAAGGACGGGCTCACGCAACGCCATGCCCCAGTACAAGTTCGATGCGAGTCCGCCGGCGAGAAAGTTGGCTGCCGGGGTGGACATGGCCCATGACGTCCCGTCCCAGCTCTTGAAGAGGCGATTGAACATTTCGAACCCTGGTCGCGTCGTCAGCTCTGCCCTCATTACAGGACGTATACCAGCGGACCCAGTCACGGCGCCGTCCACTTCGTCTGCTGCATGCTGCACAATGTGGCGCACGACATGGCGATGAGACGGCGGACGGCAGACTGCAGGCGGCAGATGGGAGATGGGAGACGGGAGACTGCAGACGGCAGACGGCAGATGGCAGACGGCACACGGTGAGAACAGACAAGAGACGGCAGACCGGATATCAAAGATCGGGATGGAACAAAACTCACCCCCAAACATGGCGAGGAAGGAGCTGCGGTAGATAAAGCTCGCCCCTAGACCCCGCCACATGCCGGTCCAGCCCTGACCGTGCACCGTCTGCCGAACGACGTCGATGGGGCCTGCAAACGTCTGCGGCTCGTGTGACGGCCGCACCAGCTGGAGCTGGAGCTTGCATTTGATGATCTCAGTCGGGTGGGCGATGACCGCGCTGCTCCGAGTTGACATCAGGTATCAGGTATCACGCATCAGGAGCAAGCATCAGGAGCAAGCACCAGGAGCAAGCACCAAGAATCCAGTATCAAGGATAGGGTTCGAACAAAGTGGCGGCAGGCGGTGGTGGACAAGCAGTGTAATGTAGTGTAGATAAGATTCGAGTGGCAGCGACCAAGGGAGGGAAGTGGGGAACGAGCATCGTCGGGCACAGAGAGGCGCAGATCAGCGATACGCTGCCGAGATACGCTAGAACGCACTTTGTCCATCCTGCGACCAGGCCAGCGACAGAATGTCCCAGGACAGACAGTCTCTGCGCCTCTGCGCCCGAGGCAGTGGACCCAGGTATCTGCTCGGCAAACCCATGCGCCTTGAGGAACGCCCTGTAGTTGTGCAAGCTGTCGACACGGGAGCACGTCAGCACTGACTGCACTCTCAGCCTTCGCCGCCGAGGGTCTTCTGTGTTTCTATGTTTCTGTTTGGGAGAGGGGTGAAAGAGGAGGAAGGGACAGGCCTCACCTGCCCATGAGGACCGAGTCGGTAATGCCCCATGCTACGGCTGGCACCGAGGCGCCCTTGTACAGCGCCCTCGGACCCTTTGCACGACGTCAGATCAGGCGATACTCTGGTGTGTGGCTGGGTCGCGCTGGCTGTTCATACTGGTGCTGGAAGGAGCGGAAGGAGACTGTGGAGACAGGCAGAGGAGGTCGGACGCACCTCCTTCGAGACGGTAGAGGTGAAGCAGTGCCAAGCGCCGTGGAATCGGCCGGGAGGAGAGCATTGTACTATGTCGCATGACATCAGCGCCCGCGCCCGCTTGCAACGTTGCACGTCGTTGGGACGACGCCGACGCTAGCATTGCGCTGCATTGCACTGCAACGCGCCGCGACAGCTGGGACAGCTCACACCGTGTCTGTCGCGATGTCAGTATCCAGTTCCACACACTGAGAGTGAGGCTGCAAAGCGCATGGAGTAGGCGATGCCACTCACTTTGACCGTATCAAACGGGTGTCCCACGACCAACTTTGTCCACCTGATCGATCGCGTCAGTCCCGTCACCGCGCCGCTCCTGCTACCGCTATGCACGCCAGTACAGTCCAAGGACGGGGACGGGCACCAAGCCGACGCCAAGGGCCAAGGATAGACTCACCCCGAGGCGATCCCGGCCGCAAAGCCAACCAGAGGATCATGTTTCTTCGACTGGCCCTCGTTGGCGATCTCGGCCAGATCGGTGGACAGCTCGTCGTCGGGGTCGGGGTCGGGGTCGGCATCAGGCGGGCGGCCCATCCTGCGTTCAGCGACAGCGCGGCCGGCGAGCTAGCACGGCGAGTTCAGAGCGCGAACCCCGTGTGCTCTCTGTGCTCTCCTCGATGAGCGTTGGCAGAACCGGACAAGACAAAGTGCAACAGCTCGAAAAGTGCCGCTGTCGCGGCTTATCGATAGTCTGATTTTTCACGGCGACTTCGGACCTCGGCAGTCTTTTGATTTTGGTGGATGTATATACTCAGATCCAGCCCGAGCCCACTCACGGCTGGCGCTCGTGCAGCCCCTCTGCCATGCATGTCTGATGTGTGATGTGTAGGTAACAGTGTAGCCTGACTCCCGGAGACGGTCAAGGGCTACTTGACCCGGAAGCCTCAGACGCGTCACTCAACTCCGCCGCGGCCCAACCTTCGACACGATGTACTCTCTGACTCGCTTCTGCTCCTGCCCACCAACGCCTTCAATCTCCTCTGGCACTTGGCCCTCGATATTCGTCCGCTCCCGATCCGCCCCAGCCTCGATCAACACCACAGCCGCGTCGCCATGCCCACTCTCCAGTGCAAGATGCAGTGGTGTATTGCCTGCGTTGTCAGCAGTTGCCTCTACACGAATGGCGTCCTCCAAGATGTGCTCCAAAACATCTCCAAGGCATGCAAGGAGACTGCTGCTTACCTGCTCGGTCTGCACCGTTGAGCCGCGTTTTTGGCCGGCCTTCTGGGGGATTCAGCACCAGCTGTAGGAACGCATTGGAGCCTGTTGTCGCTGCTCGATGGAGGGGGAATTGGGATGCGCGGTCTTTGGCGTTGATCTGGGCAGAATCAGCGTGTTCACCACCCTCGAAGTTTGTAGAGGATTGTCCACTGCCCCCAAGACTCGTGGGGAGACGTCCGGCCGAAGGAAACCACGGAGAAGAGAGTTGAAGATGATGGCAAGAAGGAAATTCACTCACGTCAGCGCCCTTGGAGATGAGTAGCCGCCCGATCTAGGCATGTCAGCTATCACCGCAGGAAATGCCGACACTAGCTCACCTGTACGTTGCCCTTTGACGCCGCGTAGTGTCTGCCTCGATCAGCATTGAGACTGCAGAGACTGAGGCGCGATGGGCCACGCGGGGAGAGGACTTGCAATGAGGTTTGTCCCTTGTCGTTGGTCCCGTCCACCTGTGCCCCGGCATTCAACAGCTCTCTGACAACGTCGATCTGTCCTGCCGCAGCTATCGTCGATCAGCGTCAGCATAAAGCATGAAGCTCGCTGTGGAATGTGTGTGTAGGCCGCGTCGCACGACAGCGTGTTGATCAAGACACGGGTACCTTGAACACGGCTACATTGAGAACCGGCAACGGACATGACACTGGAGCAGATACGGATGTACTTGTATCGCATGACGGGTGCAGACTAATAACTCACTAGCAATCATCAAGCTCGTCCATCCCATGCTATCCCGTGCTTCAAGGTCGGGCTGGTAGCTTAGCAGCAGCTGGATCATGCCGAGGTTGTCCCGCGTCGAGGCCCAGTGCAATGCGGTGCGACCGTCCTGCGTGTGTTAGTCGAGGATATGAGCTAGACGAGTGTGTGCCATCGCAGCCAGTATCAGACTCCAAGCCAGTATAAAATCCAATGATCGAGTCCATCCAATGGCAGGCCAACGCCAGCCTCAGATCCCAGCATTCAGAAGCTTGCGCACTCACCGCGTCTTTGGCATGTATCAGCCCCGGGTCACTCGCCAGCAACGTCCTGACTAAACCCGGCTGACCTGTCAACACCGTCAGCACCGTCAGCACACTCAGCACCGTCACGGGCGAAGCGCCACAGACCCAGTCGTTCGTGACTCACCTTCCAGCGCGGCTTTCTGTATGCTAAATCCCGACATTGTGATCCGGATGGAGCGAGCACAAACGCAAAAGCGCAGAATGCAGAAACAGAAATCCACACCGCCAGAGCTGGCGCAAGCGTCGTGTGGCCCCGCAAATCCGTGGATAACCACGTGGCCAGTGGCAAATGCTCGACAACGCTGCTTGGAGTCTTCTTCATACAAACGCCCTAGCCAATGAACGACGAGATAGTCCACGTCTAAGATAATCCACGTCTACGCCTCCTGAAATGGTCTGCTCTCGACCGCGCACCACCTCTGCAGAGCTACGAGACAACAACAGCAGAGTGATCTAGAGCAACACAAACGAAAGATCTAGTCGAGGGGACCAGAACAACCGAAACTCGAGCATCGATTACTACTCCACTAGTAATCATCATCCTCGTCGTCGTCATCGTCGTCATCCTCACTCTCCTCGCTCTCGTCCTTGATCTCCTGTTTCCGCTTACTCCCCCCCATGCTGATCTTGATCCTGGGCCCGGGCACCGGCACCTTATCCTGCGGTCTGTACATCGGGGTACTAGTCCCGCTGGGCACGGCCGTACCAGGCCCGCTATCCCCTCCACTTCCCCCGTCCGCCCCCGGCCCCGCCGTCGCTGCGCCTGATCCCGAAGACAATCTGGCGACCTCTTCTTCGTAGCGCCGATCGAAGAATTCCTGCATGTCGTCCGCAGCGTTGTACACCCACGAACCCTCTTCGTTGTACGTCCTCGCATTGTCCCAGACGAGCCGCATGTCGTCTCGGAACTGCGCCAGAGTGTAGGTCGGCTTGCCGAGAGACTTTTTGATCTGTCCCATTGTCATTGGCTGCTTTATAATCGTGTAGTAGTCAAAGAACATCTGATTCATACATCAGCACTGAGATTCTGAAACTCGCAGCAGCCTGCATGACGCACCTTCTTATCGACAGGCTTGACGAAATATTGGTTGAGCATCTCTCCGACCTCGGATTTGAGCGCATTGGTCTCGTTGTAGAGCGTCGACATGGCCTGCATCTCTGCAGGAGTAGGTCCGCTCGACTCGTCCAGTTTGCGGCGTTTCTATTCTTCGTGAGCTCATTTCATCCTTCCGCAATGATAAGGTCGTGTTATGTCACGCCGCGACACAATACTCACAACAGGTATTTCATCACCCAAGACCGATGGTGTCGCAGACTTGCTTGGCCGACCGCGCTTCTTGGCCGGTTTCACATCTGGATCCTGTAACAGCTTGATCGGCACACTCGACAAGGGCTCTCCTCTCGCCTCGGCCTGCTCGAGCTCCTGGTTCATTCTCTTCCGCTCCGCCTTCTTCTCCGCCCGTTGCCTCTTCCGGACCGCCGCATCGTCTGGATCATCGTCCGAGTCATCCAGCGCGTTGAGCCATTGGTCGTCCGTCAATCCGTCAGTGTATCGCACTTCAGCCTTGGCGCGTCGACCTCGACCAATCTCGTCGTCCGTGAGCTCGGGTTGGGCAGCCAGCTCTTTTGCGAGGTCTCGTCGGTAGAACGCCGGAAGCTCAGAATCGGCCATGAGCGGTGCAGGCAGTTCGCCCTTGTGTCCTTCCGCTTTCCACCTTGCAAGCTGATCTTGTTTCCGGTCCTGATCCATCTGTGTGAAGATACCCAGCTCGTCATCGCCTCGAGCAAGCAGCTCGTTGAGCTCGTCGTCATCCAGCTCGTTGGTCTCCTCATTGTCGTCCTCGTTCTGTTCAAACGCTTTTGCCTACGAGCACTGTGAGACAACGTGTACCACTTTAGTAAGAATAGCTTACAAGCAACGCCTCGTACTCCGCACCGGTGGTTACGTCATCAAATTTACCAGCCTGAATGACCTTGCCATCGATTTCTAGCTTCCTCTGAGCCCGAGAAAGCACAAGCTCTTCGACAGTTCCGGATGAAATGAGTCGGAGCACTCGGACCTCTTTCTTCTGTCCAATTCGATGGGCACTGACACAAGTCAGGAGGCTTCGTGCCACAAACAATTCACTCACCGATCCTGAGCCTGCAGATCGGCATGAGGATTCCAATCTGTGTCGAAGCTACGATGGTCAATGTACATCACACCCTAACAGTCAAACGACAAACATGATGACGGTGTCGGCACTTTGCAAGTTGAGACCTAGACCTCCCGCCCGCGTGGAGAGGATGAATACCTGGTAGGGCGAGTTGGGATCATTGAAGGTTGACAAGAGAGTTTGACGATCATCTGCCTTAGTACCACCGTCCAGCCGACAGTACTTCCAGCCGCGATAGTCGAAGAAGTCGGCGATGATCGTCATAATCTCGGTCATTTGGAAGAAGATCAAGACCTGGCTGATTTAGCTGCACTCGCAATAAATACACATCAGACTCACTTTGTGGCCTGTCTTGAAGAGCTTTGGCAATATCCGATCCAGTAGCTCAAACTTGCCTGCGGTGCGCACGATCCGCTCGTCGATGTTGTTGCCATCGGAGAAATCGTCGTCGACTTCGGGAAAGACGAAAGGATGATTACATATCTTACGCAGCTGCATAAGAGCATTCTGCAGACTGACTTGACGGCGAGGTTTCCTGCGAGCGATCAGCCACGGCAGCGTACAAAGGGCGTGCAACTTACGCAGCATTGACGTCAGTCGGTAGCGTTTTGTGCGTTTTTACGCTCTCGTACAACCTCCACTGCAAGGCGGACATTCTCGTGTAGATGACCTTCTCGACCTTGTCCGGCAACTCGGACTCGACGTCGCGTTTCAGTCTTCGCAGCAAGAATGGCCGAAGCACCTTGTGCAGACGCTTGACAACCAAAAGTGCCTCTTCTTCGTTCATCTCCATCTTTTCGCCTCCGGTGTTGGCGAAAGGCGCGTTGAACCACTCGTCAAACGATTTCACCGAATTGAAGATCTTCGGTAAAACAAAGTTGAGCAACGCCCAGAGTTCTGGGAGATTGTTCTGCTAGATCAGCCTTGGATCTCTAACAACTTCAACTCGGATTCTAACCTGTAGAGGAGTTCCAGTCAAGATAAGCCGATACCGCGTCGTGTAGTAATCATTCAATGTCTGACTGAGCTTCGACTTGACGTTCTTCATTCGATGGCCCTCATCGATGATCATATGGATCCACTTGATCTTGGCCAAGATAGGTCGTTCCTTGATGACATATTCGTACGTCGTCAAGCAGACCTGGAAGTCCAGGGATCGTAATCGGGCATATTGCTCCTTTCGTTGATTTGGCGAGCCTTTCAGGATTACGGTTGACACGGTAGGGGCCCAACGTTGAAACTCCAGCGTCCAGTTCGTTAGAGTCGACAGAGGTACAAGCACAAGGAATGGACCCCGTTGTTGTTTCTTCTCGATCAGGTAAGTGATGAGGGAGATCGTCTGAATTGTCTTTCCCAGACCCTATTATGTCAGTTGACATTCCGCAATCACGGCTCACCATTTCGTCTGCAAGAATACCGTTCAGGCGATTGTTGTACAAACTGATCATCCACTGGAGACCCTTGACTTGGTAGTCTTTCAGGGTTCCTCCCGTCAAGATACTCGCTTGCTTTGTGACCTTCTCCTGTTTTCGATGGGCAATGGCGTAGTAGTCGACCTTTCCCGCTTTCCGCTCGGCGCCCTCCTCTTCGCCGTCCTGCCGCCGTGCACCAAACATCGTCTCATCAGCCGGCCCATCTTCCTCCTCATAAGGCATCTCTATCGCCATCTGATCTCGATGTACATCGTCGTTCTGCTGCTCCACAACAGCTGCAGCCAAAGTCTCGAGATACTGATCGGTTTGCTTGAGCAAATGACCGATACGCGAGTCCTTCGCTTCTCCAAGCAAAGCAAGGTAGGCATCTTCGTCGTCGTTCTTGAGGGCCTTGAGACGCTCTTTCGCAAGTCGCTCCACACGCTTCTGTTCTTCCTTTTCTGTATCGCTGTGAAGCTTCATCATCAGACGGCCCATGCGACGCATCTTTTCCGCCCCGGCTCCGCGAGAAGATCCAACCCCGGCTCCGATAACATTCTGACCATGCTCGCAGATCGAGTGGATGTAAGCGATATGTCGTTGCTTGCCTCGTTGCTCCCGCTCCGTCCGCTGGCGCCTCTCGGCTGTCTCGGTTGCACGAGCATCGCGCAATGTGTGTGTCCGGAAGCGACGGAACTGACTGCGATCGGCGGGCACTTGAGCGGCACCGTGCATGGCTCGGACCATGTCCTCCCGGAGCAGTCGTTGTTTATCCCTGAGTCGAAGGCTGAGCAGCTCAATTCGAGCGCGTATGCCGGCTGGCGCGCGAGCCTTCTTTTCACCATCTGTGATGCCGGGCACATCCTCAGCACCCTGCTCCATGCCTGCTGTTGAATCCATCTCTTCGAGCTCCTTCATCCTCCATGCAATACGGGTATCCACGTAGCGATTTCGCTCTTCCATTAGGAGATATGGATCCAGCCCTTTCGGCATGATTGATGGAACCAAGAGTCGTTGCATTTTGGTGAGGGGATTCGCGATCTCCTCGTCGAATTTGCGGTTGGCGTAGACTGAAGGATGCGCATATGCATTATAAGGATAGATGATGGAGGCTTCATCGTATTCAGCGGCGTAGAGCGGGCCAGCTGGTGGCGTTGTAATCTTCTCGTTATCGCTACTTGCCCCGGATGCGGCTCCTTCGATATCCGTACCATCCGACTTGCTCTGCTTCGCGGTGATGGCATCCCCGACTGCTGCTTCTATCGTTTTCTCCATGATCTTGTTTTCTGTGCCCTCACCCAGCGGATTTGGTGCCGCCGGGAAGCCTCCTGAGCCCGGAGGAGGAGTGCCCTGAGCTGCTTGTTGCAGGTATTGCGGAACGGGCTGATTCCGACTAAGAAGCTGGTACGAGGCGGCTTGCGACCGCAATTGCGCGATTTGTTGAGGCGTCATTGCAATGTGTCCAGCGGGTGGAGGTGCAGCTAGAGCAGGGTCAGAGGAGCACTTAGGGTACGACTCACTCGAACCGGGAGTGGCAGACGTCCCATTGCTGCCAGTCGCGGGCGGTTGATGCTGCTCATTTGCACCTCTCGCATTCTCGCTCCTAATAACGCTAGAGGATTGAGTCGATGTGCACGATGAAAGGCTAGACACATACCCAATCTGCCGTGCTCGCGCATAAAGATCTAGAATCGCCAGAAGTTTCTGAGCTTCTGTCGAGTTGTCTCTTGTCTGCCCTGCTGCTGCTAAATCGGTGACACGCTGAAGCATTCAGCTCTTGACACGCAGATGATGGCAAGAGACCCACCTTGTGGATGTTTGCAATTTGCTGTGCATTCAAGCCTGCAACCAAATCCATCTTCTGCTGTGCATCCGCTTGACTAGGCTGACCCGTTACTGACGCTGGTGTAGGAGTAGGCGCTTGCTCCGACGCGGGCGCAGGAGCGGCTCCTGGGATGGAGGTGGGTGGGAAGGATGGTGCATGAGCAGTAGATTGATCATCAGGCTGCGAGACTGGCATGGCGACAGGAGTCGACTCGGCCATGTTTAATCCGCGTGGATTGATGATAAGCCTAAAAAAAGGCGCGAAAGCATGAGCCAAAAGTCGTCCTGATCGTTTGCCAGCTATGCAGAGAATACCACCCACCGTCACGCGTCAAGAGGCCCAGCGATAGCAGTGTTGCTGCACCAGGTGGCAACGGCCTGCACGGCGGCGGACGATGCTGGGTGATCGACGCACACGCACAGAGCCCTTGACTGCTTTGTGAAAGCAGTCGCGCTGCTCACGGTATTGTCGACGATGGAAAGTTGTCGTTGGACGTGTCGCTTTGAATTTCAGCGCCGCAAAAGCCGAATCCCACTGGGAGGGAAGGAAACAAAGGGGAGGGAAAGAAAGAAGGATGGCACGGAAGCAAAAAAAGGGTTCAGGGGGAATCACTCTTGGTGGCCGGGTGAGCTCATCTCTTCTCCTCCACGCGGCAAGCACGTGTCGTTCACGTGGCGAATCTGCCATCTTCGGGCGCGTACTTCTCATGCAAGGACTCGCTGCAGCTAGCTGTCAGAGTCAAGCAACATACCCCGCAAGCAGATCCTACCACCCAACACATGGTCTCACGCCATGTCGTACCCTCCGACCGCCGATCGGGCGCAGGAGGATGGCGAGGATGAGAGTCCACTCATGAACGGTCATTCGGGGAATGGCCAGGCGAAGGAAGACGAGGAGGAGATGGACTTGATCAGGTGGGTGCATCCTCTAAGGCCGTGGAGGCATAGTCCAGGAGGCTGACAAACTTCAGGCGGTACGAAGACTTTACTACAGTTGGTACGTCCGAGTGGTCAGAGGAATCTGAGGTTGCCGGATTACTGTCATCCAGTATTGACACCATGTAGACTGGATCCAGGACTCGCTGCACGAGCGCCATGTCCGCGCGCAAGGACCAGCAAAGCCCACAGGGATGGTAGCTAGGCTGAACAAGCTTGATGGCATTCCAGGACGGATATGGCGTTACGTCGCGCAAGTATTAGACGAAGGCCAGAACTGGGTGGTCATCTCGCTAGTCGGTGAGTCGGTGGACATGGTACAGCATGGAGTAGGTTCCAGCTGAATTCCTATTAGGTGTAGCGATTGGTCTCAGTGCAGCAATCATATCCATCATCACGGTATGGCTGTCCGATATGAAGATGGGATACTGCACGACGGGATGGTGGTTGAGCCAAAAGTTCTGCTGCCTGGAGATCTCAGAGGAGGGAGAAGGGTGTTCAGAATGGCGCAACTGGGGCGGTGTAGAACCTTTTCGCTGGATAGCATATATCCTCTGGGCAGTGAGCGACCCCAACTCTGTCATGCGTCCTGCCAATTTTCTGAAATAACACCAACAGGGCGCGTTCTCGTTTTCTGCATCATACCTTGTGCGCAACTTTGCACCGTACGCCGCCGGGTCTGGTATTTCCGAGATCAAATGTATCCTTGGAGGTTTCATCATCAAGGGTTTCCTCGGCGCGGAGACGTTTTTTCTCAAGGGCTTGACTCTTGTACGTGACGCTCCACTCCCCAATGCTACAGAACGGTACTGAGGCAATACAGCCACTGGCGATCGCCTCGGGCCTATCCGTAGGCAAAGAAGGTCCCTCGGTACATGTCGCGTGCAGCATTGGGAATGTCATCGCACGGTTCTTCAGTCGCTACAACCGAAGTCAACGTCAGTGATGGTCGATGTGCTTTGCCTGTACGTGGCTAACCCTGAGTAGTCAAGATGAGGGAGATTGTGACCGCATCGAGTGCTGCAGGAGTAGCCGTCGCTTTCGGGTCTCCTATTGGCGGAGTCCTGTTCTCTATCGAGGTGCGAGACTTACTCGCTCATTGCGACGACAGCTGATGGGATATTAGGAAATGAATCAGACCTTCTCGAATCGGACTATGTGGCAGAGCTTTGTCTGTGCTCTGGTGGCGACATTCACGCTCGCTGTCAGTCATACAGTATACTGGTCTTGGTTGCGGTCTGACGCTCGCAGTCCATGGACCCATTCCGCACGGGGAAGCTCGTGTTGTTCCAGGTATCATACGATCGCGACTGGCACTATTTTGAGATTCCAGCATACATCATCCTTGGCATCTTTGGTGTAAGTCTTCAGCTAGCCGGGCTTGTATTTAGGCTAACTCTGTCACTAGGGATTGTATGGCGCTTTCGTCATCAAATTCAACATACAGGTCGCTGCTTTTCGACGAAAGCACCTTGCTCATCACGGAGTTGCCGAGGCGGTCACTCTGGCGACTCTGACGGCTTTCATCGGTTACCTGAACAGGTTCTTGCGAATCGATATGACCGAGTCAATGGCGTTATTGTTCAGAGAATGTGAAGGTGGAGGTGACCATAATGGGCTATGCCAGTGAGTCACTGGACCTTTGAGATCGACACAAGGAAATAATCCGAGACCTGACATCACGCAGAGCATCCTCGCAATGGCGTATGGTCAACTCACTCCTTCTGGCGACCATAGTCCGCATCGTCCTCATTGTTGTTTCGTATGGATGTAAGGTGCCATGCGGGATCTTCGTCCCGTCCATGGCAGTAGGAGCGACTTTCGGCAGAATGATTGGAATACTTGTGAAGGCTCTGCAAAAGTGCGCCTCTTTCTTCTCTTCCAAGGCGTCTTCTGATGGGAATAGCGCGTATCCCCAGGCGCCATTGTTTGCTACGTGCGCTCCTGATGCCCCGTGCATCACCCCGGGAACTTATGCATTTCTCGGTGCCGCTGCTGCTCTGAGGTAAGGTTCACGCAGCCCATCCATGTAGTCCCACTAACATGGAGTAGTGGTGTTACTCGCTTGACTGTCACCGTTGTCGTCATCATGTTTGAACTGACTGGTGCCCTGACATATATCCTGCCTACTATGGTGGGTTCCACTGGAGGGATTGGATACGTCCAGCTGATGGCCTCCGAAAGATCGTTGTATTGGCTACCAAAGCTGTCAGTGATCAATTTGGCGGAGGCGGGATAGCGGATAGGATGATTCGATTCAATGGATATCCGTTCTTGGAGAAGGAGGACAAGGAAGATGGCGATCATGCATTCATCGAGCCTAGTAAGTCTTCGTATCGCCTGGCGATCCCGGCTGATGCCTTTCAGTTGCCAATGTCATGAAGAAGGATATAATAATGATGAATGCTTCCGGGATGCCTCTGCAAGAGATTGGTCAGCTTACGCGTCCTCGTACTCTGATGCACGAGCTGACGGGATCTGTAGGCGAGATTGTCCAGAGCACAAATTATCAGGGATTTCCGGTCGTCCGCTCCGAGACTGACCGCACCGTCATTGGCTTTGCACGAAAGTCTGAACTCCGATATGCCTTGGATCGAGCACGACGGACGCGCAATCTATCGCCCACGGCGACGTGTACATTCCAGTGTATCAGCGCGGACGCAGAAAAGGCGAATGGACTGCTGCCGAATCCTGACATCGTTATTCCAGGGCGACAGATGAGCTATACACGGTCGCCTGGATTGGTTGGTACGCCGCAGATGGGCGGCGGGGGCAGTGAACAGGGGGCATCAGCTGTCGGGGGCCGGACGAGCGGCGTTGAGGCGGAACAGGTCGATTTTGGGCAGTATGTGGACGAGGTGCGTGGGCGTCAGCGCTGCTCGCTGTGCACAAACTGGCACAAACTGGGATACTGATGTGATCGCTCAGACACCGCTGGCTGTGTCGCCCAAGATGCCGCTTGAGATCGTCATGCAGCTGTTCCGGCGCATGGGGTATGTGTCCCTGCTCCACTCTCCTCGATCTGGTTTGTGACTGTACTCCAGCTGACAGTTGCCAGGCCGCGTGTCATTCTGGTGATCCAAGAAGGACAGCTGGTGGGACTGGTGACAGTTAAAGACGTGTTGCGGCACGAAGCCTCGGTTGAGCACCACCACCGGCTCTCCCGTGAAGGGCGATCACCTACCTCTGCCACGTCGGCCACGCACGCCCAGGGCCGGCCCAACGCCAACGCAGGCGCCACCTCGACTTCCAACTCGGCCAACCAGAGTCGGGCCGATAGCACCGAGAGCGACTCGGGGTGGGCGGAGAGCTGGGCCGCCGTGGAGGAGGGGCACGAAGCGGGCAGTCACGGGCTGGAGATCGTGCTGGAGGAAGCGTGGAGTTGGGCGCGGGTCCGAGGGAGCAGGTTGTACGCTAGTGCCAGGGGGTGGGTCGCGGGCCACACCGGATCCGGATCCGGATCTGCAGGGGCAGGACTGCGTGGAGGGGCGGGCGGTGGTGGTGGTGGTGGTGGTGGTGCAGCAGCGGGAGGAGGAGATGGGAGGAACAGGTTCGACCAGGCGTTCGAGTACGAGATGGCAGAGGAGCGGCAGGCGGGGTGAGAGCAAGGTGGGCCGCGTAGGAGCAGGGGGAGATTCTGGCGACAGGTCGTACCAGGCGTCGGCGGGCGTGGCCGTGGGGAGTCGGAGGAGTGCCTGGGGAGAAAGGGGCATTGGGCAGATCATGGTCATGCATCTTCTCGTCATAGTCTCGCTTCACTGCGTGCTGCATCTCGAGCGAATGCATTCAGTCGACAACCCACTGCAGCTCAGGGCGAGGTGACTGGCTTAATCCTTCGTTGCCATGGATACCATCGATTCATTACTCTTGCTACAGACGATCTTATGTACCAAGTCATCTTACTACGTCATCTTACTTGTACTACCGTATATCACATGCTATTATGCTTATGCTGGCGAGCTACAAAACGTTTCAGAGCATCTCGTACCCTTCCTCCTTGTCCCCTTGCTTCTCGGCATCCGCGGCCTCGGGCTCGACCTCGACCTCCACATGCACGTCCTCGGCCTTCCCAGCCGACTGATCCTGGACCTCAGCCTGGTCGGCATCCGGTGACTCCTCGACATGCTGGGTCTCGTTCTCGATCTGGTTCTCGTTCTCGACGTTCTCGACGTGCTCCACTTCGCTGGCCACCGCCTCAGCAGCCGCTTCAGCGTATGACTTGGGTACCTCTCCCTGTGACTCTGTAGAGGGAGCGGCGGTGGTGGTCGGCTCAGATGATGGCGCAGCAGGTTCCTCGACGGGCCTGGTCACCGACGTGTCTGCTGACTCTTCGGTAGCTGCAGAAACGGGCACTTGGTATCCGTCCGCTTCGTCGTCGTCGGCGTCCTCGACTGTCACGGGCGTCGGCTTGCGCGAGATCTCGTGGTCGTGGTCGTGGGGGTCGTGGTCGTGGTCTCCGGCAGCCGAGGAAGCCGACGAGACCTCGTCTTCCTCGTCGCTCTCGCCTCGCTCGCGGCGCTGCTTGACCTCGACCCACGCCGCATCCCGCTTCTTCTCGAGCTCCTCAATGGCGCCTTCGACGGCCTTGACCACCTCTTTGCGCTTGCTCCGCACCTCCTTGTTCCCGCCGCTCGAGATCCCGTCCGCCTGCAACAGCAGCTCGAGCAGCTTGTTCGTCTGCGCGTGGTAGGGCCGGTTGGTGCGGTTGAACAGCAGAGACGGCGCCGCCTCGCTCGGCTGCGCCGTCGAGAAGCTCAGGTGGTTGGGAAAGACAAACGACGCCTGGAGCAGCTGCAGATCGTGCGCGATCGAGTTGAGCTTGTCAAGCGCTGGCTTTTCGCCGGCGGCGACACCTTTGCCTTTTCCCTGCACCTCGGTTTCCGCATCGGCAGACGCGTCTGTGGTGGAGGCAGGGGCGTCAGTGGCGCCTGGCGCAGGGGCAGACTGGTCCTTGTCCTTGGCCTTCCGGTGCTCGGAAAAGGCGACTTCGACATTCGACAAGATGTCCCGGACGAACGGCGGCAGATCGGTCACCTCGTTGAGAAAGCTGGTCAGAGGAGCCGGGCTGTCGAACGGCTTGGGCTTGGAAGAGCTTGAAGCTTCCGCAGGCGTCGGAGAGTCGGCGCTGGTGGGCTTGGCAGCAGGTTCAGTCTTGGAAGAACTTGCAACCGGAGCTGTTGCGGGAGCCGCGGACACCGCCGCCTTCTCATCTTCGTTGTCGGCGGCGGAGTCGTCAGCGTCGTTGGTCGGCTCGAACACGAGACCGAACTGGGAGAGGAATTCGTTCAGACCCGCTGGAACACCTGTCGTAGACTTGGACTTGGCATCGTCATCGGAAGCAGGCTCGACCCGCAGCCCGAGGAACTGGTTGAGTAGTGCGTTCAGGTGTTCAGGAAAGACGGGAGCGGTCTTGGAGTCAGCGGCCTTGTCGGTCTTTGCTTCGGGAGCCTGCTGGGGCTTGGTCTCGACTGGCTTGGGAGCCTCGACTGGCTTGGAGGTCTCAGCTGGCTTGGGAGTCTCGACTGGCTTGGGGGCCACGACGGGTTTGGGAGTCTCGATTGGCTTGGGTGTCTCGGCCGGCTTGGGGGTCGCGGTGGTGCGAGCCGCTGACTCGGGCTGTTGAACCGGAGCCGGAGCCGAAGCCGGGGTTGGCGCTGCAGCAGTCGGTTCCTCGAGAACGATGCCGAACAATGCTTGCAACACATTGTTCAGGTCGCTCAGGTCCTTGGCGGGTGCTGAGGGTGCAGACGTGCCTGCGGGCGTGCTGCAAGGCGAGTCAGTTTCCTGCTCGTTCTCAGCACACGGGCAGACTAACCTCCTCGCACACCTCCCTTCACACCTGTCGGCGCACTTGTCCGCACATTGCAGCCTGCGCTTCTCGACCTCTTGCTTGCGCTTGTTCACTTGCTCCAACTTGGCACGTCGGAGCGCCTCTACATGTCGTAGCGCGGCGTCACGGTAGGCGGCGAATGCCTCTTGGCGTTGGCGTTGTCGCTGTTGTAGCTGGCGCTGTTGTTCCTGCTCCCTCTCGAGAGCAGCCAGCTTGGCCTGGTGGTCACGGGCAATGGCGCGGGCAATGGCGGCGACCTGCTCGCGTTCGCGTTCTCGAGCTTGCTCGCGCTCTAGGGGGGCTTGTTCGCGTGCCCGCTCTCGCTCGACAGCAGCTTCGCGCTCTGCCTGGACGCGTGCGCGGATGGCGGCCTCTCTAGCTTTAGCAGCTTCAGCTTCCTCTCGGCGGCGCTGGATCGCGCGAAGGTGCGCTAGGGCCGCGCGTTCCTCGGCATCATAGTCGACGTCGACGTCGACGGTGGCCCCGGGACCGGCACCGAAAGCGTGGGCGTTGGGGTCGTCGAAGTGAGCAGCGGCGAAGGGCGCCGGCACAAAGTACGGGTGAGAGAGGGGATGGGACGCAGAATGCGGCGCAGTAAAGAAGTTGTACTGCGGTGTGGGGACCACTGGTACCGCCCGACGAGGGTGTGGTGCGTACCCAGCAAGGTATGGGTTGGTGTAGTAAGACATGGTAGTGAGCAGATGCTACTTGGTGGTTGTTGTTAGCTGGTAGAGTAGGACGACTGGGCAATGTGAAAAGGTCAGCCGCCAAAAGCTGGGTTTTATATTCTCTGCATGTCACAGCCCTGCGCTTGGTCATCGCCTGCGCGGCCTCGGGCATCGTCAGCTTCAGCCGTCGTCTGGATGCTGTGAGGAATGTGGTAGAAAGGAGACGAAGCAACGAGAACACTCTAGAACAAACCCTCGCCACTGACGCGTACACCTTCCAGCAACGGAAGCAAATTTATGGTAGCTACCGTGGGAAAGCTTCTTCATGGCGCTGCATAGATACCGATTCTTCATACAACTTGCACGTCATTCTCGTGTCGGCCATGATCTACTTCAAATCTCCCAAACTTGCAACCCCGCTGGCAGCGTTACTGCCCTGAACGACTACGTTGGTGGCCTTGGCGGCCGAAAGCGCAGTGGAGCCGAGATCAGCTCCGACTTGTCCGACGTCTTTGGCACATCAGCATCAGACGCGCACAGAGTAGGCGAGTCAGGGGAAACCACAGGACGCACTCTGGGCGACGCCTTCGGCCTCTTTGCCAAAGTTGTGCTCGACCGCACGGTGCGCATTCCCGCTGGCCGCCGTGGCGACCTCTACCGTGGCACTAGCGATGCCCTTGGCGGCGATGGTGAGCTGTGCCCACCCTTGTTCTGCGATCTTGCGGGCCTCGGACTTGTCCGCCTCTGGGACCGGCGCCGCAGCCTTGGCAATCGAGTCGGGCAAGTATGCGCCGACCTTCTTCCCGCCCTCGTGGATGAGCTCGCCGACCTTGACGGCTCCGCGATCGGCTTTCGTGGCAAGCGAGCCCGTTGCTGATTGCGTGCTCGCGGCTGCGTTGGCGATGGACTCGGACGGCGCAGGCGGGTGGACAGGATTGGTCTCGGTGATGTGCCTAGCGTGACCAGCGCCAGTAAATCAGCTCGGGACGGTCGAAGATGTGACGCAAGATGAATGAACAGGTCAGACGTACCGGTCGGTGTAGCCGTGGAGACGTTCGGCCAGGGCATGGCCAGCTCCAATGACGGTCGAGGCAATGGTCTCGCCCCAGCCCTTGGTCGACGCACCGGCCGTCTCGTACTCGTCGTTCACAAAGAGGATCTTTTCCTGCCATACGCCGTGCTCTTTGAGCACCTCTTCAAACTTGGCACACAGTGCCTGCGTAGCTTCCCATTCGCCCTGGGACGTGCTACCGACCATCAGCATGGCAGTTCATTCGTGGGATAGTCAAATGGTCAGAACGGCCATAGTATGAGATGGAGACCGGTGCAACGTCGGGTGGAGACGCGATAGCTCACCTGTCTTTCATGTTGATGAGCACCTGACCAATCTCTGCGCCTCCATCTGCAGCAACTGGCTTGAACGCATAGGAAGCGTGTTCCTTGTTGGTCTGGACTGTCTGTACAGGCGAGTTGGGTAGCAGAGGGAAAGACGAGGCTCCAATAGTCAATGTCAATGTTGGAGAGGGGTGCGTCGGAGGGTTGGCGGGGATCAAGGTGAGGACCAGCTCGCCAGTCGAGAGGGTCACTGGCTTGGCATCGGGACGGGGGATGTGCAACGCGGTGGCAGATGGGATCTCGATGAGGGTGGTCATTGTGGATACTGGAGGACGAAGATCAAGTAGAAGAGTCAGGAAGCTGCGTGAACAGACGTCTATGGAGTACTCGAGATTGCGAAATACGCCACGTGGGCCGACGTCACTCCTTCATCACCCTCTGCTCTCTCGACCAGCTCGATACTCTTGGGGAGTCGAGAGGTGAGCTGCGGGAGTGGAGACGAGAGCTGTAGACTGGGAATAGTGTGGGTGGAGACGGGGCAGGTGTGCCCAGTACAGCACCCAGTGTACAGTTCTTCCGCCTGCTCGTCGAGTGCCCTCGCTGCGACGTGGTGAGTACGTGTGCACCTGCTTATTCGGTGAGAGTATTAGTGATTTATATGTCATTCAATAATCGTATTGTATTCAGCTTCCTATTGTAATACCGGCAATTCCTCGGATCCGCCTAGCCAGGCACTGCCAACGTCACTTACAAAGTGCGGACCACATCTGTCAAGGTGTCCATGTCGTATTGTTCATCTCTGCTCGCCTCGACAGGTGTGCTCAGACACCGCATCAGGTCATACCATACCGCATCTATCATGTCCAAGGACAAGATCACCGGGTGGGCCGGCAAGGATGGGCACTTTAAGCGCCAACAGAGCTCGTTCCGCGAACACATCGAGCCAGGCGGCCGCTTTCCGCCTGAGAAAGGTGAGCGTCGCTGTATGACCTCGCCACTTTGGAAGCGGTGGGCTGATGGCATATTGGCAAGGTCGATACCACCTCTACGTGTCACTCGCGTGTCCGTGGGCCCATCGCACTCTGATTGTGCGCAAGCTCAAAGGACTCGAAGACTTCATCGGTGAGTCCCGTCCTCGTCCTCCCGGCCACTGCCACCGTCTCCTTTCCCCGTGCCCTGTGGCTGCCTGGAACATCCCTGCTGACATGCGGCCTTCTCTAGACGTCTCGACAGTCCACCCACACATGCTAGAAGGCGGGTGGCACTTTGTCACTCCCGCCAATGCATCTGCCGAGCCTGCCCCTGCCTCTGCTCACTCGTTCGACACGTTCCCCGCCGCGACCGCCGACAAGCTGTTCGGCTCGTCCTACATCCGCGAGCTGTACTTCAAGGCTGAACCCGAATATTCTGCGCGCTTCACCGTCCCCGTCGTCTGGGATACCAAAGAGAACACGATAGTGAACAACGAGTCGTCCGAGGTCATCAGGGACTTGAACACTGCGTTCAACGCCCTCCTCCCGGATGGACAAGGCAAGGACCTCGACTTGTATCCCCAAGAACTAAGAGCGGAGATTGACGAGCTCAACGACTGGGTGTACAGTGACGTCAACAACGGGGTGTACAAGAGCGGGTTTGCGACCACGCAAGAGGCGTACGAAACGGCTGTGGTGCCGCTCTTCAAGTCGCTCGACAGGCTGGAGAAGCAATTGAGCGATGGAAGGGAGTTCCTAATTGGGGGGAGACTGACGGAAGCCGATGTCCGGTGAGTTGCGACGTGGCTCGGGTCGGAAACGTGACAGCGTGGCAGTGCTGGTGCTGGTGCTGATGACATTGACAGGCTGTACACCACCATTGTCCGCTTCGACCCAGTCTACGTTGGGCATTTCAAGTGCAACCTTGGCACAAGTACGCCCAAAGTGCCTCGTTAGCTGTCGACTAATGTTTGCCGGACAGTCCGCCACAACTACCCAAATATCAACAAATGGCTCAAGAATCTGTACTGGAACTATCCCGCCTTCAAAGACACGACCAACTTTGAGCGTGAGTTGTTCCCCTTCACATACTTCACACCACTTCCCTATAGCTCTCCGCCGACTCCCCTCTAAAGCGTGGAGAACCACTTGCGGCTCCGCTGACTCGCACACAGATATCAAGGAGCATTACTACTACTCGCATGCCCAGATCAACCCACCACGAGTCGTACCGCTGGGTCCGCAGCCCAACATTGAGCCACTTTGAGGCATAAGGTCATATGGCCGCTCCGGGATTTGCTGCGACGTCAAAATTTGCCATACCACACCTGCATGTATCGACATTATTCGATGCTGACCCTGCTCGAACTGACGGTCATCTTCTCGTGCTTGTCATCTCCCTGTCCACCAGCTACTCTCACGACAGTCACTGATCATGACTCCTCGCCGTTTTAGCGGCCTCATTGGTATAGCGTTTCACCTCCTTTCGCCCTTTGTGGCTATCCTTTGTGCCTCCCCCCTGCTCTTGTGTCCTCCACAGCGCCACTAATAACTCATGTCCATTATCGAGAGAATTCCTCACCTCGACCCGCTTGACGTCTCTTTCGTTGCGTCGACCGCGTGTGGGAGGAGGCCAACTCGTCGGGCAGCCAAATATACTCCATCAGGATTGGAACAAAGACACTATGGCACGCCGGTCGTCGTTCGCGGGGGCTCCACGAGCCTCGTTCCCCGTTTCCCCGGGAGCTTCTCGGTCTCGCGCATCGTCTATCTTCCCGTATTCGCTGGCACGAGAACCGTCAGGCTATTCGGCGCAATCGTGGATCCCGCCGCCGCTGCCGGTCCCTATACCCTCCCGGCCCCTGCCACCAGCGACGACGCGGTACCCCGACCGCGAGCAGAATAATCCGTTTGACCAGCCCGAGGCGGAAGATACCGACGATGCGTACGGCGGGGTGATAGGAAGCGCATACGATGGGGGAACAGAAGATGGAAGCGACGTATATGGCGGCCACGGGGATGTGTACGCTGAAGAAGAGGGAGGGCTTGAGACAGACGAAGGAGGAGGGGATACGCGGGAAACGCCAGTGTACGCACGGAGCGATTGGGGCGACGCCGCTCCGACGGCAACGAGCGCATGGAGCCGCAGTAGTTTTGCGGGAATGACCACTGCACTTCCGACTGCCAAGACGAGGCTGGGATATATCGAGGAGGAGTCTGCCGAGTCTGGCACGGAGGAACGGGCTAAACCGCCAGTCGCTAAGAGGAAAGCATCGAAAGAAACGAGCAAAATCGCAAAAGAAAGCACGAGGACGACTGGGTAGATCGGCAAGCCGCGGCGAGGGGCAGGGCTCGCGAGCACTTGGCGCAGGAGCAGACACAGACACAGAAGCAGCAGCAGCAGGGATGGGAGATACAGGCCTCCAAGTCGAGGTAGAAGACGGCGACAGCAATGCGCCGCTTCCTCGTGGAATTCTGGAGACCGGCCCCGACAGCTTTCTGGCCTACGACGAGCCGGAACCAATGACAGCCCCACTGACGTCTGCGAATGGACCGACTGATCCGCGCTATCGCGTGAGGACAAGTCTGCCTGCCGTGTCGGCGCCTGCGTCTGCCTCGTTCTACGGACGGGGATCCGCACTCGGATCGTCATCGGCCTACGAAGGAGCAAGGCAGCGATCGACGTTTCACGCGCAGCCTACGCCCGGGTGGCCACCGTTGGACCCACAACAGCAACCCTCGTCTGCGCGGCAGCTGTACCCCCCTCAACAGCTTTACTCGGAACAACCGCCGAGCGATTCTTATTTCCAACGACAAGACCTACAACAGAAAGGGTACTCTCCCTACCCTGATGCCGGCCTTGATGCCGATTTTGCGGCCGGACGTGATACCGATCCATTTTCCGAGAGCCATGCTGTGAACAGGTTCGGCGGACGGTCAGCGAGAGGAGCATCGCCCAACCTCATGGTGCCCGAAGAACACCAGCGCCTAGGGAGGATGTCCGTCGCGCCTGCACGGTACTCCCTCCCTGCGCCCCGTCTTCGCCCCCGCTCTCTCGGTACCCTGTCAAGTCCCGAAGAAAAATCAAGAAACTGGATCAACGGCCCAGTTGTGCCGGGATACCTCACTTATCGGCCATTCGTCGTACCTGCCATATGCCTGACTGCGGCGCTCGTGTCGACATTGACGCTGCAGACTGCTCAGGGCGGGCTGAGCGCCATCGTGCGCGTACCGGAAGGGGCGTTCCAGGTCAATGCTGCGGCAGGGGCGGCGCAGCTCGGGCTCTGGGGATGGTGCGGCATCGGCGCGACGTGAGTCTGAGTCTACTTTGAGAGAGACGGACGTCGGAAGCAGCGTCAATAGTAGGAAGCGAGGGATGATGCTGATTCTGCTCAGGGCGAATTGCCGAGGGTACATGTTGGGCGATTTCGCCACTTCAGACAACAAATACAGCATCCCGGGCTCGTACGTCCGTCTCCCACTCCCAAGCATCCCGCTCGCATCCCACTGCCAAACATACCTCCTGCATCCCACACTCGAGCATACCTCTCACCACTCTCATACATAGCTCTTGTATGGTAGTTGACTCGCTCTGCTCTCAGGTCCAAGCTTTCAGCGCTGTCGTACCTCGTCGTGGCCCAGACGATATTCGCATGGTACCTCGCTGTCCACACGCTCGTCTCTGCCTTTTTACACTTTTACCTCCTCTTCTCCCTCTCTGTCCCATTCGACCGCTTTGCGTCGATAAGCACACACGACGAGCGGGTGCAGGCGGAGGTAGATCTGAGAGTACGGTGTGAACGCTTTGCCGACGTTGGTGTAAGACCCCAGACATGGATGCGGGTGCAGATGGGCAGCGTGGGATCGGGAGTAACGGGTACGTGTGGGCGTGGTGGGCTTGGTGGGGGTTCCGAAGGGGTCCAGTTGCGTGCGCGTTTAGTGTCTTGGTGTTTGTTTTGGGATTGGCAGGGGTACGTCATTCCATTCTGCTTCTCCTCGGACAACAACAACAATATACTGCACGGAGTGCGAGTGAAGTGAACGGGATGCTAACGGTGTGGTAGTTCGCCACTGCTATAGAGTTGAAGAGTGAGATTGAGACGGGGACCGACACGGATGGGGTCACATATGGGTGAGCCACCGACAAACAGTTCCCGTTGCCCTAACCTTGCCCTGCCCTTGCGTGAGGCTCAAAACCCAAGCTCACGGATCATCAGGACAGGAGCGTTTGTGCCACTCATAGTGCTCGTGCTCAATGTCGACCCGCTCGTCAGTACCGCCCATGATCTCGTGACTTTTGTGAGTTCGCGTACTCTTGTCTCTTCGCCTTCCGCCTTTGTATGCCACAAACCACATAATCAAACACTCGGCATCGCTGCATCCCGACTGACGCCCGCACGCGCGAGCGTACTGACGCTGCGTTAGGCACGTACATGGCGGACGTTCGTCGATCCCCCCGAGCCCTCAGCAGCCGCGCTACTACTCCCAGCCTCTGTAGCGCCTCTGCAGCATACCCGGGCCTCGACCGGGGAAACCTTCTACCGGCCGCGCACTGCCCTCCCCGACCCCCTGGCACCACCACTGCCGTACTCTGATCCCGCTGCAACTGCCGCATTAATGGCGGGTCTCGAGACGGGTATCCCGAACCCGAATCCGAATCATGGACCAGACCTTGACCCGGAGACGCGGCGATGGCTCGCGGCGTACCCTTCTGATCCGGAACTGGTGCCGCTGTTGGCGGATTTGCGCGCGGGTAAACCGAACGACGATTTCCTGCTCTCGGACGTGGGGCTACTGTACCTCCGTCCCGATCCGCCTGACCTCGACGGGAACGGGCAAGGGCAAGGGCAAGGGCAAGGGCAAGGGAAAGGGCAGGCGCGGGGGGCTGGGCAGGGAAACGAACAGGCGCTGCTGGTGCCTCCTGCCGGGGTGATCCGCGATGAGATCCTGGAGGATATGCATGTCGCCGAGGACGGGTCACACAGCCGCTTCGAGGAGATGGTATCGCGCATCAACGAGGTGTTTTGGTGGACCACGGTGGAGGAGGACTGCCTGGCCTTTGTCAGCAAGTGCGGCGTTTGTGCCAGTGGAGGCGGGCTCGGGACGTCCCTTGGTCGCGACGCAGCGGGTCCACGAGGGTATGGCGACGAGGCAGGGAGGATGTCGATGGCGTATGGCGGGAACGAGAAGACGTTGTCGATGGCGTATGGCGGGGACGAGAAGAGGTTGTCCATGGCGTATGGAGGGTACGGGGTGGGAGGGAAGCAAGGCAAGGGACAGACGACGGCGCCGGCACAGACGGCCGTACCGTTCACGGGCGTGACGGGGTGGACAGATGATATGGCCGGGTACACGGGGTACACGGCGGGGGAGAGCAAGATGGCGGCGGAGATGGCAGTGGCGATGCGCAAGGCGGAAGAGGATGCCGAGCGGGATGGGTTGTTGTTGCGGTAGATTCGGTGTAGTGGCAATTCAGTGTTGTATGTACTAACATGTATGACATACTGAGCGGGATAGGTGTTCGGCACCCAGATTGACGGCTCAGCAATGAGAGCTGACGACGGCTCCGGGTTCTTGACAGGCAGATGGCGGTCGCCTCAAGCATGCGTCTGTCAGCCGAGGCAGGTCGAGCGTTATGCATCGCGCATGAGTAGGAATGCTGAATGCGAAGAACCGTGCTATACACTAAAAGGTGGAACAACAAGTCTGAAGGATGACCATAAATACAGAGTCTATTTCTACCTCGTCGGGTCGTGTCATCAGCGCCGTCGGGCGCCGTGTCGTCGCCGCCGTAGCCGTTGCCGTCGTCCATACCATATGTATCATATGTATCGCCGGCTATACGCCATCAAAGCCGGGCCCCCACCGCTGCCTCCGCACCACCTCCAATTCCGCCAACAACCGATTCGTCTCTTCGTACCTCCGCCTCACGTCTTCCTCCTGCTCGGCGCCCTCGTCGTCCATCTCCATCGAGTCGTCCAGCGCCTCTCCGCACTCTCCGCCCATTCTCGACCGATCGTCGTGGTCCCGGTGTCGGTCCGCGTCCCTGTCCCGGACAAGCGGCGACGACGGGAGGCCACGGCGGTACGGGGTTGGCCCGGAGGAGGGGAACGTAGTGGTGGAGCGATACGGCGTGGTGTGCGTCTCGAGATGGGTCGTGCTGGAAGATGGGGGTTGGGTACGGTATGCGTACTGCTGGTACTGCTCTGGGGTTGGCGCGGATGGGGATAGGGTCATGGCTGCGCTTGCGCTGCTGGGTGTAGCGGCCGAGAGATGCGTGTGGCCGACGTGCCCTATGTGTCCAGAGTGTGCGTGCCCAAGGTGTCCTGCGTGTGCGTGTCCTGCGTGTCCTGCGTGTGCGTGTCCTAGGTGTCCTACTCTGGCGCGGTGCTGCGGTGGTGAGCTGACAAACCAACAGTCGAGGACAACCACGGGGACAAGTGGGCAGGTGCTCCCGACTTACCAGATCGTGCAAGACGCTATTCTGCGCGGCGTATTCCTCTCCCCACTCGCGCTGCATATCTTCCGGGCGCATCCATTCTTCATACTGCGTCTCACTCGACTTGAAAGGCGACGACGATGGCGGGTGATGCCGTATAGGCGAGGACGACATTTGCCCTCGCCTGACCGGGTCAGGCTGTGACGCCGCACGCATAAGCTGCAGAGGACTAGCCTGCTCCATTCCCAACCCCATTTCGAACGACGCGGAAGCGGACGACTGCGAGTGAGATTGAGACTGGGACGAATGGAGCGGCGCATTAAGGTACTGCCACTGCCGACTTCGACGGCCGTTGATACTCGCTCTCGTCCATGCTGTCGAACTGCTCTCAGGATGAAATCCTTCCTCTCCTTCCCCGTCTGCGCCGGCGTCTAAATCCGCCTCGACATCGGCACCAAGCAGCGCTCCGGCGTAAGGTTGCGCATGTTGTGCATGCGGGAGGATGGGGTCGGACCAGTATTCTTCGCGGCGCCTGCGTTTTTGCAGGATATCGAGAGGAGACGATAGTTGTTCAGCGGGGTCGGGGGATGGTGACGAGCGAGGCCGTTTGGACCGCACTGGCAGGAACGAGCATGCTGAGAAAGAATGGACGAGGGAAGGTGGGTGGCGCGTTGAGTTATCCTGTGGTGGAATTCGGGTCGGTCGCTCCTTGTCCACATGGGTCGCTCTTCCAAGATGTAGATCACACTTACACTGGCGCCAAACTTCTCCTAGACATAGGTTTGGTCCACTACTCAAGAGCCGGACTGCAACAGTGAAGCAATGAGCAATGAGCAAGTACTACTATTTGCACCGTCTCAGCGCTCACTCACCGACCTCCACCGGCGACCGCCGCCCGCTTATCATGACGTGGATTAAACACACATTGTGGCACGTGCTAATCAAACTTCCTTCAGAAGTTGTTGCGAAGTCGCTCTGGTCTTGGTGAAAGCTTTCCATGGTGTAGTGCTGGGGTATCACCAGCTCGACTCGGACCAGGGCATGGGCACAATGCCGGGCGGTGCAAAAGCCATCGACAATGGCGCCGACTTTATCGCCTTTGACTTCTCTCCCCCGGCAGCTGACTTCTCTCCCCCTGCAGCTCACGCAGCTCTACCACCGACATCGACCCCTCGTGGTCATCCTTCCTTACCTGCGAAGCCTTCTTTCCATTCCAAGCCTAACGGATCAGCATCGACACCGGCCAGGTCCCCCGCTGGTATTTCTCTACAATCGCAGCAGAACTCGGCAATTCAGTCTCATCCTGAAGCTGGTCCTTCGCGCGTCCGAGATTCTGCCTACCATGCTTCTCTCCCACCATCCGGTGCATTGACATCGAATGGAACGGGTGTGAAAGGCTCCGGTGGGGATACCAGCGTGCAGGGGCAGGATGCTCATTCTCACATGTCTGCTCACGCGGCAGCTCGGTTAGAGAGCTTTCGGACGCATGGAACAAACAGCTCCGACGCTCCGTCTGCTGCAGAGCCCAAAGGCGGCAAGCAAGGCGACACGGGAAAGGCATCGAAGAAGGCCAGGAAGCTGGAAAGAAAAAAAGCAAAAGAGGAGAAGAAGAAGAATAAATCTGGAGGTGTGCCGACGGCTCAGACCGGCGGCCCGCTGGGAGAACGTACGGGACCTAAGAACTTGCAGGAGCAGAGGCGGGCAGAAAGCAGAGCGGCTCCGTGGGTCGATATGAACAGGATGGCACGCTGTGGCAATCCCGGACAGATGTAAGTTCCTTAGGTTCTGCTTCGGCTCTCAACACGATCTGTGCTGACTGCTTGGCAGGCTGAATGAAGAAGTTGCCGCTTTCTATCAATTCGTCTCCCCCACACGCGAAGAGTTTGAGATCCGGCTCTACTTGATCGAACTCATCTCTCGAGCAATATACAAACTCTGGCCAGACGCCGTTGTGACCCCCTTTGGCTCGTGGCAGACACAACTGTACCTTCCATCAGGGTGAGGTTGTCTCATCCCTTGGCTCCGCTGGACGGCTACTCATTCATTCAGTGATATCGACCTTGTCGTGGAACACCATAATGTAGGCGCCACCAAGTCGTCTCGTGCCCTTCACCTTGGCGCGCTTGGTCGAGCGTTACGCGAGGCGAACATCACGGACACGGTCGCTGTCATTGCCAATGCCAAGGTTCCCATCATCAAATTCGTGACCCTCGATGGCCGAATCAACGTCGACATCTCGCTCAATCAGACCAACGGTATCGCTTCGGGCAAAATCATCAACCAGTACCTCGACGTGATACCTGGTTCAAGGCAGCTTATCATGGTTGTCAAGTCTTTTCTTAGCCAGAGGAGCATGAATGAGGTGTTTACGGGTGGTTTGGGCAGTTATTGCGTCATCTGCATGGTCATCTCGTTCCTCCAAGTGCGTTCTTCGTCGTGGAGAATCGAAGCAGGCTGATACCGTCAGATACATCCTAAATTGCGGTCGTCCCAGATGGATGCCGAAAAGAACCTGGGAACACTGCTTGTTGAATTCTTTGAACTCTATGGCCGCAACTTCAATTACGACCAAGTTGGCTTGTCGATCCGCCGAGGGGGATTCTACTTTGACAAACGAGCCAAAGGATGGTTCAATGAGGCCAGACCATTCTTGCTGAGTGTGGAAGATCCTCAGGATCCTGGTGAGTCCTCAACCGATTGTCGGCTCGAGGCGCGGCTGACTAGGCGTGGCAGATTCGGACATTGGAGGTAACTCGTTTGGTGTTCGCACCGTGCGAGGTGCGATGGCTGGCGCCTTCGAGCTGTTGACAGGACGGATGTTTGAACGTTCCACGCAGATGGCGATGATCTCTGCTGGCGGCAATGGCAACATTGAGTTGCCTGACGACCTGAGCATCCTGTCAGCGGTCATGGGTTTCAGTCCTGATGTGAGCGTCTACCCAGGCAGTGACGGGAGAACAATCTGATCGTGGTAGATGGTACGAAAGCGGCAGTCTCTCACAGCCCTCCATCAGGAAGGACGGTTGCAGCGCATGCTCCGGCTGCCGACCAACGCCAACCTATCTGACCATCTCACTCATTACCTGGACCCTATGCAAGTGGGTGGGAAGCGATCCCGGTTGCCCAGTCCAACGCCACCTAGCAAGAAGCTCAAAGGCGACTCGATGATCCAAGCCATCGTGGTGGATGATGATTCAGACGTGGAGGATTATCTGGCCACCTCGAGCGAGGAAGGGGAGCTTCTCAGCGCTGCTGAGGCGAGTGAAAACGGGAAACTCAGTGGGGATGGCGGTACCGAGGTGGTCTACCCCAACGGGAATGGTGTCGTTCGACGAGATCGGTTCGCTAGTGTATCGGAAGACGGAGAGATCCAAGAACGGCAGGATGACGATGAGGAAGAATCGCGATACGCTGTGAATGCGAAGACCAGGTCGAGAGCACGGCCGCAAGGCGCCACATCGCTCACTCAGGCGGTTGCCCTTGCTTCAGATGATGTGCCGAGCTCTTCAAGCGACGACAGCGAGTCCTACGCGACCGCAGCATCGACGCTGAGAAGTCACGCTCCGGCGCCGACAGCTCCGAAGGTATTATCAAAGAGCGAGAAGCGGGCTTTTTGGGCTGCCAAGGCGGGGGCAGGGAGGGATGAACGCGCCTGGACGATATTGCGGCTGGAGAGGACTTTGTGTCTTTTGATTGAGGGACAATGTGGCATGGGAAGTACTGCTGGGCGACATTGCATGGGAGGAGTCGCTGGGCGACGTTGACGTTGCAAGGGAGGTGTAGTTGGGCAGATGACGCAGACTATTGGAAACAGACTATTGGGAGCTTTGGGATACGCCGGCATCACGCTTGCCGCACAGCGTGGCATTGTATCATATTATCATAGCGCATGGGACAGAAGCATTGGCGTCAGGTCTGAGAATGCAGGCCCTCTCGACGGGCATATACAGTATTCATATCAAACCTCGCAAAGTCATTGAATTTCGAGACCATCGCGTCATGGACGCTGGCCGGGAAGGTCTATGTATACATAACGTATGAACGTACAATGTACATGGTTGCACACAAGCACCTGAAGGCCGCTCTACAGAAATGATCGTTTCGCTCTTCTTCCTCTTCTTCCTCGTTGCTGCGGCCGCTCTCACCGCGACGGCCGCTCGCCTATACGTGCATCCGTGTCGTAGTGCTGCAAGAACCACTCCACCGTCTCCTGCATTGCTGCGCAAATCAGCAACCTCGCGCTGGACAAGACAAGCGGCCGCAGCCGCGGCGCACCCGTCTCGAACGGCGTGAATGCAAACGCGTCGTCCTGTCTCCGTGGGCTTTCTCCCATCAGTCGCCGCAGCTTGGCGTTACTTGCTGGTTTCCTGTACTGCCCGTCTGGCTTAGTAGCGTCAAACTGGACGCGTCAGCAACGCAGCCAAGCGAACCTCTGGCCGACCTCTGGCCGAAGAGGGCTTACGTGGTACGGTCCCTCAAACCCGAATGCCTTGACGATCGCGTCGGCCACGTCTTTTATCGAGATCTCTTCATCTTCGTCCACTGTCGGCGGTGTCAGTGTGTCTTGAAACGAGGCTTGAACCAGCGGATATAGAACCCAGCAGGCCTTGAAACCGCAGGCAGGCCGTGAAACCAGCTCTCGAGCCAATCGACTCACCGCTGAGGATGAGGGGGTCGATCTCGCCGTATTTTCTCAGAACCCAAACGAAAAGCTTGGCCAGGTCTTTCGAGTAGATGAACTGCCTAAGTGGCCGTCCCGTGCCACCCACGACAAATTGCGCGCCAGCCTCTGATCTACTCGTCAGAACCCGCGACAACTCCATGAGTCACGAGCCCCGGCATCTTGAGCTGGGGGGCTTTAAGGCAGGACGCACGCTTGGCGAGGAAGCATCGGTGTATCAGCGCGGGTATGACGTGCGCCGTGCGTAGGTCCTGCGCTCCTCAGTACATACATTAAAGGCTGAGCGAGCCGAGAACAAGGCGTCAACAGTCGCACAGCTCACAAAGTTGTCGTGCGGCCCAAAGACATCTAGAACGGTCAGAAGGCGGCACCTTGTGGGTGAGTGACGAGACCCCGTACTTACTGGTAGGTATCACGCTCGTGAACATGTCCCCGTGCTGTTGATGGTATGCCCTGTCGCTGTCAGCGCATTCAGGCGGTGCTAAACCTCTGACCGTCGACCTGGACTTGCCGATTCATCACGTCCACTAGGCGCTTGGCGTGAGAGTAGCCAAAGTTGGACGAGTGCGGTGGTCCGAGGTGCACCTTGTCTTCTGTCAAGGGGTACTCGACCTTTCTCCACGTCAGCGAGCTGCTACTTCTTGTCTCTCGCTGCTCCGCACTTCAACACCTGGACCGTGACCATGCTCGATGCACTGCAGCGACACGGTAGACAGCCAGGAGATGTCTGAGCAGACTTGCCTTGTCTGGAAACACACAGGTGGACAGACACGAAACGACCTTCTTCACCTGAGCGACGTTCAGCTCTTGTCTCTTGGCGCGGTATTTGGAGTCCGTGCTGTCTAACTTGATAAGGGACAGCTAAAGCGCATGGAAGGATGGCCTGAGAGCAACAGAGGACAGAGGACACAGGACAGAGGGAAAGAGTGGCAGAGTGGCAGAGCGACAGAGCGACATAGGAATGTCGACGCACACAACCAGAGTGTCGGACGCACCTCAAACTCGTGTGCTGTCTGCAAGACGGCATCATTGAGCAGAACGTTGTCACGCAGGAAATCAGCATTGCCGGACATGTTGGCAAACAGGCCGCCAACTGACATGCGTCAGTGCTGTGCTGTCGGGCCCCGCCGTACGCGAGACGATATGGCGTTATACGACCATGCAATGAGGCTGGTATGTGAGGGAAAGGGTGGGGGGCTATGGTGGGACAAGATGGGGTGGAAGAGAAAGATCTCACCTCGTGCTGCGAGATGGATGACATGCGTTGGTCTGTACCGCTCGAACAGCGCCCGGCATGCCTGCGGGTCCCTGTTGCCGCCCACATCAGCACAGAGATGAGCCACACGCTTCGTTCGGCGCAACGGACGTGCTTGCCAAGCTTGGTCAAGGGAGGCGGAAAGGTAGTGGTAACAAGGTGCAAGGTGCAAGGTGCAAGGTGCAAGATGCAAGGTGCAAGGTGCAAGATGTAAGATGTAAGGTGCAGAGAGGAGGGAGGAAGGAGGCAGGAGAAACCTGAAGAGCCGTACCGCAGATCACACTCGCTGCTACTTGTGAACACCCATTCCTCGTCCTCCAGCTTGCCGAAGCGCGAACCAGCCGCGGCACTCTCGACCAGCTCCCGAATCGCACTCCCTACCAAGCCTGTACCTATAGCATCACGTCAGTGACCGTCCGGACGCTGTTGCAGCTGCGACTCCGTGGCCGTTGGGAAGCAATGACTGGAGGAGTGGCTATACAAGCCCCGACGCAACGCAGGACGGGTGCAGGATACTGACCGCCAGTGACGAGCACGACTCGTCGGCTTGGTCCTCCGCCGCCATGTACGTCCTCTGTAGCCCCGCTTGCCTCGTCGGACAGCGCTCCTGATGCCTGGGATACCATGCTGTTTGTAGTACCGTCAGTGCACGGTCAAATAGCAGGTTTGGCGGGTCGGCGGGTGTGGTCGACCTCCACTTTCCTGGTCCATCTCTGTGGATGGCCATATACTTGACACTTGACGGACAAGCACACAGATAATCCAGGCGCAGATGAGTAGGGAGCCATGGTGCGGGCAAGGCAGAGATGGAGCATGTGGACGCGATTAGTCATTGGCAGTACATTGGATACAAAGCATCATGCAATATGGTAATACGACCCTCCGACGTCTGACATTGCTTCCCCCCCCCACCCTCCATCCCATCCCCATCCCCGTCTTGACTACAAGTCTGCACCAAATGCCAGCGGTTCCGCCAGATCCACCTCTCTTTCATACTCCCAAAATCCATCCGGCACGTCTCCAAACTCATCGTACCCTTCTTCCAGCAGCACCCCATCCCCATCCTCGTCTGCTTGCCCATGCAGGACTTGACTACTCGTGCCCTGCCTAAGCAGTACCTGGCTTCTCGCGCCTTGCCTAAGCAGAACCTGGCTGCTCGTCCCTTGTCTCTGCAAGACCTGACTGTCCGTGGGTGCGTGTTTGGCAGCATAGCGGGCATTCAGGTCGCGCCTCCTGAGTGCTTCGGACAGGTCGAGACGCTTGTACGAGCCTTGCAGCGAGTACACCCCCGACGGGGTGATGATGTAGTCCAGTGTGCTTGATGGTGCATGCGGCGAGAAGACGACGTGCATCCGTCGAATCAGAGTCGGTCTGATGTCGACGGCGGGATGTAAACCAACAGCCGAAGCGACGTCCTCGTCATCCCCGTCCTCGCCCTCGTCATGCTGGATATTCGCGTCGCCGTTGTACGCATTAGGTGTCCGGCGCCTCTGCCGTTTGCGAGGGAGGGGTGTGAGGTCGTCTGGGTCAAGAGTCCGCCGCCTTCCCGTCCTGCTTAACATGATACGGGTATTCACTGCATTTGCCCAGACGATACCGAGACTAGCCTCTTTGTGGTACCCCGCCGACTGGCCAGAGAACCACCGCGATTGCGTCGAGTAGAGCATCGGCGGCTCCGGACCTTGCATGTATCGCTGCGAAGAGGACGACACGGGGCTCGGTGTTGGCGCTGGTGGTGGTCGCGCAAAGACATCCGAGACCTGGTTGATGACGACCACCGCGAGGTTGTATTCGAGTGCAAGAGCCTTTAGCCGATCCGTGACGTTGCAGAGGAACCGCGAGCGATCTGCGAGTCCTCGCGACGTATTTGGCAGAGCGGCGTCGCCTCGCAGTAGCGCAGTGATGGAATCCAGCACCAGCAGCCTGATCGGCGTCGGTGTCACTCGTGCAGACCCAACCGGTGCCGAATGTGGGCGGCGCCCGGTGATCAAGGGGGATGTCGATAGATTCGAGTTGGCGTTGGATTTGGCATTGGAGGAGGCATTGGAGGTGACGGAGATGGCATTGGAGGTGACGGAGGTGGCATTGGAGTTGACGTCCGAGGCGGCGTTGTGTTTCTGCAGCAGATTCGGCAGGGCGATCAACAGCGTCTCGAGGGCATCGGCGTCTTTCACGCGATTCGTCATGACTCGATCCAGGAGCGATTTGACCGAGATCGCGTGCGTGGGATCATGGGCCGCGAGAAGCGGCTTGGCGAGCTCGACCAGGCGGGTGGTGGCTATCTCCCGCTCCGAGGTGAGGATGAGCGCCCCGCCTGGGTCCCGCGAGAGCAACGGGAGCTGCGCGGCGAGCGCGAGCGACATGCAGAGGTGGGATTTGCCAGATGCGCTGCGGGGTATCAGTGAGTTTCCTGCCTGCGCCTGTCTGTGCTGCATATCCATGTCTGTTCAGTAGAGTATAGTACGAGCCAGTACGAGCCAGTACGAGCCAGTACGAGCGAGTACGAGCCAGTACAGTACAGCATAGCATGCTAGCATGCTATCCTGCCGCTGCCGCTGTCGCATCGTTGGATCCAGATATCTAGTCACTCACCTCTCGCCGGCAATTTCAGTCAGGCAGCCTAGTCGCAGTCCGCCTCCCAGCGCACGGTCCATTCCTGCATCGCCAGTGCTCAGCCAGCCGCGCCTCGGCCGTGTCCCTCGACGATGCTCGGCGTTGTCTCCAGTGCCATCGTGGTTGTTTCCCACGATATCCAGGAGCAGCTGGTTGCCCCCGGGGTCATTTACCAGTAGCTGGCCGTTGCCGCCGTGGTCATCCAGAAGTAGCCGATCGGTATCGCCGTGGTCATCCAGGACCAACTGGTCGGTATCGCCCTCGCCGTCCCGGATCAGCAGGCCCAGAGTCGGAGCATGCGGCGTCACCGCCCTCGCTACCGCCCGAACGAGCTCCTGCACCCCCTGCGGCGTGGTTGTCGCCCGGAACTTCTTCGACAGGTCATTGGGCGTAACGAGCAGCAGCTCGGCCGCGGTCGATACGTCGGCTGACGCGTTAGCTCGTCGGAATGTGTGTCAAGGGAGAGTGTGGGTGTCAGAATGGGGAAGGGTGTGGGTGTATCACTGGGGAATGGTATGGGTCTATCGATGGGGAAGAGTGCGAGTGTGAGCGTATCGTTGGGGAAGAGTGTGAGTGTATCCAAGTATCCAGAGGGGCAGAGGGGCAGAGGGGCAGAGCACGAGTGTACCCAGGTATCTTAAACAGAGTATGAATGCACAACGCAGCAGAATGGCAGTAGACACTCACCTCGCTTGCAAGCCGCCAGTTGCTGGGCGGTGAGGCCGAGCGAGTCGAGCGGAAAGAGATGGGACATGGACAGCCGCTCATCTCATCTCGTCCCATGCGTTCGTCACTTGTGCCCTCTCTCTCTCTCTCTCCAATACGAGTCGGGTCCAGACTGTTAGATTTGCGGATGATGAGGGTGTTAAATCCTGAGCTGTCGAAATGGAAATCATCAACAGACGCGAACGCGAGACACACATCGACCGAATCCATCTACGATTTGTGCAGTGTCATCCGCTGAATGTCTATTGCTGTGGCTTAGGCATAGGCATCGAGGGCTATCGCCTGCTCCGTCGAGCAAGTCAAGCACTGCTTCCCGCAACACGGCAGGCGCGACGCTGCAACCAAGGTTCCGGTTGAACAGACTTTCATTTCTTCTGCTTCGCACTCGACAACGCTATCTACCTCCCTGCCACGATAAAGAACCAATGAACACGCGAGTCACAGCAGGGATATCTCAAGATGGTATAGGAACGCACAGGGTATCGAACATGATGGATATGGGATTGAGGGGACGGTGGTGAAAATGGCTGTTGAAGCTATGCCAAATGCAAAGAGGCGGGGGAAGGACGCCCACACGCGGACCGCGTTTAGGCGTAGGTCTCGCGGGCCCATCGAGCCGCGGCGACGAGGTTCGACAACGACTCCTCAGTCTCCTTCCAGCCTCGGGTCTTCAGACCACAGTCGGGGTTGACGATCATGAGGTCCGCAGGGAAGACCTTGGTCATCGCCGCAATGCGGTCCTTGATCTCCTGCTCGGACGGAACACGCTGAGACGATCAGTAACGGTCTCGACTGTGATCCAAAACTGAATCCGTTGGATGACGTGTCGACTCACAGGAGAGTGAATGTCGTAGACACCAGGGCCAATCTCGTTGCTGTAGCCGTACGACCTGAACACGTCGAGCAGCTTCATCTCGGCCTTGGATGCCTCGATCGAGATGACGTCGGCGTCGAGCGCCTGGATCGAAGGGAAGATGTCTCCAAAGTCAGAGTAACAGAAGTGCGAGTGCACCTGGACGTCGTTCCCGACACCCGAGGTCGACAGTCGGAACGAGTCGACCGCCCACTTGAGGTAGGCGTCCCAGTCCGACTTGCGGAGGGGAAGACCCTCTCGGATAGCAGGCTCGTCGACCTGGATGGCCTTGATGCCGGCGTTGGCGAGGTCGATCACCTCGTCACGGAGTGCGAGAGCAAGCTGCTTCGACTGCACCTCCTTGGACACATCCGCACGGGGGAAAGACCAGTTGAGGATCTGCCCACTCAGCACTCTGCTTTGCCGTCGGTAGCAACAAACTCACCGTGACAGGACCGGTAAGCATGCCCTTCATGGGCTTCTCGGTAAGGCTCTGAGCGTATGCCGACCACTTGACGGTCATGGGCGCAGGTCGCGAAATGTCAGACACGACAATCGGCGGTCGGACGTATCGAGAGCCGTAAGACTGAACCCAGCCGAGCTGCAGTACCATGAGCATGCATGCACGAGCTCGGCCTTGAAGACTTACCTGAGTGAAGTTGAAGCCACGGAGCTGCTCGCCAAAGTACTGAACCATGTCGTTTCGCTCCGGCTCGCCATGGACGAAGAGGTCAAGACCGACCTTCTCCTGGAAGTCGACGGCGTGCTGGATCTCGGCCTCCATCGCCTTCTCGTACCTAGAGAACGGTCAGCGGAATGCTACCGGCCGATCACTGAAACACTAACTGCTCGGCGGTGAGCTCGCCCTTGCCAAACTTGGCACGAGCCTGTCGGATCTCCTTGGTCTGGGGGAACGATCCAATGGTAGTGGTGGGGAACTTGGGCAGGTTAAGGAGCTTCTTCTGAGCCGCACGACGCTCAGGGAACGGAGCCTTTCGCGAGAGCATCTCCTCGGTGATACCCGCAACTCGCTCACGGACGGCGGGGTCCGAATTGCGCTCAAAGTCTCGTCGCGCAGCAATGTCCTTGGTGTTCTGCTCGAACAGGGGAGTCTCCTGGCCGTTCAAAGCCTGGGCGAGTGCGGCGACCTCCTCGCACTTCTCTTCCGCGAACGAGAGCCAGCTGACGACCTCCTCAGAGAGCTTCTTCTCGACCTTGATCGAGATGGGAGTGTGCAGGAGCGACGACGAGGTGGAGACGACCACGCGGTTCGGCGCCGAGGACATCGATGGCCTTCTGGGCGAGCGCCTTGGAAGCCTTGAGGTCGTTCTTCCAGACGTTTCGGCCGGAGATCAGACCAAGCTCAATGTTGATGTTGGTGTCCTTGAGGGCCTCGAGGACGCTGTCGAGCTGCTTGGGCTCACGGTCGAGGTCGAGGTGAAGCGCATAGATGGGGAGCTCCTTGAGGTACTCGATACTCTTGCCGACTCGGCCGTAGGCAGAGGTGATGGTGATCTTGGGAGCAACGGGGGCAAGAGCCTCGTAGACCTTCTTGAACTCGGGACCGAAAGACTCTGCCTTGTCGAGGGACAGGATGGGCTCGTCGATCTGCACATACTCGGCACCGGCAGCTTTCAAAGAGGCAAGGACCTCCTTGTAGACGGGGATGAGCTTGTCGAGAAGCTGAATAGGCTCAAAGTCGGCGGGGGCGTCGCGGGCCTTTCGGACCAGGGAGAGGTAGGTGATGGGACCGAACAAGACGGGGCGGGTCTCGATGCCGAGCGCCTTGGCCTCCTCGTACTCGGCGAGCCACTGGTTGTGCTCCAGCTTGAACTCGGTGGTGGGCAAGTGGTCGACCTTGACAATGTGGTAGTTTGAGTCGAAGCTGCGAAAGTGAGCGCCATCGGGGCGATTGGTGAAGGAGCTTTAAGCGGCGGCTAGAGCAAGGTGGGAGGGTGAGGGACTCACAACTTCCCCATCTCCGACGCCTGAACGTCGATGCCCTTTGCGCGGTCCTGCTTGCCTCGGCCCATGGCTACGAACGATGAGCCATGATCTCCGCTACGTGGGCAAGTTGCATTAGGGAGACTCACCAAAGTAGGTGTCGAGACCAGAGAGCTTCTGCTCGACGTATCGTTGAGGGATGACGCCGAAAGCGTACGAGTGGTCAAGGAGGTGGTCGTACAGGGTGAACTCTCCGCTACAACCAACATGTAAGCCACCAGACTACCCTGTAGGTGAGAGACGGATCACGCACCTGGGGATAAAGTCCACGCCGGCGTTCTTGATCGACTCCCATCGCTCCTTGCGGACAGCCTTGGCGACGGATGCCAGCTCCTCGGCAGACGAGTTGCCAGCCCAGTATGACTCGACCGCCTGTGTCGGCGTCAGCTCTGCCGCCATTGATATTCGACATTCGGCATTCGACAATCGACTTTCAACATTCGACATTCGACATTCGACATTCAACATCGACTTTCGACATCGGCATTCCGCACTCAAAATACAGCCCCCTCGAGCCCTGGACTCCTGGCACCAATGTACCACCAAACTCACCTTCTTGACAGACCGTCCCACACCGATACGTGGGTAACCTAGGACAGCAGACTTGACCATTTTATGCAAAGTGTGAGTGTAAACGTAGAGAGACAAGAGCAGGAAGAAGTTGAAGAACAAGAGTCGAAATCGTCGTCTCATCGCACGCCACGAAAAAAAAGCCCGGCGGGATTACGTAACGGATTCAGTCCAAGGGCCGAGTAGCGCACGTTCGAGTGGCACTTTTGTGGCAGCTACTGTGTTGGCGTGTGGTAGCGGTTTGGCAGCGATGGATGCTCTAAGCGCGAGTGTATGCGAGGTCTGCGTTGGGGGAGGGGGATGTGACGGTACGCTGGAAGTGTAGCCAGAGCATCCTTTCACTTAACTACCGGCCATCTCGGGGTGGTGCCATCAAAGCGGCGGTCTCGCGCCGCAGTCTCACGCGAATTCACGTAAAGCCTGGGTGCTCCTCGGAAGCATCGTACCGCTGCATCGAGGGAAGGACGACAACAGGAAGAATAAGCTATGGACTTTTGAGTAAAGTAGACTTTATGGGCACAAACATCCTCGTTTTCAATACTACACACACCCCGCCTTGAGATCCTGACGGATGAACTCGACACCAAGAATTTGCAAGTCGGGCGAAAGAGTCCACCGAGATCCTAGCCTTCGTGGCTCTGACCCTCGTCCTCTACTTGGATCCCGAGTCCCATGGGCGACATCTCGTTCATGGCGTATACGTCCCACCCCTTCGTCTTCTTGTCACTTGAGCCAGCACTGTATTCGAGACTCCTCGCATCTTCAGGGAGACTCTCTCGCTTGCCTGTGGGTGGAGTAAATGCATTTCGACTGTTGGCTAAAGAGGGGGGATCGGTCCAAAGCACCGTTTCAGAGGTTACCACTATCCCATCGGGGCCGCTCGCGCTCTTGCGATCGTGTAGGTGTCGTACAGACGAGTTGTTGAGCAGTTGCGAAATCCGTTCCCGCCTGTGTGCTCGTCAGTGGGGACTCGACGTGGTGTTTGTGCAAGATTGTAGTTGGGGACTCGACGTGTGTTTGTGCAAGTTGGAAATTGAGGGAACTCACGAGACGAGACTAGTCATCAGGCCGTGAAAGTAGATGCAAGGCGACAAGTGGCCGCACACTCGGGTCCTGTGTTGACAGATTACGATCAGCACTCCATTGGTAAACCATACACATATCACGCAGGGCTTCGGAAACGGTAGACTTACATGAGTATTCCCTGTTTCGGCTCGATCGCCTGGCCTGCAACGAAGCAGATGGAAAGGACCACCATGGGTATGAGTGACTCGCCACTGATAAAGACGATTCGAGAGACTGCGTCCGTCAGCGCGACTGGGTCCTTACGGCGCAGACGTGTTAGCTTACTGGCATCATCGGTCTCTCGCCCCACGCCGCGGTGGCGAAGGACCCCGAAACAAATGAGCATAGAGAGAACTAATGTCGACGCTACGTCACATTGGCCTATCAGCACAGTGGACTCTCGACACTCGCGGCGACGCACCAAGCTGCGCAACGACGGTGGTCATCTGTGGTCATGAGCCTTGTGGACCAGCTCGTGAGGGCAGACCTACCCTCAAGGGAAAGTACATGTCATATCGGTGGCGATATGCAGGGATCCACGAATCAAACTCGTCATCGCTCATGAGGCGCAACGGCCACGGCACGGCCATACCGTAGATTCCACTGCACGGAATGGTCACCAAAACTCAATGACGTCTGCTGGTCTGCTACACGTAGTCTCATGCGTCTGTATGAACTCACCAGCCAAGTCCGACGAGAAACTGGGCCATGAGCAGAGGCATTGCGCTGTATGGGACGAGCTTCTTGCGGCCCCAGACGAGGTACGCCCTCCACGCATACAGGAACAGGATGGCGCAGACCACGAGAGTATACACCATCCCCTCGACCATGAAGAGGAACTATTGCCAGTCAGCCATCACTTCGTAGCTTAAACACGCGAGCATCTTGAACGTCACTGACGCCCGCTTAAGGCTATCTCCAGTACAGAGGGCTTCCTAGAGTGCACACGTTGAGAGAGAGAACCACTTACCCAGTCGAGGAGGAAAGTGCGGGGGTAATCGTCGTAGTAGTGCACCAGACGATACATCTGGCTGTTGCACAAGAGTGTCTGCACCATCACGAGGCACATGAGGATCACAATACCGATCCGACCACAAGGGGCGTCTCGCTTCGGATCACGAAAGTAACGATTGACCTATGCCAGTGTATCAGATCCACCACATCGCTGCAAGTGCGGAAGACGAGACCCGAGCCTGTACACGCTCGGGACTCATCTATGCTTCGGTGATGAACGCACCATCTGGAGGCAACTGCCCGCGATGACACCCTCAAGAATGCAACCTATAGGCGCGGCCTGATCGACCGTCAGCGAGATGCTTTGCAATCGCCAAGCGAGTCAACACATACTACGACCATGGTATCGATATTCGTCTGCTGGGGTCAGCGGGTGTCGATGGCATAGTACGGGCACTCACAAAACCCGCCTTGACCAGCAGCGCACGGGCCTCTTCGAAGCCACGATATGCCGAATCGCTCATCTTCAGACCAGTTTAGTACAAGACGAGTACAGGTTGATGACCACCTCTGGAGAGGATCGCAGCGACTCGAGCAGTACGAGTCGAGAGGAGAGGGAGTATGTCATGTGGGAAGGGGAGGGGACGTTCAGGTGATGCTACTTATATGCGGTACTGCCCATACGGAAAGTGGATGTGGACAATTTTTGTCCGTCCGAGTAGCGGGTGATGGGGCATAGAGGCCAGACGCAAGCCTTCTGAGTCCATGCACCCTGGATCTCGGATAGCCCCCTGATCTTATCACTGCCATCGCAGACCACAGCTGCACTGCGCTGGGATCGCTTTCTGGCTCATACGTACTGGATCAGACTCACAACGACGTACGATCACGGTCGAGACATTACCCACCCGCTCGGTCCCAGGCGCCTCTTCACACATATCACCCGCTGACAGACACAACCCCGACCGAACACCCGACGTATGCATCGCTGATGCTGTCTTGCCTGATTCCGACAAGTCCGGCACATTTGGCGTTGAAGTAGAGATGGATGGGGTTGATGGTTACTCAATCCGGTGGATGTTGATGATCGTTGAACACGTAAGATGATGGGAACCGCCATCCGGCTGATGCAGCTGTTGATGCCCCAAAGAGCTGTTGATGCCCCAAGGAAGAACAGTAAGGAGAAGCTCCGACTCCTGCGAGTACGGAGGTGTTCTGAGGCTGAGCTGCGATCCGTCGGTCGAAGGATCAACTCGAAGGATCAAACAAAGGGGTCCGCATTTGATGCGGTCCGGAAACGAGCAAGCACTCTCTCTGCTTGGTATGTCCTTCCACCATACTGAAGGAGGCTTGTGAGGGAAATCGGAGACGAGTCAGTGTGCCGAGGACTGAAACGAGGACTGGTGGACTCTGCTCTCACCCCCACGAAGGGGCATGGCGGGATACCGATTGCCGGAACCTTGGCAGCCTGAACAGAGGCTAGATGATGGTGCTCTGTCGATGACCGGGGATCATAGTCAGCTCTCTACCATCGCGAGCTCACTTCAGAACTCCAGAATGCCCCAGGATCACGGGAGATGCCCAGAGGCCGAGCCGTTCTGCCCTTGATCCCACCAAGGCCAGTTCAGCGCTTAGGGCCTGAGTTTCTGCCGGACGACAGCCTGCACAAGCTGTTGATACTCCGATGTTCAGCATCGATGCATGGGTTGTGAGGATGCGAGGAGCTGGACGCTGTTGTCGCGACAAGAGTCACCAGTAGTGCGAGAATCGCATGGTGCCGGGTTTCACCGGTCGTGTGGAGGATGTTCACCACTCGTTGACATTTATCCCGTAGCCTGCACTCTTGACATCCCGCATGGCGTTGGCGCTCTTTGCTCGTCATCGACCTCGACTGCCTCGCACACATCTAACCCTCTCTGCGTGCTCCTCCCGTACCTCCCCGTCTGCAGCTTTCAAGCCACTGTTCTACTCTTCTGTCCCGTCGTTCCCCCACACCGACATGTCCGGAACAACCGGCGCGCAGCGGCTCTTTGCCCTGCGTGAGATGATGAAAGAGCAGCAACTCGATGCTTAGTGAGCTCCTCTTCCAATCTCGGGCTGCTCCCAGCACCGGACCTCAACTTATACACGCTACAGCATCGTGCCCTCTGAAGATGCTCGTCAGTACCGGTTCTTTCTCTTTCTCTTGTTCCGCCGAGGAATGTGGTGGACTGACGGTGGCGGCCAGATGCATCGGAATACCTAGCCCCATGTGATTCTCGGCGGGCGTTCATCACTGGATTCACGGGCTCGGCGGGCTGTGCTGTGATATCAAGGACCGACGCCCTGTACTGGACTGATGGGCGGTACTGGCTGCAGGCGGAGAAGCAGCTTGGTCTTGGGTGAGCCTGCCCGCCTTCGCATTCGACATTTAAATTGCCATGCCCACATAGCCATACTACCATACTGATGCCGTGTAGGTGGAAATTGATGAAGCAGGGTCTGCCAGAAACACCGACATGGTCCCAATGGCTGGTAGACGTATGATCAACCTACTACCTATAAAGTAGACTGGCTGATAAAGGTAGAGCCTCGGTCGCAAGGCAAAGATCGGCATTGATCCCACCGTCATCCCTTTCTCCGAGACCAAGAACCTCTCGACCGCACTCGGCGGCGCCAACTCCATCCTCGTCCCAGTTACAGATAACCTCGTGGACGTGCTCTGGCCAACGCGGCCACCGCGACCCAAGAATCCCATCTTCCATCTCCAAGATCAATTCACCGGTCAACCGGTGGCGGAGAAGTTGAGCATACTGAGGGAAAAGCTCAACAGGATGGGATCGCCTGGTATGGTCGTTACACAGCTGGACGAGGTGGCTTGGATGTTCAACCTCCGCGGCAGCGATATCACCTACAACCCTGTGAGTCTCCCACACCGAACTGCTGTTCCAGTTCCCTTCCTCCTGCCCAGTACAATGCTGAATTACTGTAGGTCTTCTTCGCATACGCTATCCTTGCGCCGGACGATTGCACACTATTCGCTCAGGCGGCAAGCCTCGACGAGGCAGTGCGGCAGTACCTGCATGACAACGGAGTTACCATCCTGGACTATGACCAGATCTGGTCCCGCCTCGAAGGCCTAGGCGCCCAAGTCCATGCCGAGAGGGAGAGACGAAAGGCCCAGACGGAAACGGAAACAGCGACTGCGAAGAAGGAAGCCACAGCAGCAACCGAGAAAGACAAGGGGGAGAAGGTAGTCAAGACGGACAAGATTTTACTGGGCAACAAGGCGAGCTGGGCAGTAGCCAAAGCGCTGGGAGAGGTCTGTCTGTCCTCCAAGTCTGCAGCTCGTTGCTCATGTAGCAGGACAATGTCGAGGTACGGAGGTCAATCATCGAAGAAGCAAAGGCGAAGAAGAATGCCGTGAGTTCTCCTATACGGTCCGGTCTCGGAGCTGGAGCTAGCGCTGAATCGGGTAGACTGAGATCGAGGGCTTCCGCCAGGCCAATATTCGGGATGGCGCTGCACTAATCCGGTACTTTGCTTGGCTAGAGGAGGTCCTTGTAAAGGGCGAGGTGTGGACAGAGTACGATGCTGCGACTGTACTCGAGAATTACAGACGGTCCGTCCTTCTCTATACTCGGCCTGGAAAATGACGAATGCTCATGCGCGCAACAGGCAAAATCAACACTTCATGGGCTTGTCATTCGAGACTATCTCTTCTACCGGGCCGAACGCAGGTATGTCACTCTAGGCGCTTGGCTTGCAGGTCGCCTTTTAGATTTCTGACAAGCTCGGTGATAGCTGTCATTCACTATGCTCCGCCGAAGGAAGGTAGCGCAGTGATCGACCGGAACCAGATGTATCTGTGCGACTCGGGCGGTGAGCAGATGCCAATTCGCAAAGAGCGAAAGTTGACGCTGAAATGGTCAGCCCAGTACCTTGATGGCACTACCGATACCACTCGTACCTGGGTGAGTTGTACTGACGCTGCTCGTTAAAAACATTGACAAACCAAGCATTTCGGTTCCCCAACGGAAGAGGAGAAGAGGGCGTTTACTCGAGTCGTGAGTATCCGGGCGACGATGATTGTGTGCTTCCAAGCTTACAGGTCGCAGCTTCAGGGCCATATCGGTGAACCGGATTCTCCTGCGTGAGGTGCTCTACTGATGTCTCTCAGCTCTAGACACGGTCGTTTTCCCTCAGGGCACTACTGGTACGCTCTCGGTCCTCTCGTGTCCGTTGAATATGCTGATCGTGCGTCGTAGGGTATATTCTGTAGGTGGCGCTTGCGGTTGTGGCAGCTATTGCGATCGCTCATTACACAGGGATATACTCGCACGCAAAGCTCTCTGGTCCGACGGCTTGGACTACAGGTATGTCAATCGCCGTCTGCATTCCACCATCTCACCAGCCGTCTCCACACACACACCTGTCCGCCTTGTCGTCGGCAATCCCGACCGCCTCAGCGCCTCAACCTCTTCCTATCTGGCATTCGATCGCGGCCTCGGGACTTGGCCCCTGGAGTTCGAGTCCGGCTGACGTGGACAGACACGCGACATCGCACGGCGTCGGCGCATTCCTCAACGTCCACGAAGGACCACACGGCGTCGGCCAGCGCCCAGCGTACAACGAAGTGCCCCTGCAAGCGGGCATGGTCATGTCCAACGAGCCGGGGTACTATGCGGACGGCAAGTTTGGGATCCGGATCGAGAACGTCGATGTGATTCGGATCGCAGAGACGCGGGACAACTTTGGCGGGAAAGGGTATCTCGAGCTGGAGCATGTCACCATGGTGGGTACTGTAGTCGCGACTCGAGGAGTACTGTACCGGCTCACACCAACGCGGTTCAAACGCAGTGCTGACGTGTCCAGTGCCCCATACAAACGAGCCTCGTGCAGCTAGATCTGCTGACCCCCGACGAAACGGTCTGGTTGAATAGCTACCATGTGGAAGTGCAGGACAAGGTGACGCCGCTGTTGGAGGAGTTTGGCGACCAGCGGGCCCTGGCGTGGCTCGCGAGGCAATGTGGGCAGGTGTGACGCGGTTATGCAGCGATGCAGCAGTATTATTGGTCGCTACAAGCTACTTCACGTCGCATGCTTGCATGCTGACATACCTGCATACTTGCATACTCGCCCTTGAGCATAGGGTCCAGCAGCAGTATCTGACTAGACTTTGTTGGACGGCGATACCCGCCTGTTCGACGCCACTTGCGCCGCGTTCGACGCTGCGACTGCGGCCTGACCGTCGCCGGACGACGCAGGCGGCTCCTGCCCCTGCCCGCGTCCGCCAGCCGCGTCTCCACCCGTATCCTCGTTGGAGCTAGCCAGTCTTAAGGCGCTGGGCAGCGCCACGACACTACCCAGGTCCACGCTGGTCCTCCCGCGCTCGAGCATCAGCGTCTCGAACCGCGCGACCTCGTCGCCCATGTCCTTGAGGTGCACTCTCCACGCCTGGCGTATTTCCGCGCGGCGGTCCTCGCGCACCGGCTGGTCCGGGCGCGCCCACTCGAGGTATCTGACAACCTCGTCCGGCGTGATTCGGCGCGCGCGCGCGAACCTCTCCCGCAGGGTGGGGACGATCTCGCCCAGCGGCTGCGGCCCGCGCCGCTTCTCCAGCGCGTGCGATCGCTGGAAGAACTGGTGCACGGGCGCCAGGGAGTCTGGCACTCTGCGCTCTCGAACAGGCTCTTTCTCGGCTGCCTGCGGCTGCTGGTTGTGCTGCCACCACGGCGACCGTTTAGACAAGTCAGAGGTGCGTGACGACGAGGGCGATGACGAGGACGAGGACGAGGACGGGGACGGGGACGACGCTGTTGGGGGCGGGTGAGACCTGTCAAACAGGTGCGTGGCCACGTCTACTTTGAGGCGACAACCATGCGTCAGCGGTTCTCCAGCTCGAGTGTGCGACGGCGGACTGGACTCCTCCTCGAGCTGTGGATGCCGGTTGACAGCAATGCCACCACTCACTGATGACGACTCCGAGCCCGGCCACCACGACAAACACCACAAACGTCCGCGCGGGCCCTCCGCCACCGGCCGGGGTCTCCCAGCCCGTTCTGAACGAGGACGCAGTATTCGGCCGGCGCGACGCGCCCGTCCCGCGCATCCTCGATCCCAGCGCATCGAACGCCGTGCCGTAGCTGCCAAAGGCGGGACCGCCGTAGCCCGACGGCGTGCGCCGGCCGAACGGCGAGTAGCCGTTGTATCCCGTGCCAGTGCGGGATGTCGGCGGTGGTGGCGGGGGGCGTTGTCTGGACCAGTAGGCTTGTGAGGACGAGGGCCCGCGGCGCAGTGGGTCGTATTGCGGTGCCGAGGCGTTGCGGGATGAGCCCGGGCCCGGGCCAGACTGAGGCGACGAGAGGAGACGGTCGTATTGTTTCCTGCGGCGCGGTTAGCGATGCACCCGAGGATTGGCCACGGGTTTGAAGTTGGATAAGGGATGCAGATCGGGGGAGGAAGTCATGCAAGGGGGGGATCAGGGGAGCAAGAAGCAGGGAGAGGAAAGCAGGCAAGAGAGAAGCAGGCAAGGGGCGCAAGATGAAGCAGGCAAGACACACCGCTTCGCCTCGTCACTGAGCACAGCATGTGCTTCGCTGATCTCTACGAACCGGTCCTTGTCGCCTCCGGCGAGATCAGGGTGGTGTTTCCGCGACAACTGCGGGGATCAGCATCCACGGTGTGTCTATCGTCTACAATATAAGAGGCGTCCATGGGAGGGGGCGAGTGGGTAGTTCACTAGCATAATGGGGAGCAGGGATCCATAGACGCAAGAGAGACGACGGGCGCTCCGACTCACCTCGTAGAACTTGGCCTTGATCTGCTGCCTCGTCGCATTCCGCGACACCTGGAGCACAGAGTAATGTTCCTGCTTGTGTCGTGCGGGCCGCCGAGGCGAAGTATGCATGTACCTCCTGCCTCTGCCCGCTCCTGCGCGTGTTCCTCCCCCTGCGCGTGCTCCTCCCCCTGGTCCTGGTCCTCTTGCTGGTGCTGGTGCTGGTGCTGGTGCTGGTGCTGGTGCTGGTGCTGGTGCTGGTGCTGGTGCTGGTGCTGGTGCTGGTGCTGGTGCTGGTCCTGAGTCTGGTGCTGGACCTGAGTCTGCTCTTGACGACAATGATTCCGTGCAAGGTGGGGATATTGGACTTCCGAGCGAGGTGCGAGACGTGGAAAAGCGATATATGCGAGGTATTCCAGAGGCGGAAAAGTCGCGACTGGTACGAGAGATCCGAGGGGTACTAGAGGTGGAAGAGGTGCGAGAGCCGGAAGGGGTGGAAGAGGGTCGAGTGGTGCGAGAGGTGCGAGAGGTGCGAGAGGTGCGAGAGGTGAGAGATGGAGATGGAGATGGAGATGGAGATGGAGATGGAGATGGAGATGGAGATGTCGGGTCAGACGACGTAGGGTTCTTTGATGATAAAGTCGATACAGCCCTCCGAGTCGGCGCGGATACGGAAGTCGATGTCGATCCTAGTGTCGATGCCGACGCTGACGCCGATGCCGACGCCGATGCACGGCTCAGAGCCATCACCGCCGCACTGCGACACACCCCGCACGCCCGACACCATATCGGCCGCTGCATCGCCAGTCGACCTTCGAGCCCCTTTTCTCGCTTCCCTCTGCGTACGCTGCGTGACGAGCAACAGCAGCCGGACCCAGCGACCACGCTACGCTCCCAGCGTCAAGAGTCGACAACAGTCCAACGAGCTGCCATGTCGTGTCTACAGCAGAAATCGCACAAAAGCGGCACTCGCCGCCCTGCCCGCCAAAAAAAAGACATGCATCCCGATATTTCTCATCCTTGATCAGACCTGGTCCCCTTGCTGCATCTACCAGTCTAACGCCCACGCCCTGCATCGTGCACCCGATACATCGCATCCCCTCGCCTACGCAGCCACCTGCTCGGCACTCGTCCGCTGCTCATTTTCTGCCCCCGCAGGCCCAGGTCCGGTCTCAGCCGCACCAGTTGCTGCCTTGCCCTTCTCCGCCTCGGTCTGGGTGCCAGCATCGGCAGCAGCAGCAGCCGCGGCGGGGGCATCGGCAGGAGTGGCAGTGCGCTCCGCCTCGGGCTCTTCCATGACGATATCCACATCTGCAGCTGTGTCTCCGTTTGTCCCCTTGTCGCCCTCGTGAGCCTCAGCTTTGGCCGGCTCGTCCACTTGGATAGCCTCCGAAGCGCTCATGTCTTCCGTGGACTTCGAATTCGAATTAGACACGGCCTCACCCGGCTGCTCCTCATCGACTTGGATGCCAGGCCCGCCCTTCTCAGCGCTTCCGCTTCCAGCAGCAAGTTCGACAGCTTCTTTGGCTGGTTCCGAGGCCGTAGGAGTGGGTGGAGGCAGAGGACTCTCGATTCGAGGAGCATTCAGAACCTCAATGACAGTCCGTGTCCTCTCTACCGTCGGTCGAGCCGGACTCGGACTGGGATTCGCACGAGCCGATTCATCGCTGCGCACCTTTTTTGCCGTCTCGCGGGAAGGCGAAGAAGGCGACGGCGGTTCGATGCGTTTCGTCCCTGTCGTACTCGGAGAGGTGGCGAGGCCGTTCGAGCCAGACCCCGTCGGCCGATCTCCATGCAGAGTCATGAGTGCATCGGCCGCGTTTCCATCATAGTCTGTCAAATAGTCAGCTATCTGTTTGACCAGTTCGAACCTGATGGGTAGGCGAAAATGTCAAAACTCACCCTCATCAATCACTCTGGCAGGAGGCGCATCTCTAGGCGTCTGATGCGGAGTCGAGCTCTTGGAGCGCGTGGGAGAGCTACTAAGCCTCGGTGTGTTGGCGACCTCGCCCTGTTGGCGAGGAAGCGTAACCTTCAGGTTCCCGCTCGTGCTTCTCTTGCCATCATCTTGCGCCTCCTCTCTAGACTTTTTGACCGGCTTCTCGTCTGCCCGATCATTCCTTCGCTTAACACTCGCACGGCTGCTCGTCGACGGAGCGGGGCTCGGTGCTCGAGGGTCATCCCTCGATATAGACGCAGCTCGGAAAGCCTGCCCATTTGGCGTCGGCTCACGCTGCTTGGGCTCCTCATACCTCTCCCGCTTGCGATCGTAGGCGCGCGGATCCGGACCAAGGGGATAAGGACTGCGCGCTTCAGGAGGGTAGAAGGGTTGGCCAAACTCTCCTCGGTATTCCGGTGGCATGCGAGGCGACGGCTGGCGTCGTAGGTCCTGCTGTGTGTGAGGAGGAGCTGGCGCACGATCGTGCATCCTTGGGGAAGGTCCGAGGTTCGCACTCTGGCGATACCGCTCGTCCCTCTCCCTCTCCCAGTTCCGGTCGTACTCAGCCTTTTCGCGCTCTCGGAATCCGGTGGGCGGGTGCGGAGGGAATGCAGGGTATTCTCGACGTCGCGGCGAACCGGGCGACTCGATATGTCTGCGCGAAGCGTCGGCAGCTGGATCAAAGCGATGTGGCTCGCCGCGATAGTGGTCACGTCCGTCTCGCAGAGGCTCAGGTCCGGTCTCCATGGGCGCAAGTGGTGCATGACGCGACATACTTCCTCGAGATTCGTCGACATGCTGCAAGGGAGGCGGAGCACCGCCACCTCGGAACGGGCCCGGTGAATGGTTGCGATTGGGTTCTCCGCCCGGCGGAGGTGGAGGTAGATCGCGAGCACCTTGAGGTGCATCGACCGCCGCGACCTGCGGAGCCATGCGAGGGGATCCGCCAGGTGACTGGCCGGGGGGGTATGGTCCTTGCGGCGTCGCAGAGTACTGAGATGGATGCACGTCCACTGGACCAGGCGCGGGCGGGAGAGGAGCATTGTTGGCACCCGCATTCTGCAGAAGCGCAAGACGCTGCTTGATGGTCGTGTTGGTCGGGTCGAGGTCTGCCGCGCGCGTGTAGGCGTCGATCGCATCGGTAATCTGGTTGTTGCAAGATTCGTACAGACTGCCGAGGTTGTACCACACTTCGCTGATGTAAGGGTTGAGCCTGATAGCGCGAGAGTAAGCGTCCAGGGCATCCCGATACTGATTGATCTGATAGTATAGCACGCCGATCGAGCACCAGAAAGTCGGATTCCGGCCGTCTCGATAGACTGCTTGTTGATACGCCTCGTAGGCCTTGTTGTATCGCTGGCCAGCCATGAAAGCTCGCCCTAGCAAGTACCACGATTGGGCATCGCTGCCGTCTAAATTACTCAGCTTTGATCTCGACAACAAGCTAGCAGTCAACTGACCAGTCTCGAGGCTCTTAGTGAGATATTGCACAGCCTTGTCTTGGTCCGCGAATGGCGCGCCAGGTTGGTGGTGCAACCACCCCAGTTGCTGGAGCACCTTGGCATGGTCAGGTTGATGCGAGAGAACTCGCATGTAAGCATCCCGTGCAGCTTCGTACTGGTCTCATCAGCTCTGTCCGACTGCAGGCACCAAAACGACTGACATCGTGATCCTGTTCATAAACATGCCCTAGCTGGAACCAGATGTCCCAAGAAGTGAGAGGTCTGGGTGGATTATTCAGGATGTACCGGAAGCACTATACGCCGTCAGCTGTCATCGGGTTGCAACGTGGCTTGTGACTGACGTCGAGACTGGCAGAGTATTTGCGCTGATGTTTGTAGATGATACCAAGGCGGAAGTAAATCTCGTTCGCCTTCTCGAAATCTACAGATGTCAGGAGAGCAGAGCACGTGTAATGGAAGTGTCTCACTTGGGTCCATCTTGAGCACACTCGAGAAAGCCTCTTCGGCGTGTTCGAACGACCCATATCGATCATAGAGGATACCAATGCCGTACCATAGTTTCGGCTCCTGATTGTCGTCAGCTCATCGATGCACAATATTATTGGCTAGAGCCGACCTTGGGGTTAGGTAAGTGATACAGAGCCTGCTGGTACGCCGTGTACGCCTTTGGCAAATCGTCCTTCATCAATAGGCAGTGTCCTGGTGTCCGTCAATAACATCCGGGATCATAAGGTTGAGTTCCCACATACCCATTGATCCCCATACCTCCCCATTGTCCTGTTTGATGTTTAGAATCCTTTGAAAGTACTCTATGGCCTTGTCAAAGTTGTCTCGGCTCCGCGCGATCGAGGCAACGGCGTTGAGGCCGAGAATGGAGGTAGGGTTGTGACGCAGAGCGTTTTCGAAGGCGGCGAGAGCTCGATCCTGGTCGTTCATCTGTTCCGCGACAGCGCCTTGAACAACGTCAGTGTAATGCGGGCGTTTTAGCCAGACTATCTTACCAATGAGCATCCATGTATTTTCATTGGCAGTTGCCAGCTGGGCAAGCAGACCGTCCATCTTCTCTTTGCCTCTCCGTGCTGCGTCGCTGATGCCAGCCTGGACGGGAGGCCCATGTGAATGGCCATTGCCCATGTTGACTGGCGCGGGTCCGACAACGTCGGGGTGCGGGCCGCCCATTTGTAAACCTGGCGGGGGGCCGCCGACGACCACGGGCGGAGGAGGTCCATTCGAGAGATGACGGGACGAAGGGTGATGGTTATAGGAGGATGGATAGGGAGGCGGGGCATGCGAGGGGTAGTGTGTCGGATGATGATGCGACATTCTCGGCTCTGGCATACTGCGATTGAGCGCGAGTCGTCTGGAGATGAGGTGACGTCGCATGGGAGGAGAGATTGGGCAGAGACGATACACTCGTCAGCTCTCCGAGCCGGATGCTGGATAGAGTCTGCACTGAAGCCGACTGGAGACACGGAGAGAGAGAAGAAGAGAGAGAGAGATTAGAAGGAGACTGGGGCGCCTTGATCCGTCTACACCTCCCTTCTCGCTGGGAAGGCGAATCTTGACCACAATTGGTATTTTACCCATACCTCCTTTTAGATGCTGCCCTCTTCGGACCGGCGAAGTGTCCACATTCGATGGCCAAAACGGCAAACCATGGAGCGACAATGGAGAGTAGTATGGGAACTCACCGTCAAACTGAGCTCGCAATCGCCGCGCGACGTGGAGAGCAGCGCAAGCGTCAAAGGTGTGCGGGAAGGTTGAAGTTGTGTCCTGATGAAATGAGGGTGGCCGAAACGTCTCGCGAGCCCGGCAGTGATGGAAGCCCACGGGTCGTTGCTAACTCTTGATGAGAGGATCGGAAGGCGGATGATGAGCAGTGGTGATGATGCAGTCGCTCGATGATCTTGTCGGCGGTATGATGAGTGGCCAAGGAAGGGGGGTATTGCTGTGGGTGTCGTTGCCGGCGACTGGGGTTCAACGTGGAGGATGGCTCAATGCAGAGCAAAAGGGATGGAGGTGGTTGATGTCCGAGCGGCGAGGGCTCAGTGGGACAAGCGTGGAAAGGAGGGGACGGTTGATGAAATTGAGTGTACACCGCGAGGAGCAAGAGAGAGAGAGAGACAGGAGTGATTTACACCTTGATCAGCAAAGGCCGCGGTCGCGCGCTGTGTAGTCGCTTGGGGCGTTGATCAAGTTCCTATGCTGCCAGATTTCTGTTTTGGCTCTGGCTCCAAGCTTCACGGCCGAGAGAGCGGCTGGCTGGCTGGAGGCTGGTGGTGACTGGGAGGAGAAAGGAGGGTTGCCAGCAGTCGTATGGTCGATGAGTAATCTGATTGATGGATCCGGGTTGGCTGATGTACTACCCTTTGGGGACAGCCTACGGTCAGCTCTCAGCATTGCTTGCCATCGTGCATATGGGTCGTAACACCGTTGTCAAGGATGGAAGAAAGGACGAGGGGGAGGAAGGAAAGGCTCCAATTGATGGCGAGTTCAAGGTTTGGTCGGGTCTACTCACCTCGTGATGCAGGGACGGGCGAGCACGCTCCGCGGTGGTCGACGGTATGCAGCGGGTCGTCGAGAGAGTCTAGTCGCCTACGAGACGAGCTTTTGAGGTTGGCTATGGGCAGACGAGCAAGCGGGAATGTCGACGACGACAACGTGGCGCGCGTCGATGGAAAGAACAGGCTGCTGCGACCTCTGCTATTTGGTATTGCCCAGGCACCGATGTTCCTTTCTTTCAGCTGTAAGAAGCCGAGCGAGCCGGGGGGAAGAGTGAGTCGCTCCCGAGTGTGAATGAAATGGACCACCACGAGGATGCTTCTACAGCGTCGAGATCTGGGAGATTCCAGTTCGGACGACGGTTGGGTGGCAGCGAGAGAGAGAGAGAGAGAGAGAGAAGAGAGGGGGGGGGGAAACGACGACCGAGGGACCTAGAATGATCAGTGTGCGACGGCGCTATTGGGTCGGAAGAAGCGTCGTCTGCTCTCCCATTTGCGTTATTCTTTCTCTTTGAGAATCCAAAACCGCACTTGGACCCAGAAAACGGCCAGGGCCCAACAAAAGAGCCGCGCCCCCCCCGTCTAGTCTGTCCCCTGGGCGATTTCTCCCCCCCTCGTGCTTCTTTCCGCGTCGGGTTTTGAGCTTTTCAAGATGTCCCTGAACACACACACACCCATCCAACACCGGGGGGAGTGTGACGCCTACCGCCTCAGCCGCACCGCAACTCAAAAAGGGCCAGAGGCGGCGCCGCGTGAGTCGAGTATTAGTGTTTGGCCGGAGGTAGATCGGGTCTGGCCACATGAGAAGCACAAGAGTGGCGCGTCCCGGCCCCCTCGCGTTTCTCCCCCCCCGTCTACCCCGCGTGGGTGTATCATCGAGGATTTCGGAACATTTCCCGTTCAATGATGCCCCTGAATCCTTTTTAGCTCCCCCTACCTTGTACCTGAAGACACACCCAAACAGCCGGGGGGGCGATTCCAGGGCACTGACGTCAAACCACTCGCAGATCGGATATTATCCTCAGAGTAGATTCCTCCGATCCGACCGTTTCCGTGCCCCGAGTGAATTGCTTAATCGGCCCTGAATATTATGGCAAGAGGGGGGATTATGCATCTCGCAGCAAAACACGCTAACCGATCGGGGTTTTCAACGCCGTGGCTGTTCACAGGGAGGAATAGGCGCGCCACCTCTGGGCGTCACTCGTTGTGGGGCTCCATCTCATGACTTTCTTTCCCTCTCAGCAACACTCGGTTTGTATTCCTGGGATTCATCCAACCTTCCTCCTCCCATCACTGCGATGCCTCGTTCCTTGCTGTCAATAGTACAAGCAGCCGACAACTTTCCCTCTCACCCCGACTCGGCAGTGCCCTTCTCCCATCCCGAAACAAACGAACTCTACGTCCCGTTCCACCTCACATTCGCAGACTACCAAGCTGGTCTCGCCCCGCTTGGGCTATTACGTCCCGCGGTCGTCTCTGCTTTACAAGCGTACGAGATCCAGAACGATAACCATGTAACGGATGGCCAACAGTGCCCTTGGAGCTTTTATCTTCATGCACATGTAGACTATACGAGTAATGGCGAGGTGGGCGATGACGAGATGGGCGAGACACTAGACACTGCGGTGCGGTGTGTGTTCTTTGCAGACTGGGTGGTGGCAGGAGGAAGCGAGGCAATGGCAGCAGCCATGCGCGGTGCTTCTGAGATGTGGCGCGAGTCTGGGCTCTTTCCGGGTCCTCTAGGGGGTACGTTTCTCGTCTATCTCAGCACTGCAGAAGAGGGGGGGGGGGTGTCTATACCAGTGAGGCTCAACTGGCGACGAGGTAGTGTGCCAGTGGAGCTGAGCGGGAGTTGGGAAGGGCAGGCAAGGTAGCGGGATAGGGGATAGTTGGCCAGATGAGCTGGACACTAGGCCAGTAGCAGTGGCTGAACCGAGTAGGATGGCGAAACGAAAACTACATGGTCTACGCATCACCTCTATCCTCGTTCTTCTCAAACCAGCCAACCAAGGCAACATCGGATCCCAGCACCTTCTCAAACGCCGCGTTTCCACTAGAACGATCAGCTTGTGCAGTCTTTGGCTTGGCGACGTATGGTGTGCACATGACGGGTGAGTTGCGATTGCAGGTCTGTCTCCTTTGCAAGTCCTTAGGATGGGTTTCTGCCCTTCTCCCTAGCCTTCCTCTTCTGGCTTTGTCGTCTGCCTTCCTTCTCTGATCGTATTCCTAACCTTCCTCCCTTCCTATACATCACACGCGACAAGCACCGCAATCAAGCCGTGGTGTATAAGGTGCACGACTCAACTCTCCCAGAAAAACTGACAAGCAGCATATGAGGGCGAAGGAGAGAACATGAAGATCTGGGTTCCAAGGCGCAGCGCTACCAAGCCGACGTCAGTTCTTCCCTTCAGTTCCTTCATCTCTCTCTACTCTACCCTCCTCCTTCGGCTTTTTTCACTGCAGAGTTCCCGTGCTCGCCGTGCTCTCCCGGCACCCCCTAACTGAGCCAAGCTGATAACCCCCACAGATGGCCAAGTAGGCTCGATAATGTCAGTCATCATGGCCGACTTCCATCGTACGCCGCTAATGCGTCGTGTAGTCCGTGGCAGGCGGTATACCCGCTGGAATGACGCCTATCGAGTCGATGGTCAAAGAATGCGACGAGGAGGCGAGTCTGCCAGCAGATCTCGTGAGGCGGCATATCAAGTGAGCAGTGCTCCCTTGACTGGAGCGTGCTGCTGATAAGGGAGAAATTGCGGGGTCGTCACGTACTTTTACATTACCGATGATGGTTACTTACAACCTGGTGAGCAGAACATTCGCTTCAGGCAGATCCCGCTGATCCCAGCAGAGATCGAGTGAGCACCTCAGTTTCAGAGCGGATGTGCGGGCAGTCTCACGGTTTAGGTATGTGTATGACCTCAAGTTGCCGCCACGGGACGACCCAAGCTACGTCCTGCCGCATCCCCACGATGACGAGGTCGAGTCGTTCGCTGTGAGTCCGAGTCGTCCTAGACGGCATTGATATCTCGTGGCATGCGAGTGTTGCGTCCGTTGCGGATATCACTTCTGCCGTTGATCTGCTGGATATGATGATTCTTTCTCCTGTACCTTCGGGCATGGTGTAGATAGCCTTGCGCGCGAGATGCGTCCGGGGTCCATATGATCCACTCAATGTCCTGATGGTCAATGCTAACAACCGTAGCTCCTGCCCGTCCCAGAGGTCCTTGGAGCCCTCCATTCAGGGCAATTCAAGCCGAACTGCGGCCTCATCCTCGTCGACTTTTTGATGCGCCACGGGTTTGTGACGCCGGAGACGGAGCCGAGCTTCCTGGAGATTAGCTGGAGGATGCACCGCAGGCTAGGGGTGGCTGTGCCGGGGCTGTGAATGGTAGGGAGAAGGAAGGGGGGCGAAGGGGAGAGGGAAAGGGGGCAAAGGGAAGAGGATGATCTGTGATTGCCAGGATCGTCTCAGGTGTCATTCTTGTCCCAATTTGTCAAGCATGACGGCGGCGCTCCATCGTGTTACTGTGGGACGCGACGGGGTAAACCGTCAGAGATGCATCTTTAATCATGACGGGTATTGGTATAGATGCGTGATATATTGGTTACGGCAGCGCGACCGCGATCGATGAGCCGCTGGAGGTCCGACTGACTACTGACGAGGCGACACCTAGGTGTGCTGGGTCCTGGGTCCTGGGTCCAGGACCCGGGAGTCCCTGCTTCATGGTCAGTTCTACTTTCCCTCTTCCCTCTTCCCTCTTCCCTCTTGCCTCTTCCCTCTTGCCATCTTCCTTCTTCCCTCACTTGCCCTCTTCCCTCTTCCCTCCTGGTCAACCACCTACTCAACGGCTTACGTCCTGAGCAATCACGCCGCCTGACCCTGGCCGGCCTGTTGCGCCTGCAGCTTCATCTGCAGCACCGCAACGACACTCTGCACATTGTCCTGTTTCCGCTCAATGGTCTTTTGCAGCGTGTCGAGGTTGCCTTGGACGAATGTGGTTTTTGCAGTGTAGTGCGCTTTGGCTTCGGCTTTGGTCTGAATGCGTCAGTATTAGAGATCCAGATGACAGAGGTGGCGAGATAGGAGTCAAGCAAAGGTGGCAAGCAAGGTGCCAAGGCATGATGATTATGCTCAGCTGACGGAGAGAGGTGGAAGTGGCAGGGGCTGGAATGCGTCTGTACCTTCTTCACATAGTACCCCGTCCCGACATCAACCACGACATTGTCCACGTCTGTGAGCTTGCCGGGGACGTAGAGCGAGCTGGTGAGCGGGACGAGGATCTGTTTCCCTATGCAGAGTCAGTGGACTATTAGACTGGATTAAGAAGACCAGCAGGAGCATAGCTGGAGTAGGAGTGTCTGGAATAGGAATGTCTGGAGTAGGAGTGCAGCTGGAATAGGAGTGCAGCCTCGAGGACAAGTAACACGAGGGGGGGACTACAATCTAGAGGCGCAGAAACCAGAGCCAAAAGATCACACAAGCAGGATAGGGTGAAGCTCGACGGAGCAAGATCTGTAGACACCACCCACCCTTTGCCGCCGGCGTGAGCTCGCCAATGTCATTCGCGCAGGCGCGAAACTTGCTCTGCGCCTGCTTGAGCTGCTGGTACGACGTGGTCAGGTGGTCGAGCTCCTGTGCGTGCATCAGCATCAGCGTGAGCGTGAACGTCAGGCGTCACCCCCCCGAGGTCGGCGATGGCTCATGGGCCCGAGCTGGTGTGGAGTGGCATGGAGACCAGTGAAGTAGAGGCGAGTGGGAGGAGGCGAGTGGGATGGCAGCGAGTCGGCTGATGGGCTTCGACGCTGGCAACGAAACGATACCCACCTGATCGAGCTGCTTCTTGACCTCCTGCAGCTGGGCCGGCTCGAGATCCGAGAGCTGTACTTGCTGTTCTGCCATGTCTTGCAATCCCAAGGAAGTATCCTAAACATCCAACCGAACAAGACTTGGCCAAGCAATTGCCGCACGATTGGAGATTGGAGATTTGACGGGTGGAGGCGGTCCAAGCGCTGCATCAACGAGACATATTCACCTCCTGATCGCCTATCCCCTCGACTTCACAGCATTGCACTGCAGACTGAGTCTCCGAGCACCATGGACATGTGGCCGAGACAGTGCCTCTACCCGCCTACCAGCGACCAACGACGATGCACGACGGGCGAGGGCAGCGGGAGCCCCCAGAGCTCGTCTGCGACCCCGGTGGTCCTGTTCAAGCGGCCGCTCGACATCATCGAGCCTTACGCTGTCGACCTGAATGCCTCGGGGCAGTACTCGGCGCACTTTATGCCGGTGCTCACTGAGCGGTTCCGGACCGACGAGCTGCGGGGCATCATCGCGCGTGGCGGGGCCGAGTGGGACGGCGTGGTCATCATGAGCAAGCGGGGTGCGGAGGCGTGGATCAAGGCGTGTGCCGAGACCGAGGCAGAGAACGACTTGGCCGCCTCGTCAGCTGGGCCATCTAGCAGTGAGTCGAAGACAGGATCCACCGCCATCTGCGTAGCGGGACGTCGACGTCGGAGAATGGCATGGGCATCGAGTCGTCGGGACGCTGCTGACGCACCTTCAGGTCGGCCCGACTGGTCCCATACCCCGCTGTTCACGGTCGGCAGCACCGCCCGACAGGCTATCGCCGACTCGCTCTTGCCCCCGCATCTACGGCCCTACACCTCGGACCCCCGCCCGGCGCCGCGCAACGCCGCGCAGCTCGTCCCTCTCCTCCTGAACCACCCGGCAAGCCTGCGCCGGCCGTACCTCGTCCTACGGGGGGACAAGTCGCTCGACGACATCCCCACCAAACTGCGCAGCGCGGGACGAGACGTCCACGAGGTCCTGGTATACGAGACGAGCGAGGACCCAGGCCTCGCTCCACGGCTCAACGACGCCGTGAAGTACTTGGCGTCGGCAGGCGCAGGCTGCCAAGTGTGGCTCGCCTTCTTCGCGCCTTCTGCAGCGGCCATGGTGCTGCCCTACCTCGCACCACTGCAACTACCTCATCACGAGCCACAGCAACCGCCTCTGCTGCAGACATCGGGCCCTTTGCTCTGCACAGAATGGGTCCACACGCAACCCAGGACCGAGACCCCAACCCAGACACAGAGCTCACCTTCACCTGCATTCCTGACCGAGGAGCACGGCGGTGAAGCGAGTCTCATGTCGAGAAAAGACGGCAAGCTCGAGGGAACACCCGTTCCAGGTCAAGCTGGCAGTGGAAACAAAGTGCGCATCAAGGTATTCGCGATTGGCGAGACCACGAGGGCATGGTGCGAACAACAGGGCATAGCAGTGTCGGCAGTCGCCAAGGAGCCCAACGCGGAGAGCATGTTGCGGGCATTGCGGGACGCCGACGCCTCGGATCTACCGCATAGTGTCGTCTAGTCTTCGCCAAGCGACACCGCCCTCAGCATGTGCACCAACGGCGTCTCGAGGCGTGCGCCCAGCAGAGCTTGTACATCGTACTCGGTGCAGGTTTGAACGCGACTCTTCCTCGTCCATATGCCGATATACGTCGGATAGATAGGAGCTCGGTAGGCAGAACTCCACATGTCGATGAGAGACTACAGTGTAGATGTAATATCATTTCCATGTGATACATATCCCATGCGTTCCCTGCCATGCACTTCTTGACTTCCTACTCCGCCATGCACTTCCTGACTTCCTACTCGTCCTCTGCTTTGGGCTTCTTGGCTCCCGCGTCTCCTGCCCCTCCCTCCTCCCTCGCACGTTTCCGAGCCAAGAACCGCTCCCTCGCGTCTTTACGTTTCCGCTCTGCCTCGCCGTCGTCCCCTTCCCTGCGCTTTCGCGCGGCCTCCTCCTCCTCCCTTGCCCGCTGTTCCTCGTCGGCGCGCTTGTTCTCCTCCTGTTCCCGCATTTGCGCCTCGAGCCGCCGTCGCTCCCGCTCCATGCGCTCGCTGTACCCTGCCGCGGTGCCGACCGCGCGAGACTTGTACGTCCCTTCAACAGGCTGCGAGGCGGTCTTACCAAGGAGGGACGGGGCGTCCGGTTTCGGCTTCTTCATGATGTTCAGTCCGGCTTTGAGCAGCGACCGCTTGTCCACCACCTCGCCGTCATCGTTGATCTCCACCTCCTTGGCCGTGTCCCTGCCCCGGTGCCTCCCGCCCCCGCCCCCGCCTGTCGGCGATCGCGTTCGGGTTCGGGAGCTGGACGGCCGGTCCAAAGGCGTCGGCTGCGACGTCGACGCCCTCGCAAGGAACGGATCGTACTCTGCCTCAGGCTCGTACTGCTCGTCGCGGGTCGTAGGCGGTCGAACAGCAAGTGACGGTCCGCTCGGCTGGTTTCCCGCTGCACTCGCCGCGTTGACTGCAGCCTGGTGTTTCTGCTCGCCGTCGTCCAGCATGGTTTTGTAGAATCCCGACATGCCTGACCCACGCTGGCCCTTTCGCACCTCCTCTAAAGGGAGAAGCGTTAGCGGGACAAACAATGTCGAGATTAAGAGCAGGAGCAGGAGCAGAAGTAAATGCAAGAGCAGAAGCAAAAGCAACCCCACACGACGACCTTGACAGCACGACAAACTCACCTTCATATTTCCGTTCCTCCTCTGCAGCGCGTTCCACCTCCTCTTGCTGGCGCTTGTATGCCTCTGTGACGAACATCTCCGTATCCTTAAACTCGTCTCCCTCCTTCTCCCGCTCTCGTTGCGCCATCTTCTGCTCTGCGCGGTGCCGGTCCAGCTCCCGCCGCTTGGCCGCCGCGATCGCCTGGTGCATGAACTTCGGCTGCTTGTCCGCGTCTGCCGCCTTCTTCTGCTCCTCCACCCGCCGTTCAGCCGCCTTGAGCGAATCGTACACCCCGTCATAGTCGAACACCGTCGCGTCCACGGCCAGCGCCTGCGCCTGCAGCCTCCGCTCAGCTCGAGACACCGGCGCCGTCCTCGCCGGCGCAGCACCGTCTGCAGCACCTGCAGCGGCGGCGGACAGCGATGGCCCAGCCGCGTCGTCCGCGTCGTCCTCGAGCAGGGGCGGCCTCATCTTGGGCTTCCCGTTCCCAAGTACACCTCCAGCGCCGGCCCCAGACGACTGTCCACCCGAAACGCTGCCTCCGCCGTCGCCGGCGTCGTCGTCCTCGTCCCCGAAGAGGAGCGGCTTGGACGGCGGTTTCGCTTTCGCCCCCTTGGCTTTGGCGAGAAGCATCTCCATATTCGACATGGCGCCGGCCGCCGCGGCCCCTGCCCCGCTGGCACCGGGTCTGGCCTGCGCCGGCCCGCCAAAGCTGAAAGACAGCTTGGTCCCGTTTGATGCCATTCCGAGTGAGGTCTGTCGTGAAAGCCAAATCACTCACAAAAGATCCCTCTTAGGACGGGGAGGACAAAAGCTGCTTACGTAATTTTATATTGTTCGGTGGCGAATCCGGGGCCCCAGTACTGCACCGTCCGGCCCGAATCGCGACTGGGACTTTCTCATCCTCATTCTCCGCCCACCGCCACCTTGCAACCTTACATTGCTACTCCCTGCACTCACTTGGACAGCGACAGAGGCGTATACTCACCACACAGCGACCATCAAATAGACAAACACCATGGGCTGGTCATGTACGTCGAGCGACCTCCTCCTGCGACGAAAGCTAACGTGCCAAGACGTGCCAAGCAACCACCGCATCACGCTCATCCCCAAGGTCTGTGGCTCACCTGTCACTTGTGCAGATGGCCTATGACTGACGATCGCCAGGTGCTCTACCTCAACGTGCGCGGCCGGCACTGGTCTCTCAGTGTCGGCAAGCACTTGCGATACAACCCATCATGAGCCTATACGAATATACTCACCCTATGAGACGCCACCCGCAACCAGCCACTCTGACCAGTGAGCAATCTTCACAGAGCATTGGCCGTGAGCTGACACGCTCGCAGTGCTTCCTCGTCTTGCCTGAGGCTATAATACTTTGCTATCTGTATACCATAGACATTCACGAACAACATGCCACGACGGGTCCCAAGATGATACGATGCACACTGTCTCGGCACGCTGTCTCAGTCTCTACACTCTGCCTGCTACTTGCCCCCTCGCTAGCTGGAATCTACACTCCTCTGCTACTTGCTCCTCGCTAGCTGGAATCTACACTCTTGCTACTTGCCCTACACTAGCTGGAATCTACACTCTTGCTACTTTCCCCCGCACAGCTGAATCAGAGGCGCCCAAAGTAATCCGCCTCACCACCGTCATTCTCGTCGCCTTTTCTCACGGGTGCGCGCTTCAACGGCGAGCTGATCTTGGCTGAAAACAATCCTCAGCCCCTTGCCGCTCGACTCTAGCTGGCACTCACGAGCATACATCATGCTTTTCCGTCTGGCCTGTGCCAGGGAGATATCGAGCACTGCCCACATTCAGCTCACTCATCCTGGTCGCTTCATCTCAGTCAAAGCACCAGCCACTCACAGACTGATGGCCGCGCCGCACCCGGGCCAACGGAATTCATCAAGGCTCTCGGCTCCATCGATTTTCTCCTCTAAACAAACAACAGTATCAGCCTGACTGGGTGGGTGGGTCGACCACGAGACCCGACTCGCCTTCTGGAAAATATCCTCGTCGCCCACCTCGACGCAGAACTTTGCTTCTTCCTGCCTCTCCCCGCACTCTTTGGATTTGGTCACCCAGCTGATCCCGACTATATGTGGTCGAGGATCCTGCTTTCGCCACCATGCCAGCGTCGTAGGCCGACCGGACTTGTACACGACATGCGTGACGTTCTCGGTCAACCTGCTCAATACCTGTCAAACGCACCACCTCGTCAGCGACTGTCGGGCGGCAGACGGATGTAACTGCGAAACTGACTCGTGCTCCAAGTGATCTCAGCATGTCGGCAAACACTGCGCTCGAATCCGCTCCTTCCGACGTAAAGACATCGACGAACGCTACGACACCCTTGAGGCATCCCTCGCCTGAGCTCGAGCACATGAGGGCCGCGATGGACCGATCGCCCACGTGCTCTTCATTCATGATGGACATGTCGGCGTTGGATGGAAGAACCGACATGCGTGGTCTATGCACCGACGAGAGCCTGGACGAGGTAGACATCGATAAAATCGATGTTGCTTGGGTATCTGGTGGACCAGTGGTTGAAGCAGACAAGCTTGCACGAAGAGTGTTGGGAGGCCGAGGTCGACTCGGCTCGGAGACCGAGTCTTTCTTGACCTTGAGCTTCTCCAACGCAGCGCTCAAGCCCGTCATTGTCTGATTGGTTTGTAGGCTCAGCTCGCGCCGAGAAACGCTGGACGACAAGCCCAGCCTGTTCGTAGGTACAGGCGCGGATACGGACCGCGGAGACTGGATAGGCCCAGCCGGCGGAACCGGATTGGTAGCGACCGGCGTGTCGGATGAGAGGTTGCGAGGTGGTAGGACCGGATTGGATACCATGCGGGAGGTGGGACGAGCGAGGGGCCCAGACCCTAGGGATGCTGGATAAGATGGTTTGCGCCGGATGGGTTGAGGCGCATCGGCAGGAGCAGCAGCACCATCCTTACTCAGACCTGAAGAACTCGCGGGTGGTGCAGCGGTAAGCGGGCGCGAGGTCGGCCGACGCTCAGGCAGGGCGGCGGTTTTGGATTTTGCGGCCACCGTCCTGTTACTCGTGCCTTCTGACCAGCTTGAGAGCGTTGACTTGGAGGACGATGGGGCAACGGCTGCGACCAGAGGCTTGGCCTTGGTTATCGTGGGAATCCGACTGGGAGGACCCATTGAGCCATCGCCTCTGGCCAGTTGTGGTCTGGCATCATGTCGCGCAGTCTGCACCGCGGGCTCTCGTAAACTGGGTACTTGGGATGTGTGCCTTGTCGCGTTCTGGGTCGACGACGACTCTGCAGCGGACGTGGGCACACTGGTATGAGAAGGTTCTTCGAGGGAAGCGTGATTCATGGTGGAATCGATGCTTGCAATTTGGATCTCACTGAGGGAACGATGCTCTGGGGGATCGATCTTCAGGGTGAATTCCGATGCCACGACGGAGCCACTGGTTCCATCCGTCAAGAGAGGGACAGTAGGATAGGGGGAGAGTGGCGCCTTTAGGCGAGACAGACCAGCAAATACACGTCTTGGCGATATCGATGTACCAGGCGTCGCAGGCGGCTTCAACGCTGTCTCGGAAATCGCAGGCGATTTGGGTTTGATGTGTTCCCACATCTTTCGGGGTGAGGGACTCGCCATCGTGGGTCGTTTGTTTGGTGTTGCCATGTCGATGTCAGGTGAGCGAGAGCGTTTGGGAGAGGCCATCGCTTCGTCGGCGTCTATGTGTGCTCTTGGAGGGGTCGGAGCGCGAACCACGATTTCGCCCCTGTGGGCATCGCCGGCACCATCGTCATCGTCGTCATCACCCTGCGGCACGCCCCGACGTAACAGCTCTCTAGCTGGAGTGAATGGCTGCTCAGGTCTGGTCCCTCTGGTCGTGGCCGCTGCTACGACCGTCGACGTCTTCTCTGGAGTCTTGAAGATGAATACATTGCCGGACTGGGTCTCCTGCGGGGTCGAGCTGGCTTTCCGTGGGGTCGCAGGCGTGGGCATCACAGCGACGTTAGTCGCCGGCTCCCTACCCCCATATCCATATCGCACGACCTTGTTTGGCGGCCCATCCTGCTCCTTTCCCTTACGTTTTCCGTTATCCACGCCGTTGCGCCTCTCGGCATTGACGTTTGTTGCCATCTCGGCAAGCGGTCTTCTCAAAGTACCAGAACGGGCCAAGGGCGCGGATTTGCCCGTCGACGCTGACGGAGTGGGTGTGGATGTTGGCTTGCTCGAGGCAAGTTTGGCCATAGACCGCGTCGATACGGCCAACGGGACGTGTGTTCGGCTGGAGGTGGAGCTGGAGAGAGCAGAGTGCGCGCGGATGGAGTGTGGCTGGGAGTGCGAGTGGGAGCGCGATTGACGACGAGAAGGGGAGGAGATCATGTCGATTTTGCCTGCCCAAGGGTTTAGCAATGTTGTTTCCACCTCTAGCTCACAAGAAATCAGGCGCGTCGATGCGCTTCTCTTGAGCTCGGCATATACCCAAAAGTCCTCGGTTGGAAGGTGTCGCTTTGTCAAGTCTAGGTATCAAGCAAGATCTCACCCTCAAGACAGGCAGTGCTGGGGGTCCTGCAACTCGGGGTGAGCAAGATCCGTTGACTCTATATCCCCCTTGCGAGTGAAGCCCAAAGTTGGCAGTTGTGCCGCGAGTTGGCATTGTTGACAAGCGACAAATTTATTTGCACCCCCACTTAGAGCTCCGTGGTTCTACAAAACCGTCTTACCCGCCCACAAAGCTGGGCTGAAGCAGAATGGGGTACTGAGGGGTGCTATACACCATGTAGTTGCCTTGTGGACGTGTCTACATTCTTCATCTTGTCGCTGGCGCCCCACCCTGCTGCGTTCCCGCTCGCTCACGATGTCTTCATCCCTCGAGCGACTCCCTTCAGAGGTGAGTGGTTGCTCCATCAACTGCATCGCCGGCATCAGTAGCATCAGTACTTCAGACTCCAACAGCCTATGACTCGAGTGTACGTACTGAGACACTGATGGTCACAGCTGATCGTCCGGATCTATATGCTGGCGAAGAACTGGAAGCTGCCGTATGCGTCGCACAGCCTGAACAGGACGCTGCACGAGTCGAACATGCCGGCCAAGCTCAAGGCCTGTTTCTTGTACGACCAATGGCACCTCGTGCGCTCGTCTTACCGCTCTTACCGCGCTATCAACGCTGGACGCCCGCCAGATGCACGGCACCAAAGAACTGTCTTTTTCCTGCGGCATCGGTATTCCCACTCGGTTCAGGTATACGTCCACCTGCGCCATCTGTTGTGCTCTACCGTCCCTGATATCCTCGATACGCTCGAGGAAGATCTATTGGATCCCACGGTCTTCCTGAAGAATGGCGGACGGATCCCGGTCGACGTCATACATTACGCGTATCATGTCCAGCCTCGTGATCCGCTGGAGATGGCTGCTGCACTGTACAACGCCCTCGAGAGAGGAGATGAAGAGATCGCCGAGGCTCTGTTTCAGTGCGGAGCGGACCCGCGGACGTTGTGCGAGCTATATCGGTTCACGGATAAGCCGTGGGCGTTGAGGCGGCTGCTCAAGTGGGATGTGGCGGAGATGACGGCGACGAAATGCAGTTGCGGCTGGTCGACGGAAGATCGTGTGCAAAGCAAATGCAGGGATACCCGAGATCCCGCAGTCCGGGAGCATGACGCGTTGCAGCAATTCCCTTTCCGAGGTCCAGACGCTTGGGCGCAGCTGGCGCTCTCACTCGAGACGGTGCAGAAAACCGTCGAACCCATCGTCCGTCGTCTGCCGTACAGATATCCCTACTACGAGTCCGAACAAAATGCCGAAGTCACCTTGCAAGAGCTGGACGGGGCAATGGCAGTCCTCATCGACGAGCTAGAGTCTACGTCTTACCACCACTTCAACTCGACGCTCATGAATACTGTGCGGCTGTGCAACCCCAGCTTCGTCAGGCAGATTGAAACGTCCGAGACCGCCACCGGACGACACAGGCTGTGCGACTCACGCTCGGTCGCACCTTGCGAGGTGGCCCTGTATCCCCGCAAGATACCTGTCCGGCTCAAAGACCTGCGCTATGCCAACATCCACGCTCAGAGGGACGTCACTTGCATGGTTGCCGAGGCGTGGCTGGAACAGAGAAAGAGCGATACCTGGACGGATATGAAGGACGATTCGGACGAAGCGGATCACTACGACCACCAGGTGGCAGAGTTCGAGCGGAGTGCCATCACAGAGGATGTACGGAGAGGTCATGTGATTCGGCGCTCGATATACGTCCGTGACCTCCTTGCGTTGGGCCTCAGCCCAGTTTAGCGGACCGATTGAGCCGACTCTTCAGCATTGTATCTCTCCATTCCACTTGCTGTCTGATCTTTCGCTGTTACCGCTGGCTATTTCTCGCCTCGCCTGTTGTGACGTTTCAGGGATCACTCCACTGTATGTAGACCGTATGTATATATACCATGACAAGCGAGCCTAACCCACGCAAGATTCAATAATGCATTCAGGCGATGTTGTTTAGCAGACGGACCGAAAGGTTATGCCTCTGAAGGCACTGTTATGCATGCCGATGGAAGGACTTTGCTTGCTAACGGAGTGGGGTACGCATTCTGGCTAAGGACGTGGAGCAACTTCCGCCACTCGGACCTCAGAAGAGAACGGCAAAAGAGCGAGTGACAGAGACAAATGCCGAGCCAAGCACCAAGCCTACAAGATCAGCATCCTACCGCAGTAAATGGACGGCGACGTACCGAACAAGCCGATGTAAGACAGCGCCGACAAGGGATTGTTCTGCGCGGGGTCAGCTCATGCAGTTGGCCAAGCAGACGTTCGACTTGCACGTTTCATAGGAACACCCGATGAGTATCCCAGCTATCATGAAGCATCAGCCATGGATCAGTCGTTGAGCAGGATTGTGTTTTCTGGTCCTTTGGGTGAAGGGGTCGGGTGCGGAGAGGGAAGGGGTGTTGAGGAGAATGCCGCTGGACTTGCAGTGTAGAACACCCGGCCGAAGAGGTACGCCCCAATCAGCGCAAGAGCAGCCTTGGGGTGAAACACCGCTGTATCCGCCATGAGCTATCTTTCGCATTCACGAGGAGGGACATACAGAAGAACACGTATGAGGCGAGAATGTATGGGATGTTCTCGAGCGTGTTGGCATGGGCGCGCTGAGTGCAGTTAAATTTCTGGGTCCATGTCAGTATTCATCTTGATCTCAAAAATATCCGCGATGTATTGTGCTCGCGAAGCGTGAACGCGTGATGTGGCACGGGCACTGACGCGTTTCTTTGGGTCGGCAGCTGCGTCGGCTTCCGAGGCGTACAAAGTCGGGTAAGCAACGCCCGAAGCTTTACGCGCGGCTATCACCAGCGACATTTGAAAGCCCTACCCAGCATCAGCCGCAAGTAGCTCAGCGATCCTGGTGGTGCAGGCTCGAGCGTGAGGACACACGTGAAGCACTACGGTGCCGAAGATGCCGAGACCGACGAGGGGGAAAGCAGCTGGGAGCGTGAGAGACTGAGACATGGTGATGGAGCTGTGGACGTCGAGTGAAATAGCAGTGTTTCTGAGAGGTCGTAGTGGACGGTGCCGAGTGGTTCTCGACCGTTCGTTGTGCAGGTTTTTATAGAGTTGTGCGTTTTTAGCATTCATAAGGAAACAGTGGTGTCCGGGAAATACGGAGGAAATACGGACATCGCGATGCCCGAACAGGCTGCCTGATATCTCTCCTCCATCTGTATATCCGGGCGCCGGCACTGTTATCAGGCTCACGTTGTCGGGTCTCGATGTCTACCGCCTGTCGTCACTTGCTTCTCTACCGCACGGCGAGCGTAGTCGGAGCCAAGCAGTGGGCTGGCCTGCTCATGTCCCTCCGCCTGCGCCAGGCGATTCCTGGACGGCCGAATGACGGCTTAAAGCAGGGAGTGGATGTCTTGGCCTTGGAAGGTCATGGCCTCGTCGTGCGTTTCGGACCCTCATTCCGCAGACAGAGGGAGAGAGAAAGAGAGCTGATGAGCGACACAGGTGTACCCTTCTGGGCCGAACGTCGTGGTCCTCAATACCGACCTGGAATTAGTAGATACACTGCAGTTCTGGGCGGCCTTGCCTCATCGAGCAGCCTCCTCGTCAACGTCAGGTGTCAAGGGTGTGTGCAGCTTTGCCAAGAGATCTCTGGTTGGTCCCCTAGCTGTCCCGGCCAGCCGAGACTCACTCAGTATGCAGATCATCGCATGGTCCGATATCCATGTCGTTATTTGGCAATATCAGTCCTCGACAAGAGGGCGGAAAGGCTGGACGGTGCATTCTTCCCTCGTCGCTTCAGCCGCAGTCTCCTGCGCCGACTTCATCGATGGTCAGTCGGCAGTCGTCGGACAGACTACCATGGAGAATACCATAAGCTGACAATATGGAAGGATCGCTCGTCCTCGGGACCACTGAAGGCGTCGAGTTCTGGCGCACCGACCTGCAAGCAGCTATTGTAGTGTGGGACAGACTGTGGTCAAGGTGAGTTGTCAGTCGGACCATACCCGAAAAGCTCTGAATCAAATAGGTCATTTCCACCGCCTGCACGCATACACCTGTCCACAGAGGTCGGTCACGTCGCTTGGTTTCGCAATGTACGTACCGTAGCGTCGGCCCCGAACAAGCCCAATATTGACTGTTCCCAAGGGAGAGCGCTCGGCCCATATCATATCCTTGGACCGGAAGGGACAACCGGCTGGAGTCCCCCAGGAGCTACGGCATCCGCGTGAGATCCAGTGGATCGGCTGGAGAAAACCGAAAATCCCTACGTGGGTGAACCTGATGGATGCAGACTGCAAGACTGACGATTGTCCAGCGGCGATGCATATCTCTACACGATCACCTCGAATTCTGTCCTGCGAGTGTTTTCGCCCGTGCTCGACGACCCTACCTGGTTTCAGCTCCTCTCATCTCTTGATCATCGGGCTTTTCAACGCTATGGCGCTACTGGCAAGGGAAAAGAGGTGGTCAAAGACTATGGAACGCTCTGGGTGCTGGATGCAGACGTTCTGCGGCAGATTGTGGCTGCGGAGACTCAGACGCTCAACGAAGGTGCCAAGACGCTTCCCAAAGAGGCGCAAAAGATCCTGGATGAGCTCAATTCGGAAGAGAGTGATCTAATCGCTTGGGTGGGCACAAATGGGCAGCTCGTCCTGAGGTCCATTGTGGTGAGTCTTCCGAATACCGCTGTCATATCAACGGTGTCTAATTTCAAAAGAACATGGACCGCAGGCCACCGACGCTCCTCAAATCACTTCCAATCTCAACCACAATCTCGTCAGAAACAATCAAATGGTCCCCAGATACCCGTCTGCTTCTCCCCTTTGGCACTCGCCGAGCCCTCACTGTGACGCTTTTGGGCGATCCTGTGCATCTGTCTGCATGTGATGTCGACTTTTCGGCTTTGTTAACCTCGGACAAGTCGGCTGTCACTACGCGACCGATTCTCACAGATCCCGAAGAGAGCGTCTCGATTCACTTGGCGCAGGCGGTGGACCACTTTGTTCGCACACCGAATGGACGGGGCCTACTTGCTGTCGGAGAAGACGGCGAAGTGTCAGCGTGGCAGAAAGAGAAACGGGGAAAGATGCAGAAGAAGCAGCGCATGGGCAAAGCATTGCTCGGCAAAGGTGTATGGAATGCGAGGCGCAGGCCACATCGAGCTGCGGTCTATGCGAAGGGTCGAGCTATGGTCTTCTGTGATTATTCCGACTCTGACGAGGCTACAATCATCTTGCGCCACCTCGATGAGGGATCGACGCAACCCACCCCAGGTGTTGCCTTGCATCATTTCAAGCTTGAGCCAGGAGACGATGTAGAGATGCTTCTCGCCTTCTCTGATATCGATGACGGCCATAGCGGAAAGGGTCGCCGCACTCAAAAGGCTTTCGTCATGGCAGCTGCTACAGGAGGGCATGCGTGGGTCTGGCTGGTCGAGTCTCGTTGGGCTACTGAGCCTGGCGAAACTGAGAGGGGGGATATCCCGACTATCAAGCTTGTATCGCAGTATCGACTTCCGGTCGACACTGGAGGTGGTCGTCAGGTACGACCACAACACATACTTCCAGTCGATCCGATGGGCTGGCATACATCCGTAGTTGATTGGTCGACCAATTCGTCCCTGCAAGACGTGGTCCTGACCATATCTGACGAAGGAGTGTTGGAGTTCTGGACGCCACAATTAGGTCACCACTATACCTTCGAATCGGGACATGCCAATGGCCATGTTCCTGGAGATGAGTGTGATCACACCGATATACTGCATGGAGATCTTCCTTGGTCAAGAAGCGGGGTGGTCCGGACCGAGAAGAGAGATGTTATCATGGCGAGATGTAGCTCGAGAAAGAAGACAGCTCTGGGTGAGTGCTTCTAGAGCAGTGAAGTCCCAAAGGCTGATAGGTCAGTGACTTGTACATCCGATACGTACGAGATCACCATCTGGGACTCCAAAGTCTCCGAATTCTCAACTGGCTTGGAGCTCACTCAGACATATGAGTAAGCAAGGAACACCTAAGCCAGCCTCGGGAAGGTCCTGATTCTTGAGTAGGCCAGGGGACAAGATCCAGGATCTGGATTGGACAACCACGTCGGATCTCCAGTCGGTCCTTGCTGTCGGCTTCGCACACCAGGTCGTGCTTGTCTGTGAACAGCGAATGAGTTATGTGGAAGCAAGCCCCGGATGGGCACCGTTCCTGACTGTTAATATGGAGCAGTGCGTGTCCCCTCTTGAGCTCCAGATGGTATAGCTGACAGCGCGTAGATACACGACTGTGCCTATCAACGATTCCATCTGGCTTGCGGGGGGTTCCCTTGCCGTTGCTACAGGGCAACAGATCTACCTGTTTTCGCGCTTCTTGGAGAAAAATAGCCCATCACCTTCGCCGTCCGCCTCATTGAGGAGTGTAGCACTCGACGATGAGCCTGAAGATATCTTCCAACTCATCGCAAGCCAGAATGGCCCGCTGTGGGACTACCACCCTGTCGTCCTTGCCCAATGTCTGCTTTGGAGTACGTTACTTGCGTCGGACCCACGGATGAGGAAATCTAACGCGGTGCAGATAAGATTGACCTGGTCAAGCGCGTCCTGCGAGACCTGGTGCAGAGCTATAAAGAGAGCGAACGGAAGGGGAGAAGGCGCCTGTCTTTTAAGCGATTGGAACCGAGCGAGTTCTTTTCGAAGCGCATCGTAGCTACTGCTGCTCGATCGGCCCGCAAATACGATGGGCTATTCAATCCAAGCGTCGGCGACGTAGAGTAAGCGATGCTCCAGATGGAGCAACGAGCTCGCTGACGTGCCAGGGATGAGGATGATTTGAATCTCGGTGTGGTCAACCAGTTACACGCCTACCTGAATGGAGGTATCGCCGTGCCTCTGGGTCCAGCGGAGAAATCAATGTTGGGCACGATCGCTCAAGCTACCCTTGAAGTCAGCTGCCAACAAACCCCATGGGAGCCATAACTGATTCGGTGACAGGTAGAGCAGCAACGACGTTCGCTCGACATCTGCGGTCTACGATACCTCATCTCGATTCGGATTTTTTACAACCAGACGCGCCGCGCCAACCTGAGCGGCACGGCTACCCCAACTGGTATCGCCACCCCCGAATCACCCAGCAGTACCAATATGGCGCCTCATCGTGCTCGTTTGAGTTTTCGCAATATCGTTTGGGCGACGCATAGCGAGAGTCAAGAGATGCTGCTGGCGGCTGCCACTGAATGCTGCACGAACGGCAAGATGCTGTGGGACGACGCGAAGCAGTATGGTGTTTTCCTATGGCTTCAATCTGCCGACGCCATCGTGAGTGTCTTGAATTCACCGTCTACTGTTTATTGTCTACTGTCTACTGGCTGCCGTCATGCGAAATGGAAGTCTGGATTTGGGTGTTGACGATATTGCAGAGAGCGCAACTGGAGGTGATCGCTCGCAACCGATTCATGGTCGATGAGAACCGAGATCCGACGGCATGCTCGCTGATCTTCTTTGCCCTCGGCAAGAAAAAGGTGTTGCACGGACTGTGGAAGCAGGCATACATGCACAAGGAGCAGCAGATGATGTTGAAGTTTCTGGCGAACGACTTTGAGCTCGATCGCTGGAAGACGGCCGCGATGAAGAATGCGTATGCGCTGTTGAGCAAGCAACGTTATGGTGAGGGAATCTCTTGCTTCGTTTGTCATTGCGTGTCTATCGTTCTTTTTCGCCGTTGCTTTCCGTGATTCCTTCTCTGTTATTACTCTTGCTTTCTTCTCTGTCATTACTTTGCTGTTCCTTTTCTGTCATTACTCTTGCTGCTCGATCCTTGCCCATGTGCCTTTCTGTCATTGCTTTCATGACGTCTGCTGTTCATCGCTTTCCGAGACGTCTGCTATGATCGATTACTTTCCAGGACGTCTGCTGTGATCGATTGCTTTCCAGGACATCTGCTGATGATGCAGAATACGCTGCAGCGTTTTTCATGCTCGCGGGCAGCCCCAAGGACGCTATCAACATCTGCCTGAGACAGCTTCAAGACTGGCAGCTGGCGATTGCACTGGCTCGGGTCGTCGAAGGCGGCACCGAGGGACCGCTCATGCGATGGGTACTGAATGATACTGTTATACCGTTGGCATTTGCGGGCGGTCACCGTTGGCTGGCTACCTGGGCTTTCTGGTCAATTGGCAGGCGTGACTTGGCAGTTCGCGTCCTGATCGTGAGTATCTTACCTACTTGACAGTTGTTCGGGTGGAGCATTATTGAGTGTACACTGACTCGACTAGTCGCCTTTGGCAGAGGTCGCTGCTGCGTGGTCACCTGACCAGCCGCCCGATGTTGGGAATCCCGAGAACGACGATCCGAGCCTGCTGTTATTGTTTCAGCACCTCAAGTCAAAATCCCTGCAGACTGCAAAGGGGACGAGTCGGATCCCTCAAAAGACGGAATTCGATTTTGTTCTGCACAATGCGCGGGTATTCTTCCGGATGGGTGAGCTCTAAGTCCTTGTTCTGACGCCAAGCAGCTCACGGGTCGTAGGATGTCACTCTCTGGCGCTGGACGTGCTACGATCATGGTCGTTTGAGCGTCCGTTCTTCCCGCCACCCACGAAGCGGCGCACGCCCAGCGTCGCAGCCACGCCATCAATCGGCCAGAGCAGATCGCCGACCCCCGCTCGACTGTCACTTGACACAAACGCTACGTCGTACATTCGGCCACGACGGCCGTCGTTCATGCTGAGCAATCACGTGAGACGGGAGAGCATGTTTATGGATATCGATGTTTTGGCAGAAAAGTCGGAACCGGTATCTCGTCTGCCGACCCCGCCGCGCTTTGACTCGTTTGTGACTGAAGATGCCCAAGGCGAGGGGGGGAGCGTGAATGATGGCGAGAAGGATGCGAATGGAGGTGAGAAGGATGCGGATGGTGGCGGGAAGGACCTCGATGGCAGCGGGAAGGATGTAAATGGGATCAATGAGACGGACGGGACGAGCGGACTGGGCGAGGTCATGGTTGAGGGGGCGCCGGCGAAGATTGCAGGCAATCTCATGAAGGAGCTGAAGCAGGATGTGCAGCAGGGCGCCATGGAGTTTGACATGGACAGCTTTTTCTAGAGGATGACCGTGTGTTGTGGTTGTTGGGCGGAAAGGGCCACATGCATCTACCCTGTCCCTGTGCGCATGGTCATGCGTCATTCGTCATCCACTACTGTCCATTGACCATCTACCACTGTCCATGCGCTTGAAACGCATCGAGATGTCCCGTCAGTGGGGAGATATGCCCGTGAATGGGTGGCGACAAAGTGTGCAGCGACGGTGGAGGCAATCGAGTGCTGCAACGTCGCGTGGAATGATGCCTCTTGTGTCTCTGCATCCACTGTAGCCGTACATTGTACAATAGTCCATAACAGCCAGCTTGATCACCTGTCCGAGCTCATCAAGGCTCCTGGGTGACCTGGCGACGGCGACGGCGACGGCGACTGCGACTTCGACGGCGACAGCGAGCGCGAACGTGCGAGTGAGCGTGAGCGCGTAGGTGAATCACGAGGGATGACGGCTCTGCCCCGAGAAGACGAGGTCGTTGATCGGCCTGATGTGCTGGATATCCAGTGGGTACCTCTCCTCGTCTCTCCAGGCCGGTTCTCGCATGCTAGTCGCCTCGCCCGTTCTGGTCAGACTCGTCGTCCATCCTCAACAAGCCGTATAAGCGTGACTTGTGCTGCTGGACGTCGTCTGTTCCGAGACCACATCTGTTGCCCGACCTCGATGTCCTCCAAGACCAGGCTCTGTTTCCGACCTCCCCGTCTCCAAGACCAGACTCTATTACCTCGCATACGATGACACTGACGCTCTCCAGGGAGGCATGGACAGCCCTGTTCTCGGACCCGCTATTATCGCTCTCAAAGCTCAAGGCGGCGGCCGTGTCGAAGGCTGGACTAGGGGCTCCCGGGGCTGATGGTGGTGTCCTCCTGCGTTCTGTCTATTGGCGGGTACGTGATGCCCTTACATATCCCTTCTGTCCCTTTCCTCACTATTTGCATAACGCAGGCCACTCTGACTTGCCCTGTTCCCTAATGCAACCCCCTCTGACACGGAATGCAATCCCCTCTGACACGGAATGCAACCCCCTCTGACACGGAATGCAACCCCCTCTGACACGGAATGCAACTCCCTCTGACTCTGCCGAGCCCGCACTGACCCCGCCAGTTCTACCTCGGCCTCCTTCCTCCTCCATCATCGCTGGATCTCTTCGCGCCCCACCTGCAGTCCACGCGCAAAGCCTACACCGCCCTCCGGCATCGATACCTCGTCGCACCCGACGGACGTTGGGCAGCAGACTGCACCGGCGCCGACGAGGCTCAGAGCCCGTCCTCTTCCCCGAGCCTAGGTTCGAGTCGCTCAGTCGCCGCACGGCCATCGGGCGCGGGGGACGGCTGGGACCCCCTCAGCCTGGACGGTGCGAGTCCATGGAAGACCTGGTTTGCGCATCTCGACCTGCGCGCTACGATCCGCCAAGATGTCGAGCGCACGTTTCCGGACATGCCGTATTTCCAGCTCGAAAGCGTCAGGCGCAGCATGACCACTGCTCTCTTTCTCTTTTCCGTACTGAACCCGGATGTCGGGTATCGCCAGGTACGTCGACGTCTTGAATCCTACATCCTGCCAGAGCAACATGGGACCAAGGCTGGGTTTGCAGGCTTGATTGAGACTGACAGAAATATAGGGGATGCACGAGTTGCTGGCGGTGTGTTATCTGGCGGTGGACAGGGATTCTCTCCCTCACGAGCAACGGCAACAACACTCTCACGGCTCGTCGGCTGTCGCGGCTGCTGTGCGTGACGAGGCAATGTACGCCATGCTGGACAGGCGATACGTAGAACACGATGCGTTTGGCATCTTTGTGGAGATCATGAAGCCCGCCAAGGCGTTCTACGAGTGGCGCTCCGAGGAAGGTCCGGTGCGTATCTGGCCATCATCCCCAGCTGCACCCACGGTCATCACCCAGTGCACATACGCTCTCCATCGGTAGCGCTGATGGCTGCAGCGATCAAAAGTGCCTGCAGCTCCGCAGGCGCCTATCATAACGCGGTGCAACTACATCCACAACTCGCTGATCCGTCGCATCGATCCGCAGTTGTGGGAAAGGCTCGAGAGCGAAGGTGTCGAAGCGCAGATCTGGGCGATGTAACTCTATCCATTCTGCGTCCGCGGGGAGAAGGCTGACTGCTCTAGTCGCTGGCTGAGACTGATCTTCACGCGTGAGCTCCCGTTCCCAATGGCCTTGAAGCTGTGGGATGGTATCTTTGCCGAAGACCCTGGTCTCGGCATACTTGATTTTATCTGCGTGGCCATGCTGCTCCTCATCCGCACTGAACGTGAGTCGGTCGTTTATGGCCTCACTGTGCGATCTGACGTATAACAGTCCTCGAGGCGGATTATCCGACTCTTCTTACCCACCTGCTGCACTATCCCGCCCCTCATCCCTATCCGTTCTCACCCCACCTCATCCTCTCCCAAGCCCTCTTCCTGCGCACAAACATCTCGCCCGCTAGCGGTGTCGAGGTGGTCATCCAGAACCAGGATGTCCTGGGAGTCTCGGCAAAGCCCCCAGATCGACTGCCACCAGAGGTCGCATCAAGCAGGGGTCGCGGCGGGATGTATAGAGGTAATGGGAGAGGTAGGGGAGCACCAAAAGGGATGCAAGGGCTGGCAGCGGGTCTGTTTGAGCGTGCGCAAGCGGCCGGCTTGGATAAAGCCATCATGTCGACCGTGGCAGACTTCCGAGTGCGTTTTGTCGGCTGCGTGAACAACGGGAGTTTACTGACTGGATACTAGCGAAACCTGCCAGACTCGACCGCCGCATATGCGTATCTACCAACCTTGCCGTTCTCACCGTTGGCAACACCTCGAGAACACTCTGGCTCGTTCTCTTCGATACCGGTCTCCGCCTCTGCGTTGCCCAATCGATCAGCCTTCGCGCAGACACAACGGATTAGTACGCCGCCGCCGCTTGAGAGCCGTGGATCGATCGACAGCCTCGCGTCGATCAAGTCCCTCAAGGACGCTGAACTGCAGATGGCCGAGCTGAGACTGGCCATGCTGGGGATGGGCAAGGCCATGGCCGACTGGCTCGGCACTCTGCACACTTCTCCTGGCGACCCTGTTGCCACGAAGGGCTTGGAACGAGTCAGAGACACGCTGCTCGAGGCGGCCGGTAGTGAGGTGGACGATATCGTGCGAGAATGGGGCTGGCACGAAGGTCTCGAAGCCCCTCGTAGTCGGTCGGTTACGCCTGGTCCAGATCCACCTACCCCCGTCAAGGACAGTATTCCTCTCTCGCCGTCTGTTGGAGGCGGCCATTCGGCACCTCTGCCTCTTGACCTCTCAGAGAGCCAGGACGTCACACCGACATTTGCGCAAGTCAGCAATTTGCCCGACACGCCGAAAGGGCCGACTAGGGCAGATGCCGTGCAGTCGGCAAGCTTGTACGGCGGATACACGGACCGCGGGGGACCGTCTCGCGCGACCGCCAAAGCGGGTCTACTTCTGAATAATGGCGACGAGCGCCCGACCAGTGTTTTGCCGAGAGTACCTGTCAGCGCGCCACTGCCAGGGCGAGCATTCCCGCGAGAGCAGGGCGGAGTCGTAGCACAGCAACCGCGACTGCCACAGCCACAACAGCCGCAGCCTCAGCCTCAGCCTCAGCCGCAACCGCAACCGCAGGGAAGGGCATCCTCGTCTGCCGGTCATGTGGATGTGGATGGGAGGGGGTCTCTGAGCCCCCATGCCTCGAGGGACGAAGTGGCGAACGGGGATGGGACGGGGAGTGGGGATCCCTTGGCTGGACTGGGGGTGAGCTCGCTGAAGCGGGAGGGATCGAAGAAGTCGGCTCCGGGAGGGCCGGGAGGGCCGGGAGGGGCTGCTAGTTCGCGTGTGGATCCGCTCTTGGGCATGGGGGTGCGGTGATGCATGTTTTTGCATTGCTGGTGGGCGTGTTCATCACCAGTGGCCCGAGGGTACTAACCCGGGCCTGCCGCGTCGTGTTGATTAGGATTCTTGGTTACGATATTAGTGTATGATTAGGATTGTTTGATTAGGATACGGGCATCGGCCGATTAGGATTGGGTCACGTGACATCAGGGTGGACCGTCTTGCCGTAATCGGCCATCTGCGACTCGTTCACCGCATGCCTCGAGTGGAAAATTGTTGGATGCTTTTGTTGCTTTCGTTGCTTGTCATCATCCATCTGTCGTTCTGGGACTACGACCACTCTCGACTCCCGACTGTCGCTGTCGACCTGCCGGCACTCTGACGGTTGGATACTCAGGCTCCCAACGCCCGACGCCCGACGCTCGACGCCCGACGCTCGACGCCCGACGCCCGACGTTCCGACGTTCCGACACCGACGCCGACGCCGCCAAAATATCTTACCCGCTCGCCCGGCTGGAATCTCGGCCTCGTAGTCAGACCTCGATAGGATATACCCCGCTCGCGCAGGTTCGTGGACATCCGGGACGCGCTGGGCCAGTCGAGCCCATCTCTTCGTCTCTCGACTGCAACGGTCACGGCGACGGCGACTGCATCGGCGACGGCAACACCAATACCAACACCAACACCAACACCAGCAGCCATAGCGGCCAGGGAGCGATGTCGCACAACTACGGCGCGACCTCGCCGCCGCGCTCTTCCTCGTCCACCCTGGCGTCGACCTCTCCCCATGGCGCCGCGTCGTCCGCCACTGTCGCTGACGGTGTCGGTGTCGGTGTCGATGTCGGTGTCGGCGACGGTTCTGTCGTCAATGGCGGTGGGGCTGAGAGCGGGACAGGGAGGTACCACGGGCACGCATCCGTCTTGTCGTCCGTGACCAACCTGACCAACACGGTGATCGGGGCGGGGGCGCTTGCGTTCCCCTCTGCGTTCGCGGCGATGGGGGTCTTGCCGGGGGTCATCTCGTGTGCCTTTTCGGCGAGCACGACGATCTTCGGCCTGTACCTCCTCAGCCGGTGCGCGACGATGGTCGGCCAGCGGCCGGGCGAGGAGCGGCGCAAGGCGAGCTTTAACGAGGTGGCGAGGTTGACGTTTGGCAAAGGCTGGGCCACGCGCCTCTTCGATGTGAGCTTGGGTGCGAGAAGGACAACAGAGAGAACATAACATAGAGAACATAACATAGAGAACAGAGGCCGGGATGAGGGGTGGATGGCGCAGACGGCGCAGCAGGGCTGATGGTGTGCAGCTGGCGATCGCAATCAAGTGCTTTGGCGTCTCCGTCTCGTACCTCATCATCTGCAAGGTGAGTTTCACGTGATTCCGTCGTGCACCTTGCCGTTTGCGCGCTCGGCGTGCTGGCTCTTCTGCCAAGACATGACGGCGTGGGTGTCTCTCGACACCAGTACGCCAGACAAGCAGTCGATATCCAGTCCGATTTTCCAGACAACCAACAACCAACGATATCCCAGAAACCAATCCAATGCTGCAAAGAACCAGCCCGATACCAGAGACCCAGCTCGCCAGATGCTGACCGGCCAGACCCTCCTGCCCCAAGTCTGCAACACCTTCTCGCGCGTCCTACACCACCCCCTTCCCGAGCACTCGATCCTCCTCTCGCAGGATTTCTGGCTCATCGCGGTCATGTTTGTCATTATCCCCCTCTCGTTCCTCAGGACCCTCGACAGTCTCAGATTCACGAGTCAGATTGCGCTCGCTACTGTTGTCTAGTGAGTCTTACTTGTTTGTCGATTTGTGCCGTATGGTCATTGGTGGATCATCAGCGTCTGCTGTCTCGCGAATCTGTCCATTGCAACCTCTCAGCCACGTCACATTGCTGTCTGGTGGTCCAGTGGCAATTCTTACGAGTGTTGAGCCAAGCACTTCACGACACAGTGCTGACCTGACAGCCTGATCATTGTCGTCGTCGGCTGGATCACGCTCAAAGGCGTCAGTCCAACGCGAGGAGAGGTCCGATTAGCCCGATTCGCCAGCAACACCCTGTCAAGCTTCCCTGTTCAGGTGTTCGCCTATACCTGCTCGCAGAATGTGAGGCAGATGGCGTCTGGCGTTTGACGTCTGCTGATGAGGACCGCCTAGATCTTCCCTATCTACAATGAACTCAAGGACAGGACGCAAAAGCGGATGAACACTGTCATCTTCACGTCGATCGGCTCGGCGTGTTTGTGCTACGAGGTGCTCGGGATCGTGAGTATTACGCCTGCACTTGGCCTGCTGTGGCTTTGTCGGTGGCGGCCCATGCTGTGCACGCTGTGCAATTGGCGCCACGCTGATTCGTGCAGGTGGGCTACATCACATTCGGCAGCAGCGTCGGCTCCAACATCATCGCCATGTACCCCGCCACATCGGTGTTCATCGCCCTCGGTCGTCTTGGGATCGTCTTGCTCGTCGGGCTCTCGTATCCCCTCCAACTGCAGCCGTGCCGAGAATGCGTCAACCACCTGACCGCGCCTGTCAAGCGCCACTCGTCCGCTCTTGCTGGAGGGCAGGTCTCCGCCGCGGACGATGACGATGGCGACGGTGACGAGGATGATGACGAGGATGACGAGGACGAGGACGAGCAGGATCCTCTCGTGCCCAAGGGCGCGGCGGACGCGCACGGCCATGCAGGCGGCGCGGAGATGGGCAAGATGAGGTTCATGTTGATCACGATCGCGATTCTCGTCGCGGGCTTTATCGTCGCGTTGACCGTGGATGAGCTGGAAGTTGGTGAGTGAGGTCTCGTGGCGGCATCCCAGTCTCGGAACGGCTGGCGTGCATCTACGAGCATCCCAGTCTGATAACGCCTGGGTGTATCGAGCATCCAGTCTCAGAACGGCTGGCGTGCATCTACTCGTATCTCAGTCTCAGAACGGTCCCCGTGCCGTGTCATCATCGTATCACTATTGCCAAACAAGATATAATAATCCCAGAGTCACTAGCTGACCCTTCGCAGTGCTCGGGTTCGTCGGTTCCACAGGAAGCACCATCATCAGCTTCATCCTCCCTGGAGCATTCTACTACACCGCCCACCGGGGCAAGGAGAACAAGACAAAGTGGTGGGCGCTGGCGCTGGCCCTGTACGGCTGCTTTGTCATGGTGTTTTGGTGAGTTAATCCTATTCATGACCGTTCGCCTCCTGCTCGACTGAGTTCCTATTCATTGGCCGTCTGCCTCCCGCTCTCCCGCGTTGATCTACTCGTCGAGAACCTGCATCGCTGACCAATCCCAGCCTAGCATTCAACATCCTCCATGCGGTGCACCACGATGGTCCAGCTGGTCATTAGGGTCATTAGCATGCGATGCATCGTGCATTATAATTGCTGCCGTCTCTGCCTGCGTGCTGAACCTGAACCTGACTAAGACTAAAGGCGCAAGCGTGAACTCGCACTCGCCACTGCTCCTCAGTCTCGTTTAGAGCTATCTCTGCCGTATCTGGCGTATCTGCTTGCCACTTGCGTTTGTATTCGCTGTGCTTCCGACCTGCGGAGGGTTTCCGAGACTCCCCTGCTACGCGTAGCCGATCGCATCGCTCGCACCGATGCTGTGGTCGGATGTGCCGAGGAACGCGTGCTGATAACGATAGGGCGAGTCACTCCACAACTTGGCGTCCACGTGCTCTGCAGACGCTAGCACGGTCTGTCCCACAGAGTCCCTGAGCCGCGAGTCGATAATAATCGCTGCACGAGGATGCACGAGGGGCATGGGTGCATGTGCGCCGAGTGGCTGGAGCTAAGCCTCACGAGGTGTTTTGCATTAGGCGCGTTGGGCAGCAGGGTATTCGGAATTCCACATGCCACCGCTTACGATGGCCATGGTGACCCTATGCCCATTAACCGCGATTGCACAGCGGCGCATGCTGCGCTTCGGCCGAGAGTCGAGACTTATGACGGGTATGACATGGTCAGCGTAGTGAGGCAGAGAGCAGTGCATGGACGCTGGCAGAGACGCTGAGAGAGCCTCGGATGCTTCCAGTGGTACCTCGTGGGGTAGTAATCCTCTGCCATTCTCAATTCTCAATTAGCACACGACTCGTCCAGGCACACAAAGCTTATCCAGCATGTGGTGTGGTCGGGGTGTTGGCTGGCTTGGTGCGCAGAGTTGGTGGGAGCACCACATGGGTCGGGTTAGCCACGGCTTTTGGCTCTGCGTTTGCCGTCGCTCGCTCGCTCGGGGATCCTGCGCTGTCCCTCGCTGCTCGCTGCACGCTGTACGCTGCGCCGCGCAGGTGGGGCTGTTACTCGCATGCATGCCACTTGGCTGTCAGCTGCATTGGGCTGCAAATGGGTGCAAAAGGGTTCGGCCTTGGGTCCATGTGGGCACGTCGGACCTGCTGTTTCGGGCAATTTTGCCTCGGCCTCTGTACGTTATGCGTCCCGGAAGCGCGGCTCCGGCTGAAGTGCGAGGGGGCAAGAGGAGGAGAGGGAGGAGGGGGAGAGGGGGAGGAGGGGGAGGAGGAGGAGTAGGGAGAGGAGGAGGAGTAGGGAGAGGAGAAGAGAAGAGAAGTAGAGAAGAGGAGAAGAGGAGAGGAGAAGAGAAGAGGAGTAGAAAGAGAAGAAAGAGAAGTATACCACCAGGGAAGACCAACAGGGAACAGCAAGAGACACGCGGGAGCCCGGAGCATGGTTTGGCGAGTCGATATGCGCTCCATGGCGTCGACGGCTCGACGGTGCCGGGTTGGCGGCTGGTTAGAGCCCCCCGGGCAAGCCAAGCACGAGGCGGCGAGGTAGCGAAGCAAGTAGCCAAGCAGGCAAGTAGCCAAGCAGGCAGGTAGCCAAGCAGGCAGGCAGGCAGGCAAAGACTTTGTAGCGATTTTGCATTACTCGGACGACACATCATCGTCGTTGCATCATTATCAATACACTACACTACATACCCTAGCATCAGACCCATACCATCCCTCTCTATCTGCACCCAAACCCAAACATCCCGTCGGCCAGGCTACACGTGCTGCCCAACCCCCAGTCCATCACCGCCGCCAGAGGCGAGCGGCGTGGCGAGCATTCGGCCAACGCACCCGCACCCCGCACCCGTAGCCTCTGCCGGGCACGACGACAGGCCGGCCTGCGGAGCTCTCGACGACCACGCACCGCACACCGGACCACCGCCCATCGCACACCGCCCACCGCACGTCGCAGCGCACACCCCGTCGCAGCCAGCGCCATCAACGCAGCGTTTTTGATTGACCGTCGTCGTGTTGCCGGCTGCGCTGGGCTGCGTTGTCACTGTCCGTCGGCATCAGCGTTTGTCAGCGTTTGGCGCTAGCCCCGTCCTGTGTATCCTGTGTATCCTGTCCATCTCGTGTATCCTGCACTAGCAGTCGAGGGCGAGCGGTCCGAGCGTGTCCCCCCGTCCCGTCTCGTGCTCGACGCCGTCACCTCCCCTGCACCCCTTGTCCTTTCCCTTCTCCCTACTCCGTTGTCCTCATTCCATCGCACTCCATCGCAGCTTCCATCACTGGACGTCGACCGCGGTCGCCATCCCCATTCCCCCCTTGGGCCCCACCGTCGCAGCGGCCCCCCGACCCCTCGCTCGTCGACGCCACGAAAGGACCTGCCGTCGACGTCTCACTCGCCTGGCCCCACTGCGCAAACGCGCATCATACTGTCAAAGGAGGACTCCCGAGCCCCGCGTCAAGGAGCAAGAGCAAGACGTGGAAGCGACCAGTTCTCACACCTCGCCAACACCCACGCAGCTCTCCCTCCCGCCTCCCGTCTGCAGGACCGGACAACAAGGTGAGCAGGCCATCCACTCGACGTCGCCGTCGCCCGACGCCCGCGTCCTCACACCCACGGAGAGACAAGCAGAACTGCAGGCTGATCGTCGGGGACCGTCCCCTGCCCAGACCGGTAGCAGGCTTATCGGCATTCTCTCCTTGCTCCCCACGACGGACGTGACCATTTGACGACAAGCAAGCATAGTGCCGAGGTGCGGTGAACGCTCTCGTTGGCGTTCATCCCCTCCTTGCTCTATCTCGCTCCGCGCTCCCATCTCAGCCCCCTACGCGGGCACGGGCACGCAGAAGCTATGAGTGGGCAGTCGTCCCCCTCTCCGCCGGCGTCTCATCCTCCGCCTGCATCCCATCCCCCGCCTGCGTCCCATCGTCCGTCTGCGTTTAGTCCGCCGCCGGCCCCCAATCCGCTGCAAGTGGCATCGACGTTGCCGACGCCGTCGCCTCGGAGACTCTCGTTTGCGGGTCCCGCTTCACCCCGACCGCATCGGATATCCCTCTCGGCTCGATTACCCAGCATCAATGCCAGCCAGCTGTTAGAACTGGACGCTGCGGATGCTCAACCGAGAAGCAAGGTGCATGGATTCAGTCCGGCTCCTACCCCTGGACCGGGGTCACCGCGGCCAGGCCACCTCGCCCTCAGCAGCTCGAGCCTCCATCTCGCCCGACTGTCACCCCAGCTCGGCACGCCCGTCGACCAGTCATTTCAGTACGCGTTTCAACCCGAGTCTTCGACGCCCTCCCCGCACGGCCCCCACCATGGCGAGCTTCCGCCGCGCTCGCGGCGCAACTCGGCGGCAATCGTCTCCATCAGCCTCAGCTCCCGGTCCAGATCCCGCACGCCGCGCGGCAGCATGACCACCCTGCCCAACGGCGGCAGTGGCACCGGCACGCCTTCAAAGGGGTCATCGTTCGTCACTGCGCGAGCCGACGACGGCGCCAAGGAAGTCGTCGTGCAGATGGGCGAGACGGCTTCACCGGACTTTGAAGACGACTGGCAGCCTACCGGCGGCATGTTGCTGGATGATGACGACAACGACAACGACAACGACCACCGCGACGCGACTGCCTCTGAGCCGTTCGACGACGAGGACGAGGCATTCGACGGACGCGCATGGAGCGGCGTGTCAGAGGCGTCCCAGGTCGTGCAGGACGTGTTGCGGCCGGGCATGATCTTTGGCGAAGGACTGGAGTTTCAGGGCGAACTCGTCGAGCCGGCGGTGGGGAAGGTCGGGAGTGGCTCGGAAGGAGAGTACGAGGATCTGCCGTTACGGCGGGCCGGGAGCGAGATCAGCAAGCAGGCCAGGGGGGACGTGAGGCAGCTGCTGCGGGAGAAGAAGCAGTACGACGTGATTCGCCAGCTGGGTTCGGGGAGCTATGCGGTCGTCTATCTCGTTCGCGAACGCGGTCCGCGCAAGAGAGAATTTGGTGAGTCGTTCATCCCAGTTGGTCGTGGCGCTGCTCGCGGTGTGCATTGCGCGTCGGAGTTTGCACTGACATGCCACAGCGTTGAAATGCCTGAGCAAGGCGAATCTCGAGGACGAACAGATCGAGACGCAGCTCTTTGAAGCAACGATACATCTGTCCCTGCCGATCCACACCAACATTGTCACTCTGCACCAGACGCTTCAGACCCGCAAATGGCTTTTCCTCATGCTCGAGCTGTGTCCCGGCGAAGATCTGTGAGTGCGATTTGCACGCTCTGCAACCCCGACTCTATCTATGCGAATCCGTGCTAATAGGTACCCGAAACAGGTTCTTCTGGCTGGAGAAATCTCGCGATGCGTCACCGCCCACCGTCGCGCAGCAGATACACGACGACCACGTTACCCCCATGTCGTCGTCGAAATTCTCCTCGTCCTCGATCCCGTTCTCGTCGTCCCAGCTCTTCTCTGGACTCGCCTCCCACATGGGTTCGTCGTTCTCGGCCTCTCCCTCGACTTCGGGATTCATGGCCCACGGCGCATCGCCCGCCTCCCTCCTCTTCGCGCACAACAACGGCCACGGCCACAGCGGCGGCAGCGGCAACAGCGGCGGTAACGGTAACGGGAGCGGGAACGTTAACCACAGCCACCACCACCACCACCACCACCACTTCCTGCCGTCCCAGACGCCGCCGACGCCGTCGCTCCTGTCTGCATTTTCAGCCAACACCCTCCTCTCTCCGCGCCGGCTGCGGCTGATCGCCTCCATGTTCAGCCAGATGTGCGAGGCGGTCGCCGTGTGTCACGCGGCAGGCGTCAGCCACAGGGATATCAAGCCCGAAAACTTCATCTGCTGCGACTCGACGGAGCTCGAGGAGACGGTCGCCGAGGCGGAGGGGGACATGGATTTCGGCCCGCAGGCGAAACGCAAGGTCGTGGTTAAGCTCACGGACTTTGGGCTGGCCACGACAGAAGAGGAGAGCGGAGACGTCGAGTGCGGTAGTAAGCCGTACATGTCTTATGGTGGGTCGTCTCTCCATCTCCCAGGCCGTGTCGTCTCCACTCCCTATCTCCCAGGCCTTGTCGTCTCCCTCCGCTCGCTCCACACACCCGCCATGCTTGGTTTCCATACTCTGTCTCCCAAGCCATGGCTCGCCATGCTGCGTTTCTGAGCCGACCATCGCCCGCTTGTACTTGGTCTCCCACGCATGTCTCCCACACACTATCTCCCACACCAAAGCTGACTCACCCAGAATGCCGCAACAATCTCGGCCCCACGTACGAGCCTGCACCGGCTGATGTCTGGTCCCTCGGCATCGTTCTCATCAACATGCTCTTCCACCGGAACCCGTGGAAAGACCCCACGGAGGGAGACCCAAACTTTGACAACTTTCTCGGCGACCCGACCTGCTTTCTCCTCTCGAAATTCACCGGCATCGGGCGCGAAGTCGCCACATATCTCGCGACGAGGGTGCTTTGCATAAACGTCGAAGCGCGTGTGAGCGCTGCCGAGTTTGGCAAGTGGGTGCGCGCGCTGCCGGAGATGATCGGGGGAAGGAAGGCGCTGCACAGTCTCAAGATGGCCAAGATCGATGCGAACAAATCGGCCCATGCGGATCAGGCGCTGTTTGTCAAGTCGCCTGTGCTGGAGGGAGACAAGGACCGAAAGGTGTCGACCTCAGCGCTGACGTCGTCTGCGCCCGGGCTTGCCGGATTGGCGATGCCGACGTCTTCCGCTCCTACGCTTTCTGGATTACCGCCTCGGCAGCACCTGTCGGACCCCCAGCCGCCTTCGTTAGGTGATGGCGTTTCTCCACTGCCAACCCCGGACCTCGAGCGAGACGATATGCGCTCGGCGTCTACGGTCGACGACCAGCCGACGCCGGCGGATTCAAGCGACTATGCGTCGCCGACGTCGCCAGGGCCGTGTCCTGACGAAGACGACGAATCGACGACACGAGGCGACGCCGACTCGCGGTCGCTGTCGACGCACAAGCGGAGGAAACGAGGCGTGCGCAAGGGCAAGGCCGCTCAAGCGGCCATGGCGGCGGCTGCGTCGGGCGACAAACCGTCTCAAGAGGAACGCGATGCGCTTCTGCGCGAGCTTGCCACGGCGTCGCAGACGCTGGCTCGAGACCTGTCCAAGCACACAAAGTCCAACGACTTTGACGCGAGCCGCGAGGAAGACTTCCCGCCGCTCGGCACGACGCCGTCGCAGGCTGCGGCGGCCAAGAAATCAAAGTGGCGCGACATGATGAAGCTGTCTTCTGGAAACCCCGAGCTCGCGGCGCTGGCGCGCCGGGTGGCCGAGCGCGACGCGGGCAGCGGCGGCAACTGGTCGGCGCCCGCGCAACTGCAGCACGACCCGAACCGCCCCGCCGTGTCCAAGCCACAGGCCAAGCAGACTGCGACTGTGTCGTCTGGGATTTCCAGTGCTCTGTCGAGCTTTGGGCCCGTGTCGAGCGCGACGTCGTCCAGTGGCGGAGCGGACGACGAGGACTGGCGGAGACCGCGCCAGGGCGACGAGGCGCAAGCGCAAGCCCCGGCCCCGGCCCAGGTGCGCGGTCGGGACCGGCAGGTCCACGGCGCCAAGCGGGACAAGGACGAGTCGAGCCGCGCGCGCAAGGCGGCGCTCGCTGCGGCGGCCCTCACGGGCGGGGCCTTTGAGCCCATGGGCTCGTTTGGCCGCGGTCCGCCGGCCGTGCCCTCCCACGGCCCGCTGTACGGCAAACACCTGAACGGCGCCAGCGCCCCCGGCACCAGCACCAGCACCGGCTGGACCTCTGTCCCCGCTGGACCGGGACCGCGTCCCCCGCCGCGATCGCACCTGTCGCACTCGAGCCAGCCGCTCGACATGGTCAACGAGGACACGGCGCTGTCCTCGACGACGATGACGACGACGGCTACCACAGCGACCACGACGATGCCGAAGAGTATACCGTCGGCGCACGGCGCGGCGCCGCGCGGGCACGCCGGGGAGGCAGAGCTGGGACCTGTGAGCAGCAACAGCAACAGCAACAGCATCAGCATGGGCACGCGGCAGTCGCTGTCGTCAATCGAGAGCGCGATGACGCTCAAGCCGGACGACGCGGGGCCGAACAAGCCGAAGCTCAAAGGGCAGATTGCGAGTCTGGCCAAGATGCTCAGCGGGCTCAAGACCAAGGGCAAGGAGAGCGGTGTCTGATGGGTGTCTGATGGGTGGGGTGGCGGCTGTCTGATGGGTGGGGTGGCGGCGACGTTGTATGATGGCGGCGGCTATATGGGGTTGTATGGTGGTGGTGGTGGTGGTGTGGAGGAGTGGACGAGTGGTGGAGTAGTGGAGTGGTGGTGGAGGTGGTGGTGCTGTGGTGGTGGAGGTGGTGTACGATCTGGTTGGTGGGAAGGCTGTGGCACATCCGCTTCAGCGGAGTCTGGACGAGCGGGTCGCGGACGGGCGAGGCAAGTCGGCAAGTCGGCAAGTCGGAGGGGAATCCACGGCGGCAGTGCCAAGAGCAAGAGGACTAGAGAGCGGGTCGCTGGGTCAGAAGCATCAAACGAACATGGAAGATCTCGTATTCGCATTTTGTACATTACCACCTCATCATTGCAGCACGTCTCGGATGCATCTGTGCGCGTTGTTGCTTGTGGGTTACATGCGTGCTCATGATCGTACTCATACTCGTGCTCGTGCTCGTGCTGTTGTTCATGCTCGTGCTCGTACTCGTATTCATACTCATGCTCATGCTCACGCTCATGCTCTCGTACATCGTATGCATGGAAGCAGCGAGCCAGACGGGAAGCCAGGCAGACCAGCAGGTCAACCCGCCACACCGGCACACGGTACAACTTGCCGCTTGTGGTAATTCTCGACGCGAGTGACTTTACCTTGTTGTTGGATCAACAGCAAACTGCGTTGGGACAGCAACTAACCGTCTGTCCTGTCTGTTCCGTCTTTCTACTCCAAAAAGTCACTGGCAATCGCTGTCGCTGCTCACGGCTCGTAGCTCGCGGATCGCGGCTTCCGTCCATAGTCTGCTGGTGGCCTTGGAGACTACATCCTGCACCCCAGAGCGACGTTGTTCACCGGCTGTTGTGGTCTTTCTCGTTCTCTTCTTCCTCACTACGAGCAAATCCTGCATCGACGCGAGGTTCCGTCGAGGATTCAGCATCGGGCATCTAGATCCCGCACCCAACAGCCAGCACCAGCATCAAGCCGCAAGCACCAACATCAAAGCCGCCAACAACCGCAGCCAGCAACCACCCGCCAGAATCCCGCATCGCGCTGTTAATCCTAGCATACCGGTCATAGTTTGGACTTTGAAGCATGACAGCGGCCACAGCATACCCATATCGCGCTCCGACGGCAGTACCGACCGCACACGCCGCCCCTCCAGGGACGGCACCAGTAGCGGCAGCAGAAGCGATGGCTGGACGAGGGGCACCGGCACCGGCACCGGCAACGACGAGAAACAAGGTCGTGCCGCCTAGTCCGCCGTTGACGATTCGGGATCGCGAGCGGGGCTGGACGTATTCCAGGGTCGGCTTCCTGGGAGAGGTGAGTGGGGCAGCGAGAACAGAAGACAGACGTAGAAACTGAGGGTGGAAGACGAGGGTATAGGACGGGGTGGAAGACGAGGTGGATGAGGGGGCAGAGCAAGCGAGGCATACATCCGACGAGCTACCAAGAGGCTGCTGACGAATGCTCAGGGCGGATTTGCACGGGTCTACGAAGTGGTCGACCAGCATGGAGAGCGCAGGGCCGTCAAGGTCGTTGCCAAAGAGAGCATCCGGACCAAGAAGAACAAAACAAAGGTGAGCTGCAGCTCAGCTCCCCCCTCGAATGCCGCCGCGGCGTGTCGGTGTGTGAAGAACCTCGCTGACGTCCTCTCTCCGTCTTGCCGACCATAGTTGTGGGCCGAGATCAAGCTGCATCAGATGCTTACGCATCCAAACATCGTCCGTTTCGACGACTGCTTCGAGGACGACGAGAATGTATATATGGTGCTTGAGCTGTGCGATAACGGTGTACGTCGGCTTCCTCACTTCGGCATGTGCTCTCGCGCATAACAGTCCATACCTCCCACGCTCCAACATTGTTATCCAACCCTTATCGAAGACTATCATCCACCTCTGCCTGTACCACACTCCCCTGGCTGCAACTGACGTCTCCCAGTCCCTGATGGACCTCCTGAGACGTCGGAAACGATACACCGAGCCAGAAGTCCGGTACATCCTCGTGCAGCTCATTGCCGCTTGTCAGTATATGCACCAGACAAACGTGATTCATCGAGATCTCAAATTGGGAAACCTGTTTTTGGACGGCAAGATGGACGTCAAGGTAGGGGACTTTGGTCTAGCTGCTCTCATCGAGAAGCCCGGGGATCGCAAAAAGTGAGTCCTACGATTCATACAATGCACACAACAAATCCTCGACCGTCGTTGCACTCCCTAGAACCAGAGCAGAAGCTGGCCAAGTGCGGTCAGCGACACGAAGCACGGCCGAAATGCAGTATCTTATAGCGGAGAGGGCTGGAGCGACCCCGTTTGACCAGGAGCTCATATGTCAGAACAATATGTGGCACACCAAATTACATCGCCCCGGAAGTCCTCTTCGACACCGCCAATGGCCACAGTTTCGAGGTCGACATTTGGTCCGTCGGCGTCATCCTGTGAGCTCCTCGGTCCCGCGAAGCTTGTTTGCACTAACCCGTTCAGCTATACCCTGCTAATCGGCAAACCCCCCTTTCAAACTAAAGATGTCAAAGCAATCTACAAACGTATCAAGGAGAACCGCTACGAGTTCCCGCCGGACAAGCAGATTTCAGACTCTGCCCAGGATCTTATCATGGCTATTCTCAACCCAAATCCAGGTGAGCTGGGCGACCTAGTCTGACCCGCAAACTGATCCACATAGACAAACGCCCGACACTAGACGCAATTCTCTCGCACACCTTCTTCCACGACGGCCCGTTCCCACCATTTATACCAGTGACTGCGAACGATGAAGCACCGAGTTTCGCTCATCTTACGCCCCATCAGTCCCGCAGGAACTTTGAGGCCGCATGCGCTCGAGCTAAAGTCGGCGTGCCTTTACCCATCGCTACCGACAACACGCGGATGCGAACAACAGCATTGGGACCTTCGATCTTGCAGCAAGAACGCGATTTCAGAAACGCTGTTCAACCCGACAGTCCCATTTCTGCTCTTCTCACGTACGTCCTTTACACCTGACGCGTATACCTCGCTGATGTTACTAGCTCCGCACGACAGCCCCTCGTCCAAGCGCCAACCCAGATCAAAGAGCCATCCTTACTCCGCAAGCTCACAGCCGCCGGCGCTCAATCCACTCTCAGTCCCGTCAGACGCGGTCTCGGAAAGGAGAATGCAGGTGTCGGGCCGTCATCGCGGCGACCTATGGCACAGGTTCGGGAAGAGGAAGAGGCCGAAGAGATCGAGGATATGGGGGAAGAAGAGAAGCCCGGATACGACGCTGCAGTTCGAGAACGTGAATTGGCAACTCAGAAGACAAGAATCGTATCACAAATGGCAGAGTCAAAAGAACATCCAGGAAGAGTCGACTCGCCGCGGAAAGCCCCTCTATCCGCAGCTACGACAGTGGCAAGTGGAGTGTCACGTCCGGCGATGACCCACGACCCATTGACAGGTCCAGTCAAAGCCAAGGACGGCCGTGCGAGTCTGTTTGAAGTCTTTGGACACAATCTCGCTGCAGCCCTGGCAGCAGCGCAGACGCGAGCGGGCTTCAGTGCGCCTCGTAAGTCCAGTGAAGATTATGAAGCTCATAACAGATGTACCCTTGCAACCCTCGGCGCCACGAGTCTTCGTAGTGTCCTGGCTCGACTACTGTCTCAAATACGGTATGGGATTTGCAATGACGGACGGAACTGTCTGCGTCCACTTCAACGATACCTCGTCCCTGGCTCTAGCGCCTGCCAAACAGTGAGCACATGCCTGTAGATGACAAATCGGGGAGACCTGATGTACGACATAGATACTTTGACTATATTGAGCCGGCCGCGCAAGGTGATATGCTGCAGGGAGTACGGAAGAATTATGCTCTGGACGACTACCCCCGCGAACTCAACAACAAGGTGTACCTGTTGCGTCACTTTGAAAGCTACATGCTCGACAGACTGTTTGGCGACCATCCCTATACGTTTGAAGATAACGCCTTGACAAGAGGCATGGTGTTCGTGACGCGATACCTGCGGATGAAGCACGTCATCTTGTTCCGTCTCAGCAACGGTGTCTTGCAGGTGAGCGCATAAGACCTACAGTCCGGTGGTTGGTCCAGCGCTTATACCTGCAGTTCAACTTTTACGACCACACCAAGCTGATCTTGAGTCAAGACGGATACGTGGTCTCGATCATCGACAAACACTATGCTCTGCACACCTGGTCGCTCGAGGTGCTTCTCCGGCCGCTGCCCGACGACGTGCCGTCCAAAGAACGGCGTCGGATCGAAGGTGTGATTCACAAAGTACAATATGCAAAGTGAGTGGTGCCGTGCACCGTCGACCCGAGATGGGCGCTGAGCGCTGATGTGTCCAGGGATGTCTTGACGAAGATCCAAAATCACGTTATGCCAGCGAGCAAACCCAAGGCCGCGAGTGCACCAGAGAGAGAGGCGGCAAGGCCAATCAGATGAGGACAGTGGGCATGCGGGGATTGAAGTTGAGAGAGGCGGCAAGGCCAATCAGATGAGGAAGGACAGTGGGCATGCGGGGATTGGAGTTGAGAGAGGTGGCAAGGCCAATCAGATGAGGGGCGGTGGGCATGCGGGGATTGGAGTTGAGAGAGGCGGCAAGGACAATCAGATGAGGACAGTGCTTATGCCGGGTTGGGGTGGGTGTTGGTGATGGAGTGGTCATTGTCGGTCTGGGACATTTTCTTGGCGATTCCCAGCAGTTTGTACAATCTAGTCTTGTCGCATGGCATTCATCGCAAGTGATTGCTGTTTCGAACAGGTGTATCCTGCAGTACTAGTGCAGTGCATAGGGCAAGGAGTGTAGTGTGCAATACGTGTCCTCGCAGACTGGGTTGCCACCCGTTAGTGATTGAAGACGATTGACGACGCACGGGCCATATCGTCAGAGGTCAGTCAGTCTCAGTGGCCGCCAGGAGCGGAGGCAGAAATGGGCGCACATTGACCAGATCACATACTCGAGTACACGGCATCACTAACACGGGTATCACTGAGACTCTCTTACACAGAATGCCGCCTGTGCACGCCATACCCTCTGACCGTCGACAGCCCGCCACAGCCACCGCTGCCTCACTTCCGTGCCCGCGTGCGCGTGCTGACTCGGACCGCTGGCGCCGCAGTCTCCGCCTTGGCCCGGCCCCTCGCCTTGGTGGCTGGTTCTTCGGGCTTGTTCTCCTTGTCCTCCACGGTCCGCTTGGACCGCGACGCCGCGCTGACTGTGGCGATTGTCTTCTCTTGCGCCGTTTTCGCCCTCGACGCGGCAGACGTAGACGCGGACATGGACGCGGACGCAGACGTAGATGTAGACTCAGACGTTGACTTCGACTTCGCACTCTTGCCTCGAGAGGCGGTGGATGTCTTCTCCGGCGCAGCTGCCGCCGGCTCAGGAAGCGGATCAGCCGGCATTTGGTCCGTGCTCTCCTTGAGCGCCTTGTTTCCAGGCTTGGCGCTCGTCGCAGCCTTCTGAGCTGGAGGGGCTGCTTTGCGCCCCTTGACAGGCGGACGGTCCTCATTCTCCTCTTGCTCCTCTTGCTCCTCCGCCACTTCGTCTTCAGGCGGGCTTGCGCCCTCCTTCGCCTTTGTTCGCGTAGATCTCGAGCCTCTAGTGGCTTGAGAAGCCTCCGCCGCGAGTGCGGCCGGCGGAGCAGCGACCGCCCGCTTGGCTCGCGCAGGTGCCGATCTCGACTTGGGCACTACAGTCACAGGCGCAGTTACCTCTGGCTCCTCGGTGGTCGTTCGCCGGGTCCGTGTGCGAGACGGAGCCGACGTCTTCGCTTTCGTCATCTCGGTTGCCGTCGGCTCCGCATCTTTGGCACATTTTGCCGGCGCGCGGCGAGATCTCGATGCTGCCGACGGGGCCGCTGATGAAGTGGATGACTTTAGCTCTGTCCTCCCTGCCCTGCTTCGAGACGACTGCGATACCGTCGCCTCGTCGTGTCCAGACTCCGACCTTGTCTCGATCATCTCTTGCACCTCCTCCTCTTCCCAGTCCTCCTCGCCAAACATCTCCTCGAGGCCGTCCAGACCAGGCGACGGCACGTGTGCCTTTGGCGCCGCCAACATAGTCTTCAGGCCCACGAACGAGGGCGTGGGCGGAACAGCTTTCGATGCGAACACCTGCCTAATCCCAGTCAGGTCTGGGCTGGGCTGCTCTGCTGCCGCCGAGGGGAACATCTCGCGTAGACCAGCGAAAGACGGCGTCTTCGGCTGGCGTGGCTGCGCGAACATCGTTCGAAGGCCAGGCAAATGACGGCGTCGCAGGAACGGTGGCGTGCGGTACATTCTCCTTGTCGGAACCAGAAATGTCGCTCGCGCTGTCTTCTGTCTCTGCTTCGCGCCGTTCAGGAAGGACATCATTGAGACTGATGGTGGGGCCGATCCATGACCGTGCGACAGGAGTCGTTTCAATGCTAGAAACGTCGCCCTCACCACTGAGAGGCTGGACCACCGGTTTCGCCGGTGGTGGCGACGCCCATCGCCGCTCTCGCTTGACGTTGGTAAAGCTCGTCGATTGGACAATTGCAGGCCGCTGCATCGGCGTCGAGGGTGGCTGGATCCCGATCGTGACCCGTCGCTCCGCTCGTTGGACACTCTGTCGGCGGAATTTAGCGAGCCTTGACTTGACATCATTCAGCGGAGTACTGGGTACAGCATGGGTCGGACTGTCCGGCTCTGGCGAGCCCACGTCCAAAGCAGGATGCGAATGGGAGGGTGTGGAGAGAGAAAAACCGTGTCGGACAGGGTCCTTGAAGCTGGTCGGCGGAAGTGGCAAAGCCCGAGGCGTGGCCAAAGATTGGTGACGTCGCATAGCCTGGCGCAGTTAGCTTGCAAGCTGAGATCTCACAAGAATGCTCACCTCAGCAATCATGGCAGGTCCAGGCTGAGCCCTCTCGTTCTTCCTTGGTGTTACGTTGGTCTCGATTGCTTGATCTTCCGCGGTCACTGACAACCTGACTCCTCGGCTCGGTTTTCCAAGCCGACCAGGAGTCCGGACGGGACGAGGCATTGTCGCAGGAACAGAAATCCCGGGGGAAGGTCGACCGAACCGTGCGGCGGGTCCACCAATGGAGGAGAGACTCGCACGAGGTCCAATAGCCCCGCATCGAGCTTGAGGGGTGTAGAACCGGTCGAGGGCCCGTCGCTGCAGAGGTCAGCACACGCTGAGTCATAGCATGGAACCAGGACGCACCGCGGCTGGAGTGCCGGGAAGAGGCATCTCATCCCCGACCATGTCCGCTTCTTCATCCTCACCCTCGTCCACGTTGAATTCGTTAACGGCGAACACAGCGTCACTTTCAGAGACCGCTTGCCCACTGTGCGCCTGTTCATCTTCATCTTCTTCCTCATCCTCATCCTCATCCTCATCCTCATCCTCATCCTCATCCTCATCCTCATCCTCATCCTCATCCTCATCCTCATCCTCATCTTCTTGGGCCTCGGGCTGGTCGGCGATTGCAAAGGTCAGAAGCTGTTGCTCCGGCTAACAGTTATTCAGCATTGCTACTAAAGCGAGATCAGCAGCCAACATACCACATCAAGGGATACGTCCGCCTCGAGCGAGTCCATGCTCTCGTCTGACTCGCCGGTGACCTCGCCCTGCCCATCCTCGTAGACCCACTCAAACTCCTGAGGCTCGTCGTAGCGAGGCTCAGAATCATTGAGCTCGTCCGGAGAAGCAGCGTCTTTGGCGGGACTGGAGCTTTTGCGACCCTGGTCGGTGCGCGGGCTGAGGCTCTTTCGTCTGACCTGCACGGCGCCCGACTCGATCGCACCCTCGACTCCAGGTGAGCGATTGGTTTCCCAGACTTTGCGGGCTGAACGAAGGAGAAGCGATTTGCGCAACGATGCTGAACCCTTGGGGGTCGAGAGGGCGACTGAAGCGGTCACTCGGGGCGCGGGTGATCCAAAGGAAGGTGACGACACCCTTGGAGACGCGCTGGGGCTCGTTTGGAGAGCCGGTTCGTGGATCTCCACTGCGGGCTCAGCAATGGGTATAGGGAGTTGGCGAGTCCGAGGAACGGCACTCGTGTTCCGAGGTTCGATTTTTCGGGTCTGTTGGGGTGTCATGAAGCCTCTTTTGTAGATCGGCTGTCAAGTCAGCTACATGAATTCCTGTATATAGATCCGGACGTACTTTCACGACTGCTTCTTCATTCAGCTCCAGGTATACTGTATCCCCTCCTTCGCCTTGGACTATATCCACCAACGACAAATTGGCCTCCTGGTTCTCTTCTTCATCTGCAACGTTCGCATGAACCGCTGCATGGTCTGTGATGCTGTTGGCGACGGTACCAAGGCCGATGGTACTGTGTCGGCGACTCTTGGCTGGAGAGTACGGCATGAATGTCTTGCCTTGAGGAACAAGCGACAAGCGATGCGAGTTTCGACGTCGTACCGCATCTCTCTCTGTTGTCATCCCTTTGATGGCATCCGTACGCATAGAAGGGGAGGCCGGCAGAGGGATACACTCGGCGATGGGAGTTTCGACTTCCGCCGGCAGGGACAGCTGAGTCGGCATGTCGCAGAATTGAAACCGGAACATCTTCTTGCGAATCGTAAACGAATCTCGAGAATGGAGATTGAGTGTCGTAGATGGGCCGCAGCGTATGGTGGACCCACCAAACGGTGAAAAGTATATCCCAGCAGTCCCATGGACTGTCAAGATGGCACTCTGCAGTGTATCAGCATCCTTCGCCATCCTGGCCGACACCCGTAGAGCTCACTTGGGTGGTGTTGTTGTTTGTCAATACAATCTCGACGTGCAGCTTGGACACATCTGGAAAGTAAAGGCGGATCTAAGAACGTCATCAGGTGGTCGCTGGAGGTTGAGGTTGCAGACTTACATCACTGTCCCAGTCACTCCCGATAGTGATCCGTTCCGCATCGATAGGAAAGGTCTGCAGGTCCACCCCTGATTTGCGCGCACACAGAGTCAATGTCCCCAGTGTTCCCAACGACGGTGCCACAGGGAACGGAGACTCCTCTCTATCTCCCATATCGCCTCACTGATGTGCTGTTGACAAAGAGTGGGACACTGCCAAACTAATAGCAAGACAAGAGTTGTTTGGTCCAAGAAAGCAGCCGCGTTGAAGGTACACGAATTACCGCTTTGGGTAAGGGTTTGACCCTATTTATTCAATCCCTCCTCTATGAATCGACTCCTTTCCCTCCACTTTCTGTTGTATCTTGGCCGACTCTCGGATCACATCTTTCTCTCTGTTCTTGCAGCTTTTGCTCTCTCATCATTGAGCGACACGAATCAGACATGCATCTCGTGACAGTCGCTACGTGAGCTGTTGACATTGATGCTGGTATAGTAAATGGCTGACTTTGCTCATTCCCAGCTGGTGAGCTTCGAGTGCTTGCCCCTCACTCCCATCTTCCCACTTCCTTCTGCGTTGAAGGCTTCGTCTATAAGCAGACAGGAGAACCTCCCAGCTCAAGGACTAGTCCCTTACCCTGTGACTGACACTGACTCAGCTCGCTGAATCAATGGTCTCTTGACTTCACGGTGAGTGAGCGTCGTCCCCGGACTGGAGCTGCCTAACGGCAATGCAGGGGAACTGCGAGCGGATCTTGCGCTCGATCAAGATTGCAAAAGCCAAGGGTGCAACTATTCGAGTAGGCCCAGAGCTAGAGATCACGGGGTATGGGTGTCTCGATCACTTCCTCGAAGGTCGGTCGGCACGAAAATTCAAAGCGGACGTAGAGAGTCGCTCATCTCGCAGGTGACACTTTTCTGCATTCATGGGAAATCCTTGCCACTATCCTACAGAGTGAGGAGGCGCAGGACATCGTATGCGATATTGGCATGTGAGTCTGTACATTCTACCCCAATCTCCCGTATTCTAAGCACAGGTAGGCCGATTGCACACAAGAACTGCACGTACAACTGCCGCGTGATCATCCATAATGGCAAGATCGTCCTCATCCGCCCGAAGATGTGGATGGCCAATGACGGCAACTACGTCTGTTGCTCTCTATATGCGTGACACACTGCTCATGCTAGCTCTAGCGCGAGTTGAGGCACTTTACGCCGTGGCACAAGCATCGGCAAGTCGAGCAGCATCCTCTACCGGGCATCATCCGAAAGGTTACTGGGCAGGTGAGAGGATCAGGTTGATATTCCAGAGAGACTGTTGATCATTGCAAGTCACTGGTACCATTTGGTGATGCCGTGATCGCGACGGAAGATACAGTGATTGGCGTCGAGCTGTGCGAGGAGCTGTTCACCCCGGCTTCGTAGGCGCTCATCCTGCTTGACACCCTACCCTGGTCGCTAATATCCGCCAGGCCACATATTTTGATGGGGCTGGATGGTGTTGAGATATTCACAAACTCCTCCGCAAGCCACCACGAGCTTCGAAAGCTAAATCGCCGCGTAGACCTCATCAAGGAGGCGACCCAGAAGGTCAGCTGCGCCCCCAATGTTTCCTTCCCGGCAGCTGACGTTAGCAGCTTGGGGGTATCTACCTCTACGCGAACCAGCAGGGCTGTGACGGTGATCGGCTGTACTACGATGGAGCGTGTATGATTGCACTGAACGGAGCTATTCTCGCTCAAGGGACCCAATTCTCGCTGTCAGATGTCGAGGTCATTACCGCCACCATAGATTTAGAGGCAGTCCGGGCACATCGAACAGCGAGCAGCCGGCGGATGCAAGCATCACAGGCAGAGGCATACGAGCGAATCATTTTGGATATGAGGCTAGACGGCGGGCAAGGCATCAGAGTGGGCGACGAGGAGACAAAGCCTGGGGAGTTTATGTATCATACACCTCAAGAGGAGATTGCGTGAGTCTGAAGGTTCCTTCTGTCCAGAATACGCTGAAGGGATGGACAGATTAGGACCAGCATGTTGGCTGTGGGACTATCTTCGGAGATCCCGCGTCCAGGGCTACTTCCTGCCCCTGAGTGGTGGCATCGATAGTTGTGCGACGGCAGTGATTGTACATTCCATGTGCCGATTGGTTGTTGGGGCGGCCCAGAGCGGCGGTGAGCATCTGTCAATTTTTGCGTCGACCCCAATGGCTGAGATCGTACAGACGAGCAGGTTATCGCTGATGCGAGGCGTATGGTTGGTGAACCCGAATACTCAACATACGTTCCGAGCGACGCCAAGGAGTTTAGCAACCGCATCTTTCACACATGCTACATGGGCACGGAGAATTCGTCACCGGAGACGCGGAAGCGAGCCAAAGACCTGGCGGCTGCGATTGGCGCGTCAGTCCTGACACCTTTTGCTCGCTACGGCTCAAAAGGGGACATGAAAGCTGATCGGAGATGAAGGTACCACGTCGACCTGAACATGGACACGGCAGTATCGGCTGTAAAGGGAATTTTCAGTTTTGTCACGGGCCATACACCGAACTTTGCGGTCCACGGCGGCTCCCCAGCTGAGAACCTTGCCTTGCAGAATATCCAGGTCAGCCGAATCCCTCGCTGCAGGAACTCTAGACGCTGATATGACGCTACCTCAGGCTCGATTGAGGATGGTCGTGGGGTACTTGTTTGCGCAATTGCTGCCATGGACGCGTGGGAAAGTAGGGGCCTTGCTGGTTCTGGGAAGCGCGAACGTCGATGAGAGTCTCCGAGGATACCTGACTAAATACGAGTGAGTGGCGGATGTCGTCGGAGGACTGTCCGGGTGCGGCTGAGGCTGTGTAGCTGCTCGAGTGCAGATGTCAATCCCATTGGAGGCATTTCAAAGACCGATCTGAAGAAGTTTATCGAATACGCCCAAACGGCCTTCGACCTGCCTATCCTCGAATCGTAAGCGGGCTCACCTGGTGTTGTGGTGTTTGGTGTTGTCTAGACGCTAAAGCTCCCGACTCAGCTTCCTCGACGCCATCCCGTCCGCCGAACTGATCCCTACTGGCGCAGACAACCCCGTGCAGTCCGACGAGGTAGAGATGGGCATGACCTACGACGAATTGAGCGTATACGGCCGGCTGCGTAAGGTGGAAAAGTGTGGGCCGGTCGGCATGTTTGGCAAGCTCGTTGGGGAGTGGGGCACGAGGCTGTCGCCCGTCCAGGCGAGTGTTGTCTCTCTCTCTCAGACATCTCATCCGACCTCGTGTTCTGCCCTGTTGTTCGCCATGTCCCCATCACCCCCATGGCTCCCCACAGCAAGCATTCCACCGCTGAGACGATGATTTCGATCCTTTCGAAGTCGATTCGATGACGATTCCATACGATGTCCAGCTGAGACCTTGCAGATTGCAGAAAAAGTCAAGCATTTCTGGTTCACCTACGCGATCAACCGGCACAAGATGTGAGTCGAGAATCATATCAACCAACGATCGCGGCTGATACTGCAAAGGACCACGATCACTCCCTCGGTGCACATGGTAAGTCTCCCCGCTCAGACGCTCTTCGCCCTTTCCCCCTTCCCCCTTCGTTCCTCCTTCCTCCCCTCCCTATGGATATCTGCGTCTTCCCTCCGCCGCCGCTCCGCTGCAACGTGCGACCGCGCGAATGCAAGCAAGCGGACAGCAAGTAAGCAAGGCTGAACGCTGATTGTGTTCACAGGAAGCATACAGCCCCGACGATAATCGTGAGACCACGTTTCCCTCTCAAAAGTAGTCACCTTGTCGATTCGCTAATCTGTCGTAACAGGATTCGACATGCGGCCGTTCCTCTATCCCGCGCGGTTCGACCACCAATTCCACAAGATCGACTTGTTGGCCGAATCGTTGCCAAATAGAGCAACGCAGCCTGGAGTGGATAAAGCCAAAGTCGACTGAGCGGGGCCGTGTCCGCCCGCACTCTGCGCTACCTACAGTCGCACCGGTCTCAGGTTACTCTTGCCATGTATCAGTTATATATTCAGTGTCAACTGTCAATTGTCCAGCAATGCATGCCCTAATAATCTTCCAGAATGCTGCAGTTCATATACAACTCGACTCTCTTTCTGATGCACCAATTCTAATGCCCGCCCGCAATGCCCACGCGGCCTCACGAAACTTCGTAATGCCCAATAGCCCGTCTAATAATATCCATCTGCTCGCCTATCATTGCCTTGCCAACGTGCTCGCTCTCGCCTGCAATCTCGCCCGTAACTACCTTGAGCAGCCACACAAAGTCCGCATGCGCTACCAAAGGCAGTGCCGACCGTCGGCGGGAAGCCAGCTTGGCCTTGAAGTCTTTGAAGAATTCTTCTGATACTCGATCGGCACGCGTAACAACCTCGGCGGGAACACCAGCCATTCGCGCAACATCTCGAATCAAGGTAAGCAGGGAGACATGGTCAACAGTACGACAAGACTCACGAGTGCCGTGTGACGATTCAGCGACTCCCGGAATGAGCTTGTACAAAAAGACAACCCGCTTCACAATGTCGTCGACCGCTGTCTGCATGTGCATGTTGCTGATATTTGGGTGGTACGCATAGTCATCAGTGAGCGAGCCGTAGTGCGTCTGCAGACGAATCAGTCATACATTTGAGCATCGTCCAAGTGACTCACCGCAAAGAAGGTCAGCGGCAGTGTATGTGTAGCAATGTGATGCAGGACCGCTCCGGCGATCGCCATCCCGTCATACGTCGAGGTGCCCCGACCGAGTTCTGACCATTTTCAGCCGAGAAAATATACCGTCAAATGACGCCAACATACCATCTAAAATCACCAGCGATCTAGGCCCCGCCTCATGCAAGATACGAGAGCATTCATCGAGCTCCACTTTAAATGTACTGGCGCTAGCAAACATATCTGTGCAAGTTCAGCATCAATGGCGGTGAGGGACGCGTCAACCCACTGTCATATGCTCCCATTCTCGTTTGGATCCGATCGATAGCTGACAACCTAGCTCGTGAAGCTGGTACATAACACCCCATCTGAGCCATGATGACGCCAGCTGCCGTCATCCGCAGCAGCGTACTTTTGCCAGCCATGTTTGGGCCAGTCAGTAGTATGGTGCGAGGGGTTTCGCCACCAAGTCGAACATCATTGGGAATGAAATCGCCTCGCATCGACAGAGTCGCATGTCGAAGATCCTCGAAATCGACGAAAGCTTGGGGTGTGTCGACAAATTCGGGACGACATTTGGGTTCTGGGAGTTCCGAGGAAGCTTTCGCCAGTGAACATAAGCAGTCCAGTTCCGCAATCACCCTAGTCGCGTCAGTCCTGCGCACTCCGACTGCCTATCCCGCTTACTTGACGCAGCGGAGCCACTCTGTACGATCTCTATCAAACTCGGCCAACAGATGCTTGAAAAAGTTTTTCTTTGCCGCGCCGAGCGTCTCTCGTGCTTCTTGCAGTTGGCGGACAACAGGAAGAGTGTCGGGAGTGTAGTAGCGTGAAAAATTCTGAAGAGATGTCAGCGATGTCTTGCGTCTAGCGAGGCCGCAATCACCTTGGTGGCGGACTGTTTCGACCAGTTGGCCGGGACCTTCACTCCAGCAGGGACTTGAAGCTGATAGATCTCTTTACCCCCTTGAGCGCTATGCCAGTAAACAACATCCGAGGATCTGCATGGTCAGCAACTTTGCTACGGTGTACAATCGTACTTGATCAGGTTCGCAGCGCGTTTGCGGAGCATCTCCAACTGAGCCTCAATGGATGCCACTGCAGCCTCAGCCTGATCACAGTCCTCATCTGCGCCAGCCGTCGGCGTGATCGCCATGGACTTCTCTGCAAGCACGTCAGCAAAGGCCGGGAGATAAACGAGAAACCTGACACACCATCTACAAAAACTTTGAACATTCCACGAATGTGCGCAATGAGGGGGGCCAAGTCAGGAGCCGTGCGAAGCAGTCCGCGTATACTGGGGGACTGGAACGATGCGGCCCTTGAGGCAAGCCTATCGATACCAGATTGAAGGATTTCAAACGACTGCCTCCATCAATGTTTGCTCACGGGGAGCCTTAGAATACATACCTCCACGACCTTCAGGAAATCTCTTTGCTTGATGGACCCGGCGTGCAACCGTGATATCAACCGCTACGATGTGTTAGCATAGCGAACGACCTGTCAGCCACCGCTTACCTCGAGATCAGGAATGCCTTTAACCAGTTGAGTGAAATCGCCAGAGAATGTAGGGTCCGAAAGAAGGTCGTCGATGGCATCGAGTCTAAAAAGAGTATAGGTCAGTCCCGTGCACTGACTGTGTGTGTTGATTCATTTGTTTACCTCTCATTGATTGCCTTCGCATCTCGCAGAGGCGAGGTGAGCCAGATGCGGAATAATCGCTTGCCTGAAGGTATAAGCATCAAGGTCAGAACGGATAGACGTACCGAAAGGTGTATGGCAACGTTGGAGCAACTGCAAAAGTGTTCCCTCTGTGCCGCCCTCATTATTGATCAGGACCTCCATGTGGCTCAATGTCTGACCATCGAGAATCAAGCTCTTTCCTTCACGTATCGGGTCGTAGATGTTGAAGTTCTTTTGCGACACCAAATCGTTGTCCAGGTTCAGAGATTTGAGATAAAACAACATCCCTCCTAGGGCTTCCATCGCAATAGGCTTGTCTATCATGGCGGCGATAGCATCCGGCAACTTGGGTTTCCCAGAATCGGGCGTATCGTCCTGAGTCTCGAATAAATTTTCCAGCTTCGACAATGTGACGTTGGCCGAGTAGAACTCTGAGCCCTCGCGGAATGATTGCCACTGAGTATTGCTAGGCAATATGTTCCGCAACACGCGAGTTGAAAGCACCGAGAGATTCCCCTGAATGATCAGCGTCGTTGTGCGAGGCGCCCACCTTTGCATGGACCAGCTCTTTTGGTCTGATCTGTCGGAAGTAAGTCCCTAGTCGGGTCCGCATACCGTCATCGTCGAAGGTGCTTAGGTTGAATTCCCCTGTGGAAGCATCTAATACGCAAATGCCGAATGTACAGGCGCCATTTGGATCATTGACAGAATAGTGTTCCTGAAGTCCGTCAGACGAAGAATCGTCATGCGACCCTGGACTCACCTTGATAGCAACACAGTGATTCGCCTCATCAGATGTAAGGTAGGTTCCATCCACGATGGTCCCGTTCGTGAAGACTTGCGCTAATTCTCGATGGACGATTTTGGGAGCCTTCTTATCCCCATCGGCTCTAGTCCGCATTTCCATCCTGCGGGTATTATTACTCGGTACGATGGTGCGTACTAGCTGACTGGTGACTCACCCAATCATCGTTTCAGCCTGCTCGACTTTGCCGACCTTGTGACCAGCTGCAAGGAATTTGGAAGCCCAGAATTCAAAGCTTTGCTCGGGGACACCGACCTGTGGTTCAGCTACTTGCGTTCCCTCTCGCTCACCATGCACATTTTGACCCTTTCTGTGAGCTTGAGGTCAAATTCCTGAGCGCCAATCCTTGCATCGTCCTCGTACAATTCGTAGAACTTGCCCTTTTGAAAGAAGAGGACAGTGTCGTAGTGGTTTTGCTTGATCTCCCAGAATTGTTTCTCGAAATTGGTCATCTCTTGCCATGCACTATTGGGGATGTACAAAGTCCGTTTGTCGTATTCGGGGTCGTCTTCCCTTCTTCCATCTCTGTCGCGAACATTTTTTAGGAAGCTGTACCGGTCTTCTGCTTCACGCTTCTCCTCTTTAGCCTGCAGCTTCTTGCGCTCGGCTGCGGTAAGGAGGAATGATGAAGAGTCTTGTGATCGGGCGGCAGAAACCATTCGTCGACTGTCGATCTCCTCGCCGTGCTGCTGAGCCAGAGGTCTAGGGCCAGGGCGTGAAGGACCGGCTGACGGACTCGATCCCGCGGCATAGGACGCCAAGCTTGCCTTCGGCGGGTGCTTTGAAGATCCCGAGGATTTGACTGCAGAGGGCTTGGAAGAGTGCTTCGGGCGCGGAGCGGGTGAGAAATCAGACATGGAAGGTGATTCGGAGATTACAGACCCCTCGTACTCGTCTACTGCGGCAGCTGTAGAATTCAGCTTATTGACGGGTCTGACGAAAGATGTCACGAACCAAAAGCCGCATCATCAGCGTCATCGAAAACATAGTCGTCCGAGTCAGAGTCAGCCTTGAGGCTCTTTCTGGGTTTTCTTCCTGTAGGATTATGAGCCTCGTGCGTACGAACCCGCCGCTTGCGTGAGCGAGTCTTACCTTTTGTCGGTTTGGACTCTTCTTCTGCCGAGTCGCCATCATCACTTTCTGCGTACACGATTTTTCGTTTCGCCCGGCGGGACTGTACGGATGAGCTTGGCCGCTTGCTTGTCCAATGCAGCCTTACCTGCAAGATAGGCGTATCTTGAATCTCAACCGTCGTATCCTCGTCAACGTCCGTCCCGTCCGTCTTTCCAACCACCTCTTCCACCATCAAAGGCTTCTGCTTAAGCTCGGGTGGTGGACTAAGCTCATCTTCGCTGTCTCCGAGCACTGCGATTCTCTTTGAAGGGCTTGCGACCCGCTTCGTGCCGTTGGTATGTGCACCATTGGCTGCGCGACCATTGGTGTTCAGCGGAGAGCTCCCAACCGCAGAAGAGGGAGTCCGGAGCTGCGAGGAAGCGGGAGAAGACGATGGGGGTGCGCCACGAAGAGAAGCTGTCGGCGGGCGGGAGACTGGAGGAGGCGGTCCGGCTTTTGGCTTGCCAAAGAAGCTGGCTAGTGTGGACTGCTTGGACCTGTCGGGTGGGTAAGCGGGGACCTTGAACATCACTTGTGAAGGTGAAGATGGTGCATGATGCAAGTCGCAGTCGAAATGGATGACCAGACGTTGACAGGAAGGGGGGAAGGAAAGAATCCAAGGCGTAAGGAAGGAAAGAAGGACGGCGTGGAGGAGAAGGAAAGAAAGGTCGACAGTCGACAGTCGGTCTGGCAACTCACGCCTTGGCGTCTTTGACAGGCTCTAGCTTTGCTTTGGCCATTGCGTCCAACGAGATTCGGGGTCGTAGTGCTCCTCAGAATCTGTCCTTTATCGACATGCGCCTGTCCGCAGGCAGCGAGCAAGAACAGTCAGACTGGCTCTACCAACTGAGGTCGCGCCTGGTCATCCCTCCACCTCGCGTGTCATGAGCCATAGGACTGGACATTTCCTTTATTCAAGTGTCCTGCTTACCACCGAAATCACGTGCCAGTCCCCTTATTCGATCCCCAAACATGACGTGTCCCCGTACCAAAATTGGTTGACGCGACTTTCTTTCTCCGTCGCGTCCCGCCATTCTCCCCGGGGGTTCGCGTTGTTGCTCGTTGCGCGTCTAGTCTTGTCACCTCTTCCCGGTCGGCCGATCATCTTGTCGACTCTTGGGTATATAACACCCTGGGCATTCGAGTACCTCCGTCTCGCTCCATTCTAGCAATCCGTGTAACCACTCGTCTCGTCATCTCCCTTACCTTGTCGCTGCTGTTTGATCATGACGACCATCGAGACTCCATCCAAAGTCGCTGCCACGGCCTTGTCCGCCATGGACCTGAACGTTGCGAAACCAACCACCGCCTCCACCGACCCCAACTTCCTCGCCAAGCTCAAGGCGGCGGCGGCTGCCGCTGCCGAGGCCCCGGCTGTTGCCGAGGTCAAGACTGAGGATGTTGAGGAGTACCGCAAGCGATTTGTCGGCGACATCAACTGCCCCGAATCGGAGGAGCCCCTACTGAAAGAGTCGAAATCACGATTCGTCCTTTTCCCCATCACGTACCGCGAGGTGAGCTTGCTCGGATACCCGATTCATACGCAAGAGGCTGATGTGTGACAGATCTGGCAGATGTACAAACAGGCGCAGGCTAGTTTCTGGACGTCGGAGGAGATCAACCTCGCTCCTGATCTCCACGACTGGGAGAACAAGCTCAACGACAATGAGCGATACTTTATCGAGCATGTCTTGGCCTTCTTCGCTGCTGTACGTTTGGCGTGTTCACATGTACGCTTCACTCGCTGACTCGCTGCTTAGTCGGATGGAATCGTCAACGAGAACTTGGTCGAGCGATTCTCGTCGGAAGTGCAGTGCGCCGAAGCCAAGTGCTTTTACGGCTTCCAGATCATGATGTGAGTCGGGCGCACCTGCACGGGCACCTTATTACGTCCTGTGATGGCATACTGATGGCTGCGACAGGGAGAACATTCACTCTGAGACGTACTCGCTGTTGATTGACACGTACATCAAGGATGCGGCGCGCCGGACGTACCTCTTCGAGGCGATTGACACCATCCCATGTATCCAGAAAAAGGCCAACTGGGCACTCAAGTGGATCTCGGACCAGCGATCGACCTTTGCCGAGCGTCTGATCGCCTTTGCAGCGGTCGAGGGCATTTTCTTCTCTGGCTCATTCGCGTCCATCTTCTGGCTCAAGAAGCGAGGTCTCATGCCTGGCTTGACGTTCTCCAACGAGCTCATCTCGCGTGACGAAGGACTGCACACCGACTTTGCCTGTTTGCTGTTCACCCACCTCCGCCGACGCCCACACCCCGAGACTGTCGAGCGCATCATTCGTGAAGCAGTGAAGATTGAGCAGGAATTCCTCACTGGTATGTTGCATAGCGTGGCGGCTTCATCAATGCTAATAACGCTGCAGACGCTCTGCCCGTGTCGTTGATCGGCATGAACGCAAAGCTCATGTGCCAATACATTGAATTCGTCGCCGACCGCCTCCTCGTCGCACTGGGCAACGAGAAGATCTGGAACGTGACCAACCCGTTCGGTCAGTCGACGCTCTCCTGCCTGCCGTTGCGATGGAATGCTGATTCGACGTAGACTTTATGGAGATGATCTCGCTGCAAGGCAAGGCCAACTTTTTCGAATCGCGCGTCTCGGCATACTCAAAGTCGGGCGTCAACCAGTCTGTCGGCAGTGCGACCGACCACCAGGCCGTCAAGAAGGGCTTCTCGCTCGACGACGACTTTTAGCGGTCGTTTTCTCGTCGGGTCGGGTCGGGTCGGGGTCGCGGTCCTGCTGGGTCAGGGAGCCAAGTACAGAAGCAAGTCAAACAAAATCAATATACCCCCTTAGAATGTCTCGGTCTTACTGTTCCGCTTTCCCTCATTGCTCTTGCGCATGGCGTGCTTGTTGTTGGTCGGGCATATACTGTAGCTCGCATCTTTTTATACTCTTTCTAAGCTCTTGGCATGTCAGCCGGGGAATGCTGCGTCGTCGTGCTGCTTGCTTTATCTTGTGCTTTCATAGAGCGAGATCGTGGCTATGCAATACGACACTGCAAACGCCTCCTGGCATTCTGCTGGTCGGGATGAAATCAGAGGACGTCGACGAATGAAGGGTCAACATGGGCAATGTCCAATCCAAGCAGCCAGAGCTGCAAGTACGCCGAGCACAATGCGGATGCGACAACGGCTTTGGAGTGTCCGCTCAAGCAAACTTATCCCCAAGCCAGCTCGCCTCGCCTCACGTCACACGTATACATGTTCAGTGTCTTGTACTATGCTACACCAAGCGGCCGCGCTTGCCTGTCACTCGATCAGGATCGACCACGTCCCCCGCCCGGCCTAACGCTATCCCGCCAGCCGACGTGTCGCCAAGAACGACGCCCAGATCGGTTGTGGCGCCCCCAAGCCCACCAACACCACCGTCAACACCACCATCAACACCATCGCCACCATCACCACCACCATCTCCAACACCGCCGCCGCCGCCACCACCCACGCCGACGCCTTGGACCGTAGAAGGACCAAGGGCGACGGCGTCTCCATCCTGCTCCTGCACCAGATTCCTTGGGTGTACAGAGACTTCGGAACGTGTGCGCACTTTCGGGGTCACGGGAATTGCGCGGGGTAACTCCGCTGTGCTGCTTGTGTTGCCTTTTGGCAGCGGTGGAGATCTGATGGTTCCTGGGTTCGGGGCGGGTGGAGGTCGAATAGGTTCAGACGGGTGGATGGTGGCAGGTTGTCCAAACTTTGGTGGCTGTGGTGGTTGTGGAGGTTGTGGAGGTGGTACCTGTGCGGGTGGTGGGTGTTTATGATTATGGTCTCCTCCGCCGTGATGACTGTGGTGAAAGATACCTCCGACGAAATTCCGCAACAACTTGCCTCCCACATGATGGTGGTGGGAATTGGTATTGTCCCCTTCCTCGCGTCCTTTGTCACCCGCTTCGACTCGCTGATCTCCCCCTTCTGGAGGGACATCGGTCACCCATGCAGCACCTTGGCCGGTCGCTGGAGTAGTGTCTATTCTCGGTTCGGCGAGCTTCGGATCCGAGTAGGTCAGAGATGGAGCGCGACCGCCTCGGATCGACGAACGAGATCCCCGTAAGGAGGAGCGAGATGAAGATGGGATAGACGAGGCTGACGACCGATCGTCTGGTGGGTCCACGTCCATCCCAGTCGCCGTCGTTACGGGTAACGAAGTCGACAGCTTGCGTGCATGTCCATGTCCACTTCGCCGTCTGGTCCGACCACGCATCGAGGCCGGGGATGTCGCACTCCCGTCTTTCATGGGGATATCAAAGCTCGCACGCTTTGACGACGATGCGACTGGACTCGATCCGTATTCCGAGACCGACTCGTCGCCGTCACCTTCCATATCTTCGTCGTCTTCGCCTTTTCCTGGACCTTCAACATCTGAGGTGAGATCGTATTCGCGTTCGCCGTCTACTGGCTCTGTCGAACGTGGTTTGGACTGGGAACGAGGGAAGGAGACAAAAGGGGATGTAGCGGGTTGGGGCGCTTGGGTGTAGCCGCCGTGAGAACGTATCAGGGAGGAGTAATAGCGCTGCAGGAGATCGGCAGTGCACTGGTGCCGTCAGCGGGAGGCTACGCGGTCGGTAAATAAATGCAGCAGGTCACTGAACAAGACCAGGTTATAATGGTGACGGTGGGGTGGACCACTCACATTGACATTCCACTGCGTGACTTTCAAAAATTCCTTCTCCAGCGCATTCAACTCCTGCACCTTTATACCCCCCACTTTGGCGTAATGAGCGTTGGTGCAGAACACATCGCACTGTGCTTTTGAGCCAGCACAGACTCCGGCGATGAGGAATCGATGGACGGTTAGGGACGAGAGTGTGAATGTTGGGAGGTGTTGGCATGTGATGTCGATGTAGGCGAGCAGGGATAAAAGGGGGATCTTCTACTCGACCAGGAGTAAGAACGACGGGTTGATCAGAGGAAGGAAAGGCGGAAGGAATGCAAGTGATAGCGACAGCGACAAAGGTATCGAGTGTTTCAGAAGATGCACCCTCGTCAGCATGCTATCCCGTTGCTGAAGGAACTACTGACCTCCATGTTGGTATACTTGACTATTCTTCTCAGATACTCGATGACGCTGATGCCCGGGGCCGCTCGCGAGTGGAAGCGCGTCAGCGAGTCGGGGGTGAGGATGACCTGATCATTATGCTGAATGAGCAGATCGAGCATATGCGAAATGAGGATGATGAGCGTGTCGGTCGGACAGTCGATGAACGCCCATGGTAACTCTGGTAAACTCGGAGATGCGCCAGGGTCTTGGGTCGACATGGCAGATTCAAGTCAGATGGAAGTCCATTGGTGTGTGTGGTGCTTGGAATTTTTCCAAAAGCAACCAGTCACAGTGGTGGAATTCCGGCTCGTCGGTGCCGTTCCTGAGGCTGAGACGACTCTTTTCAGGACGAGGCAGCTCGATGTGCTGCACCCCTGTTACTCGACGATGAAGTGAATGCTGAGTGAGGATATCGATGCTGTCTGGTATTTGCAAGCGCTGTCTCAATGGCAGGAGCAAGTATAATTTTGCCCCCCTTTTTGGGAATTTAGCCCTGGGCTCAGCCGACTTTGTTCTTTTTCACCAGCAACTTTGCACTTTTTTTCCCGACCAGCTTGATATTGCCAGCAACTACATGCAATCTCGATTCGAGCCTGATTCATGCATGTAATGCAACGGAATCCATGCATGCATGAACTCCATGCTTGATTCTAGCTACCGGTATTGTCCAAATTGGATTCGGAGAGTTCAGGAACAGTGAATCGAATCGGTTTATCAATCCATCTTCCATACCCTTCAGGTGCATTGAATGAATCTAACCTGTAAGGTCACAGTTATGTCAAATTGCGCGTTGAAACCTCCTAAGGGATTGCTCATAAGGGGACTGCTCAATCTGTGGATGTTTCGGGCTAGCGAGATCAACTAATGTAGAACATCAATGAACTCTGGTAAACAACGGATGGTTGAACGAATCCTTGCACGTTAAGCATCTTACCATCACATAGAATACTTCGTGAAAAGTGGATTCAAAGCCTTTCAGCCCATACCGCCCACTCAAGCATTAGATTCGAGACAAGAACCAAGATGGCAACTCCTTCCGAGCTCCAACAAGCTGCCGCCATCGGACCGCACGCTATGGAATGGGTCAAGGGGATTCGCGAAGATCCCGTATGGCAAAGTCCAGCCGCCAGGAGACGATTCGAAGCACGCTTCGGAGGTCCAGTGCAAGACTGGCAGTGTTCTGCCGACAGGTACTTCCCACCATCCGCCGTGCGGCTCGGTTTGCGTCGAGTCAACCTGGAAGACCCCGATCTACTTACGATTCCAAAGACGGCTCATCGCGGAGTTAGTTGTGAAGGGTCTGGAAAGAAGGACCATATCTCGAATTGTCATCCGGCTTTTATTTATGAGTAAGCTAGATTCTAAACTTTGTTCTCGAATCTAGCTGATAGCAGCAGAGATCCTAATCTCATCTGCCCCAACTCCGAACCGATACACGGGAAGACTTTTATTACAAAGTGGCAACTCAACAGCAAAGCCAATGTCTGTCTTCATTGTTACGTGAAACCGGAAACCACCTGCGCAATTAAGAACATCCAGCTACCCTACCGCGGCCTCTGGCATATCCTCCGAACACTACCAGAACAGCGCGACCGATACTGGGACAAGCATACAAATCGGACAGTCAGAAAGGCTTCGCTTGCAAGTGTCACCACTCCTCGAAAACGTCAGAAACTCGAATCGAATATTTCCGGAGCTAGAACTGCCTCCACACGTCTTTCCAACATCGAAAGCAGTTCGAATTTATCTGATCACGCTTCAGGAGGTCAATTCGACCGAAAGGGAAAGAAACGAGCTGTGATTCAGGAGATATCCTCGTCCCCAACTCCACGATTCGATCGCAGGTTGAAGAGAAAGTTGCAGAGCTCGGCAGGAGTCGTGGATTTGACTCAGGAGGGTGAGGAGGAGATCGATTACGGACAGGAGGAAGACGACGAAGAGGAGGAGGACGAGCTGGACGAGCAGGAGCAGGACGAGCAGGAGCAGGACGAGCTGAAACGCGACGACGATCATGTTTCCGAAACGGCTTTCGAGGGCAGCGACAACTGGACACTTCAGCCGGCCTTCACAGTCATTTCTAAGGTGGCAGAAAGCTCGAAACAAGCTCAACAAGCTGCACCATCCAGTCCCTCTAAAGGTATTAGCTCTTGGAAGTCAGTACCAACAGTGAAAGTGTCTGCAGCGAGCAATTTACCGCTCAAATCGACTACAACCCGCCCGAAATCTGCCATTCAGTCTTCTGGCCCAATTCGAGAAGCTCCAAGCAGGTCAGAGCCAAGGATTCCTCCAGCAACAGCACCTGATCCAGCTCCGGCATCTCCAGCGACGGCACCTCCTCCAGGAAAGCGTCCTGCAGCAACTTCGGCTTCAGTCCCAACGCAGCCTGTGAAATCTACTCCTTCGACTCCTCAGGTCAAGAAGCACGTTTCTACGCGAGGCAAGCCCCAATACATTGACTATATTCAATTCGACTCCGAAACTACTCTTCATCCCAATGACCCCCGAGCCTACGTTTCGAACGAACCTCTGTTCAATGTGCCATCACAAATGCTTCTTCCAATTAATTTGCCCTCAGTCGAATCGACCTCTTCGGATATGTTGCTAAATGATACAATCTATTCTTCGATTCGAGACCGGATTTCGGTTAGTCTCAACCAAGTCCCTCCTGAATATGCTGCTGTGTCCAATGATTTGATTCGAGTGGGTACACAACTTGGACAGCTTGGTATGTGGCACGCGGACAACAACAGAGCGGTGGCTACAGCGGTTGGAGCTTTCGAACATGAGCTAGAAGAGGCTCGGCATAACCTGGATCTGGCTCGAAGCCATGCTGAAAGTTCCGAACTGACAATGAGGGACCTGGACCGTCGTCTGGCAGACTTGCTGGGGCAAATCGAAAAGAAGGACCAAGAAATCGAGGCCCTGCAAACCCAGCTTCAATCTATCGATTCGGATAGTCGAAAAGAGGCACACTTGGTCAAACAAGAGCTCAAGACAGTGGAGGAACGCTTCCGCAAAGCCATCAAGGACAGGGATGATGCCGAAATGCAAACCCAGGATGTCCTTCGAGAGGTGGATCAGCTCAGAGAGACTCTCAATTTGGCACACCAGGAGCAAGATGCAGCAATTCGGGAGCGAGATGTGGCTATTCGGGAGCGAGATGCGGCTATTCGGGAGCGAGATGCGGCCATTGGGGAGCGAGATGCAGCAATTCAGAAGCAGTCAGAGGCAATTCGGGCTGGTGAAGAGGCTTCACAGGCTAAAATCCAAGCCGAGAAGGAGCTCGAAGAACTTCGAACTGTGCCATCCTTCGACTCGCTGCTAAGCAAGCAGGATCTGGAAGAATCGACCAATAGTCTCAATGCCCTCAAAGCTCAGACTGAAGACCTTGAGCGAAACCTCAAGCTGGCTGAAGAGAGATTCGAAGCGGAACAAACTGCTCATAACATCACGAAGACTTCTCTCACACAGGCCGAGCAGGGGAAAGAAGAAACTGCTTTGGATAGGAAGAAGCTCGAATCACAGCTGGCTGAGGCGGAAGAAAAGAGAGAACGGGCTGAGAAAGAGTTGGAGTCCGCAAATCGGGCAAGGACAAACGCCGAGACAGCGCAAGAGGAGCTTCGAATCGAGGCCGAGAGAATTCGAGCTGAGGCAGAAACACTTCGAGCTGAAGCAGGAGAGTTGCGCAAGAAACTTGACAAGAATCAAGAGGAAGCTCTCACACCCGATCCGCCAGTTGCCTCTGTCTCTGCTCCAGCTCCTGTACCACCGACTCCTTCGGTCAGGAGATCAGAGAGGAGGAGGTAGAAATATGACGTAGAGGTTTCGGAATTCATATATCATTTTCAGTCATGCAACGTATCGCTTCGAAATCACTTGTGCAATACATCGATTCCTTCGAAGAGTCTTACATTTGCTTCTCCGGAAGTGACTGAACTCTGGTTCATACCCTGAGACAATTCGAATTAATTTAGAAATTCTTCTGTCGATAACATTGGCATCTGCAAGCTAAGGACAAACACGCATCACATTCACATCTCTCTAGCAAATTTTCTAACGGTTTTGCTGATATTAGGCGCTTCCCAGACTGAACTCAAGACTGGCTGTGAAAGCCAGCAAGACATGAAGAACTGAATCAAAGAATGCCTCAAGTCCTCCGCCCGCCTGATGCCGAAACTTCTCCCAGGCATACCGAGAGCCGTTCTAGAAGGCATGACGTTCTGCACAAGCAGGAGAGCTGCTGCTACAGTGAGCGGCCCACAGCTATGTCCGTCTTCCTGTTGAGGCCAATCAAGTAGCTGCATCATGTTCTTTGGCAATCAGCAATGCCAATTTGGCACTCACCGATGTATTCGGAGCAAAAACCCAATCCGCCATGAGACTGCTGTCCACACCATTCCGCTCCATCTCATAGTCGAATCGTGTCTGAAATATTTTAGGAATACTCTGATATTAGGTGAATCAGTATGACATGTTTACCAGCATATCTCACCCGCTGCAATTTTTTCGAATCCTGTTTGCCACTCATACTATCATAACGCATGACAATTTTTTCCGGGCCAAAGATGACCATGAGGGACCAATGAGAGTTCTCATGAACGAACGCTACCGTAGTGCGTTCTAACCACTCTGAAGACTTCCCTAATAACCATTCGGATGGGACGGGACCTCCTGCTGAAATGTAGAGAGAAGGATCGTCTGGATTATCTCTCACACTCCACCGCCCGAGCTTCAGCCCCTTCCTGATGCTCATTGGGCCCTGATATGCCGTTTCGACTCTCTTTGCTTGTGCTCCTCGTCTCTCCTCCACAGCTATCCCTATCATTACTAGGGCCTCCATCCATTCATCACTCCACCACGCTGTAGGGCTGAGACCTGTTTCGAGAGTGGCAAGTGGCAGTGACAATCGCACCCCTAAGATGATAACAATATTATGTTCGGCCTCATAGTCCTGGAATCTCAGGCGTGCTTGTCGAGATGCCGAAAGGTGCTGCAGGATTTTTCGCAATGAGTTTGGAGTATAGTGCTTGGGAGATTCGGGCACCTGAGTAGTCACCATGGGATTTGTTGAACTGGTCTCCAAGCATTCGACCAATTCGAATCGACGGATTGCAGCTTCTTCCGGGGTCTCTGTGATTTCATGTCGACCATCCAATTCGACGTCTTTGACTGCAACAGGAAGTTCTTTCCAGGCGTCAGCAGAGCATTTATTTATGGGAGATCAAGCTCACTCCGCCTCTTCCTGCCTGGAACCTTGTCGCTTGGGGACACATTCCATATGTCGGAGCGCACGTACCAAAAGGCCACGGGGATTCGACCGAATTCGAATGCATCGGAAAGAAGATCAATCTGACGTGCTTTTTCGTCATCGATCTCATACCACTCCTCGTTCTTATGAACAAAGACGGTGTGATGGGGTGTGGACTTGTGATTCAATTGCTGGCAGATAATACCACCAATATGATATCTCAGGGCACGACTGCCGGCCGGTTCAGTCCTCACGGGGATTGATATTTCCGAATTGATGAGCAGGAACTCTCTCGCTCTCCTATGGAGTTCTCGAGAATGCTCTCCCAGCATGCGAGGCTCCTTCTTGCTCCAGATCATGCGGAGGAAAACAACTGCCGGTCTGGACTCGAATTCAATTGTGTGCTTGAACAACCCCGTCTTGTGGCAGATTGCGCAAGTTCTCTGCGTTTCGAATTTCAGAAAATCTTCGAACAGCTCTCGCAATGAGCTGGTATGCGTTGGGCTTTGTTTTTCAAGGAATGTGGAAGCCAGTAAGGGGATCGAACAACGTTCTTCGGTTTGCTTGCGGGTTGCATTGCAACTGGCACAACTATCGATGGTGGTTGCCTGAATGTTGAAGAAGCCCCGAGCAATGTCGCCGTGTTTACCCTGAATAATCAAGGCCATCATCCTGTCGAAGAAGTCCCCGGGGTTTGCAGGGCCATGGAGGAGGAGCTCATCTAAATCGAATCAGCAAATATCTAAGAGTCTCTGGCAAGAACACATACCTTCGAGGCAGATTCGTAAATTCGGAACGTCAATGACATGTTTTCTGAGTCCATTTGCATGGAATGCCTGCCAAGCACGTAGTATGCGTGAATTTCGTCCGCAGGAAAGAGTTTCGATTGATTCGAGACCCATGACTATGTATGATTGCTGGCTCAACAAATGAAAGACAGTTAAGACATGACTGAGTCCACCAGGATTTCGTGCGGGTAATGTCACTTTTGGTGGTTCCGAATTCTTGACGGCAAGGGAGCTTCGTTGACCTTTTCTGCCCGGGTGCAGTGGAACTAGTTTTCGAGGTCGGCCTGCCATAGACGGCGTGGTGACACACAGCTCTGCAAGAGTTTGATCCACTTTAACTTGCTCATTGTGGACACTCGGAACAGATTCTTCATCTTCCAAATCTTGCCAACTCCTCTTGCCAGCATTACTACGCCTGGAGATCGGTGATGTGGCAATTCGAAAGTGCTCTTCTTCAGAATGATCGTCTTCCGTCCTCTCGAATCGACTCGTATTTCTGTTGAATTCCAAGTCGGGCTGATCTCTCAGCTGCCAAGAAGTCACAGGGCACTTCCAGAAGTCCGCAGCATCGTGAACATCATCCTGAATCAGAACATCCAGTTTCTTTTGACTTTTTCGTTCTGCACAGCTCTCTTGCTCTCGATTCGAATGACCAAATTGCTTCCGAAATAGCTTGCTAGCAATGTAGGCGGCGTCTTCCTCATATGAATCAATTCGACCAGCGATACGGAAGACCACCATGGCATATAAGTGTGGACAGCGTTTTCCCGTTTGCTGAAATTGCCCGCAAGTGCAAATCTCACGTTGATTGGATTCGAGCGTACCACAAAAGTGTGTAAGGGAGGAATCAGAGCCACTGCACACAGAGTTATTAATTATTGGCTCCACCCGAAAGGCTGATTCGAGAGCGCCCAACTGGTATGTGAGCCCGCTGGGTGTGGTGGGATCGATCAAATCTTGTTGCCACATGTCCAGACCGATTTTGGCAGAGTTGATCACGTTCGGATCCGGTCGTGCTTGTTTGTGCTCGAAAAGCTCATAGTAGGGAAAGTATTCGGTCAAAATAATCTGAATCAAGCGGTCCAGGCTATTCGAGGTGTCAGTATCCAGAATATTGTCGATTTCAGGTCGAAACCTACCGTTTATTTACTCGACAACACAGGAAAGTCCGGTCAAACACTCGAAACGCCACTTCCGCATAATTATTAGTTGACCAAGGACCATCTCGATTGTAATGCGGAGGAATTCCGTAATCTACACAGTACGGGCGCCAGCTATCGACGAACCAATATTTCGAGAGATATGGGCCAATGTTGCTCCAAGCTCTTCCATCATCATTTCCGATTGAATTGACATCGGCCTCTAAACGTTCGAAGTACATGGGCCATTCGGCCTCTGTTGGGCACCTTTGAGCTTTCCGAAGGGCTTTCATGTAAGCATTCAGCTGAGCAACACCGCGTTTGTCTCGCAGAAATGCGGTTTGGCCGTTCGATTTGCAGGCCTGCATGAAGTGGAATTGGCACACGCGAATCGGTATGCCTGGAAAGACAGTCTGTATCGCATTTCGTTCTGCTGCGCTGCGGTCGATCATCATGAATGCCGGGCAGAAGCCATCCCCGTCATCTCCCGAGACAGCAAGTGCCCGAAGGTATAGCAGTTCATCATCATCTTGGAGTTCTCTTTGATCTAGATTGGATCGTTCGAGGACCAGCTCAGAAGCAAGCCGGTTAACATTTTCGAGGACTGTTCGTAGGAACAACGTGTATGTCTGCTCGGTCGCCGTATTCGATACCATAACCGCAACTATACCATCAGCTCAGAACCTGCTCTTGTAACAGGAATCGAACATACTGGGAATCATTCGGTGGTATTCGTTGATCGTGCTCAATATAGTCATGGGACATCGAAAAGCATTCTTGTTACGCCAGGAGGAGTCCATGTACATGCCGCGTTGCACTGCATGCAAAAGAGCATTCCTGAGACCAGATTTCGGGCCGATAATGCATTCGAATTGGTCCCCAGGAGTGAATTGGACCTCTGGATCAGATAATTTGGGGTATTCGGTACTGTATATATCTTTCAGCGAGACATCCCCCTGGAGAGAAAGGTAGGAGAGACATACTGTAAGAATGCCTCTGGGGCACGCCTAGCTAGAATCTCGATGGCAACCAAAGGGTTCTGATCAAGGCGCTTTGTCCGTGCTGTGGCAATGACTGCATATTGAAAGTCTCTGTCTTTTGGGCGCCGCCATGGACACTGGTCTTCCACGAATCGAGCGTGAGGATGGTCTTTAGACAACTCTTGCCATTCTAAATGGGTTTCGACGTCAATTCGGGCTCCCGTAGAAGGTTCAAGCTAGCTGGGATCGAATTCGAACTTACGCCTCTTTAACTGTGCTGGGGTCGAAGCAAATATAGAGGCCATGTCGAACAGAATTCGGCGTAAGGTGGGAGAAATGTCAAGAAGCTGCTTGTCATCACATGGCGAGTGACCAGGAGTTTCGAGAATTGTGCATGTCTTGGTCAAGGTTTGGGCTACGCTGACCTGTAGCTGCACACAATGAGCTTTCCATCTCACAGCTTGGAAAATGCTCACAATCAGTTGTGCTCCACATGAAAACCTATTCCTTGATCGTTCCACTTTTTCGTCATCGGATTCCTCCTCTTGTAATCCTTTTCGGAGGATATCTGCCACCAGCAAGACTTCATCTTTGAAGGTCTTCGGATCGGGGTACGTTTCCCGACTTCGAACTTGTTGGCATGCCCCGGCACACGAATAGAAAGTCCTCCACAAGATACACTCCTCCTCATATGGCTGGGCACCCGCTTCGTGATGGAAGGTGCAGCGTCGAGCTCGCAGATCCGAAGGACGCTGACCAGGAGGATCAAGAAACTCGATTCGAACATTTGATGAAGCTGTCTGACGTGCGACATGCCATTGGTGTTGCTACAGACCATCAGATTGCCATTAATCCTTTTCACATACCATTCTATCGTGGTATGCAGGGAACTCATCTTGTGGTATCTCTGTCTTCCTGAACTTCTCTGGCAGGCGGAGGGAAGAAGGTCTCTTGAAAAGATAGCCCTTTGACACTTGAACCCCGACAAGTCGAGCAGGATGAACCGTGTGTCTTTCAAGGCGGGAAACAATTGTCTCTGGCACGTTAATCTGGCAATGAACAGATGATTCGATGAGGTTCCGTTCTCTTCTAGATGCAATGCGATGCACTGACGGCACCGACAGAAGATTGCTACTTGAATATGTCCGGCTTGAACTCAGAGGTCTTCGAAACTCGTCCAGTGGTGTAGTAGGGTACTGAAGAGAGGGATCGAGGTTCTCACAGTGTGATTGTCCGACAGCTCTATCGACCTCAGACAATGAAGGATCCCGGCGCCTCGAATCGATAGAGGTTGCGCTGCATCGATTTGGAGTTTGCCGAACTAGACCAGAAGGGCCAATAGTAGGCTGTATTTCTCGTGTGGACGACCATCCCGAAGAATGGGTATTGAGGACTTCGGAGATTCCCTCGTCGCTTTCATCGATTTCGAGGGCAGGGAGTATTGGTTTAGAATGGACGACTCGTTTCGGGGAATTGTTGGGAGAGCTTTTTGCGATCTCGGATGCATTCGAACCGCTTCGAATTGCTGTAGGAGTCGTGATGATGGGCAATGGAGGTGGTTTGTAGTACTTTCGAGGTCGTCCGGGCCCCCTCCGAGGAGAGACGGCATTCAAGAGGGCGCCCCTTGGCAGGGATCCGAGTATCTGTGTATCTTTCTTGGAGGTCATCAGATGAGTCATACAGCTGTAGCAATCGGTATACAGGTGTGTATAGTATTCAGAGCAAACATTAAGTCGTGTATACATCAGTACTTGCATCAGTACATGCATGTGAGAAAATGCATACATACAAACAAACACAGATCAGCAGTGAAAGGAGCCTTTGGTTTGGGGTCCGGGATCGTAGGAACTGCATTTGGGAGCCGGCGGTCACCATAGCAGAGATCGAATCAGTACAGAACATCTTTCTATGTCGTTTCGAGATTGATACTGGGCAATTCGAGGGTAGAATTTGTACCTGCATGAAGTTGCTGGCAATATCAAGCTGGTCGGGAAAAAAAGTGCAAAGTTGCTGGTGAAAAAGAACAAAGTCGGCTGAGCCCAGGGCTAAATTCCCAAAAAGGGGGGCGAAATTAATTCTTGCATGGCAGGAGGAGCTGAAGCACGTGCGCGACAATGACGGGACTTTGCTAAGAGGGGAGGATGGAATAAAGTAAATCACTGATGGAATCGGTAAAGACTCTCGATAACCGGCGGCGACGAGTTGTCCATCTTTCTTCTCGGTCTGGCCATGCAATCGCTGCTCTCAGGAGCAGACTGCTCCACAGCTTCCAACCCACTCAAGCAGATCACCCAGAGGGAACGCCTGGACCAGAGCGTATTTCGGGTGAGCGGACCAAAGAACGCCGGTCCTCCAGTACAGGCTGACCGCGAGATCTACAGGATCGAGCTGGGCCCGCTGTCGCCCAGAATGGCCAGGCTTTTCGACAACCGCTTGCTGGGCCATCAAACGGCCTCCCAGCCCTCGCAAATCCCACACCACATCCCTTCAATCTCTCGCACCTTTCTGTAGCGCTTGCTGCGTCCTCATCACAGAGGGGTTCACCACAATTCGATGCCGAGTGGGAGAGAGCAACATCAGCACCGGTCACCACGCAGCGCTTGATCGGGCCACCACCTCAAGCAGCGCTTGCACGGGAATATCAAGCATGGAAATACCCACCCCATGCCTCCTCCCCATGGGTCCAGGCTTTCTCCGACAATGGAAAGGGAAAGGGCAGGGAGGTAACGGCAGATCCTGTGTCTGTTCAGCAGTATCGCCCCTACATGCCTACTTTGGGCTATCAACCTACCTTCCAACCCATGTACAGCGGATACCAGCAACAACAGCCTGTAGGTCATCCGGATCAACTCCATGGCAGAACAGAAGAGGAGCAGAGAGACTTGGAGGCGGCGTTTGAGCGTGCGTTGGAAGATGCTCGATCACAGTCAAGTGCGGAGGCTTCAGTGAACCGAGAAGACCAGCATCAGGCAGAGGAGGTGAGAGACGCCAAGGGGGACTTTGATGCGGTATGGGAGAGTCTCAAACCCGAAGCGGAAAGGCTCAATAAGCTTGCCGAGTGGGAAAGAGACTTTTCACAAGTGAGGCTCTTTGACCTGATGGAATATTTGCAAGCTGATGTACTTAGTTTGTGGCGGACGAAGACGATCTATACGAGACGCTGAACGATAGTCTGAATCACCCAGACGTCGGACAAACGGGACTGGACTATCAAATGGAATTCGGAAGTGGTGCCTATCTCGGTGGCTTTACTCGATTCTGACAACGGACTGCCCGCGTATAGACCATACGAGTTCTGTAAGTATAAGACCGGGATTCCATACCGTGACTGACAGAATCAGCCAACACGCCTCAATTCGATCAAATTTCCCCGTCTGCTGCTTGGGCAGAAGCGAATCGTATCCTTGCATCGGGAGGGTCACTATCCGATGCTACTGGTCTCCTCGAGTCCTTTGTCCGGCGAGCCAAAGTGGAGGATTACAACACGCTGCAGGTGACGGACGTTGAAGCTTGGTCGTTGTTGGGTAGAACGCATGCGATGAATGAAAAAGAGGGCCGGGCAATGGAGGCATTTGAGCAAGGTCGAAAAGTGCTCGAGGGGGAGGACGGCGGGCGGGAGAAGGTTGCTGGCGAACTTTTGACCGTAAGCCCCCATTCTCAGAGGGAATACACAGCTCATCGGGACGCTAGAATCTGGCAATCTCATATGTCAACGAGTCGCTGGACCTGGCAGCTCTTACAGTGTTGCATCAGTACCTCGCACAGAGTCATCCGGCACACGCCACCGCCGCGCCAAGCCGGAAGGCCATGTCCGAATCCTCGTCCCCATGGGCCATCCATCAGCTCTTGACAGACGCCTACCTCGCTCTGGCTCGGGAACAATATGCAAATCAAGGCGTGGTTGACCCAGATGTACAAGTCGGGCTTGGGACTCTGTATTACATGATGGGCGAGTATGACCAGGCGCGAGACTGCTGGGTCGCGGCTCTAGGAGAACGACCAAATGTGAGCTACAACCAAAGTGCAAGGACCAGGGACCGAGGATGCGCAATTGTGCGCGCTGACGAGGGCGACAGGACTACTTGCTGTGGAATCGACTGGGTGCGACATTGGCGAATGGGGGTAATCCTGAAGAAGCCGTCGATGCGTATCGCAGAGCACTCGAACTCAAACCCACCTTCACGCGAGCGATCTTCAACCTTGGTGTCGCTTGTGAGTCTCACGATTGAATCTCTCGTCCCGTTCCAGTAGCCTGTGTCGGACTCATCCATCACAACGCCGAAAGGAGCGATGGTGCGGGTTGTCGATACTGACACGTGCGCAGGCTTGAATATTGGCGTCTACAAGGAAGCTGCGGAACATTTCCTCGCTGCGCTGGCTATGCACCAGCGAGAGTCCCCTTCGCCAGGGGACAAGGCCGATCCGGAGATGTACGAGAGCGGGAGTCTGTGGAACACGCTTCGGCGGGCGTTGTCGGCGATGGTACGTGCGAGCTAACTTGTTTATTCCTGCCTGGTATTATGTGTGTGTGTGAGAGGGGGGGGGTTCAGGTGTCCATGCGTTCGGATCTTGCGCTGTCGAGCCGTCAGGCTGATGAGCTGTTATGCTGTCTGGCGTGGTGTGGGAGTATGAGCATCAGGTGTTTGCGCATCGGGGATACGAGCATCAGGTGTCGGCGTCTGAGCTGGGGATTTCCGAGAAATGGGATTCGAGATGCGATGCTAATGCCCCGTAGAATATGCCCGATCTGGCGGACAAGGCGCGACCAGGCACTGATGTGGCCGTGTTCAGACAGGCAGGGTTTGAGTTTTGATCCAGAACGGCCGTCTGTCGGCTGACTGAGGTCTTCGTGCCCCTGCAAACTGTCTCCGTACGTCCGGGTTCCTATTATGTCATGTATGCATGGTATTACCGTGATGCGAAACTGTGCACCCCTGAGTTTGAGACTGGAGGAGTAACTGATGATGATAATGTGATGGTAATAATGTGATGGTAGTAATGCCTATGCAAGGAGCTACGGTTGATGGGACGTCTGGCCAGAAGGGCGAGTCGAACACTCCACTCGTCAACGTCCCTTGAGACGCCATCTTTCGCTCTTCTTCTCCCTGTTTCTACCTTCTTCCGTTTCTTGCGTCTCCCTTCGTTGCAGGCTTGCTGCTCGTTTCGCCATTATTCACCTTCATTGGCCACGCCTCCATCGCTCACGCTCATGATTTGTCGCTACGGTGCCTCAGGAGAAACAGGAGTAGCAGTCAGAGTACTTGAGCCGGCCGTATCCACTCAATCACGACCAGGACCACTGGCACTAGCAACCTCGCCTCCACCGCCACCAGCAAGAGCAAGAGGGGCCAGCCCGTACCCCCTCAGGACTTCCGCGCTCGCCGCCGAGGGAGACTTGAAGACTGGGTCCGCGCCGCCCGCGGTCTTGGGGAAGGCGATGACCTCGCGGATGGACTTGGTTTCGCACAGGATCGAGACGAGACGGTCGAGGCCTGGACAGAACACGGGTTAGCTCCTGCTTCAGACCATCCTTGCGCTTCTCCCCCCCGCCTTTCCACCCTCACGCCTCTGGCCCGCCTCGTCCTGTCCTACCGCACATTCGCCACGTACATCTACGCTCCCACGTCTTTTCCCTCGAAACACCAATCACGCTTTGGTGGCATGCAGCGTTGGGGCAAGGGGAAGCGGTTGAAGTGGAAAAGGAAGGGATCCGTGCAAGGTAGAGGGACGTACCGATCGCAAGGCCGCCGTGGGGCGGCGCGCCAAATTTGAGCGCGCGGAGGAGATGCGAGAAACGCGACAGCTCCGTCTCGTCAAGCTACCAAATACAACGCGTCAATATCACGCCTCGGACATGAACTCGCCACCAGAGTCTGAGAGGAGGCAACGGACCTGAAGAATCTCCTTCATAATGTACTCTTGCAGAGCTGCGTCGTGTATCCTCACACTGCCACCCCCAATTTCCTGCCCATTCAGAACGAGATCGTAATGCTGCCCTCGGACCTGAACGCCAACGTCAGTTCTCGACCTTAAGCCAAGTACGCCGTCCTCTTGACGCAGAAGCGACTGTACTGACACCCTCCACTTCCCCGCGTTTGAGCTGCTCGAGATCCTCGTATACCGGCGCAGTGAAGGGATGGTGCGTGCTTGCCCATCGCCCTTTACTGAGAAACGCCTTGTCCTCATCTGCGCGGGTGAAGAGCGGAAACCCGGTGACCCATAGGAACTTCGGCTCGGCAGGGAGGGTAAGATGTCCTGCCGCGACCAGGTGGTCGGCAAGCTCTACCCTGAAACGGCCAAGGTTGGTCCAGCCTCCCTACCGTTATCAGTCATAACCTAAGACAACCTTGGGCTGCAGGGATAGAAGAGACTTTGGAGCAGAAGAGCGTCTTTGGGCCAGAGAAATAGACGTACTTCAGGAATCTTCTTGCGCTGGGCAAGCCAGAGGAGGTCTCCGGGTTGGACGCCTCGAGGATCATTCCTCAGGGCCGGGTCGATCTCCAGACCCAGCTTGCTGGTGAACGGCGATTCGGCGGGCCAGGTGAGTACGTTGGAATGAGTGATGGGGATGCAGTGCACCTGTCCTGTCAGCCGCAAGATTACATGATGAGAGCCATGGGAGCTCTTAGTAAAACGTCGTGTGAGGCAGGGGGTTTTGGAATGAGGTGTTGAAGCTGGAGTGGGAAATTTGGCTTGACACATACATAGTGGTTGTTGGCAAGAAGTCCTTCTGGCTTGAGGTGCTGCGCAAGGTGTGCAGGCGTTTTCATCCACTCGACCGTGTACAAACTCTGATCGAGCAGGATCTTGTCGAGCGAATCGTCCGAGAAAGCAGGGAAGTATCCTATCGGTAACGTCTGCTCATGGTTAGCACACTCTTCCACCTCCTGGAAGTAAATTGATACTCGCATACATGTCGAACCTCAGGTCCGGTTTATCCGAGCCGTACTAAGATCGCTCAGCCTGGATCGTTCTGTTGTAGGATGTGAGATAAGCAACTCACAATATCCATCGCTGCATCGTAAGGCATGACACTGAAGGGCACTTCCAGCTCAACCCCTTTAATTTCCTTCCAAACCTCCTTCACCAAGCCTTCTACGACATCCCGTACCTCGCCGCCACCAATCTTCCACGCCCTCCTCTGACCTGAACTTGTCAATGCGCCATGCTCGGTTTCGGCTCCAGAGACGAATGCCATCTCCAGATCGATCTGGGTGAACTCGGGCTGGCGGTCCTTGCGGCCATCCTCGTCGCGGAAACATCGGGCGATCTGGTAATAACGCGGTATAGCGCCGGATGCGATCAAGAGCTGCTTGGGCTGTTGAGGGGATTGCTGGAGTGCGTAGAATGCAGGTGGTGAGAAGGAGAGGGAGGAAGCGGACGACGACGGTGATGATGATGTCGAGGCTGAGGTCGACGATGACGTCGACACACGAGTGGGGACGAGGAACTCTCGCGCTCCCTCAGGAGACGAGTTGAGCAGCACGGGCGTCTCTACTTCGGTGAATCCTGATCCCATTCCCGTCAGCCAGGACGCGGACGGACCCACTCGCCACTTGGCGAGACTACGAAGTGACTGACCTTGGTCATGGAGGTGACAACGGACGATATGCGATACCCTGCTCCTCGTTTTCAGGTTCTCGGCAAGCTCTGTCCTGCGCAGGTCAAGATACCGATACTGTGCACGGAGATCTTCATTTGCCTGTAATAGTCAAGAATCACCCGCCTAGATCAGTAAAACTGTCCGATTATTTGGAGATTCGGATCCTAGTGGGTTCTAGTGCAGATGGTGGCGTAGCTCACCATTTCTGGCCGGTTGGGATAGAATGGCAAGGTCGCGTCCGCGGGGTTGAGAAGCAGGACCTCTGAGATCTGGATTTCCACCTCATCTGCCGGCTGTAGAATGTCAGCTATCGTTTCCTCGAGACTAATGGGATTCACCAGAGTCAGAGCCAGAGGGATATGAGAGTAGGATACATGGGTAATGGTATAGGGGCAAGAGGTAACGGGGCATATACCTTGAGCAGCCTGTCTGACACTTTTGCCTTCTCCTTCCGCGCTAGGACCTGGCCCTCGATTTGGACAACGCTCTCAAGCGGCGTACGCATCAACTTATCTGAGATAGCGGCGTCCCGCGAGATAAGTTGCACAGTGCCGGACGAGTCGCGCAGGGTGAAAAAGTGCAAATTCGCAGATGCTCGCCTGTGACGCACAGGAATCAGCTGGGTTCTGCATCTGCGTCATATACACGAGTAAGATTGGTGGGCGGCAGACAGGAGGAAGGCGAGGCAGGAGGGACGAGGTAGGGACGAACGAGAGACCTACCTCGCTGCAAATAGCCAGCCGGCGATGACAACCTTTTCACCAGCTAGTGAGGGAGCCAGGCTGCCGACGTGATGAGATGGCTTGGCGCGGGGTCCTACCGCCATTCAGCAACCAGCTTGTGGAAGATACCTTTGTGTGGCGACGAACGCCAGCAAGATGTAAAGACAAGACGGACCATGGTGTGGCTCGAGCCCATCTGAGCGGGGTATGAATCTGCCCGGCGTGCGCTGCTGCCCCTCCAGAGTCGACTGGTACCGCCTCACCAATTGTCCCGACGCCGGCCGTCCCGACTGACTCTGGACCAGCGCTCGCGCTGCTGTCAAGCGAATTGAGCTCGCAGCGCACCTTGAACACACTGCGCGCCTCAGCGGGGCTGCAGCCATGGTCGGGCGGGAGTGTGCTGGAACGACAAGACAAGGCAAGGCAAGCTCAGACTACGCAAGGCAAAGAGACAATTTCGGTCGGCCTCCACCTCGACTTTTTGGTGACAACACCAAGAACCTCCGGGTCATCCCGACAGACGAACGAGAATCTAAGCCACTCACGTCTTGCTCCTCCTGCAAAGCACTGCGACCCGAGCAGATACAGAGGAGAGAGCAGCAATGTCACTGCGCGCGACGATCTTGGCGCATTCGCTTCCGCTACTCCCGACACATTCGTTCACCCGCGCAACCCTCGTGCACGCACTGACCTCGTTACCGCCTTCACACCCCGACCGCCGGGAGACGCCTGTCGCCGAAAGTGCAGTCGACACGATCTTTGGGCCCTGGAATGTCGGTGCTACTAGAGCGCTCGTTGAGGCGTGGGAAGAGGCTGGGACACGGGATATGCTGAATCCTCCTTCGGCGTCTTCGTCCGCTTCCCTCGTGGACCAAGAGCAAGAGGGAGGGGTGGGCGAGATGCTTCAGAGGAGATTGGAGTGGAGCGCAGCCGTTGGGGGACATCTCGTCGAGGTGCGTCGCAGGTTGCGTCGTCCCAAGTCTGGCAGGCGATTTCCGATCGCTTCCTGCCTACAGCCACATCACGATATCGAGGTGGCGTGGAGTGGCTCGAGGTATCGTGGAGGGGTTCGAGGTGCCGTGGAGTAGTTCGAGATGGTGGCTCGAGATGGTGGCTCGAGATGGCATGGAACTGACACACCTCCCCGCGTAGGCATATGCAAACCTCTCGACGCCGACTACACCGCCTTCCATCCCCCTGCCTTCGCTTCCTACTTCCCTCGTATCCCGCTTCCTCACTTCATTCCAGCTTCCTCCGCTGTACTCGCCTCCTTCCTCTCCCTCCTCCTCCGACTCCTCTCCTTCACCGTCTTCCTCTCATTACACTGACTCCGTCTCTTCCAGCGCGTTCACTTCCTCCCTTCCTCCTGGCACGTCCTCGTCGTCGTCGTCGTCTTCTCCCCTCCTATCGCTCCTCGCCACGTCCCGTCTCCCCCTGATAACAATCAACCCCCTCGGCCCGCTCTCCTACGCCTTCCGTATCGCCGACACAGCGATGACCGCCACCGAGCGCGCCGTGGCTTCTCAGCAGCGCACCCTCCGCCGAGGGGCGTGGAGCGAGCCACTGGGCGCCGGGAGCGAATGGTACCTCTCCAGAGGCGGGTTGGCGCTCGTGTATCTGGTGGCTGGTGAGTTGTAAACTCACCCGTCTCCCTCATCCATTCCCTCGCTCGTGTACCCCCTTAGTGATATCACGATCATTCTACTCCATCATCATTTTACTATTCCAGCTGCTCGACGTCAACCTCGTTTTGTCTGCTCCTCTTGATCTGTACCCCTTTCCTTGTGTTTCTTTCTTTCTTTCTTTCTTCTCTCGACACCGTGCTGAGCGAAACAGAATCACATCTACTCCAGCCCATCCCCAATGACCCATTGGCATCTTCACAAGCGACACCAGGGACGCAAGGAACCCAAGGAACAAACCTGCATCTCTCAGCAGCCCTGAAAAGCCTCGACACCAACCTACATCGGTACAAGGACATCATGGCAGCTATGGAAAGCGGGGAACATGGCTTCGGTGAGGCTCTAGGGTACCTCGGGTTTGTGGGTCGCAGCCTACAAGGCGTCATCAGGAGTCGGGGTTTGTAGTCTCTCCACCAGCGGCGAGTTGGCAGTGCACTGTATCGTCGCAGAGATACAAGACTGTAAGCACGTCGTCGCAGAGATACAGCAAGATTGTAAGCACGTAAGACACACCACAGTAGGTGCATTCGCGCGTCCATGAGCGGGGCATGGATCGTACGCATATTATCGTCGGAGGAACATGGATCGTATGCATATTATCATCGCAAAATGACCTCATGAATGTACACATGCGCCTCATCAGAACATGGCCCCTTCCATGAACATCTACTTCTCCTTGGCAAACTGCGCCTTGTCAGAGAACTCGGGGTCGTTCTCCTGGTAAATGTCGTAGTACGGCTCCAGACCTGTGGCTCAGTCAACCGATGCTGCTGGTGGGAAAAGACGACCACTCACTGTCAGATTGGTCGCAGACTCGCTTGGGCGGGTGGCTCTCTGCAAGCTGTTCAAGAGTCTCAAACTCGGCGTCGGTCAGGTCGATGGCTGTGTCTCGTCAGCTGCCTCCCTTACTCGGTACTGGAATTGGTTGCTTACTCTTGAAGTTTGCCTCGATACGCGAAGGGGTGACAGATTTTGGCAGAGGGCAGATACCCCGCTTGAGCAGCCAGGAAAGAAGGACAGTCGCGCCGTGGACCTTGTACTTCTCGGCAATGGCAACAATGTCCTTGTGCTCGCGGAGGTGCTGGCCGTCGGTGCCGCCCAAAGGCGAGTATGCCTGGGGAAGAATGTCGTTCTTCTTGAGCCACGCGACGAGCTCGGGCTGAGGGCACTGGATGGACAGCTCAACCTGGTCTACCGAGGCGTCAGCGGGAGTGTTGAAGCAGCGAGTTAAGGAGGTTGCCTCGGTTTAAGCAACGAGGCGAGTGAAGACTCACTGGCGACGGGCTTGATCTTGGCCTCTGCCAAGAGCTGCTTGGTCTTGTGGATGTTAAAATTGGAGATACCGATCGACTTGACCAAACCCTTCTCAACGAGCTACTACGCGTCAGCTTGGTGATCGCATTTATGCCGATAAGCTGACCTTCTCCATAGCTCGCCAGGTGACGATAAAGTTGTCGGTGAGCTCCTTGTCGAGCTTGATCTTGCCGTCGTCCGTTTTGACAAGATGCTTGTGGACTGGGAGCTCTCCCTCTGGGGCATTCATGGTGAATGCAATCTAAGCCATCAACGATCTTGCTTCAGGCGTGGGTGTGCTTGCACAGGGACCTACGTTCCAGTGGAGGAGGTAGAGGTCGAGGTAAGGGGTGTCGAGCTTCTTGAGCGTGTCCTTGAGGGCGAGCTCGACGTGCTCGGGTTTGTGGTGGAACTCGAAGAGCTTCGAGGTGAGCCACAAGTCCTCACGAGGCACGCCCGAGGCCTTGATACCCTCGCCAACCTCGTCCTCGTTCTGGTAGCCCCATGCACAGCTGAAACCAGCGTCAGTCGTCGTTCGTGCTACCCGCGGAAATGACAGGCGTACTCAATGTGGCGGTATCCGACCTATTCGCGATCAGCTCTCGCTGCTGACGGTAAAGCTTGAATGGGCTTACCTTGATTGCGTGTTCGACGGCCTTGGCGACCTCGCCCTTGGGAGACTGCCACTACGGAGCGAGAGCGGACACACAGGCAGTACGGTCGACAGCGGTCATGTAAGCAAGGCGAAAGAAGGTGAAAGAAGAAGAGACAACTCGTCAGCACATGTCCCCAGCCTCACCGATCGTGAGCGTTCGAAACTCACGGTGCCGAGCCCGATCGCGGGGATGGCGAGTCCGTTGTTGAGCTTGAACGATTGAGTGGCCATGATGTTTGTAGCTCTGACGGACTGAAGCCTGGAAGAGAGTCTGAAGAGTGTGGGAAGAATGGTGAAAGAGCTGGCTTGGGTTGGGCTTTTGAGTGGAATGCAATGGAAGCTTGGGCAAGGAGAGGAAGGAAAGAAAGAAAGAAAGAAACGATGTGGGGTGGTGGGTTTCAGGGTCCTTGAGCTCATCATACCGTACAACCGCGCGACAGCCGGCGTCATGGTTTCCATCGTTTCTATCGGCACATTCTCGGGACAATTGTTCTGCTACATATCTCTCAATTTGCTGCTGTCACTCGCTGGCACATGAAGAGTGTGTCAGTCACCTTGGATACTGCTGCACTGGCTGAGCTACTCGCTACCGTTTGAAGCTGCAATAGATCATCTACGCCGCTGGCATGGGAGATGCGCCCTTGGGCCGGGATCAAGTTATCCGTATTTTCAGGGGGCCCAGCGGTGGGCCCGTGCGGCAATCGCGGCGCCGTCTCGGTCCTTTACCAATCTGCCGGTAGTCACTGAGCGGATCAGACGCGACATTCGACGGGCTGGAAACAGTGTCCGCTTCCCGGCGAGAAGCATGCACATCCATGCACATAGGTGCTACCAAATTGTCCGCGCACGTCGAGAGGTATAGAATAGACTACTGATATGTAGAAATCCAGGCCGAGTCCCGATAATATGCTCGATGCTCCCTCTCAATCACTGATACGAAATACTCGCCCAACTGGTATGGTCGTGGGTCCAGACAGCATGAACCATTCTCGCCGTCTTGGTGGTCGCCAGTCGAGTCACGCCTCGACGCGTTTGCGGAGGTGCAGCTCGCCCAGCAAGCCCGCTGCGGCATCAGTCGTATCCACCAGATTCAACCCATCATCGCCCAGCTCAAGCCCTGTAAGCGACTCGACCGAAGCCAAGGCGTCCAACAGGGCAGAGGGTTCGCCAGCCTGCAAGCGAGGCAGGAGAAGGGTGCGACGATCGAGTGTCGAATACGGGTTGCGCCATGTGCCCCCTGAAGAAGCAGACAGATGGCCACCGTCGGCTAGTCCGCGGCGCAGGTCTACTTCTCCATCGAGTCCGACATCAGCATCGACATTCGCGTCGAGCCCTCCCTCGCCCAGGTCGACGTTGGCAAGCGCATTGGCTCCGACGTCCACATCAGCGCCGGGAGCCCCGTCGCCGACGTCGACACCAAGGTCGGCATGAAGCAACGCTTCAAGCGATGCCAGGAGATCCCGGTCAATCAGGAGCCGTCCCTTGCCCGACAATGCTGCCAGCACATCTGCAGTGACAACGTCGCCGAGCTCCAAATGCGTAATAGCGTCGACTGCACCATCTGCCACTGCCAGTGCTGGCACGCCGAGCTCTCGGTCGACGAGAAGGTTCCCTTGTCCTTCCAGGGCAACAACGGCGTCGATCAGCGAGTTGTCACCTACGTCAAGGTTTGCAGAGGCGTCGAGCCCCCCAATAATATCTGCCAGAATGTCGCGCTTCACTGCCAAGTCTCCTTCGCCACCCAACAAAGCGGCGATATCGATCGACCCAAGCGGACCGAGGTCGGCATCCAGGCCCGCCAACGCATCGAGCGCTCCGTGAGCCGTGATCCCCAGCTGGCGTTTGACGTTGGCATGCGAGCGGCCTTGTTCACTGTGGACATCCCGAGCGGTGAATGACAATGTCCCGTCCAGGGCCGTAGCCGCGTCGATCATGCTGACGATTCCTGCCTCTTGAAGCTTGGCATGCAGACTTAGAGAGTCTGATACCGCAGCACCAGTGTACGAGCTGTAGAGTGCCGACCACTGCGTGCATCAGCATCTGCTGAGCGTCACACTGCCTCCGCTCTGGATAGACGGCTGATGAAGGGTGGCAACTGACCTCGGTGGCAAGGTCTGTGCATGCTGCTGAAGGGGCAGTCGGACGCGCACACACTCCTTCGAGGAGGTCGTGCCACCGTTCAACCCGCGTCGCTGTGCTAGTCAGTATTGACGATATACCACAAGTACAGTCGGTCTGATCATGGAATCGGATTGCTTTGAGACTCGAATTGGACTCACAACCAAGGGACGCGAAGAGGTCGGTACCGGCCCAGGCGTTTTCGTATGCATAGTACGTCGCCGAAAGGTATGCCGAAACTTCGGCACAGAGATTGCTGTCGTCTGCGACTGGTCAGACTTGCCTTCTGAGCGAAAGATACAGGCACATGGAGGGACGGAAGGCGGGACAAGGACTAGGTATGAGGAACTCCAAAAAAGCCCATGGACGGGACGCGACCAAGGGAGAGGGAAAATCAGGGCAAGAGACGATGACTGACGGTAATTGCCAAAGCAGTACCCGGCTGCCCAGCGGTTGAACGCGATCGCCCTAGCCACTGCAGAATCCTGGTCCGTACAATCAGCACTTGCACTGCCGCGAGCGAGGGGGGGTGGAAGGGCTGGTTCTTCGACTTACGCCGATGCCTAGACCGAGGGTCAGGGAGGTGCCGAATTGCCCGGATACGTCGGCAACGTCGTCAAACTTGCCCCCGGTGGCGGAGGACAGCTGAAATGTCAGCTCGTCAGTTCGAGGCGCGGGGCGCGGGCTCAAGATGTAAGATGGAGGGTATGGTAAGTTGTGCGGCGCCGCCTCTGAGGCAAGAACAGCGACAGGCCCGCTTCGCCTCGGTGGCAAATAGGGTGACGGTAAAGGGTGCGAGTGTGTCCGTGGAGACTCACAAAGGCGTCGGCGAAGAGCTGGGTGGTGCTCTGCGTAACTGAGCTGGGTGTGCGCACCGGGTAAGCGGACACGAGCAGCGCCGACGGGAGAAGCAAGAGAGCGAGTGTGAAGGGCATGTCGCGATGTGCGCTGTGTTGTGATACTGGTCGCTTGGGTCTGGCCCTAAGGTGATGTCCAAAATACGGTCGTGATGGCTCTGTCGCTAGTAATCTCCAAGTATTCAATGTCCAAATGAAAGAGCGTGGGGTGGGAGACTCTTCGACGTGCAGGTGTGCGAAGTCTTCACGTCCAAGTTGGATGGGACGAATAAGCAAAGACCAAGTCCAAGAAGCAAGACAAGACACTGGTCGCTTAGATTTCGGGAACCAACGAGTGGGAACGAAGTTAACGAGCGCAGACGCAAAGCACAGGGGAGAAGCAAGGCAAGCTGAGGTCGAAGCGAAGGCGAAGGGAGGGTAAGATGAGAGGATCTACTGCACGAGGACCTGGGACCATGCAGCGATGGCATTATATACCGTGCCCGTGCACGCCTCGGGTCGCAGATCTGCGCTCTACCCGAACTGCCTCCATACTACTCGAAGCCTAGCGAGATGAAAAGAATATTAACGTCAATTAGCCGTTCATGTCTCTAGCATTTCGAAGCAGCCTAATCACCCATCCGTCCCCTGGGTGTTTGGCTTTTGGAGAATCGACCAGCTCTCCCGCCTACAATGACCACCACACAACCGGCAACCAGGGACATCTCGCTCGACTGGACTCCCCTGCCCTCTGCCCTCTGCCCACGCAGTCCGTGTATCACGGCGTATGCTTCGCTGGGATTTTCATCTGACCTGCCGATACCTTGTTTCTGAAACCTGCTGAAACGTACAATCCTGTACATGGGATTTGCCACTCGTCGATCTCGCGTTTCGTTGTGTTTCGCCCTTCGCCTTCCCCAACCTCAACACCTAGGTGCCCAGGCAGCACTCGACAGTTTGTGAGACTAACCAAGCAGACCAGCTACGCCACTAGTCGCTGAGCTGTTGTCTCCGTACCTGCGTCGACTGCCAACTGCCAAGCCGCGGGCAGTCGGGGCGGGATCCAACAGTCCAGAACGAATGCGAGTTCACGCCTCATGCTGTGTCTGCCAACGCCAATACTGTGTCATGTCCACTATCAACAACCCTCTGCAAACAGCTAGCTGATCATCTCCCCACGGCCTAGCGGTATGTCTCACACCCATGCAGACATCCAACGGCCCATCTAGCACAAACCCAAACCGCCGATCTACCCCACGCTCAAACACCTGACCGACCACAAGTTACACACTCCGTAAAACCCTCCCCGCCGAGCCCACCGGACTCTGTACCGGGCAAACAAGGCATCGAATTCCACTAGCTCGTCTCAGCAGATCACGACGATCGTCCAGCGACATGCACCGAGCCACTCAGAACCCATGGACAAACAAACTGGCTCTTCATTCCGACAGAATCACCAGACTCGCATCTATGTACACCGGCTTCCCGCCACTGTCTAACAAATTCACGCCGAGATCTAGACCGATCATCGCCCTCGCTACAGCCGCGGATCTCCCGAAATCACCTCCGACTGTCGTCTTCCTTGGTCTCTAGATGCTGTCGCTCCAACCCTTCAACAACGCTGTCGACGCCACTTTCCGTCACTCCTTCCCCACCGTCTTTGTCCGTTGTCAACTCCAGCTGCTCAGTTCCAGCCACAGCACCCTCTGACGGTCCTCCCACAGAGCTCTGCTGTCCCTCTCCCACATGTTCAGCATAAAACTGCTCCCATTCTCTCCGCTCCGCTTCCGTCATTGGCTCGTTCTCATCATACCCCTGCACGCCGGTGATACCTTGAGTGGTAGGTGGGACGCCTGTTCCATAAGACGCCGCGTGTTCGGAAGTGTAGGACGGCGGGGCGGCGCCCAGAGCTGCAACCGCGCCCGAGGATCCCGAGAGGTCGTCCTCTGCATCAGAGTAGTTGGACGTCGACGAGTGGCGCGTGAGGATCGGCGGGCGGGCCCGATTAGGCAGCCGAGGCGGAGTACGGTGGACCGGCGTCGGGTGGATCAAGTTGACGTCGACGCGAGAAGAGGCAAGGGATCCTGGGCGTGAAGGGTAATGGACCAGCTCTGTCTCGGGGTCCGACTGGTGTTCAGTCCCGTCTGTCTGGTCGGGAGTCGGAGGCAGCTTGAGCACTTCCTACATTGGTCGGCCATTGATCAGATCCACTCCCAACTCCGCGAGTCACTCGACTCACCCCGTCCTGCAGATCCAGCTCTCCGTCGTCTGGAAGTACAATGTCGATTGCGGCGCCCTTTTCCATCTGCGCTCTGCCGCTCTCGGCATCCTGCAGCGCTCGTTGTAGGTTGGCAGCTTCGACTGGGACGCGTACTTTTCCTGACAGCTAGGAGACTGTCAGCCACGGCGAGGGATATGTCGCAAGCTGCCGGCGGCCATATATGCTCGACACGACGAGACTGCGGACCTGCGGCTAGACTGGAGACCAAAGGTGACTAGACTGGAGACCAAAGACTAGACGGGGAACCAGGGCTAGACTGGAGACTAGAAGGAAAGACTCACAATATCGCCCGCCTTGACGCCTGGCCAATGGTACATGGCGGCGTTCTCCTCGAACCGTTCAATAAAGACCTGGCCGACGAGTTCGACACCCGCGTACATGCCTCGACTGCGCACATAGCTCAGCAGCGGTGCCTTTTCCAGCCCCGCCTCGACAGCCGCTCCAGCCCCATACGGCCCAGCAGCAACGGCCAGCTCGGTCCCAATCGTAGCCTTGTGCGTCGCAAACGAGTCGAGCGCTTTTTGCGACCGTATAACGAGGATGCAGTCGTACACATCGACGCCGAGCATAAACTACCACAGGGTCGGGTCAGCACCGTCGACATACCAGCGAGAGGGCAGGAGAGTAAGGGGGAGAGGGAGGGTAGCGAGGTATTGGTATCGACGTACACCGGCGGAAAGGTTGTTGGGCGTGATCGAGGCCGGAGCAGACCAAGCTGATGACGATCAATCAGCACGACGTGCAGGGTGCCTGTATCCTCTGTGAGAGCGACTCACTGCCATCGGGGAGTTTGGCGATGACGAGGCCAGAGCCTCCCGCGCCGCCGAACGGCGCGATACCCGTCCGCATCGATGTGAAGATGGCCAGTCCCTTGGCCTGCTGTATGACTGCGGGTGGGATTTTGCGCAGCACCTTTCTGCCTCTCTTCTTCTTGGGGTCCGCCGCCTTGTCGTTGCCCGTTTCCTCCGTGACGACGCCATCCACTGCTCAATGCATCAGCGACCTCCTCCCCTCGTCCCCTTCGACACCAAACCCCGCAAAGAACGGTCTGCAAAAGCGCGAGTAGACCGCTCGCTGGGAAGGAAACAAGAAAACAAGCGAAGGAGACTCGCCTGTAAACGCGCGTAGGATCCGCGCACACTTGTCCATCTCTTTTGGAAAGTCGCCAGTGACGGGCCAGAACGCCTCGGTGCCGAACCGCCGCTCTGCAATATCGTTGACCCGTCCGCCGACGTTGTCCGAGATCTTCGTGCCCTTCTCAATCGCCACCTTGCCCCACGAAGCGCCCTTGGCCTTGATGCGGCTCTTCCAGCCCGAGCTCGCCGGGTCGGGAGACGAGCCGCGCGTCGACGCCGGTGTCGAAGCTGCTGATCGGCGCGGAGGAGGCGGAGGCGGCAGCGACATGTTGGCCAGAGGTACGAGCTGTTGACCACTTAGTTGTGCAAGCGACGAGTCCTCGAGACACAGGCGAAATGTGCGACTGGCCACAAACGTGGATAAATAGTCGGTGACGTTCCCCCTTGCGGCCATTTCCGCCTGCGGCCGCCGAAAACCCAACCTCCATCCTTATCCTGCAAGCTTTGGCGGCAGGGCAGCTCTGGGCGTGTGGGCGGACAGACTGTGCAGTAGAGCATTGTATACAGCTCGGCACCGAGAGCACAGCACTGCCCACGTATATGCGCGACATATAGGCAAGGCGGTGTTATGGTCACAGTTGTGGTGCCCCACGGAGAGGGACATCGGTGTAGCACACATTCTGAGCATGTTTGGATGGCCTGAAACGCACACCAAATTCATAAGATATGCATACAACAGATTGGCGTAATCATGCTATCAGTCTCACACAGGATCAATGTCCCCATTCGCTCAACATTCGTCCACTCATCCATTCACTCATGGCAATTCATCTCCATCATCAGCAGTCGCCCTAGACCCCGCTGCGCCAGTGTCAGCAACAACCTTCGCCTCCTTCTTGGCCCGTGCGTTGAGCTTGAGTTTCTCAAACTGTTCTTCCTCAGCTTGGCGTGTCCGAACCTGCAGAGGCATCGACGTACGCGTTCTTTGTACTTGGCAATCTGCCCCTTTTGCTTGTCATTCTCGCCATGTAGGCGTCGGATTTCATCTTCAAGTTCCTTGACTCTACGCCGCAGCGTCGCCGAGCCCATCTGGTCGACATCCGTCCCGGTAGTTTCATGATTTGTCACCCGCCCAATAGAGCGTGGCGACGAGGAAACGGACGCAAGAAGCTGAGACCGCATGAGATCTTGGCCATGTTTCGCTCGTTGTGCCTACCAAACTTATCAGACAACGGCATCGTCGGCAATTATGGGTATCATACCTCTTTGCGCACACCGTCAACGACACTGCGCATCATCTTGTCACGATCAGCCGCTTGACTGACAAGCAGCTTGTTGGTCTGCTCAAGTTGCTGCGCGTGCGAAGCCAGTGCATCGAGTGAGGCGCGAAGGGACGAATTCTCCAGATCCAACTCTTCGGGCGTCTTGCCTGCCGGCGACCTGTGTTCCGGTGAGCCGTCATACATGGGACGATATTTTGTGGATAGGCCACACGCACCTGACTACCGAAGTATCATTGAGATCTCTGTCTTTGGTCTTGTTCTTGGGTACGACGTAGAATGACTCCGAGGGGGATCCTGGTGGTTCCCGTCCTAAACATCAGCGACGGGCTCCGAAACCGCCTCTCCTCACCTTTGACTTTATCCCGCTTCTTAACGTTCTGTCGATGCTCCATCTTGTCTCGGTTTGCCTTTGCGACGACCTCGTCCACGCTAGGTCCGTCCACCGTAGCAGTGGCAAAGGCGACTGGATTGCTGACTTCATCCAGCATGTTGTTGAGTGCCCCCCAGAATCGACTGAATGGGTCGAGGGTGTCAGGTTGAGCGCCAAGATGGAGGAAAGAGTCATCAATCGTCGCCTCCGATGACGAAGAAGAAGAGTGTAGAGGAGACAAGGTCGAGCCTGCTTCGCTCGTGGTCTGGGTCGATGGTGCCGGGGCGGATGTGGAGGTGAGGAGGGATGGCCGGAGTGCGAATGGGGGGACGGCACGGGCAGTGGCCAGTGTAGCTAAAAGGCAGACTCTTGTCAACTTTGCGCTAAAGCAAGCTGCGGCCGTACGCACCCAGACTTGGATTCTGCCAGGTAGCCAGTCCCGAGAAACCTCGAGCGGGTGCGGAGCCATCAGACGCATCTCTCATTCCTGATAGGCCTACGGCCCCTGAGTTTGCAGGACGGATCGTGGAGGACGTTCGAGCAGAAGATGCCGTACTTTGTGTGCGGTTGGAGATGCCCGCGGCTCGGGAGGTAGAAGGAGAGGAGGAAGAAGAAGCCTGAGCGGCGATCCGCCGTTCGACGTCGCGGATCAATTTGCGGTGCTGAGTGTTGAGGAGCTGCAACGTTCGCTGAGCCTGTGGGCACATCGGTATCAGCAAACAACTTGGAGAGAAGTTCAGAGAGAAGACAGAAAGAGAGAGAGAGAATGAGAGAGAGTGTGTGAGAGAATGAGAGAAAGCAAGTCTATCATGAACATCCGCAGCATACGCACCGAGTCATCGTCAGTCTGCTCAGCACCGGCCCTCTCGTACAGATCGGATGCTTCGCGATACAGCTTGAGAGCATGTTGGAGCGTACCGAGAGACGCCGAGCCTGGAGGCGCCTGAAGCAACGTCGATGCTTGGGCCGATAACGCGTGCGCCTAAGAACGTGTCAGTGCCCGGTCCAGCGTGATCCTCGCACGCCAGGATCCAACGTACTCGCTGTAGGGGGTTCTCATCGCTCATCTTGGACATTACATGTTGGGTTGTCGTTGCAGTGCGAGAGTGACCTCCTGACGTGGTCGGATGCCGGAGTCGCAAACGCAAACAGCAACTCGGCTACACCGTTCGGCAGATTTCAAGAGCACATTTCCACATTTTTCATGCAACCTCGCACCGTTTAGAGCCTTTCAGGATTGTATCGTCTCTTTGTGCAAACAGATCTGTCCAGAAGCTTCCAGTGGCCCTCACAAAGCCTGGCATCGTCGATCGACCAGCTCGACGACGTCGCGACCCTCTCAGCATGTCGAACCGCTTCACCCCGCTGCTCAACCTCGTCCGATCCCTCCCTGTCAGCCCGTTCCGTCCTGAACCTACCTCCCAGCTCTCCGTCGCGCTCGAAGGCATTCTGGCTCGCAACTTTCCCGTCGATGGGTCGAGGGCACTGAGTCCGAGTGAGGACAAGGCTGTGGCTGGGATCGAAGCGAGTCTGCAGCGGCTGCACAGTAATGCCGCAGCGACGGAGGTGAGAACTCGTACCTGTCGATGCCGTGGATTACTTTGCTCGTTGACCACTTATGTCTTGATCTCTTATCTCCTCTCTCCATCTCTCCATCTCTCCGTCTCTCCATCTGTTCAGCGCTCCACGTTTCCATACCTTCATCTCATCTCTGCCCTCTTCATCTGTTGCCTACGTATCCATCGTTCAATGTCTCTACGTCCTCAATCCTCATCTCCTCGACCAACTAAATCTCCTCGACCAACTAAATCTCCTCGACCAACTAAATCTCCTCGACCAACTAAACCTCCTCGACCACTAACAGACCCTGCACACCGCCCAAAGCTGACAACACCAGTTCCCCCTCACCGGGCGCACCCTACGACCCGCACACGACCCCCTCTTATACGCCCGCATAGCGGACGGAGTCGAGCGCGCCTCGAAAGGCCAAGGGAGGAGTTTCTGGAGGCGGTTCTTCCAGCTACGAGGCGAGGCATGAGGCGCTACCATGTACCATGAGGCGTTACCATGTACCATCGCCATCACCATCACCAACTACCATGTGCATGCAATCGGTCATCGACGACGTGTGAGATGTCCTGTGCCGTTGAGGCAACTGTAAGCGATCTGCGCTTGCCGTTTATCGCCTGTCGTCGTCGCTCGTCGCTGGTTGCTTTCCTCCCTTGCTGCTGAGGGTCCTCGTAAGCTGCTCCTCGAGAACGAGAACCAGGGATAGGACGAATGCAGCTGCTCTGTACACAGTTTGAAACATTACCTCGACCGTTACTGTCAACCACGATCGCGGCACCGCATCGCCTGTGGCACAGACGGCCTCTGGCTGTCTCCTGGCGACTAGCCACAGCGTGCTGCAGCAGCCACGTGTTGCATCAAGCCAGTCTAGCAATTATGTATAACGTCTAAATCGACCGCATCATTTCTCTATACAACATTCCGCTCTATAATATCTTCGCCAATTCCACCAACCGTCGATCGTATCGTTGTCGCGCAAACTCTATGAAGAACCCGTCGTCCCTGAGGAACCCGCTATCCCAGGCTGCGAATGTATCCCCCAATACCTTCCTCATCAGCAAGGCAAGCTACCACTCCACTAGTGTACTTACCTATATCTTCTTGAGCGCCGCAAGGTAGTCCATGATGATCCCCGCAGCGACGTCCCTCCCCTCCTTGCCCTGCACGTCTTCGAGCGGGCCAATGATCGGCCCGTACTTGGTTCCTGTTGCCGTGCGGCGCCCATTCGCCACCTCGCTGATCTCCTTGGCCCGCTGGCGGATCTTGCGCGCGTTCACCGCGTCGGGTTTGACGCCGATGACTTGGAGGATGGCTCTGTATACCTCGCCGTAAGTTGCCAGGGGTCTACGCCGATCGCGGCGTTAGCGTTCTATTTGCGGGTGTAGGGGAAGTGGGAGTTGAGCAGTACACGCGAGTTGGCCGGTTGAGACAGGTGATAGAACGGCCATAACGCAAAGGAGCAGCTTACGAGGCCGCCTTGTTCCCCCATTTCCCGATACCCAGCCATTCTGCTCTCACGGCAAAATCGTGGCAGTCGTACCACGATGACACGATTACCTGGGGCGTCCCGGTCCTGGGCTCATCAGCTCCTCACGCCAAGCACGGCTGGAAACGACAGCAACTGCGCTCGGTAATGACCTGTAGTCGACGTGGACGGGCTGGCTAGACCCTCGGGTGCCTGCACTCGATGGCTGCCTGAACTGGCCGACGACTAGTGGACTCGACTCACGACAACGCCTCATGGTACGAGTTGCTTCCGCCATGATTGACCGAGCACACGACATTACCGGTCGCCATGATGGACACGGGATCTGCCGCCAGCCACTCTGCGACTCTGAGCCTGTCCCCTGCGTACTCTGTATCGAGGGCGTATGTCTTCCATCGCTTGAGCTTCCACAGCACCTGCACGTCCTCTCTGGTGTCCAGCAGCAGCCGGATGGCACGAAGCATCTCGTTCCCGTATGCCTCGTCCAGAGCGTAGTGCGTTCCGAGGCAAATCAGGACCGTCGGGCGCCGCATCACCCATCCGTACAACTCTGCATCAATGTCCTGTAGCGCCTGGGATGCCTGTAGGATCGGCCCACAGGGAAAGGCGTCGGGCGGCACGACGCCTGGAAAGTCAATGGACGGGGTGGACATGCACATTGTCGGCACGGACCGCTTGACGAGGAGAGGCAAGGGGCCCGGAAAACCGGCTGCGTTCCGAGCCTTGTTCTTGGCTTTGAATGACGAGTCGAAGAAGAGCAGCCACAGAGGCAGGAACAGCGCGTTGATGATGTTCAGCGGGACGAGGTACCACGGCATCGGGAACGGGTACCCTGTCCCCATACTGCCCCGTCAGCGGTACACGCATTCCTTGGTGGAATAGGCGCAGGAGGGAACGGAATGCGGACCTACAACGGCAAAAGGAACGTGCCCATGCCTTGCGCCTGGCTCGCAACGTCCTTGAGCGTATTCGGACTGAGCTGGATGTACTTCTGCCCTGTCTTGTTGGCGGCATCAATGACCGCCGCATTGAAGTTGTCCACCACCAGCAGATCGGGTTTCAAGCTGTTCAACAGGTCCACAGCGCCCTTGGCGGTCGCCACGTACTCTTCGGGTGGTTCAGGATAGGCGACCGTTGTAAGCTTGATTACGCTGGTGATGCTGCCGAAGAACCCGGCAGCAAAGAACATGATGTCCATCGGGTCTGGGAGCAATCAGCTCTAGCTTCAAGCTTGTGGGCTCGCCAGGGTGGAGTCCAGGTATCATCGGTAAATATGCCAAAACGTGCGAATGTGCCAGGTGATGATCGGATAACATCAGTGTATGAAGCATGAGTATGGTCGCATGGTCTATCCCAACAAGCGTAGGTAGGATCCCCAAGAGACATCGCCACCAGAGGGGGAGGTGCAGTAACGGGAGAGACAAGGCTCACTGTGAATCGTACGCGCGGGATCCGAGGGCGACGCCCAGTACTCGACCAGTGACTTTCCAGGCAGGGTATGAAACGTCACCCCTGGAGGAGTACGTTTCTTCAGCACAGCCTGAGAGGTGAGGTGAATCTCGACGTCGTCGCCGTGGTGCTCCTGCAGGGAGGCGATAGTGGCCATGTGGCAGTTGGCCTGGCCGAACTCGGACCTGTCACAAGCACGGAGAATGCAGAGGGCAGTAGAGAGAAGCAGAGCGGAAAGCATAGGTCAGCCTGTAGCGTCATGGTTGGCCGACCCGAGACCGAGTGGAGAGCCGAGGACGTACAGGGTGGCGAAGAGGATGATTGGCTTGGACATGGTCGTGAGCGTTGCGCGTGCTGTCAGGTGGACCTGCTGAACTTGCTCAACTGGATGCTGGAGCAAAGAGTCCCAATGTCTATCAAAAGTGGCTGCAGCAGGACGACGAGGATGTGCAACGGTGGTCCGAGCGACAGCACACACGCACGGAAAGTCGTCACACGCTAGACATTTACCGACATCAGAAGTAGTCACCACGTGGTACGACAACGGGATTGCTCGAGGCACTGCCACCTGCTGCTGTATCCTGACTGACCAAATGTCCCAACGGTCTGCCAGTCCCATGCATGAGGCGGTACACTTTAAACCTATCCCACACTATCTATGCCATTGTCCCACCGTTATCGCCGCATCCGCCATCCACCACATTTACCAACACGTCCACCCAACACGTCCACCCGACACATCTACCGCCACCCACTCATGCCAAGCGCGGCCCGAGGTAACCCAGCCCGAGTCACCACTGGGGGCCCAAATGACTTGGGTATCCGAATCCCCACCGGCTGCCCAAGTGCCCCAAGCGGATAAACGGCACGTCTGCCTTACCGACCGAGAAGCAGAACCGGCGGTAATCAGGCTTCACAGCGCGGGCATACTTGGGCAGGCCATACGAGTGTGCCAGGGGGTTCACCGACTCCCAGCCGAACAGAGGGGTCGGCCCGGCCCCGAAGTCGTGCATTGCACGGGCTGGGGTGTAAGGGTGGCTGAGGGAGGGGCTGATGGCGAGTGGGGCGGGGAAGCGCGTTGGGGAATAGGTATGGGCAGGTGGGGCGAACTGCGGTGCGAGGTGTTGGTGTGGTGGGTTGGGCAGGAGTTGGCCATGGACTGGAGGCGCCGGGCTGTATTGATGCGCGTGACATCTTGCACATGTAGACTTATGGCCTTGAAGAGTGGCGGCGCATGTGGGAGAGGTAGAGCGGGTTGTAGGCGGTTGAGTGTTGCCTCGTTGGTTTCTGGACAACAATTACAACGGCCAAGGGGAAGAACACCGACTCACCGCTTGCGTTCATTTGTTTTCCTCATGTTGCATTCCAAGTCAAGCTGTCGCCCAGAAGATGGAATGCTAGGTACTCGAGGACTAGCTCATACTAAATCGCAACCGTCGACACACTGCCCACACCGTCTCGGCACACCGTTGTGCACACTATCAGGGGGCAACACACACCTTTGACGCTTCTCTGCCCAAACGCATAATGTCGTTCCATGGTTCATCCCTTGTCCACGTGCTCCCTTTCTCCATTCTACTCCAATTGCTGGAGACTTTGCTTGTCAGTGTGGAGCTACTTGCGTCAAGGAGTAAGGTACGACACCTACACCACTGACGGGATGGGGGTGCTACCTGGGTGGCGAGATCGACATGCCGAGTGGGAGTGCTGAGAAAGTGGAAGTGGCAATTCAAGATGCTGGGCGTCTCCCGAGTCAGAGATGCTTGCTCTCATACAAATTGGATTCGGAGAGATGTAAGACGAACGGCTAGCCGTGTAGCACAACAGCACAACACGGCGAATCACACTTTTCTGCATCCGCGTACTGTACAACATGAGAATATGGTCTTACGAGCTTGTTCTTCTGACAGTTCCATGTTCTCCCTTCCTCCCTCTCGGCGCCGCTCTTCTCTGCTCTTCCTTCATCCACACCTCTTCCAGTCATCCTATCGCCACGCCTTCTCACCCTCTCATTTCTCTTGTCCCCATCGTCTGACGCTTTCCGATCCAATCTCAGCTTCTCTCGCTTCGTTCAATTTCACCACTCTGCACCACTTCAATTCGTTCTCTCGTCTGATCACTGGGTTTTCTGGTAGCAGGGAAGCCGCCCTACCAATACGTCCCCGACATGTACCCGTAGGGGTTATACCACCCCCCCCACCCGACGCCGTAATTCGGCCCGTAGCCGTACCGCCCGAACCGGCCGTACAGACCCCCGAGGTAGCTGCCGTAGCCGTAGTACGAGGTATATGGGTAGGCGGTGACCAGGGGCGCCGCGGGGGTGTAGGAGACTGGCGCGATGACCGAGTACATTGGTGGCTGGTTTGTGTAGTGCTGCATGTGTGAGCTGGTGAAGCGGTGTGGGGTGTGGGATGGAGGTGTGTGTGGTGTGTGTGATGTGGTGTGGTGTGATGTGGTGTGTGTGGTGTGGGCGACGTGTGTTTGGCGTAGAGAGGGCATGAGGACGACAAGTGGGTGTCGGCGGCGCGGCAGTTGTGGTGGTTGTGGTGGTGGACGAGGGGTGTGTGGCTGTACTCTCTACTCACCTGTATCCAAAACCAGATAGAACGCAGCTCAAATATAGCTAAATTGAGCTACTAGGGTTGTTTGCCTTGGTGCTTGCAATGCTCAAGTGATTTGTAGTTTGGTGTCGAAACCAACCACTCGGGCGACTCTTATACCTCGCCCTCTGGAGTGTCAGCAGGTCCTCCGTGGTGCGTGTGGGGCAGTCGTGGTGTCGCAAAGACAAAAGATCACCAGTGTGACATCACAATACCGTCCCATCCCCTGCCCGGCGATCCCGGCAGTGTCGCACCGTCCCAGCGTCGCACTGTCCCAGTGTCGCAGCGGCGCAGTGTACGTGTCGTGTCCAGTGTCGCGTCCAGAGGCCAGTGTCGCATCCTGTACCTCCTTTCACCGGCCCCGCCTGCTCGACTTGACCGACGTTTGCGCGTGGCCCTTTGTGTGTCTCTGTGCGTTGTCTGTGCTTTGTTGTTGTTTTGTTTGTACTGTATACCCAGGGGACGGTATCCTTTGTCTCGCCCTTGCTCTCTGTATTGGGTTTGACGCGATGTCGAACCACAGCACCGGCAAGCATGACGCCGGTCGGGGGGAGGGCGTCACTCTCGATGAATGATGCCCACGACACCGTGACGCTGTGACGCTGTTACGCATCCCTCACTCACTGCACAGCCTGCAAAAGACAATATTGTCGCTCAGCCCAGGCGCCTCACCGCTGGAATTGACCGTCCACGACTAACCCTGGAGTATGCCTGCCTAACACTGTCGAGTTGCTCTCCAGCCAGGTGCTCAGACACTGTGGCCACAGTGGCCAAGTATAGCCGCCATGGTCAAGTGCAACCGCCACCGTCCCGTGCTCGACACCGCTAACAACCTCTGCCTTGTACTAGTACACTACCGCCATTCATTGTCCATAACCTGCTACACCAAGCCCCTACATTGCACGATCGTCGCCTCGGCTCACTCGCCACTCGGCACTGGGCGCATTATACCACCAGTATTCCAGTATCCCAGTATTCCAGTATTCCAGTATCCCAGTATCCCAGTATCCCAGTACCGCAGTGCCCAGTGCCCAGAGCCCAGAGCCCAGTACCCAGAGCCCAGTACCCAGAGCCCAGTACCCAGAGCCCAGAGCCCAGTACCCAGTGCCCAGTACCCATTGTCCTCGCATTTCCACACGTCTCCTGGCACTAGCTCGCCCCTTCACTGTCCAGCTCCTCCAACGGATGCCCAATCAACTCCTCTCTCGCCGTTGAGCGTCCTCTCTTCGCACTCTCGTCCCTCCCAGCACCGTTCCCTCCAGCGCCATTCCCTCCAGCACCGTGCCCTCCAGCGCCGTTCCCTCCAGCGCCGTTCCCTCCAGCGCCGTTCCCTCCAGCACCGTTCCCTCCAGCGCCGGTCCCTCCCGCCGCACTCGCTCCCGCCCCAGTCCCTCCCACACCGCCCCCTCTCCAGGCACTACCTCGCCTGCCCTCTCGGGGCTGTGGCGGCGAAGCGAGCGGGACCGCCATGTAATCGCTCGCCCTAATATCGTACATGGGCGACGAGTCTGGGCGGACATGCCCCATACTCATCACTGCGTGGCCCCGTGACGTCGGGTGCGGGTGCGGGTGCGGGCTCGGCGCCGGGAACGGCCCGGACATCGAGAACGACATGGATCGGGGCGCCGCTCCTTGCGGGTACGTGTAGACCTGTGGCGTGGGCAGGTCCGAGTCGGGTGTCGCAGGCGATGCGAGTCCGTTCCGCGTGCGCGATGATGGCGGAGACGAGAAGTCTCGGCGTGTCGCGCCGGTGTTGGACTCAACGTCCTGCCGAGTAGGCACTGACCCAGAACTAGACACTCTCCGCGCGGCCAAGGGACTAGAGCCTCGCCGTTTCGCACTGGGCCGTTGCGGGTGAGGTGCGCCGTCGCCAGTCCCAGCGCCGGCTCCAGCTGCCGGTCCAGGTCCACCTGCAGGGCCAAGACCGGCCGACTCGATGAGATCCGCATCCGCGTCGTCGGTGTCGGCTCCGCCCCGCTCGACGCTCGAGTTGCCCAGCGACGACCCCCTCGACCCCCTCGAGCGCTGGTCGCCATTCGCCGCGCGGCTCAGCCGGCCCTCGTCCTCCTCGATCACCTCGGGCAGGTACCCCAGGCGTATGGAGTCGTTCCCCTCCGTCGTGCTCATCCACGAATCCGCCTCGTAGTCTGACAACCCCTCGATCATGCTCTTTTGTCTATGCGCCTCTTCGTGCTTCCGGCTCCGCAGCGTCGACATGCTGATATCGCTCTTGTGTACCGCGCTGTCCGACGACCGCGGCCGCCTCTCGCCATATGCGACGACGCCTGTCGCCCCGAATTTTCGCCGGAGCCAGAACCACCAGGCGCAGAACAGCCCCGCGGCCAAGATGAAGAACCCAACCACCGAGCACCCCGCAATGACCGCAGACGATACCGCCTTGCGTCCGGCGGCTGCCTGTGCCGATTGCTGCACCGTGCCACCACCGCCGGTTGAGGGAGTGCCGCTCGTCATGGGTGACTGTGACGAGACGATTGATAGCGCTTCGTGCAGTGTCCGAACGGCATAGAAGTCTTGCGATGCAACAGAGGCATTTGTGAGCGACACTAGGCCCACCGTGGGCTTCCAAATCGTCTGCTTGGACGTATCGGGGTACTGGAATATGGAGTAGACGTTTTTCAGAAACGCGCTCCCAAGGACACTGAGTCGTGAGCAGCGTCGCTGCGGGCTGAGCCAAATGACTTACAAGTCTCCAGTATCACCCAGGGTGCTGGAATATTGGATGATACCGATACACGTCGACTGGCTGGCGTCGGTGGGGTCGGCATACGTCATATCAAGAGGGTGTATCGGGTACTGCTGTCCCGCAATGGTGAACGCCAGCGACATTTGCTTTGTACATGGCATGCGGTCTGGAAGAGTCAGCTTGGCATTAGAAAAATAGCTCGGAAGCTCACAATAGCCGTCCGAGCTTTCACTGACGCCGAAAGCCGAGTAGATCGAGTTTGCATAGGTGCGACTGCCCATGAGAATCTGCACACCCCCCGAGTCGAGCACAGCGAGCGGAGCTGCACTCGAGGTATCAACCAGACTCGGGCCCAGGGTGATATTGCGCGTCGTCGAGCCAGTCCCGCTTTGCTCGTCTTCCCAGGTCGTGGCCGTCACAGCTTGGATCTCTATCCGCCAATATAGATAGCCCGTGCGTCCGAGAGATGGCTGGGCTACGATGGGCGAATAGGGCGGATCGCATGGGGAGGGACACCACGTATCGGAGATGGCGCCGATACCAAGCACCGACGCCGTGCGGACGTCCTCGCGACGTTCCAATGCGAGAGAGAACAGGCGATCCGTCGGCGCAGACGACCCCGCACCAAACAGGTTATCGAGGAACGTTGCTCCGTCAGGATTGGAGCCTGTGGTACCTGGAATGTTCTCCGAGATGACCGAATTTTCGGGTACTAGAATCGTGAGACGGCATCACTCGAGGCATGCAGTGTACTCACACGACAAGCCGAGGACTCCGGAAAAGTCTCCAGACCCCAAGCCCTCATCTGCCACATTATCTGCTGAGACTGATCTGTTAGCACGGATCAGATATGAGGTGGCTCACTGAAAGCCTGGTATCCAATCCCAAAGGACCCGAGGGAGACCTCTTCCCAGTAGATTTCGCCACTGATGGAGCCTGATTGATATGTCATATTTGCTGCTACACCCGAGTCGAGTGATTCTGACGTGTCCAGCAGGGAAGGAGCAGAGCTGCAATCCGACGTCGAGCAATCTTCGGACGCGACCCACTACACGCTGTGAGTTCTAGAAAAATAATGCAGGCCGTGGAAGAAGAATGCTGGCTTTGGGAGGTTTTGATTTTGGGGAGAAAGGTGGGGCAGCTCACCAAATCTGAAGATCCCAGATCGACTTGCAGCATCATGGTCTGCACGTCGGAATCGCTTGACCTTCTGTGATGACTCTTTCCCGCCCTCTTCGCGCCAGGGAAGACAATGTCCGAGCTGGTGGATGTATGGCCAAACTGCATGGGCACAGCGTAGACGGCTTCGGTATCGCTGTCGCCCGAGAGGGTCAAATTCAGGACGATCCCCGGGACGTAGGTCGTTTTGGCTGCTGCGTGCGACGACGTCGTCTGCGAGGCTTTGTATGTCCATGGCGCTGTGAAGGGCGACGAGGTAGCCGATTTTCTCGCGGAGGCAAAATACGTTTGGGTGTGAGTTAACGACGAGGCATTCAGGGCCAGAGTGCCCGAGTAGCTAGAGTTGGCATAAGGGGGATACAAGGACGAGTAGGAGGAGGCTGCTGAGAAGGTGTAAGAGGAGGACGGCGTGGGTTGGTCAGCTGGATTCCAGGCAGACGGGGTGCCGGACGAGGCTGCATCGGACGCGGTCGTTTCGGAATACGCGACACTAGACGAGCCAGCAGGCGCTTGTCGCCTCCACCCGCGCGTCTCTCGCCGTTCCGGTTGCCTCCGCCGCCGTCGGGCTGGAGGCAGAGGCATCACATTGAGAGCGGCCGGAACAGGCGTTGTCGAGGCCGAGTAGATGTAAGGACATTGCTCGCCCAATGCACACGGTCCGACGACTCGCACGCGCGACGGTAGCGCCATCGCCGTGGTCGGTGAGGCCAGAGACAGCGGGAGCCTGCTTGGCCCAGCTTCCGGCTGCCCATCGTCTTCCGGGCACATCACCGCCTGTTTTCCGAACGACACAGCGTGGCGCCCGAGTCGCAGTGGCCGTGTCGAGGTGGTTGCCTGCAGCTGTGACAGCAAGGAAAATCGTCCCCCCAGGAAGGTTTTCTGGAACCCGAAAACCCCACGAGGTCAACACTGCCTGCTCGAGTCTCCGCCCAGTCGTCCCGCTCCTTGATGTCGCAGCGTCTCGAAGCTCAGAGCGCGTCGTGCCGTCCTAATATGGTGCTGCAGTACATGCCGCAAGGGTCGGGTGTGTTGCGAGGACGTGTGTATACAGAACTACAGATATACAGATGGGCGGGCCGGTAGAGAGATGGCCGCCAAACAAAGACGGACACCGGCGTCGGATGGGCAGCTGACCAACGACAGAGTTTCCGGAAATTTACCGGGCCCCGTTCACGCGGCAGACACGCAGCGGCCTCGACGAGCGTTGTTGTCGACTATATGCGCTGCAGTTGTGTAGGGAACAGAGGAATACAAGAGTACAGCGTGCAGGACCGAGAGGATATAGACAGGCAGACGTAGTAGCAGGCAGAAGAAAGAAGCAAGTCGACGTCCGTCTTCCGCTTTCGGAGGGATTTTGTTGCAGGCTAAAATCAGTACAATCAGCCCTGTTCAAAAAGCTCCGACCTTCCTTCATGCATAGTTTCTTATTCTCCATTGTGCACGCGGCAGCACCTCGTAGGCGGGGCAGCACGGGGCAGAAGCGATCTCAGCGCCCATCTCCATCCCTCTATGCACTGCGCTGACGATCAGACGCGTGATTACACTGTGTGTATGACTGTGCTGAAGAGACCGGGTTTCGCGAGCCGCGCGGTTCGGGAAATCAGGACATCCCCCTAGAGGCAGTGCTGACAATGATGCCCTGCTTGCATGATTGTTCGATGTGTCCCAGCTGTCCGAGCGGGTTTCCGTGCGCGAGGCTGTGCTGCCAGAGGCCTTTCGGATCACAGCAACGGCCGTGACAGCTGCTGGGTCCTTCATAGGATCGGAAGGATGCGGCGCACTGGAGCAAATATTTGGCTCGTGACCCAGTTGGACATGGGTATGGCATACGACTGGCATGGATACTATGCGGTACATTGGGATATTATGCTTGTGATGGTGTAACACTATGCCTGTTGCGAGGAGGAAGAGCAAGAAAGATCAAAAAGGAAGCAAGATCAATCATGAAGAGAGCAGTCTTGATCCATCATGCGCCACGTCGCCTGCTCGGATGCGAGCCGATGAGAATCAGAAATCCTACGCCCATCAGCACCTTCATTCCTTGCATCCTTGCATCCTTTGCTCTTGCATCCTTTGCATCCTGCATCACTTCCGCCGCCTGCCTCTATCCCCCGGGGCGCCGCTCTTTCTCAAAAGCACACGTCACGTCAACTCGTGGACTCACCGTGACTCTCCCGCCGTACTGCCAATCCGCATCGCCCGCCTTGAACGGATCGGTCTTTGGCCCCCCCACCTCCCCCGTCTGTGGATTAACGTCGCCCTCGAAATCCTTCTTCGGGCCGCGGCGCAGGTCCTTGTGCTGCTCCAGCTCGGCGGACGGGGCCGTGGCGGCGGGCGTCGCGCCTACCGTCTGGTGCGACTTGAGGAGGCTGTCGAATTCCGCTTGCTCGGCTGGGGGAAGTGGCGGCGGTCCAGGGCGGGTGAAGGAGGTGCGCGATGACGTGCGGGAGGACGAGGTGTAGAGCCGCGCGGTCGACGAGCTCAGTCTAGACAGGGGGGGTAGACGCGATGAGGAGGAAGCTGAGAAGCTGAAGACGCGGGAAAGCATGTTGCTACGGCTGAGAAAGGCAGCAAAGGTCGACGAACGGACGAGATGAGGCTTTTGGAGCACAGAGGACTTCCGGGACGATCCGGCATGGACGAGCGCCACGTGCTCAAACCACGTGGAAAAGTTGACGCGATCTCTGCGATTCGCAGTCTCTCCAGACGCTCGTCGAGTCGCTCAATGACCCACAACACCTCACTACCGCAACACAGACACCATCAGCTTGCATAAGAGCGGGAGTCCGCCCCGTCCAACATAATATCTCGTTTCATCCGCTCCCTCGCCCTCCCTCCTCTCGTACACACGCGTGCCATGCCGCCTCGGAATTCCAAGACCTTGACGCCCGTCAAGCGCGCCATGTCCGGCTCGCCGTCGCTCACTCCCCCACCTGCACTCGGGGCGCCCGAGACACAGATAAACCCACCAAAGAAGCCTCGCGCTTCAGCTTCAGTGGCCAAGTCCAAAGATGCTCCCGCCTCGCCTGCCTCCAAAGTTCCCGCTACGAACAGAAGTCCCGCTACGAATGGAAAAACCGGAAAGACCAATGGCACCACCACTGCCGCTGCTGCCACCAAAGTGGAACCTGATGTCGACGACGACGACGCACCCAAACGACCTGCTAAAAAACCTCGAGCACAGGGCAAGTGGCCACCTGCAGAACTGGACCCCTCAGACCATCCAGCACGATCAGGCTATCCGCCGTTCCGCCTTGCCCCACTCAGTGTCCCACGAAACGGCGGTATCGGCCTTGTCCCTCTTCCCAGCGCCGCTACGTCGACCTCCATCGCAGCGTCATCACCATCCCGATTGGCGTCGGAACCGGAGCAGCGCCCGCACCTTGTCGGCGCTCATGTCTCGATCGGTGGAGGGCCAGCTACGGCGCTCCTGCGAGCTGGAAAGGCGGGCGCGAATGGATTGGCCATGTTTGTCAAGAGCCAGAGGCAGTGGAAGAGCAATCCTTATGAGGAGGAGGCGGTGCAGCGGTTTATTGAGTTGTCCAAGAGGAAGGAGGATGGCGGTGAGTTTTCGCGGCATAGGTTCAGAAGAAGCGTGGATCTTACGGATTATGGGGGTATACGGTCGAGAGACGAGGACATAAACGGCAGAGAGGGGTCGAAGATGCTCCCCGCGGGAGAGCATACTGATCTCCATAGGGTTGGGGTACCCACAAGACTCTATCCTGGTACACGGGAGCTACCTAATAAACCTGGGCAATCCAGATCCGTACGTCTCCGTCCCACATTAGTCATCTGGACCTCCCGGGAAAGAGAATGACCCATGTGCGCTTAGCGAGAAATGGGCGACGTCGTATCAGTGCTTCAAGGATGATATCTACCGGTGTTATCAGCTTGGAATCCGGTTGTATAACTGGCAGTGAGTTGCGTCAAAATGTGTGGCGCAGAGAGAATCGGCGGCTGAGTTTCGCAGTCCCGGATCCACGGTGGGCGCATGTACCAAGGAAGAGAGCTATGCTTCAATCGCCAAGGCGATCAACCAGGTGCACGGCGAGGTGCCCGACGTTATCTGCGTGATCGAGAACATGGCGAGTCGAGTCCCGTCCATCCGTCCTGCTACTGCTAACCCTGTGATTCAGGCAAACGCAAACTCCAATATCATCGGCACGACCTTCCACGACCTCGCGTCCATCATCGCCCTCGTCGTCGACAAGTCGCGCGTCCGCGTCTGCCTCGATACGTGCCACCTCTTTGCAGCGGGCTACGACATACGCACGCCAGAGACGTACCGCGAGACTTTTAGGCGGTTCAACGACGAGGTTGGGAATGGGTACTTGGCGGGCGTGCATCTGAACGACTCGAAGGCGGATTTGGGCGGGTGTAAGGATTTGCATGAGAACATCGGATTGTGGGTGGCTTTGTTGTCTCTTCCTCCACACGCCCACTGCCACTTGTTGTCGATGTGGAGTCTTGACGCAGTGGTCTGTTTTATAGGCTCTCTTCAACTATACCTCCCTGCCGCGCGGAATCATAAGCTGCAAGCTGATGAGCCCAGGGGGAAGATTGGTCTGTCCGCGTTTCGGATGATCATGCGCGACCCGCTGTTCAGCGGGATCCCGCTTGTCCTCGAGACGCCTGCGCCTGAGAAAGCGCTCGAGGCGGGCGAGCTGAGCGTGTGGACACGCGAGATCAAGCTGCTGTATGAGATCCAGGGGATCGAGGATGACGAGTGGGCGTCCAGGGAGGCCGAAATCGCGGAGCGGTGGCGGGAGGAGAGGGACGTGTTGAATCCCCCAAAGGAGAAGAAGGTCAAGGGGAAGAAGGAGGAGGGTGGTGGGGGGGCGAAGGGCAAGGCAGCGAAGGGCAAGGGAGTGAAGGGGAAGGGAGCGAGGGGGAAGAAGGGCAAGGAAGACGAGGACGAGGACGAGAGCGGTTGTGAGAGCCACACGGATTAGGAGGTAGATCACGATGTACGTGGACGGCGCATGCGTGCTGGCGAGTGTACTGAGCGGCCTCGGGGGGTGAGACGCCTTGTCCGTAACACACCTTGTCCGCGTTCGCTTGTCGTTTGTATCGAGTAATGACCTTACACCATGCTGTTACGGATGCAGCGGGAACCCGGTTATGCGTCGAGCCGCTGCCCGAATTATGACTACACGACTATCGGCTATCGACTACTTGTTGCCCACTAGTAGACTACGAGTTGACCATACTCGACTCCGTGTTGACCACTAGAGTACTGGTGTTGCACAGCCACTTGTCGTTGCTTCTGAATTCTGCGTCTGCGGCGTCGCTGTCATTCGGTACCGACGCTATGCGGGACCCACTCCCAGCGGGGTATTACTACTTGTTCTGGCTGGTCGAGCCGGTGCGTCCGGGCGTTTGGTTTTGTGCTGTCAGAGCTGATACGATGTTTCGCGCCTCTCTGGATACGTGAACATACTGTACAATATGCGCATGACATGTCATCGACGACATCTCGACGTACCCATTTGTACACATGTCAATCAACATGTCAATCGACATATCATCAATGTCACTTATCAACATGTCACTTATCGACGTATCACCGTATCACCTCGCATATCAATATGAACAAATCACCTCACCACCCTTCTCGACGAATGCAATCTTGGCCGCACCCGACAGGCGCTCACCCTCGCCGGCGCGGGATACGCCATCTTCCTGCCGGAGCGGTACGCCGCCGACCTCCTTCCGGCGCATTACGAGCGCGTCACCAAGATCATGGGCAACACGGTCAGGGGGCAGATGGTGGTTGGTGGTCTGGGGTCTTGTGGGTCTCCTTCTTGCGCTTTCTCTCCGACCGCGCTTCCTCTCTGTCCTCCTTCCTCTCTGTCCTCCTTCCTCTCTGTCCTCCTTCCTCTCAGCCCTCCTTCCTCTCAGCCCTCCTTCCTCTCAGGCCTGCGCTTCCTCTCGGCCCTGATGCTCATCCCGGTGCTGCTCTCGCTCACCTCGCCATACGGTCTCCCGCTCACCCCGCAGGCTTCCTCCTCGTCGCGATGATCTCGCTCTCGCTCTTCCCCATCATCAAGCACACCCTACGTGGCCATGCGGCAGCACAGGAGAAGCTCGTCAAGGGGTTACTCGTCCCGCTGGCCATTGCAGATGTGCGTCTTCGTCCGTCCTGCACCACTGCCGTGTCCGTCACTGTCCGTCACTGTCCGTCACTTGACTTCCCTACCCGTCACCGTCGCCACCGCCACCGCCACCTCACCGTCACTGTCCGTCACTGCCCGCCACTGCCCGTCACTGACCCCACGCGTAGCTCACACAGTACGCTCGCGCGAGCATACTCCTCGTCCGCTAGCTGAATCACGCAGCATCTTCTTCACCCTCCTCCCGCTCCCCATGTCGCTGCTCGAGACCCCAGCAAGGTGGACAACGCTCATCAATGGAAATGTGTGGATCACGACTGGCCTCTTCCTCGCCAGGTCTGTCCCTTCACCTCCGTCTAGCGTTACGTCCAGCAGCGCCACGCTACTCTCGCCTATCGGCAACCTCCGCCTAGTGCCATGCATAGCTAATGACGCAGGGTCGCATATCTCCTCGGCATAGGACGAACAGCTTCCCCTCCTCCTGCGCAAACTCTGGCGGCGCTGGATACCAAGCCGAAAGACGCTCCGGCCCCTGCGAAAGACGCGCCTTCGGCCCTTGCGAAAAACGCTCCGGCACTTGCGAAAGACGCTCCTCCGGCAACTGAGAGCAAGCAGAAAGCGGCTCCTCCGCCAGCCGTCTCCACGCCTACCACACCCTCAAAGACGCCGCGACGACGCACGCGCGCCAAGGAGCTTGCGCCGGTCGGGGACAGTTGATAGATGCAATCAGTTACATGCACGCCTGTGAACCGCACAGGCAAGAAGGGGGGAGCGAACAAAGTCTGGTCATGGTGGAGGTGCTCCTGTTGATGCTCGTGCATTCCACGTTACTAGCTACTGTTACACCTGTCGTCGTGAACAACTCGAACATTGCTGGCGTCTCGTGCATCTCAGAGAACGGCCCCGAGCTCCCTTCTACCTCCACACTCGTTCACAATGGCAGACGACTTTGAGCCGCTCCCACCGACGCTCCAAAATGTTCTGGACCAGAAGAGCCTCAAGTGGATTTTTTGCGGTATGTTCATCGATCACGCAGCCCACAGCCTGTGCTGATCATCACTCTAGGCGGTAAAGGTGGTGTCGGTACGTCTAGAGCCTCTGCTTCCTCCTCGTCTGGCTCACATCCATTTTCCCTGTTTTCTCTCAACAGGGAAAACCACCACATCATGCTCTCTGGCAGTGCAGCTCGCCGCGGTGCGCGAATCCGTTCTCCTGATTGTACGTCCCATGCCCGCTTGCCCACAGCACACACGATCGGCGGCTTGTCGCTTGATACTGATGCATGTTCGCAGTCTACAGATCCAGCACATAACCTTTCCGACGCCTTTTCTCAAAAGTTTGGCAAAGATGCGACAAAGGTCAACGGGTTTGACAACCTGTACGCCATGGAGATCGACCCAAACGGGAGCTTGCAGGAGATGATCGAGTCTTGTGAGCTTGGCTGCGCTTTGTCTGCGTGGAGGCACGCGTGCCCGGTGATTGGGTGTTTGGTGGGAGCTGACGCATGCGCCTAGCTGATCAGAGCGGAGGGATGGGCGGGATGATGCAGGATCTGGCGTTTGCCATTCCAGGGGTAGACGAGGCGATGGGTTTCGCAGAGATCATGAAGTGAGCGCTTGACCGCGGCGGATGGCGTGCCTGCTCGCGCTCATGGACAGGCATGTCAAGTCGATGGAGTTCTCCGTGATCGTATTCGACACGGCGCCGACCGGCCATACCCTGCGCTTCCTCTCGTTCCCCTCGGTCCTCGAGAAAGCTCTGGGCAAGCTCAGCACCCTGTCTGGCCGCTTCGGTCCTATGCTGCAACAAGTCAGCTTGCCTTTGCCGGTTGGTAGGACTCAAGCTGACAACGTAGATGCAAGCGATGTTTGGTGGCGGCGGCCAACAGGAAGATATGTTTGCCAAGCTCGAGGCCATGCGAGAGGTCATCACCGAGGTCAACACGCAGTTCAAAAACCCCGTCAGTGACATTCACGCCCCCAGCTACCCCCAGCTTGGGGCGCCATGGCTCGCGCAGCTCGGATTCTGATGCTTGAGCCGTTTAGGACAAGACGACGTTTGTCTGCGTGTGCATCTCCGAGTTCCTGTCGCTCTACGAGACGGAGCGGTTGATCCAGGAGCTCACGCAGTATGAGATTGACACACACAACATTGTCGTCAATCAGCTGCTCTTTCCAAAACCCGGTACGTCGTCAGCGTGCAATGCTCACCTTGCCCTCGGCTCGCACTCTTCTTTGTGCGATGAAACCTGTACCCAGTCAGCGTGCAGCGTGCAAGTGCTAACTTCGCCAGGGGACAACTGCGAGCAATGTAGCGTCCGGCACAAGATGCAGCAGAAATACCTGCGCGAGGCATTCGACCTGTACGAGGACGGCTTCCACATTGTCCAGCTCCCGTTGTTGACTGAGGAGGTGCGCGGGGTGGAGAAGATCAAGGAGTTTAGCAAGGTGAGTCTGCATGAGTCTGCATCGGAGTCGCACAGTCGGCAGCGTTGGCAGCGTTGGCAGCGTTGGGATCGGGGCCGAGGCTGACGGGGGCAGATGCTCGTCAAGCCATACGAACCTCCAAAGTAGATTGTACATGCATAGTAGTCTGTCCCGATGTCCACTGCTCCACCTGCATGCGCCTCTAGAGCGATGCACGGCGCGCAGTACCTCTGCGTCTGAGTGTCCAGTGTCCAGAATCTCTGCTTTGGGTGTCTGTTATTCCAGCCTGCATGATCGGTCCAATGCCTCCACCCGAAATGTTGGTGAGCCTCGCTTGATCGTCCAGTCGCTCGTTGTACTCGTTCTCGTCCATCTCCAACGATGTCTGCAGTCCCCAAGGTCCTCGTCGTAGGGGGAAATGGGTTCCTCGGTACGCCGTCGTGCCCTCCACGCTGCTGTTCTCCCCTTGACTCCAAGCTTCTTCTCCCCGCCTGGAAGCTTCTTCTCCTCGCCTCCAAGCTTCTTCTCCCCCGTCCTCGCTTCTTTTCCTTACCTCCAAGCTTCTCCCCCCACCTCTATGGCGATGCCGATGCGCACGGGTACTGACCACCAGGCTCGGCGATCTGCAAGGCCGCTGTTTCGCGCGGCTGGGACGTGTCAAGTATGAGGTATGTGCTCTCGCTTGATAGATCTAGGTTTCTCCGCTGACGTGCTCTCGTCCTCTTCGTTGTCGGTCCTCGTAACCAATACCATGCGCCCACTTGTGCATCACTCTTCACCTGTCCATTCTGCTCCTTGCATCATCTATCGACCATCGATCACATCTGCGATTCTTGGTTGCCCCTGTCTTCTCTCCTCCCGTGCTCTCCTCCCATACCCTCCTCCCATGCTCTCCTGCCATCGCTCTCCTCCTGCGCTCTCCTCCCTGATCTCACCACAGCTCATCAGGGAAACCATACACAACACCAGCCGGCCACACCCCCGCCTGGTCGCAATCGGTGACCTACCACGCCGCCTCCGCCTTTGACCCTGCCGCCATTGCTCCGCTCGTGGCGTCGTCAACAGCGGTCGTACATACCATCGGTATACTCCTCGAGGACGCGGGATACAAGCGCGCTCTTCGCGATGGGACTGTGTTTGGTCTTGCCAGGGCGTTGTTGGGGCTCGGCGGCGGAGACGGGAACCCGCTCAAGACGCAGGAGGACAGGATGAGGGGGTACGAGGGGATGAACCGCGACTCCGGTGCGCCGCCTCTCTTATCTCCATCGTCCCCTACGCTTCCCCTCTCAAACGATGTTCCCCTATGCGTCCTGCATCGTGCCCTTGATACCATCCCGATACTGACACTGACTCCATGCAGCCCTCAACGTCCTCGACGCCTTGCTCGCGGCGCCTTCGTCGTCATCACCCTCGTCATCAGGCAAGACAAGACCCTTCGTCTACATCTCCGCGGCCGATGCGTTCCGCCCGCTTGTGTCCTCACGATATATCGAGACGAAGCGCCAGGCCGAGCTGCAGATCACACAGCGGTGTCTGGCTGCGCCTGAAGCCGGCGTTCGTCCACTGTTCATGCGCCCAGGTAGGTCGCTAGCTACACTCTTCGCATGCACATGGACGATATCCATGCCATGTCCAGGCGATGCTTCCAACCCCCTACATAATTCATTCATACATATCGCATCACACGACACCACATGTTCACACACCCAAAACGCCGTCCTTGTCCCTGCTCTTGAGAGACAGCTGCGCATGCAGAGATGAGAAGCTGAAGGGGCACGACAGAGCTGACACCACTATAGGACTCATGTACCATCCCCACACACGGCCCCTGTCGACTCTTCCCGCATTCCTCCTCTCCCTCTCTGCGACTCTCGCAGACCGCACGAGCAGTACGAACCCATTCGCCTCTGCATCGACCCTCGCTGGCGCAGCAGAAGCACTCAGAACACATCCCCTGCATGTCGACCATGTTGCAGAGGCCGTAGTGCGATGTATTGCCGATGAGACGCAGGAGGGCGTCGTCGAAGTGAACACAATGAGGGAGTGGGCGGGATTCAACGGGCGAGGCGGTAGGCGAGAGCCTGCCGCTGTGTGAACCATCAGGATGTGCATCGCTTCCTCTAAACTTCTTGGGACGCCTAGCTGCGTGGAGCTGACGAGTGCACAGTATGACGTATATTATGTATAAGTATAGTAATGAACACCTCGACACTTGATTCCGCCTCTCATATGCAGACCATCACATCCGTCGCCCGCGGTGACCCGAGTTGAACTCCGTAGCTCTGACCAGCGCGGGTTGTGCCGCCAGGGGTAGTGTTGATTTCTTCGTGACCCAGCTAAGCTCGCTCACCAATCCTGTCCTTCGTGATGCCCATTTCCTGCCTTGGCTTGCGGGAGACCTTGGATTTTGCCTCTTTGCGATGCCCGATCGACCGGTTCCGGCTCGCAGTCACCTTCCGCTCGTTGATGAATGCTGTATACGCTTCGTCGCCCATCTTTTGCGCAGCCGACCGAACGCGCTTTCGTAGCTTCTTCTCCACGTTCCGGTAATGCTCTTCCACACGGTGCCCGTATGTGGCCCAGCTTGGGTCGCTCATTTGTATGGCAGTCTCGAACAATTCTTGGTTCAAGTCATCCAACTTGCGCAGGGTCTCTGGAATACTGGAAGCCCGCAACGCCGAGTACCGAAACGTGGTACAATACGATGGGACTTCAAAGATGGTAGGAACGACGGCAAAGTGGGGATGCCGAAGGAGATTGCGGTACGCGTCGATTCCAATGAAACCGCTGTTCAAAGTCAGCAAAGACGAAGGACAGGGATCATCGAGACCGTATTCACCGCCCGAACCTGTAGCATTAGTGCGAGTACTTGTCGAAGGTGGTTACGGTTGCTACTCACTCGACATGTGCGTCGCCTGCCGATCCATGCTGGTGTCCGGAATCACTGAGATGGAATGCAGCGATATTGTCTACGCCGACATCATCAATCGCCGCGAGCAGCTCCGCGAGGCCGGTCGGAGTTGTAAAATCGACTTGAGCAGTATAGACATGGTTCAGATCGATGCAGATCTGCAATCGGCCATGAGGGTCATCCACCTCTTCGATCAAGGTCTTGAGATCGTCCAGAGTGGTGCCGACCTGGCCGCGGCACCGGCACGGCTAAGACGAATAAGCTACATGACGGACCCCAGGGGAAGGAGCAATCTCATGGGAATCGGGGAGAGGCGGCTCACCATATTCTCAAAGGCAAGCGTGATGTCTTCGACCTCTTGGAGGATTTCCCGAATGTCAAAGACCAAGCGTCGCCGCGCACGGACCTCTAGGGCCTGGTTGGAAAGTCCGTTTCGACAGGATTCTTTACTAACATCGTAAGAGCCGGGGCTGCCAGCATCAGTGTCACATCTGCGAGAAATTTAGGTAAACTCGAGTCTCACTGAACTACCAGCGTCGCGTAACCGAGGGCTCTAGCTCGCTTGAGCTCCGCGATGATGCTGCCCTTGGCTCGGGCACGCGCTTCTCTGGACCGAGTCTGCCAACGTACACAGTTCAAGTGACACGGATGCTCACCCATCTGCGCAAGCAAGATTACAGGCGTGGGAGGCGTGAGCGATCATGCGAGTCGAGAAATCTGCGCCTATCAATCGTGAGTATTCACTCCCCGCCTGGAATGAATCATCTTACCCAGGGTCTCTATCGTATGCCTAAAGTGCATATCCGGATCCAATGCGTCTCGTTCCTCACTGACTGCTGCGTCCAGAGCATGGAACGCACTTTCGTGCTCATCGGACGAGCAGTCGCCGTTCTGCCATTCGCCATCGATTGCCTCCTCAACCAGAGATTCATCATCGGCTTGTCCGGCTTGCTCAATCTCGTTCTCTTCAGGTACTTTGACTCGCTTCCTGGGATACAGAATACCGTGGGCTGGTTTCCTGACGGGTCCGGTAATACCGTAAGTCCTCTTGGGGTTGCCCAGAAACGCACTTGCACCTCTTATACGCGGGTTGGCCCCGGTGGCATCCATGATGCGCTGCGAGAGAGCGCGTTCGCCGCCGTCTCGCGAGAACCACCGTATCGGGATCAGGGTGGTAGTTGCAAGTGATCCCCGGCTCGATAAGGTTGTATCGCCAAGAGCACGCAGTGGTGGGATCGAGTGGTCGGCTTCAAGGTGATACGCGAGCGTATCTCTGTCCAGCTCGACAGGGTCCTCACTGCCAGCCACTGAGAATTTCTCATCGTCATCATCGTCGAGCTCATCCACCTCGCTCTGGTCATCCGTGGAGAACAGGATACTCCCCTCGCTAGCTTGTTCGAACTCATCGGTGCTGCTGTATGTTCGCCATGTGGTCGCTCCTCGTACATGAGCAGGGCTCGCGTCGACACCGAGTGCAGCCAGCGAGTCTGTGTGGGTTGACGTATCGCCACTAATCTCGTCGCTCTCGCTTGACCGAGAATGGACAGATCCACTGACATCGGCATTGAGATCTGTTTCCGCTCCGACGGGCAGTGCCGTGTCGGGGATGGGGCTGTACACCAGCAACGTCGCAGTCCGACGTGACTTGCCAAACAAGGGGGACTGAAAGCTGTGGTCATCTTTGCCACGAAATCGACGGGGCACTTTGGTATTCGAGCGACTTCCCCGCACGGTGTTTGGGGTCCGGGGAGTCGGTAGGACCGATGAAGGCCCAGTGGAAGGAGTAAAGTCCAGTTCCGGGGTGGCGCTGTCATCGCTTTCCTCTCCTTTGACTGACGGGCTGTCGGGAGATAACTGACGTGACCAGTACCCCTCGGACCCGTAAGAATCACACGACACCTCATCTGTCAACTCCAGTCCCAACCGGCCACACTCGGGGTCGACGGATGACAAGAGTGGCGAGGTAGTGCCGTCGGACCAGTCTGACAGCGGTACTTTCTCATCGATCTCGAGGTCGTCAGGGTGCCAGTGCAGAGGCGGGGTGTACCCACCGCCCGTCCGCCAGGAATGCATGCCCGCTGCTGGTCGCTTGTGACGCGGGGTTCGGCTACTCGGGGGGTACGACGAGATCACTGGGGACATTGGCTCGTCCTTGCCTTTCTTTGGTGTTCTGGTGACTGCTGGAACATTGCCGATGCTTGCCGCCAGCACACCGGAAATGCTCTCGCGCGTATCCGCCACACTGACTGACTTGGTCGTGTCAAGAGGCTTGGAGTCGACGGGATTTGTTCGCCGCTGGTCTCGCGTTCTATCGGCTTCCAGGACGGCAAGCAAGTCTGTCATCGAGTTGCGTCTCCCCTCGCAGACACGTCGATACATCGCCAGCGCCCCGCGGAGGAACGCCGCGTCCAGCTCGGACGTTACGTCCTGAGAAGCGAACCTGTCGACGACCGGTAAGGGTGCAGGACCAAAGGGACGAGCCTCAGCCGGCGCGGGCCCGATCGTTCTTTCAGAGACTCGTGTATGATCTTCATCGCCTGTTCGACATTGAGGTGCTGCTTGGGTGGCGGTGGCTGCATCGGGATTCTGGTGGTCAGTGCCAACCTTGAGGTGGGACGAGTGTCTATTCCTTCGTTTTCTTCTCTTCTTCTCCTTGTCCTTGCACCGTACTTCTCCCATCCCCTCCTGATGCACTTCGGCATTGGATGCAGGTGACGGAGACGCGTTTTGCGTGGTCTCGCTGGCATGAGAGACCTCGGACGGCCCAACGCTCGTCTGTGGCTGTTCCTGCCGTTCCCGGATCAGCGTCAACAACTAGCATTGCGAGACAGCGTACAATGAACTCACCATTCGACGTGCCCTGCGTCTCTTACTCTGCTTCTTGGACACCGGATGGGGTGGACGGCTCAAGTCGCGCTCACCAGGACAGTGGTCGTTGTTGGCAGAACAGTGGTCGTCGTTGCCAGAACAGCGGCCGCTGTTGCAACACCCTTGGAAGCCCTGGCGTCCAGAGTCGCCCGTTGAAGATGAAGGACGATGCGGCGCGAGCGATAACGGCATAACGGCTCCGACCTCGTCCATCTCGTTGTCTGACGGCCGTCAACTGTCCAGACAAGCGCTTCCATGCCCAATGGCGAATGAGCGAGGTCCTCGACTCGGCGCGCAGGTGATATCCAGGCTTGTAAGACCGGACAGCCGTTCACTCAGCTGCCGTTCACCCATGCACTCTGGATCCCCGGGCAAGGGGTCAGTGCCGCGTTCCCATTCGGAGCCAAAGAGCCGTTTCTCGGCACAGGGCATAGGGCGTAGGATGTATGGTGTGGGACGTAGGGCGTAGTGGACCGAGACCCCTGGTGCCCTGCATGCCTGACCTCACAAGGATCAGTGCGTCTCCCCTGAGACCCGATGCAAAGGCCGAAGATACTTGAGCTTGATCCTCTGCAGAGACAGGGATACTTGAGCTTGATCCTCTGCAGAGACAGGGCCCAAAGGTTCGAGCTTGAAGGTTGACCGCGCAGCCGAAATCCAGTGGATGCTTGGTATGCTTGGTCTCTCGCGAATGAGTCAGTTAAAGCGTGCACGGCAGCGGGTATCTGACGGCGCAAGCAGCTCCATGCCTAGCGTGACAGAGGAGCCTGGGACGTGTGAAGACGAGCCAGAGCACATGAGCATGCTACACGATTAGTAAAAGTGTAACCAGGTGCCTGACTCGTTTCAAAACAGCACAGATCACTACAAAATGCATCCAGGGGTTTTCGGTTACAAATCTTCTACAAATCACTCATGCTGACTCCCCTTTAAAGAACCTGAACACGCCCCGAGCCTACAGTCCACCACGCAGACGCAGGACAAGATGGAGAGTCGACTCCTTCTGGATGTTGTAGTCGCTCAGAGTCCGGCCATCCTCGAGCTGCTTTCCAGCGAAGATCAGTCGCTGCTGGTCAGGGGGGATGCCCTCCCTACATAAAGTCAGTTTGATGCTTCGTTGCTACCTAGCACAGCACAAGCTCACTTGTCCTGGATCTTCGACTTGACATTGTCAATCGTGTCGGAGGACTCGACCTCCAGCGTGATCGTCTTACCGGTAAGAGTCTTCACGAAGATCTGCATACCACCACGGAGACGGAGGACGAGGTGCAAGGTGGACTCCTTCTGGATGTTGTAGTCGGACAGAGTTCGACCGTCTTCCAGTTGCTTTCCGGCAAAAATCAGGCGCTGTTGGTCAGGTGGGATACCCTCTCTGTAACATGGATCAGCGGTGTCGTCTTACTTGGGACTTGCGCAACTCACTTGTCCTGGATCTTCGACTTCACGTTGTCAATGGTGTCCGATGACTCAACCTCGAGAGTGATGGTTTTGCCAGTAAGAGTCTTGACGAATATTTGCATACCACCACGCAGTCGGAGGACAAGGTGCAGAGTCGATTCCTTCTGGATGTTGTAGTCGGAGAGAGTGCGGCCGTCTTCGAGTTGCTTGCCAGCGAAGATGAGACGTTGCTGGTCAGGTGGAATACCCTCCTTGTCCTGGATCTTGCTCTTCACGTTGTCAATGGTGTCGGAAGACTCGACTTCAAGCGTGATCGTCTTGCCAGTAAGGGTCTTGACGAAGATCTGCATACCGCCACGCAGTCGGAGAACCAAGTGCAAGGTAGACTCCTTCTGGATATCTACGGACGTCAATATCGACAGTCGTTCCGCTAGAAGAGCGACTTACTGTAGTCGGAAAGGGTTCGGCCATCCTCAAGCTGCTTTCCAGCAAAAATCAGACGCTGCTGGTCAGGGGGGATGCCCTCCTTGTCCTGGATCTTGGACTTGACGTTGTCGATGGTGTCAGACGACTCAACCTCAAGGGTGATGGTCTTGCCGGTGAGGGTCTTTACGAAGATCTGCATACCACCCCTGAGACGGAGCACGAGGTGGAGAGTGGACTCCTTCTGAATGTCTGGAAAATGTCAGTCAAAGGGCCAGCAAGGAAGGGAAGTCTCACTGTAATCTGAAAGAGTACGACCGTCTTCAAGCTGCTTGCCGGCGAAGATCAAACGTTGCTGGTCGGGAGGGATGCCCTCCTTGTCCTGGATCTTCGACTTGACATTGTCGATAGTGTCCGAAGACTCGACCTCAAGAGTGATGGTCTTGCCAGTAAGGCTGGTACAGTCAGATGTAGCTCAGCCGGAAAGAGATGGAGTTGTATGAGAGGCACTCGAAAGCGACCGTGGATAATGGATAGTGGATGGGCTAGATTGATTCCAAGGATTTCAACTCACGTCTTAACCTAAAGGACGGGTCAGTCTTGAGTCAAACGTCGGTTGAACACGTCCAACTCACGAAGATCTGCATATCGTTGTCGGATCTGCTAGTAGAGAGGTGTAGATAAGTGTATCTGTCTGGATGGACGGTATAAATAAGAGTCGAGATCGTGAAGGAAGGAAAGAACGATTCGTCAGCAAGTTGTACAGGATATCAAGCGCGCGACTGAGCCTGCCTTTGCACACTGCCTTTTCATCGCTGACACGACCGTGTGGCGATGTGGGGGAAAGAGCCAGAAAAGATTGAGAGAGGCGTGGAAAAGCGAGAAAGGAACAGTCAAGGAGGATGGAAGGTGATGGAAGGAGACGCCGGTCGGTGGCGACAGAGACATCGTTGCCTGACCCTCATCGCTCGCTCGAACTCCAAATCCACGAGCAGATCGAATGTGCCCTTGGCCACTCTCCATTCGATGTCAGGACGAGGATGTGAACTCACAGGTTGGATTTGGATGAAGCTTTGTGGATGACAAACAGAACAAAGAGGATGAAGGTGATAGCGAACGAAGAGAGGGACTACGTGAGACGACCGGATAACGCCACAACTCGCCACACAGTTTCGGCGTTATAGCAATGTGGCACTCGGTCGCGTCGCGGCCTGTGCGTCCAAGAGACCACCGCCTCACTATACTTACTCGTTCATCTCGCATTCATCTCGCATTCATTCTTCAAGAGCCGTTTGACACGCTCGTTCATACTCCATCATTCTGTTAGCATATCAACACACTCGCACACGTCTCGACACTGACGACAACCCGCAACCGCGGCTGACGAACGACATTACGAAACCCCCTCACACGACCTAGCCCATACGTCCAGTCCTTCCAACATGTCCATCTCTCTTCCAAACGGCTCATTCATCCCCGCTCCTCCCTCATCACATGCTCAGGTCTCTGCGGCAGTGACTCGTATTCTGCACTTGTCCAACTTCTCCGCTCAGTACGTGTTGCCGCCACCCAACTTTCCTCCCTCCCTTTGACGCCGCCCGCTGTGCTCGTGTGCGTGGAATGTGCCGCTGACACTGGGATCGTCACAGCCTCAAGACGCGTGACCTGCAAATGATGTTCAAGGAATGGGAGGCAGACAAGGGCGGATTCCGCATCAAGTGGGTGGACGACGTGAATGCACTCGTCGTCTTTGCCGATGCCACAGTCGGTGAGTCACCGTGTCCGCGCAAGCATCTCGCTTCTCCTACCCTGCTCTCGGTCCTATCTTCTTTGCCCGCTCCTGGACCTACGTGAACGTTTGCTGACTATATTTCATGAAGCCAAACGAGCGTACCTGTCGCTACTCCTCAACCCTCCCGCGGCGTTCCTCCCTCCTGCCCAAATCAAGCCTTACGATCGGCCCGACGCGGCACAAATCATACAGTCCCTCGCTGCGCGTGCAATGGGCCACCGCTCCTCCATGTCCAGCGCACTGACCAGCGGCCAATTCGCCAACCTACCTTCCTCGTCCGGGTCTGGCGAGCCCATCTCGGGGCTGCCAGGCCACCACCACCGGCCGGGCTCGTCCTCCATCTCCGGCTTGAGTGGGTTTGCGATGCCTTCCCATCCCACCCATACGTCCAAATCGTCCGTCTCCATGCCCAATCACCACAATCAGCACCCTCCATCGAAGCCCGTCGCGACGCTGTCAAATGGCAGCGGCAACGGCGGCGGTTTTGCTGGCCGCATGGGAAGCGGGCACCAACGGACCGGTTCCGCGTCGTCCTCGTGGACCCGCAACTCGACGTCAGGGATGGGTGCACTCAACTTTTCCTTCCCGCCCCAACGGCTTCCCACGCACTCCGAGTCGTCGGCAGGCCCAGCTAGTCGATCCAACAGCTCGTCAGGGACAGACGACACGCCTATCGTAGTCATGGAGCACGCCCCGCTGCGCGCTGGCGCGAATCACCCTGGTGGTATCCCCGCGAGCGAGCTCAAGGCACGCAGGGAGAGCATGAGCGCGGACAAGGCGCTCAAAGAGGTGCAGAGGGCGCTGGCCAGTGTCGAGGCGCAGTGAGAGTGCTGGGCGCACACCGGAAACGAGACTGGAGGGGAAGCGATACTCCAGCCAGCAGAGCTGCTTGGACATCGCGAGTCTGCTAGGTGGTCTTGATAGTATTTAGGCGGAGTTTGTGAAACATCAAATTCATGGGATGGCTAGATGCGCTGGACGAATGTGGACATGGTGTCATGGTCTGCAGGAGTGCCAACGTGAGGGCCTTGGAGCTTGTGCTGGTGTCTTTGTATATGTTGTGGAATTGCAGTGTGCAAGGCTCCTTGTTCGTCCAACACAATTCATGTATACTACCTCATACTTCACCTCGACACATGCTGCATTGCTAGCGCTTACAACCTGAGTTTGTAAAGCCCGGCGTAGAGCATCCTGGCCGTACGCAGGCAGAGCAGGTGAAGATAATGGTACCACCATGTGCGGGCAGAGACCGTAAAGACAGCTTAGCTACATTGGCTTTCGTACTCATCGTATTCGTCATGACGAAATATCAACGCGGTTTCTCGTCTTCCACCGCCAGCGGCTCGTCGCCATGTTCCAGATTCTGAATACACAGCCAAGTCCCCCCTTTCTCCCCGCCGCTCTTCCCCTCTCTCCCTTCTACCTATCTCTCGTGAGTCCTCTTTAGTCTTCGTCATTCCCCTTTAGTTTCGTTCCGTGAACTCCGTCCACTGACGGACCCCAGCACCGTCGGACTCGTCGTTCCCGACCCACTCGCCATGCTTGCGCCTGTGATTTGGGGGCTGAGTATCCCCGGCCCAGGCCCAACTTCCTCTCCACTACCGCTCAACATCCTCCGGACCGTGACATCGTGTCTCCTCTGTCTCTGCCGCTCCGCCTCTTCCGTCCCTCCTGTCCGTTTCAACTTCTTCTGCCCCACAAACCCGGCCAGTTCCTCGGAAAACTCGTCCGTCTGGTTGGCCTTTTCCTTCTCCCTCGCCTTTTGCTGCGCTTCGATCGCGCGTAAGCGCTGCGTCGGGTCGGCGCTTTCTTTCGTCCGAATCTCCATGAGGAGGTTGGGGATGGCCGGAGCCACGTCGGGTTCGGGCGGTCGAAAGCCTTTAGGACCGGCACGAACGAGTCCCGCTTGTCGCTGGTGAACGAAGTCTTGCACGACCGATAGTATCTCCGTGGCGTCCTTGATATCGTTCTTGAGATCCGCGGTGAGTTTCGTCTGATACGGCAGGAGCTTTTGCTCCTCCATGACCCGGCTTAGCTCAAAGTGCCACGTAGCGCGCCACGTCGGCTCGACAGCTGTCACTTCGCGTGTGAATCGGTCCACAAGCTCTGTCGCTTTGGCGAGATCGGCATTGATCTTGACCATCTGCGCTTTGGACGGGATGACGAATCGCTTATGCGCGTCTTCTCTCGCAGCATCAATCATGTCGGAGATATCATCCACAGCCTGGATCGTTTCTTGACAAAGATCCTCAATCTTGGCTTTCGACACGTCGAGCAATGCACGGCTCCCGCCAGACTTGGTCGTGATCATCTGACGCATCGAACCGCTCTGTTCCCTCAGGCGAGCGAACTGGTCTTTCGTCTCGGAAAGGAAATCAACATGAACTTGACGCATGATGGCGAGGTCCCGCCGCAGGTTCTGAACCTTATCTTGGTGTGCTCGTAAATCGGCTTGAAGCACAGTTGGCACGGCCGTAGACGCCGATCGATCAGGTCGGGGTGATGTTAGCTGAGCAGGCGCTTCGGGAGTTTTGATGGTCGGAATGCGATTCGAATGCGGAGAGACTGTCAAGAGGGAAGCGGCTGGCGTCACGGATATCCGCCGAGAGTAATCGATCGATGATTTCACCTCTTTGAGTTCCTGCATGAGTGTCGCAAAACTATGGTCGATATGCTGTTTCACCTGATCAAGGACTACGCACGTCAGCACCTTTGTCTCTGTTTCTCGAGGCTTAAAGCGACTGACTTTCAATATTGAGATTCAGCACACATCCTTCTCGCAGATCCTCCATATCTTCCAGCTCGTATTGCACACCTGTCCTGGGATCTCTCATGTAGACTTCTGGGAAATCGTCCATTCCAGGGTCGTACTCGAACCGCTCCATGAACATTAGCCTGAGGGCTGACAGGGTCACAGGTAAGTCGAGTGTCGCCTTTTTCACCTGTGGTCCGATTTGCAGAAAGACAGAGATGGACGTCGGTCCCCCCGCTGATGCTGGCTCTTCTCGAGTTGAACCGCTCGGGCGAGGAGTGTTCTGTTGGACAGCCTCTTCAGGATCTGGAGTCTTGACTATCCGGACGGAACCACTGTCAAGAGCATCTTTATACGATTCGTCCGTGTGAGCCGAGGAAGGACTTGGAGAGCGGTCCGCAGCCGGATGCAAGTGCGAATCCCCATTCAGATGTAGACTCCTAGACGAGGCAGGAGAGCTAGAAGTCCTGCTGCGTGCGTCCTCAGCCACAACAGCAAGATTTGAGCTCGCGAGTGACTCTGGTAGAGCCGGCATCGGAGGCGGCCGGTCCACTCGCCTCATTGGCCGTTGCGGTGACCCTGTCGATGCAGATTTGCTGTGACTCGGAGAAGGTGGCAGCATTTTGCTGAAAGTGTACGATGAGAATCGTTTCGACGCACGACGTTCCAGCCCATCCGCTCGACCCAGTGCCGCCAGGGTCGCGCGGGTCTCAGCGGGTACTTCGGCAAGGGACGTGATAGATCGTCCGCCTGCCCGATTGTTGTCAGAACCTTCGCCAAATTCCAGCGACGTGGACGGGAAGTTAAGGGTCGGGAGTGAAGGGGCGGACGCTGGAGCTGGGGGCGATGGAGGTATTGGAGGGCCGGGCAAGATGTCGGGTGCTTCAGCCAACGCTTGCAGGCTTTGGGGTGGAGAATGAGAAACGAGCGAATGGCCGGGCGATCCAACTGCCAGGTCGGAATCGACCGAGAAGCGCGACACAAGGCGAGGATTCCCAAAGCTGTCTCGACTGTAACGATCTGGTCGAGGCGGAACAGATTTGGGCAACGAGGCAGGACCGTTACTGGACGACGATGCAGGAATGGGATTATCGACGAGCTGGTGGCGGACTAATTGCGGTGCATCGGTCTCAGGTTGAGGTGAGGGAGATACCGAGCGTCTTGGTCCTTCGGGAGCACGCATACGCGGCGGCCGAAACGCATCAGGTGGCGCAGGACGAGCAGGGAGACCGGCCCGTTGAGGCCGTTCTGCTAATGCTGCAGAGCTTGGCGCTTTAGGTGGAAGCTGGGACACGCCAGGCCGAGGGCTGACGGATGCACTAGACGCCTGCGAGTGCGTCGACGTACCGGACCTGGCGGACAGTCTCGGATCACCAGCACCCGAGGCTGAGCTGTCCGAGCGAGGCGGCCGCGCATACAGCTGCTCGACGGGCGGCGGGCTCTCAGGTTGCCGTTCAGCCAGTAACCGCTTATATGCCGCCTGCTTCTGCTTAAGCCCGTTGAGGAGATTGAAGATGATTTGACGGATTTGAGGTAGATAGCGATTGAGGGTCTCTTGCGATTGCTCGGCTGACAAGGCTTCTTCGAGGCATTCGCGCAGATCTTGCGGTATCGGATCGAGCTCTCTGAGCCTTGTCAGTCTTCACTCTGGGAGACGAAACCAGCCGCTGGAACACTCTCTGGTGGTATGGCTTACCTGGTATCGATACCGGCTTTCTGAAAGGCCGCAACGCAAATCTCGAATCCGTTCCCGAGCTTGACATACACGTCACTGACCTGGATATGGATCAGACTGGCTCACAATGTAGCATCAGAAAGGCTTAAGCTCACCCCTTCTTCGTCGAGCTCGCAGCGCGCCCAGGAATCCAACCCCTGCAGAAGCTGCTTGGTAGTCACCAACAGTCTGGTAATCCGAGTATCCAATGTCCCTGCCTGGCCAGCATCAGCGGTGCTCTTGGGGTCCAATCTGCGAGCTCACCGGGCCATTAGCACTACTAGCCTGACGGGGCTGTTCCACCCGCGGAATGGGACTCGCTTCTAGTCCTGATACCGATCGGGTGGACATGGGCAAGTCGAAGGAAGGCGCATGTATGGGAGTGGGATACCCGATGTTCGGCCGCGACATGGCCTTGCTGTTGTCGCCTTGTTCCTGCCCCACACTGGCGACTATCTAAAGATCGCTCGGGAAGTCTATGCGTAGGTCCACAGCCTGTGTTACGATGACAGCATTCGAAGAGAGTCGGACAGTCCAGAAATCAAAGTCCAGGCAGAGGCGAAGGGATGCAGGCTTTGTTACGCGTTTTTGCCGCTCAAAGTGTTGTGCGGAGCCCCGCGAGCATGTTTTTGTTCGAGCCATTGCAGCATCGTTCGACTTGGTCATGACGGCGAGGCCAGCGACACTGAGACGCTGAGACACTGAGAGGAGCGGCATAATGAACCGTCCTGGTGTACCCAGTGGTTCGTCAAAGGGCGCAGCTGCTGGTCCTGGTCCCTCAACACCGGGTGATCCCCAGCAAGTCGTTGACGCCTACCGACCTCTGGCAGCTCAAGTCAAGGTATGTTCCTTCATCCTCAACCATTCTTTCATGCCTGGAAGTCCTAAACCTTACGACAATGCCGTATGTGCTCCAACTCACCGGCTCTACGCAGAAATCGCTTGCTCCGTATCTGCCACCAGGCCTCTCGCAGCCTCCACCACTATCTGAACTCCTGTCTCTCGACACGGCCGCGTACGCCTCCCGACTGGCAGGGAAGACTTTTCTGTTGTCCCAGACACAGTCCCAGGCCGATGCCGCGGGAGGTGGAAGTGGGAGTGGTGCAACATCGAGCCTCGTCAGAGGGAAGAAGCGGAACCGGGGCGATCCGGCGGCACGGAAGAAAGCACGAGACGATGCTGAGAGCGCTGTGAGGGAGAGAGAAGAGCTGGGCGTTGAGGGGATCCGGCGGGCTAGGAGACGTACGGGTGGAGGCGCCGTGACGAAGCGCGGAGCGAGGATCGAGTGCGTTGACTTGTCTTCTCTACCTGCCTATCTGTACCTATTAGTGTCACCTGCTCCCTGCGCTTCTCGTTCCTGCTTTGCTGCTTCTGCTTTCTGCATTTGCATCCCTTTTCACGGGGACGCCGCCTAGGGGAGACTGCCTCGCTGATACTGTCCTATTGGATTAGCTACGACTCCCTGAAACCACTATACCACCTGCATCTGCTGTACCTTTGCAACCTGCTCAACCTCGCACCTCTTCCTCGCCATCCCCTCCCGCCGCAGCAACAACAGCAGCAACAGCAACAGCAGCAGCAACAGCAGCAACAGCAGCCATCGATCCCTCTCCCTCTTCCCAGCGGACTATCAGCCGAGTCAATACATGCCAAAATCATCAAAGCGGACTTTACCGGCCTGCACCTCTCTGTCCTCGCTTCGCGCTGTCAGAGCCTCGCCGGTCTGTCTGGGGTCATCATCGAGGAGACGGCCAGTACGTTCCGGCTTGTTCCGCCGGACTGTCGGGTCCGCGTGGTCCCCAAAGACGGCACGCAGTTCCTCCTCTCCATCCCGGCGTACGCGCCGCACATCCCGCAGGAAGGGGGGGATGGGGAGCCCCCAGACCCGCCAGATATGGAGGGATACCTCGCGGCGTGCCCGAGGCTGGAGATGACTCTCCTCGGGTCGGCATTCACATTTAGGTCGAGCGAGAGAGCTGGGCGAAAGTTCCGTCCAGCCCAGGGACAGGACGGCAGTGGGTGGGGGCTCGAGTGGGTCAGAGGCGAGTGGAGCGAGACGCTAGATCTTGTCGAACGGCAAGATGAGTATGTGGGTGAGCAGGGAAAGGCAAAGAAGAAGAGGGGCAAGGCCAGACGGAAAGATCCACCAGCATGGGGTGCGCTGCAGGCGCAGTAGATTCATGTCCTACATCTCATATGAATCTCACATGTCAACTGCCTGCCTACATGTCATATCATTCTCAAATGTTAAATGTCCGTCATGCATGTCGACCACGACAGGTGTACAACACACGCTCACAGACCTCTCATCAAAATGTCACCATCCTCTCATCACCGTCTCCTCATTGAATGTTATCATCTCATCAAACGTCACCATCCTCAGTGCTTGTCCTTGTCCTGACCGGTGCCAACCAGTACACCCCTTCGCACGCTTAGCCTACAATCGGTCCCTCAGGTACTCTGCATTCTCCCGAAACTGCCCAGCATAACGGCCCGCGAGAGTCGAGATGTTGGACAAATTGGGCAAATTCGACAATAAGCTCGTGCTCGTGGCGTGCACTTTGACCTGGTTTGCATCAGCACGCGGTTAGGTCCGCACCGAATCGTGTTGCCACAGCCCCGGAGAGGACGAGAGAGTCAGGGAGTAGTCACTGGAAAGCGAGGAACAGAACAAGGAGAAGACGTCAAGTTCAGGGAACGAGTGACAAACAAATGAGGGACAAGATAAGAAAAGACGGCAGACGTACCATGATAGTCGGTTCTGGTGGATCCTGTATATCCTCCTCCTTGACCTTTCTGCGCAGCGTGTCCATGATATCACTGACGATGACGCGGTCGAAATCGTCTCTGGCTCTCATGAGCGCCTCGACAAAGGGTAATTGCGGCCCGTGGATCTTTGCAAACGTCCAGTAATCCATAAACACCATCTGGCTACTTGCAGCCAGCATGGACGCCACCTGGTGCATGACTTCAAAGTTGCGTTCGAGGTCTGCCGGCGCCTTGTACTGCGCGAAAAAGTCGAATGCGAGGCGAATGTCGTTCTTGATGCGCAAAACCGAGCTGGGCATACGCAGTGATCGCGCGGGCGCGTTTCGGAAGGCGGTGAGGTACGAGATGAGCAGTTCGTCCAGGAGGTCTTCGATGAGAATGTCGAAGATCGACGGATTCAGGTGCGCCTGGTAGTCGCCCATGTAGTCGCGCATCGTCTCGATGATCTGCGGCATCAGGGCGGCCGAGTACCCCTGGGGAGTGATGAGCTGCTTGGTGGCCGAGCGCAGATCGTTAAAGACAAATGTCACGAGTGACGAGGTACATCGCTTGGCTACGTCGAGGTACCCGTCAATGGCCTCGTTCATGCGTGCGGAAATGACAGCCTTGTACTTTTCCGACACCAGAGGCTCGAGACGTGCAGAGAGCGCTTCAGCATAGTCGGCCGACTTGAGCTGGTCGTTCGCAAGCGCAATGACGTATTCGACCAGTCCACCGGGCACTTCCTCGGGCTTCTTCTCCGCCTGGAAACGCGCTTCGTCCGCGACGATCTTGAGCCATTCCTGCTGCACACGCCGCATGACTTTGGCGCTTTCTCCCACCACGCGAGCAAGCACAGCCCCTTGATTCGAATCGAGGGCCAAGTCGCACTGCTGATTCACGAGCTGGAAGAAATCCACCACGCCCTCCATGCCAAATTGTCCATCTTCAAACTGCTCGGGCTCCCTGGTCCGCCACTGAAACTTGCCAGTCTCTTGTACCATGAGATTGACAGTCCACTCGTCGAGCTTGGTCACGATGAGTTTGACGTAGTCCTCAATCAGGTCCTGGCTTTTACCGTCCAGCAGAGGCGGCTGCAACCAAGCCGACGGCACCTCGAGCTCCTTCATGCTCTGGCGATACTCTTTGATCCATGCGTGCAGCTCAAGCAGGACTTTGGCCTCCGGGGCGGAATCGACGATCGTTCGTAGTGTTTCGTTAAGAATGCGATGGTACGCCTTGACAAGGTATGCGAATATCTCGTAGTCCGGCGGGAAGAGAGGCTCGACGTCGTCCTTGATGCGGATGATGTCTTTGTAGATGAAGCCAAGGCCGTCGATAAACGACAGCAGATCGTACTGGTTTCTCTCGTAGTGGTCGTCAAACGACCTCTGTATCGCCGCTGTCATGGCATCCAGCAGCTTGTGTCGATAGTTCTTGATGACTCGAGCATTGGCCTGCATCGACTTGAACTTGGACGCCGCGTCGCTATTCGCTACCTTGCGCACCAGACGCATCGCCACAGCCTAGTCCAGTCAGCCGTCTGCCACCTCTTCTGCTTGGTTCACGCACCTTTTCGTCCTCCTTTCCTTCAAACTCGACGATCTTTAGCAGCCTTACGACGGTGCCACCGTTTCCCTTTCGGGTCAGCTCGACTACGCTGCCGGCAATCATCCATAGCCAGGCCTCAAAGTCCGCGCCGACCTTGTCAAGCTTCTCGAACCACTGGGCCAGCACCTCGCGCTCGGCTTGGTCGGATTTCTTCGCCTGGTGCATCGTCTCGTTCCGGAAGGCCTCGAGCTGTTGCAGTTGGTAGTGGATAGGGAGGAGGTTGGGGGACGGCCCGACCGGTCCCTGGGGCTGGTTCCGGTCCGAGTCGAGGCGGGAAGCAATGTTGTCCACTTTGTCAGACATGGACCGAAGATTGTTGACCATCTTGGCGGTCTGCGCAAAGTTGCGATGGATCGTCGAGACCTAGATCGATGAGCACTCGATGCATTTTCAAGTGTATAATCAGCAAGTCCAAAGACGCCTTGTCCAGGAGACGATGCGGTCATGGTAGGACAAGGCCACAAGATATGGACGGAAATACCATTCCACTCACCCTTGTGATCTTGTCGAATGCCTCCCCGCCCTCCTCACTCTCCTTGAGCTTTTCAACAGCCATCATCTCCTCCCTGATGAGCGCTACGGCCGCCCTACTCGCCTGAAGCTTGAGCAGCGCATCGCGCGTCGCGTCGAGCTGCGCTTTGACGCCTTCTTGGAGCTTGGCGTCGAGGGATGCTTTCTCCTTGAGCAGCTTCTTGCGGTACGCGCCGAGCTTGAGCAGGTCATCTGGCTGGCGCAGGACATCGGCTAGTGCCGACGTCGCTGTGAGAGACGACATGCTGTTCCGTCGTTCCCAGCTATTCCTGTACTTGCTGTTGAGCTGAGGGGACCAGGCTGAGTGTTATGTCCGGCCCATGCCGGTGTTTGTACGAGACGAGTACTCGGATAGCTCAGCGTCGCAGCTGATTGTCGTCGGTAATCGTGACCACCGACGTGCTCGGCCGGACAGGTAGCGGCCGAGGATAAAGCCACGTCATGGCTGCCATGACGGGTTCAAAAAGTTGGAAGCGGCCACTGCACTTGCAAAGCTGCAGCCCGTTTGTTGGGTCACTACACAATTTTCGAAGGCGTTGCAAGATGGCCAAGCACGGAAAAACCAAGACGAACGGCCGTGGTCCAGTGACCTCGAAACGACCCGTTCCGTACACCAAGAAGCCGCGTGTTGAAGTGCGGTTCGAGGGCGCTCCACCCCCTCCATCAGTCAAAACAAAATCTGCCGCCGCTGTCGCTGCCGCCATCTCCACTTCAGACCGCACTTCCTCCACCTCTAAGGGCAAGGGCAAGGCAAAGGCTGTCGAGACCGCTCCAGAGAGCATCACACCAACTGTGGCAGCTGCGGGAGCGGGCGAATCACCTCACCCGACATCTTCGACGTTTGTGATCGTTGCGGGCAGCTATGAGAAGCTCTTGTACGGTATCGAAGGGTCTTACGAGGCTTCGTCGTCGCGACCATCCTTGAAACCCATCTTCATCTTTCCCGCTCATCTGGCATGCGTCAAAGCGGTCGGAGCCAGCCCAGGTGGCAAGTGGCTTGCTACAGGGAGTGAAGATGAATTCGTAAAGGTCTGGGACCTGCGACGGAGGAAGGAAGTAGGTAGTCTCAGCCAGCATACAGGTGCGTTCTCGACCTCTCGACTCGTCAAATCATGTCCACCGATTTTTTATTTGGCTGCCTACGCTGATACATGCTTCTGGACAGGCTCCATCACGTCGATTCATTTCCCGACATCATCGCATCTGGTGACTACTTCGGTGGACGCAACGATCTCGCTGTTCCGCACATCCGATTGGGCGCTCCTCAAGTCACTGAAGGGGCATTCAGGACGCGTCAACCACGTCGACGTGCATCCCACGGGTCGTGTCGCCCTCAGCGTCGGTAAAGACGGGACGTTGAAGATGTGGGATCTGATGCGTGGTCGAGGTGCTGCTAGTCTCGCTCTGGGGTCAGGTCAGTCATCTCAGTTTTTCATCACCCGACTTGATTCGCGAGATCTGAAGTGAGCCTTTTGTACGTCCAAAGCTGAAGAAGAACAGAGGCGGAACTGGTCAAGTTTTCTCCTAAAGGAACTCATTTCGCGGTTCTCTTCCCAAAGAAGATCCAAATCTACTCGTTGACTTTGAGACTCTTACGCACCCTCGAAACCAAGTCTAGATTCAACTCGATCGTCTTTTCAACACTGCCAATTCCAGGAGACGACGAGCAGGACGAGTCCGAGACCGAGATGCTTTGCGTGGGTACGGAGAAGGGCGTGGTCGAGGTCTATCAAGTGGAGACGGGTAAAGTGGCAGATGCAGAGCAGGACAATACCGACGAAGAGGAAGATGAAGCCCAGGAAGAGGAGAAACAGGGCGGTTCTGGACCGAATGTTGTCCGGATAGGGACCCTTGTGGGGCACACTAACAGGCAAGCCTTACAACTCGTTGACATGGATGGATCCTGATCCAACTTAGAATCAAGTCGGTGTCGGCATTGCCATTCCTCGTCCCGAGCGACCCGCCACGACCGACTGTACTCCTCAGTACCGCTTCGTCCGACGGCCTCATCAACCTGTACGACCTGTCCGAATTGGAACCATCGACAGACAAAGGAGAGGAGAATAGAGTCGAGCCCGCCGCATCGTATGATACGAAAGGGAGTCGATTGACTTGTGTCTTTCTTGCAGATGGACAGCATGCTTCTGAAAACGGTGTGGCGAAGGGTACGAATGGACGGGCAAAGGACGGTGCTGCGTCATTGGAGGCTGAGGGCGAGGATGACGTTGACGTAGACGACGATGTAGATGATGGCGAAGGCGAGGACCTGTACGATTCGGCGGTGGAGGATGACGACGTGGAGGATGGCGTTGAAGTGGAGTTTGAGGATGAGGAGGAAGACGAGGAGGAAGAAGGAGAGGAAGAATTTGAGGAATGAGTTGTCTCTACCGTCTGAGGGAGACAAGCCGACGTTAGCATGCAGAGTGTCACCAACCAGATCATTGTTGTGTCATGCTTCCTTGTGTTTTTAGGGTCATATGCCGCTTGGTTGATAGAGCCCTCTGCATTGCTGATGATAATGCAAAGAGAAGGAAGAGTCCACTGCAGGAGCTGCTGTGAGGCCGAACCACAAGATAGGCCTGCCGCGGAGGCCATGACGCGTGCCTTTTGCATGTGTGCCTAGTGGTCAGTTCCCCCTGTGTGTGGTTATATCCCTTTGGGCGCGCGGGAAGGGGGGGAAAGGAGAGAAATTCTTTAACTGATCCCCCTTTTACTGCTCTCCGCCCAAAAGTTTACCCCCCCTGTCGCCGAGAATATAAAAAGAGGCCGTTGACCCGTGGACCGGCGGTCTCTTCCCCGGGATTTTCCAAAAATTCCCCCCCTACGTTGAATCCCGTTCGTTTGTTTTCAACAACGGCGGCGACACCCACCACAGCGTCGATCATCCCATACCTCCCACAAAATCAGTCCTCACTGCGTCAACCACTTCACATATAGAAAATCCTCGTCTCTCTGTTCTCACCTGTGCCGCTCGACTTAGACACATACTCCCTGACGACACGCCACTCTGCTTACGCTGCGTGCAATTGCATCAACGTATAGACACTGTCGAACCAAACCACTCTGTCCAGTGGTTTCCGGTCCATCCTTCGTCCCAAGGAGCGTTGGTGAGCGTCTTTTTCTCTGCAGAGTCATGCTCGCTGGAGCATGGTCATCCGCGTGGATGCATGCATGTAAGAGCGAGCTGACGAACTATTTGTACTATTTGTTACCTTGCTTGCCTCTCTATTCATCCTCGACCTCGCACTGGCTGCGTATGACGCTTTCTTTCTCTCTTCTTCCTCGTCAATCCTTCATCCTTCTCTCGTTCTTCTATCCTCATACTTCTCTCTCCTTTCTTCCTCCTAATGAATTCGTTCATCCTCTCTCGCTTCTTCCTCCGTCCTTCGCTGCCCCTACCACATTCTACTTCACTCCGTCCCTCACAGATAGATACCTTTCAGCATGTCGGACGAGACTATACAACCCTCAGCTCAACCTCCTGTCCCCCTTCCTCCCCCCGGCGAACTACCCTATACCGAGGAAGGCCCCGCAGCGCCGCTCAAGCCATTACTCAACCCCTTGCAGACCGATACACCGCCCCCAGCCTCGACCCTTGTTGAACCACCTCGCTCACCCAATGCCGCCAATCCTGCGACGGATGATCGCGGAATCAACACCGAGGTGGACTTCCCCAGTGGGCCTGGAAGTGCGGTCGGACCGCCAGATGTGGACATGAACGGCACGGAAGCAGAGCCACAGTCAGGTTTCTCAATCGCATCCAACGGACCAGCCGTGGAGCCATTGTCGCAGTCACCCCTCCCTCCCCTACCTCCCGATGCCACAGTACCTCCAACTCCTGATGCACGCGGCGAAACTCCTCCCGTCCTACCCGCTGGAATGATTCCTCCGGCGGTCTCTACACCCACAGTCATCACAACGGCCGAAGCCGAGACAGATGGCCCACCAGAACCCACAACACCCCCTCCAACCGACGCCTTTCCAGGCTCCTTCCCTACGCCCGCTGATACCGCTTTCGACCCCGTGCAGCCTGTGGCATCGCCCATTGTACCATCGAGCGTTGCAATTGTTGAGGCTACCGATGCCTCAGATGCCATGGAATTGGACGCAGTCGGTGAGGAAGAGCCGCAGATGAGCTCCGATGCTCCCGGTTTGGAGTCATCCGCGTCGGTCGCAAGCTTGAAGCGCGCTGGAGACGACTTGGATGGTCGCGAGGAGAAGCGGATCAAAGAGTCCCCTGGTCCCATCGACACGAGCGTTCCGCAGTCTCAGCCAGAAGGTGCTGTTGCCCCTCCAACACTACCGGCAGGAGTTGCACCTACCCCTGCGAACATCCCTCGGCCACCCTGGGCGGCCTACGTTGAGCCGCCGCCTCGCGATGCTGGTCCAACCACCCCCCTCACCATCACACAACACAAGTTTCTCCTCAGCACCATTCGAAGTTTGAAGAAGACCAAGGACGCCTTCAACTTCAACGAACCCGTTGATATTGTCCGCTTTGGTATCCCTCATTACGCCAACGTTGTTCCTCACCCAATGGATCTCGGGACCGTCGAGATCAAACTGGTTGCTAGCGATCCGCGAGGTCCACCTAAAGATAAGAGCAAGGCGTCCAAATGGGACACTAGCAAGGGAACCTATGGAAGCGTTGCAGAAGTCGTTGGAGATGTCAGGCAGGTCTGGGAGAACACCCGGAAATTCAACGGGCCAGATCATGTCGTCACGCAGGCTGCGAGTCGTCTGGAGACAACCTTTGAAAAACAGTTGAAATCGCTTCCGGCAGAGGTGAGTGGTGCACTCTTGGTTTTACATAACTCATGCAATTAGCCATCGCCTGCTGTTGCGCCTCCACCGCCTACTCCCGCATCCGCGGCTGGACCGTCGATTGCACGGAGGCCTTCTGTCTCGCAGCCACCGGTCATTCGTCGCACCTCGGAGGGTCCTGACGGCCGTCCGAAGCGGGAAATTCACCCTCCACCTCCCAGGGATATCAATTACAATGATGCGACGCGGCGACCGAAGAGACGTAACGACATTCAACTGCAGTGGGCATTGAGACAAATTAAGTCGCTCGAGCAATCCACCAAGTACTGGGACTCTGTTTCGCCGTTCCTCTTTCCCATTGAGGAGATCATCAAAGCCATTCCTGATTATACTCGGATTATCAAACGCCCTGTCGATCTGCTGAAAATCAAGGCTAAATTGGAAGACGGCGACTACGACGATGTGGAGCAGTTTACTGTCGAGTTCCGCCTGATGCTCGCCAACGCCATGAAGTTTAATCCTCCGAGTGATGCAGTACATGCAGCTGCGAAGCAGCTGAGTCAATTATGGGATGAGAAGTTGTCGTCGATGCCAGCAAAGCCCGAGGTCCGTGACACGAGCGAGGATATCCTGGCTGAGGAGTACGTCGAGGACGTCTCGGACATCGAGGACAGTGAGTTTTGTCTGCCCCAAGGTATCTGATCCCAGCTGACTTGGCAGGCGGTACCATTCGAGAACTCGAGGCTCAGGTCGTGGAGCTGCAGCGGCGGATTGAGGAGCTCAAAGCGAAACGCGCGAAAAAGCGGGCGAACAAAGGCAAGAAGCCGAAAGCAGGTGGTCGCAAACAATCGGTCGCAAAGACGCCTCCTGGACTGAATGGCAACGGTCAGGTGAAGAAGCCTCGGAAGAGTAAGGAGACAGTGTTCAAAGGAGAGGAAGAGGAGGAGGACAGTGAGGCGGAAGGTCAGGCCATGACCTTGACGCAGAAGCAAGATTTGGCGGAGAAGATCCAGGTCGCAGATGGGGACACTCTGAGCAAGGCGATCAAGATCATCCAGAGTACCACCAATCTCGGCAACGTGAGTAGCGACTTGACCGTCGCTCTTGTCATGTGCTGATATTCTTAGAATAACGAGGAGATTGAGTTGGATATCGATGCGCTTCCCCCTCGGACCGTGTACAAGCTGTACAACCTCGTGTGCGGACCGAAGCGCAAGGCGGGGCCGCGCAAGTCGAATTCTGCAATGGGGCAGGCCTCGAAGAAGCCTGGGCGCAAGGGCACGGGCGGGGTGAGCCGCAAGTCGATGAACGAGCAGGAGGAGGCGGACCGGATCAGGCGGATGGAGGCACAGCTGCAGAGCTTTGACCCGTCCCGCGGAGCGATGTATGAGGGGGACGACTCGGACAGCTCGGAAGACGAGTCGAGCGAGGAGGAGTAGATGGCTAGGAATGCCATCGGCAAGGAGATCGGGCAGGAGCAAGGGCAGGTGCAGGAGCAGGCGCGAAGTGGACACCTGAGTGGGGCAGGCGCAGCTTACTGGTGGAAGCGCTGAGACAGGGCCGGAAGGCCAAGAGAAGTGGAATCGCATCATCGTACGGACATGCAGCCGAAGTAGTATGTTCGATATCGATAGACTCAAAGCATCTGTCAGACATCTACACTGTACAAGATCACCTGTGACGGCAACGGATCCCTATCCACGATCTGGCCACTTTGGCGCCGCCTTTCTGCTTCTCTAGGCGCCTTGCCCTGCGGTGCCATCGAGACGCGAAGCGAGCAGCCAAGTGGTCAGGCATGGTTCTCGTAGAGGCGCTAACGTATGATATGACATGTTCTAGAGTGTACCCGCCACTCGTCACTCGGAAGATACAACTCGTTTTGTAGATGATAGGTGATGCTCGTCGCCGTCGTCCATAGTCGCCCGTATTGCAACAAGATCCTCATCTCCGTCTCCATCTTCATCTTCATCTCCGTCTGCATCTCCGTCTGCATCTCCATCTTCATCTCCACCTCCATCTCCACCTCCACCTCCAGCTCTATCTCCATCTCTATCTCCTCCTCCACCTCCATCCGCATCATCATCACCATCACCATCACCATCACCATCACCATCTTCACACTCATTCCTCTTCCTGCTCGTCATCGCCGCCAAACATCTGTGCAAGACCATCCTGCACGTCATCCTTGGCCGGCACAAACACCTGCAAAGTGCATCAGCGAGATCCGGCTCCACAACTTCCAGACCAGCAGACGCCACAAGAGATGCGAGAGTGCACACGCTGCACCTGCTGCAGAGATGCGAATCAGGCACTAGTGGCTCACCTCAAACGCCGTCTTCTCCCCCTTCTTGATCTGCTCGCTCCGGCCCGCTGCGCCAGCTTTGCCCAAGCCCGCTGACCAGCCCTTTTCTCTAGCGAATGCCGCCGGACTGCGATCAAGCAGTATATCAAGGTCCGCATCACTGACGTATCAGTCAGCATCGATCCTACTCCGCTCTCCTCCGGCTCCACTCTCCAGCACCCCTGCTCTCCTCCAGCTCTGCTCTTCTTGGCTCTCCGCTCTACTTGGCTCTCCGCTCTGTTTGGCTCTCTGCTGGCTTGGAATACTTGCTCACCCAATGATGGTGTCCCCCGCCGAAACGATATTGATCTCCTCTCCCTCTAGATCCAGCAATTCCTTGGCCATATCCGCGACGCTCTCTTTGCCGCCACGACCGTCCTTGCCTCGACCCAGCAGGACCCTGCCATTCTCATCCACTACGCGCCCAAACTTGCCCTGCGAAATGACGAGCGCTTCTAGTTTGCGCTTGTTTCCCGCCTTCTGCAAGATATGAGACTCGATGGTATGTGCTGACACGAGGCGGAAGATGAGAACGGGTTTGGTCTGGCCAATCCGGTGGGCTCGATCTTGAGCTTGTAGATCCATTTGGGGATCTATCGACCGTCAGCACGGCCCTGATTTCGAATGCGGTCCTTGGGCTTCGGCTCGGACTCACTCCAGTCCTGGTCAAAGAAGATGACCGTGTCCGCAGCGACGAGATTGACACCTAGTCCTCCAGCACGCGTGCTGAGGAGGAAAAGCTTGCACGCGTCATCGCCTTTGCCGTTGTTGAACTCCTCCATTTGAGCGCGACGCATTTCCTGTGACGTCGACCCGTCAATGCGACAGATCTTCCAGCCTTTGTAGCTGGTCGCCCAATCTTCCTGCTCACGTCAGCATAGACCCTGCTGCAATACCCGCGCTGCGCGCTGGAATGACCACGTTGGGATGACCACGCTGGACTTACGATAACATCTAACATGGTAGTAAACTGGGAAAAGATCAAGACCTTGTGCCCGCGATCGAAAAGAACGTCGAGGAGACGGTTCAATAACAGCATCTTGCCCGAGGCATTCACCAGGTCCTCGTTGACCACGAGCTGACCGTCTTGATCGGCTGGCCAATCGAAGAGGAAGGGATGACAAGAGACCTTGCGGAGCTGCATCACTAGGTTCTGTAGTCGCATGTTGTTGACGTGTTTTGCTTTAAAAGTCAGCGTGCGCGTGAGCATGCCGAGGACACCATGCCGAGGAACAGCTTGCCGGCTCAAGGACTATACGTACTGGCCTGCTTGTTCGCCCATTCTCTGCCAATTTCAGCAGCCGACTTGGTGACAGCTGGCGGCTCCTCCTCCTGGTCGAGCTTCCTCTCGAGATCTCGAAGATACTTTGAATCATTCTCCTCGATAGTGTATGACTTTCGCGGCTGTTGCCTCGTTTTCTTTCCTGGTGTCTTTTCCGGTTCCGGCTGGGGAACTGGCTCCGCACCGCCCGTCTTCTTGTCCACGAGATACTGTCGAATTTGTCGCGAAACGATGGCTTGATAGATATCTTTCTGCTGTTGAGTAAGAGGCGCGTATAGGAGATACTCTTTCTTCGGCGGCAATTCTTTCTCGACATCGACTTTGAGCCGGCGCAGGAGGAAGGGTTTCAGGATGGCGTGGAGAGAAGTGACAATTGATGATTTGTTAAGAACTCCTGTTGATGACATGTCATCAAAGTTGAACCACTGTTGGAAAGAGTCGAGGTCGTCAAAAATATCTGGCAGGATAAAGTTGAGGAGAGACCACAGCTCGGCAAGGTTATTCTGCATCGTCAGCTCAGCTCAACTTTGCCTATATGCATGGCCGAAACTCACATGTAATGGGGTGCCCGTCAGGATCATGCGGTTTGCACTGGTATACTTCTTAAGCTCTCTGATCAGTCTATAACGGCCGGTCAGCTTGTCGCGACTGGACAAGTAGATACTTACTTGCAATCCAGATTCTTCAGTCGATGCCCTTCATCCACGACGATGAACTTCCACTGAAAGCCCGATAAGAACTGGCGGTCCCTTATACACATCTCGTATGTTGTGATGATGATGGGAAAGCTTTGTGTGGAACCACCTGACTTGCGCCCTTTGCGCACATTACTGACTCCCGGAGCCGTTGGAGGCTGTAAGCGGGTTGCGCGAAGGTGAGCTCGATGGTCCGGTGGGCCGTGATACATGAGCACCTAAGCAATACATGAGCTTCACATTCAGGCAAGACGCATAGACTTACCGGAATAGATGGCGTAAACTTCTCAAACTCCATAGTCCAATTATTCAGCACCGACAGTGGGCAGACGATCAGGAACGGACCCCAGGTCCCCTTGGACCGAAGATGAGCGAGGAAAGAGATGGTTTGCAGAGTCTGCCAAGGTTAGCGACTTCTGCAAGCAAGCCTCACCTTTCCGAGCCCCATCTCATCCGCCAAAATACCGTTGAGGCCATTCTCATACAGACTGATCATCCACTGCACTCCTGCCAGTTGGTAGTCTCGCAGCTTCGCACCCGTGACGAGATCCGGTTGGGCAAAGGAATACTGCTTAGCCTCCTCGTCGTGGCCCTCGACCTCGCCATCTTTGGGAAGCGTGGTAGCTTCAACTTCGGGGCCGTCCGCTTCTGGCTTCTCCTCCTAGGATTATTAGCTATAGATCCAGAAGAGTTTCAAACTTGCCTCGTCTTCCTGCTCTGGCTCCGTCTTGGCCTTCTTGCCCACACCACCACCCTCGCTCTTTCGTTTCCGCTTAGACCCGGGCTCCTTCTTAAGATCCCTCAATCCATTTCGATGTGCCTCGTGAAGCTCTGCCTCTCGCTTCACTTTGTTCTCTTTTCTTGCAGCTGCCCGTTGCTCAGCCTTTTGTTTCTCAATCTGCTGTCTTGCCATTCGATCGCCAATGATCTTGGCGTAGATTGTCGACTTGTCGAGCAGGAATGTCAAGCGGGCTGCCCGCGCCGAAGCCTAAGTTCCGAGCGCAAAACGAGCCGAGTAGGATAAGAATAAGAGGTAGCATTAGGGAAGGAAAGCAGCATCGTAAGAAGATTCAACAGGCGCGAGGAAGGGAGCACAAAGGAGAGTAATGTCAGCACCGACAACGATGTAACGGAAGCCTCCTTGCACTGCAAGGCAACACCATATAGCTCACCTGAGGATCTGACTCTGAGTCCTCCTTCAGCTCCTCCTTGATATCCTCCTCATCCACGTTGCCGTCATCGTCCGCGACCATCTTGATCGTATCTTGCAAAGCCGGCGATGCCGTCCGAGGGGATGTCGTCATGGAGGTCGTGGTGGAAGAATTGGTGAGGGACGGGACTATCGGTGTCGAAGCTAGCGATGCCATGGATACTATATCTCACGGAAGATGAGGGTATTTGAGCTGAAACCAGCAGCCAAGACCCAAGAAACAGAGCAATGGGATCCGGTTCAGAGTACAAGTTGGTTGCTGATGGAGAAATGAATGAATCCACCAAGACGCGTTCGGGGGCAAACTGACTTTCTGCACAAGGGAAACGCGTGTTCGGGTCCACACCGAGCGGGATCAAAATCAAATTTCCGCCACAGCGGGAGTGCAATGGCCACATGTATGCATGTGGGGCGAAACTCCGCGAAACTCCGACGAGTCTCTTACAGGACTCTCTCGCAACGAAAATGCAGAATTGAAGCTTGACAGTTTGTCGTCAAGTTTACTCGAGTCGCCATGTCCGCCAAATGTGAGTAGGGTTCTGTGCAAGCCATGTCGTTGTCATGTGTTCGGATGAGCTGCTTGAGGTGGTCTCGCAAGGGAGCGAATTGCCTGATACCCGGAGGAAGTATCGGCGACCTGGGCGGATCCGACGTGATTGCCGGGGAGATGGAAAGGCTGCTGCTGGATTGGGGGAGTGATGAGCTTGCGGTGTCTTTGCAGAGTATCAGGCATGGGAATTGGGGCCGGCATGAGGTGGATGTCGATCTGCAGCAGATCAAGTGAAGCATCTTCCGTCGTGGACGGAGAGATTGTGATGGCACAGAACGGTCGCACAGATGTCGCGTTGGGTAGTAGATTGCTGACATATAACAGCCGCCGCCTCCGGTACCAAACACAGAATGACTCTGGGTCTCCCCGTCGGAGCGGTGATGAACTGCGCCGACAACTCGGGTGCCAAGAGTACGTTGGATCCCGCAAGACGAGCACTTTGCACATGAAGACTGACTGTTCGCAGACCTCTACGTCATCTCCGTCGTCGGCTTTGGTGCACGACTTAACAGGCTGCCCGCAGCTGCCGCTGGTGACATGGTCATGGCTTCCGTCAAGAAGGGAAAGCCCGAGTTGAGGAAGAAGGGTTAGTCACGGTTCACGGTCATACGACCTCGACGACGAGAAGCTAAATGGTTGCAGTCATGCCCGCCGTCATTTGCCGTCAGCGCAAGCCCTGGAGGAGGAGGGACGGCATGTTCCTCTACTTTGAGGACAACGCCGGTGTCATCGTAAACGCCAAGGGGGAGATGAAGGGCAGTGCTATCAACGGACCGTGAGTCTTCGTATCTTACTCGCGTCATCCTGTCCATCTCGCTGCCGGTACCCGCGCTGGCTGTCCTCGGACTGGTGGACTATCCAGAATGTCAACACATACTGATGGCCGCTTAGCGTCGCAAAGGAATGCGCCGACTTGTGGCCCCGTATAGCCTCGAACGCCGGTACCGTCGTGTAAGATAGGTAGCGATGAACGGGGATGCTGTATGATGAGACGCCATGGGTGCTACCGCCACCCTTGCTCTGCACGAATGACGAACGAGTGGACGTTTATTTCTGGATCTGGTCCCACGCCTCCACTAAGAAAGGTCACGGGTGATGACTGATTACGCCGGTGGCGTTCTAAGGATTGAGACTGGACAACGAGACTCTCTGAGTCGCGGCCTTAGACTGTGCCCGCTCCCGTGTCGCTCAGAACTGTGATTTGCACACACACCTGTGGCTCCTCGGTTGGTTGCTGTCTCGGTTAATTCGCGTGTTAAATCACCGGCGGAAAGACCTTCCTCCGAGGGTGTCCGAGGCGAGTGTCGGCCCACGACGTGACGTGGTGGACACAGTGACTGGTGAGAACACATGCTCTCAAAGCAGCTAGCTCCGCGAAGCGGCACAAGACCTTGGCCGCCGCAGTTGATATTTAGCTCGACGGGGCGCGCCGGGCTTTCCTCCAGCTACTCCGCGCCCCGCTGGATGCCCCGTGACTCCCGTAGCTCGACCGTGGCGGCCCCAGAGTGCCCATGCGGGACAGGCAGACTGCTTGATCGTAGTCAATCTGCGGTCGCCTGGATTGGCTGTGGTCTGGGTAGGGTGGTTCATGCTATGAGCTTATTGCGACGAGACCAGGCGCACAGCCGTCTCGGCGGAATACTATGCCTTCGGTCGACCGAGTCGTCTCGACATAAGAAGCACTGGTGCTAAGACTGACAGCTCCAGCCGATCACGTCGCTTGCCTCGTTGAACAACTGATCTCGCAAACACACGATCTAGCGAGCGCACTGACTAGTAAACACCCTGACTAGCAACGACAACGTCTAACGAACACACCGACTAGCAAACACAGCACCAGGATGACACGAGAAGCAACGGACTTTACGAGGATGTCTCAGCGGGAGCTGGTCTTCTCCTTCAGCCTCGTAAGTAGGCATACGTGCCAGTTAACTCGCCGAATGTTCCGCACTGATGATGACAGGTCACTTCGCTGTTCTTCCTCTGGGGTTTCTCGTATGGTCTGCTCGACGTTCTCAACCAGCATTGTCAGTACCATCTCTCAACACTCCACTCGGGTGGTCCCCGTTTCTGATAGATTGGCAGTCCTGGACATCTTCGGATTGACCAAGACGCAAACGACTCTCTTACAGTTTGCCTACTTTGTCGGTCAGTGCTATGTTCCCACGTCCCCGAGCGGTTGGCAAACTGACAGGCTCCAGCGTATCTGGTGGTAGCACCGCCGATGGGTGCTTTCATGAGGCGTTTCGGATACAAGACGGGTATCCACGTTGGTCTCGGTCTCTTCTCGATTGGGGCTGTCATGTTCTGGCCGGCAGCACACTACGCCTACTATGGCATGTTTGTCGCGTTCACCTTTGTCACTGCTTCAGGTAGGTCTCTGGCACCCGCAGAAGATGGGGCTTCCTCGAGGCATCCCTGTGTTTCCCGAATAGTCGCGCAGGTCATTGACTCTGTCTGCAGGACTCGCCACGCTCGAGGTCGCCGCCAATAGCTACATCACTGTCCTTGGGACACCAAAGTACTCGGCCCTTCGTCTGACCCTGGCACAAGGCTTCAACGGCATAGCCACCGTCCTTGGGCCGATCATTGCTGCTCATGCCTTCTTTGTGAGTGCTCAAGACTCCCCGGATCTGGGCCCGGTCCCAGTCCGGCTCTTGGTCCTGCTCCGGCGATTCAGCTGATATGGCCGACTAGAACGGTGCAAACGAATACAGCCTGGGAACGGTGCAATATGTCTACCTCGCCATGTCGCTCTTCGGCTGCATCATCAACGCTCTTGTGTTCTTTGCCAAGCTTCCCGATGTCCAGCAGGTAGTGACTGTCGTCTCGGGTGCTGCCGAAGCAGAAAAGGTAACCCTCAAGGGGCTGTTGAAATACAGGCGCACCATATTTGGCTTTCTCGCCGAATTCACCTATGTGAGTCACGTCCTGGCACACTCAGAGTTTATGGTATCGGGAAGGCTACCTACGTGCTGAGTTGACAGAGGTAGGTTGGTGCACAGGTCGCAGTGGCCAGCTTTGCCATCTTCTACATCACCGAGCAGCCAGGCATCAGCCCAGCCATCTCGCAGGCCACAGCGTCCAACATGTTTTCAGGCTGCCAAGGTGTATTCACAGCCGGTCGCTTCATAGGAGTCTTGTATCTACGGTAAGTATCGACACGGACAGCCCCTGCTGTACCACCAGCACGCCTGTACATGGAAAGCATGCGAGAAGATGCGCTGACTTTATTTGCAGATACGTGGATCCAGCATTTGCACTGTTCGCCAACGGTATCGGCTTGATGATATTCAGCATTCTGACCGCTGTGCTTCCTGGCAAAGGCGCGTACCCCAGTCTCCCCTTTAACCCTTTACAAGGGTGTAGCGCTGCTAACCTCCCTTCAGCGGGTATCGCATGCCTCTACCTCATCTTCTTCTTCGAGTCCATTTGCTACCCAGTCATATTTAGCGTCGCAACTGCCGATCTGGGGACATACGCCAAACTTGGCGCGGGTCTCATCGCGGCCGGCGTGAGCGGCGGCGCTTGCTGGCCATCTATGGTTGGGGCAGTGGCCGACAGACAATCTACCCACATTGCCTTCTTCCTCGTCTTTGTTCGTCTTCTCTTCTCCCCTTCACTTTCCTGCCTGTCTACCTCCGCCCTCCCCCTTGTCCTCTCTCAACGGTCGTCGCCCTCTACTCCTTTCCAAAGAAGTTGTCAAGCCGGCCCCACTGACCGCGGACTGACCGCGGAATAGATGGGATACGTGCCCCTCGCAGCGTACGGCCTGGTTATGTGGATATCGAGGAGCCATAAATACACCGGAAAGATCACAATCTGGGCCAGTCAGGCGCCGCTTGCTGTTCCCGAGGCGGTCGAGAAAGCTCTGGACGCTCCAGAAGGAGAAGAAGCGATCCCGAGGGATCAGGAGGGAAAGGAAGAGGTTTCGCATGCCGAGTTCATGTAGATTGTGACTACAGGTCGACTAGCATTCATGATAGTGCTTGGCCCGACGACTGACTGGGAGATGTATATATATTCATTGGCAGTATGCTGACATGTTCGCGGCGGCACATGGTGGGTTACGTACCTTGCCAATGCAAAATGCCTCTTTGGGTAATTCCTCACTCTTCATTGCCTTCTCCGGGAGAAGGAAAGAAAGTTAAAGGAAAGATAGAAAGAAAGACTCCGAGGATCTTAGTGATCACAAGAGCAGAATATCTCTCTTGTACTTTTGCGGCTTGACCAACGATCCTCTCCCTTGTCAACGGCGCCTCGACGACCCCTCAAGGGTCCACAGCGACATGGGAGAGACGGGGACTCTGTCGTTCAACTCCATCTTTGAGCGAGGATAAATCGCTGTTGGCTATACATCGCCTCGACGTCATGACGCTCCTCCTCACGAATCTCACCCATGTCCACCCTTGACTCTGAAGACTCTCCCATCAGAACATTCTCACACGTCTGCAAGAAGAGCCGACATCAGCACTGCCGGCCATCTGGAGTCGCACGTCCTTTGGCACTACGACGACGCATCGCCGAACCAAAATCTATCCTCCCATCAAACTTGGGTCATCCTTCCTGCTGGCAGGGCGTATCGAGTGACATACCCGGCTCTGTATCGCAAGTTGAACCACCGCTTTTGCAACGGTGTCGGCCATCGAACGCTCTATCGACGGCGCTCTCGATTTCTCCGCATCATTCTCTCTTATCGACTCCGACAACGCCGGCAGAACACCCAAAGTGACACATATGTCCTCGTAGAGCGGCTAACGACCCGATCAAGCGGCTTCCGTTTCATGCTACCGCCGAGAGCTGAAACGGAACAAAGAGAATCCCTTCATGTCGGCAAAAACGCTTACACCAAAAGATTTAGTCCGCCCCAGTGAGTCCCTTACCGCTCCTTTCCTCCCATCGCAATGCGCCCTACGGAGTTGCCTCGTCCTCTCCTTGTCTCTGAACATTGGTACGGTCCTCGGCCTCCATACTATGTTTTTCTTGCTGGCCTCTCGCCGACCACGCAGACAGCTGATACCCGGTCTCCCGAACCAAACAGTCACCCTCCCCTTTGAGAGAGAGATTCGCAATCAAATCCAGGCCTACCTCGATTCGAAAGGCGCCCCATCACCGTGCTACGCCTCGTCGTCACGGCCAGTAGCAATGGACTATGCGTCGGCTCTGCCCGATACCCCCATGCTGCCCTTAGTCTCGACAGGCGGGGATGTTTCCAACATGCAGTCATCGACAAAATTAGCCATTAATAACGGCCATAATAATACCTCCAACAGCGTCAGCGTACCGTTCACCAACCAGCTGGCATACCAGGACATGTTCACGCCGGCAGAATGGAGCTTTGAAAATCCATTTGCGCCGCAACAGTCAGAGGCAAGCGGGAGTAGGCCCGTCTCGGTCTCCCAGACTGAGCAACAGACAGCTGTCAGAGAGGAGAAGAAATCTGCTCAGTCGATATAGTAAGTTGGCGTCCCCGTTCCACCCTTTCTTCCTGGCTTAACAGTCCAGCGATATGTTTGTCAATCCCCCCGTCCACCTTGCGACAGGAGATCGCTTCTTACAACTCCTCGAGCAAAAAATGAATCTTCAACAGCAGCCACAACCTTCACAGACAGTCTCAAATTCCAACGTCCTGGACCCTTCACTACAAGCGCCCTTCTCATTCGCTCTGGACCACCAGCAATACGACAGCCTTGCAGTTGAGAATGCGCTTCATGATCTGACTCAGGTCGAAATTCCGCCGGATCTCGTCGCACCTCTACCGCCAAATATGTACTCTGGATGGGGAGATTGGGGTTCAGGACTTGAAATGTTGCAACAAACAAATGAGAGAGAGGCCCCTGGCACCGAGGGCATGCAAATACCATGGGCAGTCGGTACCAACGGGACCCTTCCTGGTGTCATGCCTGTTCCTTCGATCTCTACCCTTCAACACATTAGCTCGGCAGCGCCTGCCGCCAATAATCTCCCTTTTAAAGGGCTCTCCCCATGGATCTCAGTGCCGCCGCCTCTCCACCCTGATCGCGCTTCCATCTCCCGTTCTGCTCCTCTCCCTACGCCGACCTTCATCGCTCCTCCTCCACCTGCTACGTCAACCGGATCTTTGCCACCAATCCTGAAGATTCGGGTGCACGACACTCAATCTCCCCATGGTTCGCGCTCCCCCGGCCTTTCACAAAAGAGGCGCGCTCCTGCGCTGAGCGCGACGCCGAACGGCAGCTGGGCGTACGAGATGTTCAATTCTCAGTCGTCATTCCCTGATCCTGGTATATGGGGCAAACCCATAATACCGTCTCCTAACACCCCTGTCACGAACAATACTTCTTATCCTGGCGCGTCTTCTTCCAGCTTATCCACCAATGTTCCTCCCCCAGTCACATCGGACACCAAACGAGGTGATACTTCAGATCGTTCACATGTTGCTCGTCCGAAGAAGCGTCGAGCGGACGATACCGGGGAGAATGGCAACCCTGCTGCAGCCAGCAATGACGGAGATGGAGAGGAGAAGAAGGTCATTATTGCATGCCGCATGTGTCGTGCCAGGAAGCTCAGGTAGGCTTGTGTTCTTTATAGCTGAAAGTAGCAAGCTGACAGTGACAGGTGCGACGAGGTGCGACCCAAATGTCACCATTGTTCAAAACGGAATGAAGAGGAATGCGTGTACGATACCGTGGTTCGAAGACGAGGACCAGGGAAGAAATCAAAACGGGACAAGGAGCGCGAACGGCAGCAACGGCAGCAGCGGCAACAACAGCAGCAGCAGGAGGAGCAGCAGGAGGCGAGGAAACCCGACAAGAGCGCTGGCGGGTTTAGCGACGACTGTTCGCCACAATCGGCGTCAATGAACACGTCGGGGAAAGCTTGTGGTCGTGGGCGGCCGTCTGGGAGACGCGCTGTAAACGCTGCGGCAAACGACCCTGCAAAAGTCGCTTCTTCTGAACGCGCTGAAAGCGCTTCCTCCGACCCTGCTTAATGCGCTTCCTCCGACCCATCTGATCGCGCTTCCTCCGACCTAGCTGATCGTGCCTCCACTCACCCAGCTGAATGGCACGATGAAGAGTGGCGAGACATGGTAACAGCCCGGAGGAAGCAGCAGTAGGAGCAGGGACGGCAGGAGGATTTGACCGAGAAAGAGGGTTAAAGCGGGCAACAGAACGAGCTAGGACCGCTGGACCAGGGAGAATGTATCCAGCCTCCGAGTTGAGGACGAAGGGTTAGGAGAACGTGCCGGAGGATCTACAGTATCACAGTTCTAGATCTTGGCAGTGGGCTATTGTTGTACTGTCTAGTCACATGATTGTGAAGCTTGTAATAATCTATTGAGGCTACATAATGGCCTCGTGCAAGTCCCTCATAATGCCCGAAGACCCAAGATGAACATGCCGATTCCTCCGAGATATGCCGCCGTGATAGCTATGAAGGTGAGCTCGCACCACAAGAGAAAAGGGTGGGCGCGCACAGAGTTTACGTGACGGATGTCGCCGCATGGCATGTCCAGGGAGAGATAACCCCATGTAATTGCAGAAGATATGGGATGCAAGTGGTGGAAGGACTGAGCCTGGTCTTTCGTCAGCTGCGGCAGCCTCGACGAGTCGAAGGCGTACCGGTCCGAATGAAGAGATATGAAGCGAACCACCCAAAGAGGGTCGTATAAGTCAACTGTACCACTACCCTTTGTCAGCTCGGACAGGACGCCGGGACCGCCCGACTTGCAGGACGTGGCGATGGCTTGGACCAATGCCTCGAATGTCCTTCCACCTCTCTTCCACGCTTCGTAGGCGTGGTGGAAATGGGCAATCCCGAACCACAAAGGAGTGCCGAAGACGAGCGACCAAGGGGGCAGGCGCGCTAGTACGCAGACGGAGATGATGGTCGAGCGGAATACTAGCTCTTCCGTCAATGGTCCCTGTGCCATCAGGATCAGCGAGCTGATAGGGCCTAGAAGCTGGCTGAGGGCTCACGACGACGTAGTTCCGGATCTCGACTAGCCCGAGGTCAGACCACCACCGCTGCATACGGCGCAGGAGACCGCCTGGCGAGGGACGCTGCATTGGAAGAGCCGATTCGAGGTACTTGACATATATTGGTCCCAAGAACAGGACAGGCGCCAAGAGGTAGGAGAGACATAGCTGCCCCCCCTCCTGCGGTAATGCCAAGGTCAGGGGCAAGCCAAGCCCGAGCAGTTTGAGTGTATACCATGTCTGTCGACGCATCAGACGGAAAGTACGACGACCGATACTCTCGAGCCACTGACCGTATCTGCCGGTCCGTATTTCCCAATCTCCCTTACCGTCCACCAAGTCCCTACGAGACTCCCGAGTGTAGCCAGACCGACAGCTTTCATCCTCGCTCGTATCGTGTCTGGATGGTCTCTGCTGCCGGGCTCAGGCTGCCCTGTATGCTCGCTTGTCACTTCAGGCACGGCGTCCGTATCCGTAGAGGAGATGGGAGGCAAGGGCAGCTGCTTCGACCGGAGTGAGGAACGGCGGGCGCGCGAGGAGAAGAGCTGCGAGATGTAGATGGAGCCTACATAGGACGAAGTGAATAGGAGAGAAAGGAGATGAGCAGTGCGGGGGGGCAGACCAGCAGCTAGCATGGGAGGAGGATCCAACGATGGGTGTAAGAGTCGCATGATGCTAGGTGCTGCCTTGGGACGAGGAAGAAGAGAGATGGCGGAGCAAAGAGGATCCTGAAAGGAGAACAATAAAATCAATAAAACGCGACCGTGGTTATCGGCACGTGGATCGCGGCGGACGCCGAAATATTAGTGTTTGTTGCAAAGATTACAAACCTGAACTACGAACCACTACAAACTATTAGAAACTGGCGCTTTAGCATTCTGGTTCCGCTATCCAAGCTTCCCCATGCGGGGACCCGCGCGCCTCGTGGCCGTTGCTCCCATCGTTCTCCCAGATCACCTTTCCCGTCGTCGTCAACAGCGATCGACCTTGCCGGTCACTCTCTCGCGTCTATCTTGTCCATCGTCTGTCTTGCTCACCATCCCCCTGATTCCCTCGAGTTTGAAAATTCGCCTTTCCGTACGACTGCGGAGACGGTCTCTGCCTTCGTTGGCCCAACTACGCCTTGTACCAAACCCCAGCTCTTGAGACAGAATGTCACGGCCATCCATCACTCCTATCTCAGATCATTTCGATTTGCAGCCGTTACTGCGTCCGAGTGAACATGTGCTCGTCTCTGCTCCTTGTCGGATCCGTGTGGGCAGCACAGCGTTTACCAAAGCGGAGGCATGTGCTGTCTTGTGTCGCTCCAACGAAGGCGACGAAGCTGCGTGAGCTGCTTCCTCCTACTGGTCTATGCTCCAAGCTCACACGTACTCAGAGTGATAGTTGTCATCCCGCCGTCTCCGGAGCAGCATATCCGCATCACACATGCTATTCCCATCAACCCGTCGTTCAAACATTACCTCAATCAGACTCCGCCTTCACCGTCCACTTCATTCTTCCACCAGAGCTCCAAGCCGCGTAAGCAGGATTCTGTATCACACGCTTCTTCCGGCTGATGATGCTAGACATCACCTTGTCTCTCCAGAATGGAGATAGCAAGGCGGAACTTCGGATCTCCGCTTCTCAGACAATACTCGTGCAAAACTTGGTGGCCCAGCTCAGACGGCTCGTAGACACTTCACGTGGGCCCTGGTTACATTTCTCCTGTCCACTACTGACAACGCTTCAGGGAGCTCACCCATCCCTAATGACCTATCTCACTCATGGCTGAATCTCTACCCTGTCAACCCCCCTACATGGAATGATCTGAGCGATGATGAGGAACCTACTCCTGAGGCTACCGCGTCCAGCACGGCTTCCCCTGCCTTGTCGTGTGAGTGGACTTGCGCTGCAGCGACGTGAAGTCAGTAACTGATGTTGATAGCCGCAAGTGTGCAGACACTAAAAACACCTCTCAATGTGATGAGCATCACAACAGCAGAACCAGACGAGGAGCACCCCAATCCCTATACTCCTACGTTTGCAAGGACATCTTTTCTTCGGAAACGGCTCTTTGCCAGACAGGACAGATGGTCGACGAGGACAAAAATCAGGTACTTCTCTCCCCATACGTCATGCTCGTAATCTTATGGTCTCAGGATACGTATGGGAACGTACAATGTGAACGACAAGCTTCCTCCACCCGGCACGACGGAATTAGCATCGCTCGTCGGGAGTGGAGAGGATGATATTCTGGTGTTTGGGTTTCAGGAAATCGGTCAGTAGATTCATCCAGTTCCCACCATCCCGCTCACCCATCTTCAAGACCTGCGTAGCCAGGCTATGCTGCTGTCGCAGGGCAACGCCAGAGCTGCGGAATGGGAAGCCGCTTTACTTCGTGGTCTCGGAGGCAAAGCGGAACTGTACGAAAAGGTGGGCTGGTAACGATACTTAGCGATGATATTGACGTCTTTAGATTGCTTTCACCCAATATGTCGGCGTTATGACACTGGCTTTTGTCAAAAAGTCTTTACGAGACGTGGTTTCGGCGATAGAAACCAGCGAAAAGGGTGTCGGGCTTCTTGGGTTCGGGGTATGTATAGTAACAAACAGCGAGGCGTAGCTGACGCCTCCCAGGGTAATAAAGCGGTCGGTTCTAATTACTACTTGATCCCGATGCCGTGCTAACATCTATAAGGGTGTAGCTGTCCGGCTCAAGGTGCATGACACCACTCTTTGTTTTGTGAACTCGCGTACGTGCTTAGAGATTTTGGTTACTGTTCTAATGACGCAGACCTCGCTGCTTTCACACAAGCGTTGGATCGCCGCCGATCAGACTATCAGACGCTCCTGAGAGGATTGGTCTTTCCGAGGCCGTTTGGTGCGGAGCATCCAGCTTTCAACGAATTCCTTGAGGGGCATCCTGATCGTCTGATGGGCGTGCAAGATTCGCACATCTTGGTGAGTGCTGTAATCAGCATGTACTGACCCCCAGTTCTGGATAGGAGACTTGAATTATCGGCTTGATGCAGCCGATGATGTGCTTCGTGCTTGGTATCTCGAGAAGAAGTGGGCGATGATTTTGGAGAAGGATCAGGTAAGTGCACCTCGCCCAGGTGAGGCATACTGATGCTGTTCAGCTCACATCCGACATTGCTAACCAGAAATCGTTTGGAGGCTTCAGTGAAGCTACCATCGACTTTCCACCGTACGTGCACATTGGTCTCAGGAGCACAGGTTCACCCGCCCAGGTCATACAAATACGTTATCGCGTCCTCGACTCTTGATCCTAAGCGGTCTCCAGCGTATACCGATCGTATCCTGTGGTCACAGCAACCATCCTCCTCGCCATCACTGGCATCGAATGTTTCGTTGGCATCACTTGCACCGAGTCCGCCGGATCCTCACTCTCTCGCTATCGATTGTACCGACTACACCTCTCACGAAGTCATGTGGTCCGATCATCGACCAGTGTCAGCCACCTTTACAACCGAGGTACGGGTAGTGGATGAACAGAAGCGGAAGGAAGTCTTTTTAGAAATCCAACGGGAACTGGACCAGCTTGAAGAGGATTATCGACCGAATCTGGTGGTGACTTCGACGAATATCGAGCTAGGAACTGTCAAGTGAGTTCGGTAATGTTTACAGTGTGAAGCAAGCTGAGAATGATAGGTATCGGACACCGAGCTCCGCTTCAATACAGATACGGAATCCAGGGAGGGTGCCTGCTAACTGGTCGTTCAAAGCTCCTATTTTGGATAAGCCGATCTGTCAGCATGTTTCAACTGTGGCCCATGGAGTTTCTAACGTCGCACCAGGCAAGGAATTCTTACTGCCCTTCCCGTCGTGTGGGAGCCTGGAGCCTGGCCAGGAAACCGAGTTGCGCGTGGTCGCGTTTGTTGACGAGCAATGGGCACCGAGGCTGACGCTGGGCGAGGAGATGAACGGTGCGTAGGCTTTCCTTGGGCGGTGTCATCCAGCTGAAGTGCAATAGACGTATTGGTACTACGCGTGGACAGAGGCAAAGACACGGTAAGCTGGTGTCCTGTCTTTGCCGAGTGGACTGATGTCTTCAGTTCATCACGGTTCAAGCTACTTTTACCCCGAGTATCATTGGTCTCCCTCTGCACGTGCTCTCCGCACTGCAGTCCCCTATACGCGATGTCCCCTTGGCAGACAGAAAAGCTCTTGCGTTACCGTCAGATGCAGCGGCCCTTACCACTGGCCCAGCGCGGGGACAACTGGCAGTGCGGGAAGTGTGGGCTCTACTTGAGATCCTGATGGCCTCTGGTCAGGGGATCAGGGATTTGTGGACGAGCAAAGTAGACGTGCAGGCAGTGTTGGATATAATCGAAGTGGGTTGGTCTATCACGTCAAAGATCTCGCTTACTATCTGACAGGCGCTTGACACTGGAGCTCCGCTATCAGACATAGATCCGAAAATAGCGGCGTCCACCCTGTTGTTCATCCTCATGGTTCTGCCTTCGCCATTGATTCCGCTCAAAAACCAAGATGGCTGTATCAGGGTGTCCGATCGGGACGATGCGTTTGCTTCCCTCGAGGGCATCGGGCCGATCAACACCAATGCGAGTGTACTTTGCTTCTGCTGTCCGGCGCTGACGGTTACTTTGCAATCAGATCTTGATTGGTCTCATGAGCATCGTCAAGTTCTGCTCAGCTCCGGTATCCCCCAGCTCGCCTACGAGCTGGAGACAAAAATCAGAGACAGCGCCGGGCGACGCAAGAGAGAATCCGGCGGTGTCTGACGCTCCTGACCCGACTGCGACCGGTACTTCTGCAGAGCCGCAGAGTATTTCGAACGGGGCGATCGAGGAAGAGCATAAGGACATTGAGCCAGCTGTGACGGAAAGCTGGAAACCTGATGGCCAATTAGGTAGGAAATGCTGGCACAGTATGTCCATAGCTGACGTGGGGTAGTGGAGCGCCTGATGCCCGCTGTGTTTGGGATTGCTCGTGGGGCGATCGAAGGGAAACAGCGCTTTATCCGGCTGCTCCTTGAGGATTGATTGGAAATGGCATAATTAGCCAGCAGCACTACATTATCGTATCATGTCTGATCAGGACCAGGTTGTCCTGCATATCAAGGACGATATATAGCCTGCAATCTTTATGCATCACGATATCCATGCCCATGGAAATGTCCTCTTATTATAAGAGGATGAAGGATGAAAGGACGGGAGCATAAGTGAAAGGATGAAAGGATGAGAGGAGGAAAGGATGAGAAGAGGAAAGGATGAGAGGATGGAAGGATGAAAGGATGAAACGTTGAGAGAGAAGCTTCGCGAGGCTTGATTTGTCTGAGAGTGGGCTGGACGACCCGACGACTTCGCCTTGGCACTGTTGCCCGTAATGCTGGAAAGCTGCAGGCGGCAAGACGATGGTAATGGTATGCTACTGATCGAGGTGATTGGATAATCGTCCATTAGGCACCGCCAAGCGATCCCGCTTCGAGCACGGGCGAGTACGTGTCGTACGTTATGACTGTCGGTAGGGGCGCGGCTCCCGATGTCGCAGAGGATTGAACAGAGGCTTTAGGATCGCAGAGGATTGAACAGAGACTTGAGGATCGATCGCAGAAGGATCGACAGTGGGTGAGGCGGGATGAGTAAGGAGGCACGAGTCGAGGTGCCTCGGTCATGTTCCGAGATACCACGACTGCGGATCATTCGCCTAGAGGGAGCCACGCCACGCCGGTCAGCCGCTGGCGTCCCGAACAATCAACCGCGAGTAAACAGTTGAAAGTACCGAGCGAAAGCACAACGTCCACGGAGAGCACTATGCATCCGACGCTAGTACTATGCATCCGAAGCTGGAACGTCATCGCTCCACACCACCACTGCTATTCTCGAAGATCGATAGCTATCGATGGAAGGCCCAAATCGCAGTGCGAGCTTGTTGGGCTTCGGCGCTTGGCGGATTTCCCAATCGAGCATCAGGCAGGCTCTGTGACTGAAAGTGTACCGGTCTTTGGTTGACACTAACCGTGTTCATCCATCCGGTCCATCCCTCGGACCTGCTTTATCCCTTGCTGCCTGCCATGTTTGCTTGTGTTGCCTTGTTCCCAATTCAGCCATGCCCTCTGACGGCTGCAAGCGACGCCGTCACGGCATCGCCCAACTTTCCTGGTCCTTGCTCATCTTAGGACATGCACCATCACCAAACCACCCTGAACAACGTCCAATCCCCGGGCAACTGCCCCTTGCACCCCTTTGAATACCCCGGCCTGATGCGCTGATGCGCTGCGCTGCTGCCTATAGTTGCCCGGCGCTCTGTCTTCCTTCCGCGTCCGCCCTGTGCGCCAGCGAGACCTAGGTCGACCTAGGCCGGTGAAGTGATATATGCTACCAGGCAGGTGATGGTCCCACCTCCTTGTTCTATTTCTCTTCCGTCTCTGAGCTGCGATCTTCGCCTCTTGACACATTCATTCTTTCGCTCCCCCACACGACTCACTCGGCCACCTCACAGTGAGTTGCAGGCGCAGTTGCTCGTCAGAGGATCTGCGCTGATCGCCGACGTGTCACAGCCGTAAAACATGCTCGTCAAAGCGACGCTCCTTGCCCTCATCGGCGCTGGTGCGGCGACCGTCTGTGAGTACCTTTGTCGCCCGCCCTTCCAAGGTTCTAGCGCCAAAGACATACCATACCACCACCAGAGCCGCCAGAGGCAGCGAAGGACCCAAGTTAAAAGTGGCCATCTGGCGCCGCCGCCTATGATTCTCAGAACAGGTCAACTCTGGCACACACACGCCGCCCTCTCCTTTCTCCCGGGGGATGTACACCATACTACTTGACCCAGCTAACAGTCCCCAGCTGCGGCCAAAGTCCACGCCGTCCGCTCGCTCATCTCGCGTCAACTTGACTCGTCCCAGATCCCGTCGTCGTGCCAGTCGACGTGCAGCGACACGGTGACCATCTACAATGCTTGTATCAGCAGCAACGCGACCGGCTGCTTGTCCATTTGTGAGACAGGCACGTTCAATGGTGTGGTCGACTGCTTTGTGAGTAGACTGCTATGCATCTCTCGTCCCTTGTCTCGCCTCTCTCCTTCCCAGTTCGGTGCTCTTTAGCTACGACAACTCCCCAGGTCTACATACCATGAGCCTAGCCGCAGTCCCAGCATGTCGAGGCAGCAGTGTTTCCCTTGCAGACCAAATACCACCCCTCACACACTGACCCCTTGTCAGAGCTGCGTCCTGGAAAACTCCCCCGGCGTAAACGCAGGCACGTACGCCCAGATCCAGGCGGACGTTAGCGAGCTGGAGAGCGTGTGTGCTTCAGCCGGCGAGACTGTCACTCCAACCAGTCTAGTGCCGTTCGAGTCGTAAGTCGCCTCGCCCTCCTCCCTACAAAATCTTTTGTTGATTGACGCGCTCGCAGCTTGAGCAACACCGCCGCCGACATCGCTACTGCCACCGGCATTATTGTCAGCATCACCGCGGACGAAGGCTTCACCTTCACTTCCGCCTCGTCAGGCATTACGATCGGCGCCGTACAGCCGTCTACCGGCGTTCCTACGGCTTCTGCAACCTCTGCTGCCTCTTCCACGTCTACAGCAGCTTCCGTCGTGAGTGGAGTCTCCCAATTGCCAGTCAAAGCTGATGAGTCATCCTTAGAATGCAGCGGACGCATCCACGTCCACAGCTACTAGCTCGGCTGCAACCACTGCTGCGACAAGCTCCGCCGCGACCTCGTCATCTACTACCGCGTCTCTCGGCAGTGCCAGGCCCGCGGCACTACCATTGAGCTTTGCTGGCACAGCTCTCGGCGTGGTCGGTGCGGTCGTCGGCGCTGCTCTTGTCTTTTAAATGCACCTTGACGGTGTATCTAGACCACTAGGCGTTGAAAACTGAGCTAGGGCTTAGGGAAGTGGGGAGGGCGAGCACGTCGAATCAAAGTGGAAAGAAGCTGTACATTATGTCGATCTGTACATAGGCAGGCAGCAAGTAATGCAGATGGTCCGGAAATGCGACTACGAGAACTGTGGCCCCCGGATCCGCTTTCCTCAGAATTCCGGTGATGCTCGCCACGTGGGATTCGCGAAATGTTGACGACTCGCTTCAGAGCTGTTGTATCTGTAGTATTTGGTCGGTCGCCTCGTTGTCCAAGCCTCTGAAGACTGATCTGTGTCTGGGACTCGAAGAGCGCGATACTCAGGACAGTGGCTATTGATCCGGAGCCGTCCAAGCGCGTCAGACTGGACTGTATCGATACCACACCCGCTCTGTCCAGGGTACTCGTACCTCGACACGCGTAGAGTGACGGCAAGATGGCGTCGTTGGAAGACGGTCCTGCGATAGGCATCATAGGGATGGGAGATGTGAGTCCTCGGTATCTGTGTCCCTGTTTTGAAGGACGGCGCATGAGCCGGTAGCGGCGAGCTAGCCAGCAGTGTTGCGACCAGGTTGTAGCCGACTCGGCGAGGATCTCGTCGTTGTGGGGAATCGGACGGCCCCTTGCACTTCAGGAGTCTACGAGATGCGTGCTGATGTATGCAGATGGGACGGATGTATGCGCTGCGCCTGCAGGCCGGCGGACACAAGCGGTCAGGATTGATTCTTAATCGTCACTCATCGAACACCTCCCCTCACCTGTCACGTATATCCCTCCCTTACGTACCACCGGGCCCTCCCTCAGTAATCAAAGTGCCACTCCCTCAGTAGTCACCAGTACCCCCTCCCTCCTCCGTTGTGTGCCACAGCTCCTCTCGTACTTGTCCCGTTACGCCTCCCTTACCTATCACGAACAACGCAGGACGGCTCGACGACTCGATGGAGCTCTCTCGCATCGGTGTTTCCCGCCTCGTCATCTGTGCTTAGAATGGGGCAAGATCTGGATCGTGGGGATCGACATGCTGACGCGGCCAGGATATACGTATGTGATAAGCCCGAGCGATACGAGGAGCTCGTCGAGGAGTTTCGAGGTGAGTCGCCGACTGGCTGTGGGATGTACGGCGTACGAGTTGACGATGTCTGCTTCCTCTTCTCTTCGCTCTCGTGCTCCCTCGTCATCTATCCCTGGGTATTTCTACAATGACCATTCTCCTTGACGGTCCTGTCGTCCATCCTCACCGCCCAACCTCGCCATCCCTCCTCGCCACCCCCTCCCACAACAACCCCCTATTGGACCCTCGGATCACATGTTCATCGACACCACCACCCCACGCCGCAGGCACCCCGATCCACCCGCTCCCAAGCGGCCATGCCGTCTCCCGCCTGTCCGACCTCATCATCTACTCCGTCGAGACCTCGGCCATATCCGCCGTCGTAGCGGCCTATGGGCCATCTACCAAGCTCGGTGCCACCGTCGCAGGGCAGACGAGCGTCAAGGCTCCGGAAAAAGCGGCGTTTGAGCGGTTCTTGCCCGCGGATGTGGATATCGTCTCGGTGCATAGTCTGCATGGGCCTAGTGTCACCACCGAGGGGCAGCCGCTGGTGAGTCGTTTGGGTTGGAAATTCCACAGGCCATTCTCTTCTATCCCCGTTTCCACTCCCCTTCCTTCCTTCCTTCCTTCCTTCCTTCCTTCCTTCCTTCCTTCCTTCCTTCCTTCCTTCCTTCCTTCCTTCCTTCCTTCCTTCCTTCCTTCCTTCCTTCCTTCCTTCCTTCCTTCCTTCCTTCCTTCCTTCCTTCCTTCCTTCCTTCCTTCCTTCCTTCCTTCCTTCCTTCCTTCCTCCTTCCTTCTTCCTCGTATCTTCTTATCTTCTTATCTCCTTCATTATGATCTGATATATCAACCCTTCACATGTCCTGTGATATTCTGCACCACAAACTCCTTGCCTGTGCTGGACCGAGCTTACCTGAGGCATACTGACGCCTCAGATCATCATACACCATCGAGGACCGGTCGAAAAGGTCAGACTTGTCGAAGATGTCTTCCGGAGCTTCAAGTCGAGATACGTCTACCTCAGCTACGAAGAGCACGACAAGGTCACCGCAAACACCCAAGCTGTGACCCACGCTGCGTTCTTGTCGTGAGTCCCTTCCCATTTCCTCGCGATACGCTACCGTACCACCTCTCCCCTCCCCCCGGCGGCCTTTCAGATGGTCCGATATTGTCGGTAGCCTGTATGCTGACTGTATGCTGACCTCTCAGAATGGGAACAGCATGGAGAAACTCCGCCTCGTACCCCTGGGAAACTACACGCTATGTATCTGGCATCGAGGTCGTCAAAGTCAACATCACCCTCCGCATCTACGCCGCCAAATGGCATGTCTACGCCGGACTTGCACTTTTGAACCCGTCTGCACAAACACAAATACAGCAATACGCACGCTCAACGACCGAGCTGTTCAAACTCATGGTGGAAGGTAAAGGAGAAGAACTGTCACGGCGGGTATGGGCGGCGCGAGAAGGTGTGTTTGGATGGAAAGAAGATGAAGAAGGGGGAGTGAGGGACGGAAGGGCGCCCATCTTGTTGAGCGAGGACGTGCTGGATCAATTTAGCCTAGGGCAGAAGCCTGAGAGGGACACACACAGAGATAGCCCAAATTCCCATTTGAGCTTGTTGGCAATGGTGGACTGCTGGAACACGCTAGGCATTCGACCGTTTGAGCATCTCGACGTAGCGGGCACGCCAGTATTCATGCTCTGGATAGGTGGGTTCGCGTACATTGCCTCGGCGTGTGGCGGCTTGTCTTAGTCTGCTGATGTACCTGCTAGGCGTCGCCGAGTACCTTTTCCGCTCTCGCGAGCTTATTGCTTCGGCCATCGCAGCAGGCCTGCGAGATCGCATACATCGGCCGGACGATATCGAGTTCTGCGTGGCGGCGCGGGGATGGAGCGAATGTGTCAGTTTTGGGAACTTTGATCTGTACCGCAGGCGGTTTGAGGAGACGGCCAGTGAGTGTGGCGCAGTTTCTACAATTCCTGTTTCTTCGGTACCAGTGTGCACACTGCGGTCCCTCTCTCTTACTGGTCTTTGCACGGTCGGCTGACGAGGCGATGCAGACTTTTTTGCGCCGCGGTTTGAAGAGGCGACCAAGATGGGAGGAAGGATGATCAAGGTCATTCAGGACGCGCGATCTGCTTCCCATCCATAGCATGCATTGGGGTCTTGTGGACAGTGTTGCCGGGTCGTGTGTGTCAAGCCATCACGACTAGGGTATTGGGTGGTGGACGTCCGTGCGCCAGACTGATGACGATGGCGTCGGCCGAATGTGTGTGTCGTACAGGTCCTTAGAACTCGAAGGGACTCAAAGCTGCATATCTCGTTCTAGTCACAAATATTGTCCAGACACAGGCTATACAGTACTATTCACTGCAGACTGCCATCTGGGTCTTGGTTGTGCACTGCGGTGTTGCTGCCGGATCTACATGTCCACTTCCACTTGCTCGACGAGGTGGTCCTCGACGCCCCACGCCTCGAGCCTGCCTCTAGCCTCGAGCTTCCCCATCCGCAGCTGACCGTCGCCGAAGGGGCTCGGCCCACCGACGTCCTCCCACCAGACGCGGACGATGGCCATGGCCGTGTTGCCCAGCCTGAGGCTCGTGTCCACGCTCTGCGGGATATGGACGTCCAGGGCCGGCGTGGGCTTGGTGGCATCATTGTCAAAGTCATTTCCGGCACCACTGTCTTCGCCAGTACCAGCCACGTTGTCTTTGCCAGTACCTGCCCCGTCGTCCTTGCCAGCGCCTGTACCGGCTGCCTTCCCGCCAGCGGTCAAGAGGCGCAGCAGGGCGAGCAGACACTCCTCGTGCGTGACAGCGAGGACGGTGCCGGACCCAGGGTCGGTCGGGGAGATCGGGGTGCGCGGCGTACCGGCCGGCGAAGTCAGTGGCGTGTGCGCGACGATCAGGTTGTCGAGCCATTCCTTGAGGCGCGCGGCGAGGCTGCGCGTGTGAGCTAGGTTCCGGGCCAAAGGCCTAGGTGACAGGTCGCAACCCCAGCCCCGGTCCAAGTAGATGGTATATGGCCGACGGCACACGCCAGATGACCCGCCAGATGATAGAGGAGATGACAGACGCAATTGCAGACGCAAAGACACTCACGCCTCGTCAGACTCTGCATCGGCAGGGTACTCTAACCCATCTTGCCACGGCTTGCCTTGGAGACTCCCCATGCCTCTCGACCGCAGGCGGGGATCGATGTGCAGGCTCACGCGCGGGTGGAAGTTGAGCACCACCTTGGCGGTCTGGCCCGTCAGCGTCGTTCGGGAATCTGGGGTTGGCCAATCATAGCCAAGAGAGGAGAGGACGCGGCGGGACGTTGATGACTACGCGGGAGATCATGGTATGCGCGCAGGGACACGACAGCCATCGCGCCGCGGTGGGTGAGAGAGGGAAAGAGAGAGGGAAAGAGAGAAGGGGTGAGGGATCACAACGCTGCCTACCTCTTCAGCGCGGGTGAGATCGCTCGTCCACGCTTCGGAAAAGGGCACGAGCTGTAAATGCTCTGCGAGTTTCTGGGCTTGCGATTTCCCAAGTGGCGAAAGCGGCGGATCGAGGTGGCCCTGGACGACGTTCTGCCCGTTCCTACGTTGGCTGCGTATCAGTATAGTCTCCATCTGCTGCTCTACCCCTTCCCTGTCTCGTGCCTCTGTCGTACATTACGGTAGACGGGTGCTGGGTGCCTGCTGGGCAAGAAGGATAGCAGGATACCTGGAGACGTGTGATGGGCGGCCACGCGGCAGGTGGGCCAGCGACAAGAGGAGCGGATACTCACAGCGGTGTCTGGCCGTGTCGGATCAGGTAGAGCAGCATGTCGGTACGGTGTATATCGAGAGAAAGTGTGTAATTGGGCTTAGCAGGAGGTTGAAAGAACAGGAAGGGGAGGAAAGATAAGACCGGAAGAGCGAGATGCGATGCGGGGCGATGCGGACGGCGTACGGCGTCGGGTGCAGCGTCGAGACGAGAGCAGGCTTGCGAGGCGACATGAGAGTGGAAGCGAAGACCAACAACGTTTATCCAGGGAGAAAAGGAGGAGGCGTCCAGTCGATGTCGGTATCGGCCTTCTTGGACGACGCAGACGACGCCCCCGTCCTTGTCCGGGAGCCTTCCCTGCTCGCTTCGCCCCTCGTCCTTATATACCATCTCAAACTCGTCCTTACCTGTCCCCTGACGCCCGTCTTACCTCTCCCCTCACACTCGTCTGCCCACGTTCGACAGACCACGATCTTCCCTGGGACGTCGACTCGGCGCCTCAACAAAGGAACGACAGACGCCGTTTCGTTCCGGCGACCAAGCCCGGTTTCTCCATTCAACCGCCCATACAAGCACGACCGTGCGTGTCGGTGCACTCTGGCCACTGCGCTGGCGACTGCTCCTTTCACCTGCCGACTGGTGCTCCCATCTTCCGTTCCCCCATTCCGTGCGCCAGGACGGCCACAACGAACACGTTTGTCATCCCTCCACGAAGTGGCGCGCCGACCAGACTACCAGACTGGCCAGAGCGACAAAGGAGGGCCGGGATATGCACTCCCAAACGTGACTCTGCATCGGTGAATAACCACGGACATCGATACGTTGAATAGCGACGTGACGCGGACACCGGTAATGAAGCACACTCATCCCCTGGACGTGACAAACCCTTCATGCGCTGCAAGTAGAATATGAAAACAAGCAAATGACCGAAAGTCATACCTCCCGCTCTCAAGAGCAGTACGAAGGATATAAGCTGGAAAAGAGCGACTAACCACCAACGACGAAAGCGCGTGCGTTTGCGCAACTCGCAACTCGCAACACGCGAAATATAAACATTGTCCATGACCTCCCCCAACCGCAAGCTTGTCCCAAACCGCCTTTCGGCTCCGCCTACTTGGCATTCCCGATCTCCTCGTTCCCCTCGCTGTACCTGCTTCCCTCACTTGCCATGCTCACACCCCGCGCTCCATCCGGCGTGAGACTGCTGCCGCTGCCGCTGCCATTCCGTCCACCGGGGAGCGGCAGCGCTTCCACAGCAGCACTGCTCGCGGTCCCCTTGTTCAGGTGGACATACGATTTCATATCCCCCGGTGCTGGGGCTGACGGCAGCTCCTTGTCCTCCTTGTCCTTCTTGCCAAGGTTGGTCAGCACGCGCATCGCAGAGTTCTGTCGAGTCGCCGTCGGCTTGGGTACTGGAATCGCCGCGGCGGCAGGACCAGTCAGCGTCGGCGACAAGGCGGCAGGGTTGCCCGACTTGGCACGCGCAGCGTACACGGCCAGCATTTGGTCAGGACCATAGGCGACAGTGCTGGACCCAGCGACCGGAGAGGGCATGGCGGGCATTTGCGAAGTCGAGACGGGCGAAGTTACGGGGTGTTCAAGGGATTCAATCTGGTCAGTCTCCATAGCGTCACGCGCGCTGGTGTCGATGGGAGCAGCGACTCTGTGAGCAGAGTGTTGCGACATGACGGATCCGCGTACTGCTTTGCGTTAGCAATGCAGCCTACATGAAACACTACCACACTCACGCATCGTAGCCTCCAGGTATCGGAGCTCATCCACAGAGCTGCGGGCTGATGCTGCCGACTTGAAATCGTCGGCCGAGAGCGCCGATGCAATCGATTCGCGGCGTTTATCTCCACCACCAAAGCTCAGCATGCTGCGCCTGCCCGTCCGTCTTCCAGTTCCGATGCGCTTCGCCTCTGCCTCAGCGAAAGCGTTGGGCCCCTGCACCTGGCTTGGCGAGATGTTGATATCGTCGTCATCATCCGCAATGGCAGAACCCGTAGCATAGGCGGCGTGTTTCTTGCTCGGCGTGTTGAGTTCGGTCGCAGACCTGGATGCACCCTTGAGGTTGAAGAGGTTGGGTTTTGAGGGGACATCCGGCCTGAGGTCGCCGCCAAGCGACAAGCGGGAACGGCGATCTGGTCGGGCGACGTCGGCAAACGAGATACGGGATTGACGGACCTGACCGTCGGGGAGCACGACCGACGAGCGAGTGGTGACATTTTCAGCAGACACGGAGCGCAAGTTGATGTGAGTAGGTCGGAAGTGGTTGGCTCCGCCAGCACCCGCACCAGCCATGTTGTTTTCCACAGCGTAAACAGACGACGTAGCGAATGAACCGGGTCGTGCAGAGTGGTGAGTCGACGGGCGTCCCAGCTGGGTTGAAGGCCGGCCGAGGATCGACTGAGGTTTTTCTCCGGGGTGCGCGCCCTTCTCCCATTCGAGATTCGAGTGCGTCGACAGCGCTTGAGACCATCTGCGACGCTTCTCGGTCTCCCTCGCACGCCAGAAGCGGACGGCAACACCAGCAATTACACACAATACCACGAGCGGCACGACGACAGCGGCGGCGATGGCGCCCTTGGCAAGGCCTTTGTTTCCGGTCGACGAGACGTTTTCGAATACAGCATCGGATGATTGAGTGGCGGCAGCAGCAGCGGTCGACGTGACGGCCTGGCCGTCTATGGTGGTAGTCGAGTACATGGCCGAGGCGGGGTAGCTGACATTGAATACGGGGCCAGAGGGACCCGACGTATCCCACATGAGCGCGCCGGCATTGAGAATCGAGAGATATAGACTAGCGGTCGTGGTGCTGTTCCACCACTTGGGAAGCAGGTCGAGCGTCATCTGGCCAGTGGAGAAATCAACGTCGGTCCAGCCCTTGATGACACCGTTCGCGGACGACGGCTCGTAGAGGTAGATGTCGATGGATGAGTCCATCGCACAAGCCGTGTTCCACTTGAAAGTGTAGGCTTTGGTGGCGTCTACGACCTCCGAGGCGGTAGGTGCGACGTAGAGATCGCCGGATGCCAGATTGCAAGCTGCGTACATTAGCTTGGGAGAGCGGTAGAAGCTTGCAATGACCTACTCGCTCGCTTGGCAACCTCGTTGCGCTTGTGCGGCGACGCACCGGCGAGGCCGATGCGGCCGATTTGTTTGGGAGACATGTTGTCGGATGGGGGAACGGGCTGTTGGTAACAGTGCACGGAGATCAAGATCGATGGGAGGGCGAGGTGAGGGGAAAGGATCACCGTCAGCGTTCAACCACTACCACCAACTAGGAGCGTATGGGTGAGAATGGCGGTGGGGATGGAAGGGATGGCTGGAACGGACCCAAACAACGAGGGTTAGGGGGTCAGACTCACATGAGTGATGAGACGTGGCTGGATGGGATTTGCTGTGCGTCAAGAGTCCTCTGAACTGGATGACGCCTGTAGTCGAAGGAGTGACGATGTCGAAGGAGTGGTGATGTAGATGTCAACCGCGCAGAGATGTCGCACAGCGTTGCGATGAAGAATCTGAAAGGAGTGTACAGTGAAAAGAGGCAGAGGTCAGCAGGCCACGGTGGCCGTGGTGTGAGTGAGCACTCGAGTCGTGTCGAAGGGAGAAAATGTCAATGTAAAGAGCGAGGATGGTTGGATGGTTGGAAGGAAAGAACAAGGTCGAAGGATGACCAAAAAGAGTTCTTCCAGGGGAGGTCGGTGCACTGACAACCAACAACGGGGGAAGAACGGGGGGAGGGTGTTTGAGCTCGAGCCGCCCTTTGACTGAGTTGGTCAGTTGATGGAGAAGATGGAGAATACACAAGTGATGAAAACCTGCAATGCATGCATTGTCTCATGCATGCTACTGGCGGCGAGCGCTCCCCTCTTTCTCTCTGCCCCCCCCCCCACAAGCTGCTGCTGCCGCTGCACCGGAAGAGAGAGAGAGGTATGCTCGGACTGGCAGTCTGTTGTTTGTTGTTTCCGGCAGCACCCCTAAAAAAAAAGAAAGGGGTGGCCTACCCCATGGCGGCTTCAGGGAAAACCACGTGGCAAGTGGTTGTTTGGAGACGATGCGATTTCTCGCGAGTTGGGTCAAGCAGGACGTCATGGACACGCTAGAGGGACTACTTGGCCGCGTGTGCACCGACGACGACGACTACGACGGTGGAGCGGACTGCATTCCATAGCAGGAGCTCTTGGCATCCTGACAGGTGGAGGGACGCTTCAAGCTGGTCTCCCCATTATCCCTCCGCCTCCGCCAAAGACATACGAATAGCCCACGTGGCACTGAAACGAGGGTTCTCAGCGGGGGTGCTGGCGGATAGCGCTTTACACGCCTGAGCAAGGGATGTCACCGTAGCAAGTTGCAGCCCTTCCATATCCGTTGGGCAGGAGGGGGATCGAAGATGAACTCTGATACAGTCCAACTTGTAAATACCCTTCTCTGACGTGTCATTGAAACTCTAGTACATTCACTGAGAACCAGTGCATTCCGCGAATGGCCGTGCAAATGGTAGCAGCAAGTCTCCCACGGTAGTCTCCAAAACCTGTGCCACAGTCTGTGATGCGGATCGGCCCGGGAAGCCGTGTTCCGAGCGGACTCTTCCTCACGTTTGCCGTCACCAGTACTCGTACTCTGACTATTTTTTCTCATTCCACGTTCGTAACAGTATACGTTGAGTAACTCACTTCTCAATAGTTCTACAAGCTATCAACAGCCACAATACACCATGACTACTTCTCTCGACGCCCTCAAAGCGTGGGTCCTCATTCCCGTTGCAGTCGGTATCCACCAGCTGACGTCGCCTCTTTCTCCCATCCCTTCCTGGCTGTTCCCGCATATCCGCCACTATCTCTCTGCCTGGTTCATCGACGCAACTCTCTTGGATAATTCTTGGGCTACTCCCGCGTGACGCTGCAGCTCCGGCACGGTCGTCGTCTCTGACTCCGGAGACTTCGAGTCCATTGGAGCCTACAAGCCCCAGGATGCCACCACCAACCCCTCGCTCATGTGAGTGCCTGACCGGCTTTCACCTCTTCCCACCCTCGCAGCGGCAGTTGGCTGACGACTTGTGAAGCCTCGCCGCTGCCAAGCTTCCCAACTACCAGAAGATCATCAACGACGCCGTCGAGTTTGGCAAGACAAAGAGCAGGTGAGCTCCACCCCTTCTTAGCCTTGCGGCTTGAGTCACAAGGCCGCAAGAGTAAGGGTCGCAGTGACTGATGTGCTCTAGCGACCCAGAGGAGCAGGCTGAGAATGCGATGGACCGACTCCTCGTTGGTTTCGGAGTCGAGATCCTCAAGATTATCCCCGGCCGAGTCTCTACCGAGGTCGATGCCAAGTTCTCGTTTGACACCGGTATGCCTCTCATCATAAACAGCGTCATTCTAGTGCTAATGACCGCTTTCAGAGGCGACCATCGCCAAGGCTCACCAGATCATTGCTCTGTACAAGGAGCTCGGCGTCAGCAAGGACCGCGTTCTGATCAAGGTTAGTACTCCCTCCTTCCCACTCATATCCATTGACTCGTTCTCTTCGGCCACTGACAAGAGTTAGATCGCGTCCACTTGGGAGGGTATCCAGGCTGCTAAGAAGCTCGAGGAGGAGGGCATCCAGTGAGTTGATATTAGCGAGATCGCCCGTGGACCCAGAGCTAACGGTCCGCAGCTGCAACTTGACCCTTCTTTTCGGTTTCGGCCAGGCCGTCGCCTGCGCAGAGGCTAAGGTCACCCTCATCTCCCCCTTTGTCGGCCGAGTAAGTGATACTTGAAACCACCTGGCGGGAAGCTCATAGTGTAGATCCTTGACTGGTACAAGAAGTCGACTGGGAAGGAGTACACTGCCGAGACTGACCCGGGTGTCCAGTCGGTCCAGCGCATCTTCAAGTGGGTACACATCCTCTACCCCATCTGGCTCTCTCAGACACTGCGGACGGAAGCGGAGGCACGACGCGGTGGAGGATTTGGCAGATTCGTAGAAAGATACTGATCCTCGCAGCTACTACAAGCAGCACGGCTACAAGACAATCGTGATGGGCGCTTCGTTCCGAAACATCGGCGAGATCAAGGCGCTTGCAGGCTGTGACTACCTGACCATTGCGCCCAAGCTGCTCGAGGAGCTCAAGAACTCGACGTGAGTGGAGTTGATGCGTCTCGTGGTTCATCCTGTGTTGGCGTTCCCATTGTGATCGTCATGTCGTTCTCGTGATATGTTCTGACTTGTCCTGTCCCGTTACCGTTCCGTACGTGTCCGTGTTGGCACTGATGACACAGCGACCCTGTGCCCAAGAAGCTCGAGGCGGAGTCGGCCCACCAAGCAGGCGAAGACAAAGTGTCCTACCTCGAATCAGAGGCCAAGTTCCGCTGGGCGCTCTTTGACGATGCCATGGCGTTTGACAAGCTCCACGAGGGTATCCGCGGGTTCGCCAAGGACGGCCAGACGCTCAAGGACCTGCTCAAGTCCAAGCTCTAAGTGCGAGCGGGCGAGAATGGACGCGATGAGGAGGCTGCAGAGGGAGTGGGAGCGGGTGGGAGCGGGTGGGAGGCTGTGGGAGGCTGCGGGAGGAGGCTGTGGGGAGGTATCGTGGGCAGCCAGCAAGTAGAATGCAGAATGTATCTGGTTCGTATGCTCGCGCTTTGTGCGGAAGCTGCGTACTAATTGCTCGGCGGCATGGCTGTGTGGGGTGTGGTGTGTGGTGTGTGGTGTGTGGGTGTGGTGTGTGGTGTGTGGGTGTGGTGGGGTGTGGGTGTGGTGTGTGGTGTGGTGTGTGGTGTGGTGTGGGTGTGGGTGTGGTGTGTGGTGTGTGTGATGTGTGATGTGTGTGGTGTGTTGTGTTGTATGTGTGTGCGTGTAGTGTGGTGTGCCGGAGTTCTGCCGCTGGCGCTCATTTTTACGCGTGTCCCTGGGCAGTGCATCCAGTATCAAGGCGGAAGAAACGTAACGGCGAACTGTACACTAGGTAGACGAGTAGACGAGTGGCCGAGTCGAAGCGTGGCATGTACATGCGGGGTATCCTGTAATCTACAATCCAGCCAAGATGATCACAGCGACGCTATGCGAATGGCAATGACAATGGCAATGAAAACGACAATGGCAGTGGCAGTGGCAATGGCAAGGGCAGTGGAAATGGCAATGGCAATGGTAATAGCAATGGCAATGGCAATGGAAATGGCAATGACACACAACGACAATGCTCGATCAAGCTCGGTCACGGCTCCAAGATCTTGAGGTTCCAAATCTCCCACTGGCCCAGCGCCAACCTCCCCTCCCGCTGCTCTCCATGCCTCCCGCCCTGTCCGGTTTCCTGCTCTGCAGATGCTGATGCTCCTCGTCCTCCCTGTGCGCCACCGGCGCCACCACCGTGGCTGCCACCACGTCCGCCCCCGCCGCCGCCTGTCCACTTTGACCCTCCGCCGCCTTGTCCAACACTGCCACCGCCCCCGCCCCCGCCCTCGGTATTCCATTTCCCATGGGAATTCTCATGCGCACCGCCGACCAACTCGACGTCCACCTGCACGACGCCCAAGTCCAACACCGCGTTAAGCGCGTCTCCGACGGCATGGTCAACGTACACCATGCCAGCATGTTCGACCGCCTCGAGCGTGTGCTGCGGCTCGTTTTCGGCCCAAGGGCGTATCAGACCTCCCTCGTCATCCATCAACAATTGCTGCTGCTGTTGCTGCTGAGGTTGGCCATCCCTGTCCATGGCGGGTGCGGAGGGAGGGGGGTATCCAACGACGATCACGCCTGCCGCTCCAGCCTTGACGGCGTGGTCGAGCTTGGCGAGGAAGGTGCATTGTCCGCGCTGGACAAGCATGATAGCTGGCCCTGGGATGCGGGTTAACGGTCGGCAAGCATCGAGGTTGCGTTTATCCGGACGGAGGAGCTTGATTGGCGCGCCGCCCATGTTCCACCCGTCATCAGTGGGGCTGGAACCCGATCGTCCAAAGTCCCGGCCGAAGGTTGCAGTCGCACCCACGGCGTGTAAGATGACTTTGCGCTCTCCGGCCGACATCGACGCAGTGGAAAAGCGCAGCAACACCTCGACTGGTGAGTGGGAGTAGGTAGATGCGGTGGACGGAACGGGCAGATAGCCTGACATCGAAGGGTCACGCACGAGCACTTGCTGACCCTGGCGGACTCTATGCGGACCAACTAGACGAATCAGTGCCGTTGAACAGCGTGAAAAAGACAAGCCAAACACGCACTGCTGGAAACATCGTATCCTTGGTTATCAAATCGCCAATCCACGGTCAACCGCAAGCCTTCGACTTTATGGATTGTGAAGTCTCCAGTGACTTCGTCCCGCGACACCTTGTCCGACGAAGGAACAGTGTCTTCCGGCGGAGGGTATGATCCTTCAGATGCATCAAGCGGAGAAAGGTAGATGTCCACGGACTACGCCAATGTCAACTATCCTCCTAGCATCTGTTGAGTCGACTCACGAATCTCGGCGCAGATGGTATAGGGCAGAAACCGTCCGCGGACCAATGTACCAAAGCCTCGTTCTCAACTGTACGACCATCCCCGCCAGGTCCAAAGATGAGCGATCTGGCATATTCATAATCTGGTCGTTGCTCGATACCGACTACCAGTCCACCGCCAAGCTTGGATGCCCTGTACATCGGGCAGACCAGATTTTCTCCACGATGAAGAGCCCTTCGGATTAGTGACGCTGGTGTTGTCAGATTGAATGGAAGGGATAAGGGGTGACCTTCAGTGGAGAACACTCGATTTGACAAAGACGCCGAAGGTTGATCGTCAAACAAGAGATACAGGTACTGCAGTTGCATGAGAATTGCTGGGCACAAAACTCACTTTGAGTGTCTCGGACAGGACGAACGACTCCATACGGTCTTCGAGCTGCACGCATCAGCGCCTATCCATCCGCTTGCATTGGAAGGACTCACTTCGCCTGTTTCGACATTTGTGAGAGTGGCAAACCCACACGCCGTCTTGGTTCGTCTCCGCATGTCATGCAGGACCCTCTCACCCACTCTCAAGTAGAATGGATCCTTGGTAGCCTGTTAACAGTCAGTCGAATGAGTCTCTAACATTGATGTGGCGAACCTGATAGAGGTAATAGGTCGACTCGACAAACTCTGGTCGTCCCGGCCATCCCGCCCATTGTATCTCGCGATTCTCCCAGTCCCAGCTTTCCGGGATTGCATCGTATCTCCTCCATAAATTCCAGAAGACGAGATGGCTTCTGATAGAGGATTCCAAGTCTCCAGCAAGGACCTGCATGCCCGGAAAGAAGGCGGACAAGGAGTCGACGATCGAGGGGTAACCGGGCTGAAGAAGCCGGAGTTGAACAGGCCGATACTGTCGATTTGTGAGCCAATGGGATAATTGACGGAACGTACGATGAATCCGTCATCTGTGCGGATATGCGTTTGCACTGCCGCATAAGAGTCGTGAAAGATGTCAAGGTACGAATCGTCTCCTGCTTCATCTCAGCTTCAAGTCGCACTTGTAACAGGTAGCTGACCGAGGAGAATAGCCGCCTTGATGCCATACTCATAGAAGCTGTCGATTCCAGCTCCAATCCCACTCTGTCCGGGGGCAAGCCAGTGACCGTGCCCGAGATTGATTGTATTCCCGACGAGATTATGCGAGGACCTGCGATTCCAGATGGCCAGATACGCCTTGTTGGCAGCTGTCTTGGCTTGATAAGCACTAGTCTGCCTCTGGTTGCACCCCTTACTTCGAATGAATCATCACCCGTCAGCCTGCTAAGCACTGCGAACTCCAAGATCAGACTTCCAGCACCAGCGGTACCTATGAAGGAGATGAGCATTCGAAGGTGTGATCTGTGATCCGCAGACTGTCACCTACAAGTGTCCATGGTCTCCCCCTTTTCTACTCCGTGCTTGAGATTTACTCTGGCGTAGGGAAGTCCCGTAAGAGTGCGAAAAGCCGGCAATAACCTCTTCCCCAGATCTAGAGCCAACTCAAGCATCCTCCCCTTATATTGCTTGACGTTGATCTTGTCCACGACCAATCGTAGCTCCTGTGCCTGCGATGCCTCGTCATCTGGCAAGCGGTCCAATAGTTGGTAAGTCGACAACAGAGCGCCCATGGCTCGAATGGTCAATTCGAACACCTGGACTTTGACGTCCTGATCAAAGGATACTTGCGTCGCGACCAGCTCGACAGCGGGCGGAAACGCATCGGGGTGTACGAGGGGCAGGGTGGAGAGGACGTCGAGAAGCGTCATCGAGGCATTGGCCTGGATGTCATTGACCCCGAAATTCGACGGGTTGTAATCGCGTTTCAGCGGACCACAGCTTAGGGGCCGCAACTCGTCCTACAGACATGAGCTACTACACACGGGGGGGGGGGACGACTGATATGGAGGACTAATCGCCTTGACTTCAGGGACAGAGGATACAAGCACATATCACAATGTCTCGACGAAGAAGACATATCAAGCCCGCTATTGTGCGCGATCTGAGGTGAGGTACTGACCGCAGGGTAGGCGTGGTTCATGTAACCTTCGTAGCCGTGCACGAACAACTGCAAAACTGTCAATCGACATCTCCACCGGTCAAACAGCTCAGAAATCCCGCACCTGACGGACATCTTCCCTCAACTCCAAGCGCCTCGACGCAGTCATGCCCACTACCAACCCAGAATACAACAGGCAGAGTACGATCCATATCGAGAGAGACTTCAACATATAGTCAACAAGCTACATGCAGCCGGATGTACTTGGTTGTCGGCTGCTTCCAAGAGTTGTCGACGTCGAGTCAGAAATCCCTCCTGAATGGACTCCGTCTTGTGACCTCAGGATGATGAGGACATGGCCACGACGAGGTAGACGAAAGGAAGATACAGCCAGCTGAACTGGCACTGACATGCTGGAGGCGCGGAATCAATTCGCTTCCAGCGGAAAGCCAAGAAGCACGTGGATTTGCCACTGAGGAACTGTCACCTTATCCCCGACAGAAGTCACCTTTGGGATCGGATTTAAGCCGCCACATGGAATTTGCGCTTTCGCCGAATCGGTGTTTTTGCGATTCTCCTCGCGAGAGTCGCTGGCAAAGCTCACTTGGCTGAACGTCAAAGAGGTGTCTTCTATCCCTCAAGCTCTTTACTCTTTCACGCCTTTTGTTTGTCGACTCGCCTCGAATCGGAGCGACTCGTCGTCAAGTGTCAGAGACTAGCCAACGAGGAAAAACGACCCGCACTCTCCATTAATCGCAGAGATCGAGCATCGACAGAATGGCTACCGCAACTCTTCCTTCCGACGTTCAGAAGGTCGCCAACGAGGGCTCCGTCAAGCTGTTTGGCAAGTGGGATGCACAAGAGTGAGTCCATGTTCTGCATCATGGAGAGAAGAAGAGAGCGATAGAGAACGGGAAACTACGGAGGTGTGGTTGTTACTACGAGTGGCGTCGAGGTGTCTTGGGTCCGCGCAAGAGTGGACAATTCCAAGCACAGATGGACCAATGGACACACGCTGACATCTGACAGGATCGAGGTCAAGGACATCTCCCTGACCGACTACATCAACGTCAACCACGCCGTCTACGTCCGTAAGTCGCAGCTCTTTTCATATCGCCGCTCTGTCGTTGCATCGCAGCGTGGTATTCCAGCTGTCGATCAGAAATCTCGCTGACTCGGGTGTGCAGCTCACACCGCTGGCCGTTATGCCAAGAAGCAGTTCCTCAAGGGTCGCATGCCCATTGTTGAGCGATTGGTTAACGCGTGAGTCGCTTTCGAGACTATTCAGCAGGTCCATTTGCTGACCACACTTCTTCGCTTACCCTTTGTCACTCATCTCCCCTCGCCATCATCCTTGCGACCTTTTGCCAACTTTTCCTTCTTCTTTGACGACATTTCCCTACTCCTTCAGTTTGATGATGAACGGCCGAAACAACGGCAAGAAACTCATGGCTGTCCGAATCGTCCAACACGCTTTTGAGATCATCTACCTCGTTACCGAGCAGAACCCTATCCAGGTCCTTGGTACGTAATCGACTGTTATCGTGTGGATTGCTTGTACTGACGATATACACAGTTGACGCCGTCGTCAACACCGGCCCTCGGGAAGACTCCACCCGTATCGGTTCGCAGGGTACTGTCCGTCGTCAGGCCGTCGATGTCTCGCCTCTCAGGCGGGTCAACCAGGCCATCTCCCTCCTCACCATCGGCGTGAGTCTCTACCTACCCACTTCCGATGCTATGCTGACTGGGCTTTCCTCTCTTTCTCACTTTGTGTGCATATCATTTCTGCCCCTCGTCTATCTACCTGCAACTCGCATTCCTTCTCGATCACAGACTCGCGAGTCTGCCTTCCACAACTCAAAGTCGGTATCCGAGTGCCTCGCCGACGAGCTCGTCAACGCCGCCAAGGGCTCGTCCAACTCGTACGCTATCAAGAAGAAGGACGAGCTTGAGCGTGTGGCCAAGTCCAACCGTTAAGTCACTTATGGTTGGATGGATGGCGGTTTGGGAGACGAGTGGTGCTCGACATGTGTTGCGAGTGGTGCTGCTGGTGCGGGATGTACTCGTAGAGTAGTAGGGGCGCTTGGTGCCCTGGCCCGGGGAACTTGGTTTTATGACCTCTGCATCAAATCACAGACACAGCGGCTCATGTTCCGGGATCTCGATGTCCAATACTGATTCACGTGGCGGGAGGAACTGGCCGATGTCTCTGTTCATCTTACCTCGCCAGCACCAAGTTTCTAAAGAATAATCCCGCGAGGGATTTGGGCAGCGTCCGCGGCTCTTGTGGCGTTGAATGATGGGAGCGGCCTTGCCGTCGCGCCGCTTAGAAATACCGTCAGCCAGCATCGTATGGTGCTTGGACACCTATTCGAGGTTCGACATGCTGCGTGGCGGAACAATAGATAGTCGCCACGGTCGAACCGGATATGACTCAGCCAGGGGCATGATGTTGCGACGAACGGAGAAGATCGAGAATAACTCGACATCCGTCAGACCACCCTCCCCTCTTCCCCCAGTCACAAAACATGTAAATTATGTTGTGCTGTCACACGGCCCACGGGACCGTCAGTCTAGTTTATAACGGCACGCTTTTCAGTTGTGCTGTGCCGTCCAGGCCGCCATGTTGGTCCTTGGCCTGCATGCCCCTGGAAACATCCCGTCAGATCCATAGAATAAATAGGAGGTGATCTCTGCTTCAATCGACGCAATCACAAGATGTCACTTTAGACTCTGAATGGGGGGGTGTCGAATAGTCATTCGGTGCATTCTCGGCACCGCAGCACGTATACAAGTACATCTCGAGTGGGCCTGGTGGTCGTAGACTGGACCAGCCCTGCCAGGCTTCTTGACCGTCATCTCCTCCCGTAATCCTTCTTCCTCTTCTTCTACCCCTCGTATCTGCCAGCAAACGAAAGGGAGAGAAAGCGGTAGATCAAGATCAAGGCAAACCCCGCTTTGGCGACGATTCCCGCAAACTGAACCGTCGACGCGAAAAGGGCGACACGAGATCTCTGCAGATTACCAGCCAATTTCCTTCATCTCTCCTGTTTATCTCCCTCTTTCTCTCTCCTCATCGCACATATCGTTGTCTCTGGCTCCCTTGTCGACGACAGCGCACAGCAAGGGGCCTACAAGGCTCGCCGGGAGGGATTGTTGGGTGATCGTGACGGCTCAGAGGCGAGTTCGGTCAGTCACCACGCACCAAGGTCAGTAACCACTTCAAGGCGCCGTCCTTTCATTGTCCACCCTCAACAGTTCTCGTTCCATATATCCAGTCCAAGCCATAGTCCCTTGGACGTGACTCTCCTGTCGTGTGCTACGCGACTTGGCACTGCATACGATGAATGCACGGAGAGAATCGTTGTCTCAGCGTCATACCCGGGACATCCCCTTCCGATCGTCCCCTCGCAAATCCCGCCAACCGCGATCCTCCCTCCACTATCAATGCACCCCAGGGTCCGCCCGCCGGGGCGACATCGTGGCCGTTTCAGCCACCCAAAGCTCATATACCCAACAGACTACGAGATTCAGGCCGACCGCAGTCTGAATAGATGCCCTGCAATAGCCACAACTCAACACCCCCTGGAGTAGCGATGCCAACCACTCCGACCGGTAATGATCAGGGTTCAAGCCCCTTCGCGACACCCAGTAGCGGCGGGCCACTGAGTCCCACGACCCTTGGCCCACAATCGTTTGTCTTCCCCATACGATCGGTGTTCCAAGGCATGGTGTCGTCCGAGTCACAATCCTCCAACTTGTCCGGCAATCACGGATCGATCTTTAATCGAATTCCTTCGCCTGGTGCTGCAGAGCGGTCACTCTCCTGGCAGGAAACGCGTCGGTCGTCGGTGGCATCCAACTCGACAACTGGCGACCTCGACGATGACATAGGTATACAGAGCATCACTCAAATGCTTCAGTCTGCCGATGTGCATCGACGGCCGTCAGGGCAACCTGCTGTAGCTAAATTTTCCAGCAGGAGAGACCGAGCGTCATCTGGCTCTCATCCTGCTACCTCGCGTTCATCCGACAGGACCGCCGGTTGGCCACAGGGCTTCTTCAGCATGCCAATTCTCGAGAACGAAAGTGCTACATCTCCCTTCTTCACGTCGGATTCGCTGCGTAGGTCCAGTGATAGTCCGGGTCCCCAAAAGGCCGAAGCTACGTCTGACCCCAGGGGGGCATCGCGACCAAAGCCGGAGACTGGAAATAGCGATGAAGCGGTCGACGACACGGAGAGGACAACACCTGGCAAAGATGATCCACGCGACAGTCCCAAGAACGACACTGCAGAAACTGAGGGAAATGGTCTGCCACAGAATGATCGTGCACCCCTTGATCAGCCTCAATTCAAGCCAAACGAGTCCAGCCTTTCGCATTCTCCTATACACTTCAGCGGCCAGTCCACTTTTGCCACAGCCACCGACCACAAAAGAGCCGATCCTCCAGAACCCAAGGCTCAGCCTGAGAGCCAGCAACCCCAACTGCTTCAACCTCAACCCCGCCCTGCTCCTGGAACCGGTCTGGAGGATCTCGTTGCGGATCAGAAGCGTCCGCATCGTCACAGCTCCTCTACTCAGCTTGAACTTGATGAGAATGGAGAGCCGACGCTTGTGCAAGATTTCTCGGATATTGTTCATCTGGCTGACCTCGGGTCGGTGAGTTACGCGGAGGAAGTGGAATCTCTAAGCGGCCGTGGCAGCGGCAGCGCTGGTCCTTTTCATCCTCAAAATCGCGGGCACCAAAGCCGATCGACCCACCCCAAGGCTCTTAACCAGCAACGACAGCCAATCACAAGGCAGCACAATGCAAGCCAGGAGTCAGTCCGTAATTTTGTTCACGAGCAAGCACATACCATCAACTTGGCCGACCCAAATGTCCCTGAACGTCCTGGCTCCGCTGGTGGTTTGGTATCTCTTCCTCGGGGGCGCGATTTAGGTATCCATCCCAGCGAAGACAACGTGACCATCACAGAGGAATCGAGCCAGGTGGCAAATGTGTCTGATGAGCATGATCCTAAAGCTGGCGAGGGGGGCCCGGAGAGACACGATGAACCTCCAATTGTGACAATCCGTTTTGAGCATGTTGCTACCGATGACGGCCACCACATCGTTGTGGGCCGAGAAGGGGAGCTAGCCCGCTGCGAGGATGAACCGATTACCACCCCTGGTGCTGTACAAGGTTTTGGAGTGCTGTTTGTATTAGAAGAGGACTTTGAGACCGGGAACCTGCTTGTGCGCCAAGTGTCGGAGGTAAGTTTCATGCCGAAGATTGGGTCGGGTGCTAAACATCCCAGAATTCGACAGAGTTGCTGGGTTTATCGCCAAGCTATCTCTTCCAACTCGACTGCTTCAGCCGTATTCTCACGGAAGATCAGGAAGATATCTTGCGAGACAACATCGAATATTTGCCAGACGCCCAATCGGGAACAGGCAGTGTCGCGGACGAGGGGCCGCACGTCTTCCTGTTGTCAGGCTTTGGGGAGCCGGGCTCTGATGACAGTGACGCTGCTGAGATCAGCTCAGAAACCGACAGGTCTCGGCGCGAATGGACTTGCTGGGTTGCTGCACATAAACCACAGCAAACCTCGTGGGACAAAGTTGATATCGAGGGTAACGCGCTTCAGCCGCCTGATCTGATCATCCTCGAGTTCGAATTCGAGCGGGACACCTATAACCCTCTCATGCATAAATTCGACTCCCCAGATGTCTCGACGGGAGCCAGGTCGTCAGATTCTGGTTCTCAGACCCCCGCCAGTGCAGGTTCCTTTGGCAGCAAGGATCGATCGCGTGGCGCGAATTCCAGAGCTGATTCACAAGACACTATCACCACGGTTGCATCGATTTCCACGCCTAGGCCAGCGGTGTCGGGCTCCCGAGACTCTGGGGAATGGACCACGGGTGATGGCCTACATTTCGCTAAATCAATAACTGATTCAACGACGTCAACTACGCAACCGATGAGCTCGTTAAACCTAATCACTGAGAACGAGGCGATGGGTTTGGACGGCCTCGAAGTCGATACACCATTGCACAAAATCATCGAGTCCACGACGAATCATGCCAAGCCTCTTCGAGCATTAGAGCGTATACGTCGAGTTGGCGCAGCTATGAGCGACTCTCGCGCTCGAACAAGCAACACTGGCAGTTCGGCGGGCCGCCGCAGTCGACGTGGCGGACGTCGACCCATTACGCAATCTACCGGGGCAATGGATGTTTTCGCCGTGCTGGGTCAAATGAATGATCAGCTTAGTTCGGCTCCGGACCTCGAGACATTCCTCAAAGTAGTCGTCGGTGTCGTTCAGGATCTCTGCCGATTCCATCGCGTGCTGCTGTATCAATTCGACGAGTCTTTCAATGGTCAAGTGGTTGCAGAATTGGTAGATTGGGGCAAAACTACCGATCTGTTCAAGGGTTTGATGTTTCCTGCGGCCGACATCCCTGCTCAAGCGAGGCAACTGTACGCTGTCAACAAAGTCAGATTACTGTATGACCGGAGCCAGACCACAGCCAGAATGGTCCTGCGGAGCAAAGAGGATCTGGAATATCCACTGGATATGACGCACTGCTACCTGCGAGCCATGAGCCCGATACACATAAAGTGTGAGTGACAGGAGCCTCCTCTACAACTTGGCGCTGATTCAGCTCTTTAGACCTGGCGAACATGGGCGTCCGCTCTTCCATGTCCATATCAATCATGGCGTTTGGCCAACTGTGGGGCCTTATTGCTTGCCACTCGTACGGCTACCATGGAATGCGTGTGTCGTTCCCGGTCCGTCAAATGATGCGAATTCTCTCGGACTCCATTTCCAGGAATATCGAAAGGTTGAGTTATGCCCAGAGACTACGTACGAGAAAACTCGTACGTCGAACAAACACTGTGCGGGAATTTCATTGATGAGGTTATAGATCTCGACAATTCCAACTCAGCAACACCCGACCGGCTATATCGTTTCGGATGTCAAAGACCTGCTGCAGATTTTCGACGCAGATGCTGGTTTGCTGGTTATCGGCGATGGATGTAAATTGCTTGGAACGTGCGTGTTTTGATTTGCAAGAGCTGCTGGTTCTAACCAAGATAGGAGCGACCAGGGAATGGCCATGATGGCGATTGCCGAGTTCTTGCGGATGGCGAAGTTTGAGTAAGCCTTGCAGAGCTATACCCATGAGAAAGACTAATCAACTTGTAGGACACTGAAGGCGACAAATCACATATCGAAAGACCTCCCTGAGCTCATACTTCCGCGTGCACCGGATACCATTGCGGGAATGCTCTATGTGCCTCTGACAGTGAAAGCGGGTCAAGATTTTATCGTCTTTTTGCGCAAGGGCCAAGTCCTGGAAGTTCAATGGGCTGGCAAGCCGTACAAAGACGAGGTAGCAGGTGCAACAGCTTCTCTCGAACCGCGAAAATCGTTTAAATCGTGGTCCGAGACCGTCGTCGGCCGTAGTCGAGCTTGGTCAGACGATCAGCTCGAATCCGCGGGTGTACTTGCGCTCATTTATGGCAAATTCATCCAGGTCTGGAGGGAAAAGCAGACGGCAATGGCATCGAACCAACTCACCGCCATTCTCCTTTCGAATACCAGTCACGCGGTCCGCACGCCTCTCTCGCAGATCATCAACACTTTGGAGCTTGCCTTAGCGGGCGATATTGACCCCGATACGCGCACCATGCTGGAAAATTCTCACAAAGCGAGTCGCGCACTTCTGTTCCACGTCCATGACTTGCTCGACCTCACGAAAATCGAGACGGGCAACGAAACGGGTTTTAATGACCCGTTCGACCTGCGCCAGACGGTCAATGATGCTGTCAAGCTTTATCAGACCGAGAGTGTTCGACGAGGCCTCGAGTTCCGGATGAACATGTCTGATGATTTGCCCTGTCAAGTAATCGGCGATTCGCGCAAGATAAGAACGATCATCTCCAACCTGGTTGCCAACAGTGTCAAATATACCGAACACGGCCACATTTCTGTCAGCTGTGTAGTTCGCGAGAAGCCGGTTAATGTACCGAAAGGAGATAAGACTGTGCCTGTCGAGGTCACAATCCAAGACACGGGTTGTGGGATCCCGTCTGACAAACTGTCAGCAATGTTTGTCGTCCTTGAAGGAGCCGAACAGATCCGCGCAGAGGGGACTGGGCTGGGCCTTGGTCTTGCTGTAGTGGCGAGGATCGTCGACCAACTTGGCGGAACTCTGCAAGCGGAATCGCAGGTGGGCATTGGCTCCAAGTTCTGGTTCTGCCTCAACTTGGCGACCGAAGTGAACCGGACAATCTCTCGGTCATCCAACAAGGAATCTGAAACACAACTCGACGTGCGCGACGGGTCATCTGGAAACGGTTCTGCTGCGTCACTCCGCTCCGACAAGACCAGCGGGAGTGAGATCGACAATTTTGTCCAAGAATTCGGTGCTTCCCATATGATAACTGGACCGACCGTATCTCCAGATGATGATCGACTGCGTGCTGCAGAAAAGCGCATGTCGAGACCTGGGACGTTCCCGGTGACAGACTCGTCCTGGCCTATCCGACCAACCAAGGTTGATCAGGACAACCAGGAGTCGACAACGGATCTGGAAACATCTCTGGTTTCTCAATCACCATCCATGGCCACTCGCTCCAACCCAATAGCACCCCGCCGGGTGAGCAGTTACAGTAGTTCACCGCCAGATCCTAGTCGGTCCCGACACAAGAGTTCCAAGAATTCGAGTTCGCGCCAGCCGTCTGCATCCCGGCGATCAAGGGCAGGTCCAAAGGGCACGCAAGTGCTTCGGGTACTGGTCGTAGAGGACGACGCAATCAACATGCAGATCCTTACCAGGAGGCTCAAGATGGACAGCCATACTGTCATGACTGCAAACAACGGGCAAGAGGCCGTGGATGCGTTGCAGAGCAGCTGGGATGTCGATGTGATCCTAATGGACATCCAGTGAGTCTACGCTTAGGCCACAAACTCCAGGATAGCTGACTTTGTAGAATGCCTATCAAGAACGGTCGCGAGGCGGCGCACGAGATACGCGAGCTAGAAGAGAAACTAGAGGCGGACCCCAGTATCAACCCTCTGCGGATCGATGGGCGGATTCCGATATTTGCCGTCTCTGCGAGCCTGTATGAAAGCGATCGCAGCGACTTGGCAAAGGACTTTGATGGCTGGCTGTTGAAGCCTCTTGGTGAGTGCCTCGACTCGGATGGCGAAGGGAACTGACGAGAACGCCAGACTTCAACCGAGTACGGGCGTTGCTCGCTGCTCTCGAAGACCCAGCCAAGCGGTCTGAAGAGGTCTACGTGCAAGGCAACTGGGAGAGAGGCGGCTTCCTGCGAGGTCAGTCCCGATCGCATGCACGTTGATCGCGCAACGTCACTGATTCCAAGTGCAGAAGCGCCGAAGCCAAAGCCTCGGTCCAATACTGCGTCGCCGCCGAAGCTGTCGTCGAGGTGATCTTTGAGGGCTGTGTGCCTTCTTGTCCGTAAATTGTTTCTCGCATGTTTCTCGTACGACATAGACGATGTCCCTCAACGCTGTCGCATTTTTTGGGATCCTAGAGGCTCTAGTCTAGTTTACAGGCGAGTAGTTGGTGTTTTGTTGTACCATCGTGTCTCGCTCCTTCGGGACTGTTATCTCTTGTCTCGACCAAATCGGCGTCGAGTTATCCGCATGGGTACGAGTCCTCCGCATATACCGCTCGCCTCGAGCTGCAAAGTGTCCTTGACTATGATCATATCTCACGTCATACATGTATATATATACAACGCTGCGATGATTTGGCATGGATGCACTAGGAATCTACGTGATCTACAGATGGATGTCGGCTTTTGAAAACATAAAGTGGGGCCTTCGCGCTCTTCACAACTCGGTCCAGCGACCTACAGTACGTCGTTATCAGACTCGGCTTGACTCTAGAGGGCATTGATCGGTGGAGCGTTTAGGGGAGGGAAGAGACACACCTGGCTGGGTATACGTAAAGTCGTCTCGCTGCTGTTCGGCGCGCCTTCGTTTTCGCCGCCATGTCCACAGACCGAGCACGGTAGCGATGACGATGACAGCGACTACGATGATGCTCACGGATACGGCGATGATCGTGCTCCTGCACACGGGTTAGTGTCGAGCGGAGAGTGAAGTGATCCAGCTGGGACGAGACGGAGAGAGAGAGAGAGAGCCAGTACTGACTGGTGTGAGGAGCCAGCGCTAGTTGCGGCAGCACCGGCGACGTCGACGCCACCTTGACCCGCGGTGTTTGCGCCGGACGGACCCGCTAGCGGCCCGGCTACTCGAGGTGTGCCGGTAGTCTGCACGGGTGTGGTGCTTGTGAGCGCAGCGAAGGAGGGAACGAATGTGTCGGAAGCGGAGGTTCCGCTTGACTGGTGTCCGGATGAGTTTGGCGAGGCGGAGGAAGATTCTGGCGAGGAGGCGGAAGCGACCGCAGAAGATGCCGATGAGGCAGCGGATGCTGACGATAAAGGAGCGGATGCTGATGAAGGAGAAGGAGGGGAGGAAGACGAGGCAGAGAACGTAGCGAAGATAGACGCCGAGGAGCTCGCCGTAGACTCCGAGGCGGGGGGCGGGGCCGTCGAGTCGCCCTGAGGTTGCGCCGAGGACGCCGCTTGGGGTGTCTGGGAGGACGTGGAGCTCGCTGGCGACGTGCTGACCTGAGCGCTCGGATCCGCATCCGCAGGCGACAAGGCAGCAGCACTCAGTCTATCGGGTCGGACGAACTCAGCTCATCCGCCCTTTGCAGATCGTAGATTGCGGCTAGATGGGGATTTTCGCAGATTGCGGTTAGATGGGAATTATCGTGGATTGCGGTTAGATGGGGATTACCGTGGATTGCGGTTAGATGGGGATTGCACGCTGCCATTCGATGGGGATTGCAGGTTGCGGGTGATGGAAAGAAACGGCACGTACAGGTAGCCAGTGACCTCGACGTCGTCGATGTCTAGGTAGACGTACTGCGGATACTGCACAATGTTCTGCCCATTCTCGTTGGATATCTTCAACTTGTGGTCGCCCTCTGCCAGACCCGACGAGGCATACAGCACAGCTTGAAACTCGGCTTCCCCAGAGTACCCAGAATAATACTGCGCAGCGCCGTTGTCTACGGAGATACCGTAGATGCCCTGGCAGAACCTAAGTCAGCCCCTCCTAGGAACAGTCGCGCTCGCAGCACCAGAAGGCATGCATACATGGCTGAAACGCACCGGCGTTAGCTACGCCAAATGAGAGATACGGTGGCACTATGGAAAGCGAGGATGAAAGTGCTCACTTGTTTCGCCGTGCGCCGTAAATGACAATGTCCGTGCCGTGCCAAGCTACAATGGCGTATTCACCCTTTCTTGGTCAGCACCTGTGCGTATCGTCAGGGAGACTGTGCGCCCACATCTTTCGTACTAGAGTGGCTTGGAGGCATCAGAGACAGCTCATGGCCCTGGGCAGCAGCTCACAAGGTCTGTCAGGGGATGTTAGCGCTCTGTTATGTCTGGAGATCGGGCCGGTCTCCACACTCACCCCGTTGAAATACCGGTCAGTTGCGCTGTCCGCTGAAAGTCGTCAGATCAACTGTCCAAGTGACAGAACACAATTCGTACCAGTATGATTGGTGGACCTGCCAGACGATCAGCGGCGCATCCAGACAAGCAGGGCTACTCGCCAAGTATCGCCAAACCAGCCGAAGTTAGGGTCCGTATCGTCAATAACCGTCGCCATTCTACCTCATCAGTACGCCGCCGCCCTTTGTTCTCCTTCAATCTTGCGCTTCTCGATCACTCTTGGTTTGGGGAGCACCACGGAAGTCGCCCAATACTCCGTCCACAACTTGCGACACTCGTTGGCCGCTCCGGCAGGGATCTGTAGGTTAAATCTTGCGGATTACTGGTTAGACATCGAAAAGGAGTGCGATGGATAAGCTGCGAGAACGGGATAGGACAGTCTAGAATGGTCATGTGGGCGTTCCATGGGGTCCGAGAAACCTGTCATTCCTTCCAAGGCATGTTCAGCTGCATAGGGGAAGATCGGGAATTGCAGACACCTATTTCGCCTGGCCGGACCAGAACAATCCCTTTAGGATTAGCAATCGTCAAAAAGCCCGCCTTGGGCTCGCTTCGTTCAACAAGAGTCCGGGGGCGAGTCCGACGTGGTCACAAAAGACTCAAGGTCAATGGTAGATGATACATAAAATGTGGCCATGCTCATCGGGGTCGCAACTTGTCAATTCCATCGTGCTAAGGGTATTTGCGAATCTGCCGCTGCCGCTTCATCTGTTAAAAGCCCCCCGGATGGCTGCGGAGTCACTGATCAGCATAGGCGTCGATGAAGCAAGTGGTTTGCGCACCGTCAAGAGACCGTTCCGCGCCGCCTTGGGAGGAAATCAGCAGGAAGACCAAGAGCCGAGTCCCGACCGGAAAGCACGAGTCTTATATAGCACGAGGTCGTTTAGGGTGACATACCTCTTTGCGCCTCAAATATCGTGTAACCATGCCATGGCCGACTAGAAAGATGCCATAGCCCTTGATAACGGATCAGAGATCTGCATAACGAGCAAGGGGGGCAAAGGGATGATACTAACCGATAGACCGAGAGTGCACCAAATGAACCCGCGATGTAAGCGGTCAACGACGGATAGTCCTCGAGGTGGCATGCGGTTCGGGCGGCCTACGCCTGCTGGCCAGAAGTTGTGTGTGAGAGGCTTGGATGATTGGACAAGGGAATAGCAGCACCCCATAGCAAGTTGACTCCGCCGGGGACCTTTGTGTCGCCCAGAATACACGTGACATGCATGACGTGTCATTTCCCTCTGTGGGTTTTGACCCGGTTGCTCGATTTCGCCTCGAGTACTCTTCACCAGTCTGTGCTGTGTAGACTCGAGTCCTCGAGCGCTCCACTGTCGGCGACCATGCCGGCCTCCGCCATGAGCATGCTCGATGGGAAGATCGCTACGCTGGTGACCAGCAACTTTCCAAAACGCGAGCCCTTTTCTCACACGCCTGTTGTGTGACTTTACTGACTCTGGCGTCCAGATTTCGGACACCTAGGACCCTATGCGCCAGATCGGATAGCCAAGCTCAAGGCGACCAAATTCAACTGGAAGGGAAAGCCGCGTGTGAGGAACAACGCGAGAGATCGGATGTGCGTGGATTTGTTCCGTGGGTGACTGGCGCTGATAGGTCTCAGTCCCAATTCATCGTGGATTCGAGGTGGAATGCGCCGAGAAGTGAACCCCAAGCTGCGGCTGCTAAAGTGGAATATCCACCCAGGGGACAAAGTGCGATTGCTCGTCGGAAAGGACGCCGATGTATATATCGACCCACAATCAAAAGCGGCCGGCTACAAGGTGTACACTGTCGACGGCATCTTCCCGAAACGAAATACCTTGACCCTCACTGAACTCACCGTACGTCCCGACGCCGGGCGGCGTTGAGCTTGACGCTGTTATTTGGGTAGACAGTAGGCTGACTAGTCACAGAACAAACGCTCACAGGTGCTCGCGGCCAAGCCCCCTAATCCACCAGATTTTGACAAGTGGCCGCGTCGGGACCAAGAGGAGTGGAATCAGAAATACACCCGCCCGCCGGCACCAATGAGGCAAATCCACTACTCCAACGTGCAGCTGCAGGTCGCGAGTTTTGATGATCCCGCGTGAGCATCACCCAGATGCCTCGACCCATCGATACCCATGGCTGATGGCGTTAGTGAGAATGTATATGCGGGTCGCATCCAGACCAGCCACGTAGAGGTGTACCAACGCGACGATGGAACAGGCCAGTCGGGAAAGTTTGAATACCGCTGGGAACGATATTACAAGTCTCTCCGAGGACCGGCACGCCAGCTCGAAGAGCTACCGCCGACCGGTCTGCTTGACTGGGTCCAACCAGAGGAACGTGGACTTACCCCTCGGAAACGTAAGTTGACATCATCGGAGCTGTCTTAGTTTCTGTGCTGATCTGCCACAGCGTGTGCACTAGATACCAACCCAGAGGTGTCTTCTCGGCCGACCCTCCAGCTCTTACTGCCAGAAGAGATTGCGGCGAATCCCAATGTTGACTCATCACTACTGGGCGTCTCGGAACGAGCTCCAGCACCTACGAATCAGGTCTTCTCTGATGCCTATATTACAGACGTCAATGGCCGAAGCGACCCGTTTATTGACGACCTCATGCCATTATATCTCTCCGAAGAGTTGTCGAACCGGAGGGGCAAGTTCAGTGCCGCTGCCGACTGGTTCGCAAAGAACTTTTACGAAGCCAAGGCGCGGCAGCGAGCAGGCGAGGATGCGGTTCAGGAGTGGAAGGCTAGAGGACGCGACTCTGATCTGCGTGCGATCATGGACTTGCCCATCACAGGATTGGAAGGTGTGCCTCTGACGCCACGAACGCCAAAGGAGGTCCGCGAGACGGCTGAGGAGGAGTTTGACGAGCAGCTCGCAGCGGCAAAACACCTGCCCAGGAGGATGTGGAGGCGCGGCTATAGCTACAATGCGGAGCGGGCGAGACTGTGGCCTGAAATCCGACTCGAGCTCGCCAAGCGGATCCTGCTCACCCGTTTCAAGGAAGCGGATATCATGGTGGATGGCATCGTCAATGACTACCTGCTGGAGCCGGCCGAGGTGGTGCGACTGGACAAGACGCGCGATCGATTCGTCTGGGTCAAGAATGCTCGCGGGATCGAGTTGTCACGCAAGCGTCTTGCGAGGCTCAAGCGAGAGCGGCTAGCTAGGACACGCCTGAGGCATCTCAAGCTCCAACGCGGCAAGAACATGGTGGTCCCGCCAGATGCACGTGCACCGTCTCGCAAGCCGGCACCGAACAGAGGTGGGGATCCTGCCGTGCCTCACATACGCAGCCCGTACCAAGGCAACCCCATTGCAAAGGGAGGAGTCAACGTGGCGCTGAACAGAGTGGAGGCGAGGGTCAGGGCCAAGCAGCGAGCTCTCAAGCCAGCCAGCGAAGCGAGTGTCATGCCCAAGCCAGCCAGTAAGGCGAGGGTCAAGACCAAGCCAGTTAGCGACGCATAGAGTAGAGCATTTTGCATGCATTGTGCATTACCTCTCCTGGCCAGGGTACAGAAAGGACTGGGGAAGTGGCCGCAGCTGTCTTGTCAATTCCCGCCGGCTCCACCCGTGTTCGGTTGTCTCCACCTGCGGGGGAAACAGTAAGTTGCGCCTTTCGCAGTTGACCGATCGTCCGGCGCGTTCCAGCAAACCCAAGCGGTGTTTGACCCTGTTGGCTGCTGTGCCCATTGCCTATTGCATCACCACAAGCCCCCCCTCCTCCCCTCCCCCCTTGAAACGATCAGCAGCAGCTTGTACATCACGACGTCATTTTTTCATGTTTGGCAAGGGTTCGGTGACATGCCTGCCTAGAGAGACAGCGCACACAGCATATAAACCCCCAGCGACGGGCGTAGCTGTCTGTTGAACCCACACGACCCGCCGTCAACCATGTCACTACGCTTTGTCCCTCGCATACGCTCAGCCGCGCTGGCCCCGCTGCCTCGAGCGGCGCTGCCCTTTCGAGCCGTTTCTACCTCTACCCGATGGATGGCCAAGAAGCCACCAGCGTCGACGCCAAAGGCGACGCACCCCACCGAGCACGAGGATCGGAGCGTGCAGTCTGGGAAGCCGGTTGCAGAGTTTGCGAAGGAGGACGAAAAGAAGACGTCGGGCTTGCCAGAAGAGCCCCGCGAAGGGGGTCCACCTCGTAAGTTGCCCGACTGGTCAGATTTCGTGATGAGCCGGCGTGGGCGTGGGCGTTGGCGCCAGAGTCGGTCGGTGGCTGGGGCTCGGCTGCGTGCGATGCAAGGGAGCCTGAGCGGCAACTGAGCTGAGCTGACGCCGCCTTTCTCCTGTAGCGCCGTTGGCAGGAAAGACGATGACCGAGCTGTTCTCGCTGTCGAACCGGACGGTCATCGTCACGGGCGCCGCACGCGGTCTCGGCCTGACCATTGCGCAGTCCCTGCTCGAGGCCGGGGCGAACGTGTTCGCGATTGACCGTACGGCCGAGCCGGTCGCGGAGGCATGGGCAGACGCGCAGCACGTCGCGGCCGCGAACGGCCTGACGCTGTCCTACCACTCTCTGGATATCACCGACCAGCCGGCCGTCTCTGCGCTCTTCGAGCAGCTGTTCGCGGCCGCGCCAGCGACCGCGCCCGTGCGCGGCATGTTCCACGCGGCGGGCATCCAGCTGCTCATGCCCGCGCTCGACTTCCCCGCCGACAAGTTCAGGGGCATCATAGACGTCAATGTGGCCGGATCGTTCTTCGTCTCGCAGGCCTTTGCGCGCGAGTACCTCGGCCGGAAGCAGAGCGCGCGCTCGGCGGGTCAGGAGAGCACGGCGGGCCGGGAGAGCACGGCAGACGTGGACGGGGCGGATGGAGCGAGTATCGTGTTGACTGGCAGTATGAGTGGGCACGTCGCCAACTTTGGGATACAGTGTGCGGCGTATAACGCGAGCAAGGCAGGCGTGATCCAGCTCGTGCGCAACCTGGCCATGGAGTGGGGGAAGCAGGGCATCCGGGTCAACGTGAGTGCAGGAGAGCTCGCTGGCCTCGCATCCACTGGCGTCTGAGCTGGGCTGATCGACGCTTCCACAGTCCCTCTCACCAGGTTACGTGAGTACTGCAACGCATGCACATATTCTGTGGGCAGACCTGTGCAGGTGCTGACGACGCAGATCCGCTCTGCCATGACGGCCCAGCTGCTGGCTCAGAAACCCGAACTCGACGAGATATGGCATCGCGGCAGCCTGCTCGGGCGGCTCAGCACGCCCGACGAGTTCAGAGGTGCGTCTGGTCCATCGATCTCTGCCCTTCAGCTCTTGATGTAGCATGCCAGCCGCTACTTTCCTTTCGTCCTCTGATGCTGGGACGATGCTGATGAGCGGACAGGGCCGGTGCTGTACATGCTGTCCGATGCTAGCTCGTTCATGACCGGCGCGGACCTGGTCGTCGACGGCGGCCACACGGCAACCTAGCCGAGCGTCAGCGTCGCGGGTTGGCCCGGAGCGAGCTGTCAATGCCACTGGGCAGGCGATAGTTGTTTGCAGCATTCGTCCACGACACGCTGTCGAGTGGACTTGGACGGGCTTGTATACATGTCAGAATGCGGACACTATGTAATGGTCCTTGTGAACAAAATGCATCTGAAACACGTCTACTTTGCAGGGCAGGAGGATGAGACGGTGTGATATTGCACAGACAGTTGCACCTTGGTAGCTTCCGGTTCACATGTCTTTTGGCCATCCTGATGAGGCACTGCTGTTACTGCTCACAGTCGTGCGCCGGCTTCTGCTGCGGTGTGTTGCTGGGTCTGCGTGCCGTACTGCTGGTCTGCGCGCCACGCTGGGTCGCCTGTTGGGTGTCCTGCTCAGCCTCCTGGCGAGCTCGCTCCTCGTCTACGAGGTTGCGTCGCTCGTTCTTCTCCTCGTCGGCGATACATCCCTCGCAGGCTCTCACCCACTCGACGGCAAGCACCTCTTCCCGCGGCGCTCGACCGAACATGACCCTGGCGATACTGGTGTCGCATTTGCGGAGGACGACCCTCCGTTCGACCCCGATTCCCGGTGGATATTCATTCATCAGGTGCCCCTTTCGGCGAGTGGCGAAGGATGGCGTTGACGATTTTGTGTTTGTGTTTGTTGGTGTTCTTGTGTCGGAGCCCGGCTCGGGTTGCCTCGGCTCCACGGACGCTGACCACTTGATCGCTCGTCTGCTGGTGTTGATCGCGGGTCTGCTTGTTGTGATCGCGGATGTGATTGTGGGTGCGGCTGTGGTTGTGGATGTGATCGCGGATGCGGTTGTGCGATGTGTCACAGCTTCGCGTGCGGCGAGAGGACGCGGGTGGTACGGGGCAGGGACTTGGGTGGTGATGTCTGATTCTTCGAGGCACGGTCTCGGGCCGATCAGGTACGTGAGCTCCAGCCGACTCGCGTCGGTACTGCCAGTTCTACCTGGTGTGGCAGCCGACGAAGAGGAGGGAGAGGGACGAACGACGAGGTCGTACACCCATCCGTCAGTGGCCACGCGATCCCTCGGCCGGAGCGTCAGTACCCGTTCGGTGAGATGCACCGTGGCGTTCGTCTGCAGCCCCGGGTAGTGGACGCCAGGGGGCCCGAGGGCAATCGGAACAGTGAACGACGTGACGCCCGACCGCTGGGCGTCGCCAATCGCCTGGCGGAGGGTCGAGCGGAACCACCCCCTGGAGCAGCACCGCCCAGCCAGTGTGCCGCCCGTGCCGCTGCCCGCGTCGCCGTGCGTGTCGGTGCAGCCAGGGCCGTCGCGGCTGCCGGTGTACAGCGTGAGCGGGGCCCATTCGGCCCCGTGCGAGCAGACGGTGTACCGCGAGGACAGGCGCACCAGCGCTGAATGTACGTATTCGCCAGACCCTGGTATGCGGACGACGGGAGACAGCCTGAGCAAGTACCGTCGCTGCTCGGGGAGCGCTCGGATCGCGTGGCGACCGACGCGATCGAACAGGGTAGGTTCACGGCTGGCACGGCCATGGACGCGGCGTACGAGCGACGTCTCTGGCGGCGTCGAGCATCCAGCCGTGCGGGCGGGCGACTCGAGCCGTCCCGGCACGGTCTCCACGATACGCCGAAACGTCCTTGTCGTCACCATGGATACAGCCTCGGGCAGAGTCCCATTCGGCGGCTGCGCACCAGTGTCGCGCGGGCAGGCGTGGCGGAATGCGTCGGTGATGTCTGTCTCGAAGGTAGGCTCGGGATGCCGTGGAGGTAAGAGGATGCTCTTGGTCTCAGTCGCATAACTCGGACCTCTCCGGCAGGCTGAGTGGGAGAGGTCACTGAGCGGGATCGCTTCAGAGTAGGGTGCGGTGAAGCGGTCGACGGAAGGAGTGGCGAAATCGAACAGATTCGAGCTGAGGTTGAGCGACTGCAGGATCGCAGTTAGACTGTTCATGTCTCACGTGGTTTCCGATGTCTCTCGATCAGTGAGTGGCAATGTCAGGGACTGTATTAGTTATGAGGATAATGACGGCGACGGGGAAGGTGATCGTGACAGTGATAGTGACAGTGGCAGGGATGTGATGGTGGTAGTGATCGTAATCAACGAGTCGAGGTGGAGGAGTGCGCTGAGAAACAGCCTCTTATAGGGCTGGACGACCCGTCCTCTTGACATGGTAGACGGAAGAGTGGGCAGTGCTCACTGATCTGACAGAAGGCAGCGATAACGGTCCGTCTTCTCCGCCGACCGGTCTTGCCCTCTCCATTCTTTGTGCCATTCCGAGACACGCAGTACTGTGCCAATTACCATACGCCAAACAGTTCTTAATGCCGGTGCAGAGGAGCCGAGGAGCAGAAGAAGTGAGGAGCGGAGGAAGGGACGGTCCGCCGGGTGCTCCGGATCGACGCTCTTCCGTTATTCAGAAGAGCCTGGTAATCGCCGCACCGCTGGCTCCTAATTGTTTGACGAGCGAGGAGCGAAGCGGCGAGTGACGAAGGAGGAACGAGCGGTCAGCCGTCTAGGCCGGGCGCGCAGGCTCTCGGTCGCCTGATCCTAGAGTCGGAGTGATCAAGCAATGAATGGTCCTTTACTGCGCGGGTCGCCACTGTCCCCTTGACCTGGTACGATCTGTGCCCCTGTATGCGCTCTGCCCCTGTACGCGCTCTGCCCCTGTACGCTCTCTGTTGTACGACTCTGCCGGTGTACCATCTCTGCCCGTGTCTGTCCTCTGTCCTTCCATCCCTGGATGCGAGTTCCATAGCTGTGGATGGAGGTTCAATGGCGTGGACGGGCGTTTGATGGCCGTGGGTGCCGTTCAATGTCAATGGACGCTAGCGGGATGTGAGTGGCGAAACGAGTCCAATGGCCGAGATCGCGTCGACCGCACCCCTCGTTGCTCCTACCGCTCCTACTCTCGCCAAGCCCTACCCACACCATGTCCCACCAGCCGCCGATCTCAACGAGCAGCTACTTTCCGACCCTTGATTCTCCAACAGGACGATCCGGAACATGCCCCACTCCGGTCCGTGCGCCGACTCTGAAGGATATCCCAGAGTCTTTCCGCTTCTGTGAAATCCGTGAAAACAAATTCGGCATCGGCTTAGTTTCTCAATGATAGTAAAGATCAACCACCGCACACCAGTCCCACTGCCCGCCAGGCCCCATCGACAGCAGTAAGTATTCATATCTATGCGCTTTTGATTTCTGAATCGACCGACGCATCCCGGGCTCCGTCTCCACAGCGCCACAGCGCCACAGCGTCCACAGTCGCAACCTCCTGCACCCTGACTTTCACTCGAGCGCTGATGATCATCTACATCGCCTTCTTACAACACCTCATCGCCGTGCCATCAACGCCACAAGCCTGGCCAGCCACGCCCCCTCGACCCCGATAAGACGATCACTGCACCATACCCTTGCCTTTGTAGTTTTCGGACGCGACACCGTACTGGTCCTGTCAGCAAGGGACTAGACAGATGGCACTGCTACTGGGGTATAGGGCGAGGAAGGGGGAAGCTAGACATAGGGCGAGGAAGGGGGAAGCTAGACAAGCCTGTATATTGGGTGGGACACGGGGAGCGCAAGAGGGCACAGGAATGGAGACAGACTCACGATTGGGTTTATGTTCTGCGACTTCATGTACTCGTTACTCGCCTCCTGGTATTCGCGCGACATGGACTTGATCGGGGGTGGGGCTGTAGCCGTGCATGAGGGATGATATGAGTGGTCACGATAGAGATGACGATGAAAGTATCCAAGACGGCAGGCGAGTAAATGAGCAAGCAGAACCAACGGAACGCATCGTCAGCAATCGGCGCTTCATGTTTGCTCAAACAAATGCTCCTCGCAGCCAGGCGAGGGGAGGATCTGCGAGGGGGTAGGGTGAGAGTGCATCTCCACTCAATCGTCCGGCCAATTCGCGCTCCTCCTCAGGCCCAACCGCCTTGTATATCCTCGACACGCCAACGCACGGCGTGCATGGCGCCGAGAAGAGAGACAAGCACTCACAGAAGTATCGGATAAGACCAAACACGCCTAGCGACGCAGCAATGGTGCCACCAGCAACGGCTGCCACCTTGATTCCGTGGTTAGGGCCGTGCAGGGGCTTTCGAGGACCCCATGGACCAAACGAGACGAAGTAGGCTGTTGTGTAGGCAGGGCAGGTCGGATTTAGGACAGATGCCGGTACAGCCGCACAGATGCGAGAGGGCGGGACGTGCACACGACAGGCAATGAAGGGGACCGTACCATCAGCACATGAATCTCGGCATCTGTCCCGCGGATCGTCTCCGTGTGTCTCCAGCGCCTGCGACGCCACGCACGATGTGTCGAGTGGAATCCCCAATATCTAATACCTCGTGCAAGCTTCTCCCCTCGCTTCCGCCGTTTCCACTCTCGCTCGACTGGATAGACAAAGAGGCTCGACGGGATTGGAGGGCTTGGAGATGCAAACTACCCGACTCACCGGCCTTCTTCTCGTCGATCGTCCACTCCTTCCAGTCCTTCTTGTTGAGCTCTGCCAGCTGGTCGTAGACCTGGTACCGCTCCTCGGCGGGCAGGCTGTCCCAGCTCGCCTCGATGTTAGCTAACAGTGGAGCACTGGCGTTTGACCGGGTCGAAGTGACCGTCGCCGTGGCTGTGGCGTAGCGCCGCACCGCGCGGGCAGGAGCAAGCGGACGGCAGGCGGTACGGATGAGCGACATGTGTGCGTTGCTGCGTTGCGTTGCAGGAAGCGGGAAGAGAGGAGAGAAGAGAGAAACGAGGGGAGGGTCGTTGGAGGGATGTCGGGTATGCGAGGGAGGCTATTGGAGGGAAAAGCTCAACTAAGGGCCAAGGGGCGGCGATATGCGGCGTTATGTGCCAGTGGCGCGGATCAACTCGCTGTGCCTGTCTGTCTGTTGCTGCTACCTCTTGACCGACCACGTCGCCTCGCTCGATATTCCATGTGTGCAATGCTCGTGAATAGTGCATGATATATGACTGAGAAACACAGGTACATGTATCGGCCCATCTACCCAGTGGATATCACAAAGCGAGGGTTGCTGTCGCTCATACTATATGATCATCATCTTCTGATTAAACGCTTCCCATCTATAAGGACACCTCCCTCTCCCGGTGGTCATCCTTTTTCTATTTACGACTCGAGAATGAAACAAATACAACTGTGTTAAGTTCGAACAAAGGCAGACGAGGCAGATGCCGGGACCGCAGGGAGAGTGGACACAACGGCGAACCGCAGGCCAGAGGCGAGGGAGGTAAAGGTGTATATACAAGGCGCTATGCGAGAGACACTAGAGGGCTATGCGAGAGAAGCAGGCAGAGGGACGCCTATACGATCGGCTTCTTCGTCGTCCCAAACAGTCTGAGAGCGTCGTCAGCGGCCCGCGCGATCAAGGATGGTACAAGTGCCACTCACGTCTGCGGGCCCTCGTGGCACGCCGAGAAGATACGCTCGTACTCTGCGGTCGCGCTGTCCTCCCACGTCGTGTCTGGCCATGCGCTGTCTATGCATGTGGCGCATTCCACTGTAGAGGTCAGCGCTGTCACCAGTGGTTGTTCATGGAGCATCTCGGTATCGTCTCCCCGTGGTTCTTCCAGCGGTGCCTGCTGGGTTTCTCCCTTGGAGGGTGGGAAGTTAGTGGGAGGGGTGGAGAGGGAGGGGGAGGGACAGAAAGGCAGGCGGAGAGTGCAACATGGGAAGAGGATCATGAGGAAGAGGAGCCAGTGACAGGCCATGGGGATCCGGAAATGCTCGAAAGCAAACTCGACTCACAGGTCGCTCGCAGCCCTTCAACAGAACAAAGCGCCTCGCGTTCAGTCTGCGCTCCCTCGACCCTCACGGTCCCACAGACAGCCGTGCACGCTTCCTCGACGAGGTCCGCTGTTTCTGCCTCTGGGTCGGCATCGACGTCGGCGTCGGCGTCGTCGGCCAGGGGAGGGGGCACGGTCGCGCGTTTGTGTAGCTTCATCGGGTCTCGCGAGGCCAGGGCTGGGTGCATGGGAAGACGGACGGGAGCTGGGGCTGTCAGCTTGGTCACGGAGTCTGAGTGGCAAGGGGTGAGGTGAGTGTGAGTTGCCTGGGTGGCGGGTGATGTTCGACGGCGGGGACACGATCAAATTCGGATAGAATAGCATATGGGAGCATGGGGGTGGAGCATCAGGGAGGCCTGGGGTGTTGGGTGATGGAGATGATGGTGCAGGTGGAGGTGATGGTGCGAAGGTGGACGGAGGTGGAGGGGGGAGAGGGGGAGTGAGTCACTCACCAGACAGGACCGAGAACGGCACGATGGCCAACGCAGCGACCAGCAAGCTGAAAGTGAAGCGCATCGTTGCGATAGAATGGAAGATGGTCTCTTGTTTAAGAGTCGAAGGGTTTCTGAGGGGCTCGATGAACGATGGACAGGTTGTCGTGGGTTCGGGATCTCGTCGATCACGGTGGTTGGTCTGGCTGTGTTTCGCTTGCCAGCGAGGACGGGGACGCCAACGAGCAAAGCAGCGGAGACGGGAGTAGGAGGAGGGCGATGTTGCGAGGATGTGGGAGCGTGGTTTATATCCAGCGTCGAAGAGGATATCGTGCAGATGGAATGGTCTATCCTACGGGGCTAAGGCTATTCTGTGCGCCTTATGGTCTTTTTGGTCGTCGAGCGGCACGACTGCGGCTAGCTCGAACGTATGGCGCCTTGGCTGAAAGCGACCAGCACCACCGTAAGGGGCGATTGGTGACTGTAGTGTGGGATGCGCCTCTTCGAGTGTTCTCACTTTGCATACTTTGCTAGCTCGCTGCGGGATAGCCGACCCACCGTGTCGCTCTGCCGATAGGGCTGGCGCATCGGCTGGTGTGTCGGTGCTCGGTGTGGTGCGTGGTGCGTGGTGCGTGGCCCTAACGATGAGAGACACGCCATGTACCCACAGGAACTGGTGGTCGCCGCCCGTCCGCCTCGTTTTCGGCAATGGAAGGCGGATGGCAAGTGGGCGGGCGGGCGTCGGTACGGCAGGGATGGCGTCGCGCAGCAGATCCCACAAGCCAAAGGCAAAACTCTACTGCTGCATCTTGTCCTTGTCCTTGTCGTTCGTGTGCTTGTTCTCGTTCGCCCCGTCCCCGTCCTGCCCTCTCCCCTGCCCGTTACCTATCCCAATCTTGGACACTGAATACAGAGGTACGATGGTACTTGCACTGGGGCGCGCGCGCGGCGCGCTGGATTATCTCATCGCTGCTCCGGGTGTTTCACATTTTTCAGCCAGCCACCACACCCGCCACTGACGGCGACGTTTCTTCCTGCGGTTTCTCCACTGCGTCGGCAGAAAAGAACAAGGTGAGGAGCTTAATTAACACGAGTCAAACGAGTCGGGCGCGGCGGGCGGCGCGGGCGGCGCAGGCGCCGGCGTCGTGATCGGGAGGGCGGGGGGGCAGGAGATAGAGTGCAGTCGGCAGGACAGACGACCTGGCTGTTCAGCGTGACGGAAGGGGCGTAGCGCGTCTCACTCTCGGAGAGTTTAAACGCCTGCACGCGGGGAAATACAGAGACACCGTGGTAGGTCTATATGCACAAGGTTGAGTCTAACGATTACGAGTAATCGCACTCGTCCACCACCGCACAGCACCATTCCCTGCCGGAAGCAGAGACAATACAGCTGGAACCAAACCCCGCACAGTCCGTGCAATGCGCTGTATCAGGCTCACCATGGATAAACAAGCCATGCAAGGTTGGACAGTTGTTCGGTCCGCAATCGATAAGCTCACGCGGACGTCCGACGGACCGTCCGACACGACACGTCGTGTGAGGATCAACACGTCGTACGCAACCTCGTGACATACTCTGGTTTCACATGGAGCGCATCCATAACCAACGGCAGTAACCAGTCATGTCCGACCCCTTGGCACGGTACACAGACCAGAATAGAATACTGGACACAACAACACAATCCTGCATGGTGTGATATTTCAGCATGGGGCCCTCGTCCCCCGGTCCATGTCCTCTGGTTCTCCTGCACACTGTGATATCTCAAGATGGGCCCCTCGCTCCCACTGACACGACCAACCCCTCTCCCACCCCGCGACCCACCATCTCCACGACGGGGCCTAGTCCACAAACATCCCACTCCCCGTCGTCGTCCCTGACCGTCGTCGCTCTCTGTCCCCACTCAGACCCCGCCCATGGCCCGGCTCAAACAGGTCGTGTCTTCCTTTCGACGCCGCCCTGCCCGTCGCTGCCGCTGCTTCAGGTTCTGATACCACCGACCGTCCCGCCCGGATGAGCACTTCTAAAATGCCTACCAACGTCCCTGGTGGGCCGCTCGTCTCCTTACCGCCTGTCCGCTCTTGCACTCGCTCTCTCCCGGCCGCCTTGAGCATGGCAGGCGGGAGCGTCTTGCCTGGTTCGAGGCACAGCTCGGCATCGTCTATCGTGTTCGACGAGCGGATGAGTGACGGCGCGATCACGATGGACAGCGCCAGTGGGGACATGCGCGTCGCGCTTTCGTGCGTCAATACCTCGTGCAGCAGGCTTGTCACGTGCAAAAGGATATGCCGGGACGCCGCAGGCAGTGCGGGTAAGAATGTTTCTCGAATTCTCCCTGCTTCAGCATCGCCCGGCCCATAAAGAGAATGACAAGGACGGCTCACGAATCCAAGTCTTGGGAAACGCGAATGGTCGCGTAGACATGTGGCGGGACCAGTGGCTCCTTGAGCTCTGCAAGGAAACGCAGCAGGATGATCGGAGGTAGTAGGGGGTCGTCTTGCGCGAGCTCCGACCACGGCAGGTTGGGCTGTTGATCCACTGCCAGGTCTAGAAGGGCTTCGATCGCCGGCAAGTACTCGGACTGTCTCTGTCAGCTTTACAAAGATGGCTCGAATCGTCCTTCCAACGCACGTTGGTGCTCCGCCGGAAGATCCCTTCAGTGGCCGTGCATTCCTGCAGAATGACGCTTGAGAGGTCGACGAGCAACCTTGGTGTCTTTCCGTGTGAATCCGCGATCGCCTCCTCAGCCGTCCTTCGCCAGTACCCTTTGCTGCCTGCCGTGTCCGGGGGCGCAAGGGGAAGAGATCCATCAGAGCCGAAGCGTGGCAGGGTCAGATACGATCCCGCCGTACCCAGCATTGATGAGATGGTCTCGTATCCCCATACGCTGGCCCGATCTCCGTGTGGTTTCTCCGAGTACGACGTTCCATGCGAGCGTTCAGGGTGATCGGACCGCTCGCGGAGGACCCGTGACTCCTCGTGCAGGACGTCGAGCGTGATATCCAGACCTTTAAGCGAGACACCGTAGGAACCGGGAAGCTGAAGCAGGGAGGCAAGGGAGTGGAGTTTGGGAAACGACTTTGGGGACAGAAAGGGGAGAAGGATCGGCAAGAGTGCTATCGATTGTTAGCTCTCTGCGTACGGGCTTGCTCCGTGCAGGTGAGCTTACTTCTTGTAAATAGCGACGGATGCACGATATACTAAATGTTATTCCGCACTACTTGACCTAGAGGTCCACAACTGCTCACGAGGCGTTTGAGGTTCTTGCGATACCTGTTCATCAGCCGCGCCGAGGGGCATTGGACTCACTTTCGAGGGATCTTGCGCCACTTCCACGCCCACCAGGCCCCGCCAGGCATGTTTCGTCTTTTCCTCTCGGCCTGCGCAGCGAGGACAACGAGCACGTATCCGCCTTCTCCCTCCTCGCCTACCCACGGCTCCAGTCTTCTCAGGAGAGCCGTGAAGATCTCGTCGTTGCCCACCCCAGACGGGACATCACTGACGGTGGCTAGCGATAGCACCAAAATGGGGTGGATGGCCGGAGAGGGATGTATCTGTAGGGTCGGATAGAGGGTCGCGGAGACATCGACGCCTCGGCTGGACTTTGCAAAAGTCAATGCCGACTCTTCTGGCGCCGAGGGCTCGGCTTGAGCTCGTGCCCTCGATTCTGGGATTAGCCCTGTCACACCAGCTCGCGAGAGGATGGACCGGCTGGAGGAGCTGACGAAGCGCAGCGTCTTGCCGGCATAGCCAGAGGGTCCGGGTGAAGGCATCGAGGGGCGGGAAGTGGAGAGAGATAGACGGGACAGTGTGGACAGAAGCGGAGTGAGAGTTCGAGGCGGTGTGGATGTCGGCGCTGAAGGCTCGTCATTCCCCGCTGGAGGAGAGGGCAGCCCGGTGGATGAGGGCAGGGCCATGGATGACAGCTGCCGCTTGGCGTTGAAGAGGCGACGCTTTGGAACCACACAACTACGCCAAGTGATTTTCCCATTGGCTGTGGAGCCCCGGATGAATGGTGCCTGAATCACGTCTTCGAGGAATTCGGGAATTCCACAAAGTCGGCGAGCAACAGCGTCTTTCTTTATATTTTCTGTTTCCTCTGTTCTCTTTGTGTCGTTGGGACTCGTATAGAATAATCAAGATCATAGAGCGGCTGCTGACAGACACTCCGAGTCATGTCTGCCATCTCACAAACTGTGCCAGCCCTGGCTAGGGGCTACGCGACCGCAGCGACAGGAGCTGCCAAGCACAAGGTCGTTGTCATTGGAGGTGGTAAGCAGTGGTGCTTTGTTACTCGAGTCTCACTGAGTCCATGGCTCTGTAGGCGCGGGGGGGCTTGCGGCTGCGAACCAGATTTACAACTCGCTCAAGGCGCAGAATGCCTCTCTGAACCCCGGCGATATTGCCATTGTGGATGTAAGTCCTCTCTTTCTCTGCAGTTGCTTCAGTGGTCGCTTTCGGGTTGGATGTGGGGTTTGCTTTCGGGTTGGAAGGTTGAATGTGGAGTTTGCGTTCGGGTTCAACTTGATGGTCGCCTTGGGGATCGACCTGAAGGCATGGGGAGTGAGGCTGATCATCCGCAGGCAAACAAGAACCACGACTACCAGCCTGGTTGGACTGTCGTCGGCTCTGGCCTGGCAAAGAAGGAGGGCTTCCGCCGATCACTAGACTCGCTCATCCCTTCACATATCGCGCATATCCCCGTCAACGCCGCCGGCTTCGAGCCAGCGACCAACCAGGTCGTTCTTTCAGACGGCAGTAAACTGGGCTACGAATACCTCGTCGTTGCTGCTGGCCTCCAGACTAGTGAGTGAGCTCAATCTACTTGCACCTCTAGGGCTCCACTTGCCCTCACAGCAGCATCCACAGTCATAAGGGCCGTCCAGATGCTACGTCCTGGTGTCAGGAGCCAGGAGCCAGATGTGAGGCAGGACAGGAGCTGACAGCTCCTAGACTGGGATAAGATCAAGGGCCTCGAACAAGCCCTTCAGGATCCAAACACCACCAAAGTCTCCTCAATCTACTCGTACGAGACCGCCGATAAGACGTGGGACCTCGTAGCGGGGTACAGAGGGGACGGACAGGCGATCTTCACCCAGCCATTCGGCGTGATCAAGTGTGCCGGAGGTGAGTTGCGCGACCGATCTCTCCAGGCACCCCTGTCTACCCGCCTGGCGTGTTTTATGTCGATGTCGATGTCTGATGTGGATAGCTCCACAAAAAATCGCATATATGTCAGACTCGTACTGGAAGTCGCAGTCGCGGCCCATCTCTTCGTCCTTTATAACCGGCATGCCCACGATGTTCTCTGTCCCGCACTACTCGAAAGCGCTCGACGCGATTCGGCAATCTAAAGGCATCGCCGGCGAATTCAACACCAACCTCGTCGAGATCCGTGCGGCCGACAAGGTGGCGGTGTTTGAGGTGTTGGCGGGCGAGAAGAAGGGCGAAAAAGTCGAAAAGCAGTACGGACTGCTGCACGTTGTGCCGCCCATGGGACCGCTCGATTGGATTAAAAAGAGTCCGCTGGCGGACGCTGCAGGCTGGGTCGATGTGGATTCAGCAACCCTCCAGCACAAGAAGTACGAGAATGTCTTTTCGCTCGGAGACAGCTCCTCTCTGCCTACCTCGAAGGTGAGTGCTAGCGACTAATTTGCCACCGCCTTGCTCTTGCCGTCGAGACTTCTTTCTCGCTGGCTATTTTCACGATGTCGCGCTGACGCGTCGATCCGTTCTTCCTCGTCTCGGCCTTCTCACTGTCTCCTTGTCCCGATACCCGTTGTTCACCCTTCGGCTCACTCGGCTCCACCTCTGTCCCCGCAGACGGCCGCAGCAATAACGGCGCAAACTCCCGTCCTGACGCACAACCTGACCTCACACCTCCTCACGGCCTCCCTCCCTTCCTCGCCAGCGACGTACGACGGCTACACCTCTTGTCCCCTGTTCACGGGTCGCGGCGAGCTCTTGCTCGCCGAGTTCAAGTACGGCCTGGAGCGTAAGGAGACATTTGGCCGATTCGTCGACCAGAGCAAGCCCAACCGGTAAGTCGAGTCTCTCGACGCTGGACTGTGATTTCGGTTCTGCCTGGTGGTCTGGTTACCGCGCTGACCTCGCCAGCCTGTTCTACCACCTCACCAAAGACGTCTTCCCCCGAGCGTACTTTGGCAGCATGCTCAAGGGGAACTGGTACGGCCCCAGAGGCGTCTTTCCCCCCCAGTTCTTGCCTGCATGAGCCATGAGGGTGGCCTGCATGGCCTGCATTTTCATGGTTTGCATGGTTTGCATGGGTCATGAGCGGGAGGGAGGAGATAAAATCGAAACTCAAATCGGCAATAATCAAATTCAAAATCCAAAACTGTACGGACGTCGGTATCATCTTCGGCGCCGGTATCGGCGTAATGCCAGACCTGTGGGCATGTGAGCAGGAGCTTGGGGGGGGGAGTAAGTGCGATTGGGGGGGGGGGGGGGAAAGGAGGTGCGATGGCTCGAGCGGGAGGGTACGTATATTCCGGCGAGGCAACCAAGTCGTAGATTGTAGGACTTGTAGACGCCGGAGGTGGAGGCGGAGGGTGGAGGTGTCAGGTGCCATGTGAGGACGGCGTGCACGATCAGCTGCAAATCTCGTCAAGTAGGGTTGAGCATGTGCCACGCGTCACGAATACATGCATTGATAGATCTGCAAAAGATACCTCCGCACCGAGGCCAACCCGCCTTCGCCGTCGCCGCCGCCGCCGTGACCGTCTTTGGCGTAAACAGGACGAGTGGGTGGCGGTTATGCATAATGCAGGAAACGCTAGTGGAAAGCAGCATCACCTTGACAACTGCGCTCCCACCGTCACCGTCACCGTCATTGTCACTTTGCCATCGCCGTCGCTTTGCCGTCACCGTCACTTTCGCCGTCGCCATCACTTTCCCCATACCCATCAACACCTACACCGCCACCGTCACCACACCAACTCCCAACCCCAACCCAACCCCAACCCTAACCCCAACCCACAGTCACAGTCGAGTCACTTGAGATACATTGATTCGAAACCCAAAACCCAAAACCGTATCTGATCCAATCCGTAGCCGAGACAGACACGCGCCGCACGCGGCGAGCCGGGCGAGCGATCCGCAGCTCGCAGCCATCGAGGGCTGTTGGTGGGGCTACTCAATGGGTGCTGGTGCGAGAACCCATCTCGGTTCCAGCCTCGTTCAGGTCGACCGACGACCGATGTCGCGTCTCCCGGGTGTCCCGAGTCGCCCGAGTCGATAACCTCCTCTCCTCCTATGTTCGCCACGTCTCGTATGCTGGACCCTGCCCTTCCCAGCCGCCGATGCCCGGCGCTCCCGCCCACGCTGAATCAGCCAGTCCCGCCGACCCGGGCGCCTGCGAATGTGAAGCCCCCAACGGCGCTCCTGATCCCGTGGAAACCGGCGGCACGCTCCCACCGCTGCCGCTGCTCCCGCCCGCACTGCCTGGTGGCGCATACTCACGCGGCATCATCCGCCCACTAGCAGATGGCGGCGGCTGCTGCCATGCGGCGTACTGCTGAGACGGCTGGGCCGCATGCGGCGGCACTTGTTGGTGCGACGCATGGGTGCCATGAGGGTAAAAGCTCGCGAATGTTGATGGTGCCGTCTGGGGCGGTTGGTAATGGAACAGACCGGGGGATGATCCGGAAATGTCCGGCTTGACATCGTATGATGCGGGATGGTGGTGCTGGGTATGATGCTGATGTGCGTAATATCCGTCGTTGCCTGATGGAATCGCAATGGGCTGCGACGGCCGCCGCTGCGACTGCACCTGCAAGTGCGCTCCGCGCGGACTGGTCGGTGCGTAAGGCTCATACCGTCTCGAACTTGAGCCTGGCCGCATGCCCGACGACGATGTGCTGTCTGGCCGCATGATCGGTGGGGCCTCGTAGTAGCCGCTACCGGCGCTGCCCGGAGCAAAGTACGTCTGTCCACCTGACGATGAGAGAGGAACTGGAATTGGCATGGGAACCGTCACTGAACGGTTGCGCGACTGCGAGCTGGCAGATGAGTCGGTCAACCGCAATTGCGGATGGCTCCCGTACGAGTCAATTGGCGCGTCGTAGGAAGTCGGGAAAGAGCCCATCGATAAGCCACTCGTCGGCGACGTCGGGGACATGGGTTCCTCCGGCTCGCCCCTTGGGCTAGTCAGCATGGTCGGTGGAGCAGAGAGGGGTGACAGTAGCGGCGGTATAGGAGGTAGAAGGTCGGCGGAGAAGATGGCATGGTAGCAGTGGCGATGATAGCAATGGAACGAGAGGTAGCTGCAATGGCACAAGGTCATACAGGAACAGGGGAGGAGGGCATACGGCATACAGAAGGAAGCAGAAAGGAGCGGGGAGAGGAAAGCCGCTCACCTGTACCGCGGGATCCCATCTGGGCCAATTTCAACCATGGGCGGGAAGCGAAAATTGGACTTGTGGAGATACTCTGGTGAGATCTCCAGCGCGGACAACTCGGGGATGGTCGACGGGGTGCGTAGCTTGCCGGCTAGGACGTCCTCGACCGTGTAGTACGATATCATGTGCTGAGCAAAGCCGTTGACAGTCACCGACATTGTCTGAGATGTCAGCGCCACATCAGCAGGATGGACGAAAACATGACGAGACAAATCAAGACACCGTGAAAGGAATAAAGGAGGCAGAGGCTCGGGATAGGACGAGGGGTGAAAGAGGAACATGGAAAAGTGCACGTAGTTGAATCTATGATTGCGGTGGAGACGGGGTTGACGTACCTTCTTCACCAGTCCGCGATCCTTAAACTTGTAGCTGTTGGTCAAACTGCCCACAAGCTGTCTCTCTCGCTGACGATCCATATTCCCCCCGTCGCTCGAGCTCCGAGGGCGATGGAGCGCACCCGCACCAAGCACCGGAGGAGGATCAAGCGGATGAGGTGGTGTATGGCGGCCCATCTGGCTCGACTCGCCATACTGCGGTAGTTGATGGGACATGACCATAGGCAAGTCGGAGGGTGATGACGACGAGGGGTGATTGGAGATGGGTGTCGGGGGATTGCCAGTCTTCTTGTCGGTCTCGCGGTATACCTGATCATGAGCTGAAGCAAAGCAACAAGGTGAAAATGCTCACCAGAAAATTGCCAAGAATACGAGATGGAGACCAGATGAGACCATCAGTCCAGCGCTTGATCCCACTCTCGTGCTCATCAAATACAAAGACAGCACCACTCTGGACCATGCCTCGCTCGCGCTCGATGAGACGCCGCGTTACGCGCGGGATCATGCCCCGCCGGGCCGCCTCAAAGACGAGCAGCGCATCAAAGGTGGTCTCGATGTACCCGCGGAACGGTGGATCAAGGCTCGGAAGAGGTGCCGAAGGCAACATTGCCATCTGATCCGACATGGCGAGTTGAAAGTGCGATGTCGAGATAGATAAAGACGGCGAAGGGGTAATCAATGCGAAGAGAGGATGGTCAAGATGATTCGATTGACTACTGATGTGCGGGGCGGATCATGGACGATAGTTTTAACAGGCAGGCCAGATGAAGGGAAGCAACAAGTATCAGCGTTCGGACCTTTGCAGTTTTTGCGGCCGTCCACGTGCAACACTGCGGGAAAACCGGCGTAACGAGGTGCGAGGACAAGACAACACAGGGAGAGCAAATGTGTACACGAGGGTTCGAGACCGTAGTAAAAGCCGACGAAGGACGGAAGAGGAGGGAGCAAGGAGAGGGCGAGAATGCGGGCGGCGGAAGCGAAAAATCTTCGGTTCGGATCTTCGGGCAAACGAGGTCTGTCCAAAACCTAGTTTGGGATGAACCTCGGGGGAATGGGGATGGTTAAAACGTTTGGCCAAAGCGAGGTTGAGAAACTTGTTGAAGTTGAAAGAAAAGGAGAGGATGGGAGAGAAGACTGTAGTAAATGGGATGGGTGTTGGAATCAAGTGGAGGATCGATTGTGCTATGACGAACCGGATTACATTACACCCGGGGGGGGGAAGGGGGGGAGAGAGACGGGGAGGCCAAAAGGATGCAAGATAGGGGGGAGTTGATAGACTAGGTCCACAGGGGTAATTTGGCGCAGCAGCAGCGACGAGGGGGGGCGTCGCAAAACAACGAGCAAGGGGCGTAGGAAGAGAAGACGGGACAAAAAGGGACCCTCCCTGAACAGAGGGGGGGATCAAAGAAAGGGAATGACACGATGAGCATTATCGCCTCTGCCGATGCGCCCAATTCCTGGGACCCAAGGGCCGCCAACAAAAAAAGTCACGCGCCTGGGCCGCCGAGGGAGATTGAAAGGAGAGCAGGGCCAGGGATACAAATTCCTGACCCTGGGGCCAGAGCCACGAGGGATTTAGACTCTCCATTCAGGATGGCGCAGCGGGTACGCCACCAACTCCTCTGTCCAAACCCACAATATCCACCAAGAATCAGACTAAACAAGAGGTATGGAGAATGAGGAAGGCGTGGGACCATGTGAGATATCACGAGACAACCATTGGACAAGCAGAGCAAACAAGAAACAAAAGAAAGAAGACGAGGCCGGATTATCCGGAACGGAGATGACCGCAGGGAGAGACCAAAAACTCACCGCTCAATTCGGTGCCTAGCGATCACTGTCAAAGATCAGGGACCGGATGCTACTGGCCGTGGCACAGGACGGCGCGAGCGCTGATGAGGGGGGGGGATTCCACAAAGAAGACTGTAGATGGGAATCAGCGGGAACCGTGTCTTTATTGTCCACAGAGGTCTCGCTTTCCAGCGGAACGTCTGCTCCACGTGGACGGGACCGGTTCATTCACTCACTCAGACGTGCCGTGATCCCGCAGGAACGTACTCGGCTATGGAACTGAATCAGCGCACATACTTGGAGCAATCTAGCGTGCTTGCGTTGGAAAGCAGCAGCAAGTGCCATGTGGATTCGGCGACTGGCTGGAAAGCGCATCGATCACCACTTCTTTTCACTGCCTCACCGCTCCTCGTGGGAGTAGCATCCCGAAATAGAAAGGTTTGGCACGCATAGAGAACAAGAAAGTTGAGGGAGCACGGGGCTTGGATCGATAGGTGCTCAAGGGATATCCCGCAAACGGTGGTGGAAGCAGGATGCAGTGGGTGATTGACTTACCAGTAGCAAAAGTACAGAAGACTTCTTGCAAACTTGCGGCAAGGCGTTGTTGAGATTCAAGCTATGCGCTGGACAATACTTTATATTTTGATGGTCCTGAAAGCCTGTCCGAAAAAGCTCGATGGCAGCTGGCGGAAATCGCGATGGCACCTTTGTCCGATGGTGCGGCAATGGCAATGTCGATCGGGCTTCTTCGATCGGGGATCTCGAGATAGTGATGTGACAATTACTAGATCGGTGACGCAAGTCAGCCAATAAGCATATGGTAGATGTCTCAGTGGGCACTCCCGGCGGGAGCCGAGCGGTGGAGGGAGAGGATGCGGAACGCAAGGGGAGCAAGCAGAAGAGACTGCACCAGAAGCAGGGATGATGAGGGTTGAGAAGTTGTGATGGTGCCGGGACCGCCAGGGGTCTCCAGGTGTCGCAACTTTCATGGCGACGTAGGAGACGTACCAGTTCTGGGGGCCAACGTATCTCTGAGAACCAATGTTGCGGAGAAGAGATGCTGGAGAGTGGCAGCGTTCTGATGCACCGTCAGCCTGCTTTCTCGCTGAAGGACGCTGCTGCGAGGACACGAGACGTGTCGGGCGAGGTGATCGGGGGCGCGGGATCACAGAAAGAGACGAACCTTGGGACTATTGACACACGATGCGACACGCGATTGTACAGAGGGAAGAGAGCCTAGCAAAGATACAAAACGATCGCAGCTGGAGCTGGCTTGGCCGTCAATGAATGGGTTTGGCGTTGGAAGAAAGGAGGGCGGGGATGCTTGGGTCGAACAAAGGAAGGAAGGAAGGAAGGGAGGATGGAAGGATGGATGGATGGATGGAAGGACTCTTTAACCGTCTCGAAGCCGTCTCGGAGGGTGGAAGATGGAAAGGAGGGCGATTTCCGAGGGCAGACAAAGGGATCGCGGCGGTTCCAAAGGAGGAAGCAGTGCGTGGAGGACGGTGACCAACCTGATGATCGCCGTCTGACAGAGACGTAAATCTGCAAACCAGCAAACTTGTCGGAAGCGGCGTCTGGGTCTGTGGGTCTGTCGCAGCGCGTGTGCCAGACAGCGACAGAGGAAAGGTGTTAGGCTTTGCTACCGTAAAGGAATAACCGGTCCAACCTTATACTTTGATCGGGGATCCGTAACGTCGGATAGGACGATTTCAGAGTGGCGTTAGGGCGATCAGATGATTCTCGCACTTGCTTGTTCTGCACCCTGGTCGGCACAGAGCGAGTGACTCGAGGAAATTCGACCCAGCAGCAAGAGGGCCAGACCAAGGAGCGGAACAGGGCCTGCATTGAAGTGGTGGCGGATTCCAGCAGACGGGCTGTGGTGCCTCGGCGAGAAAGCAAAAAAGGGCAGACTGGGACGAGGCGTCAAACGCCACGACCCAATCCCGCCGTTTCAGCCTTGCGCTGTCGTTCGGGGCATGCTTATCGGTTCGCGTCAGGCCAAAACCCCATGACGACGCCGGGAGCGAAAAACAACGAGAACACGCCAAGGAGGCGGGGGGATCAGAAATTGGCAAATCGAAAAGGGTCCGTTCAGACGCGGGGATTGTGGGGGTGCCTGAATCAAAATGGTCACAAGGGGTCACCGACCGAGAGGGGCATGGAGCCAGGGGGAGAGGAGTCAAAGGGAGGGGAGGGCGCCAAAGGAAGGAGACGAGGAACGCAGGTCTAAAGAGGCAATAAAAGAGGTGGGTGTCGGTGAATTTAGAGTTTCCTGCAATCGCTTCCGGATATTAATCTATTGGGCGCCACCCCCGTTCCTTCTGTTCTCGTTTGTCAGGCGCCCGGGGAGCAGCAAAGCATAAACAGAGAGCCTAGACTTTTAGTTGGCCCTTTGATACGATCCCCTCGGTCGTCACGAGCGGCAAGACATCCAAAAACAGCGAGCCTCGGACGATGGGAGGCCCACGTTACGCGGCCATCTTCGCCGTTACGGAACCGCCTACTTGCCGTTCCTCCCCTTGATCGGCAGACGTGCAGATCCGTCAAATCTGGGAACAAAAAGAAACACAAGAGCGCATGCAGCGCTATGCATCTCCCAGCGTGCGCGCGCTGTTTCCTTTGTTCCGTCTCGCGCCTGCTGGTGCAGCGTGGTCGTCTTCTGGGAACCTTGAACGAGAGCACGTCATGCCCGGTTACGCACCCTCGCCACGCTTCGCTCGGCAGGCAGATTTCCACTCTGACGCACGGGGTGTGCATCGTGGTACCGCTCTGCCCAGCAAGGAGCTTTACCTCGAGCATGTATGTACCTCCGCCGCCCCCGTGGCGTCTCCGAGGCCGGCCTGTCGTACTCTCCTCGCTCCAGCTGGAACAAAGCACCTACGCAAGACCACTCCTATTCTCCGAGCCCCTCCCCAGTCAGACAGACGGACGACACTGTTCGCTTCCGCATTCATCTGCTTGGTGTTCCCTCGGAATCACGCTGATCCCTCACCTATTGTTCTGCCAAGTCCCGCCACTTACCCAGCAGACGCTAGGAAGATGACTCAAAAGGGTCCAAGTATTCTCTCCAAGCCGCGCCGTCGGCCACGCGCAGGGCCGAGCAGCGCGATGGAGCGGGGGCTCGATCCGATCGATCTGCGCTGCTCCTGCTAACGAGATGCGGTCGAAAGTTGATTGCGCAGCGAGCGGGATCGCTCCAAAGAGCAGCAGTACGACAGATCAAGACAGGAGAACAGTCGAGAGAACGAGGGATATCGCCACAGGAACATGTCACGATACAAACGTGCAGTCCGAGAACGGACACAGGCACGTTGAGGACATGGGACGGGAGTGGGTGGGGGAAGATGGACTGCGAGGAGATATTCCGCCTTGTTTGAGTGCCTTTCGCTAGGTCCGCGATCTCACATCTCGCAGTGCAGAGACTCTGTTGCACCACAGTGGCATCATACGCATCATACGCATCACTGCATCATACGCATCGTACGCATCACACAGCACACAGCACACATCACACATCACACAACACACAACACAGCATCACACCGTGTCATGACTCGCGTCGCGTGTTTGTATCGTATGTGCCTCATGTCAACGCTTGTATCTCCGCTGCGTCTGCGGCAGCCCCAAACTTACTGCGCGGAAGAAAGCAGCGTCTGCGGCCCGGGCCGCTCGACGATGCCCGCTTCGCCTTCGGCCAGTCTTCCAACTGGATATCTGCACCTCTTGATAACGCCTGGAACCTGGCGTACCTGTTTCCCATCTGAAAATCCGCTAGGGGCGCCACCGCCTGAACCCTTTTCCATTACTCCCGATTATTGCAACTGCGATCCGGTGACCGAATCGTGCGATAACGCACCAGCGCCACTGCAGTAACGTGGCGATCCCCGGTGACTAACTACGGTGCTACCAGCCGGCGCCTAGACTAGGATCACTGGGGGTGGGTGTGAGTGTGGGTCTGGGTCTGGATCTGGCTCTGGCTCTGGCTCTGGGTATGGGTATGGTGCGACTGCGGCGGTGCGACTGCGCTTACGGCCTGGTCCACTGGTGGATCGCCGATCGCGGACCCGCTGCCTCGCGGAAAAACAGACCCGGATCTCTGGGATGGTTTCTCGGCACTGCCTAAAATACACTAAGAGCGATTAGATTTTGCCACCTTCGTGGGTCGTGGGTCGTGGGTCGTGGGTCGTGCCCGCCGGCAACACGGGCGCAGCGGACGCGCAGCGTCGAGTCGATCTCGATCGGTCGCAGCATGCCGGGCGTGAAAGCATCGGCATCGACAACGGCATCCAGAACGGCAACGACAACGGCAACCTCAATGGCATCGACAACGGCAGCTACAACGGCAACGACGACCACGACGACCACGGCGACCAGGATGACGACTACGACCACGACCACGACCACGAAGACAACTCAGACGACGACGACGACGGCACGGGCAGCGACGACGACAACCACTATACTCAAGCTCACGGCAGTACCGACGTCCGGCAGTTCCGGGGCCCGCGAAATTCGGCGACGGCGCAAGTCGGCCAACGTACAGCCACCGGATCTGAATGGTACGCGAATGCCGGTGGCGATCATCGGCGCGTACTTGTCCTTTTGGACGTCTGAGATCGGGCCCAAGCACCGAGCTCCGGCTGTGTCTGGCGTCCATGGCGTTCACTGCGTCCACAGCGTCCACGGCGTCCACGGCGTCGAAGTATGTAGCCTGATTCAATCCGCTGGGCTGAACGCCGACCGCACACACGACCCCCGTCCACTGACGACCTCCATTGCAGAGTCCCCGCACCCGGACGTCGGTCACTGCAGTCCACGCTCGTCACTACCATGCATATATGTACAGTGAAACCATGTCCACCCTCACAGGTTGCAACGCCAGAGACCCAACATGTACATCCTCCACCGCGCAGCCGCCTCAACCACACCGTATGCGACACCCTTCCCTCATTCCAGATCTGGAATCTCACCCACTTCAGTCCCGCCACTCTGCTCGCGCTGGTGCTGGTGCTCAGCCACATGCTCAACCACATGCTCAGCCCCACTGGCACTGGGCATCGTCGCCTCGCCGGTCGTTTCCAGATCCCGGTGGACAGTTCCAGAAATCTCGTCGGCGAGCTCTACCCTGCCCGCGTCGTGGTCACCGCGCGCCGTATCGGTCTGTTCCGCTTTCCCCTCCCGAGACTCCCGCTCTGTCGTATTAGGAGACATGTTAGCAGGCGGACTACGCGTCTCTGCATTCTCCTTGTCCTTCTCGTCCAGCTTGTATCCACTGCCTTCCCCAGCACCTTTGCCTGTGACTCGACCACTGGCTGGACCGCCCACATTTCGCTTGGGCACACCTCCGGCCAGCCCGATCCTTCCGATGGGGGATCTGCCCACTGGACCCGTCTGCGGCAGCGCTTTGCTGCCTAGCGAATAGGACCCCGAGGTCGATGCCGCAGCAGCCTCACCAGACGAATGCACCTTGACCTCTCGCCCCGTACTCGTCGACCCACCGGCCGAAGATGAATGCACCAGTCTCGACCCGGAGGCCTTGCCAATCGAACTCCCTGGCGAGCCTGTTGCCTTGCTCGGCGTTGAGTTGACGTTGCTCGCGGCTCGAGCTCGCGACGCGGCTGTACCTTGCAACAACCTTGAAGAACTCGACGGTGTCCGTTTGGGAAGTCCGCCGTCAATACCCGCACTCGAAGGGGAGGGGCTCATCGACCCAACCCGTCCGCGTCCGCCCAAGACGCTCGTAGAGCGTCCCAGACCAGACCCTGCCCCTGCGGGTGAATCGATGCTCGAACCCGAACTATGCGGCATGCTCTGACGGCGATTCGAAGATGTACTGGAGGTTGAGACAGGAGGGGAGCGGGCCTTGGCCAAAGAACTTGCCGTAGGCTTTGACGGAGTCCCTGTGAGCTGGGGTCGGAGCGGAGCGGTGGCGTGAGAGGAGGAGTGGGACGGCTCTCGATGGGACGTAGCTGGGCCAGTCTTGGAGGGTATCAGCGGCTTGGCGCTGCCGATGTTGGGTTTCGGGGCCAGGTTGGTCTTGGCTTTGATGCTGGAGGGGGTATGTTTCGCTTGCACAGGCGAGCTCTTCTTGCTTGTAACATCACTATCTGTTATCACAGGCATGTTCGTCACCTCATTATGCGTAGATGAGTCGGGCCTTTGGGCGAGCTTCCCTCCCGAGACCTTGCGAACAGGAGTCTTATCTCCTGCAGGCACACCTTTAGCGCCAGAGGCTGAAGAGGGATAGCCGGTGGTGGATATGCTCGTATTCTCCTTGTTGGTTGCGCTAGGAGTCGTCCTTCTTCCACTGTTGTCCTTGTGGGCCCTTTGAGGCGTCACGGTGGACGGCGACGTGGGATTGGGAGCGACGGTAGAGACTGGCTTGCTCGGTGAAAGCGGAAGGGGAGGCGCAGACGCTGCCATATCCTCGTTCGCTGTTGATGCGCCTTTTCCTCCAGACAGCACCGCATTCTTAACGCCTTCAGCCTTCTCCGAGATCTGTTGTCCTACTCCTTTCTTCTCCTGGACGCCATCATCAAGCTCTGACTTGCCCTCTTGCTCGCCTGCGCCTTGCGCTTTCATATTCGAGTCGATCTGTGCAGGACCCGCAGCCTGCCTAGGTGGTGCAGGCTCCGTGGGGAGAGAAGCGGGTGTCGGAGGAGCCGGCGAGGTCGAGGCGGACGTTCCTGACGGTACGTTACTGGAGGCTCGCCGGGAACTCAACGAAGTGCGACGCGACTCGCGGAGCGCAGCATCCTGGTCCCTGTTGGCGGCCGTCTGGAAACGCGCCACGAGTGCAGATACCTGTATATGAGCGCGGGATTGGCAGGCGTCGAGAGTTGTCCAGGAACAAAGTAGCGAAATCGATGATCAGTTGTGCGGACGGTGCGAGGATGAATACTAACGGAGCCTTGGGATCTTTCCACTGGGAGTGGCCTACATAGACGTCAGGCTAAGTGCCAGCATCGCCATCGACGTACATGCTTTGCCCAGGAGCCTTGCGTCGCGTTACTCGTGATCATGCAATACAGTTCCAGCTGCTCGTTGAGCAACACGGTCTCTTGGACGCGCTCCAGTGGTCACGTGATCTGTTCGAGAGGAAAGGTCCGTGCTGAGTCACCAGTAGCCTGTCATCAGTCACCAGTCACCAGTTATCAGTCACCAGTCACCAGTCACGCTTCCTACTCCTCGGACGCCCAGATGACGTCGCGACAGCTGAACAAGTCTGTTCAGGGTGGCCGTTGTCGACCAATGGCGAAGACTCGGACAGCAACGAGTATTTGGCATCGAGGGGGAGGACGAGCACATCCTGTGCCACCCGTGGGCGTGGAAGGAACGAACCCGATCCGCGTAACCGGGCTGCAGCGGTTCTGGACCGTCGAGGGGAGGGACGAGTTCGCACACGATTGTGCGATCCACCAGACGGGCCTCATCTTGTGGAGCTGCCTGCCACCGGGGTACCCGTGAGACAACCTGGCACATGCCCAGCTGAGAACCGACTGCTGACGGCCTTGATCTAGCCCGCCAACCCACCCAGCCACAAAGAAGCGAGAAAAGCATAGCTGGGTAACGTACAACGGGGAATCCCACTTTGTACCGAAATCGACAGCCGAAAAATTAGCTGGACGAGCGATTCCGTGACAGATACAGTAAGATCGACACGATAGTCGTACAGTGAGTTGTACATAGATACCGCTGGCGCCAGGTGCCATACTCTTCCGCTCCATGGACCGCCAGCTGCAGTAAATTACAAATGTATAGCATCCCCCTCCGACGACCGGTTGAGCCTCAGTCACCTTTCTTCCTCACCGTGCGAGGCACAAACGACAGACTACTCTGCAGGGTGGCAACCTGTGCTGACAGATGCTGCATGTCCTCCTCAACTCCCTCCGCTTCAGCTGTCGAGATGGCTCCCGTATCGTTCAGAGCGGAAGCAGCGCATCCACCCGAGCGTTTAACCAACGATGACTAAGTGAGAGGTCAACTCTGTAACCCAACGCCATGCCATGATGCAGGATAGCAAACTCACTTGGTGGCCAGGGTTTTGCTGTTGCGCAATCATGTCCGGTCCAGTTGCCACTGCCACCGTGCCGAGAGTAGCTCGTCTAGGGCGGACGAGCGACATTGCAAGACCGTCTTCCCGCGCGATTCTGTTGATCTTTCCCAGTGAGCGGCGCAAAGTCTTCACGACCTAACTTACGCCATGATTTGTGATTGAAAAAAAGTAGGTAGGTGGGTAACCTGTGTGACGAATAAGCTCGTACGGCGGGATAGAGGTTGGGAGACACGACTGACCATGCTTGTCAATGAGATGTCGGCGCCGCTTGCTCGGATCGAGGAATCTGCGGTCGCACTGATCAGGAGGGAGGAAGCACGCAAACTGTCCGATCGGTTAAGGAACTCTTATAGTCTACTGGAGGCCATGCACTTACAATCTTTGCGCCCTGGGCCTTGCGTTCCAGGGCCAAAGGGTCGTGTACTTCTGTATGATGCTATACGCCATATCAGCCGGGACTATGGGCTTAGGTGAGCTTTGCGTGGTGCACGCCACGCCAAAGAACACGACTTGCCAGGTTCAGCAGCCGTTCCTCTGGGAACACCTTGGCACACTCTCTAAAGCCTCCTCTGCCCACAAAGACCGTAGGGATATCAGTCGGAGCAGGGTGGCCCGCTGCGTCCCTGCCGCGGTCCCGGATCGGCACGTGGCATACCCAGCGATGGAAGGCGGCCTGGTGTCGCTCGAGCTCGTCCGGTGTCGCAAATGAGGTGGACGGCTGCGGGGGAGAACACGTAGGTGGGAGGTTACACTCGTGTGCGTGTGGCTGGGACGAGAGGCCAGCACGATGAAATTTCGGCGGTGGCGAGAGGGAACGAGAGCGTGAGGGTGATGGGCTCGAGCCGGATGATGACGAAGAGCTGTAGGATGGAGACGGCGAGCGCGGGCGCTTGCTAGCTCCTCTCTCGAGGTCCATGATACATTATCAGTCCAAGGCTCGGGCCCAGCTGCGACGTTTCTTGCTGGAGTCACTAGTAAATCAAGGTCGACGAACAAAGCGCGACGAGGAAACAGTGGACAACCTCCATCTAGGCTAACCGCCACATGGGGAGAACGCCGAAACGCCGGCTCGTCCCCGGTGCATCGATGCCGACGACAGCGCTGTTCTCAGTCTCATCGATATCACTCTCGCCTCTCTCTTTCACTCTCTGCACGACCACTCGGCAGCCCTCTCATCGCACGCGCGTGGTACCGGTACGTCTTCTGCTGCCCAGCACCGCACAGGAAACTCCGCCGTTGGCGGTCGGTTCTTTCGGTAGTCTCTCAACCACGTTTGACCGCTGACCACGCTTGTACAGCATAGCAACATGTCTTCCACTGCTGATCTCTGCCCGGTGTACGCCCCGTTCTTCGGTGCCATGGGCTGCACCTCGGCTATCGTCTTCACCTGTATCGGCGCCGCGTGAGTCTCAGTGCTTCAACACCCACCAGTTCTCCATTCATCCGCGTACACGCTGAGCGGCGTTACGTCTGTCGAGTCGCGATGCCGCCCCTGGGTCGCTCTGCTCCTACCAGCACTGAACTATCCCGAGCCATTGGGCATGCTAATGCGCACACAGGTACGGTACCGCCAAGTCCGGCGTTGGTATCTCGGCAATGGCTGTCCTCCGACCCGATCTCATGATGAAGTGTGTCGTGCCCGTCATTATGGCCGGTATCATTGCCATTGTACGTCCTGCGCCCATATCCACCCTTACTGCGCTTACCCGTCGTACTCGTACTTGTCGTCGTCCCTACTGACTCGACGTAGTACGGCCTCGTCGTGTCGGTCCTGATCTCGGGTGACCGTGAGTCTCCCATCGCGCTGCCCATGTCCGCGATGGCCCCGATGGCTCATACCTTGTTTTCCCTTTAGTCGCATCGCCCATGCCCCTGTACACGGGCTTCATCCAGCTCGGCGCTGGTCTGTCCGTCGGTCTCGCCGGTCTTGCCGCAGGTTTCGCCATCGGCATTGTCGGAGACGCAGGTGTGCGCGGAACCGCCCAGCAGCCAAGGCTCTTTGTCGGCATGGTCAGTCCCTGCCCCGTCCCCCCCCGCGCGGCGCAGCTCAACCTGGCCTCGGACTTGGTACCGCGTGCTAACTCTGTGCTAGATCCTTATCCTCATTTTCGCTGAAGTCCTGGGTCTGTACGGCCTCATCGTCGCCCTCATTCTCAACACCAACTCGAGCACCGACTACACCGTGAGCCTCCCTTCTCCCTCCATTCTTCAGGTTCTTCAGGCCGCACGCTTATCATCCCAGTGCTCCATCGCCGAGTAAATGCCAAACCTCGTCCCTTCGCCAAGCACCTCCCAATTGGCCGCTGGTCGCTGGATAATCTACCCTGACCCTGACCCGATCCCATCCTACCGACCCCTCATCGCCTCCCGTTTCACATCACCGCGCTCCGGTGGCGGTCGTTTAGGATACGATAGAAAACGTGTTGTGCGGTTCACAGCATGCACAAGCTGAATTGACTGTTCCGAGCCAAAGATCGCATTCTGCCGCTCGTATGGCGCGGGTCGGCGAGCACGTGATATATGCTGAACGACTCCAACCGATCCCCTGTAGATCCCGTCCACAGCGACAGTCACTACCTGGCAGTACGAGCCATTGCTTGTCGGTTTACTGAGACCTCATACCGAGAGTGCAGGCGCACCGCGCTGAAACACAGATGCAAGCACTTGGTGGATCTAATGCATAATGCCATGTAGCGTTTTTCTTCCGTCTCCATCTCGTCAGTCGTCAGATCCGCTTCTCTCCGGCCTTCTTTTCCGTCGTGCATTTACTTCTTGCCTTTCTCGAGGATGCTCGAGATGCTGGCCCAAACGAGCTTGGGGGACTGAGCAGCGTCCACGGGTGTCCACACTCCGGTTCCTTTGTAGCTGCGCAGATGTCAGCCTCGCCCTTGAAGACAATCGTGTCGTACACGGATGTGAGCGGGGATTCATGGACGAATGGAGAGGAAAAGGGGGGGGGGGGGCACCGATCGACTCACTACTCTACGACGGGTCCGGTCTGGGAGTGGTATGTTGCCAAGCGTTTTTGGAGGGTGGCGGCATTGTCGTCAGATCGCTGGATCAGGGGTTCACCAGTCACGTCGTCTGTCATGGGCTTCTTTGGGGGGTTGACTGTGTCGTCAGCATTGCCACTGTCTTGGTCCATCACGCCATCGCGAGAGCCGCAAGTGAACGGAGCGTGAACGGGGCACAAAGAAGGCGTGAACGAGGCACAAGGGAGGGCGTGCGGGGCACAAGGGAGAAGAAGCGAGAAGCGGGACGACGGGAAGGAAACGCCAACCCACATTCCTTGTGGTAGCTCCTTCCGCTGGCGGGATGCACGAGGCGGCCGGTGATACGCGAGATCAGGAGTGCGTCGGGGATCTTGAGCTCAATGGCATTGTCGATGGCCTTTTTCTTCTCGGCCAGCATGGCGTCGAGCTTGGACGCCTGGGGCACCGTGCGCGGGAAGCCGTCGAGGATGAAGCTGTGTGGTGAGGGAGACCAGCACGCGGGATGGGAAGACGCAACGCAGTAGCAGGAGAAGAGAGACACGTAAGGGAGAAGTGCGAAAGCCGTCGTGGTGTGTTCAGAGGCGCGAATGTCGCGAATGCAATGTCCCAAGTAGGCCGGTAGGAGATAGGAGGCAGGTAGGAGATATGCGGCAGGTAGGAGGTACGCAAGCAGGAAGAGGAGCAGAACGCGAATCAGCTCCGTTACTGCGATGTGAGAAGATGGCGACGCGACGCACCCATTCGCGCACTCCTTGTTCTCCTCCAGCTCCTTCTTGATCATCCCCACCATGATCTCATCCGACACCAGCCCGCCCTGATCCATGATCTTCTTGGCTGCCTTGCCGAGCTCGGTCTGGCGGGTGACCTGGGAGCGGAGCATGTCGCCCGTGGCGAGGTGGCAGACGCAGTACTTTGACGAGATGTTGGGAGCCTGCGTGCCCTTGCCTGGGGATGGAGGATTAGCGGGTCACAGGCAGGAGACGAGGAAAGACGTGCGGTCAGGGGGCGAGGAGTAAGAGCAAGAGCTGGGAGAGAGGGACGCCGACAGAGCCAAGCGTGTGATGCAGAACGAAGGGAGGCTGAGAACGGTAGCTGGACTCACCGGCACCAGGCGGCCCAATCAAGACCATCCGCGGCGCATCCTTGGGCGCGAGCCCCGCCGCCGCCTTGGCCGTCTGTGCCGCCGCCGACACGCTTGAGCTCGCTGATTTCTCGAGCTGCGAGATCTTGTCTTGCAGCTACCCGGCATCAGTACAGTCTGACCTTCCCCGCCTGCTCTCCTTCCTGCCCCTGGCTTCTGGCTTCCTCGCTCCGCTGCCCACATCCCTCAGACCAGATGACGAAAGTCCGGTACCCCGCGACCCAAGCCCGCGACACGGCCATCCCACCTCCTCTACACGCTTGCCTCGCCTCTCCCCTGCATATGCTCACTGCAGCGCCTCCCACAGATGTACACGCATATCCACCATATGCGTCCATCTGATCATATAGCGAAGAGAACAACAGAAAAGCAGGACGCCGAGTCGGCACGCCCCACGCAGAGCGCGCGGAAGGCGAGCAGGGTAGAGGCGCTAGAGAAGAAACAGCACAACCACACACCCACCTGCGAGACAAGCGACTTCAGGTAGTCCAACTCCGAGCCAGACGACATCTTGAACAGGCAAAACGAGTGACAACAGGCGACCAAAAGCAGCAGTGAGAGCGAAACGGCAGTTGCCTTGGTGCGGGACGTGAATGAATTTCGGCCCGGCAACTCTGGGGCGCCGCCTCTGTTTCTTTCACCCACCACAACCTTGACATCAGGCAGTACGAGTACGACAGCTCTGCGCACAATCTTATCAGTAGAAAACGGAGATGGGCACGGTGCTAGGAAGTGTTCGTAACAAGGTGATATATTATAAGAGATCTCATGAAGAGCGGAAAGGATAGGTGACATGTCATAAAGTCCATATGCTGTTGATAGTACGAGTCGATGCTACTTCACATCCTATTCACACCTTTCACCGAGGTGATCAGAATCCAAGTCCAGCGCCGAAAACGGCTCCAGCAATACCAACTGCCCCAACGACCACACCCCATCCCAGCTCCTGCTTGGTAGACGATGCTGCACCAGTCGACGAAGTCGCGCTGCCCGAAGCCGAAGCTGCAGACGTCTGCGAGGCAGTGCCAGAGCCGGAGGCGGAAGCGGTGGATGAGCCTGAGCCCGTCGAGGTGCCCGTGGTACTAGCTGCGCTGAGCGTGGCCGAGTCCACCGCGGTGGTAGCGGCGACCTGATGGTGTCAGCTCCTACCAAGACTCTACAGGGACGGCCCAAAACTCACAGAGACAGTCGCGACGCCGTTCTCGACCTGGAAGTACTGCGCCGCCGTTAGGTCTCCAAGTCCTGACTCCTGGACATATGATGAGACGAAGAATGTGCCGAGAGCCGTCCCCGCCACAGACAGGTTGGCGGGTGCAGTGAAGGTCGACGGCTGGGCGTACATCAAGAATACGTATCTGAGAAGTCAGTATTCTCTCACACACACCCGCCTATCTTTTGAGTGAGGGGAGATCCAGAATCTGTATATACGTGGGTGGAGAAATACTCACCTGTGCGGTCCGCTACCAGCAGCAGGTGCTGGACCAGCATAGTCGGTGCTTAATTATCAGCTTACTAGACCGCAGAGCGCTGCACGGCTCACATGGAAGTTGAGTTTGCGTAGCTGATGGCGTATGGCGCACTGTCCCCAATGGTAAGCGAAGCCGAGTTTACCAACCAGTGTCGGGTCTGCGGGGTTGTGGATTCGTCGGTACCGACAATGTCTGCGTCCGCCAGGATCAACGTGAAGAGCTGCGGTGGGGTGGCAAGCAAGGCAGCGCAGATGAGGACGACCAATGTAGTAGGCATGGTGGGGAAGAGGCGGATAGCCCGGATTAGCGTTGAATGCAAGTTGCGTTGACTACTTACATCAGTTGCCGAGGGGTCGTCGGCGGTCGGTCCAGGTGAATAAGAGATGGTAGGGAAGGATGAAACCACTATTTTCCAATCAGCCGAGGGCGTCGTGAATATCACATACGCAACCCAAGCACTCACCATCTTGAGTGAGGTTCTGGCCTGTAGTGATGACCTCGTTGTTGTAGGAGACGTCGAGCAGACCGTCGGGGTTAAACTCAGCAATGAAATTCGGGACAAGCTGCGCATCTGCGCCGGTTCAGTCGACGTCTCTCAACCGCATCATGTGACGGAGACTGACTGGCAAAGTTTGCTTCGACGCCAGCAATGTCCGTATCCGAAACCGAGTTGTTCTGGGCATACGACACCGCCACAAGCGCCAGGGCAGAGAGCAGCTTGAACATGTTGATTTTCCTGTTTTCACGTGGATGATGTTGTCGTTGTGGAAAGGAGCGATGTGGTCCACTGTTGTTGTAAGTGGAGAAGAGAAGAATGCAAGGGCCAGTGAATTGAATATGCAAGGAGAATGAATTGAATGGACGATGGGTGCGAGGAGGAAAGAATGAAAAAGAATGGAAAGAAAGAAAGGAAGGAACGGAAAGGAAAAACGGGGCGTGCTGGGGCAGGAAAGTTGACAGACACCCTCGAAACACCAAGAAACATCAAACATCAGGGGGCGGTGAATGACACGTGCCACAGGCAAAGGAAGGCTTGGCACTGCACCGCTCGAGCCCATTCCAAAGGAAGCATCACGTGACTTGTTTTCATGGGGACTAGCACTCTTTTCTTGACAGCCAGACGGGCCCTTGCGGAGAAACTCGACATCGTTCTCTCGCGATCTTCTCAAAGCCCCTGGGTGATAGACAGGCAGTTTATTTACTCGAAGGTGAGGCGGCCGAAGCTGGCGCGGTCCTAGTCCCGCACCATACCCTCGGATGGTGGCTTGAGGAAGCCGCAAACCCATGATAGCTTTGGTTGCCAGTAAATGCTCAGAAGCGATGAGCTGACTTAGGGCGTCGGGCGCGAGGCCCCCATCCATGCAGATCACGTGTTCTTCCCCAATTAACAGCCTGAACACCTTAAAGACATCGAGCAGCGCGTTCATGCGGGTGATGGTGACGATTCGTGCGGGGGAAAGGGGGGGGGGGGAGGAGGAGCGGAGTGGGGGTGTCAGGGCTGGATCGGGAGGCAGCATGTGGATCGGAGATCTGCAGGCGCGAGCATGTAGTGTTGCAATGCCAGGCGTAGTTGAGCGCTTTTGACAGGACCAGGAAAGACTCGAGACTGAGAAGTGCTGATTCACTGCTCGCTGATCGGAACGGGGTGGGAACGATATGTATCAACAGGGATACAGATTTAGGTGATAGTTGTCAGATAGACGGCGGTTGAGCTGACAAGAGATAAGCACCTACAAGCACCTACAAGCGGATACCGGGTCACTGGCCAGCTATGACGCAGTAGTTCTCGTCGGATCGGTGGCGGCTCTACTCTCCTCCCTGAGACTGATTATACGACGCAACATTTGCTTGTCGTCGACTGACCCAGCGGTTAGAAGGGGTTTGGGAGCGATTTGAGGATATCAACCGGAAGAACCATCAGGAACTTGGGGTTCATGGTCTCGAGTGCGACTGTGTGTGCTAGTCCTTTGCCACCCAGGTCACAAATGTCACAGAGCTGCAAACGTATGGTAACAATGCTATGCATACAAGTAGGGGCTATCCTTGCCTCTGTCGGTGTTGTCAGCTACGGCACCAAAGAAGACAGGAAAGACTTGCCTGTTTGTGTTTAGGGTTCTTTTTGCAAATGACATACAACCTCCCATACCTACTCATCCCATCAGCATCGGCTGTACCGGCGGCGTATTGAAGTAATGAGAGCTTGAGATCTCAGGGCAATGCGAATGATAAATACGAAGGGAACGAGGGGACCACGTCTGCCTCGTACTGGTCGAAGATGAGGCACTCACCGTTTGACGATTGCACAACTGTCGCACATCCGCTTGATGGCACTGCGGACCTTCATTCCCCGGACCTGTTGGGCACCCAACGCGAGTGGACTTGATGCTGAGACGGCCAAAGATTGTCGTGATAGGGAAAGAGGCGAGAGTGTCCGTAGTGCAGTCATTGGGGAAGACGGAGGTGCGCAAACTGATGCTCGAGGCTGAGGAGTGTGAGAGCAGTGATGGGTCGTGGAGGAACATGCTCGGCTCCCGGAGGCTATTGAGACTGTTGGGCGACGGAGTGCAAGTCGGAGCATCGTAGCAGGTGGCGAAGGCGGAGTGCACGATTAGACTGGTCGCTCGATACCTCCAACCTCTTGAGCCGAGTTGTCGGAACGAAACGTAGCTGACGTGGCTTTTCCTCACTCTTGACCCGTCGCCATTTCCTTCGGAGTCTGCGGATTTTTGTTGAACAGCACTGTTTTCGGTAATTCCGACTTGGAAGACTCAAAGGCTTTATACAATCCCCCCCTTTACCTCTCTAGGGAGTGAGGTTGGTGAGCAAAACGAACGGGGTGGAGGCGAGTCTTCCTTCTAGCCCTCCACCTCTGGCATTTTGTATCCCACTTGTCGCATAGGTAATTTATCTGCTGCTCACAGCGAGTCCCAAGTGCTTGTCTATCACCCTTCAGAGGGTAGCCCAGCTGTTGACAGCCAGACCCCAGGCTCACGAACTCGTCATCCGCTCACTCGATTTCTGGCCAGACGCCCTGGGGAGTGGAGGCGCTCCAGTTCCTCCCCGACCACTCCTACTTTTTCCGTATTTGACGGACACGTCGAACCAGGGCTTCGCTTGCCACAATCAACAACATGCCTGCTCGCGTGCAGAGGGACGACAGTCCCGTGTCGACCACCCTCTCTCCGCAAGAACAGGGAAGCGGAGGAGGGAGGCGCGGCAAGGACAGTGGCAAGGACAAGGAGACTTTTGGGTGCCCGTATCCCGGTTGTGGTCAGGTATGTCACACCTTGCACAACATGTGGCCAGCTAATCCGAGGTGTCTGGGATGACGTTGACATTCCGCAGTCGTATAGTCGAATGGAATATCTGAAAAGACATCAGCGCAAACGTGTGTCCTCCTCCTTTGACGCTCAGTTATGCGCTGACCAGTCACAGATCAAGACGTACGACCATTCTCATGCAAAGACTGTAGCAAAGCATTCGCACGCAGGTGCGTGCGACACTTTCATAACTCGTTGGGCTCACCGAATCGTACTGACAATCTCAGCGACGTGCTTTTGCGGCACCGCAGGCGTTGTCATCCCACACCGCCGCCTGCCGACCGAAACTCGCAATCGCCTCCTCCTGTGCATCGAGGATACCCCGGCGTACCCGTCTCGTCATCCCGGAATGACGTCCGAGAGGCATCGCCCATAATTGGGCGGAAACACCCTCGAAACTCCAGTGGAGGAGACGACCAAGATCGCAGACCAGCGACCCGAGCTCGTAACGGCGAAGATGATAGTGATCTTGACGACAGCCCCTACGATTCTGATCGGTACGCCGCCGGCCCAACCAACGGCGGAGTCTACGGAGTGACCGAGTACCCCTATCAGACGGACGACAGCGCCTCGTATACGCCGCATTTGCTCCCTATGTTTCAGCAAAACCAGCAATACCACAACATGAACAACCCGGATCACCTTGAAGATGCGTCCGTACTTCTCAGCATGGCGTATCCCAGCGGATTTCCGAACTCGGGCGACAATGCATCCTCCCAATCTCAGCGTATCCCCGACGTACCAGACTGGGCTGGAGGGCAGACCATCAACATGATGATGGAAGCGGCCTCGGCTCACGCTAATGGAGGCAATTCAAACACCGCTGCCGAGCGCGATCGAACAGCCTCGATCGCCTCAAAGACATCCGAGACTCAGGCAAACGGGGGTGAAGCTACCCTTGGCGAAGCCATGGGAAATTTTCTCGGCGCGATGAACTGGCTCGGCGCGGGTAAAGAGGGAAGCACGCCGGGTGAGGGAGCGTCCAATGTCTGGGTCAGCATCCCATCATTCCAGACAGACCCGTGCTGATTTAAGTAGCCGGTCAGCTCTGACCTTTCTCCAAAAGCTGTGTCTCCATTTCCATTATCCTCTCTGTTCTCGCCTACTGCATTTGGTTCGTCGGCACTCGCAGATCCCAACGCGGCCAACAGCGATGAAGATGCGAATAATGCCGACATCTATCATCTCCTGGATCAGCTCGCAGCGTACGATTCACCGCAAACGCGTTCAAATCCAAACCCCGAAAGGCCGCTCTTGCGGCTCGCACATCGAGACTTGATCTTGCAGGCAGGTGAAGAGGCTCCCAAAAGCAGTCGCTTCCAGTGCGTAATCCTCCCGTTGCGGGTCATCCAAACTGATATATGACAGTCTGCCGGGCGATCGGTTCCACGGATGTTATCAGATTCCGCATTGGGCGCTGCCGCCCTTGAAAACGCTGTCGCTTATGGCTAGCCGGACGTTCCACACCATACTGAACCACTTTTCATTCGTGCACTCTCCGACGTTCAAGCTCACCGATACAGCTGCATGCCTGGCGTTTGCCATCTGCACTGTTGGTGGTATCAAGTCGAACGAGCACAAGTATCGGTTTGGTAATGAACAAGAGCGTCCATCCAAGCCAGACTCTGGTATGCAAGACTTGGAAGGTCCAGTCCCACCTGGCGGGAGCTGGGAGAGCATGTACAAGGACAACTATGAGTTGGGGGTCGGGGATGCTGAGGTGGAGAAGGTGACGGCCTGGGAGAACGGCCCGATCGTGCGAAATGAGAAGAGCAACATGCTTGTCAGGGTGAGAATTCGACATACAAGCCTTGCTGACGACAGTCTTTCGCCCTGGCGCAAGGAGTCCTGATGACCGAGTACAACGTGGCGCTTCTCCAAGCGCTAGTGCTGTACAACGCTCCATACTTCTTGAGTGTCGACGAGGGTGAACGATCAGTCGCCAACATGATCATGGGAACGGTTGCAAGTGTGAGTCACTGGGCTGCGGCTACTGCGGGAACATGTGTCTGATGCACAGTAGATCACACGGCAGGTCGGCTTCTTCATGCAAGATCTCGAGCATTTTGATACGACGATTCAGGTTCCCTCTTCGCCATACACAACCAACGACCTGGATCTGTACTGGCGCCGGTGGATTCAGCTTGAAACCCGGCGAAGGACCGCATATCTGGTTTACCACCTTGATACGGTGTCATCGCTTGAATCCAACATCCCGCCTATCCTGTCTGCGTGCGAGATCAGCTTGATGCCTCTGCCTGCGCCCGATACACTCTGGAAAGCAGAGACAGCTGAAGCATGGCTAGCGGCTGCCAAAAAGTACAAACCGTTGACGTTGGACGAGGCAATGAGGCGGATTTTCTATCTGCCGACGTATGGCGCTTTCGACACGCTACATGAAAAGGCCGACACAAAGTTCTACAACCTGTTGAACGAGAATGATTACGGACCATTTGCGCGCGTGGCAATGGTTCTAACGCTTCTTCGAGGGATCATCGATGTCGGCGAAGGGAAGCGAGATCGGGGTGATTGGCGAGATCTTACCGATTTGTGGGTAGGGTGTACCTGGCTGCGGCCGGGCAAAAAGATCGTCGATCAGAATGGGAATGATCTGGGGATCGTGACGAGAGAGAACCTGCGAACCCGATTTGCCATGGGACTAGAGAAGGTGAGTCCCCCACGTCCAGCTGTTTTCGATTGTCGGTACCTTCCAAATTCTCGGACGTTCCGAATTGGAGGATCCAAATTGAAGTTGGGTCAAGAGTATACACGGACTCACGATACATGGGACGCGAAACACGATACGGGACACGGCTGATCTGTTGCAGTGGAGACAAGGTTGGGACTTTGACTCGTTGTGCCTGTCGCCTGGATCGAACTCTACCACGACCACACCCAAGGGGTCCTCGACTTCGCCAGCCGGCCATTCGGGCGAGGCAAAGGTGAATCTCAACTATTGCGAGGGTAAGTGTTGCTCTCCCCTCCCAGTACATGGAGCCGTTTCTTGCAACATTTGGCATCTGGCATCCAGTATCTGCATCTAACATCTACTATCTGGTAGCTGACGTTGCTCAGAGGCTCTACCATTCTACTGGCTCGCTCAGGCGTTATTAAACATCCTCAACCAGGCGCCGCAGCACGAACCGGGCTGGAACGTGTTTGGCGCTCACAACGGCCAGCCAGGACTCAAGTACGGCGACATGCTCAAGTCTGCACGCATGTTTACGCGCATGGGGGAAGGCGCGTGTTGCCCGTTCCTCATGCCGAGCCACCCTCTGCCCAGCTCGGCCAGCAGTCGCGTGGCGAGCGCCCATGGTTCGGTGTCCAACGGTAACGGCGGCTCGGCGACGGACCCGCTGAATCCGTCGTCGGTTTCGGCCGCGAGCGACTTGGCCGCGTTCGACGGGATCAGCGGCATCAACGGCATGGACGGGATCGATCTCGGGTTTGGTCTGGGCGACGGCCTCGACGTGTACTAGATATCAGGTACTGCTTGGGTACAAGTGACTGGTGCTACTGCTACTTGGTACTACTTGGTTCTACCTTGAGTAGTAGGGCCTGGTCACTAGGTGCACTCGTTTAGATGTCTCGGCTGACAAGGGGATGACGGGGGGTAGCGGGGAGTAGCGGGGGTTCGGCAGGATCAGGTGGAGATTTCGTGACCTGTCTCTTGGTGTCTGTTTGTGTTTTCGCGAGTCGTGTTGTGTTTTAGTTCTCTTTGGACGATGCAGACCTTGGCGAGGTGGTGCAGCTGCCTTTACGGCCGTCGCGATCGTTGCTTCACGGAACGGCCGAGGTTCGGCGGGACCGTTCCAAGTGGCTGACGCTCATCACATCCACAGCCTCCGTTGTTGCCCCGTGCTCGTGTCCCGACTGCGAGTGCACTCGCACGTTATGGCCTGTAATAGAATATGCCCATGCACATGCACATGTACATGCACCATAATGCGCCTGATGCTAATTGCGAGGCCAGGCCAATTGCAAACTACGAGGCATGTCACCTGCAAACTACCAATCGAAATCTAGCAGCACGCACGTCACAACGCTCTATCTACACTCTTCCTGGCCTCTCTATACACAGATTCGCTCTTTACACAGATACCCCTCTGTATACCCAGCCGCACCTTTGTCACCCAGCTGCAGCTGCACCCTCGTGCGTCCCCATGCAACGTCTCATGCAATGCAAGTCCTCTGCCGCCTTTGTTCCTTGTGCATCCTCCGTGATCTGAGGAAAACCTCACTCGTCCAGTTCGCGGTCAACGCCAAACAGGTGAATCAGGTCTTGAACAGTCAACCTCCCCAGCTTGCCAGCTGTGCCTTCACCCATCGCCCCATCTGCCAGACTCGACTTGTGTTTTTGCCTGCTGGGATCAGCGACACAGACGAACAGTACAATCTTCATCGCTCGCAGCCTGCGCAGCCCGCGTCGGTGGGGGCAAGACGATAGGTGCGGAAAACGCCTAGCACGGGAAGAACGACACGCGCGGAAGACGGCAGGTGCGCAAGACGGCAGGTGCGGAAATAACAACAGCACGTACAGCTCCAGGATCCTTTGCTCGACTGTATCGGCTATCACCAGTCTCCGGACCTCGACCGGCTTGGTCTGGCCGATCCTGTGAGCCCTGTCCACCGCTTGCTGCTCTGAGCGGCATCAGCACCAGTGCTCCGGCCGCGCTGCCGAGCTGCAGCCCGTCCAAGTCGGACACCTACCCGTCGCTGCATTCCAAGCCAGATCGAGCGAAATGACGCGCGCGGCAGCTGTCAAGTTGAGACCCACTCCACCTATTTACTACGTCAGCCACGCAGTCAAATTCCGAGCTCCGTCCACACCGCGCGCGTACCTGCTTTGAGACTGCAAGCAGGGTCAGCAAGTATACAATGCAAAGGAAAGCTTCAGAGGACGACTTGCCTGATGAGCATGATCCGCGGGCTCGAAGTATCGGTAATAGGCGCCGAGAACCGCCTCACCGCGTCATCCCTCTCATCAGGCTTCATCGCCCCGATGAACATGACGTATCCGAGTCTCTTTGTTCGCAAATACGCAGCACACAGATCAAGGTACGCTACGAACTGTGGGGTTTCAGCATTCATGCCCATTTCGCAGATGAAAGAGAAATGGATGGGACTCACCTGGCTGAAGACGATGATCTTGTGATCCACCGCTTCGGCAAAGTACCCCTCGATCAGCTCGCCCATTCGCTTCATCTTTGTCGACGGCGGCATCTCCTCTGCTTCGTCGCCGTCCTCGCTTGTATTTAAACTGATCGGGTCTGTCGCAGTTCCCCCGTCGTCACGCCCCTTGTCTACTCTGGGTTTCTTCGTCTCCGACTTGACACCGAAGACTGAAGCCTAGAACACAAGTCAGGCCGATCGGCCAAAACATGTAAAAAATGACTTACATCTGCTCGTCGTTTCCCGAGAGCTTTTGCACTTAGCTTACTCTGACCAGGCTTGATATCGGGTTTTACGTCGCCTGAAAGGGCTTCATCGACCGCCTCCGCCTCTTCCTCGTTATCAGCCTCGGGCGTAGGCTGCCTGGGCAAGAACGCAGCCAAGCGGAATACCTTGCCGCGTTCAATGGCGCCGCGGCACATGGGACATGATCGATGTCCGTCCTGAACTTGTTGGTCGGCCAAGGTGATGTCAGTTGGGGGCGAGGTAAAGATCTCATCCAGGCAAGTCCGGCAGAATTCGTGTCCGCAGCTCGTGATACATGCGTCGACAATGGTGTCGAAGCAAATCGGGCATTCTCCGTCGCGGTCGCCATCGTCCGAAGACTCGCCCTTGACGTCGATGTTGGCAAGCTTGCGCTGACGCTCGATTAATTTCGCTTTTACTTTATCAACGTATTCCTTGCCAATCAGAGTAGTGGCGCGGGCGACTTCCGAGGTATCGTCCGCGCGTGGCGCATCAATCGGAGCAAAGAGTTCTTCATCTGACACACGCAGATCATGAGGATGCGCAGGGTCATCCGGATTACGCCTCAACAGGAGCGGACTGCAGCAGATTTGGCGGAGCCGCATCAAGAGAGCAAGAATCACCTAGGAGAGATAAGTCCGGCTCGGGTTGCCAAACGGCTGACGACTTACGCTGTAGTGCTTGAGGACCGTGCCAGCCTTTAGGTACTTGTTGAACCGAACTTGAGCCCTCGCTTCAACAGCATTGTAGATTTGCCTGATACATCACTCATGATCCTGTGCTTGCCGATATAGACCTACCTTTCCTCGGGAGAGAATTGCAGCTCGTCGACGATCGTATCCTTGGGCGGAAGTTCCAGCAAACGCCTTCCGTTCAGCGTAGACTCTTTGTGCCGCCTGATGGAGCAGGTTCTCAGAATCGCCTAGATGTTATCAGCGCTGTAACAACTGAAAATTCCAAGGCATATTCCAAGGCTCACCTGAACCCGTTTTGACGCGAGTTTTGGCCGCTTCTTCTGGTGGCTAGAGATATGCTCTCTAAACTCCTTCCATTCTTGGCAATGAGAGATCCCCAAGAATCTCAAATGTGTGTATATGTCGTCAAGCGAGTTCACTGACGGCTTAGCACAAGACCAGATCAAGACGGACGAGGCTTACCAATGGGCGTGCCGGTCAGTGATAATCGATACACAGAGTCTAGCTCCCATATCGCCTTTGCCGCTCGAGTTCCCTTATTGCGCCTGTCTAAATCAGCGACGGCTTTCGGTTGACCATATGGACATAACGTACACCAAATGAGCCTCATCAAGAACTACTCTGAGCCACCGCATCTGGAACAACAGGCCTTTCTTGCGGACAACAATCTCCTCGTCATCCTCAGAGGCAAAACTGTCGACCGAGCCGGATCTCTCAATTCTCTTCTTCTTCTGTTTCTTATCCTATGGCACTATCAGTGTCACGCACCTCTTTCCAGAGCCATTGCTTACCTCTTTGCCAATCTCGGCTGCCATAGTACCGTAAGTCGTCAAGACCACGTCATATTGTTTCAATTGGTTCATCGATCTGGTCCGGCCCTGGCCATGGTATATCAAGACCTTCAGTCTGCCGGGGGAGGTCTTCGTTTCAATCTCAGTCTTCCACCTATGCACTGTAAGCTACTGCCTTGACCAGAATGCACCGAACATACTGCTGCAAGAGGGCAAGAGGCGCAACAATCATGGTAGACTTGATCTTGTCGTTCGGCTTGTTCAAAATCATCAAGGCGATAGTCTGCACCGTCTGTGCGCCCATCAGCGGACGATCTTGGCGGTAAAGACCACGCTTGCCTTGCCTAGTCCCATCTGGTCCGCCAATAGAGCTCCTCGATATTTTTTGTCTCGCTCCTTGTCTAACAGAAACCTGACTCCGATAACCTGATGCGGCATGAGAGTAATCTCGAGCCCAGGGATTTTGTCATTGAGACTGGATAGCCCAAGCTTTTGAAGCGCTTCGTCGACATTCTCATCTTCGCCAAAGTCCCTGATTGCTCCTTGGAAGAATTCATGCAAGCTGGTTGGCATGATTAGCAGAGTCTGTTGATAATCGCATGTTCGCTTACTCGTGCGGATTTCGTGGCCTGTCCCACTCTTCTCGATGCTCCTCGTCTAGTGGGCCGGCAGGATGACGCACCGCATTGTTGTGCATCAACGCCAAGCGGTCAGCGGGACTGAGTAGAGCCCCGTTTGCATACGCTGTTCCGGGGTCGTCTATTCCGAATGCGGCGAGTCCGCCGGGCATAGTTTGAGGCATTGCGGCAATGGAGCCTAGTGAATTTCGAACTGGGTAGTCGAAAGAGGCTTGACGAGTCTGGCCTGATCAGCAGCGATCAATTTGCCTTCTTACCAAAGTCGAAGCTTCGCTCCGCATAGTCGCGAGCCCCAATTCTGTCGCCATACTGGTCATCTCCGGGGAAGCGTCCAGAAGAGCTTGGGATGGCATCGTCCAGGTCGCAAGATAACCACTCATCCTTATTCCTTGCAGCTCTTGCAGGCGGTCCAACGCTAGCTTTTGCACACGACGAGGTCTGAGCAAGTCAGAAAGGGCTCCGTACAGTCGGAGGGTAGGACTAACTGATGAGATCGCAGGAGGGGCCGGAGTGCTGCGAATTCACGGTGCACTCGTTGCCTCTTCTCCGCTATCGTCATTGAGTCGGGGACAGCGTTCAAGCCTATGAGCGTCAGCGACATCGCCAGTCGAGAGCGAGGGGATCTACTTGGGGTCCGGTTGAGTGGCCATCTCTGCTGAGTTCCTCCCGGCATGATCGCACCCTGCTGCACTACTGGTTTCCGATCCGGCATGCCATTCAAGCTTGTATACGACTGCTGGGTGTTCCATCCCTGCTCAGGCATCGACCACGTGCCCTTAGAGCTACTGGCATGAGAGCTGCTAGAGCGGGCGCTACTAGTATGACTGGGTTGGGAGACGAGCAATCGACTGCCCGGCACAAACCCCGTATGACCGGTCATCTTGTAGTGATCGCCCATGCCACTTTCCTGTCGCTGTGCGCTTATCGGTTCATCGTCGTCCAGAAGCTCAACCGGATTGTGTTTATTGGATGATTTCCTGAGATCAGGCGGAATTTGGCTGGGCAGCACCTCCCTCACATCGTCTTCATCATCGGAGTCGACGTAGATTGCATTATCCCGGCTTCCTCTAAAATCAAGTGAAGGCGAGGGGCTGCGCAAGAATGAAGAGATGGGCTCGAATTCTAAACGATGATTTTTAGAGAATGACGGTACTCCGCGGCCGCTCGAAGAGGTAGGGACCGAGCCCGAAGATCCAAGAGTCGAGGTTGAGCTGCGCGAGAGAGTGTCGATGGGTTCAGGCTTGGGGAGTAATCCCCTTTGCGAAAGAGGAGGAGAATTCCGATCGAGCAGGTCAAGAATCGATTCACTGCGCCGGTACATTTCCGGTCGGATCGACAGGGTTGTCTGACTCGATCGGCCAGATCCTGGTCTCTGCATCGCATTCGGCGATAGTATGGCGATGCCCTGTAGAGACGGTAAGATGGTACGAGATCGCCTCGGATATACGTACAAGCTTCTCGCAACGCTCGTTTCGACCTCGAAGGTGTTCCTCCTCGTGACAATGGTCCTGCCGAACCATCAGTGGTGGATCACATGCGGGATGATAGGTTGCGAGGTGACAGGCAAAGCTGAGTACGCCCATACTCACCTGGTAGTTGAAGAGACTGCCCAGTCCGTCGGCTTTCCCACCCTGGATTCGTCCCGGATCCGCATCAAGCAGCACATCCTGCCAAATCAGCTCCTGACTCTTCCTCCCTATCATCGGCCCCCACCTTCCAGCAATAGTCCTCCATGCCTGATCACGTCAGCCCAGCTCCGGACAAGCCGGCGTGAGAAGCACTGCACTTACATGTTGCAGTTCCAAACCCGTTTCCTCCGTTGAGCTCGAGGGAGAAATTGGTGTCGTAGGGGTTATCTCGCAAGTACCTCGTCAAAATCGGTATGAACCAACCCGGAGCCTCCTACCAAGGGTCCGTCAGCACTGTGCAGCACCTTGTCTACCGAGACGATTGCAAGACATACAGCTCCTTCGAGATCAAGAACCGCATCAGCGACCCTGTTCACCTCGGCCGGATCAGGCTGAGAGCCCGGCGCCGACGAAGTCATCGGTTGGACGGGTGGCCAACTCGTCTATGGTCTCATGTGAGGCTGATAGGGTTGAAGACCGTTCGGCGCAAAAAGCAAGCTATAGCAAGCAGGATCCCATTAACCCGGTGCCGGGGGTGTCTCTGTCCCCCAGCAGGGATTCGAAAAGCAAGGCAAAAACAAGATGTGATGCAAGAGATGGACAACAATAACAAAGCCAAAAACGCGTCGACGAGATGACGACGGACGAAAAAAGTCAACCGCGGGACCGTGGGAGAGTACATGCAATGCGCGTGTTCAACTATCCCCCATGCCTGATCCCGAGACCATCACTGTCCCGAAGTGTTTTTGTTCTGAAAGTCTGCTCCCCTCAAATTTGCTTCTCTACTCTGCTTCTGCCTGCTTCCTAATCTCCACTCCAGGCGCCCCTTGCCCGCCACCAGCCTTTTTCCCCTCTCTGCCCTTCCAGGGCTTGTGCTTCTGCTTGCCCTTGGAACCGGCCTTCTTGACCAATCCCAGCCTCTCTTCCCGCTTGCGTTTCTTGACTTCCACTCGCTTCGCCCTCACTTCTTCCAAGCGCCTCTTCTTCCGCGATGCATTGTCCACCGGCGCAGTCGTCTGGATGCCCTTGATGGTGAGTGGGGCGTAGTGGATGCTCGGTGCTGGTGCGGGTAGAGGCGCCGTGACGACAGCCTGAGATCGAGATTCGTCATGCACACGCGTATTGTTGTTCCCAGTGAAGATCTTGAGAGGTGAGGTAGGGTAAGGCAGAGTCATGTGGTGCCGTGGTGGGTGAAGAATAGACTTTGGAAGCAGGGTATGAAGGGTCTGAATGGCAGGATGTGTAGCCTGACGCAACGCTCGTCAGCAATCTGGACGCCGACGCTCAAGTCCAACAGCTGATTCGTAAACTAAGGACTCACCTTGAACCCCAGGCAAGCCAGTCGGCGCAGACCAACCATCTCTGCCAATTCCTTCTCGACGTTGCCAAGCGGGACCACTCGGACCTCTTGCACTTCTAGTCCCACAACGTCTACCCACGACTGTTTGGGCAGGCGGTTCGTGACGTGTTTGGCTAGTTGGACATGCTGGTATACCAGCGAATTGTGGGTCGCAGCGTACTGCGGTATGGGGGAGACGAGAGTCTGCGGGTTGATGGACAGGAGGGGAATGATGATGAATACTAGACTCGATGTGTCTTTTGTCGGCGTTGGCGTGGGGATCTCAGGGGGAGGAGAAGGCTGGTCAGGATTTAAGGTCGGTTCCTCATCTGGCGATGGACTCATCGAGGGAGAGGGGGAGCGAGGTGCCGTTGGAAGCAAGTGGTTTGGTTTCGGCTGTGGTGGGGGATGTGCTTTCGACTTGTGTGAAGCCTGGTCATTCAGAGCATCCGACATGATGATCAGTCGCATCTTGAGGTCTGCGATAGATTTCTCGAGTGACTTGATGATTTCGTTGATCCCTAGCACGAGGTGCTCCAGCACTGCGGGTTTCGTCGCCAGCGCTGTGGAATCCTCAACTTCCCTGCGCACTTCGGTGTCCCCCTCCTCCATTTCAGCTTCTGCGCCGCCTGTATGATCATCCAGATCCATCCTCGCTGGATCGCTATCTGCAGTTCCAGTGTGTTTCAGCCCACCCTCTGCGGTGCGTTTCACCGCGCGTTTTGCTTTGCGCTCGACGACGCGCTTGCTCGTATGCCGCCTAGCTCGAGAGACGTGGTAGTCTGCCACCTCGCTCGGGACCAGCCGCGGCAGCGCATGCATCACCGTCGTCTGCAGGTGCTTGGGGATGTTTGGCCTTGTGGTTGTGAGCTGCTATGCTCTGTTGCGGATCTGCAGACGTACCACGGGACTGTGAGCGGTGACGCAAGGACAGCCTTGACGACGTCCTTGCTCATTCGAGACCGGTCAGGCTGGAGTTGTTTCTCCCCTTTCGCGGCTTTCGCCTGAGCTCGAATGGACAGAGGAGTAGCGCCGCCATCTCCATCCCGTCCTGCACCTTTTGCCATCGCAGGCTTAGGTGGCATCTTGGCACGCTCGCGCGTCGAGAATGGGTCATCGAGCATCTCTTGGTCACGAAAACAGGATCGACCTCTCCACTCACCTCCACCGCCACATCCTTAACCTTCGTTTCAACTCGAAAATGCCGACGAAACTCCGTGGAAATTGCTTCCGCTCTCGTGCATGCTGCCTGGTGAGATCTTTGCACGTCGGACCAAAATCCTCTCTTGCTCAGTCTCTCGACGACCAAAAGCCTTTGCTACTTCCAAACTCTTTACGGCTGCTCACGAGCACACCCGCATCGAGTCAGCAAACTGCTTCTACGTCGTCTTCTGTCCCGCTCATTCCTGTTCTAGATACCCCGAAACCGCCTATCCCAAACCCTCGTTCGTCAAAATGGTTCGCGTGTCCGTTCTCAACGATGCTTTGGTGAGTAGCCATGCTGGACGACCGAGAGGCAGAGAGGCTGTCAGACAGACGGGTGGAGGGACGAGAAGGAGAACGAGTCGAGGTCAGTGCTGACAGCGCAGAACAACATCGTCAACGCCGAGCGACGTGGAAAGCGTCAGGTCCTCATTCGCCCATCATCAAAGGTGGTCATCAAGTTCCTGTCGGTGATGCAAAAGCACGGTGAGTAGCTGCGCTGGTCTACTGGGGTTGTTTGGTGGAGTTTGCGAGAGGGAGAGGAGAACGGTGACTGGGACGCGGTGGATGTTTGAATGATTCAAGCATGAGACGGACCTGGGCGTCCGGTCCTGGACCAGAAATAGTCCTCTACCTCCATTGGTCCATTTCCGCCCTCCCCCATCAATATCCCATCGGCTGGTTTCTGCGTGGCTCTCCTGTCGAGGTCATGCCATTCGATTCGACCCGGGGTATAACTGCCCCTCCTCCCCGACCCACGGAAGCGGGGCTTTAGATCCCCGGCAGAACGACCCACTGCTCTTCGACTAATCCCGCGCGCCTGCTCGAGGCCGCATGGCCAGGGCTAGTGGCGTTTGGGCTGATTGGGAGAGCACATCGTGATCCACCTCGTGTTCACCTTGCCGCTTGTCGTGCTTCCTTCTCCGTCTACTTCTTTCTCAGTAATTCCTAATGATCGCTTCGATGGGAGGACGAGGCAGTTGAGAGATGTCAAGGAGTGGCTCGAGGTCGCGCGTCACCAGACCCAGCTGATCCCATCAGGCTACATTGGCGAGTTTGAGATTGTCGACGACCACCGTTCCGGCAAGATTGTCATCCAGCTCAACGGACGTCTGAACAAGACTGGCGTCATCTCACCTCGATTCAACGTCGCAGTCGATGCTAGTGAGTGGTTTTTTTGTTCACCCGGCCAGGTGCCGGTCTTGCCATGTTTCCGTCTACTTGGAATCTCCTCTTCCTTCTGTCTTCTGCGTTCATTCCTCTTGCTTCCACCATGAATCCCTCCAGCACCCTGTCAGGCTGCCCTGCAATTCACCTGTACTGCCACCACCCCACTGCTCTGAGACCACTGTGGAACGGGACAACCCTGCTTCCTCTTGACCCTCCTTCCCGTCGTCTTGTGCCGGAGCGATCGCTGACAACCCCAGTCGAGCAATGGGTCAACCTGCTTCTCCCCGCCCGCTCCGTCGGCAAAATCATCATGACCACCTCGAGCGGGATCATGGACCACGAGGAGGCGCGGCGCAAGCACGTCGGAGGCAAGATTCTGGGATACGTCTACTAGGTCTGCGGTTGCGCCTGCATATGCATCGTCGTGATCTCGCCTTGTCTGAGCCTGCTTGTCTACGGATGGCTCGTTGGATCTCGACTTGTCTGCTTGACGGGTCTGTTTGGTGCGAATGAGTTGCCTGGCCATTTCCCTCCTTGTAACTAGCAGAAATCATTTCAAACCGCTTCTACCAGTCTAGATGCATAAAGGCGAATGGAAGTAAAACGGCATCTCCTGCCCGCCTACTTGCCCAACCTCTGTTCGACGCCTTGCCAAGCCCTCATAGCGCCCTGCCAGACTTCACGCCCTATGGCTCCACTGACGGGCCGGCCTGTCCTCGCCCTCCCTACCTGCACTTTCGCAAGCACTCTGCCCGTTCCTCCACCGCCCAAGCTCTCACTCCCGTCGTTATTGTCGCCGACGAAGCTCTCACTCCCGTCGTTATTGTCGTTGTCGTTGTCGTTGTCATTGTCATTGTCATGGTCGGCGTCGGTGCTTGATGGGAGACTGCGAGCCAGCTTGCGCACAAGCGAGAGGTTCGAGGTACGTGCGTGCGCCAGCAGCGACAGGAGAGGGCGAGGGACGAGTCTCGGGAGCGGAGTGGGGTGTTGGCTGTTTGTCAGCGCGTGGTGCTACGTATGGCAGGACGGGGGTTAGACGGCTCGTTCATTTGTCGGTTTTGTCCGCCCTGCGTTGACATTGAAGATTGGATCGTCCATGGTGATGAAGCAGAGCATAGAGAAGATAATAGAACATAGACGATATACGTTCGAGGCAGACGAGACGAGGCGTGTGGGGCAGCAGGGGACAGTGGCGAAAAGCCAAACTGAACTCACTAGATCTCGGTGATGCGGAGACACCAGAACGGGTACCCGGACAACTGGGGGGCCGGCCGAGGGACGAGCGAAGTGAGCAACGACGGCGGCGAGAGAGGATGGATGATGAGGATGTCTGGGTCGGTGGACATGTGTAATGCGTCTATCCAGACGTCAGCACCAGAGATGGTTGGACGCTGAAAGCACGAGGACTCTTGCAGCCTTGTGAATAAATGACTGGAGGACTGGAGGACTGGGCACCGGTGGCTGGAAGACTGGAGGACTGGATGACTTGGCTCTCAGAAAACTAGCTCAACCGTACCTCTTATATCCCTGTCAAGCCTGTCCTGTTGGATCTCTGCCAAGGCTATCCCCGCCTTGACATAGCCCGCAGCGACGTGCGCGACGACATCCCGTGTCGCCGACGAGAGAAGATGGAGTTTGAGGGGCTTCGAGTCGTTCCCTTGTGCTGTTTCCCAGCTGATCAGCCCTACCCCTGCAATACGATCCATACCCCCGCAATGCGGTCCACGAGTCGAATGACACGTACAGTGATGTGGGGGGATGAGGATGGTTTGTACGGATTGGGACTCGGGCCCAGATTTCGCACGAGGGAATGCCGACTTTTGCGCGAACCGTCAACTTGTGACTGCGGCGTATTGCTGGAAATGGCACGCACCTGAGACCGGCGCCTGGCTGGCGTGGGTGGCCTCGAGCTGGGCGGAGAGGGCGGGAGCCGCAGCAACTCCCTCGCCAGTTCCTCCTGCCGCTCTTCTAGCAGTCCTGACTGGTCAGCTTGTCCCGATTCTGGCGCCGCGCCCTACAAGCGCCGTGATGGTGCAAATGGCCACGACGTACCCTTTCCATCAAACACCGAGACCTCGTCTACGCCAGCCTCGCTCGCCCACCTCACGACTCGCTTGACGCTCTCCACGGCCGCCACGCTCTCTCGCCTGTGTACGAAGTCCTGCTTGCGGGATGGGTCCAAGCGTGGAGACGGCCGCAGCACGAGAGCAAGATGCCGCAGCGGTCGGGTCGGCTGGCAGCCTCCAGACGTATGCGTCGACACGAGCAGCTGGTACGTCCGCAGTACCAGTGAAAGGAGGGTGAAGAGGAGATGGAGCAGCAAGAGAAGGGGTGTGGCTGCGAGGTCACGCAGACACAGCCACAGCCGCGGGCCAGTGTAGTCCAGTGTGGTAGACGGATGCCGAGGCATGCCCGCCGCCTTTTATAGTCAAACCAAACGTTCGAGGTGCCAGCAATGCCAGTACTTTTCCTTTCCAACGCGCAGTGATCATCGGCCACGTGGAAGGCGATGAGTAGACGGAGTCACCGAAGATTCCTGCGGATGCTCCGAGTGTCTCTACACCAATTGTTCAGTAGCCAGCCAGCCAGCCAGCACTCTGAGCTCCCAGCGCTAGCTTACGCGCAACCACCATACTCCCGCTGATTCGCCGCCTGGTCGGTGCAAAGGCCCCACCGCCGCGGACCTCACTACCGCGAATCTCTCGAACGCGGATGAGCCTGCCTTCGCGTCCAGACTCGCCTGCCCCGGCGTACCGCCGCGATCCGCTTCGTATAGCGTGCGTGCAGTATGATGTCAAGGTGAGATCCCGCTTCGACGACCTGCTCGGGACCAGCGAGCTGACGGGCTTCACAGCTCGGGCGGGTGGAGGAGAATGCTCGGCGGGTGGAGGAGATGACTGCGGGGTGAGTGATGTGTTGGGCTTCGGGTCTGCGTCCCTCGCAGGGGATCTGCCTCCGTTTCAAGCTCTGGAAACAAAACATCCACCATGGAGCGTGCTGGATATTGAAGTCAGGAGGCATGACGGAGCGCTGAGTCGAGCAGTATCCAGACCGGATCCGTCGATCTGCTGGTGCTCCCTGAAATGGCACTGTCAGGCTACATGTTCCAGACCCCCGCGTCTATCCTGCCCTACCTCGAGCCCCAACGGATCGGCCCGACCTCGCTGTTAGCGCGCGCCCTAGCCCGAAGAATCGGATGCCACGTCGTCGCTGGATATCCCGAGGCACTGTCTTCCCCCGCGTCTGACCCCGCCCAGCCGACCGCGATATCAGGCAGCGGCAAGCCGTTGAAGGGCGGAGACGCAGAGGCAGAGAGCGACGTAGAGGAGGAAGGCGAGGGTGTGGGATGGAACAGTGCAGTGCTGGTCGCTCCGTCGGGAGAGGTCGTGGGGAACTACCGAAAGTCGTTTCGCTTCGAGACGGACAAGAACTGGGCCAAGGAAGGTGCGTCGTGGCACGGCTCTCTCGGCCTCAGCTCAGACCCAGCGTCACCCTCTGCCTTGAGCCCAAACTCAACCTCGCCTTGGATTCTGGCCAGCCCGACTCCTATCCTAGACAGGTGTAGGCCCGCTCTCGCGAATGCTCATGATGAACAGGCGATGGGTTCACCCACTTTGACCTGCCCGCTCCGCTGGGCCGCGTGGCGATTGCCATCTGCATGGACATGAACCCTAAAGACTTTATCGGTGAGTCATGCTCATTTGCCGTCCTTTCATCCCCTGGTGGCGATTGCGGTTGGTCAAGTCCGAGGATTGCCTAAGCTGACGGCGTAGCCCCATGGGACGCGTTTGAGCTGGCAGAGTACTGTAGGGAAAATAGTGTAGATGTACTTGTCGTCCCGTCAGTGCCGACGCTTGCGCCTCTCACCATTCTACACCCATCTCCTCGCATCCACACTCCATCTTCACTCCGATCTGCCACTCGCCGTCCGCCATCACCTTCCTGCTGGTCCCTCCCACGCCTCTTCATGGTGCTAACAGCGCGCAGGATGAACTGGCTAGACCCTCCAGCCGAACCGCCCAACGTGGTCCCCGTTCTTGACCCCGAATCGCCGTCTGAGCATAATTTGAATTACTGGGCAGCACGACTCACACCCCTGCACGATCCGGTACCGGGCTACAACGCGCCTGGGACGCCTGCGTCGACAGGGGGGAAAGATGTGGTGTTTGTCGCTTGCAACCGCGTAGGCACAGAGGAGGGTGAGTCAGTGGGCGCATTATATCGAGTTGCAAGGCCTCCTGTGGCTTGCGGGATTGTGAGGTAGGTCGAGGACGCTGCTGATGATGAGATAGGTACCAAATTTGTCGGCACAAGCTGCGTGATGACCCTCTCGTCGGAGCCGTCCAAGATCGAGCTGGTCGAGGTGTGCACCATGTCCGAGGAGAGGGTCATGCTGGCCACCGTTACGTGACACTGCGGGGGGGCGGGGGGGGGGGGGGTGGGAAGGGGAGGGGGAGGGGGTTCGCGGGTTCAGCAATGAGAGGGGCGCTGGACAATGTTTGCCTGGGACATGGCCCGCTGTCCTCGTGATTGCGCGCTTGAAGATATACATTGTGCTACTTGCTGTTCCCACCGATGTCAGGTATTTCCATCACGTTGTTTGTTGCCTAGAGTACGCTGCATGACTACGCCTGGCGCTGGAGCTGGGGCTCGAACTGGACCGGAGCTGGAGCTCCGCAGCGGCTGTCACCGACACGTGCCTGCCGATCGTCGATCTGATCGGCGGCTACAGCGACGACTTGTTGACGGGCTGAGCAGTGTTTGTCGTTGCGCTACTCTGTGTGCCCAACTGCTACTTTGTGTGCCCAACCGCTCCTTTGTGTACCCAGCTGCTACTTTGTGTGCTCAACCGCGTTAGAGGTCTGGTTTGGTGGGACTTGAGAGCCGCGATGCCGAAGCCTGGGACACGAGTACTGTACTGGTTCCGCACGGACTTGCGGCTGAGCGACTCGCCGGCGCTGGCTGCCGCGCTATCGCTTCCGTGCATCGAGGCGTTCTTCCCCGTGTGGTGCTGGGACCCGAGATACATCTACGGCCACCGCGTCGGCCTCAACCGCTGGTCCTTCCTCCTCGAGTCCATGTCCGCCCTCTCCGCCCTGCTCGCCGCGCTCAACCCGGCCCAACAGCTGCTGGTCGTGCGCGGCGCGCCGAGCGCCGTGCTGCCCCTCATGTGGAGCGCGTGGGGCATCACGCATGTCGTCTGGGAGAAGGACAGCAACGCCTATGCCAGACCGCGGGACGCGGAGGTCGCCCGCCTCGCAGCGGAGCACGGCGTGCACGTCGTCGCTGTTCATGGCAGGCATTTGTTTGATCCGGCCGAGGTCGGGAGGGCGAACGGCAACAAGCCAACAATGACACTGCATTCGTGGCAAGCAGTGAGTAGGTGGTTGGCCGTGGCTCGGACTCCTAGTAGCTGCTGGTTCTCCACTCTGGATTGGCTTTGGCTCGGGTGGCTTTGGCTCGTGCATCCTGATCCCCGGCTCCCTCTCGCCTCAGTGGCTCAACACACACCCCAAGCAGTCAAGAGCGGCTCCAAACGGAGCCGGGGACTGATCTCCAGTGCAGGTCACATCAAAGATGGGCGCGGTGCCCAAACCTTCCCCAACGCCAACGAGCCTTCCAGACCCAGGGGACACCACGCTGCCACAGCCCGACGCCAAGTTCTCCTGGAACACAGTGGATATGAATGCGCATCTCCGTACCGGCACGGACACCTGTTACGGCAAGTCTCCCTTCTTCCCTTGCTCCCTCCCTCCATCCCTCGTTCCCTTCCTCGTGTCTTGTGGCGCAGCGCTCAGGACAGACGACAGACAACATCCTCGGTCCAAACCGCGATTTTGCCGTACCTACCATGTCCGAGATGGGTTTCCCGGAAAGCACAACCTCCATCCGCGGCGGCACTCTCAGAGCCCACGAATGCCTCTCAAACTTTCTTGGCGATCCACACAAGGTGGCCACCTTCTCCAAGCCCAGCACAGCACCCACCACCCTCGAGCCCAGCACGACGCTGTTGAGCCCGTACCTCAAGTTTGGATGCATCGGCGTCCGCGAGGTGTGGTGGGGATGCAAGCAGGCCATTGCTGGATACAAGGGTGGAGGGATCACCAAGGAGCCAGAAAACATGTTTGGCCAGGTCAGTATAACGGCGCTGGCCTGCGCTTACGCTTCGTTGCGACACGTTTTCCGCTTCGCTGACGCATCGACAGCTGCAATTCCGAGATATGTATGCTTGCGCCGAAGCAGTGACTCCACATTTTGAGCGGATAAGAGGAAATGCCGTCTGCAAGTGCGCTTCACCTCCCGTTGTAGAATCCTTCCAGTCCCGCACTGACCAGACAGGTATGTTGATTGGGGTCTGCAGAATCAATACGACGCATCTGGGCGTGAGATCCTTCCTCGTCCAAGGGGAGACGAGGTCGATGAACAGCGATTCCAAGCCTGGAAGGAGGGTCGGACGGGGTTCCCGTGCGTACTTGTCATCCTCGCTTTCTCCCCAGTACAGCTGACGAATCCTGTGCCTTTGCCTTGTCACATACCCATCGTTTGGCCCTCCTTGCGTGCTGCGCCTCTTTGCAATAGGTGGATCGATGCGTGCATGCGCCAGCTCAAGCACGAAGGCTGGATACACCATCTGGCCCGGCACAGCGTGGCGTGTTTCATCACTCGAGGACAGTGCTACATCTCTTGGGAGCGCGGCATGGAGGTCTTCGACGGTTCGTCCCAGCTTGCCGTGTGCCTAGACTGTCGCTCATGCCTGCAGAGTGGCTGATCGATTGGGATCCCGCGTCCAATGTGAGAACGAGCGTTTCCGCTTTGAAGTTAGGACCACAGCTCACCTCGTAGCCTGGAAACTGGATGTGGCTCTCTTGCTCGGCGTTCTTCGCGCAGTATTGTCAGTCGATTCTCATGGCCTCACATTTTGCGGCATTAGCAAAGCATGCTCGGCCGGACGGCCCTGTTCGTGCACCTGGCTGATTGGCATAGATCGAGTGTATGGACTCGTGTCGTGGCCACAAAAGACAGATAAGACCGGTCAGCTGGTCAGGAAGTACTGTGAGTACCGTCAATGCCTGTAGTGGATTGAAGCTTACAAACAGGTCCCGAGTTAAAGAATTTCCCCGACAAGGTACGCCTCTGTCATGCTGGGACGTGAGGGTGGCGGGAGTGCTACACGCTCGGTCGTCGCGGGCAATGGGACATGAACCGGATGACACCGCGCTCACCCTCACGCAGTACATATACGCGCCTCATCTCGCACCCGAAGCCGTACAACGCCAAGCCAACTGCATGATCGGCACTGACTATCCCTCTCCAATGCTCGACGAGCGCACCGAGAAAGACCGGTGCATCGCTCGGCTCAAAAACGCCTACGCCCTCAACTTGCATGGCGATGCGCCAGAGGTACTTGATGACACGGCAGCGGACATGTTGCGCACAAAGCATGAAGCGACTGGGGTGGCGCAGATCAAGGAGATGAGCGACAAGGAACGTAAGAGGGAAGAAGGAGAGCGGAGACGGAAGCGGAGTGGAGATGCGAGTATAGAGGGATTCTTCAAACGCAAAAAGGTGGACAAAGAGCCGGTGGAGGAGGCGGAGGAGGAGGCGGACGATCGTGCTGGGAAGGGAGAGATTGTCAAAGGCGGAAAGAAGAAGAAGGAAACGATCCAGGGAGAGGCTTGAGGGCTGTGTCGTAGAGTAGAGCTTGGGAGACGCTGAGGGCTGAGGGCCGAGGGAGGTTGAGCGTGTCGACTTGGGTTGACCCCACTACTTGCAGCTGTTCTTGCATCTGTATGACAGTTGATAAACAGAGTGGTCGATGTTGCTGCTGCCTCGCAAAGACAGGCGCGGTAGATAATGCCGCGGCGTTATGGCGCGAGGCATCGCACCACGCCCCGTCCTGATTGTCATGCACGGCGTCATGAGTGATGAACGAGCAGCGAATTCCATCGTTGATACAGGTTTGACGACGCTCTCGCTCTGACGACTTGCCCATCGCGCTCTTTCATCTCGACCTCGAACCGGCGCTACCTCCGAGTACGTGGCCTCGAGCTAGCCAGTCTCGACACGGCGTTTTCCGTCGATCACTCAACTCGCGCAATCTCTGTTCACGCTTTGTTTGCTCGACCAACCGGATCATTCGGACACGAACACGTTTTGTCGTCTCGAGTCCTACTCCCTACTCCTTCGGCGCCGTTACGATCGGGGCACAGCGTAAACGCAAAGGCCAAGACACGCTGCGTGCATCATGTCCGTCGAGCTTAGTCCGGCGCACCAGCTGGGATTCCCTCGTGAGTCTTCTTACTGCGGCTTATCAGTCATCTGCCGAGTCTGCGGGCAAGTCTGTGGGTCCTGCACCCTGCACCCAAGGGACGGAGGATTTGAGGATGATTTCTTACGGCCGTGGTCGCCTGTCAGCGCCGGTGACTGCCTGTGAAGAAGGAGAAAGGGCCAGGCGGAGGGCGAAGGCGACGGCGAGGAAGCAGCAAGCTGCTTCTGTTTGGTTGCTGTCGTCTTTCTTTCCTTCTCCTTTCAGCGATACGACACTCGTCCACACGCTACAGCACGATGCCCCGCATCGACAAGCGTGCTTGCGTCTCCTTCGGATCGACGGGTGTGCATAGGGTGCATGGCTAACCCCGCAGGCCCGCTTACGCAACTCGTCAAGCGCTCGCTGCTGATTCACAACCCCCATTCCACGCCCGTCGCGTTCAAAGTCAAAACCACCGCACCGAAGCAGTACTGCGTGCGGCCCAACTCCGGTCGAGTGGAGAGCGGGGAGAGCGTCGAGGTCCAAGGTGAGTGATACAGTTCTAGATTCAGCGCCGGTGGATCATGAGCTCACTGGCTAGTCCTGCTGCAACCGCTTCCCGCCGATCCTCCTCCCCACGCTAAATGCAAGGACAAGTTCCTCGTCCAGTCGGCTTTCATCTCACCCGACGAAGAGATGAGAACCCTTGCGGAGATGGTGAGTGTCCTCACCAGTCATTACCGGGTCTGCCTGGCCCTACCGTCAGACGGCATTCGGGAACTGGAACGTCTGAATGCTAATCTCGCAGTGGGCGGAAACTGAAAGGACGAACAAATCCGCGATCCAGGAACAAAAGATCAAGTGTGCGTACCTCGCTGCTGAGGACGGATCGACGAGCGCAAATGGGATTCCAGAGGAGGAAGAGCCCAGCCGGATTGAAGAGTCGGTGAGTAATTGTTGGGTTCCCGACGTCTGGTCTTTGGGCAAGGGGCTGCTCATTCTATGTCGTCTTCGTTTTCTTCCTGTCTGATACCTGTCCGCTCAACTTCGCAACAGCCCCACAGCGCAGGTGACGGCTTGACGCGCTGGACTACACAGCCAGACAAGGTGTTTGACCCAACCCTCTTCCGCAATGCTGGTTATACCTACTTTGAAGTTGAAGCACCCAAAACGCCTCGCGTAATTGTCTCTCTGCTTCTCTTCCGCAATTGCATTTGTGCATAAACATTGCCCCGGGCGCGACATCTTCTTTTTTTGGTATGGACATGCTGACTCGATGTTACAGCAGGTGTTTGCTGCGGCGCACTCGTCCCCCATTGGTGCTACGAATGGCGACAAGCCCTCAACACCGACCGCTGTCGCTCCGGGCGTTGCGTCGCCATCGACTTTGGCAGCACCTGTGACTGCGCGAGAAGCGCCATCGGGCACCAACGAACCAGCTCTCCCCGCTCTGAGTGCTGCCGACATTGAGCATGTCAATCCCACCGGTGCAGCCCTCGAACGCGGTCTCGACGCCACAACGAGCGATTCGGACAAGCTCGCGGCTGCTCTTGCCGAGATTGAGCGTTTGCGCGCCCAGCTCGCCGAAGCCCAAGGGCCGTCGGTCACGGGCCTGCGCAAGCGCGGTGGCGGTGCGGCTGGGACGAGCGGCGCCGAAGTCGCAGTGGAGAAAGCCAAGGAGGTCGTGACTCGGCCCGAGGGCATTGCACCTCCTGTGGTGGCGGCGCTGGTGCTGGCGGTCTTTGCGTTGACGTATCTGTTTTTCTGAGATGGGGGTGAGAGTGCATGAAAAAGACGACGAGGGTGGTGACGAGGATGTTCTTCCAGGACCAGGATGGAGCATGAGGGTTGTCTACTATATGCGAATGCGACGAGTTTGAGCACAGAGCAGCTATCCGCTCGGTCCGTCTCGGAGACGGTTTTGTGCCTGCTCCGCTTACCACGTGGCGTTGATCGTTTTTCCGAGCTAGTGGGGAGTTTTGGACAATGACATACAGGTGCTGTAGATTCTTGATACAGAGGCATTTACCATACTACTGTACCGTCTGCGCAGTCAGACTATCTGTAGCCAATCTTTCCATCACAGTGATACATCTCACACTCTCTGCTGGGTTCCAGAGACCGGGGCCAGATCTCAATAGTCGGCTGTGACGATTCGACATTGTCGGACAGCCCGCACTCGTTCTTCAACTTTCCTGGATCCAGGCTCGCTGTTTGACCAAATACCCACGAGCCCTTGCTGAGTCTTTCCAGAGTTTCCAGAGGATTCGAGGTGCATCAGTGTCCGGAGTCTGTGTGTCTGAGGGGCCACAAACAGGATGCCGGGCTCGAAACGCCGCGCGCTCAAGAACCTCCTTTCACCCGACTCCAAGCCAGCCAGCAGCCCGTCCAGTCCACCGCCGTTGACCGACTCACCCTCGTCTGCGGTGCTTCCTACCCTGTCGTCAGAGTCTAGCTCGCCGACCGACCAGTCGACCATATCTCTACCTGCGTCCATAGGCGAGAAGGACAGGGACAAGAAGCCCCACTCGCATACGCATTACCAGTTCCACCTCCCGCACTTCACGAATTACCGCACCAACCACGACAAGAGTCTAAGCGGCGGCAGCGGCCAGTCCCACTCCCACTCCCAAGGCCAAAGTCAGAGCCACAGCCACAGCCAAGGACACGGACACGGACTGGGTAACGGATTCGGGCGCGGATTCACCTTTGGGCACGGGCAGCGGACAGCGTCGTCGGTCGAGCCGGACAACTCGGGGAGCGTCATGTCCATCGCGTCCGATCCGGGCAACTACATGTCCGACCAGGCGGTCGAGGACGACCTCGTCGTTGAGCAGATGACAGAATGGGAACACTCTGGCGGCTCGCAGCACCACCGCCTCACAGACGGCGTGGCGCGACTTGGCTTCTCTTCCCAGCCCCTCTCTCCATCGACGTCACCCATCCCTTCCCACGCCCAAGCCCAAGCCAATGCACCACCCTCATCAAAGACGCCACCATCGACGGCAGTCGCAGGTGGCATGTATGGCGCCAAGCCGGGAGGTTCAGGCGCAGCGGGCGGCGGCATGTACGCCCCCGCAGGAGCGGTTCCCGTGACGGCTGCAGACTTGATGGGCCTGAACGGCAGCTCGGGCGGACGAGGCGGGAAGAAAAAGTCGAGCCGGCAAAAGTATGAGGAAAGACAGGTCCGTGGATTCTGCTACTCAAACTTCTTCCCTCCGGGACAATACAACTTCCCTGCCCGAGCACAACATCCATTCTCTCGTGGAATCTTGAACACAGCACGTTTTCCTGGCCGCGAGCCCTCCCCCTTTAGGCGCTGCGAGCCAAGCTGACATGCGCAGGCGCGGAAAAAGGAAGCGCTTCTGCAGTCTGCACCGCCGTCAGACCCAGCATGGACAGCCCAGCTGGAGAAAGAGCGCCAAGACGAGATCCGGATCATCGCGAACGCTTGTGCGGTGCTCGGCCGCGACGTCTACGAGGTCAGTCTCATGCAGCACTTGTTCAACTCGCTGACGTTCGGGTTTGGGACAGGTTGCGCCAGACGGGCACTGCATGTTCAACGCCATTGCGGACCAGCTGTACCATGTCGGCTTGGTTCCCGCCCACCAGGTCAGTGCTCTGCTCCCGTGTGGCCCCTCGCATTAGCCTCGCGTGGCACGTCGCGCTCACGCTACGGGCAGGCCACAAATCCGCTGTACCTCCGCCGCGTGGCGGCGCAGTACATGCTCACTCACCCCGACGACTTTATGCCCTTCTTGCCGTCCATCAACGGCGAGGACGCGGCCGGCGCAACGGACGACGGCGTCATCACCGAAAAGGAGTTTAAGAAGTATTGCAAGAATGTCGAGGAGACGGGGGAATGGGGCGGAGAGCCAGAAGTGAGTACGAGTTGCCACTGGGTTGCCTGCCTCTGCCTTATCTTCTACCATGTGTCCCGTTCTCGTCTTGGCATGCGGTCTCTCACGCAGCGCACTGCTCTGGCGACCTTGTCTCTTGCCTTGTTCTTCTGTGTGACAGCCATTCCGCGTCTACCATGTATCATTGTCTTGAGCGCAGCTGACGCAGCTGACGTCCGCAGATCCAAGCCCTCTCGCGACACTTCGACATTCCTATCCACGTGATCCAGCGCGGGCCACCGACCATCGTCTCGCACGGCGGCAACGACGATACGTTTGGCGGCGTGCTCACGGCGGAGCAGAGCGCGTCGCAGGGCGATCGGGTCGTGCGGATAAGCTACCACAAGCGGATGTACGGGCTCGGAGAGGTGAGTTGGAGTTGGCAATTCGGCTTTGGCTTCTCTTTCTCCCCTCTCTTCACTTACCTCCCCGGGTCGTATTCCGCTTCTACTTGCCCCTTTTGTTTATGTGTAGCCGTTATCGGCTGTCGCACCATGAGCTTTCGCCGGACCGCTGTGCCGGATGTCGGGTGGCCACTGCTGATGTGTGCAGCATTATAATAGTTTACGAAAGGCCGTATGATCAGCGCTCAGCAACGAACCAATGTCAACGTTTTCTAAGTCTATACCGCGAGCAACGCCTGAATCTCTACATACGTGTGTGCGCTAGATGGCTGCTCGCGATTCCATCACTATGACTATAATCCATCACTGCGACTATGATCCATCACTGCGACTATAGTCCATCACTGTGGCACAATACAGCGAGGCAGTCCTGCTCTGCCTGGTAGGACCAGAGTCGGTATACCCGGAGTGGCTCGACCAGGCGTGGCTCGACCAGGCGTGGCTCTACCAGGCGTGGCTCTACCAGGCGTGGCTCTACCAGGCGTGGCTCTACCAGGACCCAGCGTAAAGACTGATATGCCATGTGACGTATATGATCCATTATGAGACGCAGCAAGTCCTCGCCGCTTCCTGTCAAGCTCTCAAATCCCATTGTCTCTCTGCACTCTCTCCATGCACCTCACATGTCCGCCAAGACTTGCTGTGCCGTCTCGAGCATGATCTCGGCGTGCTTGTCCTCGAACACCAACATCGGACGTAGTCGCACCGCGGCATCGCCACACTGTAAGAGAGGATCAGCACGTCGGTGACCACTCGGAGAGTTCGCCTTGGCCATTTGGTCCACTTTGACCATTTCACCATTGGGTCCATTTTGACCACTTTGACCTTTTTGCCACTTTGACCACTTCGGCTTGACGCCTCAAGGGGGAGTCCAGTCGAAACACGAGAAGACGCAACTCACGCCGGCCATGTTCACGCCCTTCTCCCTCATCTTTCTCAAAAACGCATCTCGCTCCTCTGCGCTAGGCATATCCCACGCAATAAACGTGCCTTCGCCCTTCCCGCGCAGGTTCAGGATCCTGCCCTTGCCTTTGCCGCGGGCCATAAAGTCGAGCTCGGTGTACAGGCGGTTACCGACGGTCGCGGCTTGCTGGACGAGCGAGTTGTCAGGGTCGTTGATCACTCTGATCTGCTCGGCTGCCTGCAAAGCGCGGATCGGGTCTCCCATCCACGTGTTCTCGTGCAGTCAGCCAGCGTCCAGCGTGCAGGACAGCACCAACACGACACAAGGGACCGCAAAAGTGGCGTGAGGCGGTGGAAGGACGTACAAAGTTGCGGTAAGCCTGAGGCGGCCGAGTCTCGGCATTGTGGTAGAACCCAGCGGCTTGCATCTTCTTTGAGAATGTGAGAAAGTCAGGTGGCGTCTCGAGCTCCCACTTGTCTGATGCCCAGAACGTCCCGGTCGGTCCTACGCCAGTCTGTACTTCGTCTTCCAGGCAGAAAGACAATGCCAGTCAGCCAAGCCATCAAACATGTCGCACGTCCACCGTGCACGGTGTACGGTCTGCGGTCGGCGGTCGGCGGTCGGCGCATGGCCTACACTATGCGGTGCATCTGGCGAGTAGAGGCCACAGCTCACCGACGATGAAGGACACGCCTTCTCTGAGAGTGAGATCCCTCAGCCCGCGGAAGAAGTGGGGCGAGGCGTGAAGGTCGCCGCCTTCTGACGCTATCGGTTCGATGATCACCGCTGCTACTGGTTTTGTCTCCTTACTATGCGGCGAGCCAGACTCAGCAGGCTGATAGGGTAAAGCACCCCGGAGGATCTTGGGTAAAGGCTCACTGTGCCTTGATCACCCGCTCGACCTCTGCGAGGGTCCGAGCCTCGGCCTCTTGGTTCTCCTTCTGATATTGGTCAAAAGGGTACTGGACCTCTGGCCACTCTACCGCCGGCCCTACCATCACATCAGCACCAGACACCGGTCAGACCACGGGCCGAGGCTGGCGGTTAGGACTTGCAGTCAAAGGCCGGTATGCCGACTTTGTGTATTGCTTTGCTCCGCGTCGCGCTCAGGCTGCCAAAGAGGCGCCCATGGAACGCGCTGGTGAACGACAGCACCGACATGTGGGGCGACCCAGGCGATTGGTTTCGCATGCAGGTAGAGAGTTCTTCCGGCGTAAAGCTGAGTTCTGACGCTTTGGCGCCAGCCTGACGGGCGGGATACGACACTGTCGTTACCTGTTAGCTTTGGACATACAAGCCGAAAGGGATCGGGCGAGCGTACTGAACGCTGCTTTGAACGCAGTCTCGTTGGCACAGCTGCCACACCTGATCGATCTGTCAATGTGGTTCTGGTGACCTTGGTTTCCTGAACGGGCACGCAGCCGACGACGTACATGGCAGTAAAGACCTGATCCATTCCTCTAGGTGCCACACTTAGGAACGCGTCCTCTGCAGAGTCAGACGCATCCCCCAGTTGCACGACAAGCAAATGCCCGCAATGGCAAGGAAAGAACAAGGGCAACGGAGAGCGGGAAGGAGGCGCACCGACAAGCTCCTTCCATTCTGCCGGAGGGAACACCCCCAGACTGGGTCGGTTCATGGCGAGGGTCCCATAGAGGTCGGATTTTGCAAGTGCGAGCAAACGAGGGTGGTTGTATCTTCTTTGGTCAGCGGGTGTGGTCAGGCTCAGGGGGACACAACAGGGGCGAGCCCCTGAGCGTTGAAGCCGCTGGGCAGAAGAATGGTAGGACGATGGGGTGGTGAGTAGGCGGGAAGGTGGGATGATGGGACGTGCTGGTCCTACCCAATGGGGATCGAGGCGATCTGCGCGTAGAGGTCGAGGTAGGTATTGCCATCTACGTCGACGAGGTAGTTGCCCTTGGACTTGGTGTAGTCTGCCGTCACTCAGCTCCATCATGCCATGGCGGCGTTGTCTGCCCGAACGCCTCCCGTCTCCACCCCAGGCGTTGTGATGTGGGGCTAGTGTCTGAACACGACAGGGGCGCGGTGCGCGGTAGCACGAGGTCTCATCTGCGGGTTTGTTGACGGATCCGTCCCAGCGGACCGCTCATAGTAGCCTCCCGGCAGATCCTCCACAAAGGTCACCACCGACCCGCCATGTCTTATAGTCCGCCCACGGTACTGCTAGTTCGTCGAGCTCGCTGGAGATGGAGACAGAGATGGAGATGGAGATGGAGATGGAGATAGAGATGGAGATGGAGATGGAGCTGGAGGTCTGCGGAGACGAGGGAAGGGGACGGACAAAGGGTCTGCGCCGAGCCACGGCACACGCCACGACTCACCGCACACCAACACATGCGCTCTTGGGTCCTGAAACGCCCCAATAGCAGCACTCGCAGCTCTCCCCTTTGGGCCCGGCACCGACTCGCTCACGATCTGCGGTCGCAGTGCTCCATCTAGGGTCGATACCGGAACCGGAACCGCCAGGTATCGGCGGGACTCGAGCTGGACCGACGCTAATGCTGACCCTGGCGCCTTGGAATATCGGCCCTGCTGTCGGCGGCTGTAGGCTCGGTGAGCTGTTGTCGTTGTTGTTGTTGCTGCTGCTGTTGTTGCTGCTGCTGTTGTTGCTGCCGTCGTTGCTCTGGCTGCACTGGCCGAGCCGACGTGACCAAGTGAAAGGCGCATCTTGTCTGGCACACAGTACGTCCTCGTCCTGATACGCGAGTGCCGAATAGCCAGCGGTGCAAGACACCGTCAATACAAGGAGAGCTGCTACGCGACTCGCAAATCACCTCTGGGCGATTAGATGCCCCGCGACTCTCCTGCGATATGATTAGGCTAAACTCTACATGTTAGCATTCCCGCCGTCGTGGTTGGCTGTCGATAACACTCGCCCTCTGCAGCAAATATCCGACAATCCGTGCACAGCTCACACAACGATATGTCAATGCATGTCTCCCCTCCTCTGTGGTCCACACGGTGCTTGAGATGCTGTCTAATTGGTCTCCTACTCTCCTCCTTGCACAGTTCGTTCGCTCACATCCCCTGGTGTTGCTCTGTGCACATCCCCTTACACGGCTCCCTTGCTCACATCTTCCGCACCGTCATCCAACGCCATGATTACATGTCCACCTGCGCTTAAAGAACCCCTTGCCTGAGAGACAATAGAGTCAGGAGGGTTCGACGTAAACAGAACAGGCGGACTCACGAATAATACTGGAAAGTATCGTACAACCGCGTATAGTTACTGCCCGTAGAGCTGACGATCAACCGGTCAAGGTAGGCATCGACAGCAGCAGTCGTGAGCCCCAGGGCGAACCTCTCCCGGAAATGGTAGGCCGTTTGCTCGCCAAACAGAATGAAGCAATCGAGTTTCGAGTCTGTGATTATCAGCACGGCCATCCACCTCAGCGCGCAGCATGAGTCATAACCGACTCTTTTGCATCAATTCCACGATTGCTGCGAAAACTGTCAGCAATCATACCTTATCAACAGCAGCGGGCACACGCACTGATAAGGCTGTCCGAGTGTTTTCTGGCCGCTTCGAAACCCTCTTTGAACAGTTTCTTGAAGTATGCATATCCAGGGCTATCCAAGCCTCCAAGGATCTCCAGATAGTCCTAAGTCGAATCAGCACCGCCTTGAGCACTCGCGCGGAGCCTTGGAGAGGCTGGGAAATTCAGACCAACCAGAGGCATCTTGAATGGCGCGGCTTCGAATCCCATGTTACCTCCGGGCGAGTTGGAGAGCATAAAGCCAAAGTCGATGTGGATCAGGTGTCCGTCGCGATCGACCAAAATGTTGCCATTATGTCGATCCTTGATTTGAAGCAGGTAGGTGACGATAGAGTATCCCGCAAGAGACTTGATAAAGTTACGCCTGGCGCGAGCAAATTGGCCCGAATCGGGTTTACCATATGTCTAAGACGACAGTTGTCAGCTCTGCGGACGAACAAGCAGTCCCAGAACCTCGACCCACATTGACAAAATGGTCCATCAGGCTGACTTGACCAATGGGACCTCCCTCGGCGATCCGCCGCGCGTATTCACCCTTCTTGATGGAATGCACCGAGACGGCATCGGTAATGGTCTCGACCAAGCCGGACTGTTCGCCTGTAATCAAGATCCGGAAGCTAAGGAGAGCGTGTCAGGATCGTCCCTCGGGATTCCCAATGACAGCAGACTCACAATCTGACCCAACATTCGCTCTTCTCTTCCTTGAAGATCCGGCTGAAGCGTTCAATGAGCTGCGTGGCAAGTTGTTCCTGCCGCAAATCCGTTCCCGTCTTGACAATCACCGAGATGACCTGCAGAGGCGTCAGCAAGTGACTTTTGAGTCAAATGGACAGCTCACATCCCAATTCGCCAGATGTCCCCATGGAGACGAAGCCCTGATCCTCGTCTTCTTGGCCAACCAGCTCTCCTTGAAGACGGCAGCTATCGTTGTCAGCGAAGCCTATAGCAGTCCGATCAGACTCACCGGATGGATCCGCTTTGTTCAGCTCTCTGCGTACGATGCCCTCATCTTCCGCTGTGTTTCCGCCATCGGTATGCGTGACTTCAATACCTTCCGGCATATCAGTCATCCTCGCCACACGTTCTTCTTCAAGCGCCATCATCTCCTCCATGATCCGATCCCGGATTGCCGCTGCCTGTGCTGCGGCAAGCTTCAGCTTCCCCCCTGTGCCTGACACCGGCTGTTGCTCCGGGATCCCATGCGACGTCTGAGGGCTGTCTTTCCCCATAATCCAGCCGGTTCCCGGAATCCAGCTGAGTTTACCCGGTTGTGTCCCCTCGGGAAGGTTAGGGATCAGAGAGGCATTCAGTTGAGCAAGCATCACGGCGGCGGTACGCATCCGCTCTGAGTAGTCCTCAAGACTGATCGTCCTCTTGGCAGGACCCAGTGGAGAAGATGAACGTGCGGGTGTTGATGATCCGGTGGAATCCAGAGGTATTTCAGCCTGGTGTCCATTTAGTCTTGGTGACATGTGACGGGGTGATTCGGGACGACCGGAATGCGGCGAGTCCGGTCCAGATGAGGGATGTCGGGAAAGACCCTCTGCACGGTCCCAAGCCTCGACATCGAGCTGCTTATTTTTGACCGTTGGAAGCGGAATCGACTCAGAAAGGTCGGGGACCTTATCCTTGACCGACAGCTTGGCCCCATACAGTTGCTCGACCAAGTCCATCTCCTCGTCTCCCCCAATAGTTTTCGCGGGGACTTCAGGCTCAGAATCCTCATCGAGATCGGGCATGGCCGGAACAATGTCTGGCATTGGACTGCCAAAACCCTCGGAGCCCCTAGTAAGCGGAACAGCGTGCCCGCTCTCTTTCTTCCGCCGCTTTACATCCTCCTGCAGCACAATCTTCTTTAGCAGCTCTCGGTTCTCGCGTCGGGTAGGATCGAAATCAAGGTCGCCCTCGAGGATCTCCACATGCAAGAGATATGGCGCCCGCTCGGCCGAATTGAGAACCACAGAATCACCCGGCGAAATGCGAACGACACGAGAATGGCCTTTCTTGCGAGTCGTTTTTGAACGGTCGCGACGAAGCGAGAGAGGCGTTGACGATGATGTCTCGCCGCCTTCTTCGTGGCTGTGATCGGCTGCGCACCACAGCGGCATGCATACCTGTACTGTTAAGGCCGATCACGTGGGCTTACTCACCTCTGCGGGAAGATTGTGATTGAGACTGGTTAATTCGGCTCGAAGTGCCGATACGCGAGCAGGCTTCGGGACCACCAGAAGGCGGTTACTAACGTCCTCGAGCACAAGCAGGAAGCGTATCTGACTCCGGCAATAGTGACTCCGTAGGAGCTGTCTCTGAGCATCCAGGCTATACGTTGCGAGAAGCGCTTCTGCGGATGGTCGCCGGTCCGTCGGATGCAGTCGATGCATGGCGGAAGATTGTCGACCGGTGTATGCAGAGAATTCCGGTACAGAGTAGAAGGGCTGACGAAGGCCTCCCTTGGGCGATGCGGAAGTACGCAAAATGTCGGGAGGAGGGGTCGTGGACTGAGAAAACGGATCTTCGCCTTTGAGAGGAGGCGTAGCCTGTGGAACGGTGGAGAGCTGAGGCGTTGAGATTAAGGGGGGAGAACAAAGATTGGGAGCGGTAGACGCAGGATGAGTCGAGAAGGCTGCCGTCGCCGGAGGCGCAGTGGAAGGATGCTCGCCCTTTCGTCGCGGCATGATCGGAGGCAGCTGTTTGGGTGGGGGTTGAGGTCGTTCCTCTTCGGACTCGTTGCTCTCCTGGCTCGGTCTGCGCTTCTCCACAGGCCTAACTACCGGGTCCGCTCCGCCAGACTTGTCCACCTCGATCCTCGACCGCTTGTCCCCCTCGTCATCCAGCGGCATGCGGCCCTGCGCAATTGCCCACTGCCCAGCGAGCTCTGTCAAGCCCTTCATTCCTGGTGCTCCAGCGAGCAAGACGCCCATGCCAACCAATGCCGGCGCGAGGTGTGCGTTGACGCGGGTGAGCTGCTTCTGCACAGTCTCGTCTGCGGGAGAACGGAGTAGGCCGGACGCTGTCGAAGAGCCGACACCGCCAGCAGTGGAAGCTGGTGGGGAATGCGGGAGAGACCGATACGGCGAACGGGACGGCTCGGGAGGATCACCAAAAATGATCTCGTGGCAACGATGCAGGATGCGCTGGCAGATGAGGAAGGGACGGGGGTTGGTCGTACGGGACGGAGTGAGGTCGCGCAGCGCAGCTTGCATGAACCAGAAGGTCTATTCTCAGCTCAAATCCGGGTACTAAGCACTCACCAGCATGGCAGAGTGGGTGCTCTCCTCTGCTCGCTCGACGATAAACGACTCGAGAGCGTTTGACTTCGTGGGGTAGGTAAGAAGGAGGTGACTGCCTTTCAGTCAAAGCCTTGACGGGTGAACCCACCATATCTGCGGCCAGTAAAACTCGACTTCCTCTGCTGGCATGCTCTTCATCCGCCAGCATAAGTAGTGCGAGATGCCAATCGAGTCGGGGTAGATTTTGAGGTAGTGCATGGCGACGGAGATTGAGAAATAGGGGGAGAGGAAGAGCCGGAGCCTGGGAAAGTCAGTATGAGCAACCGGAGGGTGCAGAGCATGGCGTACAATAGCGCGTGCGACATGCTGGGCAATCGATTGCGTTTGCTGAGACTGCGTCGTCTGCGAGGTGGTGCAGCAAGCCGCCTGGACACTCAATCAAGAGCGAGCTAGGCGGAGCTTGGAGGAGCTCGCTGGTCCACGTGCGATTCACTTTTCGCGCCAGTACGACAGGCGACAGACGCTTTTGAGCTGGACCGACGGGGAATCTGCAGCCTCGTCCGCCATCAGAAATGGGTAGGAGGGGCAGACCGAGAGAGATTGACTGGGAAAAGGGTGATAAAGAAGGGGAGACGATGGTGGATAGAGACAGTATGAACAGAGGAGAGTTCGGCAGCACGCGCCGGCCGCATACTGTGTTTTTTGGCTCGTTGACCATCGTCAGGTCTCACGCGATATCAAGGCGTCGAATGGATCCCTCTTGTATGGGAGATGAAGAACACGTCGATATACACTATATAATCGGATACACACTATTCGATATGCCTTTGTGAGGACTCTGCTTCTTCGTCGTCACCTATGCCAAAGACCGTTTCCCCAGCATCACCAGGTCCGCCACTATCACTCTCCGCGTCACTAGACGCCTCGTCCTCTCCGTCTGTCCCCTGCACGGGGCCTCTCTGTCTAGCAGACCGCCTGCCCTTCCCCAGCATCGCGCCGATAGCACTCTTGGACTGGCCCTGACCTTGGGAGCCTTGGGAACCTTGGGAAGATAGTCGGGTCGGTGGTGTATAGCCTGGTAAGGGCGAGGAAGTTTGGCTCTGTCGGGCGGGATGTTCGTCCTTCTGTGACTGGGGCAGGAGCGGGAGGTCTTGAAGCGCATGGGGAGGGAGCGAATCGGTTGACGCGTTGTTGGAAATGAAGGAGTGGGATGCAGGCTGGAGACTTTAGCTTAAAGACGGGCCGAGGTGTATCGATGTGACGGATATAGGTATGACTTTTTAGATTGATAGGACGGAATATAGCCAGAAGACGGTTCGTTACGATAGATGAGCCGAATGATGATGAGATTATGATGACTCGGAGACACTCACGCCATCATCCTCCATGGACAGCCTGACACCTGCTGGAGCTGCTCCCGAGAGGTTTCGCAGGTTCCGCAAACTGTTACTGTTTGTCAGCCAATTACGCTGGGGCGAAACTTGGGCAGCATGTGGTGAGTGCGTCTGATAATGCAAGGGTTATCCAGGTGAGACGGAGCCCTGGAACACGTCCACAGACTGCGAGAAGTATGACGATCCAAGACGGGTGAGGCGTGTTAGATGAGCAGAAGAGCCTACCTAAGATTGGATGACGCCCCTCGCTGAGTACGCCGCCAGTAAAGAAACCCCACGCAGATGAGGATGACGAGCAAGAGGGGGTAGAGGTACGACCCTACACTTGGTGGTTTGCCTGCATCGTCGTTGACGATAGGTTCTGGGTCAGAATTGTCGTCCGACGTCATGGCGTTGAGCACCCCGTCCACAGCGACAAGGAAACTATTGAGCTCCCGCGGTGGTGGCATGCTTATGCGTGGTTGTGCATAATTATCGTCGGACGAGAGAGGACGCAGGGATGAAGTCTTCGAGACCAAGTCTCGCGCAGAGCGGTACGAGTACTGGTTGCGAGAGTGAAACGCAGAGTCGAAGTTCAGCCGAATCGTTTTCTGACTGCGTCCGTCCCCCCGGCATATCGTGTCGTTCTATCTTGTCTTCCCAGTCCCGTCATTCGTACAGAGAGCTACTGACGAGTAAGGCTACTGACGCTCCTCAGATACGCGCAAAGGTGTGCTGCAGCTCGTCAGTCGCGTTCATAATGCAACTATTGCGGCTGTATTGACACGAACTCCATCTGTACTACGACCGCGTCTGCCTTGATGTACATGAATGCCGTCCTGATCTCTCTCACTATCGTTGATATCTATCTCTCTGTCTCGCTTGACCCCAGCAACCCTTTCTTTCTCGTCACTGATGTCGAGACTCGGACATTTGACAACGCCGGAGAGGCGACACCGCCCGTCGCCCGAGTCGACGGCCAAGCGGATAAAGAACGTTTCGCCTACTGAAGGAGTCCAGCGACCCCAAGCTTCCGAACGCCTGGGGTATACTGTGCTCGCTTCCCCGCGACCAGACTCCACAGACAAGTCCGCCCAGCCCCCATTCACTAGTCATCGCCGAACCCTTCTCTTCCTCACCTTCCTGCTGAAACCCCGGACGCCTCTCCATCTTGAGTGACGGTGCACGGGTCACCCTAGATGCTGATATCCTGGAAAGGTATGAGCTGGACGTATCGACACTCGAAGCAAAGCCTCCTGAACGCGAAAAGTTTCGGACCAGCCGACCTGTCAAGGCCGTCAAGGTCGTCAAGACCGTCGAGGCCATCCCATTCTTCCGGAAACCGGCGAGCGATGAACCAGGACCATGGTTGAGAGAGGAATACGAGGCGACCGAGTGGTTGTCGTTGTTCTATGGCGTGTCCCCTTTCCTTCTTTCCTTCTTGCCCCCTCCCCCCTCCCTCTGTCCTCGCCTCTCCGTGCTGATCCAGTTAGATCTGACGGTGGTGGCGGTCCTCACTGTGTTCTCATCGACCCACGAGCTCGAATCCCCAGGAGCAATCCCAACGTTCCTCTCGCAAGTACACCCTTCCTCCCTCGGCTGCCCAGGGCGTTCCCGATGCTCCCTGCGACTTGCCTCGCTGACGCTCACTTTCGACACAGGTACTTTACAGTCATTGCGTGGATCTGGACATCTCAAGTCCATTACGATACGCGATATCATGAGTCCTTCACCTCGCCCCTCTCAATACCGCTGGGTCAGCGATGCTGACGACCAGATACAAGCAGAAGATGGATGGCACCGCCTACTCAAGTTCTTCCAGATCACAGTATTTATATACATGGGCGCGGCGAGCGGGAACTGGAACCCAGGCATGATTCAGGATCCCACCGCCGCTGGTATCAATGGCAAGCTGGCAACTGAGATGGGTAGGGACCGCTCCTCTTTCCTTCTTGTACCTTGCTCTTTGCTTCTTCCTTCTTCCTTCTCTCTGTCTCCCTCTTCTTTCCTCCCTCTTCCCGCTTCACCGTCCCGCTTCCTTCCTTCCTCTCATTCCCTCTGGGCAGCGGTGTACTGATATGGGCAAAGACGCCGCAGCAGAGAGCTTCACCACGGTTTTGACGGCTTTCGCGATCTCCCGTGGCCTGCTGGGAATGCAATATGCGGTCTGTGAGTGAGCGCCGCTCTAAGAGCGCTAAGGACTGATGAGATGATAGGCGCATGGTCGGGAAAGCGGGCGGGCCGCAGAATAGCGAACCAGCTTCTCTCTGTCACTACATCTGTCATTTCAGCGGTCTTGACGGCGGTCGCAATCGTTGTTCCACGACGCACAGCATTGCAAGTAACAGTGAAGGCCAGTAATCGCGGGTCTTTCTGGATACAGCAGGCTCATACTGTGTCGCTGTAGATTGCACCACTATACATTGCGATCGGCTTCGAAATCATGAGTGTCTTCCTTCATATGCACAAGAGCCTGCACAGGAACATCCGCACCGCGGTATGTCTCATTCTCTTTCCCCCCTGCTGGAGATGCTAGCCACCCCAGGCCATTGCCGATAGGTACTCGGCGTTCAGCTTGATAGTCCTTGGAGAAGGTTTCATCTCTATTACCCGAGCGTTTAACCGCGCTATCTCAGGCTTGTCCGAGGACAATGTCGCTACCTATGGCCAGGTCTGGCTCGGTACGCCTGTTGCTGACTCACTTGGCGTACTTGCTGACGTTTCAGCCATCTCGATTATTTTTCTCCTCTGGGCTTTGCTCTTCGGACGGTTCAAGAAGGAAGATGTCATTGGCCAGAAGCGGGCTTTGCTATGGGAGGCAACGCACTTTCCACTCCACTTTGGCTTGCTGTTGCTTCTTGCCGCGATCGTGGTCAGTCTGGGCAGAGGGGACGATGATCAGGTTGGCTGATCCGCAGAACGTGATTGTGGTCATCTCATTTGCGCAAGGGGTCAATACCGTCGCCACCGAGTTTTTCGAGACGGGTTAGATTGACTGTTATCCACGTGAGGATGAGGCTGATCGATCAGTTGATGCGATCAATAACAACCAGGGCCTTTCTCAGTACGACCAGTCGACCGTGCAGAGATTTCTCAATAGGCTCACCCTCGAGCCCAGGTGAGAATTCTCAGAGAGTCCGCTGACATCGCAAGCTATCAGGCGGAGTTTGAGCTGTTGAACGAGCTGGCGGATCTACGCGACCCGCCTCAGGATCCCAGTATCCTCGCGTACCAGTATTTTGGCCAGATCCTGTTGGAGACCACGATTGTGAGACGACCGGATGACAAGAGCTGATACCAGTCGTATGGCTTGGAAGTGTCCAGCGAGACTTTAGCTGCCCTCGAGGATCTTTACGGGGTCAACGCAACCAATCCTTCCAACGTGACTTTGACTGAGATACGACGGGACCGCGCGTCAGAGTTTCTTGTCCAGGTAATCCGTGTGCCTCTCGATGAGGCATTGAGCGGTGTGTTATGGCTTTTCCCAACTGCTGTAGGTCACAAGAGCGTATGAAGCTGAGGCAAGGGTGCGGTGTTGATTCTCATCGCTATCCGTTCGCTCTCGTGGCACAGCTCGCATACTTTGGAGCATTGGGGTACCCATTCGCTGCAGACCATCGTAGGCATTGCCTTGGGTGCCCTAGGTGTACTAGACATTGGCGGACGCGATGTCGACGTCCTTGCGTCCAGAAGTGACCTGCAAGGCACCAATGACCTCTACCACATCTTGCAGAAGAAGTGGCCGCTGTCCATCATCGTCCTCGCGTATGGAGCGGTCTATTTTGGTGATATCGGAATCGTGCTGTGCGCAAAGGCGCTCCGAAAGCGACGTGCTGCGGTCAGACACCACAGCCTACGTTGTACTGCGCCATGAGGACCCTGTCTGGCCGCTCAGATGTATCCATGACGACCGCTGCGCCTTGGTGACTAACTCCCGCACAAGCCACGTGCAGTCTGCCAAAAATAAAGTCTCGGTCATCGCCGTTGAGCAGCTCTTGTCGACCCGAACCGGCGTCTCCACTGCTCGTAGCGTGTTGCTCCCATGCCGCAAGCGCTTTGAGCGATACGATACTATGAGCCTCCTATCTCGCTCATCATCTAACAAGGCCTCGTCGTCTACTGTCAACACTGCAACCGACCGGTCAGGGGAACAGGGAGGATTCGAGTTGGATGTGAACGGTGTGGGCTCTGCGAATAATGAGAAGGACTCATTGCCAGCAGGAGAGTCGACGATCGAGTCAGTGGGAGACGCTGTGCCGCCCAACATTCCTGATGAGAAGGGATTCCAGAGCACTTTGGTATGTTCCGTGCTTTGCGCTCCAGGATTCCTGCATGGACATTCAGTCATCTCTCTGGGTATAGAATTGTGTTTCATGATGCACAACGGCGTGGAGACGTGCGCTTACTGACGATGCAAGGTGACCTGGGATGGACCAGACGATCCAGAAAATCCGCTCAACTGGCCTCGACGCAAAAAGTTCCGCATCACCGCGCTCTTGGGCCTCACCACGATGAGTGCGACCTTTGTGCGTCCAGTCGTCGTTCATCCTCTGTTATCCTTGGCCCTTTCGACCACAGATCCTGGACTGACATGGCGCTCACAGGCGTCGAGTATATTTTCAGCTGCGTCGCCTTTTGTCGCTGCGCAGTACGGCATCTCTAATGAAGTCGGTATCCTCGGCCTCAGCTTGTTTCTGCTGGGTGAGTTGAGAGTCGATCCAATGGCGTGTGCGACGTTGCTGCCCGCTGACACATCCAAGGCTTCACTGTTGGACCCGTTATCTTCGGCCCAGTCTCAGAGGTGTATGGGAGGAAGATGGCCATTCTCCCGCCAGTGTTCATCTTTATCTGTTTCAGCGCAGCAACCGCCACCGCGGAGAACCTGCAAACAATTTTCATCTCTCGGTGAGCGTCTACGTCTATCCCGCGCGCATTGATTCATCCGTACCCACACTCGCCCAGGCTAGGGCTGATGGCTCGATGTCCAGGTTCTTCGGGGGCATGTTCTCAAGTGCACCTGTCAGCGTTGTAGGAGGCGCCCTTGCCGATTTCTGGAATCAGGTGGGGCTCCCCCGTCTTCCTTTGTTTCTGCAGTCCAACTGATCGGGACACAGCGGGAACGGGGCGGCGCGATTGTCATCTACAGTCTGTGCATTGTCGGTGGACCCACCATTGCGCCTGTGATTGGGGCGGCCATCAGCGAAAGTCGCCTCACCTGGCGCTGGACCGAGTAGTAAGTCAACGCACCCTGTTGGGCCCGTTGTGTTTGCCAGCTGCTGAGGTATGCTAGCGTCTGTGTGATCCTCACATCGACGATCCTCGCGTTGGACCTACTCTTCCTCCCTGAGACATCGGCGCCTACGCTCCTGACTCGCAAAGCCCGCAAGCTGCGGCTCGAGACGGGGAACTGGGCACTGCACTCGGCGCACGAAGAGCTCGACCATTCACTCAGCGTGTTCCTGCAGAAGAATTTGTTTACCCCCCTGCGGATGCTGGTCAGAGAGCCAATGGTACTTCTCATCACTACGTGCGTACGACATTTCCGGGCGTTCTTCCCCATTATGTCCCCGCAGGCGTCTGCTGATGTTACTCAAGCTACAATGCCTTTGCATATGGGATCCTGTACCTCCTCTTCGCTGCCATTCCCATCATCTTCGAAGAAGATCGAGGATGGAAGCCTGTTCCAGCCGCCTTGCCCAACTTGGCCACCCTTGTGCGTTACTCCATATTCCCTTGCAACCCTTTTCAATGCTGGTTGGATATCTCATCTGACGCCGAGTAGGTCGGGACATTGATCGCGGCTGCTATCAATGGCTACTACAGCACCAAGGTATACGTGCGCTACATCGATACTCACGGTGGCAAGGCGCGACCGGAGAAGAGGTGAATCACTGCCCCGTGTCCTCGCCTAAGCAAGGAACCGCTGACCCGTACCAGACTCCCTCCCATGATGCTGGGCGCCATTACATTCCCGATCGGGTTCTTCATTGTTGGCTGGACGTCGGACCCCTCCCTTCACTGGTTCCCCAGCCTGATAGGGTTCACCTTGATCGGCATGAGCTTCCTGTTGATCTTCCAGGTAGGTCATTCGCCTTGTCGGCGGACTACGAGCATGTGAGAGAGCGGGGGCTGATGGGTCAAGTCGGGAATGAATTACCTCATCGACGCGTATACTAAGGTATCTGCCTCTGCCATCGGTGAGTAGTACGCGCAATTTGACTTGTTCGCACTTTGCTCGTACCCGCATTTATTCGCTTGACCTTCCTCGCTTGGCCCAGTCAGGCTGACGCGGTAAGCGGCAAATACCTTCCAGCGATCACTGTACGGCGCAGGGTGTCATGGAATCCATCGCACTTCCCCTTTTAGGATATATCGTCTAAGGGAACCCGTATCGCCCCGAACGTGCCCCGTCCCTTAGTAATCCATTCGATGAGTCCCTGTAGGGTGACGTAGTCCCTCGTATATAGCAGATCAACTCTGTCTCGATATCCTCATCAAATGTATCGCATCTCATCTCAAGTATACATCCGTTCTATATAGAAACCGTTCGTCCACGCCAGGTATACCACCGCCGTAACCCGTACCACAGCCCGTGACAGTCGATACATTCGATTTGTACTTGCCGTGGACCGTAATGTCTACCTCTCCCACCGATAACACCGATACCCTAGCCGTAGCCACCAATACGGCTCCTCCAAACCCGTCTGGTACGGGGACGAGGAGATCCGCTAGGCAGGCAGGCATTCCCCCTCCCGTCCCCGATGATCTGGCGACGGAAGGCACCGAACCTTCCCAACCGCACGTCGAGCAGCTGCAGACGCCCGCCGTGTTGGTCTCTACGGGTGAAGTAGACACTCCCGTATCTTCCTCCAGTATATTGGAGTCCGTACTTGCTGAATTGGCAGCAATGAGAAGGAACAACGAACTGTTCCAACAAGAGATATCTGCCCGGCAGGCAGAGAACGAAAGGTTGTTAAGGCAGCTTCAAGGTCGACCCATTGAGAACACAAACGAACCCGAACTGGACGCAGTTCACGAAGAAAGGGACCCCGTCAATACGGGCACGGAATCCCGACAAGCATCATACGAAGAAGCGCAACGATACCGTTCTGTCCCATACTCAGAGGAAACTTCCTTAGTACGGGGACTGTTACGACCCGTCCTTGATTGACCTCAAGCTAATCAAAGATGAGTGGAAAGCTGTCGTTTACAAGGGTTGAGCTAAGTGCTCGGGTTCTTGTGACTTGATCGACAGTTGTGTAGGCGTAATGAGCTTGGTAGGATCCGGCAAGCTTGGGGAGGTGGTGTAGGTGGTCGGGCGGTGTTGAGGTCTAGCGAGGTAACTTATGATATTTTGATCCTTAGGGAAGAAGTCAGACTCCCTCCCCAAGGCCCGTCTTTTATACCTTGTTGGGGTGGCCTTCTTAGAAGGTGGTTCACTCTGAGAATCACTCTGAGAGTCGCTCTCAGAGTGGTTCTAAGAATGCCTCTCAGAGTGGAGTTCTAAGAACAGACTCGCTTCTAAGAACGAGTCCGCTTCTGAGAGCAATACTCTGAGAGCCCTTCTGAGAGTTCAGCCCACGCAACCTATATACAATACCAAGTATGATATGATGTTATGACCGGGTCATAACAGGGACCGTTTAACAAAGGCATTAAGCTCAACGCCCCAGACCCGTTCAAGGGGGATGCCAAATCGATACCAACATTCCTCGCTCAAGTAATCATGTACACGACTATGCAACCTGCAGTGTTTCGAGATGACAACTCTAAAATCATCTACGCGGGTTCATACTTCAAGGATACGGCTCAAACCTGGTTTGTAGCCATGCTCAACTCAAACCCGAAACCATCCTGGTTTAACTCTTGGCTTGAGTTCACCGATGAGATCCATAGAGTCTTTGGCCATATCGACCGTAAGGCAGAGGCAGGACGACGACTCAAGGCACTCAGGCAAATCACCACGGTATCAGACTATTACGCTCGATTCCTACAACTCAAAGTAGAAGCCGAGTGGGGAGAGACGGCCGAACGTTTTGCCTTCCACGAGGGCCTCAAATCCGACATCAAGAACGCGCTTGCCTTACAGGTAGACGCCCCCAAGACTCTAAGTGAACTGGTAGACCGTGCCATTCGCCTCGACATGCGTGCACAAGAAAGACGAGACGAAGCACGACGGGAAGAAGCGGCGAAACCAAACCCGGAAGTGAAGACTAATCGCTTCGGAACTCGTCGATACGGGAACGACAGAACAAGGAGTTCGGTCACGCCTAATAACGAACCCCGTGGGGGGCAATACGGGAATCGTGCACCGGAGTCACCCATCGCTCCGAAAGATACTGGTCGAAGTCGCCCCCCCTACCATACCAACTTACCTCCCGAAGAACAGAGACTACGAGAACAGTTACACCTCTGTTTTCGATGTGGGAAACCGGGCCACGTTACCAAGGATTGTAAGGAAAGAAGATATACCCCTAAACCGAATAACCAAGCAAACATGGCCCAAACGATACCCGTAACGCAAGGTACGGATGGTCGTACTCCGGGAGCGGTTACTCTGAACGCCATCCTCTCGGAATCTACAGCACCATTCACCATACTGGTACAAATCAACTTGCATCCTCATCGGGCAGTACGAGCCATGCTCGATACGGGTGCAACTCGCGATTTCGTCGACAAAGAACTACTCAAGTCTCTAAACATTGTACCAACTATGGCCGCCCAACCTGAAAGTATCAAGTTGGCAGATGGATCGATAGCCAATAAGACCATCACGCATGAGGTGATACTCACCATCGTGGTAGGTCAAGGTTTCCCTGCGTATACCTCGACATTCATGGTCACGAAGGTCGGAGCCGCGAACATGATTCTCGGTATTCCGTTCTTCAAGAGTCATGATCCCGTACTGGACTGGACGGGACGCCATATACGTCCCCGTAACACCGACGTTGTCATTGCCACAATGGAACTCGAACCTGTAGAAGCGGAGGAACTGAAGAAAGCAATCCCTCCCGAGTTCCATAATTTCCTCGATGTCTTTAGTAGGACAGAAGCAAACATCTTACCGGAACATCGCCCTTACGATCACGAAATCAAGTTGATGGAAGGCACAACGCCGGGATTTGGACCCATTTATGCCTTATCCCGTACCGAACAAGACGAACTCCGTGGTTACCTTGACGAAAACCTTGCTAAAGGGTTCGTGGTACCGTCAAGCTCTCCAGCGGCGTCGCCCATACTGTTTGTGAAAAAGAAGGACGGATCTCTCCGCCTATGTGTCGATTATCGACGGCTGAATGCCATTACCATCAAGAACCGTTATCCCTTACCGTTGATCCGAGATCTAGTTGACAAGCTCAAACATGCGAAAGTCTACAGTAAGATAGACTTACGGGGGGCGTACAACCTACTACGGATCAAAGAAGGCGACGAATGGAAGACGGCGTTCCGAACCCGTTACGGCCTATACGAATACCGTGTTATGCCGTTCGGGCTCACAAACGCACCAGCATCTTTCCAGTACCTCATGAACAACATCTTTCGAGACTTACTCGACTCGTGTGTCATTGTTTACCTGGACGACATCTTAGTATTCTCCAATACAAGGGACGAACACATCGCCCAAGTAAGAGAAGTACTCAGACGACTACGACAGAACCGCCTATATGCCAAACATGACAAGTGCGAGTTCTTTACCACTCGAGTCTCATTCTTGGGATATGTAATCACCCCAGAGGGAGTGAACATGGATCCTGAAAAAGTGGCTACCATCAAAGAATGGCCAGAACCAAGGAATCTAAGACAAGTACAGTCTTTCCTTGGTTTCGCCAACTTTTACCGGACACTCATTCCCGACTTTGCGAAGATCACGAAGCCGTTACATAGACTCGCGAAGAAGGACACGCCTTTCGTATTTGGCGACACGGAACGCGTGTCATGGAATACGGTCAAAGACGCCATTAGCACGGCACCCATTGTCCGTCACTACGATCCAGATCTTCCATGTACTGTGGAAACCGATGCGTCGGACTATGCGATCGGAGCCGTACTCTCCCAAACGGATCACGAAGGGGTGACACGGCCCGTCGCATTCACCTCTCGAGGCCTCACTCCTCCGGAGTTGAACTACGAGGTACATGACAAGGAGTTCCTTGCCATCGTATATGCTTTCCAAGAGTGGAGGCATTATCTAGAGGGGAGTAAGGTAATGGTGGAAGTCCAAAGTGACCACAGGTCACTAGAAACCTGGATGACAACCAAAAGTCTAAACCAACGACATGCCAGATGGTACTTATATATGTCAGGTTTTGACTTTAAGGTACGATACCGCCCGGGAAAGCTCTCAACAAAACCCGACGCGCTTTCACGGCGTGCAGATTACCAGCCTACGGACACGGAACAGACGACGCTATCCAAGGAGCTAAACCCGCATAACGTACGAGCATTACTACGCCTGGATCAGGTGGAATCGGAACCCGTACAAGCCAATACGATCTCAGTACAGACGACCACGGCCTCGACGTCAACTTTCAAGGAAGACTTAAAGTTAGCACTACTCACCGAGGGGCCGTCAGCCGAGGAAAAGAACCAATTGGTACTCCAAGACAGCCTCTGGCATCGTAAAGACGAACCAGAGATATACTGGATCCCGCCGAGCATGCGTAAAACAATCTTTACGGGCTCACACGACGGCCGTACAAGGGGACATCCAGGCCGTACCAAAACCTACGGGAACATCCGTTCCAAATTTTGGTGGTCGTCGATACGAGATGATATCCACAACTACGTAGCTACGTGCGAAATATGTCAGAAGACGAAGACTTCCCGACAGAAACCATTAGGCCTACTCAGGCCCCTACCTATCGCGGAAAAGCCCTGGCAGCACGTATCGGCAGACTTCATAGGGGAATTACCCCCATCGGGTGAATACAACGCCATCCTTGTCTTAGTAGACAGGTTTACCAAGATGGCGATATTCGTACCAACTACTACGGCCCTCAATGCAGAAGGGTTCGCGAAATCGTTCCTTACAAATGTATATTACAAGCACGGATTGCCCGAAACGCTTGTAACGGACAGAGGGTCGGTATTCACCTCCCAAGTATGGAAAACCATCACAAACCTATTGGGACTCAAGCATCGCCTTTCTACGGCATACCATCCTCAAACTGATGGCCAAACGGAAATCGTTAACCAATGGCTTGAGCAATACTTGCGGGTATACGCGAACTTCGAACAAACAAATTGGGCTGAGCTACTACCGTATGCCGAACTTTGCTATAACAATACCGTACACAGTACCACGGGTATTGCGCCGTATACGGCCTTCACGGGATACGAAGCGCGAATTACGGATCTCGAAATACCGCCAACGGGGTCAATTGGCGCACCGAAAGCAGTGTCAATCGTCTCTAACCTGGCCAACGTACACCTCCGACTGAAAGACAACATAGCCAAAGCGAATGAACGCTACAGGGCTGCCTACAACCGACACCGTCGCGACGCTGTCTTGAGAGAGGGGGAGAAGGTCCTGCTACGCACGACCAACTTGACTACCCTGCGACCGACAAAGAAGTTCGACGACAAGTACGCGGGCCCGTATAGAGTCATACGAGTCGTAAACCCTGTCGCTTATGAACTGGATATACCGAAAACCGCGAGGATTCACCCGGTGTTCCATATATCCTTACTGAAACGATACAGGGAACGGGGAGACGAAGAAGAAAAACGGGAAACCGTACCAGACGAGACGCATTTCGAAGACAACGTCACTGTACCGAACCGGATCCTACGACATCGTACGGTCCGTGACCAGCAGCAATGGCTAGTGGGAAGAGAAGGAACGGACGACAACGAAGCAGCATGGGAGACAGACGAAACCATGAAAGACTATGAGCACTGGGAGACCCTCAAAGCAACCTATACTCCACCAAAGAGAGCGAAGAGAGCACATACGGCTCGCCGAGGTTGGAAAGGATGGGTCACCATGGAAGATCACACGGTCACAGGAATGGAAGACACGGAAAACCGTACCCAGAGCTACGGATCGCAGGATTGACTGCGACGACGGCGCCGTACACGACAAGATGCACGATACCTTGTACGGACGCCCGACAAGAAGGGATATGCTCCCAGACCAATGGTATTACATACACAGAACCACCACCCACTACTACTGAGCCTCACCCTCCACATCGTCCCTCTCCTCACTCTCCCTACTCATCTCCTCGTCCTCATCCTCCACGTCCACAACCCTTGCCCGTTTGGTCGCCCGAACGGCCTCGGGAGCCGGAGACAACGAAGACGCCTGACTCGCGACCTGGCGAGCAACCACAGTACCGCTCCGAAGATGGAGCCCGGAAGACGAGCCGGCCGTACCCCCCCGAAACGAACCCCGTGGTCACGTTGACCTCACCAGTCGTACCGGAGCCACCGACAACCGTAGATGCCACTACGGGACCCGTAACAGGCGACGACGGCCCAACCACAGACGGAGCAGGAACGGACGATTGAGGAGCCTCCGCCACGGCCAACAGGTCACGCCAAAGCACCGACATCTGCTCGCGAACCGTACCGACGGGCTCGGGATTCGCCCGGGGTCGACGAGATTTCGCCTCTCGAATATGGGAGATGTCACGATGCTCCGGTCTAACTTCGGCGACCTGGGACCGCTGCACAACGACTGGCTTGGAAGTGGACGAGTTCCGCGCGAACTCGTTGAGAGAATGAGGAAAGCCTTGACTTGGGACTGGGACGTGGAGTTGGGGGACGTGGACTGAGACCTGGGCGATCTAGAAGAACTCAGATGAGTGGTTGTAGACCCGTCGAAGTTAGAGCGAGATCGTTGGGTCTTGGACTATGGGACTCAATCGAGGATCGCTGAGGAACCTCACTACAATCCGGTAAATTCTATATACTCTCGTCGAGACAAGTAGATACTCGCTCAACCTAGACGAGTTCCTCAAGCCCCACGTGACAGCCATGCCGCCATCCCGGTCGCGTGGATAGTCACGTGACGACTCGACGACGTCTCCGTCATGACAGGAGACGACGAAGTTGACATCTCGCAGGCGAGACAAGAGAACCTCGTCCTCAGGACGGTACTGCGAGTACAGCATGTCGTTGGCCAGCTTGATGAACCGACCAAGAGACGCCAGAGACTGATCGATTTCGGGCTCCGGCAGAACCCATCGACCCCGACGACCCGTCCGCGTACCGATCCGCAACGAGCAAGGCACCTTCAGCACTCCACACCGTAGACACCTACACGGTTACCGTACTCCAGAATACGTGATATCGTACCACAACTTACCCATGAACGGGCGCCTTGTCCCGAACCACGTCTCCAATCCCCCAATTCTCGTTCGGTATGGGCACGATGCACTCACCCGAGGCATCCACGCACTTCACACACTTTCGAGGAGGGAGAACGGTCACGATCGCATGAGTTTCCTCATAAAAGGCCGCCTGTACCGTCATGTACTGTTGGGGATGGGCAACAGACTCAACCTTGTCCTCCAACTTCGCCATCAAGTCGTTATATTGATCGTTCTTGACAGGCGCGAGAACGACCCCACCAACCAGCTGGAATTCATAAGTACGAACGGGAGCCATGGTGAGAACGATTCAAATTTGAGAGACGACGGGGGGGCGTACCAAGAGTACGAGCATATATCGTCCCACTCAAGCATCGACTCGACGTTTTAGCAGGCAATCTCATCGGTAATCCGGTCTCGTTCTTCGCGCTATAGACGTCCTTTAAAGGGGGGAGAGTGTCATGGAATCCATCGCACTTCCCCTTTTAGGATATATCGTCTAAGGGAACCCGTATCGCCCCGAACGTGCCCCGTCCCTTAGTAATCCATTCGATGAGTCCCTGTAGGGTGACGTAGTCCCTCGTATATAGCAGATCAACTCTGTCTCGATATCCTCATCGAATGTATCGCATCTCATCTCAAGTATACATCCGTTCTATATAGAAACCGTTCGTCCACGCCAGGTATACCACCGCCGTAACCCGTACCACAGCCCGTGACACAGGGTTTCCTCTGGCGGCACAGCCGTTGTTCCACAACCTAGGCGTGAGCTGGGCCTGTACCCTGCTAGGCTGCATTGCTGTATTGTGAGTCGGTCTCTCGATCCTCGGGACGAGGGCAAGGTCCAGCCCAAACCCGCCTCGCTTAGATGGATGGGATGGAGTGAGTGAATTGGATGATGGATGAATTCGAAGATGGATGAATTGGATGAGGATGGGAGATCAAGCAGCCACGCCAGCCTCCAGTGCCAGTTTGGACGGACGCTAATGCGGCGACTTAGATTGGGTGCAACGCCCATGTTGTTCTACAAGTACGGACCACGGTGCGTCGTTGTCTTATCTGTACTTGAGCTCGGCTGAAGGTACTCTTCCACTCTTCTAGGCTGAGAGAGAGAAGTAAATTCATCATTTCGTGATGAACGACGGCGATCGGTACAGTACAGTCGCCCATAGATCTTGATACAGTAGACGGGCTCGTTGGCGAGTACCATGTACGACCTCTTCATACCTCCCAATATAATACTGTATGGACATGCATAAAGCTCCCGTCGGAAGTGTACCATCACATGCCCACCTGCGTTCCGACCCGACATTCTTAAACACATCAACCAGGTAGCCGCACTCGAGCCGCCACGCCTCGCACGACGATACGATGATTGGCACGACGATACGTTAACGGTTTTGCAGCAACATGTCCATGGCTCTATCAAAGCAGATCATCCTCTCATACAGCCCTACGATACATTTCCACGTACTTCCCATCGCTTCAGTCCTCATCGTCGTCCCCATCGTCATCGTCATCACTCTCGACCACCGCTTTTCGCCGTCCTGTACTTGTCAATCTCGGCACTCGCACTCGCACTCGCACTCGTGCAGCATCCGCACAGCACGACTCACCTCTGCGCGCCGCCTTTTCCCTCACTTTCGCGCCCTGGTTCTCCTTCCCCCCCGCCTGCGGCCTCTTTGCCGCGCGCTTCTTCGCCGCCTTGGTCTTGCGCAGCACATCCGCCTCTAACGCCTGTTCTTCCAGCCCCTTGGCCTGGTGTTCAGCGAGGATCGCCTCGAACTCCTTCAGCTCGGTTTCCGGCTTGTTGGAGTTTTTGTTGGCCCGCGCTTTGGCTAGGATCTCGCTGAACCGCCGGAAGACGGTCTCCTCGTGCAGCTTGTCTTGGTAGAATGGCAGTCTAGCACACGTCAGTATGCCATATCACGCCCTGCCACGAGGACAGGCAAGAACCGCCGCTGTCAGAGACTACAGCAAGCGCAGGACAGACAATGATCAAGTCTGGCAAAGGCAACTGGACATACCCCTCGATGAGCTTCTTGACCGACCGCTCGGATTTGAATGGCAGCAGACTCAGGCAGAACGAGATATCGCGCCACTGTCGTTCTTCTGTGGCGAGTCGGAACCTCTGGCACAGCTTTTCCACAATCGCTTCCGCTTGCTTCTCCTGCACCATCATCAGCCTCCTCGTTCACAATCGAGATTTCGGTGAGAAGATCGGCACCGATAGTGGCTTACCTTTTCGATAAAGGTGAAAATAAACCGCATGGTCGTCTCAAACGTCTCTTCATCTACTGCGTGCGCCCCGATCGAGAGGTGAGAGATCACGTCCTGCAGGTTGTTGTACAGCGCGTTGTCCTTGGTCGACAGCTGAGTGAAGAACAGCTTGGCCAGATCCGAGATACGTTGGTCGGGATCTTCGAGACATTTGGCCATCTCGCCCAGCTGGCCTTTGACTTTGATCATCCCGTTCAAGATCAGGTGTGTGAGCACCATCAGCGTGTTCTTCTTCACCACCAAGTCTGGGTCCGCCAGCCCTTGGTACAGTCTCTCCGAGTTCTGTCCGACCAGTCAGCTATGTTATCCCTTCTTTGATACACTAAAACGCACGTCATCGATCATGCTGCCAAAGCAGACCGCAATGTCTCCTAGCGCAATCACAATGTTGCTCCTCACAACCGGGTCTTTCGAACTTTCCAGTATCTTGAAGAGCAGCACCAAATGTTGCTCGCAGAATTGCGCAGAAACACACATGAGCTTGGTGAGAGCAAGAGTCGCAGCCTGTCGAAGTACAGGTGACTGGCAGGGGACCAACCTATCAGCCGACTCGCTACTCGATGAGCGGTTCAAGCTCACCCTATACCGTTTCGGGCTCGCGCAGATGCTCGCCACCATCGAACCATAGACCGCCAACAGGCTCTTGTCGCCATACAACAACTCCTTCTCCCGGATCCCAGCAATGAGTTCTCCGATGTCGTCCTCCGCGTTACCCGCTACCGCGTCGAGGTCGTTCGAATCCTTGTCAGCGGCTTTAGCGGCGGCTTTTCCTGTACTATCAGTATGGTCAAGGTAGGTATACGAACGCTTAGCAGTCTCATCCTTCCTGCGCTTGAACTCCCTCTCCACCAGTTCGAGGTACACAATGTGTTTCATCGCGACGTGCCCAACCACAAACACCAGTTGCGCCAGCACGAAGCTTCCTGCTTTATCCTCCTTGACGTCGTTCATCGAAGAGGACCTCGGCAGACTGCCTTCTTTCGACGGAGACTGCACCGGGCTGGCTGGCACATCAGTCGTGTCATCTCGGATGTCGTCTCCCGTAGGCGGAAGCTGAGAGGAGGACGGTTTGTCAAAGACCCGGGCTGTGAGGTTCTTGATGAGTTCACTGCAGAGAGAGTCCGGCTGTTCTCCTAGCAGGTAGATGGTGTTGATCGCTTGTTCCGCCATACCAAACCTGGGAGAAGTTAGAATCAAGAAGTAAAATAAGCATTTCGGACATACCATTGAGCGGATTTAGGCGCATTCTCTACCATCTCTTGCAGCTTGATGAATATCGGATTGCTCATGGGCAATCGCATGGTCTTATCCGCCAGAGACCCTGCCCGTCAGAAGGACAAAGTCAAGCACTCACCTTTGACCTTCTTCGCGCTGCCCCCGAGTCGCTGCAAGGCAATACAGGTGTATCGCGCAAGAACCAGATCGTGCTTTTGTCAGCTCCGTCTCCCTTAGGTACCTACCATTCCAAAGTTGCCCAGTCCAATTTTGAGCAGACTCTCAACTCGTTCAGTCACAACCTCACGCCTCGCGAGGGCCAGCATGCCGAGAATGATGATAGCGCCCTGACGTTGTGGTTTTGGGATCTCTTGATCGGTACCTACGCGCGCCAAGTAAGCAACAGCTCACAGGGAAACGGGAATGGAATTCACTATATACTTGCCAAAGCTTGTTCACAACGTCTCCATGGACGCCATTGTCCAGCATCATCGTACGCATGAGTTCCTCCAAGCTCGTCAATTCCGCCAGAGTCGCGCCGTAAGTCCGCCTGCGATCAGTTTTGTCTCTTTTTTATGCTTACTCGATCATATTCTTCGCGATCCTGTTGACCTGTTGCTTCGGCGCCAAATCAGGTACGACGTCAAAGTACAGGCTCCGGTATATCTCCACCATGACCGCCCTTACACCTCTCCCGTCGATGCCTTCTTCGGCGTTTCCTGTTGCATTGTTGTCCTTGGTCCAGATCAGATGAAGCATGGTCTTGATGCCGCCTTCGGCACCGGCGAGGTTGTACTCGTATGCTGTGCGGAAGAACCGCATCGCTTCCAAGACTTCAGACTTGGTCGTCGAGACGAGCAGCTGGCACAAGGTAGGTATCGCCGATTCTAGCTGGTTGATGAAGCGCAGAGCGTCCGAGTAGTACTTTTTGGTGAGCCTGAGTTTGGTGATCAAAGCAGGATCCAATGTTGACACCTCTTGAGACACTGCTGCAAGCTCAGCCGAGGATATTCTCGGCTTCTTTGGTTTGGCCTTTGGCGCAGAATCAGGACCATCAGCCTCCTCTTGCTCCTCCCGCTCCTCTTGTTCTTCTTGTTCCTCCTGCTCCTCCGGCAGCTCCTGTTCGTCGGCCTCCTCGTCTTCTAAGCCCGCATCACGACGGGCCTTTTCCATCTCAATAGTGTCTACTTTGGCAAGTTCTTCAGCAATCTTGTCGTATCGTTCTTGCCACTCGTCTAGATTCAGCGTGCCGCCATGCAGTGCACCAAAAGGATGGGTCTCGAGAAGTCGGGTAAGGAGCTGGATAGAATATCGCCGAGCAGACGATGTCTTGTCTTCGAGAGTGCGGACTGTGAGGTCTGTGATTTGCACCCGTTGCTTCGGGAATTTGGTCGGGAGACTGAAGAAAAGGGTCAGTTGAATAATCACTTTGACACGAGCTGACTGACTCGCAGAGCTTGATGATTGTAGTGAGCACTTTAGACCGGACATAAGAATTCAAATCAAGATATCTTTCCATCAGAAGCTCGAAAAAGCGTTTAATCTGTTTCTTCTTCTGTTCCTCGTCACCCTCGTCCGAGTTGGAGATGTCAGTGATCAAGAGCCCGATGATTTCGATCAGAGCCATTCGCATGGGGTGGGCCTGGGGATGTCAGCCTACATCACCAGATATTACAAGCTCAGCGTACCTCGCTTTCCAAATGCGCCAGCAGGAGACTCATCTGCTTGTTGACCATCCTGGGGGACAGTTCAGCCAGGCGGACGAGGAACCTGCTGAAACTCCTGGGCCCCTTGACGTCGTTGTGCGCAAAGGTTTTTCCAGCCACATCCCGGAGCACCTCTTCGCCCAATTGAGCATAGTCGAATTCTTTTTCCAGGATCGCCAATAATTCCGCCATGGGTTCTGACAAGTGCTCGAAATAGGTGATGTTCTGCATGATCGACGTCTGAGCTCCGAAAGCGTGCGAGTGGAACTTGACGGCGAGGCAGATGACCTTGTATATCCCGAGACGGATTTCCTGGGATTTGAGGTAAGCCTCGACCTCGCACAGCTGGTACGCTGGCTTGACGAAACAGGAGATGAAAGCTTCACGCTCCGATGTCGTTCGCCAGATACGCGAGGTAGGGAGTCGCAAGCATTTGTGCATGGTTACGAGGACGCCGGGAAGATGGTCAGCCCACACAAATCCTGTGTTGGACGATGGAGCTTTCTTCTTGCCCTTGGTCTTTGTCGCTTGACTCTCCCCGGCTGTTCGACCTGCACCGCGTTCCGCGACTGAGACAAACCACTGGAGGAGGAATGCCCAGACTTCCAGAGGACCCTTGTGCACCAGTGGTGCGTCCATGTCCTCTTGGGAGAAGTTTGACATGGCCAAGACAGCCGCCGTGTGCTGGGACAATGACGACGTCACCGCATCGAGAGTCTTGACGAGTACTGTAACGCCTACAGAAGGACTATCGGCATGCTTGAGGATTGAGCGGAAGACGTCAAGAGTCGCTGGGGCGGAATGCAGGATCGAGTCGGGATCGGAAACGACGGATTCAATGGCGGAAGAGAGGTGCGCATCCACTTCTGACTCTGAGAGCGCCGAGATATCAATCTCATTGGGTACATTGTACAGTGCCGGATCTGATGCGAGCGATAGGAGCTCCTCTTGCAGGTTGAAGGCGTCCGACATGTCGTCAGAGGTCTACAAAGAGAGCAGCAGCCTATTGAAGGGGCCAACGAGTCGACGCGCTTTATTTGTTTCGAACAACGCGCTGGGGCAGAGCCACGTGGATTGATTTTATAGGGATAATCTATTAAATCCCCCCACTTTGTGGATCCCACGCGCGCCACGTTCCAAAGCTGCAACCGGAAGTGGTCAAGCCCTGCGTATCACTCTATTCTTGCTCTGCTCTGCATTTCAATAGCTATCCCTCGCTCCTTGTCAGTCATTTCAGCCCGATTTCCAGGTCATAACAGCGCCTGTACACCACCATCGCTCGCTTGTATCGCACATTAAATAGCCAAAATGCCCGAGCCACAGTTCTTTGAGACCATCACAAAGGTAAATGCCAGCGTCGAGCGTGATTTGGGGCGTGGGTCAAGTGGTGTACAGCGTGGCCGCCCATTGTGAAAATCCAGACGAGGATCCTGCATACGGTTTCCAACACTCAAACCTCGGCTCAACTCTGGTGGCTGGAGTCCTGCACCTCTGGCGATCCTGTCCTTATATACCGTGCTGATCTGCGCAGTCGTATGTGGATGTCCCAATCACCGAAGCGGGCGTAGATACGGCCGATTTCTGTGAAGCTTCAGAGAATCTCGTCAAGATCTTTGGTATGCCCCATCTCCATCTCTCTACACATGCTGACCTGCTGCGCTAGGTCTCTTTGGGAACCCAGCATTCACCGTTGTCCAGAATGATCTCACTGGGAACATCGCGGTGAGTCACCGCGCGTCGTATCACGTCTCAATGCTACTCTAACTGAGAGCTGTTTAGAAAGTACGATTATACCTCGCCGCAAATCCAGACTCGGCACAGACACTAGAGTCCCTCTTGGCGCACGACAAGACGTCCCATCCGGTTGCTAAGGATCGCACAACGACGTCGGGGCTCATGTGGCTGTTGCGCGGACTCAAGTTCACCGCCCTGGGCTTGCGTATCAACCTCTCCAACCCTGATGAGGAATTCTCGACCAGTTTTACAAAGGTAAGCGCATCCCTGCGTATTTGATCCGACAGCGCTGAGGTGTCTTCAGGGCTACGAACAGAGTCTGAAGAAGTTCCACGGGATGATGATTCGGCCTGTGTTCTATGTGCGTAACGTAATTTGACGGGCCACGCACAGCTGACGGGCGTCTGTCTTACTCCTTTGTTCTACATGCTCCCCTTGTTCTTTTGTCTACGCATGGCAATGACTTGTGGTTTATCCTGTGACCCGCCAACCCATTAAAATAACCGTCGGATGGATAGCTCGCAATGAAAGCCTGTCCATACCGCGCAACGTTCTACCCCAAGCTAGGCGAGCCATCCGAAGTAGTCATGCCCAAGCTGGAAGAATGGCTCGCAGCGCTCGAAAACATTGTCAAGAAGGAAGAAGGCGTCTTCAAAGCAGGCGGCTACGGCGAGATCTAGATTGTAGATGTCTGGACTACCTATGTCATTAGCTGATTCGGCGGCGATGGACACTGTAACCCTGTGCACAACCAGTGTGCACAGAAGGCATTTGTATGCATGGCCATTTGGCTTGGAGGCATTGGAGGAAGAACACCTTGGACGACACGTTATCAAATTCCCCAAAGTGCCACGTCATGACCCTGACGACGCGGGGGCGTCTCTCGTTCACCTCCTTCCAACGTATCAACTGGACGACTGTTGTTCCATCTCTGTTGCTTTCATTTGCCTGTAAGAGTTGCGCGACTAAGCCGGACAGTCGGAGCCCACATTCTCTACACTGGATCGCGGGTACAGGCCTCGCTATGAACCAAGTAAGTCTGGCACCTCGTTGTAACCTCATCTTGGTCGGCCTATCAAGTGCACTCTGGTGGATTGCCTACTAACAAGCACCCAGCACCCAGCAATGTGGGGTCACCCCATGACACCCCATCAATCCTTCAACGCCCACACCGCCTTCCCTCTCGCCACGCCCAATTCCATGAGGACCCAGCAAGCCTCGGCACCTACGTCCCATACACAGTAAGTGTGATCCGTCAGGCCTTGTTCCATCGCATGGGAGGCGCCACGTTACTGAGGTCTCGATGCTGATTCGGACATAGGCAGCCTCTTGTGACTGGTACGAGCGTGCTAGGGCTCAAGTTCAAAGACGGAGTGATGTTGGCTGCTGATAATCTTGGTGCGTGCTCAGTCACCTCGTGAGTGGAGAATGAAGCTGATCGAGCGTCTGTTGCGCCCTATCGTCCTACTCGCTACTACTTGACCTGACTATAATCATCTTACTACCTCGTGCAACTCGTTGCTGTGCCGATTGTTGGACATACAGCGTCTTACGGCTCGCTGGCGAGATTCCGGGATATCCAACGACTGCATCCTTTGGGGAATCATACCTGCCTGGCTGTCGCAGGCGACATGAGTGACTACCAGTACCTGAAGAAAGAGCTCAACGGCCTCTTGTGAGTATTGAAGGGGCCTAGGTCCACCAGGTCTGTCAGTGGGCAGCGTGCTGATCACGCGATTCTCTCCCCCGTCTTACCTCGCTTGCTCTCGTTCACAAATCCAGGCGAGAAGAAGAAGCCCTGTCACTTTCCGATTCGCATCCCGCTCTCCACCCATCGCAAATCTACACATTCCTCGCCAACCTCTTCTACGCGCGGCGTAGCAAAATCAACCCCATCTGGAACGCTGTGCTTGTCGGTGGCTGGGACGCAACAAAGGGCGAAAGGTCAGCTTTCATAATCACAGTTCCATCGTCAGCTGACAACGGGAATAGCTTCCTTGGTTACGTTGATCTATTGGGAACGACCTACTCGTCTCCGACACTGGCGACGGGTTTCGGATCTCACATTGCGCAACCACTCTTGCGTGAGGCATACGAGAAGAAAGCCGGGATCGACGGCAAAGGCGAGCTCTTGACGGCTGAAGAAGCAGAGGCCCTTTTGGATGACTGCATGAAGGTGCTCTTCTACCGTGACGCGCGGAGTCTGAACAAGGTGAGCTGATCAGTCGGTGAGGATATTGATGGACGCTGATGTGGACCGCAGTACCAAATCGCTACGATCACTGTAGCAGGGGTCACAATCTCCGACTCGAAGAGCTCAGAGACAGATTGGGGATTCGCAGAGGGCCTGAGGGGATATGGAGCTCAGCAACAGTAGATTACCCCATGTACATGCAGGCATAGCGAGATTATCCCCCGATAGGCAGCGGTGAGCTGTGCGGCATCCTGACGCTCGCGATGTATCGGGGTTGGTGCATTGGTTGATCGTTCCAATCGTTGCCTGATCTGTTGAGCGTGCGCGCACATGCTGAGATTTGTGATCAGCAAATGATACTGGGGCACAATGATTGCATGTCATGCATTTGAGAGTCGCTCCGCTTGTGCGGCACTCACTCGAGGGATTACAAACTGCTGTCTGGCCAAAAATAAAATAGAACGCGTCCAGCGATTTGCGAACAGCTTCACAGCATCATGAGATAGGACTCGAGACTGCTCACTGCGCGCACATACCACGCAGAGTGACCAGCGACGCGACAACCAGCTGCCGCGATGCTGCTGCTGCAGTTGTCGTGCGTTCTGGGGCTGGTGCCATCGCTGTTGGCGCTGGACCTGGCTGGACTGCGGCATCGGTCCATCTACCAGGTCCTCACTGATCGATTTGCGCGAGACGACGGGCTCGTTACATCCTGCGAGCTCGAGCCGAGGCGGTACTGCGGTGGGACTTGGAAGGGAATAGAGCAGAGGCTGGACTATATACAGGGTATGGGGTTCGATACCGGTACGTCCCAATGGTTCCCTTGCATCTTCCCCATCCCTGGTCGCCTGTGCAGCATGCTTGTGCGGCTGCTTTGTCTACGGTCACTAGGTCTGTCATGCCGACCTTCTCTGTCTGGTATTGCCCTCTCACAGGAATCGGAATGTACTGGCTTGCTGCAGAGCTTATTATACGCAGTCTGGATCTCGCCCGTAGTAGAAAACATAGAGGACACCCCGTCGCAAGGCGGTGGCTACCACGGTGAGTCTCGCGAGCTTGTGAATGCTGTATGTACTAAAGGAGACAGGCTACTGGGCCGCAGATATACGCAGTACGAGCCGCGACCAATGTTGCTGGTTCACATTGCTGACAAGGCTGCAGAGCCAAACTTGCATTTTGGCACCTCGCAAGACCTAAAAGATCTCTCGGCGGCGCTACACGCTCGCGGGATGTATCTCATGGTCGACGTGGTAGTTGTCCACCTTCAGCCCTACCACCCTGCCCACGTCTGTTATCATTTCAATGCACGACCTATGCCCCAGATCCCCAAGCACCGCCAGACGCCTCTGAAGCCGATCACCCCTCTCTGAGCGACTCGGCTCGCTGCCTTGCTGATCGCTGACGAGATAGGTTGCAAATCATGTCGGCGCTCACTCACGGAACGACTTTCTGCCTTCTAGCTTCTACGGGCCGTTTGATTCGCCTGCAGATTTCCATCAGTACTGTTTGCCGGACTACAATGACCAGGAGCGGACTGAGCAGTGTGAGCTGCCGTCTTCGAGATTGACGTTTAGCTGCTGCTCATCGAGATGCTTTGCTCTCCGTGCCTGGTCCCGCTGCCTTGATGCCCGACTGATCACTCACATGCCTTTGATGCCATCATCTCGTTGATCAATCCACGACCGCCCGTCTCCCGCTCTCCAGGCTGGCTGGCCGACCAGATGCCCGACCTGAACACCGAGTCTCCACGCGTCGTACGGACGCTGCACGCGTGGATCACATCCCTCGTCGAGACGTATCACATTGACGCAATACGCGTCGACACGGTCAAGCACATTCGCAAAAACTTTTGGCCAGACTTTGTGCGCAGCGCCGGCGTGGTGGGCATGGGTGAGGTGCTGCATGGGGGTCGGTGTCGTCCCTTACTCTCTGACATCACGGCCGATGGTGTGCGTGCTGATACCGGATAGATCCCGTGTACCTGGCCCCGTATCAGAGAGAGGCGATGGGTAGCTTGCTCGATTACGCGACGTATTGGCATATCAAGTTCGGAAACAACGCCCATAAGGCGGTCTGTAGCTGACATGTGTAGAACCACGTTCATGGACACCACACGGACAATGTCAGAGCTGGTCGACATGATCGGCAAGGTGCATAGGCTGCTACCCGACCCCACTGCTCTTGGGTCTTTCTTGGAGTGAGTGGCTGTACATTCCCCAGGTCTCGACAGCACTGATCGCGAAGCAATCACGATTTTCCGAGGTTCGCAGGAGAAGTCGGCGACCCAGGGGTGCGTTTTTTGGGTCTCGAGTCTCTCCGTAGTGCTTGTCGTGCGGCAGCTCATTAGGGCAGCTCGTCAGGAACGCTGCTGTCTTCCCGTTTGTGTACGATGGTTTCCCGATCGTGTACATGGGTCAAGAGCATGTGAGTGCGCCGAAATGATTCACGCCGCATCACTAAGCTGTCAGGGTTTGACTGGAGGGCACGATCCATACAACCGCGAGGCGATATGGCTGCACGGATACGACCCTGATATGGCAAGTCATTCCTGTCCAGTATCCTGTTCTTCGTAGCTGCGCGTCCTCGCCGCTTGCACTACATAAAGCTGACTAAGTCCGCGCAGGCAATGTATCAACTGTTCAAGATCCTCAACCAAGCTCGTCGAACCGCTATTACCTCGCACCCTGCCTACTTGACGACCCTCTGCCGTCCGCACCAAGTCACGAATCACACGCTGGCATTGTCCAAGCCGCCGCTTCTCTCGGTATTCACCAACAGTGGCTCGGCAGTCGCCGCCGTGGGAGTGTACGTTGCCCCGTCGCAGACAGGTTACAAGCCGCTCTTGCCGCTCATCGATGTCGTGTCCGGCCAGATCCTGTCGACCGATCCGCGCGGCGGACTGACGGTGCCGCTCGTGGCGGGCGAGCCGAGGGTGTTTCTGCCCCTGTCGCTGCATCGCGATCCGGCCAGCACGGACGCGTGGGCAGCGACGCCGATGCGTATCGATATTGGCGCCGGAACGAAGTCGGGGCCCAGCAGCCCCGGCAGTCCGCGCAGTGCGCACTGGAAGCGCGGGTCGCTGGACAGAGTCATGAGCTTCTTTGCCGGCGGTGCGGGCGGCTCGAAAGCGAGGGATGGGCTGTAGCGCAGCCTCGTGCTGGACCATGAGAGGCCACTGAGCGTGCAACGGTGACGTCAGACTATAACGCTACAATAAGCAGTAGCGGACGTCAGACTGTAGCGCTATAGTAATCAAGAGCGGACTCCGGCCTGTAGCGCTCTAATGAGCAACGGCGACATCAGCTCTTTAGGTCTCTAGTAAGCATCAGCGACGTCGGCTTGTAGCGCTCGTCGGCCTGTAGCGCCTACTAAGTCATGGCGGACGTCAGACTGTAGCGCTCTAGTAAGCAAGGCGAAACGTCGGACTGTAGCATCGGCCGCCATCTGTGTCGATGTACAGTATGGCAGATGGATATCTCCCAAAAATTTGGTGTGCAAGATGTAACCTAGTTCATGATCACGATTAGGACTATTAAAATATTGTACGAGAAATTCGCACTGCCGCCACACAGAGATTCAGATCAAGCCCTTGATGCTCCTGATCACCTTGAGATGAAGACGTTATCGCGAGCCTCACGCAACCTCGACACGGAGATTTCCGTTCCCCCTCGCGGGGGTTTCTGCGAGCTCGACCGTCCTTGCGTGCTCTATCTTCCTCGTCCTCTCCGTCTGCTCTTCCAGCATGATCCGCCTGAACCGCTCTTCGACGCCCTCGGACCCAGCCGCCACGCCTTCGAACGGGTGCCCGACGATATTGAACTCTGCGAGTCCGTCGTCGTCTCCGTCGAGGTTGGCGTAGTCGACCATCCCGTCGTCGTCCATTCCGTCGGCGTCGTCGAGCTGGCCAGGGACGTAGACCTCTCCCCGGCGCGCGGCTTTGCGTTGTCGGATCCTGCGTTTGCGTCAGTTGGTTGGTGTGGGGATGACGGGAGACAAGGAGGGATTGGACGTCCATTTGAAGGAAATGGAACGAAAGAAGGACAGGGAGAAGATAAGAGTATAGAGGAGGAGAGAAGGAGAGAAGGAGAGAAGGAGAGAAGGAGAGAAGGAGAGAAGGAGAGAAGGAGAGAAGGAGAGAAGGAGAGAAGGAGAGAAGGAGAGAAGGAGAGAAGGAGAAAGGAGAGAAGGTGAGACGGAGAGAAGGTCAAGGTCAGAATGAGAGAAGAGGAGAGAAGGGCAGAGGAGAAGGAGGAGAAGGACGAGCAGCGAAGCCACCCACCGCTCCAGCTCGGTCTGCCTCTGCTCGTTCCACGCCCTCATCTCGCCGTGCAGCCGCTCCAGCTCGGCGCGCTGCTCGACCTCGAGGCCAAGCTGCACGATCTCGGTCTTGGTGGGGTGGCTGACGCCCGCGACGCGCAACACATCGGGTGCTTCCATGTGGTCTGCAAAGTCAGCCCGACCCAAGTTGAACGAAACCCAGCAGAACTACAACACGGAAAACCAACAGACGCCCGGATCAAGACCAAGCCAAACAAAAACCAAGGCCAGACCAAGACGGAGAATATCACGCTCAAACTCACTGGAAGTATTCGTCATGCGATGTGCAAACTCGCATGTATTTCCATGGCCAAGGATGAACTCGCCACCCAGCTGCCCCAGTTTGCCGGGATCCGCCAACGGCATCTTGAGCGCATTCTGAGGCGTCAGTCGATGCCTCTAATCTGGTATACGAGGGCGGGCAAATGGCCATGGACGCTGAAGAATAACGTGGCGTCGACTTACTGATAAACCGTGCAGTATCTGGGTCGGAACAGGACGCTGGTGGTAGGCCGCGCGACCTTTGAACATGGGTCCTTTGGCGTTGGTCATTTTCGTCATGCTGCGCACAGTCAGCTCTGACAGTTGGCAACAATGGACGAGCGCGACAGGGCTTGTACGACAACATAGTGTGGTTGGCGGGAGGAGAGAGGACCGCGAGAAAGCGAGCTCCATAGGGGAGGCCAGAGATACCCGCACACTCACCCCATGAGGTGATACAGTTTCGTGGGCACGTCGACCAGCACCTGGAACTCGCAGTTGAACAACTTGCGATAACTCTTGATGATCTTCCAGCTGCCATTGGAGATGACCACGACCCGAATACCGTTTCTGTCCAGCTCGGCCTTGTCGAGTAACGAGACCGAGGCGAACGTAAAGTCCTGGCACTGGCCGCACCAGAAGTGTCTGATGAAGAAGACGACCGTTTTGCGCCAATTTGGCGGCGGTCGTGAGACCTCGGCGCCCCACTTTAGATTCGACTTTGACTTTGATTTCGCCGTCGGTGTCGACGGCCGCGAGGAAGACGAGGCCGCCAAGGTCATAGGCGTTGCCTCTGGAGTTGGCGTAGCTGGGTCCTTGGCCGCACCCGACGCGGGAGGTGGGGAAGGAGGGAAGAGTTCACCAAAGCAGACGAGCTGACCGTCCTCGTCCCGCAGAAACATGGTGCTCACTTCCAACAAATTGCGACGTGAGGGTAGCCTATCGACCGAGAATTCGTCGTCATCTTCGTCCACCGCCTTGCTTGTTGCCGCAGGAGTAGCAGAGCGGGTGGGATTCGGTGTAGGACGTCTGGAAGATGAGGTGGCCCGAGCCTTGCCGTTCTGGCCGTCTTTGGACTTGTGGAAGCGAGGAGCACGGGGTCGGGGTGGCGGATGGTATTCTATCCCTTGATGTTTCTCGCGCGGTGTCGTCGGCCCAGATGTGGAACTTGTGGAGCTGGTTGGGAGCCTTGCGTGGCTATGGCCAAGAGGAGGTGTGGCATCTTTGGGGAGAGGTGGCAAGTTTTTCTCGACGGACGGTTTGTAGTGGAACCCATTGGGCATCGGAAAGATCTCTGCTGGCGCCAGCTGCGACGCATCGGAAGTTGGAGTGGACGGAGTGGTATCCGTGTCTGGGCCGCCCTTTGAGCCGGCTGCGTCGGGGTCATCGACGTGGCTGATTGAGATGGGCTCGCCGAGGTTCAGATTGATGTTGAGGCCGTGGAATGTGTTGGGCCGCATCGGGTCGACCTGATCGACGAGCATTTCGCCAAGGCCATGGCCATTGGTAGCCGCTGCTTGTGCCCCGCTTGTTTGCGTCTCCTCATCGATCGCAGGTGGGCTGGTGGGGCCGAGAGGATGCCACTCTTGGTCCTGGGCCACCACGGGAGAGGCAGGAGGGCTCTTGTTGCCTTGGCCGAGATTGGGCGCAAAATACTCCAACTGCGTCCCTTTGACTCTGTTAGGCGCGCCTCTCGCCTTGCTGGGGCTGCGGCGAGGGGGCACCGGTCCGCGAGGCGGGGAGAAGAAGAGCTCTTCCTCCATACGCGTCGTGCCGGGCGTGAGGGGGGAGTCCCGGTCCCTGTCGAAATTCGCCTGCGACGGCGAGGACGCCGAGGTAAAGAAGGGGTGTCCCGCCGGCAACTGGAGGGGGTTGGACTTGGGCGATCGGTCCGGCATGGGAATGTACGACGGCACGGGCTTGCGACGGAGCGAGTTTGAGCGGCTGAGCGTGCGCGTCGAGTTGGCCGGAGATGCCGGCCGTGGGCTGGTCTCTGGCGCTGCTGCTGCCGCCGCCGCGACCGTCGTGGTCGCCGGCGATCGAGGCGAGATGGACGAGTCGGTGGTGGTGGTCGGGGAGTGAGATACAGAGGGAGCGACGAGCTCGTCGGTGGAATTGAGAGAGATGTGTGCGAGACGCGGTGTGGCCATGGTGGCGACGGCGACCGAGTGGGAGTGGAGTGGGAGTGGGAGTGGAGTGGGAGAGGGAGTGGGAGAGGGACGAGGCTAAGGATCGGCTGCCGGGAGCTGGTAGCGGGTAGCCAGGTGCTAGTAGCCAGTAGCCTTGTGACGGTCGAGGAGGGTCTACAGCTGGGGAACGCAATGTCCAGACGACAACTTGCCTGCCAGTGACGCTATCAGTGGCTACGGATACTCGTGGATAACCAATGTGGCGTCGTTTGCGGTGCTGTGTGTGTGTCGATGTGAGGGCCAGCGTGCCAGGCTGAAACGGCAGTCGACTGGTAGTTGTAACAAGAACTAGAGACGATGAGAGAGCACAGAAGTCTCGGTCGAGAGTGTAACCAGAGTGCACCCCCCCCCCCCCCAACTACTCCCAGTCTGCTTCCCACTCTCTCACTCCACAACTCTTTTTTTTTTCGATTGCCCCTCCGCCCCCCCCGCTTGCTCGGAGTCTGTCTGTCGCTCCCCCCGCTTCGACAATCAGGCACGGCACAAGCCACGGGGGGAGGAAGCAGCGTTTCAGGGTCTCTCGGGCACCCGTGTCCCTCGGAGGGCGCAGTGGCAGTTGCTCCGACACACTTTTGCCCCCAGTAACCCTGCATTACCGTACATTGGCTCCATGACTCGTGGCACTCGGGATTCAGCATCAGCATCAGCCATGCATGCACCATGCACCATCACCGGCACCATGCACCATCAGGCTACGCATAACGTATGCTGCCCCAGCAACTGACAACTCGTACCCATATACCAAACGTCCCAGGAGCACGCCGCACAAACCACAGCCATGCATACAATATTCCAGCCTCACATTTTGACCCCTAGGCTCTTCATTGCAAAATCGCGCCTGACGCACCCCAGCGGGGGACTACAACCGCATTTCCCTCAAGATCGTCTTGGCCAGCATCTGATACTGCCATCCATCGCCGCCCACTCTCCTAAACTGGATTCCATGAAGAGGCAGCCAAGGTACCTGACGCACGGTCAGCGTCGCGCGACGACATCTCCCAGACAGGGACACATGGCCGAATCAAGGACCGCAAGAAACATCCAAGGACCGGGATAGACAACCCACCTTGACCACGCCGACCTCGAACCTCACGCACATCCTCCCTCCTGCACCACCAGACTGCGCCAGCGCCCATGCATCCAGCTCGTCCTCTTCGCCACTAGCTCCCTGCGTAGGTCGAGTCTTGACAGGCGTCGCCTTCTCCCGCTCTTCTGGCACACTAAACGTCCCCGAGCTCCCTTCATGCTCTCTCTGTCGCAACGGACTAGGGCCTCTCGAGCCATTCGTACTCGCACTCGCCCCTATGGTCGGTTTGCTCGTCTTTCGCCGTAACGACGGCATCCGTCTCGTCCCGTGCGAAGGCGAGACGTGTGTCAGGCTCGTGCTCGCTTCGTCACCGTGCACTACACTCGCGAGGTCAATAGATGGCACGTGCACGCATTCGAATCCACCACGGATCGGCCGATGCTTGATGCCAATCCGATTCAATACGGCTGCAATATCCCGCGTCAGAACAGCCGCAGATTTGGTGCTGGTCGTCGACACAGAAAACAAGCCCTTGAGGTAGACCGGTTTCGTCTCAATGTCACCATTGACTGGCACACCATTCAGCGCACCAGACGGCGATGGATCCCGCGGAGGAATTTGCTCCTCGTCCTCTCGTGGTGGGCCCCAAGTCTGCTCTGGCGATACTGGTTTCCGCTGGCTGGCCCGCCGACCGAGCGTCGTGCGTCCCATCGTATTTGATATTGAGCCAACAGATACCCGTCGCTCGTGCTTCTTGTCGCTCATGGTTGTGGCACGCCGGTGATCGGGTGAGAGCACCGATAAAGGAGGGGTAGGAATAGTGCTTGGCGCGGTCCGTGGCGGAGAGGATATTGGCTGCCGATTTCTGGACAGTATGCCGAACCGCCTAGATCCTGCTCCGTCCTCGCGGTCCATGGGGGAAGGTTGCAGTGGGCTGGGAGGAGCCGACGGAGGTTGGCCAGAGCTGGTATTCCGTCGGTGCGCAGTGGGTAGATCTGCGACATTGCTGTGCTCGCGGTCGGCCGTGGGGTGTTGCATGACGGTATTTGGTACATCATCGGTACGCACTCTGGGCTCCGCCACATAGCTTGCGGTTGCGTCCCCGTAGCCCGCACCCATCGTATGTGTGCTTGCTGGTGGAGGCAAATTGGGCAGCGCCATTCCGTAGCCGCTCGCCAGTCCGGGAGTATCCATAGAAGCCTGTGATGAGGCAAAGTGACCCTTGCCGTACACCCTCTCACGCTCCATCTTTTCTCTCGCTAGATAGTAGATCGAGATGAGAGGATCATAGCCCCTGGTGGGATCTAAAGGCTCCTTTTCTCTCACCACAGGCTCCTCGACCTTCTTCTCCTCCTTGAAGAGCTTCTTCTTGAAGTCGAACCCCGAGAAACGCTTCTTCTTGGGCGAGTCGCTCACATCGCTCAACGCCATGCTCGACGAGCTCGTGCCAGGGCCGCGCTTTCTATCCCGTCTCGTTTCCCATGCCGCAAGGATCGACAAGTACTGCTCCGAAGTAAGCACAGCACGTAGCTCGTCGTGTATCTGCTCCGGACCGCCAAACGTGAACCCGCCCATTGCGTTGATGACTTCCCAATCCAACTCTTCGGCGCGCAGAGGCTCGCGGTAGATCAGGTGGGTCTCTGGAGGTCCGTCGTATCCCTTGTTCATGAAAGGGTGCGCCATGACCTCGGTTAATGTTGCACGTTCCAGTGGATTGGTGACGAGCATGCGACCCAGCAGCGACTTGCACTCGGTGCTCAGCCAGGCCGGATACTCGACGATCCCGCGCTTGATCTTGGCATGCAATGCAGGCATCGACTGGTCGTCAAACGGCACCTTGCCGCACACGAGGACGTAGAGGACGATCCCAAAAGACCACACATCCACCTCTGGACCGGTGTACACCTTGGCGTTCAGCAATTCTGGCGCAGCAAAGTAAAGGGATCCGCAGAATGTGGACAGATGGCGGTTTGGCGAGAAGAGGTTGGAGAGACCGAAATCGATGATCTTGATGTTGCCGTTTTTGGAGATGAGGATGTTCTCAATTTTGAGGTCCCGGTGGACGATCGAATTGCGATGGCAGTATTCCAGCGCCGAGCCAATCTGGCGGGCAAACTTGCGGGCCGCACGCTCCCGTAACCGTCCATGAGAGATGATGTAGTCGAGCATCTGGCCACCGTCTATAAACTCGAACACCATATAGTGATGATTCGCGTGGGTGATAAACTCGCGCATGCCGCATATGTATGGGTGATGTAAGAGGAGGGAAATGGCGGCTTCGCGGACAGTACGGATCTCTTTGGATTCTTCCTTTTGGCGTTGTTTCTCTGCGTCCTCGGGCGTGCGGGGTTCATCTTTACGGGGCGTCTCGGTATGGCGGGGGATGATCTTTACGGCGCACTGAAAAGAGTCAGTACTGGTCTTGGCTTGCGCACCGACGGGAGCGATGGCCGGGAAGCCACTTAAAGCGCTTTCTGGATGTCTCTGCATGATGCTGCCTTGTCTGACACGACGTTGCCCCACTCACCTTTTCTCTGGTGATGACGTTTACGGCGAGCTTGACCTTGCCCATACTTCCTTGACCGAGCGTCTTTTGCAGCTGCCAATCTCCGACCATACGCCCTCTGGATTGCCGGTCGCGCTCCTTGTCCCCATTCCTCGTGCGCATGCTCCGCCCCACTACCGCCGCGGCATCTTCGTGTATCGTGGGCTCGTGGGGTGGTGCAGAGGGAAAGGGCGGCGTCACCGGGCCGCCGGCGGATGGCGGGGTGGAGAATGCTGATGGGTCCGACGCGTTATGCAGAGACGACGAGCGGAAGCTGGGGTCGGTGTGTGCGCGAGCTGGAGAGCGCGACGGCGTACGTCTTGGAACACACGTCAGCTCGAAGTCGGCGACAACAGACAACACAGGCACGTACGACCTCCGGCCATGCTTGTCAATGACAAAGTCCCATTCTGCGCCCGTCTCAACTGTGCCTCCGTAGCTGGGTGTAGCCATGCCGCCTGTCGAAAATTCCTCCTGAACGGCTTTGAGGTGCGATGGCAGGGGGTTGTAGGATGTCATTGCGACTGGGGGCAAGGCCGTAGGAGCGAGTGGGAGTGCTACGGCACTGAATGATGGGAAGCCGAGGAGAGGACGTGCGAGGCGAGACGAGGGGGTATGCAGTGTGAAAAGAGATAGGCCGTGCCCTCCAGGCCAGATGGCGATGGTTCGAGGGCCCGACCGACGACTGGCCGTGTCTCGGGTTTCTGCCGATCGCGCGTCGAGTGACGGGCGAGACCTAGGAGCTCTCTCGCCGTCCGCGCATCGTCGCTGATCTGGTCCTGGTCGCTGGTGGCCTGGCCTAGTAGGTTGCTGCTGTACTTTTGTTTTGGTCTGTATGCGTGTGCCGGTCGCTTGACAACGGAGGAGAGAGGGGAGGCTGGAGCAAGAAGGGAGCAAGGGGGCAATAATAGCATTCGACGGCAATATGCACAAGACGGGGGGAGACAGCCAGCGGGATCATCTCGGCGTTATCGCTCTCGAAGAGGCCCTTGCCAGCGTGTGGCACTGCGGGGTAACCCAGCTGCAAACAAAGGTATGACGTAAGCCGTTACTGACTGTCGCGGTTGCAAGGGATTTCTATTCATTCATTCACATTCATTCACACACAGATCCTACGTAGCCCTGTCACTCTAGAGCCGCTTCTATCACGAGCGAACCTCACAAGGAGCTTGGGTGTGGTGCACACTGATCTCCCCTGCCCTCATCTCGGCCGTCAGTAGCGCATTTCAGAGTCGACTGGATCTTGAAGCCTAAGCCCAATCGCGCCGTCGCCACGCCTCTCCAGGGACCCTCACTGAGACAGCGTGATCGACGTGTTCCGTGGCTCGGCGGGCGAGGCCCATCCAGACCCATCCGAGCCAGTCTGAAGCGGCGTCGCGCGCGACCGCTGCCTGCCGCTGCTTCTCGCCCTCATCAGGGAAATCCTCGTCAGGTTCAGGAGGCTCTGACGGCGACTTTTCGGAACCACTACCGGAACCTCCTCTTGCAGACGTAGAGCCCTTGTCAGCTATAAGAGTGGCGGAGATCTTGTTGAACAGCGCGCTCGCAGATCGAGCCGCTTTGTATCCCCTATGACTGGCTGTTATCGTTTTGCCCGCAGAGCGAGTCGTGAATGACCGTTGTCGCTTTCTTCCGCGTTTGTGTCCTGCCGGAGCCGAGCGACAGGAAAACGTGAACGGGGCCATGAGGGCACGAGCCGACGCGTTGTGGTATGCCGCAGGTCGGTAGTACATCAGTGCGGTGTGCGGGCGGTAGTACCGCGTGTGGCGGTAGAATGACGGACACGAGCGCATGTCGTTGTGTACGGCGTTTGTTGTCTCTTTGAGACTCGAGCTCAACGAGTATAGGACGTGGACAGCACTATGGTCTGACGTCGTGAAGCGAGTGTCTGACAAGGGGCTTAGACTTTATACGCCACTGAGCAAAAGTGAGAATGCAATGAAAGAACTCTCGCACAATCGAGAATTTCTCCACTAGAAATTGAGCTTTCGAAGTCCAATTCTGGCCTTCCCCCTTTGAACGCCCGAGGATGCAAGGCTGGAAGGCCCACCCAAATTATCCATTGACTGGGCGAGACAAATCCATCCCCGGTGAGAAGACGATAGTGGGAGATGACGGTGGAGATGTGTAGCTGTCCGGCGTTCGGCGGCAACGTCGTCAGTCTCCTGAAAGGACAGTCTGATGATTTCTCAGCTACGAGGCAAGTCGGGGACAGACTCACCTTTTACCTCCTCCCTCTCTGTCGTAACGGCTTATGCATCGAATGGCATTTGCATCAGCACCGCGTCGATTACGGCCGCCACCGAGCTCTACCCCACCGAGAGGAGGAACGTGGCCTGCAAGCTTCTAACGAGCACCAGTCCCCGCAGAATCAGAACGGGATTCCGTCTTTTCGCCACTTGATTAGCCACTTACCCCCCCTCACTCCGCCTCGTACTTTGATTCTCTACCGCTGCTGGTGCACTACCCGACAATGCGCCGGCCGGACATAGAGGAGAGGCAGGGTTCCGCCCCTCCTCCCTACACCATCGCCTTCCTCGATCCCCTTGGTCGTCGCCTTACCCCGCCTCCGCCTCCAGTCCCACGCTACATCGCCCAGCATGTTTTGGGCACCGACAACATTCACAGCCCACAGCACCAGCTCTCGACCCAACTGACACAGGACGTGGGCAGAGTCGCGGCCAACCTGCACCAAAATTTCAGCGAGGCCAACCTGCACCCAAATTATGTCCGTGCGCTGCACGAGTTCCACCTCACACAGGATCCCGCCAACTGGGGCATGCGGGCCCCGGCCGCTTCTCGCACCGCGCATGATGTACCTCACTACAGCCCATTTCACCAGCACCTACACCAATTCCAGCACCTTGCAGACCATCTGCAAGTCGAGGACATGTACGATCCGAACGCGAGTGCGGACCATGATGTCCAGGCTCCGGCCATACCGGCGGGGGATACCGACGAGCGTGGCCAATTGCGGAGGGCAGGGTGGAAGGCCTGGATTGCCTGGTTGTCCGAGGGTCTAGCGAACAGTGCTGTTATGGACCATCACAGCAGAGTACCGATTGGCCCCCACTTGTCCTAGCTCCTCAAAGTTCACCTCGTTGACCTCGACTGACCTCCGTTTCGACGACCCAAACTTCTTGACCGAGTTCTGTGCTAGAATAACCGTAGGTTCATCTCAATCGCTGTTCCTCTGGCTGTGCAGGCGACGACACATGCAGAAACCTGTCTCTCGATGCACCGTATTCGACACAGTCCAGTGTCATCGCACATCGCTGACACTCACGCTCATACCATCTGCATATCCAAACATCATTTCGAATAGACACTCCGTCGCTTTTCTCCCGGCGGCACAGCCACAGCTGGATCCCCCTTGCCGCCCTTCTCCATCGCCGCAACCCGGTCTCTCACACTTGCCCGTTTGATCTGAATCGCCGAGGGCGGTGCCTCGGCTTTGGGAGTCGTCGGTTCCAGCGACACTTCCTGGAGTTCCGCGTCGAGACTATCCGACACGGGCAGCGTCAGACTGAGTCGCCCGTCCGTCGCGGTCACAGGTGAAGCCTTGATGGGGCTCGCCAACAAAGGCGGCGACGTGCTGCCCTGGCTCGAACTCCGCGCATCCAGCAGGCCGTCTTGGCTGTCCGTGGAAATGACGCTCGACTCGCGTTCCATCCGCCCTGTGCCCCGAACGACCTCCTGATCTTGCTCCTCACGGTGGCGGCCGCGCGTTGACGAGTCGGAACGAGCAACAAGCGGAGGGGGACGACGCAAGGCAGTCGTGGCCGCCATCACTGAATCTGGAATGGTCTGACTAATTGGTCGAGGGGCCGCCCTCGGCGTCGCCTCCGTCTCCATTTCACGTGCCAACGGAGAGGACTCTCGACTCGTGGGAACCAACTGCGGACTCCGTCGATGCTCCAGACCGGCCATAGCCAACCTCTCTTCTTCCCGCTGCAACTCCATCTCCTCTATCGACACCTTGGGTGATCCAAATCGTTCGAGCTTGCCGCCTTCCAGATCGATGTCGACCATTTCAGAATCGGAATTAGCTTGCGCTCGTCGTACCGCGCCAGCAGCAGACGTGTCCATGCTCATCACCCATCCACCCCTCAGACCGCTGTTCTCGGCCCTCGCAATCGCATGCATGGCTTGCACGTCTGCACGTGTTGGCAGGTTGAGCGAGGCCGGGGCAGGAATCGATTTTGAAACGCGCCGCCGAGGTGATGATCGTGAGGGAGGGGACAAGTATCCAGCGGAATCAGACGAAGATGTTCGTATTGGCGCAGTCGCCAAAGGATGGTCTCCACCCGTCGAGATCGGTGTAATGACGCGTACAGGAGCAGTCTGAGGACGACGACGGGTAGATGGATTTTCTGGTGATGAAGGCGGCAAAAGCACGTCGGAGTCTCGCGGCACTGGGGTGGATGGAGCAGGTGGGAGATGAGGCGATCCGATGACTACTGTCAGCCTTGACGGCGAATTTGACTTACCTGGAATTTCGACTTGGGCAGCGCTTTCGCCCACCCTCATCCCGATCCCAAGGCCAGGGTTTTCTTTCTCCTTGCCTTTGTTTCCCAGACCAGCTAAGCGCCTCGCCTCAGCGAGTCCACGCTCCACCTCATCCACGTCGAGCCCCAGACCAAGTTCTTCCCACCGTCTGACGCTCTTATCCCACCACGCTTCAAGCACGCTCCACCCTCGGTACTCTCCGGCCAATCGCAAACCTTTGCCCGCTTCACCATATGTTTGGCCACCATTGTAGCTTCCATAGCCAGCATCCTCTTCCTCATCAGACGAAGACGACTTGTCCGCTTCCCAGCCCTCTCCCGATTCAAGCTCGTCGACAAAGCCAGCGAGCCACTTGCCCCAGCCCCCTTCACCTTCACCCCTCCAGAGCACGCATTTTCTGTCAAAGTCTCGACCAAACACAATAACCTGGCCCCAAGAGCCGCCCTGGCCGGGATCCAGGTCGACACCGACATAGTTGCCAGTACGATCCGAGAGCAAGGGTAGCCATCCACGACAGGCATAGAGCCCTTTGATCCAGTGTGGGGGCACACTTGCCATGGTCGCCAGTACCGCCGGGTTCTGTCCTGCCGTTGGATCGTGCTCTGCTTGTCTCCAGAATGACCACTCGCGCATCACTTCTTCCAGCGGCAGGAGATGGAGACCAAAGAAGATGCCGCCGGACCCTGCTATTGAACTGGCAGACTCGGGATCCTGTCCGTCGGCGATAAGGAACGTGTCCCGAACCGGTGGGGGCAGGGGACACCCAAGTTCTGCCTCGAAGGATGCGAGTAGAGAAGGGTCTACGGGAGGGTTAAGCGTCTCGAGAAGCTCAGGAAAGGAGTCGGCGAGCGCATTGCGCAGCCGATGGAATGTGTGGGTTAGAGGAGGAAAGTAGGCCAACGCGGGGCGACTGAGGATTAGCTAGGCTTCAAGAGACGCCCTCACTATGCATCTTGGGGAGGAGGGTACGAGGTGTAGCTCGAGCTTGCCCTGCGGCTCGGACCAGGTGACGATGCGGCGCTGTCGGCCTGCGGCTGGGTGTTTAGTGCTGGAACACAGGTCCTTTGACCCACCACGACATCATTTGGGCGTACTCCAGGCCCTTCGCCATATCCGCCAGGTGCATGGTTGGTGGTCGGAAGGCTGAACGCGTCAAAGGTCGAATTTATGACGGATCGCCGCGTAGCATGACGCGAGGAGGAAGCTGCACTCGTGTGTCCGGGGGAGAAGAACGAGGTGATTGTCTGTAGGAGCGGCATGGCGGAATCTGAGAGGGATGCACAGATCAGAACGCTTTCATTGATTGATCTTGCGTGAGAGCATACACGGAAGACTGGTATGCTCACCGCGGCTACCGCACGCGGGTCAGAGAATCGTTGTGTATCCGAGGCGATGCCGACAGGAGGCTGTTGTTGACTTGTGGTGTTTGCCACGCAGAGTGGTCCACTGGGCGCTCAGCGAGCCTACTGCTCCTGCATTGTCGGATTCGAGTGCTGCTGCTACCGCTGCTGCTGCTGCTGCTGCTGTAATTCAATGTCGAGTAGACAATAAAACTGCGAGTTTGTCGAGCCAACCAGTAGTGATCCTACGCTCGACGCGACCCAAGGCAATACAACGGAAGCAAATGTATCAACTCCACGTCACTCTCGTTACCGCTTCTACAGAATGACCCCGAGATTGATGCTGCGCCCACAGCCGCTTTGACTCTTGTAAGCTAGAGGGCTATCGGACATGTCTCACACGACAGGGCGTACTGCGGATAGTAGCACGCAGGATAAAGCGGCAGCTGCTCCACTTTCTCGGGCTTAACGTAAGAGACCTAGGGGTGAGACGGCCGGAGTAGCTTGCCACACCATTCATAGAAGCGGATATGCCAAGAAATTGAACCTGAACGGGCAGGCAATACCCTGCGGTGTCCCTGCGGTGAATGTAGGAGCGCTGATCCATCGTGGACCGCGTCGCTGATACCCACTTCAAAAACAAGTACACTCCCCTCCGAATTCCGCGCTGCGGTGCATCCCCCCCTCGCACGCTCAGCACGTCATGTCTGAAGATGCCATTAATCCCGCATCTCCCATCCCTATACGATCAGCTTCCAACACGGGGGACCAGCGACAGGTACTCCAGAACTCACGCCCCAATACCCGCCCAATCCCGGCCTCCCAGGCACTCTCATAGCAAGTGGATAACCCGTCAAAAATCTGGTCCAGCCGGCCGAGGGGCCGCCCGTCAGCCATGGAGGCAGCTAACGTGCCTCTTGCCTCGACTGTGGCTGATATGACGGCAATTACTCACCCTCCTAGACCAGCATATCGTCTCCACGCCGCTGCGGTATTGTCGATACCCATTCCAGCGCCCCAGCCGAGCGGACCGCCGAGTGGGTGTGGCATGCCCATTCCCTATCGGATCGTCAACTGCGTTGGTTGACGATTGATACTCCAAATGGCGGGTCTACACGAAGTTCTTGGGAAGAGCTGGACTAGGACTCGAGGACAGCACGGAGCACTCACCCCAGCTCCAATCCCCACATTAGGACCAGGATATCGCGTCCGCACAGCAGGGTAGATCGCCAACCTCCCTCCGCCAGGAAGGACAATCGTCGGAAACGGCAGTCTGGTCGCTGTGTCAGCCTCCTCACCCTCTGCATTACCATCTGAAGTGCGTGTGTGGCTCGGCGTGGATGCAACATACTCTTGGGGGTTCACTAGGGGGTGGTGAACCATGTGCGTTGTGATGTTCATTGGCATGACTGATGCTGTGCACTTCTTGTCCGTTTAAGCGGAATGAGAGTGTATAGATACGTCGTCAGCTACAGGGTGCGATGCAAGTGGGAGAGTTTATACAGAAAGTACAGCATGGTGGTGATAAGGGAGAACGAGGTTGATGTTCCTTTGTCCTGCGCCTACCTTCCGGCCCCTTTGTGTAGCCCCGGAGACCTTTACAGCTAGCTCCCTGACTGACGCGATGATGAAAGATTGTCTTCGAGTCGTCTCGATTCATACAATGTCCCTTCCTGCAATAATGTTACAGAGCGTCTCTCATAAACCGTAGCACTTCTATGAGATATATAAACACACAAAGATCCGCACCCTTCAACACCATTTAGACAAATTTGGCTTGCGCTCTCAGAAAGCTATAACTCCCGCTGTCCGTATCATCTCCCCTGCCGACACCCGGACCGCGCAAGAGACAGGTCCTTCCGTAACCTATGCCAAGGAACGGCCGCAGGGGATGTACGACCGTGTACGGCCTAAAGTCCCCTGCCTTGACGTCGTTTGCCTGTGGACCAAAATCGATGTTTTCTTCAGTGACCGCAGTGAGCAGAGATAGATTGGAGCGGTAGACACCCCAATTCGCCGATGGGCCCGAGCCGTTTGCGTTGGGAAGGAGGTTGGAGATGGTCGACATGAGGCCCGAATGGGACTGAAACGACGCCGAAGCGATACCCGTCGGGTGGATGAGGATTGACGCGGCTGGTTCAGAAAGATTGCGTAGATCATGAACATTGAGGATCCCGTTTGTACTACGTCCCAGCTCAGCCCGACTCAGACACACAGCCACACACAGTCCACTCACCAAGCGGCAGTAACGTGCTTGCTCTCGCCCAGCACCACGCCAAGCTTAGCAATGCCCTGACCGTCCTGCACGTTGGAGAGGTTGTTTCGGTCCCCTAACCAAGTCAACAGCGGTTGACGTCGATTCTGCCGCATATCGTAGAGCTTAACCAGGCCGTCCGCAAAGCCGCCAATGATGATGTTACCAGATAAAGGTTCCGTAATCATCGTGGTGACCGCTCTTGTGGAAGATGTCTCCACGATCTGGGACATGTCAGTCAGCGCCGGTTCAGTAGAGCGCAAGCAGAACACACCCGGACACATCGCTCAGCCGGAGCATCCCAGGCCTTGATGATGGGTGCCGGACCACCAACGCAAAGCTTGCCGCTTTGTCGCCACCATGTACACACCAGTCGCTTCTGATCTGGATCGTTCAAAGGGATCTTGTACCGATCAATGTCGAGAGCCGAGAAGGAAGAAACGGTCTTCAAGTTTTCCGGCTCGTTTGCATGACCCGAGAGAACATGGATATCTCCGTTACCTTCACACGTCAGCCAAATGTGCAGGACAGAGAAGAAACTTACTGATTTCCGTGAGGACAACAAGATCATCATGCAGCTCGTTGACTATTCTGGCAGACTTGATGACGGCGCTTGCAGGCAGGTCGAGCTGCACTTGGCCTGTCTTCCTGGATGTGCTCCAGTCCCACAACAATAGCCTGTCCGAGTTGTTGCAAGACATGACAGTATTGAGAAAACTGTGGAATTGGATGGTGGACCAGCTATCGGGTGACTCGATATCTTTCATGCGCCATCGCCAAGGCAATCCAACTAGACATTAGCAAGCTCAGGTCTAACGGGTCCCCCACCTTGCTGTTCCGCAACCATGATAGAATCTTCCAAAACCCGCTGGCGGAGGGCCGCAGTCCGCTGACGAGAAGCTTCGACCTCAGCACGGGATTGTTCAGGAATCAGGGCAGTCCGTTCGTTGTCCTACCGTGTGTCAGTGGGATGCTGATGAGTGAGACATACTCCCAGGTAAGCGTGCAGAGACTTCTTGCTCTTCTCAAAAAGCTCATTGTTGAATTCTTTGACGTGATCGCCCCTGTCCACCCAAGTAGCCCACTGCTCGACCATGGTGAGTCCCGCTTGTTCCAAGCGGCTCAAAACCTCCTTGTTTCCCTCCTGATCGCGTAACAAGACGCTGATCACAGCCGGCTCGGTACATTGTCCCAGTGCCTCTAGCCTGGCAAGTATGGCTCTCAATGTGAGCTTCCGGACGGCCCGGTCCGGATCAGAGGTGTAGGCATGTAAGGATGAGATGATGTTCTTCAGGCTTCGCAAACTACTCTGCGAAGCGGGGGTCATGCCGATCTTTCGTCCCGTCTCAGCCATCAAACTTCCGACCCTCCCAACCTCATCAGGGCAATCATGAAGGACGACCTCGAGCGCCCAGATCCAGGTGGTGAAGATCGCCCATTTGCCTGCAGCGCACAAGACTCGGTCAAATAGCTTCACGAGTTCTTTGCGTGCCACAGCTGCACCTTCGAGGCTGGCATGCTTGACGAGCTTGTTGGAGATGGTAAACGAAGGTTCCAAGTGGGTTAGGACAGGCACCACAGTTCTTGGAATTCGGCGAGTGAGCGCGTATATGCATGCGGCTCGAGTCTCAACGGAATCGCAGTCGACCATTGTCAGGAGTCGAGCCTGGATGGCGTCAAGTTCGTCAAGCTGCACATTCTCAGATTTGTCAATCGAGGCGAGGACCTCGGCGATGAACAGTGCTCCCCACTGCTGAATCAGGCATTCTTGCGATTTGAGCATGGTTGCGCCGAGAGAGAGGGTGCGTGTGAGGAAATGTGCAGCTTGCCGACCCTCAACGTGGTTGGCGATGGTGCTGAGGACAGCAGTGATCTGCGTTACGCTCCTCGAAGTCGCGAGGTCGTGGGTGTCCGCCCCTAGGTGCTGTTCAAGTGCATCTAGGAAAAACTTGACACTGGGTATCGAGCTCAATTGCGCAGCTGTTCGGCCCTGTTGCGCCAGAATCGCTACACACGCATCGTACCTAACAAGTGACGCCCAGATTGAGATGAGGTGCTTTGCCATGTCCCCTTCACAGGTAGTCATGAGTTGTGCAGCTGCATCGAGGGCTCCGCCGCGAATCGCGTTGGCCAATTCTCGCGTGTCCAGATTCCGGAGACACAGGTCCAGCGCCTCGCAGGCGCGGATACGATGCTCGTCGGATCCAACCGACCGGCAGATGATAGGAAGACGCGAGAGATATGTGTCATGCCCTACAGATTCCACGGCTAGCAGAGAGTCGAGCTGATCGGACAAGAAAGAGACCAGTCGGAGCCCCTTTTCCCAGCCATGATCGACAGGGCCATCCTCGAAATACTGTGGCATTTGCTCGAAGAAGTTGTCGAGAATCAGGTCCCAGTGCGTCCACAGGGCGTGAGACATCGAGGACGGGATAGGGGGAGTCGACTGGGGATGAGCTCGATAGGCACCCATGACACGCTGTGAGAGGAGAAATCCCGCTGCCAAGCTCGAAATCAGATCACCCGTCTGGCCAAAGAGCTTTTGGTAGTCTCTTGGCTCCATGTTTGACCACGCAATGTTGTGCAAAATGGCTTCGAGCTCGGACCACAGGCGATCTTTGAGCCCATCGCTCATATTCGTCCACAGCAATGCCATGTAATTCGCGCTTCGTTGCACATGCCTCGACGATGTTGTCGTCAGCGCGAAGGACTGCAGGTTGTGAAAGAGCAGTGCGATGCGGAGCGGGGTCGTCAGACAAGCTGTGAAGAGGTCATCTGGGAGGTCGGGCACGCGGGGGAGCAGCTCGTTGGCTCCACAAGCGGCAAAGTGAATCTGACGTTGCGCGTACACTGCGGGGTGTAGATCAGCAATGTTAGGGTTCTGGGCTGCAACTACCCGAAGCTGCGAGTCGATCTCGTCGGCCTCGGCTATTGCGGCACGGATGAAGCGGGAGGCATTTTGACAGTCCCAAACGCAACAGCTCGTTGCTCCTGCCCAAGTCAAGAGATCGAACAGAAGGATCGGAATGTACCTATCGCGCATCAGTCGGGATGGTCCGCAAGTACCTCCGATAGATCTGGCCTGTACGCAGGTGTCTCTTGCCAGACTGGACTTACTCGGATGGTCCGCCTCCGCTCTCTATGCATTCTTCGAAGGAACGGTCGTAACACCACAGTTCGCCGGCCTCTGTGGGTGGTTCCTGTATGCCGTGCCCAGAGTACAAAACGGCAATGTATCCGTCCAGTCCAGCCGCGATACGGGCTTTTTGGAGGTGATGCTGGATGACGCCCTTGTTCGGATCGGGGGCAGCGCGTACATCGACGGGATGCTGAAAGGAACAAGCCTGGAGCTGGGCGGCATATTCTGCTCTATCAGTGTGGGAAGGCGGAAGCGCTCACGCTTCATAATCTTGATCATGCTGCCCTGGGGGTCCTTGAACACGGGCGTGGTCCAGGCATACTGGCCAACTTCGCGCTGCGCCATCTCATGGGACAAGTGCAAACAGGTGAGAAGCACCACTTGCGTGCAACGCCCTGCGCCGTCAGTGCTGCACCGGTACACGACACCCACCTGCGGTGCCCTCGCCGACACTGCCTGCATCGTCCTTGGCCTCGTCGACGACCTGATGCCTAACGCCTGCCCAGGCAAGCGGCGGGTGGTCGGATCCCTGACTGCGGCTGGAAAGGCCATGTAAACTTCCCCAGCTGCTGGTGACGGTCACGAAGCCGGAAGACGCATCGGATCCACGGATGTCATCGACAGCAGCATGGATCCGCTGGCGCGTCGCCGCAGGCACAGACGACGGTAGCGAGGCTCTCTGCATGGCGCTTGAAGCAGAGTTGTGAGAGTTGAACGCCTCAATCAGTCTCTGTCCTTGCTGCACCGCCCGCAGTCCTTTGTTAGGTGGGAGGACAAAGGACAAACCGGACCCCACCACGTCATGCCAATTTCATGGGCGTGCATCTCACCAATCTTCTGGCTCGTCAACCCACTCTCCAGTGCGTCTCAGCTTGCGCTCAGCTTCTCGGATCTGCCTATACCCCTTCCACCGCCCTTCCACGCCTGGAGCATCGTTCCGCCTGACGCCGAGTTCTCTCCTCAGGTCGCCCACTCCCTGCTCCCACCGCTTCTCCCAGTAGACACCGACCAGACTCCTGCTTTCACGGCCCGTACGCAGGGCCCAAGGCACCCAGTCGCGTATCCATGTATCTCTCCTGGACGCCGAAAGGCGGAATGGCCCAAAGGCCGAAGAGAATGCAGCAACGGGCAGTGACATGTTGGAGAGTTCGACCACCTTTAGAGAGAGCTCGTGCGGTAGGGTTGGCGGCAGTGAGAAGAGGGTATGGTAGAGATCATGCGTCTGACGATACCGTAGCATCGTATATGCTAATGTGGGCGAGTCGATGTACCGCACCTGTTCAAAGGGTCAGAGTGTGAACATGGTTTTGTACTCACAGGTTCTCGCGTATCCGGTGTGACGTCTCCTCTCTCCAGCCATTCTACATACTCTCGTCCTAGAGTTCCTCGGCGCAGCTTCTTCAGAGGTGAGAGAAGGCTCGAGTCAATCGTTGGCCGGTCACGCATGATCTGTCGACCTTCAGGAAGAGCCGTCATGTTGGCATGCAATGAAGGGAGGAATGTCGATGCGGTCGACTCGGATAAGGTTGCGATGAGGTCTACAGATCAGCCACCACCGCACACATGGCCAACGTTTGACTGCTTTCTCACCTCCCCGAGTGGTATCGAGAACACCGACGACACCGCTGCCGACTGCCAAGAGGGCATTTTGGGCAAATGAGAGGGGTTGATGGCCGGGGTAGTTTGGCGTGGAGCCGGGTTGCTGTGAGCTTTGCGCACTTGTTGAGAATGGCCTGAGTGGTGCCAGAGAGACGCGCTTGCTCCCTTGCCTACAAAGAGCACAGCCAGACATTGTTGGTGCAATAAACCCAGGTGCGAGGAGATGACGGTCGTTGGTCGAGTTGGAGACGGTGTGTGTGAGCAGTAGTTGACCGAGTCCAAGTGTGGCGGGTGTGTGTCTCTTTGGCTCAAAAACTCCCCCTTGCGCACCGGTAGCTCCCCTGCATGGTGCGCTCTACGTATGCTATCGGACTGCATGCGCACTGATAGAGTAAAATGGCTACGAAGGGCTGTTTCTGTGCAGCAGCACTGGGGGTACATGTCGATCAAGAAACAGCTGCCCGCTTTGATGGATAAGAAGTTGGGACCAGGCATGCTGATGAGGTGTGTTGCAAGTACAAGAAGAGATGATATATTGCATGGTTTCCAAGTGGGTACCCAAGTTCAAGGGCATCAAAGCAACGATTGCGGTGTTCCAACTGTTCTGAGTGTATGTTGGCTGTTGGAATGGACAGCTCAGCGTACATGAGTCCAGGCTGGGTATGGTTCGATCTCACCCAGATACTTGCCTGACGAGCTCCTCACTAGTTACGATCCCTTATGACAGCGATCTCGAGACATCCTCGCAAGGCTGATCGAAGAAGATCCAGGCTGCCAGGGAATCCATTGCCGATGTTCATCGTGAGAGCTATCTTTTAGCTTGTCAAGTGCGGCTCTTTGGCTAGTGCCTGCTGAGGAGTGGCAAAGACGGACGTCGAGCATGTAGGCGGGGAGTGGACCTTCGAGTCTGGCAATGGTATCCTCATGACACAACGTACAGGTGAACAAAGGGGTATAAGACTTGGAATCACAAAGGGGTATAAGACTTGGAATCTGCTGGAATCGTGCCGGGTCATCTACTATCTACGATGAGGCGGCATCGCCCTTGGAGGGAAGAGCCTCTCACAGGCAGACCTAGACGATCAGCCAACATCCCTTGCACGGCAGTGGCGCAGAGACGGTTTACATGATGTTCAGGAGCTTGCCATCGTCGTGCCTTCGCGCGAGCATATACAGTCCAAACGGCTCTCCATTACCGAGCAGGCCAAGCGGCACAGCAGCCTGTCTCGTCAGCACCCCTTGAACAACTGCGACCAGCATGGTCCCAGAACAGGGCTCGGCGTACCACTGGCAAGCCGCCCGGTGCAGCCATGTGTGCCGCCCAAGTGCCTGCTCCGCCGAACCCGCTGGGAAAGACGAGCACGTCCAGGCGATCCTTGTTCAGTGTAGCTAGAACATTGTCGGTGATGCGCTGAAGCTTGTCGAGCGCTTCTTGATAGCCCTGTACGGGAGCGCCTATAGTGTATGCCGTGTGCTCGAGGAAACTCTGCCGTGCAGGATTCGATGGATCGATAAACGATCGATCCTGACTGGTCAGCGACTCGGGCGCAGCGTCCCCTCCACAGCCATTGCGAGTGAAACCCACAGGATGTGCGTCATGCCATTTTATCAAGTCTTCCAGACTCTTGATCGGTCCTCCTTGGAGGCCTTTGAAGTACTCCTGATACTGTTCGTATGCGTCGACGCAGAATGGCAAGTCGCGTCTACCCGCCCACTCTCCCTCGGCATCATCTTGCACTTGTCCCAGCTCTCCGGCACCAGGTATATCCGCAGGATCGACCACTGCGTCCACCACTGCTCCAAGCTGCTCTAGGGCATCCGCAAACAGGCGTCTTGCCTGTGCTTCCAGTGCCGGGACATCGGGAAAGGTCTCGACGTCTGCACCGTGCTTGTCGGGCTCAAAGTTGACACGGGGGATGCCCAGACGCAACGAAGAGACATTGCATGTCGTCGAGGTGTACTGAGTGTAGTCGTGGGGTGTCTCAACCATGACTGAGAGAAGAGCTGCAACGTCCCAAGGCGATTTGCATATAGGTCCGAGCGAGTCCTGTCTTGGTCTACCCGCACATGCAGGTCAGCTCTGCTCGCGATTCTTGCCGGGCGATTTCTGTCGGCTCACGTAATACCAATGACTCCCCTGGTGCTGACGAGGCCAACGGTTGGCTTGAGTCCATAGAGCGCTGCCACCCGAGTCGGCGAGACCTAGGCGTCAGTCAGCTGACCCCTCTCCGACATTGCTCCCAAGATGTGCGCTCAGGTGCGGGACACTGTCGGCCATGCGCTGCCCACGTCCGGTGCACGTTGCGGTGCACAACACTTTCAGGTAGAGTGAACGTCGACGACGCAAACTCACCAGACTCCCGTCTGTCTCGGCTCCGATACCCGCACCGCAGAACCCCATGCTCGTTCCTACAGCTGAGCCAGTGCTGGATCCCCCTGGATCGAAACGCCCATAAGCTGTCTTGGCCTGTCCGCCACGGGGGGACCAGCCCGACTTCAGTCCAGTCCCCAGAGCCCCATTCAGGACTGTCATGTTGGCCTTGCCTATGACTGCCGGCCGGTCTTGTCAGTATGCTGGCAGGGACCAACATGAACTCCCTGCTGCTGGAACTCACTTAAGATCCCAGCGGCGAGTAGCTTGTCCACTACGTGTGCATTCTTGGGTGGAGTGCAGCCCACTTTAGTTTCGTCAGCTAGCTGGTTCCCATGGTGCCACCACCCGCAAAGGGATTGGCACAGGAGGATGAATGGCGTTGGGGCTCGACAGCGTCTCTGGCCGACTCACGCAGAGCATTCGTCCCTGCCGTCGTCTCCATCCCAAGTTCGGGGCCCGTTGCAATGCAGTCCCTGTTCCGTCCATCAACCTCACCCTCTTCCCAGTGGCGGCTGCCTCGTCCTGGTTATCCAGCCATCAAGGACATTGAGTTCAAATCTCACTTGAGAAGCACCACCATGCCGTGTAGGTTCGACCTTGTCTTTCCAGCACGCCGCTCGTCGTCGAGCTTCCGGGCAATGCTGAGCACTATGTTGTCATCAGGCCGAGACCCTCGTTGCAAGATACTCATCTCCCAAGACATCGATCCCCGAGGGAATGCCTCTGTGCGAAAGTGGTTCCTTGAAGAGATCGTGGTGTGCTCTACCCTCCGCGCTGGACGTACCTTCCTCGGATGGTGCTGTCTGCAGGACAGCGCGTAGCTCCAGCCCCTGCCTATTGTCTACCTCTATCCGTTCTGGAGGCATGTCAGTCAATGTCCATAGCCTTGCAATCCCTACATGCGCGACTGAGCGACGCAAAGCTCATATGGACAGAGGAAGGCGACTGACTCAGGTAACCCAGCACCAGCGCCTCGCTCGTCGTCTCTCCCCTGTCCAAAGCGCCGACCAGATCCTCCATCGTTGTGGCAAGCAGGTCGATCGTGCCCGCAATGAGATCCCCCATCCTGAAGTCGCAAGATGGTGTAGACCCGATCCACCGAATCGCCGACGGCGCGATCCCTCAGTATTGGCTCCAAGGCAGCTGCGAAGCGAGGGGTAACGAGCACTACAGTCGTACAGGTCGCATCCGCATCCAGTCAGGTAGTGGCAACACATCGATGAATACTAGGGCGATACATTGCACATCGTGCATCGCCTCTCGCAGCTACACTCGTCGGCGCTACGAGGCGCATGGGCCAGGGTTGACATTGACAAGTCCCGATATCCCGGCTCTACACATCCGCAGCAGCGTGGCGTCATTGGCGCTGCAACGGCTACACTCTGCTTGAGCATCCAGCATAAACAGCGCCAACGCTTGCAAAGACATTCGGTTCAGCCCCATTCGTACATACAAGCGTGCCTCGTAGCGACAGTACCGAGTATACCGGCTTCCTTTATGTGGTAACTTGATATCCGCTCGATCGCCAGCCAACCCGCCTCACTGTGAATCTCCCTCCGCCCAGCCTCACTCCTGCCGATTGCGATCCGGCTCACTCTGATGGACGACATGGCCACCAGCTCCGGTCTCTCCGTTGTGCGCCTTGTCTCCTGCGTCATCCCCGAATATATCCCCCTTCCTGCGATGTCTAATATCCAACACCACAACCGTACCCACCCAGACCACCCAGTACACGAGAAATACAATGGCGATGGGCATCTCGGCGCCGAGGACATGGTACATGGGATTCGTGCTGTTAAAATACCCGCTGGGATCGGCGCGTACGTTTATGGCGTGTTTGCCAATATCCAGTAGACCCAGCAAGGCAAGCACGAAGCCCATGACCAGTTGAGGAACGTGGATGATCCAGTGCGACATTGTTGGATAACGATACCATGTCATTGATCGCAAGGCCGAGAGCACCAATACGCCACCCTGAAAAGTCGTAAGCAACAACCCGCACCGGCCTGTAAGCTGATCTTGACGGTGATGTCTGTCATAGCTTTGGCTCACCGCAGAAGGGAATAGCCACAGGATCCCGCTCAGCTCGTCATCTACTGGTGTCTGAATCACATCGTACAGCAGATCCTGCGCTTGAGCGTATCTAGCTTCCTGCTCGCTTGTAACGTTGGTGAATGTCGTATTGAGGGCATACAACTGTTGTACAAGGTCGAGCATCTCATCCGACACATCTATGCCGTACGACTGGGGGCGGTCGGTCAGAATAATGTCGTTGCCTCGTCGACCAAGCGAGTCAACATACTGAGGTGGTTTGGATCATGGCTTGACCGTAGTATTGGTACATCAGGATTCCGGGATCCACTGGAAGAGTTGGTTAGCGATCAGCTATGGAGACACGTGCCAACGATACTCACAGGTCCGATCCGGATCATTGTGGATGCCCAGGAGGTAGTCGTATTCATCCTCGTAACTAGGTCAATCAGCACTGCATGGCGAGCTGCGCCCAGGCAAGGGGGGAAACGCAAAGGCCACGAAGGGGAACGGAGAAACGCGTTGCATCTCCGCTTACCTGGGTATGAGTGGCAAACGACTGAGAGAACTATGGATAACCGCTTCATCTGTTGAGTTGAGTGACGTCCCTGCATGAAGGTGTTCCGCGGTGCGGGAAAACTCGGTTGTGACAGTAGCAATGCCATCGGCGAAAGCAAACATGACAATGACGTTCTGCAAGCCGTTAGTGGTCCACCATGTTGATAGTAGAAGAGTACGCTCCACAAGGGCCGCAAGGAGAAGCAGCAGGGAGAAATGGAGCGCAAAGTGCAAGCTCTCCCATACGATTGCGCGTCGTGGATTGACCGAGTCCTCCACCCGAAATCGAGAAAACAGGAAGCACCAGAGCAGATAGACGATGCCGATTGCTGTTGAATATCAAGATAGTACCCTCATCCGTGGATCTGCACTGACCAAGCCAGACTTGGCCGTAGGTTGTGCTACTGGAATCTGAGAGCCCCGAAATAGCAAGACTGAAAGCTCGCGTGATCGAGATGAATCCTTCGCCCCTACAAATCTGTCAGTCGTGCGGGAGCTGAAGGACACGACGGCGCACATAATGATCAGTGTGAAGGCGCCATATCTAGTCTATCAGCAAAACAGACACATGATTTTACGAGGCGCATTCGTTCGGTTGAACATACCTTGCCCCGATCTGCCGCGTATTGGAGTGAATGGCAAGCCGCCGATAGAATAGCAACCAGCCTGAGAAGATCTCCGCCGCAAGGCCGAGGTAGAACAGCACTATCTGATGATCTTAAGAATGTGCAAAGCAAGAGCCATCGTTACTCACCTTGGCAATGACCGTGCCGGATGAACGACCTGGGATGGCTACCGCGAGGACAATCAAGATGATCGATGCGCACAGGCCAAGCACCTGGGATTGCTGGACGACCGTCTTCCGCCCAGCACGCCAGCCGATGAAACCGGCTGCGCGGGCCTTAGTTGCGGCTCCGGCAGGCAATGGCATCGTGATTGCCCACGGACAGCACGAAGAGAGGGAGGAGGGGTTGGAGGTGACTCTCACTCACATATGATGTACTGTATAGCCAGCAGAGCCCGCGATACGATATATGCAATGAGCACCGTCTGCCAGCTCTCCATGGAAGCGACTGCTCATGGGACCTCATCAGCTCAACTCCGGCTGCAGAAAGGAGTGGGACGATCGCGGGGGAAGGTTGCCCTCATAAGTCGAGTGGCGAGGACGTACTGTGAGTGGTGTAGTCCGCCTGACTGACGTCTGGTATGCTGCCAGGATCTCGAATGCTACCGGGGTCCCAGTTGCCACTGGCGGCGCCGATGTATACGAACAGGACAAGCTGCAGAGACTTGACCCATCGATGCCAGCCATCCTCCGCCTGGGAAGATATCAGTCTCGCACCTCTGTCTCTTCAATGACGGGAATCGGAAGAATGTGGTATCAATTGAGTCTGTAGAGCGTACCTGGAAGCGGATGTCATAGTACACCTAGCCGTGATTCAGCTGAATAACGCAAGGGAAACTCACCTGTGAGGTCCATAGCCAGGAAAGAACGGCAAAGTAGCTACAGAAGAGGTTGAATTCAGCAGCCAGCAAAGACAAGCATGTGAAGCGGCGGCTCACGATAGAAAGATGGGGATGGCGTAGGGTTCGCTCAGCTCGTGGGTGGACGAGAAGACCGTGAGGACAGCGACGACGGCGAGATCTGTTGGCTTTGTCAGGTATAGATACCCAAGTGCATGTCGCTTCCGTTGACTGATCAGTGGACCCTCTGGAAACACATACCGTACAGCAGATTCAGCCATTCGGATGCCTCGTCCTCCTCGTCCAGCCAACCGCTCACGTCCTCCTCTGTCTGCCCTTCCGCTAAGTGCTTGGGGTACCGGATGAAAGGCAGCTTTTTCATTCGCTTATGATGTGCGCCATGCTTGATTGACCCGTGCCGAGACGAGCGCGAGGTCATGGTGCTTGTTTGTCGGAGGTCAGATGGTTTGCGTGACGACACTAAAGTGGGTGAACGGTAGGGCGAGGGGGTCTGCAGACTTGTTGGTTTTTCCGCTTCGGTAACGGGTGACGGTCTGGATCGAGAGTTATTAGCTCCTGTTGGGTCGTCGAACAACTGATAACAGGCTGCCCGAAGAGAAGATATCGTGAAACGAAGAGACGAGCCCAAAATGGGTAAGGAAACGAGGTCACGATGGGTAGGCGAGGTGGTAGCAAGTGGGCGCAAGCTGTCGAGCGGGGGATGAAACCGCTCGCAGAGAGAGGTGAGGTATCAATGCTCACCCATTGCCTGGCACTGGCGCCGACGGCTTGACGGTCCCATCATCCCGAGACGCAACCATCCGCACTGCTCTGTTAACTTCCGTTTGCGATGTAGGCGAGGGAAGGAGGCATGTCTACCACGCTCAGGTGGCCAACTTCGGTTCCCGCGCTCATGGCCTAGGGATCACTCACCTGTTTCGCGTACGCCGGTTGGCGCCCTCCCCGACACGGAGCGCGCATTCGACTGCGCATCACCCTCCATCGTCCCCCTTATTCCACTGTTTGGTGGAGGCAAGTACGAGTGACCACAGTCTCAACACTACAGCTTGACTGGACCGTCAAGAATGGATCTGCCGGCGTCTCAGCTCCACCCCCGAGCGTTGGATACTCCAGTTGGTAGTTGCTTGTGTCCCCGAGTTTGTAGGAAGACAACGCTCGTCCATCCGTGATATCTAGTTAGATCCCTGCCACCTCCACCCGCGCTCGCTGGATTTTCGGTAGTATCCCGTGGCCTTGTCGGAAGCTATTACGGCTCTGTCCAATTCCATGATCCTTTAACAGAACATGATATATGCGTTGCATGCATGCTAGTCACGGGCTCGAGGCCCATTGCCCCACCCCTTGAATCCCCGCTCCCCTCCTGGCACACCTCCATTGGCGGTTCCGCGCTCTCGGTCCCGATCCCGCTCTCGGTCACCATGATGCTGCTGGCCGTGACCGGCATGCCCTCTAACAGTGGCTGATCCAGGCGCGTGTCCGTTTGAGACTGCCCCCTCCCCTGGTTTGTAAGCTGTTGCCTCGAGCAGTGCCCGATTCGACCGGTATTCGCACATGGTCGCAGATGGGAGGTTCAATAATGTGAGGATCTTCTCTCTGGACGGCCACTCAGCTTTCGATGTCTATCGGCACGGCAAGACACGTACCTCAATGCACCACTCCGAACTCCATCTGCCTCCTCTTCCACCCACAGACTCAGAATGTCCTCTCTATCCCTCACACTCAACACACATCCCACGACTGCATCCGATTCCTCAAATTGATCGCCGATGAGTGCAAGAACGAGAGACTCGAAAAGTAGGGGTGTGATGGGTTTCAAGAGGCGGAGGGTGAATTTGCCACCACTAATTCGGCAGAGGAGACCGACAAACAAGCGGCGATTGATGTCAGCATGGTGATGGAAGGGGGGCAAGCAAGTCGAGACGAGAGCAGACGTAAGGTCAGCGAGGCCGTCAAGCGATATGAAACACCCACTCTCGCATCTCCTCCCAGACGCCAGGCCGCCCTATTCGACCGAGGAAGACTAAGAGATCGGTCACCGCTGGCAGCTCGTTTGGTGGCGTGAGATGTGAATAGAGCTGGAGGAAAGATTCGATCTGGGCATATCAGCTCCGCACGCAAGGACAAGATCCTAATGTTTGTAAAGGAGACGCGCGAGCAGCCAGTGGAGTTTGGAACATGACATACCGAGCCGAAGGTTGCAACCCTACGAATCTCTTTCTCATATTCCACCTTGGCTCCAGGTGGTCGGTACACGTAGGATATTGACCATCTGCGTCGTCAGCGGTGAAACTCGGCTGTGGGCGAAGACATCCTCTCTCTGCGACAAGGTATCGCTGGGATCTTGATGCAAGCAAGTCATGAAGCTATACGTTATCTGCCCCTTTACCTGACAGACGCAGACGAAGAACGATAGACAGGACAAAGAACGTGTAAACGAAGGACCCTCGGGCTCGCCAGCGGTAGGCACAATACCTTGGTTGCAAAAGCAAATAACCGCAGCCACGAACCTGCAGACCAGAACGTTTAGATAGATCACTCACTCGTGCTTCAAAGGATGCCTCCCGTTCGCACCATTACTCGCGCTCGCACCCTTCCCGACCGACAGCGCGAGCCTAGACGAGCCCGTCAACGACGACGTCCTGCGCGTCGCGACGTTCTGCGTCATCACGCAATCCGTGTCCTATAATATCCAGATTGGGCCTGCGGGAAGGAGATGACGAGAGAGGTGGAGCCAAGGGCACTGTCCGGCAAGTTTTGAATTGGTCGACTGGTCTGTGGTAAGAACGAAGAGCAGCGCAGAGTCGGAATGAGAAGATTTTTGACCACAAGTCTGGAATGATGAACGGTTGGCTCGCTGGGTAGAAGACGGAGATACGTGGGGATATGTATATGCTATTGCAAGGCGACACCGGCTGATTTTGTAGAACTGTCCAAAAACGAGAAGACGAGAGTGAGGTGCAGACCAAGGGAAGCGTCGTGCGGGCCTATACATGATCAGAAAAGGCGTGTTACCAGGCTTGCAGGCCTAATGGTGGATCCCCCTTCCACGTGCCCGTACGCACCGGTTCGTTCCTGACGTCATGGTGTTTTTGCTGCTTTCTTCTTTGCTAACACCTGCTGCGAACTCTTCTTCTTCATTCCCCCCCCCCCAAGGCCCATTTCTTTTTGGAAATCCCGTGTTCCATCAGCAATTCCATCTCCAACCTCCATTAATTGACTCTACACACACACCCCAACATGGAGGCAAAGTATCCAAGCACACAGCTCCAGCCGACCATCCAGGCGCCGCCTATCGCCAAACAGCCCACTGCCAGAGCAAACATGAGTGTGTTCTCTTCTCCAATTCTCGTTCTTGTGAACAAGCACCTGACATGACAGGCACATCCACTCCTGGGCAAGCGTCCAGCCAGCCCGACCAGCCTATGCGTCTCCGGGGCGGATGCCCAGGTATGTCGTTGCTGTGGCCCGCTTTGTTGGAGCAATGGTGCTCGATGCTGATGCTTTGTTTCCCTTTACCGGTTTGATATGACCCTGCAGGTAAATTCTGCGGTTTGCGTGAGTGTTGCTTTTGTCATGCTCCGTTTCCTGCTGTCATGCTCTGTTACGCTCCATTTGCCACTTCTACCTCCTGTCTCCACCTCTCTCCCCTCGCATATCGTCGGTACTATTTCCGGGCAACTCCCGTACACGTTCGCCATCGTCCTATGTCGATGCACTTGAGCCTCAGCTGACCATTGCGCTTCCCTGTTAGCCATCCTACCATGCCCTTGCGATATCTGCATCATCCCCATCCCGTGCTGTTGAGTTGGAGACTGAAGAGTGGCCTGTGACTCGCTATGAATAAGTCCAAACACGGGCCGGTAGTAGCGATATAGTAGCGATATACACGACATGTAGCGATGGACCTTTCCTTACCACTGCGTCCGTTCAGAAATTGCAGCGGCTCTGTGCAAGGGGACAGAGCCGAAGTCAAACCACCTCGCGTTTGATATTTTTTAGAAAGTGAGTAGGCCATTTTAGTGGGCAACAAGAACCGATATGTATCGTCTTGACAGAGTCGCCGACCATATCATGACCCGCATGTACCCTATAACAACGAGTGCAGCAGGCTCATTGCCCCGCTCCAGACATAGGCAGTGATCTCCGAAACGTAGCGTCATCGAAACTGGTTGGTTGTGCACAGATTCATGCCAGATCATAAGGGGATATGGATTTGACCGCACTCTGGCACTGGAGTTTGCCCAAACGCCGTCTTTGGATCGTACGGATGCGTCTTCTGCCAGTGCTCTGCAATGTCGATACGACGTGCTATCCACGCATCCGATTTGGACCGGACATACTTGATGAATCTGCAAATGTCAGCAAACGACACCTATAGACCCAAAAATGTCGATTCTGCTTACTCCTCGAGCCACAGGGTCCTATTAGGCCGACCGATGATATGAGGGTGAAGCAACACTGTCATCATCTTTGGCTCTCCGCGCTCTCCTTCTTCGTATAGGCAGTCAAAGGTGTCACGCTGTGGCGCATCAGACTCGCCAGGGATGACTGGCTCGGTGTGGCGTACCAGATGCAAAAAGTAGTCCTTTGGACTAGCCCAGCCCGAGCCCCGCATGTTGAAGCGTAGGTCGGTGCAGTCATAGGAGAAGGGGATCATGAGCAGACCGCCGGACTTGGTGGGCGAAGGCACCCAATATGGGAGATCGTCCTGGCAGGAGTCTGAGGAATACACAAGGGGGAGTTTACGCTTGGCATGTTCCAACGAGTACAGCTTGATGGACAGGTTAGACCGGCGCTCGACGAGCCAACCTGCACTCATGAGCGTTTGAGACGTTTTGGAGCATGCTACAAGGACCGACCCTTGGGCAACGTCTTGTCCCCGGTAATCTCCTGGATGGTGTCGATGCTCTTTTCGATCAAGCGGTCTTCCTCTTCCGGGTCAACGTAAAGATTATCCCGGTATCGATGCCCGCCACAGGAGATCTCGGCTCCAGAATCCAGGATAGGTTTCACCCAGTATGGTTCTTTTTCAATAGCCCTAGTGACTGGTGTTGCTCTCAGTATGCGTTCCGCATCGCTCTTCATAACACTCACACACGTTCCAGGTGACGAGTACATCATGTCTGTAGTTCTCATCAGTGACCCGCGTACGGCGCCGACCTCAAAACTCACTTCTTGAACAGATTCAGCAGCCTCGGCACCCCTTCTCGCGCACCAAACTCGTACATCATTTCATTGCTCTCGCTGCGGCCAGGAATGGGGGAAACCTTAGGGATCTCGAGGTAGTCTGCGCAGCATGTTGGGTCGCCCTCCAGAACATTAAGTTCCTGATTGTGTCAGCAGGGAGGCAGCGCCGTAGCCCGAAGCCAACTCACGGCTCCCATATAGTACTGAACTACAAAGCTGACGCAGACCTTTGCCCCACCCGGCCATTTGGGATCAACCATGTCAAAGCCATAGCCGATGAACTCGCGCTCGAGCCACTCTTCGTCGTACTTGCCAGCCGTCATGCTGCACACTACACAACAGTCGTGACTGTCAAGATGCGATATGCATGCACAGAACCCCCCTTCCCTTGCGTGAGACGGAGAGAGTTGCCGAGCCGGAAGATATCCACTAGAACGGATTTGGCCGTTGCTGAAGCTGCCTGTACCGGGAGCGGCTTCCGATAATGAATAGCTTGCTGAGGAGGGGTGCAATCTAGAACTACACCCGTACATTCGCCCAGCCGATCCCACCGCGACCCCTCATCATGGCGACGCAGTACTGGGTACCACCTCGTGACTATGTTGGCTACGGCCTCAAGCCAGAGAAGGAGCTGTGGCCAGGTGGAAAGAAGATCGCCGTATCTTTCGTCCTCAATTATGAAGAGTATGTCAACAGTATCGACTACGATGCCTCCCCATGACACTGCTGACTTTGGTCATAGGGGTGCCGAACACACGCCTTGGAATGGAGACCAGCAGAGCTGCGACTCTTTGCACGAGCTGCACTACGACAGGAAAGCGACCTCTGGAGGGAAGCGCGATGGCCTCGTGGAGGACATGGTGAGCTTGTCGCGACCTCGGAGATCGTCCGCCTGACCTCATACGGCCAGTTTGAGTACGGCATTCGACAAGGTCTTCCCCGCTTGATCAAGTTGTTCCGCCAATATGGCTGGAAGTGGACCACATGGACGTGTGCCCGAGCCTTTGAGACCAGCGGACCGTATCCGAAAATGCTCGTCGACGATGGGCATGAGGTGAGGCGAATTATTAAGCCGACCACTGAGACATTCAGATTGCATGTCACGGCAACCGATGGCGTATCCACGGGGACAACCTGGCCGAGGCCAAAGCTCATATTCACAAATCGTTTGACAGATTGCAAGCGACGACTGGGTTGACAGACGTGCCTACCGGTTGGTTTGTTGGAACAGGGACGATCAGCATGAAGCTGGCCAGAGCCGAGGTTAGCCAACCTGTTCGTGCGGCGGAGCCGCTGCGCTCACACGCAAATAGGTCCACAAAGAGCGAGGCATCCCGCTCTTATATTGCAGTGACTGTTACTCTTCCGATGAACCATACTGGATCCCGGACCCAGTGGCTGCCGTGCACGGAGGGGAGGACAAGGGAATGTTGATGATCCCGTACTCCCTGTGCACCAACGATCATCGATGTATGTGATTCCTCCATATCGTATGGGTTCTACTCACCATCGGTGCAGTCTTTGTCGCTTCTGGTGCAGGTGTTTCCGCTCCAGACGACTGGTTCGAGATGCTCAAGGCGGAATTCGACCAGCTATACGCAGAGGGAGAGGCAGGCGCACCTAAGATGATGTGAGAGCGCGTGTTCACTCTAGGATTGCATTGACCCTCTCTCAGGACGATTGCAATGCACAACCGCTTTGTCTGCAAGCCCGGACGTATCATGGCATTGAAGCGTTTCATGGCGTACATTGTTTCAAAAGAGGACGTTTGGGTCTGCACGAGAAGGGAGATTGCTGCCTTTTGGCGGGAAAAATACCCTTACGAGGTGGTTGGACCTACGTATATGCACAAGGGCCTTACTGCCTAGTAGATGTACATGTATTATATGTGAGCACAGTGTAGAAGATCCGTCTCAAAAGAGCAAGACGTGGTATGGATTGTCTCTGGCATCAGCCTCAATTGCGGACTGTGAGGAAATCCGTACATTGTAATGTGGAGAGAATGGAACTGGGTTTGTGGGACGGGGGAGAGGGGGAGGGGCGGGAGATAAGTGAGATGCAAGGGTGTCGATGAGTGTCTTTGTCTGTTTACATGGGCCTCACAGTGCAGAAGTGCAGCGATGCTTTGGTAGTTGGGAACTTTTCGTCACCTTATCTCTCAACAACCTTTCTCGAGCATCTTGCCGACCCTTCTTCGTCTTACCATTATATCATGTCGCTCGTCGACGAGGTCGGTCCCAATTTAGAAGTAGAGACCCCTTCTAGCGATGAGGGTACCCCTACAGATGGACCCAGAGGCCTCAAACGACCCAAACGCTCAAGCCACGAGAGACAACGCTGTGTCAACGCCTGCAATCGCTGCAAGGTTAAGAAGATGAAATGTTATCGTTCAGAGCCTCAGATGTCGTGAGAGTTCAGATCCTATCAAGTGGTGGTGGTACTGACCCTCCATAGGATGTGCGTTGCGTGTGCCAAAGCATCCGCCGAATGCGTCTTCGACGACTCCAATAGGCATGCCGTGAGTGCGAGGCAAGTCTCACAGTGCCTCTTCACCGAGAAGAAACTGACTTACCGCCTTAGATACCTGATGACTCTGGAAAGTAGAGTAGCCAAGCTAGAGGCCGCTCTGGCAGAGGTAGACCCTCACCATCCAGAAATCAAAGATCGTTACAACATCACACGACCAGGTCCCAACGCTCGGAATGCCATTTCGAATGCATCATCGTCGGACGACGCACTTGCGTTCATCCCACAACTGTATGTGACTCTGACTGCGTTTTTAAACATTGCTCTGTTGATCATGTTGAACCAGTCTCGCTTCATGTCAGCGCCGCAAACATTTCCACCCCGCCGATCTCGGCGCAGTGATACAGCCCAATGCGACCAAGCCGCTCCCGATCAATTCCTCGCCCGCTCTTCCACCTTCTTCGGTAGCGGACGCCCTCTTTGACGCCTTATACTACCACGTCCAGGCTCGATATCCATTCCCCGACTGGTCACGACTTCGGGACTATCATCTCCGCCGCCAGCAGGTTTGCCAAGCAGGGGAAGCTGCGGACATTGACGACCGAATTGGTGCATTCTTTATATGGATGGTGTACGCCATCGGTGTGGAATTAGATCCGGGACTCTCGGGACTCGACACTGCTCAATCTTACTTTGAACAAGCATACAAACACCTAGACGCGGTCATGGTCTCATACGATCTCGTCACGATCGAAGCGCTTCTCTTCGTTGTCTTCTACGCCTTTCGTTCCACGACCGGACCGTCTCTTTGGATCTTTGGCGGTCTAGCGATGCGCATGTGCGTAGATATGCGCCTGCATCGTTCGAATACCACACTTGAGGAGCCGTGGGCTAATGAACGTCGCAAGAGGCTCTTTTGGTCAGCATATGCCTTTGATCGACTCATCTCGCACGCGTCTGGACGGCCCGTCAGTATCGCTGACAACGAGATCAACGTCGAAATGCCCATAGATGTAGACAGCGGGCTTAGAGACTCGACTACTATCTTGGCTGCTGCTTCAACCCCACGGCCCAGTTCCTCGCCGCTGACCGACATGGCTTCTGCCATTCACTCTATCGAGCTTTATCGCCTCCGATCACGAGTCCATACCACGTTGTATGCGCTGGATGCTGGTGCACCCTCACGGGAGGACACGGTGCTATTCCTTTCTCAACTGGAGCAGTGGCGTCACAGGATTCCTCGCACGTTGCCGAGTAGTCCAAACGTGCCGATGCAGCAGGAAGCCCGGTTCCACATGCGATATTTTCAATGTGTCCTGTTCACATTGCGTCCAGCTGTCATTTGTGAAACGCCGTCGGACCCCAGCCTGACTTTATGTGCCATTGCAGCTGCCGAGGCTTGTGAGGTATGTATTTGACGGACAGCAGGCAGCTGATACATGTATAGTTGGATCGGAGAGTATACCAGACCCCAGCAGGGCGGCAAACGACGGTCAGCGTGTGTCATTCCTTCATCTGTGGCATGACTTTGCTGTACTGGTACGTGGCAAAGCCGAACGTCTGTCTTAACTAATACTGATAGTCTTTCACTATCACCCAATGTGATGTCACCTCAGCTGTCGACTCGTGCAGTCCGCGCTTGCTGTACCACGCTCGCAGTCTTTGCTCAGCTGTTTCCTGTAGCCGTACCGTTCTACGAGCTCTTCGAATACTTTGCCGATGAGATACTCAACGAGAGTTGTTCAGAATCTCAGCCATCCCCCTGTGCGAATGCGATCAAACAGTTGCTGCGCGGCCATTCTGGACCTCTGACCGCGTAAGTTATTTTCATATCGTGGGGTGCTGTGCTGATCCCGAACAGCATCTACGACAACCTCATACTGAAGGGGAAGACCACCAGTTCGGACTTGCTTCCCTCTCAGACAGTCCCCGTGAGTCTTTGCCGCTCAAAGATAGTCGATTCTAGCTTACACTTTGTCCAGTTTGATATGCCCAACCGCCAGCAGGATTCCGCCGCGCCGTCAACCGGCCTCACTCCTTTCCTCGCTGCTCCCAACCATGCCCCAGCAGACTTTGATTTTGCACACAGTGACATTACCAGCCTCTTGAACTTTTCACTAGATGTGCCAGATCTGGGGTGGCCCGACACTGACTACGGCCTGTGGTAGCCTTGTGATGGGCGGTTATGCACTTTATGCACCAACTAATCGGCCAGAGGCTCCAAGTCCCCCGCAATGTGAAGTTTACTCTCCAGCTTATTGAAATTACCGTGCTACCTGGCGAGTGAGCTAGCATGGATCAGTAGGTCAGTTACTAGATCGTTAGCTGGCGGAGGTCAGCGACATGAATATGGATTGGTACGTTCTCACATCCAAAGGATACCTGTTTATCATGTGGCCATTGTATTCCCGATCCGATGTACAGGATATCAGTTCAGTATCGCTTCTCCATTGCATAAGTATCTCCGTGGTGCCTCTTGCGTTCTGCAACGCACAGGCAGCAAGTATATATTCGAGTCACCAAGAACCGCAGCCCAGACTGGATATGTACCGTTCAAGCGAGATTGTCATAGAGAAGCCGTTCGTACTCATTGTACACCTTGGTCCACGGCTCACGGTTCTGCGTGAGGATGTTCGTGCAGCAGACAGCCTGTCCAGTGAGCTCTTGAGCCGTTCCATCAGACTCACCCCGAGACCACTTGTAGGATCAAGCCAGAAGAATGTCTTGGCCGCGCCGTCCCAATAGCCACTCATAGCCTTCCGTCCATATTTGCTATCTTTCATGTTGATAAACAGTCCTGGGCTGTGCGCAATATAGGTGCCCTTGCCATTGTCGAACAACGCATCATCGTGGATGTCCTGTTGCTTGGCCATTGATGCCAGACCCGCTCTGATTGCTAGTGCTGGATCGAGGTGGTCCTCGAAGAGCTTCTTGAACGAACTGGCCGAGATGAGTGGCTTCGGGGTGTTCGGATCGGCTGACGCCAGCACATGTCGAAGAAAGGTGAGATAGTCACGAGCGGTGCCGAACAAGCCCCCTCCCCCAGAGTATATCGGCCCATAATCCTCCTCCCGCATCGATCGCCCCATGACCGGCTCTTCCATGATGACCAGCTGGCCGGTGGATGGAGGCTCTCTCTTGGTCATAGCCATCATCCGCTCCTTGATGGATTTCGTGGGGATGAACGATATGCTCTTGATGCCGCATGGCGCAAATATGTCTTGCTGAAAGACCTGCTCCAGGTCTCGTCCTGTTACTCGGGAAACAAGGATACCTGCCCAATCGATGCCGATAGAGTAGCGATGGTTCGTTCCGGGCTCGAAGAGAAGCGGCTGAACGTAGGCAGATACAGGGGTATTGGGAGCAAAGATATCGGGCACCGCATGTTCTCGTCTCCATCGCATTATATCAGGGGCATTCCAAGAGTAACAGAGGCCTGAGGGAACAAGACCCCGTCAGTGAGACAGAGAGGAGCATAGCACAGCACGACCGGTGGACCACGTACCCGAGGTGTGCGTGAGAAGATGGCGGAGAGTGAGAGGTGTTTTGCGCTCTCTCGTAATCTCCTTGCCGGCCTCGTCGTAACCTTCCAGGATGGGCTGCTGCCATAGCTCCGGGCAGTACTTTTCGATTAGGGCAGGATCGTCCATGCTGATCGTGCCTTTATCCACTTGCTGCCAACAGGCGATCTGCAAGGCTGTTTCAGCGAGAATCATCGATGGGATTGATAAGCACGACTGACAGCGGTGACGAACTTGGTCATCGAGAAGAGTTGCAACGCTATTGGGGCTCGTCAGTGGGATTCCATACGGCTGCATGCGGGCTCACTGGTGTCCGGGGTGACGAGACCCTCGTCTGGTCGCCCATAGACCCGCTCGCCGCGACAGGCAAAGTAGATCTCCTCTTCCGCATTAGTGGCCCCGAAGAATGCTGCTGGGATGTCCCTCGAGTCCACGGCGCGTTCCAACAGGGCATCGAGGGCTTGCTTGCCCTCTGGCTTGAGTGCGGCAAGTTTCAAGGCCATTGTTGAGCACAGCGTAGGAATCGAATTGTCAAGCCAGGCTTTCAGCCCTGTTGTGCAACTGCTCCTCGGAGGACAAACGGTCAATCCACCGGGCCGACGCCACCGAACGAGCGCTCCCGAGACCCGTGTAGTCCATCGTTTGCAGATCGAGGACAATATGGATACACGCCGTCTCTGGCCAAGCAAGCTGTTGCAGGCACAACATGATTTCACGCAGACAAAACTCCGGTTCTCATAAAGCCACCAAGTAATCCGCTATAGACGTGACGACATTCCATAGAAGGCACCTCGCTAGCGGTGAGCGTGGCTTTCATCCCGTCTGCAAGGAAGCGGATCGTGGCAAATCGGTCAGATCACCTTTCCCGAGTCCCAAACGGTATATGTGAAGGAGCGCGGGTCAGCCGTGCAGCACTTGCCAGCTGACCGCCGTACCCCCAAGTCCTGATACCAGGACTAGTTCGGAGCAGTTGAGGGCGTCTTTTTGGCAGGGCCTCGACTACCAAGATTTGGCAGCCATTGACGGTTACGTGGTGTTTGAACACGACCGGTTTGACTACGACAGCACATAGATGTCCGTTTGCTAAGTTGGACGAATATCATGGATGGTGTCACTGACATGTTGCATCATGGCCATGGCATGTCTACACAGGTCTCCTTCTCTCATGGGCTTTCACATTGCATCACCTCATCGCTTTGCACTCGACTTCGCACCTAACCTGATGTAGTGGCCCGGGAGGTCGATAGGCAGCACAACATACATGTGACCGTTATTCGGCTAGAACCCACTTGGCATATTTGAAATATGCTGAATGAAGGCAGGGTGTCTCTTTGACGCCCTGCGCATACAAGCCAAAGTGCGCCCCAGTGAAAAGAGGCTCGAGGGCGTTACTGGGTAGTTTGCCGACGAACGTGACGCCGGCTGAATCGGCGACTCTGAAGCCAAACTCGTACTCCAACTTGCGAGCTTTGATGTACAGAACGATAGGTGTACCAGGAGCGACGGTCAACGGGAACACATGCTCCTAAGAAATGCGGGTTAGTTTCAGTAAAGTAAGGGATATCGACTCACCTCGAACCCCTTGTCGTCACTTGTCTTCTTGAACACGATTTCTAATCCCCTAGCATCAACGCCTCTGACACCGAGACTGGCATGCGCGGTTTTGCTGATCCAGACCACAGTCCCAGCCTGCTGGCCTGCTTTGGTAGGCTCGAACTCTAATTCCGTGGACCAGTCGAGGTCGAACGCCGTTTGTTTTTGGACAAGCACGCTAGGACAATGCTCCACCTCGATTGACTCTGGACCACCGCGGATGGCAAGATATCCTGGTCGTTCTGTCAGACTGTAGAAATGCCGCAAGGGCACGCGCAAGTGGTACCAGCCGAGACTTAACGCTTTAATGGCTATTAGCTTGGCACACTTAGTGTGGATGCACTCACACTCTTGAGCAAAGTCGTCCGTCCAACTGCTCTTCTCGGGTAGCAGTGTCAGTCCCTCAGCTTCGCCAATAAGTTCTATCGGTTTCCTCTTGTTCACCACTGGCCATCCATCGATCCATTCCATTGGTGCCATAAATGTCTCTCTGCCCAACTGCGTCGGCATGCCCTTTCCTCCCGCAGTTTCCGTCGCCTTGAATACAGGGCGAACGCCGAGGAAGACCGCTACCCACTTTCCATTGTCTCCCTCGATCAGGTCCATATGCCCGGTGTTCTGGATATCAGGGTGGTCGTCATTGAAGATGACAGGGTTAACACCTTCGGGGGGAGGTTCAAACGGGCCCAATGGACTCTTGCTTCTGTAGACACATTCCCGATGACCGTCCTGCGTGCCGCCTTCAGCGGTGAAGAAATAATAGTACCCGTCTCGTTTCAGGATATGACAGCCTTCAGCCACGCCAAGAGGGGAGGCCTTGGCTAGGACAGGTTCGGTGAGGGACGTGCCGGTCGCCAAGTCGATCTCGTTGATCCAGGACTGTATCTTTGGAATGCCGTTTGTTGTGGGCGCGTTGAAATCGAAGCGCGTCACGGTCTGGTATACTTTACCGTCGTCGTCAAAGAGGAGCTATGCTATGTGAGTCACATGACCCCCAACTACAGGAAAGTGCTGACGTCTTGATCAAAGCCTATCTCCTCAAAGTACACCGCCTCGCTCCATTTTGTGTCGTCAAATATGTCTTCTGTGCTGAAGTAGAAGCCACTCGAGATCATGTCGGGACTGCCTCCCTATCTGCGGTCAGTTTCAATCTCCCCTACTCTGGACGAAAGATCTTACTGGGTCCATACGCAATCTCCAGAAGCACGAGCAGATCATGTAGCACTTCCCCTTGTAGTATCGCAGCGTCGGTGCCCAAAGACCTGCTGACGACTCTACTGTGCGCATTTCGACACCCTGACTACGACGATTCAAGGCATGTCCGATGAGCTAACGTCGAGTATGAGCGACTGCAATATGAACCAAGCGTGAACCTACCTTCCAGGACACGAGATCAGTGCTGTGATAGATGGGTAATCCTGGAAAGTACTCGAAAGTCGATGTGCTGATAAAGTAGCCTTGCCCTGGGATGAAGCAGATGGATGGGTCTGGGTTGAAGCCCGGAAGGATCGGATTGCGGTAAGTGTTGGTGACAGACATGACGGGGAGAGATGCGTTTGAGGATGACTGAGTGGTATCGACCCCGCGTCTGGTCGAGCCTTCACAGTGAGCGGGGCGAGGCCATGCCACTCTATTATACTACGCGAGGACATGGACTCTCGGATGATGAATGAATAATGCCAAGTTGTCCCATCCGGCTAATGAAGGCGACCCCGGTTGTCACTCGGATAAACTCTGTGGTTCATTCCTACTCGACCCGCTTTGACCAAATCATCATGATGCATTGTAGAATCCACATGGAAGAAGATGCTCAGACTATGTATAGGCAAGGGTAGTCTGTGATGCAGAGGGGAGCGCGACATCAGGTGCGCAAACTGTCCGTTGAATCCATATTCTGCCACTCAAGGCAAAACATACACGAGACCGATGGCCAAGCCGGCGAGACCGGCGAGACCCCCAACGAGGTCAGCCTGGAAGCCCAGATCGGCATCCGAGGTGGCGTTGCCAGATGACGAGCCTGATGCAGCCGCCGCGCTTTTGATGGAAGAGCCCGAGGAGCCAGATGAGGCAGGTGACACAGAGCCATCGCTTATAACACCGCCAGCGGCGCTCGTAGCGCTTGCGGCCGACGCGGCGGGAATCGTTTGCGAGATGGTCCCAAAGGTCGAGGGAACGGTGGCGGGAGTGGTTGTCAGTCCAGAGTCAACGAGCGGCGTGGCGGTCGACTGGTAGCCTAGAGATTCGGTGGGGTAAAGGTCAGTCGACTGATAGTAAACACAGTTGGACGAGGCAGGGATGCGCGGCTTCCACGGAAGAGTCGAAGTCGGGTCCAGGGAGGATGGCTGAGACCAGGTGTAGGCTGAGATGTGAGCCCAAAATTGTGATTGGAGAAGCCATTTAACCCACTCTGACCGTTCGAGGTGTAAGTGCCGACCTCGTCCTGAAGTTCACCATCACATGCGAGGAAAACGCCGGGCTCGTATGCGGCGGGCATGTTCTGACTGCATCCAAGCAAGTCAAAGATGCTGAGAGATCAGCACAGTCACTGCAAGCGAGCATACTTTTGGCAATAGTTCAGATCAGTCGCATTATAGCTGGGATCACAAAGTTTGAAGCAGAACGTGTCGGAGCCGACGAACAAGGTCCAGGAGTCTGCAAGGTCAACTTGTTCTTGGGGAGCCATCACATTGACGTACTGGTCTGGAGGTAAGTGGTATTATCGCCTGACGGCAGCTGGGTGGAGTATACGGCACCACCGAGCGGGTTACCCAGTTGGTCGTCACCGTGGGGGTCGAGCTCGCCACCAGTGTCGTTGGGAGCCAGATTGAGAGCTGTCTGATTGATGAAACCCACGATCTGGATGTACGCCTCGGTGCGCATGAACTGTCGTCGTGAGTAGAACAGAAGTCGATAGCTGACCTGACATACCTGAACAGCCGTCAAGGATCCCGGTGGGAGAATACGAGCACCATGGCCCGCTTTCGTGCACTGCCAGTCATTGGATGCCACAAAGCTGTCTGTGTCAGGCAGCTCACATATGCCACCACGGCGGCTTCAGTGTCTCCGATTGTCTGGTCGGGCGTTGTGTCGGGAGCGCCCCATAAGCAGAAGTCTGTTCGTCAGTTGTTGGATGACAAGGTCGCCATGTTCAGACTCCGACTTACCGTCAATCGTGTTCATAATTACAGTCTGACACTGTGAATCCTCGCCCTCAGTGGTGGAATTGCACTGGTTGTCTATAGGAGGATTCAGAGCTCGAAACTATCAAACCAAAAGGACGCTACACGCACAGCCAGATTGAGGACCCCGCCCGATGGGATAGGGGTTGATCTGGTAGGGGAGCTGATCATACGGGTAGAGATATCTGACAATCAGCGCTGTCGTACAGTCTGCCCAGAGCAAAAGTTTACTCTGTCAAAGGTAGAGGGGATGTGGTCTCATAGGTCGTGCTTCCAACGCTGATAGTCCGAACATTCAGGCCTGTAGCTTGCGGGGCGGCGGTGATGGTGCTGAGATCAGCAGCGTGCGAGAGGATCGGCAAGAGAGAGAAGAGGAGAACGAGAGACATGTCTGGGACTTCTTGAGATTGAATGTAAGGTTACAAGTCAAAAGAAAGAGGTGGGTACACGAGGAGATACATAGGTTTAGCTCGACGGTAGTACATAGCGCAAGACAAAGGGGGGAATGGACAGGGTCTTGAATACAAGGAGGGAGGTTTCAACACGTCGAGAGGTCTGACCAAAGGGATCGAGCTGGTTGCACAGCAAACCGTTGATGGTGTAGGGGGCATTTTCGCAGTTGATGCATGCTAAGGTGCCGAGGTTGGGCAGCGTGATGGCAGGATCACTTCCTTTGATTCATTCAAGGGGGTCAATGGCCCTTGCCAGTACATTCAAGCGCCAACTACAGGGTCCTCACTCGACGCTGACACCTTTCATTTCCTCGTCAACGGCTCCTAGCCGTGAGGAGATCCTTTGCCTGGCCAGTCAAGCCAGCCAACCCGGGAGGTATTCATACGAGTGATCGACATGCTTGTCTTCCTGCTCCTCTCTTCCGCCATCTAGATTGTATCTATGCATACGCTAAAATGAGAGAGGCGTTATATACTGCACACTGATTGTACGAAGGACTCGGCTCCGTCCGAATGTTTGTCTATGCAAGGATAGGGCACACCGAACCACGGTGCCCGGCAGGCTCAGACTCTAAATTTACAGCCAATATCTCAACTTCCGGCTTGCGCTCACCGTTCTGATACTCGACCACGGGAGCATCATCGTGCTTCCAGCCTGGAAGATCGGCGAGGTCCTTTGCAGGCGCAGCACGGCGAGACAAGAGCGCATTCCCCCCTGGCCGCCATTTCCATGCCTGCGCCAGGTCTTCTTGCAAAGTCCCCTCCAAGAGGGCAACTATATGCTTGCCGATGTTGGGAAGTATCTTGAACGAGTGGCTAAGGATCCAGATTGCATCAGCCCTATTTGTCGTGACCTATAGTCTCGAACAGATACTCACCCGCTGTCTCCTGTTGCCAGGATGAAATTTTTCCATTGTGGATGCTCGCACACTAACAGCGCTGCATCCGCCGTGTCAGTACACCAGCACATGGATCGATTGAACAGCTCGCGGTCGGCAAATCTGGGCAGGAAGGTCGCCATCATCTTGCGGATGGTCACTTCAGAGGCGTCGGGATAGGTGTCGGTCGGATGCTTGGCATGAGATCGCGGGACGGAAATGCGTTTCGGCACAGACGCTCCGTAAGGGCGATGCTGCTTGAAGCGCGTGAAACCTTGACCACTAGATTAGCTGCAAGCGTAAGATGTGCGAGAGACCAGAGGGTAGCGCCGGGACAGGGCTTACCAGGAAACTCGTCGCAAACCTTTATTACTCCATCTCTAACGATGTCAGTGCTCTGTACTACTGTTTGGACCTACTCGCTAGGCTCGAAGAAGAACCCAAGGTCGTCGCTGTATACTACTGGAACCCCTTTGTATTCCGCTGCTTCTGTCGGCGACAGCTGCAGGTGTGCGTATACCCAAGCCTGCGTACGTCGTCAGAACAATGTCGCAAGCTGCTTGCCTTTCACTCGGCTGTGAGTGTTGGTCACAGCACTCACCTTTGAGATACATTGGTCCTCCAGGTCTACCAATGCAGGGCTCCATGCTCCCGCTGCGAGGACGACCTTGTCTGCATAGTACTTGGTGCCGTCAACAGTCTCAACGCCAACGCACGTGGTGCTATCGGCTCCAAACAATGGGCGGCGGAAGCTTCCAGCGCTGGTGCAAAGCACGTCAGTAAGACCTCCTTGTTCCCAACATGGGGGACGGTCTGCAGCAACCGGACACGTCCACTCACCCTCCGTATCCAAAGACAACACCCTCAGACTTCAGGCATTCCCCAATAGCATTGATAGCTTTGGCCGCCGCAAGCCATCCCCCGTCTTCGCTGAATACCGCCTTCCATCCCTAAGGCATGCCTCAGCGCCATTACATGGTAGATATGTTTCAGCAACACTCGAATGTGAGCATTACCTTACCTGCACTTGCTGCTGATCCAACAATGGCATTTTCGCCCTAATCTCCTCGTCTGTGTCCAGCCAGTGATTGGTCTCCTCCAGCCCGGCGTTTGCGTCCAGGAGGGCATGGTACGAGGAACGGAGCTTCTCAATACCAACAGGGGTGAATGCACAGTCGAGCTGAGAGGAGACAAGGATCAATCACTGTTATCGCTCAGGGCACGCCATTACTCACTCTTCCAGTGTTGTGAAAGTACGGCTTGAACAGCTCGTCCTGGGTCCACCCGTCTCTGGCCTCCAGGCTGAGTTGCAGGTCTACCTTGTTACGCAGGCGAAAATTCATGATTTTGTTGAGGTCATTCCCGGCAGATTGTGCCGAGGGTATCCGATATGTATCCAGAACAGTGATATTTGCTGGCGTGTAGCCAGCTCGAACCAGGTGCAACGCCGTCGAGGAGCCGATCGTTCCTGCCCCACCGACCACGATGACTTTTGTTGTTTCTCTGTTGTGGGACATGGTATTGACCTTGGTCCGAGAAGACTGTGACGGGCTGGGTAGAAATGGCCAGATGCATAAAGTGGGGTGGCATCAGAACGCAGATCAAGGGGATCGTCCGTGTTGGCGGAGACATCCCCCGACGTCCGGGTTGACCCCTCCGTGTCACCGGTCTTTCCTCTGATTCGTCGACGGTCCCGATACTTTACACTTCAGTCTGGATCAATCACTCTCTATGTACTGTACGATAAACTTTGTCATTTGATTCAGTATCCTAATGGTTGACCACGACTAATTGGCATCTAGGAATTGCTCTGCCTTGACCCTACTTGTTTGGTCTTGCTGTTTGCTTGGCGTTTTTGCTTGGGACGTGCTGCGTCGTATCTCCCGGCTGTCCGATTTTTGTCGGGCAGTCTCCGTCAATTTTCGGACTCGTAACTGTGTCCACGATAAGGACCATCTACATAACCAGCAAGCTCCTCAGTGTTCGCTCCTACTTGCCATTTGAGCACACGACAATCCGCACACACTCAGTTGACAATGTCGGTCCTCGATGCAGCCCCGCCCAACACCCACGCCGGTGGCAACGATGATGCCCTCGAAACCAAAGGGTCGTTGCCGACTGTCAAGCCCAATGCCAGAGACGCGTTGGAGCAGTTTGACGCCGAGGCATACCGCGCACAGACCCCTCGATGGGTGCGTATCCGTCAACATAGTTTGACGCAGATGCTGCTGCTCGCCACGCAATCGTTCTGCGGTCCCGCCATGGCGGATGCCATCTCCGGTGAGATTTTGGCCTTGATTTCATCAGCTCATCGGGCTCGCCACTGACTTCCCTCAGGCCTTGGTGGTGGCGGTCTCGCGACAGCTTCGACATCAAATATCGCGTAAGGTGTTCCCCACCTAATAGCGTGGACTGACTCTTTCAGGACCGCGATTAATTATACCATGGTAGCAGTTGGTAAGTATTCTTTCGAGTTGTCTGGGAGGATCTGACCCAGTCTCGCAGTCTGTCTCTTAGGGGGAACGATCGTGAATAAGATTGGTACCAAGTGGTGTTTGGTCATTGGTGCCATGTCGTTTCCGATCCGGGGTTCATCGTATTACTGCAACAGTAAATTCGGGACTCAATGGTACCTAATCGTCGGAGCCTTGTTCACGGGGACTGGAAGTGGCTTCTGGTAGTGGGTATCCTATGTGCTCATGGTGTGTCCGCGTGCTAATGATGTGCAGCATTGCAGAAGCCGGAAGCATGATGTCCATTGCTCCTGCGGGGGCTCGAGGCAAGTATCTTGCCTTGTGGATTGTCGCTCGTAACCTTGGTCAGCTGGTCGGAGGAGCGATCAAGTGAGCTATATAGGAGCCTTACAGAGGCGGGGAATGCTGATGGTCGTAGTATCGCCAAGAACCACAACAAAGGCGCCTCAGGCGGTATCACTCCCGATACCTATATTGCATTTTTGATCATCGAGTGCATGGCGTGAGTGTGGTTCACCGTGCCAAGTCCTGCCGGGGCTCATACGTGCAGTCTCCCCTTTGCATTCCTCATCACCGATCTCAAGCACGTTGTCCGATCCGACGGTACACGTATTCGTGTCTCGCCACGAGTGTCAACACTTCAAGAGTTGAAGCAAATCAAAGTGACCTTGACCTCCAAGCTCATACTGTTGTTTTTCGTCTGGGGAATCTGGTCGTTCTTTTACAGGTTGGTAACATTCCTTCGCCCCAGATAGCAAGACATCCGCTGAGACTGATACAGTGGTACCTGGTCTACATACCTGGCCACTTACTTTTCGGTCCGGGCCCGGGCACTTTCTTCCCTGATCTCGCCGTTCTTCTGCATGTGAGTGTCAACGACGCGTGGATAGACGCTCGCGACTGAATACGTGCAGCGTCGGGTGCTTTGGGCTGGGGTTCATCCTTGATATCAAGGGGCTCAGTCAGCGTCGACGAGCCCAATTAGGTTTCTTCACTGTTGTCGCCCTCAATCTAGGGGTGTACATCTGGTCCATCGTCATGCAGATTCGTTTCAATGCCAAAGCACCAGGGAAAATCGACTGGGACGACTCGCGATGGGCTGAAAGCTTCCTCCCATACTTCTTCGTGCAGACCACCGGCCCACTCTCCCAATCGTACGGGTTCTGGCTCTTGTCGTCGTTTGCGAGTGATGCCCAATGTAAGTTGATTCGACCAGGGGGTATGATGATCCGCTGATCCTCCATAAGCCAACATCCGTCACGGTGCAACTTTTAGGCGAGTAGGCGGCATTCACATGTCGACATTAGCTGATATGGCACAGAGCACTTGAGGCTATCGGTCAAGCAGTGGCTTACGGTATGAACACGCAGACAAAGGCCAACCCCCTCATTGGATTGTGAGTTTTCAGACCAATCCAGTGCGAGGGACGTTGGCGTCGCTGAAGAGAACCCATCCACAGTGCTGTCACATTTGCTCTCATGGGAGTCGCATTCATTCCCACCCTGATCCTGGTAAACCGGACACCCGATCGCATCCCTGCCGACGTTCTCATGGAAGCGGAAGAGCAAGACAAGCTAAGGCAAGAGGCGGAAATTTTGGGACGCGCAGAGGAGAAGGGAAGCGACGTGGGAATTGCGGTTGTTCCCCTCAACAATCCAGCTCCTGCGACTCATTTCCACTGAGCGGAGTATGACGGAGTGGGTGCGCGACGCAGGGACAATCGAGTGTTTAGTTTTGATAGACATTTGTCAGCGGATTGGGAGAGGGATTCAGCCATGTGATGCCATCGACTACAGGCTGCTGTGATATCTGACCCGAGCGTTGATACGAGAGACATTGGTGCGAGGAGCCTCCGTGACCTGCCTGTGCAGCGACTTTCACCACACGCTATGAGTCGTGACATCTTTAGATGTTTATTGATTTCGTGAAGATGCATCACATATAATGGTTGTACAACACACGGCCTGACGTGACGTCGTAAATCCTGCAAAACCTTAACGCCGTATTCCGTATCTAGGACGAGGACATGGGTTTATTGATGTAGATGACTCTCATGGCCATGTACTCGTCGTGCGCAAAAGTCTGAATGTGGCACCTCACCGAGCATGTCTCTTTCAGCTAATATTCTGTCTTTAAAGACATGCTCTGCATGCATAATTGAAGTGAGACCTCGGATACTTGTAGGGGATGTACAGTAGGATGTATACATACGGTCTATGGGTTTTAGAAGCATGTATGCCCACCCTTTGCCTTTAAAACCGCTCGCCTCCTGGCATCCATCTTCTTCACCTGCCTGTCAATGATATCTTGCTCTAGCTCATTCCACACCTTCTGAACTTGCTCCCAAAGCATGTCAAGAGTCGAGGCCATAGGCCTGAGCTTCCGCACACGCTGTTTGAGGACACCCCAAAGCGGTTCGATGGCGTTGAGATCTGGAGAGTTGGGAGGATGGAAAATTGGAAAGATGTGTAGTTCTTCTTTGGCATCTCTTGTGAGTCGAGCAGTATGACTTGGTGCTCCATCTTCCACCACAGTGACGCCTAGCATCCCCTCCCTCCTCATCTCCGAGCAATAGCCAGCCAGATGCTCCTCAAGGACATGATTGATGTAGGAATATTGACCAAGAGTTTTGGAAGATTCCTCCCCTGGTGCTTGGAAGGGAAGTAGTCGCTGTAGGGGCCACTTGTGGCCATGAGCCACTGCACCCCACACCATGAGGGTCTTGCGCTGCTGCCTGAAGGTTGGGACGAGGTGTTTGAGCTGGAATGCTTCGCCAGGGCGTCGGATTGTCCAGGTGGTACCCTTCTTCTGACCCATCTCAAAATGCACCTCATCTGTGAAGATCACCGCCTCCCACTGCCTGTTCTCTGCCTCCCCAGCCCAGATAAGACGCTTCTCCATCTGCTCTGGAGTCAAGAAGGGCTTATGGCGAGCCACTCTCTTGTTATACCCCTTGGAATGGGCGACTCTGGCAGCAGTACTGCCACTAACTCCATGTTTGGCGCCTAGCTCCTTCCATGTCTGCCGAGGATGGTTGGTGATGTCGTCCAGGACTCGCCTAGTATCGTGGCTAGTGAGCGCCAGTGGTCTGCCGCTCCTGGGTCGTGATTCAACCGAGCCAGTTGAGTTATAGCGGCGCAGGGTGGTGGATACAGAGCCTGAAGGAATTTCGAGTATTTTGGCGATCTGGCTATGGGATGTGCCCGATTTATGCAGACCCAATATCTGGTTGCGTGTATCACTACCTAACTCTGTCATTTGGAGGCGATACATGCAAAACTGATGGAGATATACATGTTTGTACACCATCAATGCCTGAAACAGTTGAAGAAGAATCTACTCGGCGACTGCCACATTCAGACTTTTGCGCACGACGAGTATATCCAGCACCAGCTAATCCGATCCGGCGAGAGCGACCTTGCACGGAGTATAGACTTGCAAGGCAGAACAAAGTATAACCTGTGGGTGCTGCATCCCATGACTATACAAGCCCCATCTCCTCCAGAAACTGATCCAGACGATCAGTTCCGAACAAATCACCGCAACCAAGTTACTCACCGCGTTCATGTCAAACCCTCCAGATACTGGCAGCGAGATTGCGCTATCAAAGCCTAAGGGACCATTCGACTGATATTGATAGACGTTGTCAGGTGCCGGAACGACCGATTGCGAGAGTTCAGTGCGAGTAGCACCGGATTCTGATCGTCGTAACGTCTTTCGAGCGCTCAGTAGATCGAGATCTTCCATTTGGGTGGCAGGAGCTCCCGTGTTGCCTGCGTGAACCGCCTCGACAGCTTGATCTCGCAAGCGCTCCAACTGCACCTGCCCGTCGGTCAGCAAGGAACAACGAGAGCGCGATACATCATCATACCGTTTCGTCGCGCTGTGCTGTCCGGAACAGATCAATTCCATGTTCCAGCTCGGCCACGACTGCCTTCGCTAGCGACGAGGATGGAGCGCGGATACCACAGGCAGCAAGGCAGGCACACGCTGTGAAGAGGTGGAAAAAGAAGTGCCAACGTCGAAGGATGTACTGGTCGTGTATCGCCAGCATATTGCGCACCAGCACAATGAGCGTTCGACAGGACTCAAGGCAGGACAAGACGGATTGCGCCTGGGGGCTCTGTAGGGGTTCATGGGGATATTCCTTGAGGGCCTGGACAAACCATCCTCTATGTAAAGCCATGCGTGCCTCCACAACATAGATTGAAATCATATTCCGGCGAAACGCAAGTCTTCGGCGAACCGGGTCGGTCAGGTCAAGTAGAGAAGGGGGCATCGACCCTGAGAGGTGACCTGGCAAAGATCGTTCAAACTCGTTGATGGCCTGGTCGATGTCGTACACTTCAGCGTAGGTGGATGGCTGGACACGGATTTGGCGCTCATTGATGCGAGACCAAATACGTGTGAGCATATAGGTCTTGCAGTAGTAGACCGTTTCGTCGCCATCGTCGGGGAGAGCGCAGTCGATTGAGCAATCCGCGATACACTGGCCACGCCCGAGAGCAATACTTTGCAACACATCATAGCCGTGGATCTCCCAGAACACGATCCTTCTCTCGGTGGCATCCCGCTCGTCGAGATCCCATTGACTGGCGTCTCTGTGTAGCCCGATGGACTCGGCTATGGCCATCCCCGCTCGTAGGAACGGCCACCCTATCTCGCCCGATGCTGCGTTATTACGGCCGTTCATGAGAACCGTGGCATAGAGGAAAACAATTTGGACTATTGTGACCGACGGCAAAAAGTCGTGTGCTAGACTGAGCCTTGCTGCTTGAACATATTTGTGCGCTGTCTCGTCGCTCTGCGGTCGCGAAAAGTCCATGAGGGCCGCCAGTGCGAACACTAGAAAGAGAACGGCCAATCGTTGAGGCTTGGGTGGAAAAGCATCGCGGTAGACATGTTGGAAGTATTTCTCATCCCAGGTTGTTTGTGGGACAATGTTGGTAAACCAGCCAAAAGTCTGCTCTCGTGATCAGCGAGCTGTTCGGACGATGATAACCCACTTGAAAATAAACATCCGCCAATTCTTGTCCAACTGACTCCAGGGGCAAATATTGCACCATAATTTCACCTATGCTGGCAGTTGGACCATTGAGGTTCGTAAACGACACTGGTGTGGGAATGTCGAATAGGGCAGGAGGCCGGGATGATGATGAAGTGTCATCAGCTCTTCTAGAAGAGACTCGCTTTGTCCTATCGTCAGCCTCAGCAAGGACGAGAAGAGGGGTCACCATACGGTCAGATATACAGAACTAGCCGCGCCGTAGTATCGAGTCACTCCTGGGTCGTCTTCTAGATCTAAAATGAGATGTCCATAACTCGATAGTCTATGCGTTGCAGTCTGTCCAGCAGAAGTTCTCGCATCAGGCAAAGAGGGCGAGCTGGGACTAGTCGAAGTCGTCCGCAGGTTGGCAGAAGACTGTACACCGTGGGTATCGGCAAGTAAAGAATGAAGGGACGAGGTAGCTTGCTTCAAGGCTGTTTCTAAAGCATCGATTCGCTTGTGTAAGTCCTGTATGGCTCGTCAACAAAGGGACGAGATGGAGGGGTCATCGCTTACCTCTGTTCCGGCAAGCACCCGTTGCCCTCGCGTCCCGTTTACTAGTTCACCATCTGGGCAAATGCTGCCACGGGAGTGATGAGTACAATAAACATCATCAGATAAAACCTCACCTTGCTAGCCCTCGCTTCACACAGTTACCGCAGGGAAATGTCAGGTCGCATTTGACCTTGAGACGTCTACATTCAGCGCCTGCGTGTGTCAGTAGTACATGCGACACATCCATGGGACAACCCACATGACAGAGGCTTGCTCGCTCGGGTTCGCTGCATGGTGCGTATGCATATTTCGAACACAATGTAGCGTTCTCTTGTCGGATCTATGCTCACACGCGGGCATACTTCCTGGGGCGGGGAGCAAGCGAATGCCACGTCACCAGAGGTCTAGTTGGGGGAGTTCTGGGATAGCCATGCTTCCCATGCAGCCTCTCTCTGGCTGCACAAGGGTTATGTTCGGGGGTTGACTTGACATGGCGACGACTTTGAAGACGTGTGCTGACCAGCCGAAGACGGCGACATGGCGAGTGTTTATGCCAATCCTCCGCTCATCGGATCGGATCCCGAGAAACATCGGGATCGCCAACATCCTCACTTCCCTCAGGTCTCCCAACTTTGCCAACCCACAGATGGTCTTTTGCCAACCTCCAATATTATCGCCAGCTTCTGGATACCCTACCCCTTACTCATCCCGGCCTTTAAATACCGTCCAGACTAGCCTGAAGTGCCCACATCTTCGACAGCTTTAGCCCCGCAGGCCAACTCGACACATGTCTGCTCCTATTGTCATTCTCGGCGCTGGTGTCATTGGTCTCACAACTGCTGTGCGTCTCCTCGATTCACCTCTATTCCATGAGGAACATCACCCCATACATATCATCGCCGATCACTTGCCCAACGATCCGTTAGACGCCAAGTATGCGTCTACCATCGCCGGTGCCCATCACCTTAGCTTTGCAAGCGATGACGATGAACGCCAGCGGCGTTGGGACAAGACGAGTGAGTCAGAGTCCCGATGCTAGTTGATGTGCAGCTTTCCGAACAATGTATGATGAATGGAAGGCATTGGGCGAGGCATCAGGTTTGATGGTGTTGAAGCAAACCGAGTTGTACGTTGGAACGACCAAGCACTTGAAGATCTACGAAGAACATCCAAATGTAAGCGAAACTATACAAGGGTTCAGCTAATTCCCTCCAGTTCACCGTACTCAACCCGGCAAGTATCACGTCGACTCCCGTGGATCATGCCATCGAATTCACATCGCTTACCATGACTCCTGCTGTATATCTGAATCGCCTACTGAAGCGTCTTGGCGAGTCGCATGTGCACATCCACCGACACCATCTCCAATCGCTTGGTTCGCTTTCGACCGCACCGATACAGGCATTGATAGGGAATGTCCCACCCTTGGCCGTGGTCGTATGCACGGGGATTGGCGCGCTTACGCTCGGTGACGTGGAAGATACATCAATCTACCCGACCCGCGGGCAGGTCGTGAAGATTCGTGCACCGTGGGTGAGGTCAGGCTGGACCCGTCAGGTGGGTGACTTGGAAGGCCATGAAGGGGGTCAACGAACCTATGTGATCCCCAGGCCAGATGGCGAGGTCATACTTGGGGGGACTCGGGAGATAGGCGATTGGTACCCTTATCCGCGTGAAGAGACGAAAGAGGATATCCTTCGTCGAGCGCTGGAGATCTGTCCTTTGCTCAGACCAGCACACCACCTTGCTTGCAGCTTGGACGGGAGCCTCAACATCAGCTCGCTGTCGCTTGATTCTCCTCTCCATGGTCTGGTGATTGATCATCTCGTCGGCTTCCGACCCTCTCGCACGAACGGCGTGAGACTCGAACGCGGAGAGGATGTAGGCACTACCGCAGTGATACACAACTACGGACACGGGGGTGCGGGTTGGCAGAGTTGCTGGGGGACGGCCGAGGACGCCGTGCGCCTGCTCGAGTTAGTTTCAATATGAATCCATGAGGTTCGCAATCTCGGTTACCGTTGTGGATCCCGCTTGGGCTTCGATCGGTAGCTCAAGCGACCAGAGCGCCAGATGATACCCTCAGCTTCTCTGGACACGTATTCTGAATATAAAAGGATAATGAGTTTCGTCCTGAAGGCAGAATTGTGGCTAGCGCAACCTGCAAACCAGACTCGCAAGTGAGTGTGGTAGGCACCACGTAACCGCTTTTGCTGGTGCCGAACCCCACGTCATTCGTCACACATGATCAACAGTGAAACCAGCTTGGATGTCCTAACCACCGGTGATGATAGTTAAAGTCAACATCAGGGGAATGTCAGAAGAATGTCAAGAGGGAGGCAGTCGCCAAGCTCCTTGTGCGATAAACTCTGCAAACTCAGCCTCGCCTGTCCCTTGGCCTATTCCACCTGATGAAACGCGAGCTTCAGTGCACAGCAAGCTGGTTAACCCCATTTGACATATCTTTGACGTGCTATTTAGGTTTCTGAGCAACATGTGTACATATGTACTCTGTTGGTTTGTCCATACATTCCTCCTCAGAAAATCACCGCTCCATTGGTAGGACTAGCGACCCCATGCTCGACATATAGCGGGTTACTGCTGAAGAAGAACGTCCACCTGTTCAGCCTTTCACATTCTGCAGCAACCTCGTTCAGACGCAGCATCTCCCCTATCATAATACCTTGCCCTGACAAGAGTATGGGATGGAAAGACATTTCACCGTACGGATGAGCTGTGAGCGTCAGCGACGCACCGTGAAGTACTCACGCCACTCCTCGAAAGTTGGGTTATCCGAACCGACAGCGACAATACCGGTCGTCCATATCCAACGCATGACATCAACGTCGGCCTTGACCCCTGCCCAGATATTGGAGGCGAGTATTCCTGGTTTTCCCTCCTCGACCTGGGCGTTGTGTTGAGATATCAAGTCCTCGTAGCCAGTTCGCAGCAAGAAAACGTCCCCCGGGCGAGGCCCAATCTTGAAGAAGGATAGGGCTGTTTTTAGAAACGGAATATCAATACTAGTGGATGATGGCTTGGATAAGGGATCAAGAGGTGGGAGCCCGTTCTTTTCCAGGTACAACGGCACGTCGATCAAGAAGCCGCGGGTCTGGACGCCTCCAGCTTTGGCGATAGCTTCATCTCAGCAGCATCAGATAGCCTCACTCACCAGACACGCCAAAGTCGCCAGTATCCCCAGCGATGATTTTCTCCGGCGTCAAACCGCCGTAGAAGAGCCCGCTGTTAGAGTACGAGTAGTGCAAGAAGTAGTCCCACTGCGTCGAGCTCTGCGTGTTGAAATGAATAAAATCGTCAAAATAAGGAGCCCATGTCTTGCCTGCGGCGAGTGCGTCTGCCTTGGTAGCTGGCAGAGTGTCTACTCGGGCGACATGATGTTCTGCTGGCATGCGGTCACCTAGGCGAGCCCCGCTGGGTGATATAGACCAGTCCAAGCCGAAGCGTGTGCCAGTAGTGATGGTCTGTGCTGCCGCTGCTGTCACTTCGGGAGTGACCAGGATAAGCCGGCCGAGCGGGTGGGCAGGGATAGACGGCCATGAGGACCAGGGGTGATCTGGCGCCTCCTCCGGCGTACACAGACGAGCAAGGTCTAGCAAGGATAACACCATGGCGAGCTGTTGTACATGACAAGAAGAAAGATGCCCAATTCCAATTGACGGATACCGGTTTGGCTTACGCCGAATCCCCGAACTCCCATCTGGTATAAATACTCTTGTACTTTCTATTCATGTCCTTTTGAGAAAATGTATCTCTTGTCATTCTCTCTCTCGCTCGAGTATACTCCCCGAGTACCCACAGTTCCCGTCTCGCCCTGAGGCTTCCAGCCCCTGCACATAGTCCCCGTCACGACAGTTATATCCCGGAGCAAGATTAACCCGATGACGGATCCTGACGCAGAGTACGCTTCATAAGCTTAAATTGGGTATCAGACGCTATGTTTCCATCCCAGTACCCTTTCAGCTTTCGAGCAGTCGAAGAAGCTCCTTCTGGGGTTTTCGGCCCAGAACTCCTCGCTGACCGATTGGTACCTTCCAGCCCAAGCAGTCTTCAGAAGATCCAGACTGCCAACTTTGTCTCCTTCTGCCCGCCGACCTTCCGCCTTGATGGGCTTCTTGGTCTGGTCTAGGCCTCCTTCCCAACAAATCTCATCGGCGATGATGTAGAACACCTCGTGCCCATGCCATCCCTCGGTTGTAAGTCCCAGCAAAGACGACGTGGCGCAGTCTTCCAACGAGTTCCAGCACCAGAAATCTTGCCATCGAGCATCGGGCCAGGCAGCGTCATAGTTCGGCCGGATCATATGGTAGCGTAGGGATGCGATGCGGATGTCAGGGAAGAGCCGACAGAGGGAGTCTGCTTGAGCTTCGCAAATTCTATCCGTCAGCACGGAAGAGACAGCAGCTTACAGCTTGCCGACCGAATAAGCGTCTTCCTTATTTATCAGCATAGGTCCCGTTGTTTGAGCTCACAGGACGTTTGGGCGACTGTTCGTCAAATGGTAGATGATCCCACCTGGCATGACCTTCTGGAGTGAACGTCATGCCCATCGCATTCATAGAACTGGCCTGCACGATTCGCTTCACCCCGTGGTCTGCGGCAGTCCTCATGACATTGTAGCTGCACGAAGTGTTGTTATTGTGGACGTATCGTTGATCGAACTTCATTGGCGTCGGCACACCCGCCAGGTGGATGACGGCATTGATTGGGTCTGAAGCGGCCTTGGCGTCATCGAACAGCTTGTCCAAAGCTTTGTAATCGAGGAGGTCAAAAGCCATATGGTGAACCAGGTGCCGTGACTGGTCCGGAATGCGGTCGAGGACTTCTGGCGGTACGTCAACGATATCGAGAGCGGTAACGGTGTGTTGTCGCTCGACCAACCATGGTAGCATGTACCTGCCAACATTTCCGGCGGTCCCGGTGAGAAGAATGTGCATCGCCAAGTGGGGTAGTTGCCTAGGATAGGCGTAAGCTACCATGATCATGTCGAGTTAAGGGAGAGCTATATATCGACCGGGCCGGGGTTCCTGGAACTACGGGCAAAAGTTGTACCGAGCAAACGGCAAGTTGAGCCCAAGGCCCGGTTCAGCTCCGAGAAATGAATACTCGATGCGACAGGGAACATGTTCCAACGACAAATGGTATTCCATAGTACGCTATACAAGCCAGCGACAGACGAGCTTAGATAATTCCCAACCCTAGATAAACACCCCTTCCATTTCTTGCTCCCAGGTTCCCCACAATCTTGATTAAACCACGTAGATAAATGTCGGGTTTCTCTCCATGTCAGCTAAAATTGTGTCAAGCAAAAAGGCAGCACGCACTCAAAGTCCGTCATGTCGTTAAAGGCATTCTCGTACAGCCTGGCTTCATCAAAGCCTTGCGCGGCGAGAGTCTGAACCAGGGCAGCCTTGTACGCTGCCGCCTCGTCGATGCTCATGATACTCATGTCCTCGAGTTTGGCTGGCAGACCCAGAGCGATTCGCTGCTGCTCCTTCTTCTTGTTGAGGCGTTGAAGGTAAAAGTAGGTGAAGATAACAGTACAGAAGAAGCCGGACCAGCATCCGAGGTCGACGTATAGCCCCGTGTGGTAGTATGGGCTCTCCTTGGTGAGATACACCTGAGGGCCGACAATATTGCCAACACATTGGGCGGTAAACATGGTAGCGGTGGTCACGACTCGTTTAGTCGACCCACCAGCGTTGAGGTTCGCCCACGAGGTGGACAGGGGGAAGAGCGCCTGGAAAAAGTAGGCGACGTAATAACAAGCAAGCAACACGCCGGGCTTGTTCCGCTGTACCCTCGCAAGTCCGACAGCGCCGGCGATTGGGAACAGGCAGACGACTGCGATGACCGGCGCTCGTCGTTTGAACTTGTTCGTAAGCCAGATGGTGGTGATGAGAAGGATAATGGAGATAGCCCCGGTCGGCATTTGCATCAAGACGGCGGTGAACGCATTGAAGCCGAACCCTTTGGTGATGAGCGAACCAAATGCGCCGAAGCCGCCCGAGGGGACCGCCGCACAAAAGGACATGAGGGCCCATAGGTAGGTCTTGGGGTCACGAAAGGTTTCCCAAACTTGAGGCCATTTGAAAGTGGACGACTAATGCAGGCGTCAGCTGCGTCTTTCGCTCAGTCTTCACCTTTGTTCCCGTATTGTTCTCCCTGACTCGCTCGAGAGCAATGAGACGATCATCACCGTTGCGAAGGAACTTTGCGGTGGTCGGCGAGTTCGGCATCAAGTACCAAACAAGAGGCGCAAATGCGCACGAGACGCCACCGATGAAGATGAAGATGCCTTGATACGGCTTGAGCCCATGGGATACATGACCGATTCCGTAAGCCATAAGCGGGGCAAAGATGGCCGCACTGGACGACGCAATGAGAAAGGCGATCGTTCGGTAGGATTGCTCTCGCCTCGTCCACCACATTTGCGTCATGAAGATGAACGCGGGAAAGATCGTTGCTTCGAAGCAACCGAGCAGCAGTCGGCAGATCAGTAGGCCCGTAAAGTTATGTGCGGAGGCGGTGGCGACTGTTATGCAAGACCACGAGATATAGTTGAACATGACCCAATATTTGACTACCTGGGTCAGAATCTTTAAGCAAGGGGGGCAAGGACGACTTACCAGGGAAGACGATGAGTGCGTACGACGACAAGGGTTGGAAGGCTAGCTGAGCAAAATAGACACAGGAGTTCAGCCACGAATACTCTGTGCCGTGAAGATGATTGCTTGTCGTAAGATCGAATACTGCAGCGTACGAGAGCGCTGACTTGTCGCACAGCTGCAAGAAATAGACCAGACACATGGGAAGGCATACGAAGAGGTCGATCTTCCTTAGGACCCGCTTTCGCTCCTCGGGGGAGAAGTCTTGCTGCCCGCCAGCCTCTTCAAGGATCCGAGCGGCGTCATCCAGTTGCGTGTTACCCCGGTATCTGGGCTTGGCGGCCTCGATATTCTCGAAGTCCTGTATTTCGATATGCTTAGGTGCCTGTATGACATCTTTGACGTCCTCATGAATTTGCGACATGTTGAAGTGGAAGTTGGTAGACCCTGGAGATGAGCGGATGAACGCAACTCTGGCCGAGCCTTTCTTCTGTGGCTTAAATGGACATGAGATTTACATCTGCACTGCGTTTGGCCCCCTATGAAGGCTCGGGGCCGAAAAGCTATGGGATATGGAAGATCTTTCCTCCGCTGGCCAAGCCTTCCGTGCCGATGTTTGTCAGCTGGAACAAAACGCTACCTTCCAGGAAGCTGGTTCGTCCGGTCCTCTGTGGTTACGAGACCATGAATAAACCTGTGGAGTGTGGGCTGAGGAATATGGAAGATCTTTCGTCCGTTTTTGATGCTGTCCAGACCGGCCCGGGACAGTTCGAGGTCTCATGACTTGCAAAGTGTGAATAATGTTGGCAACATGAGCGGTGTTCAATATCCCGTGTCATTCATTGCCCCCCCCGGGAACCCCGCGTTACCACTTTCGGGGTTAAGGTTATTAAGCACTTGAAAGTCATGGGGACTCCGGAAAGTCGGTCTCATGCGAAGAGCTTCCTGAACATTACGACGGTGGGACCCTCAAGGTGGCGATTTCATTCGGTGGAAAGTTGAACGACTCCAGATGGTTGGGTAGAAGCGGAAGCAAAGGATCATTAGAGCGAGAGATCCCCTGGTGAGGGCCATTGCTGCGTTCCAACCTCCAGAGGAGCAACGCTGACGCTGGAGTTGCCCTCTGTTGCGACTGCCATTGACGGCAACCGGATTTTAGATCCATAAGAAGACCAGTCACTCGTCGGCGGGACAGCGAAAAGGAGAAATATACTGGAGACAATAGCATTAAAGTGCTCAGATAACTCTGCAGAATTGCTACTACACGTCGAGCGCTTCGCTCTCTGCTTCCATGACACGACCTCTTTGCTCCGCATCATCCTTTGGGTCTTCTCGATCTACTGGCGTATAAAACGACAGGATAAAGACGCCAGACGCCATGAGCCCCATCACTAGCCAGGCGAGATAGCCGTGAAGCAGCTGTTTTGACACTGAGAGGGCGAACAAAGAGTTTACTGCGGCAGGGAAGGTAGATTTAACGATGCCGCTCAGTGCTGCGGCGATTCCGTTCACAGCCGCAGTTGTACCGGGAGGTATCGAAAGGTTCAGCAGAAGTTGTACGGAGGCTAAGGAAGCTTAGTTGAGGTGTGGGGATAGAACTCACTAAAGGACACCATGACCAGTTGGCCTACAGAGGCATAGATCCCGATCATCACGTTTGTAGCCCTCACATTGCCGCGCCGCGCAAAGACGTTGGCGAGAACTGGGTTGATCATCTGTAGCGGGAACATTGCCGAGACAACACAGAACATTTTCCTTGTACCTAACCACCTGTCTAGTCGCGGCATCACGAGAAGTAGCCAAAAAGCCTGGAAGCAGGCGGACATCACGCCAACCTGTGCAATTTGGCGTGGGCTCTTGCCTTGACCGCCGAGAGGTACGGGCGTGAACAAGTACAGAGGGAACAGAGCGTTGAGAGAGAAGACCACGGCAACACTCCAAGAAAATATCGCAAGCATGCGGATCAGGGGTGGGCTGAGGACCTGCCTAATGGGTATTGGCTTGTCGCATTCGGCTGGTCGAGTCTGCACTTAGTTCAACCAGCTGTCCTACATTGATGTAGCGATGCACTCACTTCGTCCAAGAACAGGACACATAAAGCAATGGCCATTGCGCAGAAGGTACCGCATACCAACCCAGGCAGAGCGTAGGGGTAAGCTTTCAGCAGCGCGGAGCCGCCAAAGATTCCTGGGTATTCCGTGACAGGGTTAGACAAAAAGCCACCCATCGTCGGTCCCAGGAGTCCGCCCACATTGGCAGCAGCAGCGAAGAAAGAGAAACTGTCACTGTTAGCAGACGGCAATTTGAGATGCAGACTACGTCGCTCACGCAACCGCTTGGTTTGTTCGATCGCAATTCTCGGTAAATAACGTCCGTATGACCATCGATCCTCCTCCGAACGCACCGGCGACGAAGCGTGAGGCGTACATCTGCCAGACGTGACTCGAGAAACCGAACAGCGTTGTGGCGAGGCAGGACCCGACAAGTGCCAAGATAAGAACCGGTTTGCGACCCCAACTATCGGCGGCTCGAGCCCAGAACATCACTGCTCCCAGTCAGTCTGGTAAGGGTTCCACATGAATCCCATATACAAGAAAAGAATTGTGTCCAAGAGAAGCTAGCTTCGACCAGGCCCACAGCATATCCGACGTCCTCCACTTTTACCTCGCCGGTATCCACGATCATCTGCTGCACAAAGGGGAAGAGGATGGAGAATGTGAGCTAAGTGACGATCAGTACTTGCTACTCAACGACTCCTAACATACCGGTTCGCATACACGAGCAAGCGCGAGAATCGCGATTTGCCCTTTATTCAAAGGCGTCGGCTGGGCTGCCTTGATCTGAGCATCGACTGTAGTGCCCTGCTGATTGAATGTTGGCTCGTTGGCCACGGCACCGTAGTAGACTGAGCCTGGACCTGTACGGAGGGCGTCGGACTCTGTGGTTCGTACCATCATCTACAACCGAATTTCAATCGAACAGTAAGCGAATTTGACGAGACAATTATTGTCAACGAGGCGGCGGGCCTTGCTTGACTCAGTCGCCTGCCGAGGTATTTTCGATTTACTTTTTAAGCACGAGAATAAGATTCATAGATAATCGGTCATGTGCGGAAACCGTCTCGGACTCCTGCGGCCCGGTGCGTAGACGGTGTTATGATGCCCCGAGACTGTAGATTGAATAATCCTGTGCAAGTTTTAATTAGGTAGACAGTCCTCGAGAAAGCACGCATCTACTTGTCATTATGCGGTGGCGAATATCCCTATTGTCTCTTGCTACCGTAGCATTTGGCTACGTGATCGAATCCATCACTGCCGGTCAGGAAGTCCTCTCGGATGCTCTCCAACTGCTTGACGCAGAGCACGGGCTACCGATTCCTTCCACTCTAGAGTATCACGACAGTCACTTTGACGAGAAAACGCAGCGATACCGTAAGCTATGTGTACTCCACCCTAGGGGACTTGGGGAACTCGACGACGAGCCTTTCAAAGCGGCCATAGGTAAATGCGGCAATGGCGGTGTGATTCGTCTACCCGGCGCCAACTAGTGAGCCGGGGCTCTACGACAAGAGCTGACCTGCGTCCAGTACTATCGGAAACCCGCTTCAAATCGAGATGCATGACGCTATTCTCGACGTGCATGGCTGGATTTCATACAGCACGGATATTGACAATTGGGTGGCCAAACGATACAAGCTTGACTACCAAAACCTCGCTCTGGCTTGGGTGATTACGGGATCCGACATCGTCCTGGATGGCAACGACAAAGGGGGCATTTACGGCAACGGCCAAGCGTGGTATGACTGGGCTCGAGACGAAGGTAACAAGTTTGGCCGACCGATGGCGCTTGCCTTTGTACGTGCGAAAAATGTCGTTGTCAAGAATTGGTCAATCCTGCAACAACCCTTCTGGTCTTCTATCGTTATCGAATCTGAAAACGTCTGGTTCTACGATTACTATGCCAATGCGACCAACTTCAACGATGACCCCGATGCGAAAGCGCATATACACACCTGGTTACAGAATACCGACGGATACGATATCTTCCGGTCCAAAAACTGCGGTGTCGTCAACATGACTTACCAGGGAGGAGATGATTGCATAGCGATCAAGCCCAACGTATCCGACCTGTACCTGCGAAACGTCACCTGCTACGGCGGCACAGGTATCGCATTTGGTAGTATCGCTCAGTACCCCGGAATTGAAGACTGGATCGCAAACGTCACGATAGACAATGTGAACCTTTACCCGTCGACTCAGCATGTGATGAAAAATGGCCTCTATTTCAAGTCCTGGATGGGGTGAGTCGGCCTGTGTCATTCTATTAACGAGTTAGCGATGTTCATGGGGAGCCTCCCAACGGCGGCGGTGGCGGCATCGGCTTTGCACGCAACATTACTATCAATAATGTCCATATGGAAAGAAATCTTCGACCCGTGTTCATCCAGACCGATGTCACCGGGATGAACGACTGGATAGGAAAGGGCCACGATACGGGCTTGTTCCAGCAAGTCCATTTCCTTGTCCCAGGTGGCGGGCGAACTGATGGCGAGGTCAGCTGGTACGACATCCACATGAACAACGTGTCTGGCACCAGCGACCTCAACAGGGTCGTGTGGATCGACTGTCCCAAGCACCTGCCATGCCATGACATCACCTTCGACAACTTCACCATGACGCCGGGTAAGTACGATGACCCAGAGATACACTTTGTGTGTAACAATGTCGTCATGGAAGAGGCCGACGGCTTAACACAATGCCATCCCGGTGACAATATCCGCGAGGGTGAGCGCGAAGGATCTTGACTGCACATTGTACTGACAGTTGTTTGTTCAGGTTGGAAGAGAGGCAACAGAGATCATTGACCAACGTTCTTTCCGCCTCATGTAGATTGCACAATTCTGAGTAATATCTGAGCTGTTAGCATTGTCAAAGCTTGCACTCCCCTGTGAACGGGACGGGACGCTACTGCGCGAAAACGAGGAGGGCATGCAAGGAGTACCCTAAGGACAAGCGGCAAGCTTGGCATCAACACGTGGATATCATTAGTCTTGTCACGCACTTGAGACTTAAGGGTAGGGATGCCAGTCCCGATCGCCCCGTCATGACCCCGCTCATCTCGATATACCTCGACAACTCTCGACTTGCTTCTCAACATTTTCAGGGAAACCCTTATTCCACCCCTGCAAAAGTCCTTCATCCACCCCTCGTTGAAAATGCGACCACATTCTGTTCTAGATGAAAATTGAGAACTATGACACGTCATGCATGGTTTCTGTCATGACGGAGACGTCGTCGAGTCGTCACGTGACTATCCACGCGACTGGGATGGCGGCATGGCTGTCACGTGGGGCTTGAGGAACTCGTCTAGGTTGAGCGAGTATCTACTCGTCTCGATGAGAGTATATAGAATTTACCAGATTGTAGTGAGGTTCCTCAGCGATCCTCGATTGAGTCCCATAGTCCAAGACCCAACGATCTCGTTCTAACTTCGACGGGTCTACAACCACTCATCTGAGTTCTTCTAGATCGCCCAAGTCCCAGTCCACGTCCCCCCAACTCCACGTCCCAGTCCCAAGTCAAGGCATTCCTCATTCTCTCAACGAGTTCGCGCGGAACTCGTCCAATTCCAAGCCAGTCGTTGTGCAGCGGTCCCAGGTCGCCGAAGTTAGACCGGAGCATCGTGACAGTTTCCACATGGTGACCACGTTTCTTGCCACGTGGCAGCATGATCTCTTGTTACTCAACGCATCCAACTCACTCTCTCTTGGATGCATGCCAACTCGCTTTCCCCATATGTTATGACCCGGTCATAACCCTTATAGAGACATATCGGAGTTATCGGAGAGACGTATCGGAGAGACTCTCTAGAAGAGTCTCAAGAGGTGTCCCTTGAGAGTCTCAAGAGGTGTCCCTTGAGAGTCTCAAGAGCTGTCCCTTGAGAGTCTCAAGAGCTGTCTCTAGAAACAGTCTCTAGAGCTCTGCTCTAGAGACGTCTCTAGAAGGGCTCGGATACCTTGCGGGATGAGACACCCACAAGGTATATAAGTTGCACCTTGGGGAGGGAGTCTGACTTCTTCCCTAAGGATCAAAATATCATAAGTTACATCGCTAGACCTCATCGCTGCCCAAGCACTCTAGTCACATCTTCACTTCCCCCTTGAGCTTGCCGGATCCTTCCTAGCTCATTACGTCTACCCTACTGTCGACCAAGTCACAAGAACCCGAGCACTTAGCTCACCCCTTGTAAACGACAGCTTTCCACACGTCTTTGATTAGCTTGAGGTCAATCAAGGACGGGTCGTAACAGTATATTTTGATCCTTCATTCTTGTGATTGGTCATATATCTGTGGACTTTAACACACTATGCCACCCAGGGCACCACCAACAGCAACAGAGCCAGCCATGATGGATCGCTTGACCATGCTGGAGGAACAACTTGCCACCCTGGTGGACCAACATCATACACTGGAGGAAGAGAACTCGGATCTACGACGTCACCTTGCGATCAACACACCTCTCCCGGAACGACAACTACCAGAGGCGACACCGGCACCAACATCGGCTAGCACCAGCATCAAGACATCGGAACCCAAGGTATCAGGGTTATAGGGAGATTCCGGGGGTTGGGGGTTTTTGAACGAACACACTATGGGCCATGTTCTATATACCGTTAGATAGGCCTTTTTGAGCCAATTCTGAATCTGTAACCGGCTTGGCAAGGGGCGCAAAACTGACGACGCTATAAGCAAAAAACCGGATTCTTCACAGATGTCCCCTTTGATTCGGTGGACAAAATCGGCTGAAAAGGGGACAGAACGGTGGACATTTCAGAGAAAATTTGGCTAAGTCATTTCATAGTAGTTTAGGGTTTAGGGGTTAGGGGGTTAGGGGGTTAGGGGGTTAGGGGGTTAGGGGGTTAGGGGGTTAGGGGGTTAGGTTAG